>OX638298.1:32559833-34030293 GCA_951812265.1 Taphrorychus bicolor
CTGCTCAAAAATTTGAGAGTTATTACAAGAGAGCGCCTATTTAGGAGAAAACTGAAGGGTCTGCTTCTAGCTCACCCTTTTTACAGTCTGGAGGAATTTTTCCATGCTAATTTTTTGACCAATAACACTGTATGGGATTCATGCTTCGTGTTATGGTATTCGTTTTTGTGTGTATTTTTTTCTTTTTTTAAGGACTATTTTTGTTATTTTCTTTCTTTTTATGACGCTAGTTTATAGGTTATATTACTTTTATTTTGTAACTGGGTTTAACTATTAGCTTTGTCAATAGGAACTTGATTCTTCAGACAATAAAGTAAAATTTTATTGATTTTGTAGAAAAAGCTTATATTATCGTTTAACTAGGTTTCAGATTATAAATTATAGTTTTATTTTTATTCGAATATATTTATCTGTTATAAAGCATTTATAAAAATAAAAGTTTCAACAATATTTAGAGACACATTACGCACCTAAATACTTAGCAATACAACGCATGTTTAAATTTTGCTCTAAGACTTTAAATTTAATATAGTTCGGAATACATTTATAGTTTAAACTCTAACTATAAACACACAGTTTTACAGGTATACCCACCTTTTCTTTATGCCTAGAAAAGCCGTTTTTGTGACATTATTATATTCCTTTCTACTTCAAAAATGCACAGAGAAATCACTCAGCTTTAACTTTCACATTTTGCTTTCTACCAAACAGCCTCCTAACAGCAATTGTCAAGATAACCACCATGAAGCCAATTACCAGAACTAATAACCCGATAACATCAACCATGAAATACTTGTACCAAGGAAACGTCCTTCCTGCTACCTTCAAATGAGGCGCTCCTCGATGCTTTATAACATATTCAGCCCAGTAAACAGCAGTTTTCATGGGTGTCATAGGTCTGTCGTGGAACAGTTTCGACCGGAGCTTGACATTTTGTGCATATTCGGGATTGATCAACAACTCGTTGACCAAATACTCAAGATTTGCTTCTGTAAAATTCTTGTCATGATACGATAGCTGAAGAGCGTAACCACCTGCCACTGCTCTGGCAGCATTCAGGTTTTGGTCGGCGAAGATTGGAATGGCTAAGATTGGCACTCCGTGGTAGATGGTTTCGGTGGTGCTTAGTAGACCGCCATGGGTGATAAATAACTTCATTTTTGGATGAGCTGATAGAGAGTTTATATTATACACTTTGAACTATTAATGAAAAAATTTAGTGTGTTCTTACCTAAAATATCTTGTTGTGGGCACCAGCTCTTTATCAACACATTAGAAGGGGCATTAGGCAAGTCCTCTTCGAACTTCCAAATCACCCTCTGCTTCAGCCTCTCAAAGATATTAAGAAACATTTGTTTTCGGGCCTGCGGCATGTCTTTGCTTTTGGCATTAGATCCCAAGCTAAAGTATACAACCCCTTCCTCGGCACCGTCCATGAATTCTTGCAGATCTTTGGGCAGCGCCTTCGGAGGGTCCACAAAGTACCCACCGATTTCCACCATATTTGGAACCATTGGCACCGCCTTATTGATGCTAATGTGCGAGTTTAGAAACATAAGTTCCACCCTATCTCGCAATTCGTATACTGAGGGAGCTCCTGGAAAGGCATCTTGAATACCCCTCTCTTGAAAAGGTACATAGACGTAGTTTAAGAGCAGGTAGGAAGCTATGCCCATGAACAAGTTTTTCGCTCGTTCGGTAAAGGTCAAGTCTTTTGACATTTCCATCATTTGCAGGGGTACATACGAAGCCGGTTGAGGGTTGCCGACAATGTGGTTGTTAAAAACAGTAGGGCCTGTACTGGCGAGGAGTATTAGAGGGCAATCAAAAATATAAGAGTAAACGTGAACAGCGTCGTTGAAGAAATACTCTGAAATCATTAAATCAAATTTAGGTTTCGAAGCGACTAGCTCCTCTAGTTTTGGGTGTTTTAGAAGTCTACTGGTGCCATTGGATAACATTTCTATTATGTTTTTCAGGTGTAGTATGACTGACGATTTTTGGTCCAAGATTTGCATTTTTCCTAGATGGACTGCAACATAGATATGAAATTAATATGTTACACTGGTAACGAAAAAACATTAGACGGCATACCTTGGAATTCTTCAGCCAGTCCATCCAAAACTATATCTGTATAAGTGCCATTTTTAGGTTTATCTTTCAGAGGATATGGGCTGACCATAGTGACGTCGTGTCCAGCTTCGGCAAGGCCCTTCATCAGTTTGGAGTACAGAATTTGATGGCTTGTCGCCGGCATCGAAAAGATTCCCAATATTCGAGCACATTCACCATTATTTGGTAGTAAAACGCACGCGATTATTGTAAACAAAGCTTTTAACAACATCGTCTTGTTTCACGCAGCCAGTAAATAGTAAACTACCGGATATCTGAGCAACGAGATCTTACGAGACTGCTGTCAGTTTGTTTGGCGAAAAATTAAGCTTAATATAACTAAGGCCAAGTACCTACTAGATAGCGCGAAATCATTCCGTAATATATTGCGCAATATTACAGATTTCTTTCGATAATAAAGTGATGGACTATGGTATTGTTGGCTAAACCAACATGTTTTCCTTTTTTGTTAAGATAATAGAGATATGTACCTTAAGTTTTGGATTAGTGAAACAAAAATTAAAAGAACAACAAACTTGCGTACATATTATCAGGGGGTAATGGTGCAAATCTGAGTAATAGAAAATAAGGATGAATTTTGGACAATGAGCATTTATAAAAGTGCTGTGGGTTATCTTAGTTGTGGTTTATTATAGCATCACTGTAAGTTTATATTACACGAAATAAGCATGATATTGCATAAAAAGTGATTTTCGATTAATTCTTACCGAATCATTCGATGAGTGTAATATTACAACTTTGTTTATACAGGGTGTCCCGAAATTAGATATAACAGGGGGTTGATGCCAAAATAATGCTGATTTGTCAAGTAAACATATATCGAGATAACGGGGGCATTTCTCGATGTCTCGAGCTATGCTTCTTTAAACAGCGGGGCAAAACTAAAGTTTTCTTTAATTTACTCTTATATTGTTGATATTAGAATCACAGATGTTTCCCTAATGTAGTAATGTTTGCAAGGTAACTCTAACCCGAAAATCAAAGTTGTGCAAATTTAATCATAGGCGTAACATTTGGCTAAGTACACAATTTGCCGTAACTCTCTTTGGGTTAGCATTTAACGTTTTTTTTTACATAAACTTCAAAATCATGGATTATTTTTTAAAGAAAAGGTACTCTTGGTTTGTGTCGCCCCGATGCACTATATTTCCGCAAATTGATATTTACAATTATTATTGCACTACACACACAGGGAGTTTTCCAATTAGCCAAATTTGGCCATCTAATTTTGGGACACCCTTTATAAAACATATAAGACAGGAATGAATACTCTATATCAAACATCCTAAAATCAGTCAATCCCCATAACCTAAAATCAACATTTTACATGCTGAATTGGTTTAGTAATACCTATAGAAGGATTAATCGACCGAAAGTGCATCGATTGCATCAACTAGTAAATAGAAAAATCTACAAACCGATTGCGAAAAATCTACAAACAATGGTAGAATAATTTTATTAAAAGCTAAAAGTTGACTGCAGTTTTTTTCGCAAAGATTCACCCATTTTCTTCTATGTTTTTAATTACTACTAGTAACTTAAACTATTAGTAAGTCTAAAATTATTTTTGAAAAAGTTAGTCAATTGCAAACAGAAATTAAAGTCCGTAAATCTTTAATTCCCAATTGTCATTTGGCCGGAAAGTTGGATTTGGGAGGGCAAGACAAAGAAAGAATTCTATAATTTTAAAGAATAAATTAAGAAACATAGAGAAACTAAATTTGGAAAATGACTCTTAACAAAAGCTCTCATACTCAACAAAATGTACTTTTAGCTGGTTTAAAACGAATCTTCCTTTATATCTATAAAAAACTTCCTGTATAGTAGAAGTGACAGTGGTTTTCATTGTACTGAGTATTAATAAGTCTAAAATTATTTTTGACGAAGAAAAGTAGTCAATTACAAACAAAAATTTTTTTTTTCCGACATTCGCCGCGCCGGCGTACTATTAAAAACTACTGTGTAAAAATTCAGTACATTTTTGCAGGTTCGTAAGAAGGGAAGGTTACATTTGTCAGGGCAAGACAAAGAAAGAATTCTGGAGTTTTAGAGATTAATTTAAAGAACGTAAAGAGACTAAAGCTGGCAAATAACTCTTCATAAAAGCTGTGCATTCTCGCAAAGAATGCGAAAATTACTGTGAAATAAAATCAGTACATTTTTGCAGGTTCATAAGAAGGGAAGGTGACATTTGTCAGGGCAAACCAAAGAAAGAATACTGGAATATTAGAGAATAATTTAAAGAACGTAAATGGCTAAAGCTAGCAAATGACTCTTAACAAAAGCTGTGCATTCTCGTAAAGAATTCGAGAATTACTGTAAAAAAATTCAGTACATTTTTGCAGGTTCGTAAGAAGGAAAGATTGCATTTGTTAGGGCAAGACAAGAAAGAATTCTGGAGTTTTAGAGAATAGTTTAAAGAACTAAAGAGACTAAAGCTGGCAAATAACTCTTAACAAAAACAGAGCATTCTCGCAAGGAACACGAGAATTATTGTGAAAAAAATTCAGTAAAGTTTTACAGGTTTGTAAGAAGAGAACGTTACATTTGTCAGGGCAAGACAAAGAAAGAATTCTGGAATTTTAGTGAATACTTTATTTGTCTTGCCCTGACAAATGTAACCTTCTCTTCTTACAAACCTGCAAAATTTTACTGATTTTTTTCACAGTAATTCTCGCATTCTTTGCGAGAATGATCAGTTTTTGTTAGGAGTCCTTTGCCAGCTTTAGTCTCTCTACGTTCTTTAAATTATTGTCTAAAATTCCAGAATTCTTTCTTTGTATTGCCCTGACAAATGTAACCTTCCCTTCTTACAAACCTGCAAAAATGTACTGATTTTTTTCAGAATTTGAATAATTTAAAGAACGTAGAGAGACTAAAGCTGGCAAATAAATCTTACAAAGGGCTGTGCATTCTCGCAAAGAATGCGAGAATTACTGCGAAAAAAATCAATGCATTTTTCCAGGTTCGTTAAGAAAGAAGGTTACATTTGTCAGGGCAAGAGAAAGAAAGAAAGAATTCTGGAGTTTTAGAGAATAATTTAAAGAACGTAAAGAGACTAAAGCTGGCAAATGACTCTTAATAAAACTGTGCAAATTTTAGAGAATACTTTAAAGAATGTAGAGAGACTAAGGCTGGCAAATGACTCTTAATCAAAGCTAAGCATTCTCGCAAAGAATGCGTGAATTACTGTGAAAAAAATCAGTACATTTTTGCAGGTTCGTAAGAAGGGAAGGTTACATTTGTCAGGGCAAGACAAAGAAAGAATTCTGGAGTTTTAGAGAATAGTGTAAAGAACGTAAAGAGACTAAAGCTGGCAAATAACTCTTCATAAAAGCTGTGCATTCTCGCAAAGAATGCGAAAATTACAGTGAAAAAAAATCAGTACATTTTTGCAGGTTCATAAGAAGGGAAGGTTACATTTGTCAGGGCAAGACAAAGAAAGAATTCTGGAATATTAGAGAATAATTTAAAGAACGTAAATGGCTAAAGCTAGCAAATGACTCTTAACAAAAGCTGTGCATTCTCGTAAAGAATTCGAGAATTACTGTAAAAAAATTCAGTACATTTTTGCAGGTTCGTAAGAAGGGAAGGTTACATTTCTTAGGGCAAGACAAAGAAAGAATTTTGGAATTTTTATAAAATAATTTAAAGAACTTAGAGAGACGAAAGCTGGCAAATGACTCTTTAACAAAAGCTGTGCATTCGCGCAAAGAAAGCGAGAATTATAGTGAAAAAATTATTTTGTAGGTTCGTAAGAAGGGAAGGTTACATTTGTTAGGACAAGACAAAGAAAGAATTTTGAAATTTTAGAAAATAATTTAAAGAACTTAGAGAGACTGAAGCTGGCAAATGACTCTTAACAAAAGCTCTCAAACCTAACAAAATGTACTTTTACCGGGTTTAAAGCGATTTTTCCTTTTCATCTATTAAAAGTTGCTGTAGAAGTGCAAGAGGTCTTCATTGTGTGAGTATTATAGTAAGTTAAAAAATTACTTTTTCTACAAACGTCAAATAATGACGCATTTTACGCTTTTATTAGACAAACGAAAACCTAACCTTTTTTGAGGATCAGAATGTGAGTTCACTTTTACGCGCGTTGCCCAGGACAGCAAGCGAAAAAGATTTTATCGCTTGCTGTCAATAGCAACTACCACCATTCAACCAAATATTTAAAACGTCATTGTCACTTTGATTTAAATTTTCAGATTGTGTCTTTATTCAAATTTCAGATTATTTGGAATTTATTGTTTGTAGAAAAAACGTTGTATGCATTACGAGCACAAAGTAACTTTTTTGCTCTCGAGTGATTGCCGCTCTCCGCTTCGCGTCGAGCGGCAAACTTCACTCTCCGAGCAAAAAAGTTGTACTTTTCGCTCTTAATACATAAATAACTATTTCGACGAAAAAAGTTAGTCACTTCCGAACAGAAGTTTTGTTTTTCCGACATTTGGCAGTAAAAGAATGCGACAACTACTGTGCAAAAATTCAGAACATTTTTGCTGGTTGGTAAGAAGGGAAGGTTACATTTGTCAGAGCAAGCCAAAGAAAGAATTCTGGAATTTCAGAGAATAATTTAGATAGTTTAAAGAGACTAAATGTATGAAACGACTGGAAAAATGGAAGTAGAACAAATTATTGAGGAAGACTTTTGCTCAAATTTGTGAAAAAAAAATCTTAAATAATTTTAAGAAAAGTATAATTAGCTATCAAGGGGATAATAGTGGCCATTTGCAACATAGTGTGTTTCAGTAGTGACTGATTTTTTTAAATGTCCAATAAATATATAATTCTTAATGTAAGCAATTTATTGCTAGAATAAAAAACAAAACGAAAGCTTAGCTATCTACGAATTATTTGTTTGTATGGGAAACTTCGTGATCAGTCAGAACACACTACAAAAAGGTTGCGAAATGTTGCTTCAAATTTATCAATATTCAATAAAAGTGTACTTTAGAATGGTGAATAACAACCCACAAGCATCAAATAAAACCAAGTAGTACGTACATTTGAACTACGCCACACGTATTGTACTGGACTAGTACAACAATCCCCTCTTTGCGTAGTTCCAAAAATTCATTATCTTTTATAATCTAGCAGCAGGCTCGTCACATACGTTTTGGCCTTCAATCTACAGGATATTATATCACAGTGGTTTGGCACGTACACACTCGAGCTTAATTCGTTTGATTGCCAATATCAGAATCTTATCAATCATTATATTATTCCAAGAAATAAATTTAGAAAAGCAGCGGAAACTACTATGCTTGTAGCAATGAAAGTTTTCATTTTGCTAGTAATTATTGGAATAGCCAATGCGGCTAAAATACTGGGAATTTTTACGTTCCCTGCCGGTAGCCATAACATTTTAGCAACTAAATTACTCGCAGGACTCGCTCAAGATGGACATGAGATCACTTTCATCGCCCCTTATGCCACCAAAAATGTACCAAAAAATTATTCATGGAATGAGATCGTTTTAGATGGATTGAAAGAGGAATATTATCGTAAGTAAATGTTGTATTGAAATTTAAGTTACTCATATAAAGTTTGTTGGGAACAGGATACATAAAAAACGTTGTACTACTTAAAAAGAAACTGCCAATAAATTTAAAGTTTATTGAGTTCTTATTATGAAGTAGGTTTGAAGGTAACAGCACTGACATCATTACATCATCAGCAATAACCTCAAGAACAACGCCAATAAACGTCAAAACGTTGGCACCTTCTATTTAAATAGTAAATCATGTTCCAGAAATTTTGTATGAATTCATTTTGAGGAGGCTACATTCTGCTTTCTCTTCAGATTATTACAATCGGCTGAATATGTACGACGACAGTAACCTGGGCCTGATGGAGAAAATGTCCCTCTACCAAAACATAATGACGTGCTGGGTCAACAACACCCTCCACCATCCGAAGACCAAAGCCCTAATGGCCACAGACGCCAAATTTGACGTTGTCATCATGGAAGAGTTCTTCAACTTTGGGCACAAATACTTTGCACACTACTACGACTGTCCACTTGTGTTGCTGTCTAGTATGGGTAAACACTTGTCCTCTACAAAATGATATAGTGATATATAGATTAGAGGCTCTACATCTTTCATCAGGCTCTACATCTTTCATCAACCGCCTACTAAGAAGTCCTTTGCCTACAACGTATGTACCCAACATGATGCTGAGTGAAAACTTCGATTTTCAAAACTACTGGCACAGATTTGCAAATGTTTTTACGAGTATTGGCTTTGACGTGATCAGCTATATTTTAACGATTCCGACGCACACTCGTCTACTACAAGCTGCCTTTCCTGGCGCCCCTCCCCTCACAGAACTCGATAAACGGGTAGCTCTAATACTCCTCAATTCACATGAAAGTTTAGGACAACCCGTGCCCTTGGTACCCACTCTGGTAAACGTCGGGGGTTATCACATAGATCCACCAAAGGCTCTGCCAGAAGGTTTGCAGAAATTTTTGGACAATGCCAAAGACGGATTTATCTACTTCAGCATGGGCAGCAACCTAAAAGCTAAAGACATGGATGAAATGAAGAAACAAATGTTTTTGAATGTGTTTTCAAAACTGAAGCAGCGAGTTTTGTGGAAATTTGAAGATGAGAAAATAACCGGGCTTCCGAAGAACGTTTTCGTTATGAGCTGGATGCCCCAGAATGACATTTTAGGTAAGAACTAACTCCGAAATATTTTATTAAAAACAACCATTCTACATTTACATAGCTCACCCTAAAGCGAAGCTCTTTATCACCCACGGAGGCTTGCTGAGTACCACCGAAGCGATTCATCATGGAGTACCAATGCTGACAATTCCAGTGTTTGCCGACCAATTTACAAATGCTGAGAAAGTAGTTAAGGGAGGCTATGGACTTAGAATCAGTTACAATGATGCTAGTTTTAATGAAAAAACCTTAACAAATATGATTGACCAGTTGCTGAACGATCCCAAATACAGCCAAACGGCTAAACTACGATCGAAAATTTACCACGATAGGCCCATGAAGCCCATGGACACTCTGATCTATTGGGTGAACTACGTGATTCGATATAAAGGCGCTGATCACTTGAAAGTGCTAGGAGTTAAGCTGTCTTGGTACCAGTATTTGATGCTCGATATATTTATTCCTGTGATAATATTGATGCATGTTGGGTTTTATGTGACTTATCGTATAATGAAGTGGGTGTGTAGACAATTTGCAAAGAAAATGCAAGCGAAGAAAGGAAAACTAAAAACTCAATAAAGGATGTAGGTAACATACACAAGCGTTTGCACAGTTTTTTATTGTTGACAATCATGTAATTTTCAAATAAAGAGATATTGGTGTAAACGTAACTAATAGTGTTCGTTAGTATTATAAGGCTTTTCATTAAGTTTCTCGCTACAGGCGGCCATGGAGATCTGACCGTTTGCCCCTGCATAATTTTTGAACAGTGTTATGAAAACTGTAAAGCAAGGATTCTGCCATACACGCCACAAACAAGTTATCCGTAAACTGATTTTGGGATAGAAGAATATTGTTGCGGACTCAGGGTTCATTAATTCCAGTGATTTAACACCAAGCACTATTTATTTATCCCACAAATACACACAGGTACAATTTGACTACTAACTAGCTCACTACTTAACACTTTATAGTCTTCTATTATCGTTTTGTACTTTAGCTTACGTATAGCTCGATTAAAATAAGACTACTGCTATGGCGGCGCTACTCGCCTTTTATACAAAATCCTAAATATACAGAAAAGACTAGAACATTCTTGATAAGAGATTCTTGATAAGAGATAACATAAAAAAAGGTAGTAAATATCTGCGTTCTAAATAAACAGAGCAATAAATCACTCGTGACAGTTCCCATGCCGCAGCGCCCAGATAGCCGCGAGCCGCGAGAGTCCAATCTCCAATGTCGCTCCGCATCCCAGCGCCCGCTCACCGTAACAATATACAATTTTAGATAAAAATACGCACATGTTTTTAAAATTAGTGCTATTCAGATCGCACAAAACATAGTATAATCTTGCAACAACATTTTTGATAACGACAGTAATGTCTAACCTTTAAATTTTTAAAATATAACCAAAAACACTGACACCGTTAAAATCTGATACAGGGGGTCATCTGTGAAATTTCTATGGCCATCTGTATCGAAAAACGTAACGAAAAGCCTTATATGTAAGTAATTGAGTAAAAATTGTTTTTTTTTTCTTAAATCTTACTATTTTTGATGAGTTAAGTGAATAGACAGTCCACAAGGGTTTTGGAAAATATTCCAGAAAATACCAGCAAAGCAACATTCCTGAGGGATTTTCGATTGAATTACTCCCCTACAGACAACATATTTTTCACGAAAAAAAAACCAGAAAATTCGCTGAAATCAGAGTTAGTCTAGAAAGTGTCGTGTCCTGCAGCAAGTCCACTAACTGTTATGTAGGTCAAACACCTCGATATCTAAACAAAGAGAGAAAGAACAACAAAATTAAGAAAAAAAAATATTTGACGAAAGCAAACGAGCTCCCCTGCTCGAACAGAAAACTAACAAAAGAAATAATTTTAATTTGGAGAAATGTCAATATTAGATGCTTTGTTTTACATAATTATTGAATAAAAAATGAAAAAAAAAACAAATTCTATTTAATATAAAAAAATGTATATTGTCACGTTTACACGTCGTTTACACCTAACACGAACAGGAATGAAAAGTGGGTTCATAGGGCACGGTATAGTTTCAGTCTGGCCTTCATACTGAGTTTATTTTGATAAGATTTCGTAACCATGTTCACTTTTTTTCTTCACTTTGATATCGAAGTTGCTCGTTTTATAACCGAGAATACATAAAGCGAGAAAAAGTTTTTTATGCAGTAACGGTTTCGTCCAAGTACCTTCTTTTTCAAGGAGGACGATTTCGTTTTTATTTAAGTTTCTTATTACCTTTCTTTTTCTTTAATGACCCTTTTTCTCACTACTTTCTTCTTGACAATACCATCTTCAATCATTATTGTTCCTTTAATTTTCTCTGACAGTTCTTTGATTGTGTTATCTCCGGTTTTCTTTATAATACCTGTAGTTTGAGGTTTCTTGCTTCGGTCTTTCACATTAACAATTTCATTTGTCTCTTCGTTATCTCCTTTGGTTTTCTTGATAACTCGCTTTTTGAGAACTCTCTTCTTGGAAATGCCTTTTTCTATCAATACTGATCCTTCGATTTCTTCTGCAATTTCTGCGGTTTACCTGAAACCTTATACATCTAGTTTGAGATGCTTTCAACATCTCTTCAATAGTCACAATTAGCCTTCGGCGGTTTTTGTTTTTTTTCTTATAATTTTCTTAATTATCTGTTTCTTCACAATTTCATTTTCATCAACTTCTTCTTCCTCGTGACCGTCCAATTCTGGAATGATCATCGCCCTTTTGATTAAATCGCCTTCAGGCTTGGCTCTATCTTCTTCCAGACTTGGAACCACAACACAGCCTTCAGTAACTAGAAGCTAGAATTCTTCAAGCTACTTAAGGCCTCCTACATATTGGCGGCTCATAAAATATCATAAAATTCAGCTAAAATTTAACTTAAAATTTCCCATGTAAAATGCGTTTCTGTCAAAAAACTGCTAAGTTTTAAAATTCACCTTAGCTTAACTTTGTGAGGAATATACACAAGTCGCCCTTAGATTTCTTAATGTTCTTTTTTGGTCTATTGGCTTCAATTTTTTATTTTTAAAAGTTCCATTCTCTATAGTAACTGTAGTTATTTGTAGGCTTGGCCTCAATTTCCTCTATAGTAACTTCTACGGACTTAATTTTGTTTCTTTATAATAAATATAGCTTTCTCCCTCTTACTTGCTTTATCTCAATACCCTTTTAACAACCTTTTTCTTTGACCTCCTTTATTTCTTCAGAAAGCTCTTCATATTCGGGTGTCCGGTGATAGTTCCTCGACTGTAGCCGCACTTTGGAGAGTTTTCCTACGTTCTCAACGGTAACAACTTCAGTTTTCTCTTCACTTTCTTGTTTCTTCTTTTTAAACCATGCCAACCATCTTTTCGTCGGCCTAGCTTAGAAGATAAATCGACAACCAGGATCGAACAAGGCCCAAAGAAAACACATTTCCAGTCAATGTGAGGGGGCAGTTGGTTTGGCCCACTAGGACCCCTAGGATCGTCAAAATCAATAATATATGAAGGAAAAATCTTACGGTGGCCGGATGTATTAAGTAACAGAAGTTCCAAATCACCATCGATGTACAGGAGCAGATGTGACCATTGTAAGGGCAGATAAACTTATCGGATATACTACCATACGACCGTTGGTCAACCCTATCACATTAAAATCAGTCATCGGAGAGTCGAGCCCTCTAAGCCGATACCACAATAGTGATTGGAAAATGACTTAAGATTCAGCATCAAGTGTTGGTTGCCATGATCAAGAATAAATTTTGGAAACGGGTCTCGTCAGGAAACATTAATTTTCTTCGGACCAGAAACGAAATATTCTCGCATTTGATGATGAGGAGTTCGCCTTTGATGGAAATATGGGAGAAAAGAATAAGGCTACTGGTGGCTGAAGATAATAAAATCTGGCTTTATGCTACAAACTCACGGTCTCCAATTTCTCGACCAGCCAAAGCTGTACTGATGAGGAGTAGACCCCGAAACTGGTATTCAGATGGGTTGATCGACAAATTGGTGACTAGCTATTCTTTACACTTCGTTTTGGTTCGGATAACTTACGATGTACAGAGCAATATAGGCTACTTCTCAAACTGAGAGCTATCTGACATGCAGTATTAGATCTAATACGCTTCTGGATGTCGCCTGCTCCTGCTCTGTACAACATCTCACCGGTCTTCCGTACATTTTTGAATCACAACTGAGCATAACTGAAGACACAATCTGAAAATTTAAATCAAAGCGACAATGACGTTTTTAATAATTGGTTGAGTGGTGGTAGTTGCTATTGACAGCAAGCGATAAAATCTTTTTCGCTTGCTGTCCTGGGCAACGCGCGGAAAAGTAAACTCACATTCTGAACCTCAAAAAAGGTTAGGTTTTCGTTTGTCTAATGAAAGCGTAAAATGCTTCATTATTTGACGTTTGTAGAAAAAATATATTTCGTAGAGAAAGTAGCAGACATAATTTCTTTTTATACTTCGACAAGGGGATACAATTACCACTGTTATCAAAATCTGTTAATATATTTTACGTATTTAATGGAGCTAGAATAAAGTAAATACAGCCAGAAATATGATCTGTAATAAATATTGTGTCAAAATTGTCAAATTTCTAAAATATGCGCTTTAAAATTATCATATACCATAAGTTGAAAAGATATCTAAGGGGCCAAATTTGAATTAACATATTGACTATTTACCGTATTTATCTTAAGCGAAATAGATTGCATGGTGAAGAGGGTTAATTAATCAAACGAAATTGTAGCATTACTTGCAAAAGTAGTAAATTTTATTTTTTCTATTATGACCAAGAAATCGCGAAAATGCGCCAGTGTGCGGCGGTGGAATTAAAAAACATACTTTCAATCAAGATACCAGAAATTCAGTCAAATCCAGAATCGGTTCTACAAGTCCAATGGACCGCAGAAGTGATTTTCCGTGCTTCCCGACGTTGACTGATTCGACTGTGGTGAGCTCCATGGAATTGAGAGAGGCCATTGAGATCTTTAAACACGACAACAATTTCAACAGGAAGGAGGAAATTACGTTTCTAAATGCAGACCATCGAGGGGGGAACCAATACCACGGAGCTCATCACAGTCAACGTCGGGAAGCACGGGAGATCACTTCGCCCATTGCCTTATTGCCTTTGATAATGTCTGCCGCAGCTGTAGTCGAAACGTCAGGAAGAAATTACATTAAAGCATGACCTCAAAGCCCTGACAACACTTTAGATTGTATTTTGACCAGCCGTGAAAGCCTTCACAGTCTTACAATGATTTAGTTGTTCAGAAAATTAATAGAGAGGACGTTCAGTCCACGAAGGGTTTTTTAACTAAAATTCTGTGAATGAAATACTAAAGTAGATCGTTCTATTATGCCCTTAAATAGGAGAGGAATATGCCAATTAGAAAACTTCGATATCTCTAAGCAAAACTTTCCAAATGTGAAAATAATATGTTAAAAAACTTACATATTACACAGAAAGATTACAACAATTTAATCGAATTTGTATCTTTATAAATTTATGAGATCCCGATGATAAGCAGAAACCGATTGAAATAAAACATGTGGTAACTTGACCATTGATTCTCATGAAAAGTGTGAGTATCTTGATTCCTATCTGCAACACTTCATGTATACACTGTGACAATTTCCAGCGATTATGAAATATTGTTTAACCTCGAAATTGTAATAAAATTGGTACTTAGACGTTACTAAGCCTATTAATAATCATCAGCCTGTCTACTAGGTGGACTCGCTTTATTAATACATCGAAAAACATTTGGCTAATTGAAACCAATTGCGCAATACGCACTAAATGAAAAACAGACAATTTTATACAATGATTGAATAATTATTACTGCTATCATAGCTAGCCTGAGAATCTCATTTCATACACTGATCTGCACGCAGTGCCACCCTGTAAACATAGATAAAAGTGATTTCAACGAAGTTTATCTATTGGGTGATGAGAAACTTTTTTATACATATATCTCTGAATTTTAATAGTAGTAGGCAGTACCTACTAACGTCCTTCCCACCTCTTTAATGCACATAAACGGTCTGTTCAGGTTTAATCATGAACATTTTAACTGTTGCTTTGGTAATATTTGGGATTTTTGCGGGAGGTGCTAGCGCAGGTAAAGTGCTAGGAATCTTTCCTTTTCCTGGTGGCAGCCACTTCATTCTGGCCACTAAACTGTTGGGCGCTCTTGCTGAAGATGGACACGAAATAACCTTTATCGCTCCACAGCCCTCAAAAAATATCCCGAAAAATTCCACGTGGAAAGAAATAGTTTTAGATGGCCTGAAGGAGGATTTTAGCGGTATGTACTAATCTTATCAGCACAACGTGTTGTAAATTCACTACAATGATTCAAGATAAATATAGGCATCGCTTTTAGCACATACTACTTAAATTATCTTTTTCGAAGATGACCTCGATGTGATTTAATAATAATTGTAGAGTTTCCCTTTAATGTGTCGTTTAATGTTTAATGTGAACTGTAAATAGGTTGTTTGTCAATCAAGACATCCCAGTCCAGTTCTCTTTTGTTTGAACCTACCAAAAAGGTCCAATGAAGTTAAAAATAGTGATTTTCTCACCTCGTTTTAAATATAAATAAAACCCAAAGAAACTCACCCACCTCAATTAAAGTTAGAACTTATTAATAAATAATACTGATATCAGTGAACATTTCAGAGCAAATGAACAAAGTAAATATGTATGATGACAGCAAGATGGGAGCAACTGAGAAACTATCACTGTATCAAAACGTGATGAAAGGTTGGGTTAATAAGACACTCCACCACCCCAAAATGCGGGCTCTAATGGCTGAAAAACCGAAATTTGACGTAGTCATAATGGAGGAGTTCTTCAACTTTGGACACAAATACTTTGCATACTATTTTGATGCTCCTCTCATACTGCTCGCTACTTCGGGTAAGTAGCAATACTAAACACATTAGGTTGTTTATACTGATACTTAATTTGGAAGGCTTAAATGACCCGTTTACATCTACAATTTAAGCCCTACTTGAAACTTAAACTCCAGATTTGACGTATATTGCATTGTTTATCTGTCAAAGTCTTTTATTTATCTTCAAATTGGAGTGGAAGCATTAGGTCTTAACTGTAAAGTGTCAAAAGAAAAGGATGAAAGAACAAAAGTCCATCCACTTTCATTATGACATTCCTTTCCGTCAAAAATTCACAGCCTGCTAGATGACGTTTTCTAATAAACACGGAGTTTGTTTAGAACATCTCGTTTATTTTGCAGGACCAAGTCCTTGGGTCGCCAATATTCTAAGAAACCCACTACCATCTTCTTACGTACCTACCATGATGACAGCAGAAAAATTCAATTATCGTGAATACCTAAGCAGAGTCCAGAATTTCTTTTGTAGTATTTTCTTCAACATCTTAGACTACATCTTGATAGAGCCTTTTCAAAGTAAGCTGTTAACACAAGCATTTCCCAATGCCCCTCCAATCAGTGAACTAAACAAAAAGGTCGCTCTTGTCCTGCTTAACTCCCACGAAAGTTTAATCCAACCCCTTCCCTTAGTCCCAAATATGATATCTGTTGGAGGTTATCATATTGACCCACCCAAGGCTCTACCAAAAGATTTGAAGCAGTTTCTGGACGATGCCAAAGAGGGCGTAGTATATTTCAGCTTGGGCAGCAACTTGAAGGCAAAGGACATGTCTGAAGAGAAGAAGCAAATATTTTTCAAAGTATTCGGAAAATTGAAACAAAAAGTGTTATGGAAGTTTGAAGATGAAAACGTCAAAGATTTACCAAAGAATGTTTTCGTTATGAGTTGGGTACCGCAGCAAGATGTCTTAGGTTGGTGGCATATATGTTTATATGAGTAGTAATAATCCTAAGCTCTTGCAGCTCATCCTAATGTGAAACTATTTATAACCCACGGGGGCCTCCTCAGCACTACAGAGACAATCCATCACGCAGTTCCAGTGCTGGCCATCCCAGTGTTTGCAGACCAATTCTCTAATGCAGCAAAAGCAGTCCAAGGGGGGTACGGACTTCGAATTGGCTACAACGATAAAAATTTCACTGAAGAAACAATAACCAGACTTATCAACGAGCTGCTAACTAATCCCACTTATTCAGAGACAGTTAAGCATAGGTCTAAAATTTACCACGATAGACCTTTGAGCCCAAAAGAAAATTTAGTTTATTGGGTGAACTATGTTATTCGACACAAAGGAGCCGAACATTTGAAAGTTGCAGGTGTTCATTTGCCATTGTACCAATATTTACAGTTGGACATTCTTATACCGTTAGTTATTTGCATAAATATAGGTATCTATGTATCAATTAGGGTTCTAATGTATTTTTGCAAATTGTGCAGTAGATCTGGCCAAAAAAAGTCCAAGAAACAAAAGACTAATTAATAGGCTGTGATTAGGCATATACATAATTTTTAGATTCAAAATTGTATTATTAGATAGGCAAATATTGTTATTGATTTTTTGCGTTTAACAAAATTAGTACTTAAATAGCATAAGCCATTCAAAAACTATGTATAACTCGACAGCCATGGAAAGTTAACATATTTCTTCAGGTTGACAGTGACATTGACTGGAAATTGTTTTGAGATTATATTTATTGTTTTTTTCTACGTAGTTGCAAAAATGAGTCAATTAACTTAGATTTTAATATAAAATATATCTAGCGGAAGGCATGTTGCTCTTCACCATTCCTCTTAATAATAATCCTTATCAAGGAATGATTAACTTTGCAATGATGAGTAAATAAGTTTTTTTTAACGTTTGTGATTTTTTTTTAAATTTTTTGTTGTTTTTTTTTATATAATATAAATAAATGACTTATTGTGGCTCTGAAAATAAATTTTATATTAAAATTACACACAAACTTGGTCTATCGTCTTAACATATGTACAGGGTATCCCATTTTCGGCACTTTTGAGGGGTATCTCCCTTATTTTTAAAGATAGAGGGTTGCGGTTTTCACGACAGTGTGCTACTTTTTTGTGAAACTAAAGATGGCGCCAGCAGAATTTTTATAGCCCTTTTGGTTTTTGAGATACAGGGTGGAATTGAAAAGTATCGCTTTTGAGGCACCCCCCGTATTACAGTTATGTTTAAACTTATCGAAGAAGTTAAAACGCATTCTTAAACAATTTTTTCCGTGGAATCCAGTGGCGTTGTTAGTTCTTTCCTAGCAACTTCAGTTTTTGAGTTACGAAGCAAATATATGTTTTTTTAAATGGAACACCCCGTATATTATCTTTTTATTTTATTAGTCATAATGTGGGATTTCCAAAAATATATAATTGTATGCAATTGTTTTCAAAACGAAGCTCAGAATTTAAGATTTTCTTAAATTTTCATTTTTGTCCAATTCGTTAGTAGTAGGCTATGGCTAGATGGCTAGCTTATTTGAAACAAAAGGCAATATGTCAAAAACTTTGTGGTTTTGTCACTCTTTGTTTTTATTAGTAATATGCTTGTTGTTTTGGTGTTTCTATTTTACTATTTAGCTGCTAATTAAATTAATTTTGTTACAATAATGGCGGTTTACGAAAATTATGAGAAGTATGATATGTTGGTTTGTTTTATACAATCTAATGAGAATCCCCAAGAAGCTTCGGAAGTATATTTCCAAAGGTAAAGTATTTTGCACGCTATGGTTAGGATACCATCTTAGGGGTCGTTTTTGCTATTATTAGATATCCAGAGAGAAGGCAACCTTTCCCAGACATATTTGCCCGAATTAAATCAAATCTAGTAGAGCACGGATCATTTGTCCAGCCCAGGCCTAATTCATACTCCAAACAAGATAGAGAGAGAAAAGATATAAACGTATTGGGTTATGTAGAAGCAAAGCCTTCATCTTCTTGCAAGCATATAGAGGAAGCAACTGGTGTATCCAAGTCTGATGCTCAGAGAATTTTGAAAAAATATAGGTATCACCCCTATAAATTCCACATAGTTCAACGTTTACACCCTGGCGATGCCGAGCGCAGAATGTTGTTTTGCCAATGGTATTTACAACAAATCCATACTGATGAATCTTTTGGCAGACTCGTTATTTGGTCCGATGAATGTTATTTTTCAAGTGCGGCAATTTTTAATCGCCATAATACTAGACATTGGTCCACAGAAAATCACCATTTAACTTTTGAGAGGGCACAACAAGGACGTTTTGGGGTTGGAGTCTCGTGTTTCATTTTTGGAAGACGCATAGTCTACAGAATTATTGAAGGAGGTCTGACAGCGCATCGTTACCGAGAAATTCTTGAGGAAGTTATTCCAGAACGGAAGGAAAATGTTCCCTTGGCCCTTTATAATGCCGTTTTTTTTCAACAAGATGGTGCCCCAAGCCACAACTCTGCCCTTTTAAGGGAATTTTTAGACGATAACTTTCCTCAAAGGTGGATTGGTACCTGCGGACCTGTAAGGTGGCCCCCTCGATCTCCCGATCTTTCAATTTTGGATTTTTTTTTATGGGGTTTTATGCAAAATGAAGTCTATAAAACACAGTATCAGTCTCGAGCGGAGCTTCTTGCGGCAATCAATTTAACTTTCCAAAATTTGCAAAGAAGGCCTATGATTCTTTTTAACGCGATTAGAAGAATAACGAAAATGTGCCAATTTTGCATACAGGAAAATGGCCGTCATTTTGAAAACCACCTTTAAAAACTGTTTACTTAATTATGTTGAATGCTGTAATAAATAACTAATAACTGAGATACTGAGATTTAAAAAGATTTTTTGTATTAAATTTGAAGATGTTATAAATTAGAATAATTATTACTTACATCGATTTTGTTCCTAATAATATTTTAGCCATAGCCTACTACTTACGAATTGGACAAAAATAAAAATTTAAGAAAATCTTAAATTCTGAGCTTTGTTTTGAAAATATTTGCATACAATTATATATTTTTGGAAAGCCCACATTATGACTAATAAACTAGAAAAATAATATACAGAGTGTTCCATTTAAAAAAACATATATTTGCTTCGTAACTCAAAAACTGAAGTTGCTAGGAAAGAACTGACTACGCCATTGGATTCTACGGAAAAAATTATTTAAGATTGCGTTTTAACTTCTTGGATAAGTTTAAAGATAACTGTGATGCGGGGGGTGCCTCAAAAGCGATACTTTTCAATTCCACCCTGTATCTCAAAAACCAAAAGGGCTATAAAAATTCTGCTGGCGCCATCTTTAGTTTCACAAAAAAGTAGCACACTGTCGAGAAAACCGCAACCCTCTATCTTTAAAAATCAGGGAGATACCCCGCAAAAGTGCCGAAAATGGGATACCCTGTACTTATCTAAATCGAAATTATAAATTTTGATTTTGGTAAGTAGGTACTTGTGTTTTTTTATTTTTTTTGTTCTCCAATAAAAAGAAATTCAAGTAGGCCATGAATTTAGAACAGCAGGGTTGAGATGACTATAAAAAAAAGTCGAAAATGTCATAAAATGTGCCGATTTTCATTTTTTTATGAACTTATCTCAGACAAGAGTTTTAATTCCATGGCTTGCTAGGAGGTAGGTTTTTTTATAAACACCCTTTATAACATTAGCACTAACAGCACACCGGATTAAATGTGCAGAAAGAGGGCAATCTTACTTATGTTTCTTGCAGTCAAAAGTTGGTAATAGGAGTATAAATTTGATGATGAAACTGCATCATCAATATCAATATCAACAATACACATGAAGCAAAATGCGATTTTGACAGTCAAAAAAGCCCTTCAGATCAAAGCAGCCTTGAGAGAGGCCAAGTCTATTACACTTCATGACCACTATCAAAAATTTTAACAAATCAAATGTACTCTGTTTTTCAGAAACTCTGCGAGAAAGTTGAAAATGTCAAATTTGCTGTTTTTCATGAAACATCACACTCCTCCACTTCTATGGTTTAAGAAAAGGTACGAAAGCAGGTTCTCGTATCAGACTTGTGTGTTAAGAGATTGAAAAATTTTAGCAGGAATTGTGCAAAAAAGCTAAAAATTACAAAATTAGTTTTTTTTTTCATGAACTATCACATTCCTCCTCTTGTATGATTTAAGAAAAAGTACAGAAAGCAGGTTTTCCTATCAGACCCGTAGGTGTCTTTTAGACTTCACGTTAGTTAAATTAACGCAGGTTATGAAAGGATTTTATTTTGTGCGAGGTATGTTAAGATATTGACATTTTTTCACAGAAACTGTGCAAAAAAGCTAAAGATTTTAAATATTGCTCTGTTTTTCATGAATCCTCACTTCTCCTCCTGCATGGTTCAACAAAAAGTGCAGAAAGTAGGTTCTCCTATCAGACCCATGGTGCCTTTCATGAAAGGAATTTACTTTCTGTGAGAGATACGTTAGAGATTAATTTTTTTCGCAGGAACTCTTGATGACCCCTCACATTCCTCCTCTTGTATGGTTTAAAAAAAAGTACCGAAAGCCAGTTCTCCTATCAGACTAATGGTATCTATCATAGTTCTGGTTAGTTAAATTAACGAAGGTTATGAGAGTTGAAAGGAATTTATTTTCTGCAAGGTGTGTTAAGAAGTTCTTCGCAGAAAATTTTTTTCGCAGAAACTGTGCATAAAAGCTGAAAATTTAAAAATTGGCTCTGTTTTTCATGAACCCTCACACTCCTCCTACTGCATTGTTTAACAAAAAGTGCAGAAAGCGGGTTCTCCTATCAGACACATAGTGTGTTTCATGAAAGGAATTTATTTTCAGCGAGATATGTTAGAGATTAAATTTTTACGCAGAAACTGTGCGGAAAAGTTAAAAATTTCAAAACTGGCTCTATTTTTCATGAACCCTCACACTCATCCTCTTGTATGGTTTAAGAAAAAGTACCGAGAGCAAGTCTTCTATCAGACTCATGGTGTCTTTCATGAAACCCACATAGCATTCCATGGATATTCGATATCCATTGTGTATCCAATGGATATCCGAAATAGGATATCCGTTTTGGGAGGTCCATTGGATATCCCACTATATCCAGAATCGGATACAAACTTATACGTGAGTGGAAGTGTCTCTATGTGGATGTCCATTGGACATCTCACGGATATCCTGAAGTCGGCAATGACGTACAATTGTATAACCGATTTTCGTTTTTTTTTGTAATAAAAATTACGAAAAGTTTTTATACTAGAAAATTTAAATCAATTTTAATCTTGAATAAATTTGCTTACATCAACTATAAGTACTTGAACTTGGTCTTTTCAGTTATTTTCATTTGTTTTATATATTTTACTTATATGTTGAGTTTCGATCCTGTTATTAAACAGATGCTATTTTTACAATTCATTAAGTAGTCAATTTATATTAATATTATTTTCGTCTTTGGCGGCAGGATTTAAAATATTTTATTAAATTTTAAATAGCCGCCATTTATTGGCGACATCTATTAGATTTAGGGCGAATGATGCCTTGACGTTCCTTTGACAATTTTGACATGTGTCAACGGACAGTAAAGACCTTAGAAAATGTAAACCAGAGGAAGGAGGATACAACGCCGGCGTCTGTTACCAGTTTGCTCCAATCTGTCAAGTGTGAAAATGCCAGTGCCGTAGCATTCGTATGTAGCACATAAGAAAATATCTTATTAATGTATAACATTACGTATAATTAATAAATAATTATACGTAATGTTATTAGCAAACATCGACTTACTATTAAATAAATAAAAATAATTGTGAATTAATGGTCGTTGATAACCCTGGGATTACATCTCCTGCGCCCCTGGAAAAACTGCTCAAAAATTTAAATAAAAAACTATCTACAAGTTACAGTATTAGAAAAATATTTCCCAAAATAGCATTACTGACTTCACTGCGGTATATACTAAATCATATTTCGAAGATTTGGATGTAAAATAACTGGTTTTAGAGTTATTTGAAATAATTTAATTGTTGCTGAAAAACGCCATTATCTGTTTACCTGTGAAACGTAACTCCAGGCTCCTTTCTATAGCCGCTGCTTTTAAAACCGCAATCTGCACATCCCACCATTGTAAACAACACAATTATTGATGATATTAAAGTCTTGCAAAATGCAATTTATTGCAGAAAAACACATAGCCAACGAAACGTTTGGTTTTCGCCTTAGACATGGCGTCTCATCATTTTTGGTAACAGCTGCCCATATAGCGGAGAATTGCACGCGTGGATTCCATTAGTTTACATTTTCTGAGGTAAAGATAGATAGACGACAGAGCTCATTTTCAGCATTTCCGCTATTTTCCATTTTCTCATGTTTTGTTTGGCGGTTTCGCAGGTTTTGCACTAAAAGTTTGCAGTATTGCTTGTATTTGTATTCAATTTTCTCTCGTTCCATCTAGAATTTAAGGAATTACAAGTGTGTGGCTGTGTCTGGACTGTCTGGTACGCAACAGTCAACAGTGATCTTATACGGCGCATACTAAAGTAAGTAACATCCATTTGTTTGTAACAGCGATGCCGTGTTGCAAGGTCCAAAAACTTCCCTCCAAAAAGAATGCTAAATCAAAGTCAAAAACCAGCACTCCCATTTTTTTCTACTAAAAACCCTTTATTTTATTGGTTAATTAAATTCTCAAAATTCTAGACAAAAATCGTATAACGTAGTGTGTTATACGTACTGTTAAATTAAATTATTTTTGAGATATTGAGTTGTCAAAATGATATTTTGAAGCAGTTATTTAGTATGAAAATGGAGCATTGTTTTTAAAAAAACAGCTTTTGTTAGGAATAATTGATTTGAAAGAACTTTGTTTAAGTAATAATCATAACAGTGACCTGTATAGTAAACTTTGACACTATTATCCTCTTGCTAACTTGAAACAATTCTCGAGTATTTTTAGACACATAATTAGATGATCTGATATAAGCTGTGACAGCCTTATAAGAGGTGACACTAATTACGCATATTTTCCTTCTTCAAAAAATGCCACTTCCAAGGTCAAAAGGAGAGATACCCCAGGACAAGATTGGGATATGTTTAAAATCAAAATTTTAACATCTTGTGGTAAGTAGAAGTAGTTTAGTTTACCAATAGTTATTGAAAATGTTGCCATGAAGTGAAAGTTTGCAAAATGAGAGCCACACATTCAGTCACATGTACTTCTTACACTTTTAAAACAAACATTATATAATATTTCTCAAAAAAATATATTTAATGTAGTAACATAATACATAATACGTTTTTAAATAAATCATAAGCATGTCAGTAACAGTCAAAATGTGGGCTAGAAGTTTAGTGTATGCAGGTGGTGCATTTTTAACACATTTGTAGATAAAAATATTTTGGTTTAAGGCTCAGTTTAAAGTTAATAAGTTGGCATTTTTGTAAAATTTCTTATTTTCATCCATATATGCAATGGCATTATTTCTTATGTGTCAACCTGGTGAAATCTTAATTTACTTTCAACCCAGATGGAAAGTAATAGTAAATGCTAAGTTTCCACCTGATTGATATATAAGAAATGTTTTGATAGATGGTTGGAAATATGGTAGATAAAATAAATATGTAAAAAAAAATTATACTGAAACCTCGGTGGAAAATTTCATTTCTATCTCCAGGTGCTTTGATTGGTCTCACTGGGCTTCCTCATCTTTTGACAAAAATAAAAAATACTTTCCACCTGGGTATACAATCTACTTTTACTTTGTTAACCACATGAACAATTTGAAGGAAAAAATAATTACGTAAAAATCATCTCAATGTAAGTAATATGCTTTGAATTGACACATTATGGAGTGGATATATGTCTTTATAATTTATCAGTTGTGAAGTAGGTAACTATCTAGTTATTTATGTACTTCTAACTGGTAAAAAACAGCATGTAGCAGTACAAGAAAAATTTTTGACAACAAAATATTCTCTTAGCGTCTATTAATAACGTACCTTAATATTAATTAACAATTTGCATTACGTAATACCAATTAATAATGTCTCAAGTTGACAAGATTTTTTTCATTATCTTTGATATATTGGTAATAATGTAAGTTTTAAATCTATTTATTGAGAGGCATGTTGAGTCAATCCAGTTGCATGTCTCCATAATTTGTAAATCTCTAGTATGAATTTGCTGTAGGTGTAGGGCATAGGTGAAAGTTTCATGATCATTGTAGGAAGATTATAACTTTTCCCATTTTCCTTAAAAACATTCTAGAAAGAATATGTCAGCACCTCACCATTGGCATCAAGCACAGAGATCAACTCAACATTTAATACCATTCGTGTTAGTTCTCCTAGTACTCCAAAGCTGCAGTCTTAAACTAAAGTATTAACCGTATTGTATTTATAAGTAGCACTTGTTAAACTGCATGCTGAAATGCTTGTAAAGTGGACTGTGAATTTCTTAAGCTTTAAGTAGTACCCTGTGTTCATAATAAAACCTCATCTAGTTGGCTGTGAAATGTCAAAAGAAAAGGATGGGGCAACAAAGGGCATCTACTTTCATTATGTCATCCTTTTCTGTCAAAATTTAATAGCCTGCTAGATGAAGTTTTTAATGAACACCCTGTATATTACATTTATTATTTTATTAATGTTGTCTATAACCAATAAGACAACAAATTTCAGAATTTCGGAAATGTGTCATCTCTAAATTCATACTGGCAAAACTAAACAGGCATGACGAGAATTTAGAAGAGCTAATAGGACTTATTGAAGGAAACAATTGTCAAGGACATTGTGATGGTGGTGCACATCATAATTTAGTAGAAAACACAGAGATGGAGTTAATTTTCAATAATCTATCAATTTCAAACGATCAAGAGTTGGGTGTCTTAGAAAATGAATAAAGATAATTTTAGATATTTGGTAATGATTTTGTTCACTGATATATTGTATAAGTAAGCCATAATCTTCTTACTTTTACAGGCACATAAGTTCAGTACGTTGGGTGGTAACAGCGTTCAGGAAATAACGAAACGTATAATGTATAGAAGTCTAACAAACGAATTTGCTCAGCTTTACAGTTGGGAGGGCGCTAAAGGGATGAGGACATTTAGTGCTATAAATCTATCTGAAGTAATATTTGGTAAGTGTTTTCAGTATCATAGGTACAAAGCGTTTTTTTTTTATCGCAAAAATGGTTTTTACGTTGTATTATGTTTTTAACGCCTAAAAGTCTTATAAATGCAGTTATTTTATTCTGAATTAAATATATTTACAATTTTTGTTTTTACTGGTGTATGGCACGTCACTTCAGTCATTGCATCAATTTTTCAACGTAAGTGAGTAACGTATGTTCTCTCTTTAATTGTAAACGTCTGTATGGATCGGGATTAGTAATAATTTAAATCAATTAAGTTGATGTTTAATATATCAAATTATCATTTTAGAAACTGTGAAACGAAATTCCAGAACTCGAGAGGCATGCCTCGATGAAATTATCTGCATCATAAAAAAATTTTTAGTTAGAGCAAAAGAAAGGACCAATCACAGCAAAAAGAAAACGGAGAAGATGGGTAAGTCACCAAATATATAGTTTTAATCATTTGTAGTGTGATATGCGTATAAAATGGAAGCATAAAAAATGTACATCAATTATTCAAAGAAATACAGGCATTTATAAAAATTATTATAGAACTTAAAAAAAAAAAATGTTTGTTTTTTGTGAATGTAATCTAAAAAATGATGATTTTTTGTAAAATCACTAGAATTCTCTACAATTATTGTTTGGTTTTTAATTTTAAAAATTGTTTCAAGAATAACGTTTTTTATTTGTCATTCTTTGTCTAAAATCATATGAGAAACATCTTATTTTTATTATTGAATATTAAATAGTTATTTATGTATATAAGAGCAAAAGATACAGATTTTTTTAATCGTTTTTTTTTTTAGTAATTTTGCACAATTTATTTGCGTTCTGTTGGACCTAAGTGCATTCATAATAAAATGACAAACCTAATGAGCAAAAAGCAGCTATCAGTGTAGAATTGATTGTCACTAGAAACAGGTGAAAAAGTGGTAAAATGTCAAAAAAACTCTCAAAAAACGCACTTATAATGTAAAGACCCTTAAAACTTCTTAGTTTATTGTGTTTGTTTCTAGCTAAGTTTAATAGAATGTTTCTACACAAAAGTCACCACTGTAACATTTACAAATATTTTTCTTTTTTAGGAAAAAGGGTTGAGACCTCAGTAGAACTAGCAGATCAGGAGTAGGTGACCCAATTGTTTTTTAATGTGAACAACGAACGTACTACGGAAATAAAACACAGCATCCCGAATCAATTCATATGTTTTTTTTTGTAACCATTAATATAGCTGAACTGAAAAGAAGCGAATGTCCAGTTTCATGTTTTTTTGGACATCCACTGGATGAGAGAATGACTCGAAACAATTAAATGATAATTATACTGACAGACAAATAAACGACAAATTGTTAAGTAATTCACAAGCCGTAGTTTACTCGTATTCTAACAAATCACAAATTGTACTGTCAACAGCTACCATTTTCATTGCAGATTGTGACAATGGTTGGCACAAATGCAACGCTTTACTCGACTAGAGAAGCCAGGCGAATTTAATAAGTAAATCGCTATGCAATAAGTTAAATTTAAACCTTGAAAAAACGGACATTCTATTGTCAGGAATAAGTCAATCTATTACAAAAGTCAATAATCGTGTCGAAGCAAAAATTAAATCTCGATTTACTGACTTTAAAACAAGTTTATCATTTTTAGTTTTACCCGTACGAACAGAAACATTACCATTAATTGAGTTCAATTCTTCAACAATTGAAATTCCTAAATATCTAAAGTTAGCGGACGAACAATTTAATACGCCAAAAGAGATAGATTTATTATTAGGAGCAGGAATTTTCTACGATCTTTTAGAAACCGGTAGGGTAAAGTTAGGTGAAAAATGCCAACATTACAAGAAACATGTCTTGGCTGGGTTTTTTCAGGAAATTTGCATTTAGGGCAAACAAAAAAGCAAAACTCAGTATGCGGTCTTGTGACAAATCAAAATTTGCACGACTCACTGACAAAATTTTGGGAAACCGAGCCAAGTGAAAAAGTAAAGCATTTTTCTAAAAATGAAACGTATTGCCAAGAACTCTTTAAAGAAACAACTTCACGGGATCACGACGGAAGTTTCATAGTCAAATATCCGTTTGATCAAGACCTGAAAGTAGAATTAGGTGACTCAAAAAGATTTAAACCTTTGAAATCAATATCACGAATTTATCCGTCAATACAAGGATTTAGGACATATGACAAAAAATTGCAATTTAGAAGCTGACGATCGAATCAAAAAATGATATTATTTTGGTAGGGCACACTATACAAGAAGACCTTTATTCGATTTTATTGAGACTTCGACTTAGACCGATTGTGTTGAGCGCTGACATCAAAATGATGTACAGGTGTATTAAAATTCGCGATAGCGAAAGTCCTTATCATCAAATTTTATGGCGTTACAATACTTTCATGAAAGGAATTTATTTTCAGCGAGGTATGTTAGAGATAAAATTTTTTCGCAAAAACTGTGTGGAAAAGTTAAAAATTTCAAAATTGGCTGTGTTTTTCATGAACCCTCACACACCGCCTCTTGTATGGTTTAAGAAAAAGTACCGAGAGCAATTTCTCCTGTCAGGCCCATGGTGTCTTTCATGAAAGGAATTTATTTTCAACGAGGTATGTTAGAGATTAAATTTTTTCCCAGAAACGGTGCGAAAAAGTAAAAAATTTCAAAATTTGGTCTGTTTTTCATGAACACTTATTCCCCCTCCTGCATCGCTTAAAAAAAAGTACAAAAAGCAGGTTCTCCTATAAGACCCATGGTGTCTTTCATGAAAGGAATTTATTTTCAGCGAGGAATGTTAGAGATTAAACTTTCTTGCAGAAATTATGCAAACAAGTTAAAAATTTAAAAATTAGCTCTGTTTTTCATGAACACTTATTCCCCCTACTGCATCGTTTAAAAAAAAATTACAAAATGCAGGTTCTCCTATCAGACCCATGGTGTCTTTCATGAAAGAAATTTAGTTTCAGCGAGGTATCTTAGAGATTAAACTTTTTCGTAGAAACTTTGCAAAAAAGTTAAAAATGTCAAAATTTGCTCTGTTTTTCATGAACCCTCAACTCCTCCTCCTGCATGGCTCAACAAGAATTACAGAAAGAAAGTACTCCTATCAGACCCATGGTGTCTTTTATGACAGGAATTTATTTTCTGTGAGATATGTTAGAGATTAATTTTTTTTCGCAGAAACTGTGCGAAAATGTTAAACATTTCAAAATTGGATCTGTTTTTTCATGAAACCTCACACTCATCCTGTTGTATGGTTTAAGAAAAAGTACCGAAAGCAGGTTCTCCTAACAGACTCGTTGGTGTCTTTCATAGTTCAGGTTGGCTAAATTTTCTGCGAGGTATGTTAGAGATTGAAATTTTGTGAAAACTTGGTTTCTGCGAAAAAGTTAAAACTTCCAAAATTTCCTCTGTTTTTTATGAACCATCACACTCCTCTTCTATGGTTTAAGAAAATGTAACCAAAGCAGGTTCTCCTATCAGACGAGTGGTGTCTCTCATAGTTCAGGTTAGCTAAATTTTCTGCGAGTTATGTTAGAGATTGAAATTTTGTGAAAACCTTGTTTCTGCGGAAAAATAAAAAATTTCAGAATTTCCTCTGTTTTTCATGAACCATCACACTCCTCTTGTATGGTTTAAGAAAAAATACAGAAAGCAGGTTAGTTAAATTTTTTCATAGTTCAGGTTAGTTAAATTAACGCATCTTATGAAAGTTGAAAGGAATTTATTTTCTGCGAGGTGTGTTAAGAGATTGACATTTTTTAGCAGAAATTGTGCAAAAAAGCAAAAAATTTCAAAATTTCCTTTTTTTCATGAACCATCACACTTCTCCTCCTGCATGGTTTGACAAAAAGTACAGAAAGCAGGTTCTCCTAACAGACTCTTGGTGTCTTTCTTAGTTCAGGTTGACTAAATTTTCTGCGAGGTATGTTAGAGATTGAAATTTTAAGAAAACTTGGTTTCTGCGAAAAAGTAAAAAATTTCACAATTACCTCTGTTTTTCATGAACCATCATACTCCTCCTCTTGTATCGTTTAAGAAAAAATACAGGAAGCAGGTTAGTTAAATTTTTTCATAGTTCAGGTTAGTTAAATTAACGCAGCTTATGAAAGTTGAACGGAATTTATTTTCTGCAAGGTGTGTTAATGGTTTGAAATTTTTTAGCAGGAGCTGTGCAAGAAAGCTAAAAATTTCAAAATTTGCCCTGTTTTTTATGAACCATCACACTTCCCCTCCTGCATGGTTTAACAAAAACTACAGAAAGTTCAGGTTAGTATCATTAACGCAGGTTGATGAAAGTTGAAAGAAATTTATTTTCTGCGAAGTATGTTAGAGGTTAAAATTTTTGTCTCACATCTCTGCGAAAAAATTTAAACTTTCGTTTTCTAGTGCAGTTTAGTTCAGGTTCTCTGCTCTTCCATATTACCAGTCACAATTTTACTCTCCCTAGCAATGCCAAAGGCCTTTATATAAGTTCAAAGGGTTAAAAGGTATAAAGTACACAAGGCTTCGAAGACAAGATCGGTTGAGAGGGAGTTTCGTAGAGTGTTTCCTCATTTGACAGATGATGAAAGTCAATTCTATGATTATTTTAGAATGTCACAATCGACACTCCATCAGCTACTGAAGAAATTGCAAGAGAGCTTGAGAAAAGAAAACTCTTTTTAAGAGGCTCTGAATAACACAAAAAAATGCTTTTTACATTTTACTGGAAAATTCGCGAAAGCCATAAAAAGCCCCAACTCATCTGCGTTAACAATATGTTTACTTTCGAATCAAATAAATATAAAGTCTTAATTGAAAAAATAAGGGATGTATATATAAAAATGCTCGTAACAATGTCACCTACAGCTGCGAAATGTCAAAAGAAAAAGGTAAGAGAACAAAAGCCCGTTAATTTTGATTATGTCATATTTTTCTGTGAAAAACTAATAGTTTGTAGAAAACTATTTCTAATGAACACCCCGTATATCACTCTTATCACTATCTGAGAAGCTATCATCCTTTTGTTTATATTCACACTATCAGTTCCGCTTGGTTTATTCATTACAAAGTTTCGAAAGCAAGATTTAAACAAACTGAAGCGCAATTATGTTAATGTTTTGGCGATTATTTTCGAACCAAGCAAATTTCAATTAATTTTTTAATAATTCCATCATTTGATGTAATTCACGCGTCAGAACAGAGATGTTTATAATTTGGTTTTGAGAACATTACAAAGTCACTTTTTGTGACATGAGTATAGATCAAAACCTTTGCGTAAGTCTTTATCTCAATTATAAGCACCAGGCTTTCAATCAAATTTTAATTCAATATTGTATAATGTAAATTTTAAAAAATTTCATATTTTTAATAGCCATTTCTAAGGTCAAAAATAAAGCTTTAACGGTAGTAGATAAAGACACTTCGTCTTCAACATACCGGGTGTATTTTTTTATAACTTTTAGCATTTTTCAGACAATTAAATCAAATTTGGAATATGACTTAATATTTACGATTTATATCGTTAGATTTCCCAACTTACCAGCCGCTGTACCCTCCTAATGATTTTTGTACCGCCCCACTATCATTTCTCCCTATAAATCTAATTTACCTATTAAAGTTGGAAACTTTTTTCCTTTTGCATTGTTTCTTATATATTACTATTTTCGGGAAATTTGCAAAACTAGCAAAGCAAAAAAATGTACTTAATTTTTCCATAGGAAGTGACTCTTTTTCATGCGTATCTGGAAATCTAAATGGGAAGGAATAGAAATGTCTTTTGGAAAAATTATATGCATTTCTAGATATTTCTGCAAATTTCACGAAAATGAAAAGGTAGAAAAAAGTTTCTAAATTAAATAGAGAATTCAGTTTTTTAGAACAAAGCGACATAGGGTGTGCTACAAAAATGTTTGGGTGGTAAAAGTGGGCCCGAGTGCAGCCGCAAGAACAATAGGACCCTGTAGAGTTTCGCTATCAGCATCCTGTAGATAATGAATAGATATTTTAAGTTTGAGTTAATTATCTCAAAAAGTCTAAAAGTTGCATAAATAAATTTGAAAAAAAAAAATCAAAACTTTGCATCTCAGAAACGAAGCATTTGCGGGCCTATGTTAATAATAACTTTTTGACTTATTTTTTTGGTCGTAGAATATGCACCTAAAATTATGCAACCTAGTTTCGAGCCACCTTGGACCTGATATACCACAAACCCCAAATTTTATAAATACATATTGATCCATTACAGATATTAATTAATAAATACTCCATGGAACTCACGATTTGTTAAAGATGTAGGTGAAATGTAGATTGTACACTATCACAGAAGAAATGCATAAGAAAGTAAATTTTTTATGCCCTTATGCTGGTTAATCAAGGGATTCTTTGTCCTTACTGCACATAAGAATAGAGAATAATCATAAAAGCCAAGCTCTTGAATCTTTAACTTAACTTGTGTGTTTGGTTATGTTGTGAGCTCTATAAACCTGCGTTTAACAAAAAAGTTAAATCAAAAAGTCAAGATGGTTTCCGATAAAGAGTTTCATCTTCAGTAAGTGCCTAAACAAATCCAAATTCGTAATAACGTAAATATTAAAACCATTGCAAATCTCAATTCACCTTATTAAATAAAACAAGTAAACCGAGATAATAAGCAATGAAAAATAGATAAAGGTTGAGAGTTCAAACATTTAACTCTGCATCAGTGTTAAACCCATATGTTGCAGATTCAGCGGCGTGCGTTTAATTTCCTGTGCATCATGAGCCCCTTACTAGTAAGGTAAAGCGTGTGAGCCTGTATTACTCATTCACTTATTTTTGCTACTTCGTTACGTTTGAAATCCTCATTTTTTTTATGCCTATCTCCTTTCAGTACATGTTGAGAACATACGATAATAAGTGAGTGGTTGTTGACCTGAAAACTCACATGATAATTATTAATAACTGCATTTTATTATTCGGTCGGACAACATTTGACTTATCGAAGCTACTGAGCAACAATATGCTAAAAACCCAAACAAATTACATAATACTCATGAACAAAATTTCGGCTCCTAAATTTTACTGAGGTCATAGTACCCGCTAGTCGGCAAGTGCAAATAGTACTACTAATAATGTTGTGAAAGAAAATTATCAATTAGATAAAAAATTGAAACATTACCCTTTAAAAAATCATTAACTTATATTCTAGTAGCTCACAGATCTTCAGTAAATGTGGTACGTTTTCTTCGGGTTCAACCATGAAAATTTCAACTTTTATATTGGTAATATTGGGAATTGCTGCGGGGGGTGTCGGTGCAAGTAAAGTGCTAGGAATCTTCCCTTTCCCTGGTGGGAGCCACAATATTTTGGCCAGTAAACTGTTGGCCGCTCTTGCAGAAGATGGACATGAAATAACCTTCATCGCTCCGTATCCTACCAAGAATATTCCCACAAATTCTTCTTGGAGTGATGTAGTTTTGGATGGACTCAGTGAGGAATTTTATGGTATGTACGAAACAATTTCATTAACGACTATCGATCTATAACAGACGTAGAGAACAGTTTACTCAGATTGCGACACGGACATTACGATTTGTGACAATTGTCAGAAAATTCTAGAATTATTATTAGTATTGTTATTTTATCCCTCAGGCAAAAATAATTTAATTCAGTGTAAAAATAAAATAGCCACTAGCAGTTTTCACCAAACAAACAATTAATCACTAATAAAAAGGGCAAGGAGCATCGTTTTATGAAAGTAACTCATACAAGGTTATAAAAAGATATAAAAAATACATATTTCTTGCAATTCCCGTTGTATTTTACCGAGTTTAAGTTAGTAGTTCTAGTTTTGCGAATCATTCGAAAAAAAATTCGATGCTAACTCCGACTTAACACTAACTCATAGAAATATTATTAGCGCGAAAACAGCGGTAGATGTGATATTAAGAAATATAGTATCATATGATGTCACACAAAGTAATGACTGTCACAATGTAATAAAAATTTCAGAGCAATTTGACATGGCCGATTTGTACGACGACAGCAAGAAGGGTGCACTTGAGAGAATGTTAATGTATCGAAAAGTTATGACAGGTTGGGTTAATAACACACTCCACCACCCCAAAGTGCGAGCTCTAATGTTTGAAAAACCAAAATTCGACGTAGTCATTATGGAGGAATTTTTCAATATGGCTCACAAATACTTTGCACACTATTTCGATGCTCCTCTGATATTGCTCTCGAGTATGGGTAAGTAATAATATACACACTCAAGTTAAGTCTAAGTGTAGCAGCAAATTATCATTAAACATACATAAAATATGTAGTAGGTGGATTAGCGGAATGGGGACAAATAACGACAATTCAGCTTTTATCAATTGCGAACGTTTCGACCATATATTGTGGTCTTTATCAAGGCTGTAAAAACAAGAAACATCGATCAGTTTATGGCCAGCGGCATGACTAACTTAAAATTACAAATAAAAATTTATATAGATTAGAAAAATACAGATTAAAAAAAAATATATAATTTAATTTACAAGATTTAAAAAATTTACACGCAAAACAACAAACGAACGTAACATTTATATACACAAATTGGTACCTCCTGATATGCGGAAGTCCCTACTAACCTGTACTAACCTATACATTCTATTCAAAAACGTGTCCATTGTCCACGTCATGGGCAGAGGTTCTCACGATGACAAAAAAAACACCAATAATTAACATAAATTTATTGGGACGCCAAACACTCGTAGTATACATAAAATATTTTATTTGCTCTACAGGGCCAAATCCTGAGGTCAACGACGTTCTAAGAAGTCCACTACCGCCCTCCTACGTACATCACTATCTCACTGGAGAAAAGTTCAATTTGCATAAATACCTCAGCAGAGCCCAAAATTTCTTCGCTTATATTACTTACAGGGGATTAGATTACTTTTTCACCCTGCCCTTTCATAATAAGCTGATACAACAAGCATTCCCAGGTGCACCGCCAATCAGTGAGCTTGATAAACGGGTAGCCCTTGTCCTACTCAACTCCCATGAGAGCTTAGTTCCACCCGTTCCCTTAGTCCCAAATATGGTGTCCGTTGGAGGCTATCATATTGACCCACCCAAGGCTCTACCAAAAGACTTACAGCAATTTCTAGATAATGCCAAAGAGGGTGTGGTATACTTCAGCATGGGCAGCAACTTGAAGGCAAAGGACATGTCCGAAGAGAAGAAGCAAATACTTTTCAACGTTTTCGGAAAATTGAAACAAAAAGTGTTATGGAAATTTGAAGATAAAAACGTCAAGAATGTATCAAAGAATATTTTCATTATGAATTGGGTACCGCAGCAAGATGTCTTAGGTAGGTAACATATACATTTATAAGAGTAGTAATAATGCTAAGTTTTTACAGCTCATTCTAATGTGAAACTATTTATAACCCACGGGGGCCTACTCAGCACCACAGAAACAATCTATCACGGAGTTCCTGTGCTGACTATCCCAGTATTTGCGGATCAGTACTCTAATGCAGTAAAAGCAGTCCAAGGGGGGTACGGCCTTCGAATTGGCTACAACGATAAAAATTTCACTGAAGAAGCACTAACCAGGCTTATCAATGAGTTGTTAACTAATCCCACTTATACAGAATCAGTTAAGCGTAGATCAAGAATTTACCACGACAGACCTTTGAGCCCTAAAGATAATTTAGTTTATTGGGTAAATTATGTTATTAGACATAAAGGAACTGAACATTTGAAAGTTGCAGGAGTTGAACTGCCATTGTACCAGTACTTGATGTTGGATGTTCTTATTCCGCTGATTATTTTATTAAATTTAATTACCTACATGTCACTTAGGGTTGTAAGGTACTTTTGCAGGTTATTATACAGTAAATTTGGTCAAAAAAAGGCGAAGAAACAAAAAACCAATTGATAGCGTAGATAGGACTTTTATTTTCGAAATTAGAGTGTTATATACTATATTTTTATATGCAGGGTGTCCCGAAATTAGGTGGCCAAACTTAAACAGGAGATTCTTGAGCAATACTGATTTGTCAAATAAACATATACCCAGAAATTTCCCCTAACGGAGCTGTGCCTCCCTAAAGAGAGAAGCAGAACTATAGTACTCTTTAATGTATTCTCATACCGTTGATAATAGAATTACAGTTGTTTATCTAATGTAATAATGTTTGCATAGTGTATCTAACCGGAGGATCAAAGTGGTGAAACTTTAATCATAAGCGTAACATTTGGGTAAGAACTAGTACACAATTTAGACATTTTACCTTTTTTCTTAATGAATTTCTAAAATATGGACCATTTTTTTAAGAAAATGTACTCTTTGTTTATGTCGCTCCACTTATAATTATTGAGTATAGTAGGCCATGATGGCATAAAACAAAACAAAACGGTCTTGTTTTATGCCCCCAAGTCATTGATGGTATTTTAATTGAACATTTTCTTTTAATTCAATAATTATGGGGCGTTTTTCATACACCGAATTAGCTGTTATTCATTTTATTTGCGGTTTCCTACAAGAAGACAACCCCATCGCAAAATGTTTATAGCCTTACAGAGAAATTTACGCGAACGTGGATCATTCAGACGTGGGCAGGGGCAAGGAGGGCCTTTAGGAAATTATGATTTGGAAGGAGCACTAAACAGAATTGAAGAAAACCCTCAATTAGGCAATATTAGTTACATTCTCAAATCAATGTAAATAATAATAATAAATAGAATCTTTATTTAGCAGTTGGTTAACAAGTTTACAAAACCATACTAAAACTATCTTAAGTTAATTAAGTACGAAATAGTTTGTCTTGAATAATGCTAAATTTTTTGTGCATTTTTTTATATGATCAGGCAAGGCATTATACATATTTAGCCCTTCATGAAAAAGGGTTTTCTGAAATGATGTATATCTTACCGCAGATATATTATAATTGTCTTTATTGCGCATATCGTAGTCATGGAAATTACATCTTTTTTCAATGAAGCTAGGTTAATATTGTGGCATAAGTTTATGTTCTATTTTACATATTAATATCAAATTCAAATATTTTATTAGTTCATCTACTGAGAGCCAATTCAATGTAGACAACATATCCCTAATTGGAGTATATTTATTACAATTTAATAAGATTCTCATCTCATTGCTTTATTTTGCTGCACTTGAAGCCTGTCCAAATTTTCTTGCATGGAGTGCATGAAACCAAAAGTGAAGAACAACAATTAAAATGAGGCCATATAATAGTCTTATAGATTAGCATCTTAGCCCACTTGGACAAGCATGAAGATATGCGTTTGAAAAAAAAACAATTTTTTTGCAATTTTCTTACATAGATAATCAATATGAACAGAAAACTTCAACTGAGGATCCAAATGGACGCCCAAATATTTAATCTCAGTTACAAAGCCTATTGAGGTATTATTAATTTTGAGATGTTTTCCTAGGCATAAGAATTTTTTACAGTTTGATTTTGTGCCGACAACCATGCATATGATTCATTCAACTTTAGTTTATTGCGACACAGCCAGTCGTAAGGATATCAAGCTGTTTATTTAAAGTGTCGATCATTTTATCAAAATTTTGTCCAGACACAGATATGAGCGTATCATCAGCAAATAAATCTACAAATGATTGATCTAAAGTGCGATAAATATCATTAACATAGATTATAAATAATAAAGGGCCTAAAACACTGCCCTGTGGTACACCAATATCGCATTTAATCTCAGAAGACACTATATGTTATTGATCTCCGTTCGCTGTTGTCTGCCTGTTAAATAATTTTTTAACCATTCCAATGCACTGCCCTCGATTCCATATGTAGATAGTTTTTTTTTATAAGTATATCACCATTTATAGTCTCAAACGCTCGTTTCAAATCCACAAATACCGATAACATAAGTTTGTCACTATTAATGTCTTTCCTCGACGTGGCACACACATATTTCAGGGCAGATTCACATAAGTGACTAGCCCTGAATCCCGAGTGTCCTAGGTATAATAAGTTATTATTTTGAAAATAGTGTCTTAGTTGATCACAAACAATTGTTTCTAATATTTTGTCTAACACAGGCAGCAGGTTTATTGGGCGAAACTCACCTGCAGTTTTTGGACAGGCTACTTTTGGTATAGGAACAATAGTGCTATAGTCTTTAAATATGAAGGGAACTGAGCCTTTGATAGAGATACGTTTACAAGGTGCAGCATTGGACAACCAATAACCGGAAAACCTTCTTTTAGCAGCCTGACGTTCATGGACTCGTCACTGGTGCTTTTATTCTCGACGTTAGAAACTGCAACAACTGATTTTCCGACGCTGCAGCCTGCGGGGAAATCCAGTGTCTGTCTTCAATTGACTCTGCAATCTCTCTTAAACTGTTAGCGAAATACTTGTTGAATTTATCTTCTGTGGTACCATGGTAAGAATCAAAGTTTATATTTCTGAAATCTGTTGTTCGATTAGAGCCAATCATATCTTTTATTGTATAATATTTTGCTCATAGAAAGCAGATTTTAGCGGTACTGTTCCCAGTCTCCTCCTCGTCTTGTCAGATGAAACCTTTTGTATGCTTGGTCCCTATCTTTCTGAACCCTATTAATGTCACCACTTATCCAGGGATATTTTTTGGGCATTATTCTCTTCAACGGTGCAAACTTGTCTATAGCTGTCTGAATGTTAGTCAGAGTACATTTACATCCGTACTAGTGTAGTTCCAATTTACTTCGATCGGGGCATTTAGAATGTCCCAAATAATGTCCTCAGTCATATTTCGGTTATACACGTTAGTCTGGTCTGGTCCAATATTTATTACGTTTTCATGACAAAATGTAGGATATTCAAATCGATTTGAGTCCAATACTAGTATTTCGTTTTCATGGAAAATTGAAATCCCGATTTCAAAACGTTTGGCGTTTTTTTTTGCTTTTTGATGTTACTGATTGAAATCGCAAAAAACTACTATACTATTTTGGACACTTTTTCTTAACATTTCAATATGTGACAGATGCTTATTTTGCTACTGGCTAATTCTTATCAGTATTTTTTATCATCGCCAGAATTACTAAATTTTCTGATAAAATTTCTTGCAATATTTGCATTGTTCTTGATTTTTCTAGTTCACAAATATGTTTTCGTCTAGTGTGCGAAAAAAAAATGTTGATTGTGGCTATATTGAAATGTTAATAAGTGCAACTTTTATTATGTTTGAAGAAGAAACAGCAAGGCTGAAACACAGAAACTTGAGGCAAAGTGGTGGAAAAATTCGTAAGAGAAAACTTTACAAAGGAAAGCGATAGTGGCGCAAGATGCGAAATTGCCAATGGTAGGAGGAAACTGTACAAAAACATTTTACAGATGAAAATTTAATAAACAATTTTAGGTGTTAAAAAAAAATTCACGTTTTTGTGTTTTCGCCTTAAAAAGTATCTCTCAGCTGATAAAAACTGTGTTCGAGAGCCACGGAGAGTAGAGAAGAAATGTGCTATAGCATTGTACAAGTTGGCTTCAGAGATTTTTTCAACCGGAAAGGTTGGGCATCATCTAATGTTCTAGCTGTATGTGATAATAAATACAGGTGACTTAAAAATGCTAGAAGGAACTACGAGCCCTAACAACTAAATGTTCGGACGGAGTATTCGGTTTATGAAAAAATTGAAGTTTGAAATATGTTTCACATATTTTTCACATTCGAATGTTTCACATATTTTTTTTTCAATGACCTATGTAATATAGTTGTGTGATGCGTTTTAAACGATTAATTGATAAATAGATCGATAATATTTAACTTGTTCTAGCTGCAAAATAATTATTGTTCAAATTTTATTTATTACTCTGACAACTAAATGATCGGACGAGGCCTATTACAGTCAATGAGTCTTTGAAAAAACAAATGACAGTTGTTATGGCTGTCAGCACTTGAAGTTTTATGACAATAGTAAAGCACATTTTATCAAAATAATGGCTCGAGGTGTGCCAACTAATCAAAAAGTGCATGAAATCATAATTCGGCAGTACGCTACCGGAAAATCGATGAAAAAAATATCAGATGTCCTTAATATGTCAAAGTCAACCATTGGGGATATCATTAAAAAATATAGAGAAACCGGAAACGTGGAAGTTCGTGGCAAAAGTTCGGGGCGACCGAGAATTATAACTGAAAGGAAGAGTCGAGTTCTAGTCAAAATATGCAAAGACCAACGACGAAGCACTTTACGAGACATTCAAGCAAAGTGGAATGAAGAAGCAGTCATAAATGTGTCACGCGAATGTTGTCGGCTGTGGATACACAGGTCTGGTTATCGATTTTACAAGGTAGAAATTATTAATAATTAAAGGAAATCATACATATGCGCTTTAAACATAATTTAAAAGTATGTTATTATTTTTAGGCTAAAGAAAAGCCATTGCTCACCGACGCACAAAAGAAGAGACGACTTATCTGGGCAAAATCCAAAGTAAATTGGACCATAGAAGATTGGGACAAAGTAATGTTCAGCGATGAATCGAAATTCGACGTCTGTATTGGTGATTTTCGCAAACGTGTGAGAAGAACCAAGTATGAAACATTTCATAAAGACTATATCAAACGAACTGTTAAATTTCCAAGAGGAGTTATGATTTGGGGCTGCATGTCAAATAAAGGTGTATGCAAATTTGAGTTTGTGAATGGGACAATAAATGCCGAAAAATACCAACAAATTTTAGAAAGAAACTTCTTACCCAGCGCAACAGAGCTTTACGGAAACGAAAATGTCATTTTTCAACAGGACGGTGCAACATGCCATACGGCTAAATCCACTAAGAAATGGTTTGGTGATCATAACGTTAGGGTTTTAGATTGGCCTTCGAGCAACCCTGACTTAAATGTCATAGAAACATTGTGGCATCGTATCAAATCATCATTAAGAAATAACCCACAGCGAACAGTCGCAGGCCTCAAGGCCAAAATTGAGGATATTTGGAATTCGTTTAGTCCAGAATTCTGCAGAAACTTAGTAGCGTCTGTGCCAAAAAGGAATAAAGCAGTTATAGATGCCAAAGGTGACGTCACGCCATATTAATTATTTTTTAAACTGATGTTTTATTGTTCGTCCGAAACATTATTTGTCGTTCCGTTTTGCACCGTTTTGCAAAATTTATTACTAAACAATGTACACTTAGTTTAATGTAATAAAAGTAGGCGTATTCAGGTGTGTTTTACTCGATAGACATCGTATGTTCAAGCAAAATAGTATTATAATAAATCCTAACATAGTAATGAGCAAATTATAAATGATTGGGTGTCGTCCGAACATTTAGTGGTTAGGGCTCGTATTATTTACTAATTTAAAATCAATTTTCAGGTTCAGATATGCTACATGCAAACATCCTGGCAGCAGTCATGATGCAAAAGTACTGCGAGATTCCAACTTTTTTCAAAATGTGAACAATATGTTGCCAAAACTGAAACATGAAATAGATAGAGGCAAAAATTTACCTTGTGTTATAGTTGGAGACCCAGCTTATCCACTGCTACCCTGGCTTTTAAAACCATATAAGGGTAATATATCTAGGGAAGAAGAGTCATTTAATGTATATCTTAATCAAGGTAGGGTAGTGGTGGAAAATGCTTTCGGTCGATTGAAAGCAAGATTTAGGTGTTGGTTAAAGCGGCTAGACATCCATTATAAATTCATCTCAAAAGTCGTATTTACTTGCATAATTTTACATAATATCGTAGAAAGTAACAAAGATACACTTCTAAAAACCTGGTTTGATGCAGTGAAAGAGGCAGAACTGCTTTTTCCACAGCCATCGAGGTCTGTTACCAGAGAACATGACAATATTGAAGGCGGGCAGTTGATAGATATTTTAAAAGAATATATGCTGAAGTTTCCACTAAAAAGATCTTTTCTTATATAAATGTTGTGTTAAAAATATTTTTAATTGGTTTCACGTTTAATGCTTGTTGTTATACTGTTGTTATATTGTTACGATTCGCAGCAACGCCGCATGGGAGGCGGGGCAACGCGTGTTGGTTGGTGGAGCTTCGCGACCTATCCGCGCTGCGTCATGGCTGACACGAGTGATTTATTGCTCGGTTTAATCTAGAAGGCAGTTGTTTACAACCGTTTTTTTTTATGTGAGATTATTCAAGAATTCTTATAAAGAACTTTCTAGGTTTTTCTGTAATTTTAGGATTGTATATAAAAGACGCATAGAGCGCGCAGGGTAGAGTAGTCTTATTTTAAGCGAGCTATAAGTAAGCTAAAGTACGAAGCGATATTAGAAGGCTATAAAGTGTTAAGTAGTGAGTTATTTACTAGTCGAATTGTACCTGTGTGTATTAGTGGGATAAATAAATAGTGTTTTCGTGTTAAATCGTTACACTGGAATTATTGAACCCTGAGTTCGCAACAATTGGTGTCAGAAGTGCGATTCCAGTGGGAATTTGAGGACTAATATTGCTGAACTGTAAGTGAGTGCTTCATTGCCGGACATTGCGTGTTTATGCCAGTGACCAGAAGCCAGCATCAAGCGATGGAGGATCAACTTGCCGCCCTGCTGTCCTTTATGCAACAACAGAAGGAAGAGCAAGAAAGACGTTTTGTAGAACAAAAAGAAGAGCAGGAAAAACGTGATCAAGTTCAGGAGCGACGTTATCTAGAACAGAAGGAAGAGCTGGAAAAACGTGATCAAATACAGGAAAGACGTTATCTAGAGCAGAAGGAAGAGCAGGAAAGACGTTTTCTAGAACAGAAGGAAGAGCAGGAAAGACGTTATCTAGAACAGAAAGAAGAGCAGGAAAGACGTTATCTAGAACAGAAGGAAGAGCAGGAAAAACGTGATCAAGCACAGGAGCGACGTCATTGACAACAGAAGGAAGAACAGGAACGGTTCAGAGAAGAATTAGTGACCCATCTCGCAGCTAGGGAGCAACAATTGGAAGAAAGAATAATGCAATCCGTTAACGGCGTTAACGAAGGACTCGAAGCTGTCAACCAGAGGGTTCTCGAACTAGAAAGGAAATTCCGTGAACAACTTGAGGACGACAACGTGTCTACAGAGAGTTTTAGCACAGGCAACGCTAAAATTAAGCCTCCCGATTATGACGGTACTACTGCATGGGAAATTTATAAAACTCAGTTTGAGGCAGCTGCAAAAGCTAATGGTTGGTCCGAGCCCCAGAAAGCTACATCATTAGTGGTAGCACTTCGTGGAAAAGCGGCTGAGTTACTCCAATCTCTGTCGGCAGCCGATCAAAGTAATTATGCGGCTTTAGTACACACTCTGCAACTACGATTTGGAAATGAGCACAAAGAAACCGTGTTCCAGGCCCAGCTGAGGATGAGACAGCAAAAGTCAGGTGAATCCTTACAAGAATTTGAGGCGGACATAGACAGACTCATTCACCTGGCATATCCATCGGCCCCTGAATCTTTTCAAATGCAATTTGCCGCCGAAAGGTTCATTGAGGGAGTTCGCGATAGTGACATGAGATACCACTTACGTCTAGTAAGGCCCAAGGATATCAGCGAGGCACTAGTTCGGGCCCTGGAATTCGAGGCGTCGCGAGTGTCATCTAGTTCATCTCCACGAGCAAGAATGGCAACTTGCAATAAAGAGGAGAATACGTCTATGGCTGAATCCATGGCAAATTTACATAAAGCGTTGAAGGATCTGGCAGTCAATATCCAAGCCTTGTTGGGAAGACCTCTTCGATCAACAGGCAATCGAGGCATAAAATGTTTTAACTGCGGTAAACTGGGTCACGTCAAGAGTAACTGCCGTAACAGGGCAAGAAGTCCGTCGCCGTTGTTTAGAAGACCGAGCGGCAACCAAGACCGCCCTAGAGTCCAGGAAAAACCAATTCCTGTCAACGTAAAGGGGCAATTGACCGAGCCCGTTAATACCCCCAGGATCAGTCAAGTCAATCAATCAAGTCAAGCCAATAATTTGGGTGGCAAAAGTGTTACAGAAAACGGACGCATTAAAGGACAGAAGACCCAAATTGAACATCGACCAGGAAGGTCTCACGGAAATGCCGATGCATTGTCTAGACGGCCTTGTAAAGAAGATAGTCAGCATTGTCAAAGAACTGAGCAGCGTGAGGGACTTCCTTCTGTAAGGAGAACGTCGGTGGAAATAAACGATGGCTGGACCACACAGACGCTTCGAGAAGAACAATTGAATGATTCAGATATTGGACCCATCCTCTCTGCAAAGACTGACGACAAGAGACCAGAATGGCAAGAAATCGCTGGTAAAAGTCCAAACCTGGCGATATGGGCCCAGTGGCACTCTCTTAAAATAGAAAATGGAGTACTGAAGAGAGCGTGGGAGAGTCCGGATGGCAATAGTCAGTCAGTTGGTTGTTCCTGGTAGCAGAAAATCAGATGTACTACAGGAAATGCACAACGGAACAAGCGGAGGCCATTTTGGGGTCAATAAAACATTGGCCAAAATTAAAGAGCGGTATTACTGGGTGAATTATCATGAAGACGTCGAGTGTGAAGTTTATTGTGCCACAAAAGGACCTCGAACAAGATCACGGGGCCGAATGGTGCAGTACACTGTAGGTGCTCCATTCGAGAGGGTAGCAATTGATGTCGCGGGACCGTTTCCTCAGACTGAGTCGGGCAATAAATACATCTTGGTCGCCATGGATTACTTCACTAAATGGCCTGAAGCATACGCCCTGCCTAATCAAGAAGCAACGACTGTGGCAACGGTGCTAGTAAATGAAATGTTCTGCAGGTTTGGAGTCCCTCTCGAACTTCATTTTGATCTTGATTCCAGAAGGTCATGGAACTTCTCGGAATTCGCAAGACCAGGACAACTCCTTTGCATCCACAGTCGGATGGGATGGTAGAGAGATTTAATCGGACCATGGAACATTACCTGTCTAAAATGGTGGTAGATCATCAGCGTGATTGGGACCAACATCTACCTCTCATGTTGATGGCATATCGACGCTCTACGCATGAAGCCACTCGTTATACTCCGGCGAGAGTAATGTTCAGAAGGGAAATGAGGCTTCCTGCGGATTTGATGTATGGAACACCAGAAAAAGAGTCGCTCAGCTCTGAGAATTTTGTGGAGGAGCTTAAGGAGAGGCTGAACAATGTTCATGAACAAGTCAGGAATAAACTGCGGATATCCAGTAATCGAGCCAAAGCAAGATATGACTTACTAGCTAACTCCCGCGGCTTCCAGGATGGTGATTTGGTGTGGCTATACAATCCGCGGCGAAAGGTGGGGAAGTCGCCCAAACTTAGCCAAAATTGGGAAGGACCTTATACAATTATAAAGAAGATTAATGATGTGGTGTATAGGATCCAGCGGACCCCCAGGTCAAAGATGAAGGTCGTTCATTTGGATCGATTAGCACGATACCATGGAACTCTATCTGTTCGGGACGAACAGCCTTAGGAGGAGGGCAATGTTACGATTCGCAGCAACGCCGCATGGGAGGCGGGGCAACGCGTGTTGGTTGGTGGAGCTTCGCGACCTATCCGCGCTGCGTCATGGCTGACACGAGTGATTTATTGCTTGGTTTAATCTAGAAGGCAGTTGTTTACAACCGTTTTTTTTTATGTGAGATTATTCAAGAATTCTTATAAAGAACTTTCTAGGTTTTTCTGTAATTTTAGGATTGTATATAACAGGCGCATAGAGCGCGCAGGGAAGAGTAGTCTTATTTTAAGCGAGCTATAAGTAAGCTAAAGTACGAACGAAGCGATATTAGAAGGCTATAAAGTGTTAAGTAGTGAGTTATTTACTAGTCGAATTGTACCTGTGTGTATTAGTGGGATAAATAAATAGTGTTTTCGTGTTAAATCGTTACACTGGAATTATTGAACCCTGAGTTCGCAACAATATTAAACATGTTTAAAACGCACTTTAAGTGTTTACTCAGTGATTTAAGCTTTCAAAATAACATCAGACTCATATAATAGAGGTTTATATGTAATATGTATGTGTATGAGTATCATGAAATTAACCTGAAGCCTACCAGGTAAACCAATTTTTAAGTTGAGCTTAAGGTATTATGGAGCAAAATAACTTCAACAAGATCATGATCAGTCAAAAAATAAAGACTTAATGACATTGTCGTCAGTGCAACTGTAAAAAGTCACATTAATTTGAAATACAGTAGGACAACTCAAACTACCTTTACTGCAACATTTTCACAAAAAAATATTCACACTCTTGGCTACCTACTTAAATATTATTACATTTTCTTTTACAAGGCGCTTCTTCTTCATCACTAGAGCTGTCCAAACCTCGCTTCCTTACTGAATTGGAGTATGGTGTGAAGTGTGATGCTCCTGAACTCACTGGAATCTGGGTAGACATCATAAATGGCTAGATAGTAGAGAGCATAACTCTCATTAAAAAAAAATCTGTTTGTTTCTTTCTTAACAGCTGCAATATTTTTGGAAATATTGAAAGCAGATAAGTTTTCAATTTCCAATTAGTAAATATTGCCTTTTTGCATATTTTAAACTAGAGTTTTCTGCGAAAAAGCTAAAAATTTCTATCACTATCATAAATGGCATTCCAAATGGATTTATCTGTGGATTTATTGCAGGAACTTGGATAATATTTTGAACCGTTTGAGAAAATGTTTGACGGATCATTTTCAAATCATCTGTCCTGGCCCTGGCTGCTCTTTCTTCTGCCTCTTGCTGTCTCTTGAAAAATTCTTCCATTACAATTTTTGTTGTTCAAAAAATATGCTGTTATCATTTCCCCTTCTTGTCACCGATGTTTTGCCGTTTTTGGTACCCTGATTTTTTTGAGAATGAGGAGTACTGAGGGTATATATATTACTTTTACTCTCTTCACTAATTTGAGGTGAATTAATGAATCTTGAGAGTTCTTCAGGTAAAATATTTGCATCCACATTCACTGCAACCTCAACAGGCTGACCATCAACCGATGTAGAGGGCCGATTACTCAAAATCTCATCCAATATGCAACAGCAAAATAGTCACACTCAATTCGCTGGGACCCACTTAGAGTGTTATTTTTTTACAACTAGTATAAGCAGTCTTAAGTGCTTTAGTGCCTTCCACTTGTTTTTAATTTGTTCCCCTGATTTGTTACAAAGCCCTTTTTCCCTCATATGCCCCTTCACCAACTTGTAAATTTCAGCATTTTTGTATCTTTTTCCATAAAAAAAAATCTCCAACATGGTCCGTACTTCTATGTCCTCCAAATATTTCTAGTTGTATTTGACATCATTTTCGATTACTTCCAACTTTTTATTGTTCAAAAGAAAATATTCAAATTTCAAACTGTATTGTATCGACCTTGGACTCAAATCGAATTGAATTCTTGTTTTCATGAACTATTCAATACCAAAAGTGAATTCAAATCGATTTCAATACGCCATGAAAACGAGGTAGTTATTATGTTGCACTGACAAAACAATTTGGTACCAATAATTTCATTATCACTAATCATTGGAAAGTCCCTTGTTACTTCTTCCGCCTTAAAATCATTTGTTATTTTGTAGTCTATCAGGGTAGATGAAATATTAGTAATTCGTGTAACACTAGTTACTTTTTGGGTAAACCCAGCCCCCTGGATAACACGTTTTAATTTATCTGTGTCACTACAACATTTCAACCAATTTATATTAAGATCCCCCATGACTACAACTTTTCCATGTTGAAGATTATCTTCATTTAGTTTTTTTTCTAAATTATTTAAAATAAACGAAGAAAGGGCTTTGGGGATCTATATACGCGCCCACAAAGACTCCTTTCGGACGCTCAGTTCAATAAACACTGACCAGTAGTTATAATCTATGGCATTATTTGATATCAATTTGGTGTTTAAAAAAGCTTTAACAAAGATGATAGCTCCACCTGTGTGACGACTGTTTGAATAACATACACCCGATTTGTACTGTAACCCACTTCCCGCGTGATATGAGTTTCAGTGACAAATACAATCCATGGATCACGTTCCCGAAGTACATTACTAAACTCCTTAAAATGAGATGTTAGTCCCTGTATATTAATATGCAATATAACAAAGAAATTAGAGTCTACTAAAGAATTTTCAATTTTTAGGGCAACGGGTTTATTCGTTGCTATTCATATTTAATTCTTAAACGTTCCCTGCTCAAAGCTCGCTGGTAACTTACACATGTTTTATCGAACACTGTATGATTAAATTGAGTATCTTTTATTTCCAGACTATCAGGTGAATACTTACAGTTTGTACATTCATTCGTGGTAGACTGACATTCAGAACTGTTGTGACACTTGTTACAGTTAGGGCATACAGTTTTTTTCTCACGGCAACTGGCTGCTTTATGATCTTCAACACTTATAGCACCTGAGTACTCTTATATAGTCATAAACATCAAAACTTTCCCATTCAATGTACAGTCTTTTTAATTTCATTAAGCACTTAAGTCAAGGGCGATACTTCTATTATTAAACGGAATATATTCCTTTACTATTTTCACTTCAACAGTGTCCAAATCTTGGAGTTCATCCTGTTTTTTAATGACTTCAATGAATTTAGAATCATCTTCGAATTATTGCGGCTGAACGCTACTACCACAATTTTTGAACGCAATAATGAAAGCAAAACATCAATATCGAATTGCTCCGAAAACTCATTAACTACTACATTTTGAAGTTCTTTTCGAGATTCCTCATCAACCCATTCAATAACAACGCCACCTTGTCCTATTTTCCTTACTCTGTTTATGTTTACAGGTAGCCCGGATGGCTTTATCTTTTGTTGAATGGCATTTTTTGTGGAATTACTATCTTCGGACGTATTAATAACGGCGGTGGTTTAACTCTTCTCACAATTTCATTCCATGGTGTTTGTTTTGGTTGGGTATCTATCTCATTTTCCAAATGCTGAAGAACTTTTTTGGAGGTACTTTTGTATTTTTCGGCTATCTTTTCCAACTTGTGAAGTCCTTTTGCAATATTGTAAAAGGATTATATTGTAAATAGTTTTCAGACAAACGACATTTAACTTTCTTCGTGGTTACAATAAAATTATCCTCGCAGCGGGAACACACGTGTGTATAGTGGTTTTCAGGAAAATATTCATCTAGCCACCCATGACATTGTAAACGCACCTTTTAAAAACAATTGAAAAGTTACCAGAAAAGTTACTAGATGGGAGATTGGTGCGAAGCGAGCTTAACGAACGCATTTGTCGGGTTTTAACCTCAAATTTGGTAATTTTCAAACAAAATGACTTTATTTCTCAAATTTTGCTCAAATCCAATTATTATTCTGCGTTTGTAATGTAGGATAAGTAAACTGGCTTAATAAACGACTAACTACCACCCAGAACTATTAATACAATTCATCGCATGACCCAGAAAACTCATCTGCAACCTCCAACTGCAAAATAAGATGCCAGAGTAAAGTTACAAATACAAAAATTGAGACATCAAATGCACATTCAAGCAGTTATTGATGATTGATTATTGCCAGATACAGCGAGCGTTAAATTAGCATGCATTTGCAGAGGGAAGAACTTAACTGGACCATCAACCATGAACAAGATTTCCAAACGTTCCGAATATACTCACCCAGAAATTACCTTAGTGTCCAGTTGCCCTGGAAATAGACCATATATTTAACTATGCTTATGCCTATGCCTTACATAATATTATATAGCCTAACACTTTCCAAGTTTAAAATTGAATGCAGATTGCAGTCAAGTAAAAATTGTTCCAAACAGCAAAAGCATCTGAGAAAAGAAGGTTTTCTACCAAACTGAATTTAAGTACTGCCATATGATTTGGATTGTGTGATGATCCGTGATGAGAGTCCCAGTGGCCTTTTCATATTGTTACGATCGCAGCAACGCCGCATGGGAGGCGGGGCAACGCATGGGAGCGTGTTGGTTGGTGGAGCTTCGCGACCTATCCGCGCTGCGTCATGGCTGACACGAGTGATTTATTGCTCGTCTGGCTTAATCTAGAAGGCAGTTGTTTACAACCGTTTTTTTTTATGTGAGATTATTCAAGAATTCTTATAAAGAACTTTCTAGGTTTTTCTGTAATTTTAGGATTGTATATAAAAGGCAGGTTCTCAGCAACAACAGCCTTAATTTGGCATTACGGTACCGTTTTGTAAAATGCTACATTTACTCTGTACTGTTGTACGGAGTAGAGACATGGACAATAAAGGCCAATGTCATGAACCGACTAGAGGCGTTTGAAATGTGGGTGCTGAGAAGAATGTTGAAGATTCCGTGGACGGATCACGCAACGAACGAGGAAGTACTAAACAGAATGAGTATGGAAAGAGAACTGCTGCAGACAGTAAAAAGAAGAAAGGCCGCATACCTCGGTCATATATTCAGAAATTCCAAGTACCAGTTCCTACAGTTGATTATGGAGGGAAAAATCGAAGGAAGGAGAGGCATCGGGAGAAAGAAATTTTCGTGGCTGAAGAACATAAGAGACTGGACAAACCTCGATGCCCACGCACTTTTTAGAATCGCACAAGATCGTAGCGAGTATGCCAGAATAGTCGCCAACATTCATTAATGGATACGGCACTTTAAGAAGAAGATATAAAAGGCGCATAGAGCGGCGGTTAAGGATTAGTCGTATTTTAATCGAGCTATAAGTAAGCTAAAGTTACGAAGCGATAATAGAAGGCTATAAAATGTTAAGTAGTGAGTTATTTAGTAGTCGTGTGTATTTGTGGAGTTAATAAATAGTGTTTTCGTATTAAATCGTTACACTGGAATTATTGAACCCCGAGTTCGCAACAATTGGTGTCAGAAGTGGAAGATCAACTTGCCGCCCTGCTGTCCCTCATGCAACAACAGAGGGAAGAACAGGAAAAACGTGATCAAGTACAGGAGCGACGTTATCTAGAACTGGAGAAACGTTATAACGAACAGAAGGAAGAGCTGGAAAAACGTGATCAAAGACAGGAGCGCCGTTATCTAGAACAAAAAGAAGAGCAGGAAAAACGTTATAAGGAACAAAAAGAGGAACAAGAAAGACGTGATCGAGTACAGGAGCAACGTTATCAACAACAGAAGGAAGAGCAGGAAAGACGTTATCAAGAACAGAAGGAGGAGCAGGAAAAACGTGAACAAGTACAAGAGCGACGTCATCAACAATTTAAAGAAGAATTAATGAACCATCTCGCAGTCAGGGAGCAACAATTGGAAGAAAGAATAATGCAATCCGTTAACGAATCCGTTAACGAAGGACTCGAAGCTGTCAACCAGAGGGTTCTCGAGCTAGAAAAGAAATTCCGGGAACAACTTGAGGACGACACCGTGTCTACAGAGAGCTTTAGCACACCCAACGCTAAAATTAAGCCTCCCGATTATGACGGTACTACGGCCTGGGAAATCTATAAAACCCAATTTGAGGCAGCTGCAAAAGCTAATGGCTGGTCCGAGCGCCAGAAAGCTACATCACTAGTGGTAGCGCTTCGTGGAAAAGCGGCTGAATTACTCCAATCTCTGTCGGCAGCTGATCAAAATAATTATGCAGCTTTAGTACACTCTCTGCAACTACGATTTGGAAATGAACACAAAGAAACCGTGTTCCAGGCCCAGCTGAGGATGAGACAGCAGAAGTCAGGTGAATCGTTACAAGAATTTGAGGCGGACATAGAAAGACTAATTCACCTGGCATATCCATCGGCCCCTGAATCTTTTCAAATGCAATTTGCCGCCGAAAGGTTCATTGAGGGACTTCGCGATAGTGACATGAGATACCACTTACGTCTAGTAAGGCCCAAGGATATCAGCGAGGCGCTAGTTCGGGCCCTGGAATTCGAGGCGTCACGAGTGTCATCTGGTTCTTCTCCACGTGTGCGAATGGCAACTTGCAATGACGAGAAGGATACGTCTATGGCTGAATCCATGGCCAGTTTACATAAAGCGATGAAGGATATGACAGTCAATATACAAGCCCTCTTGGGAAGGACCCCTCGATCAACAGACAATCGGGGCATAAAATGTTTTAACTGCGGCAGACTGGGTCACATCAAGAGTAACTGCCGTAATAGAGCAAGAAGTCCGTCGCCGTCGTTTAGAAGACCAAGCGGTGACCAAGACCGCCCTAGGTCCCAGGAAAAGTAATTCCGGTCAATGCAAGGGGGCAATTGACCGGGGCCGCTAAGACCCCCAGGAACTTTAAAGTCAATAATTTGGGTGGCAAAAGTCTCACAGTGGCCGGACGCATTAAGGAACAGAAGATCCAGATTACCATCGATACAGGAGCAGATGTGACCATTGTAAGGCCAGATAAACTTGTCGGATATGCCATACAACCATTGCCCAATCCTATTATGTTAAAATCAGTCACTGGAGAGTCTTGCCCTATAGACGGAGAAGCCGATGTCACCATCATTATTGGAGAAAGACTCGAAGTTCGGCATAAAGTGTTGGTTGCCAGGATCAAAGACGAGTTTATTTTGGGAATGGATCTCATCAGGAAACATGGATTCTCCTATGATCACAAACGGAATATTCTCACATTTGGAGATGAGGAGTTTGCATTAACCAATGGAATGTGGAAACTAGTGTCCGTCTACTGGTGGTAGAAGATGTGAAAATTCCTCCAAATTCAGAACAAATTATCACAGTGACTTCTGAAAATGATCCTGGGTGGTTCATAGGACTTATAGAACCTAACCTGGATTTGACGACTGAAATCATGGTAGCCCGAACTTTGACCGACACGAAGAAGACTATGCCAGTACCAGTTGCCAATATTGGAGAAAAGACCATCAAGCTCAAAGAAGGAACAGTTCTTGCCAATTATGAGCCTGTACAATGGGTATGCAATTGTGTCGAAGCAGAGACATCCAAAATTGAATCTTCTAACCAAGCTTCGCCAGAAGTTATTGATGCTTTCAAACGACATTGGAGTCACCTGTCAAAGGAACAACTTCAGTCTGCCATAAAATTTACTATGGATGAATCTGATATGTTCAACTTCAAGAGCAATGACAGTCAAACTGATTTAGTTGTCCATAAGATCAACACAGGAGATGCCGAGCCAATACGACAACACCCACGAAGGGTCCCTCTTGCTAAACAACAAGAAGTTAACAGTTTGCTGAATGAAATGTTAAAGGAGGGCGTCATAGAAGAATCATCTAGTCCATGGTCGTCGCCTGTGGTTCTTGTTAAGAAGAAAGATGGTTCAACGCGGTTCTGTGTTGACTACAGGAAACTTAATGATGTGACCAAGAAAGACAGCTACCCATTGCCACGTATAGATGACACCTTAGCAACTTTATCGGGATCAAAGTGGTTTTCCACTCTAGATTTAAAAAGTGGGTACTGGCAAGTAAAGATTGCTCCCGAAGACAAAGAAAAGACTGCATTTTCTACTGGTTCTGGACTATACCAATTCACTGTTATGCCTTTTGGATTGTGCAATGCTCCATCAACTTTCGAGCGACTAATGGAACTTGTCTTGAGGGGGCTGACTTGGAAAACTTGCCTGGTATACTTAGATGACATAATTGTCATGGGACGTGATTTCGACGAGCATTTGAAGAATTTAAGAGAAATCTTCAACAAGTTACGGAATGCTCACCTGAAGTTAAACTACAAGAAATGCAGCCTGTTCCAAAAGCAAGTCGAGTACTTGGGGCATACTATCTCAGAACAAGGCATTAAAACTAGCCAAAGTAAAATATCTGCCATTAAAGATTGGCCAGTTCCCCGAGACAAACACGAAGTAAGGAGCTTTTTGGGACTATGTACTTACTATAGGAGATTTGTAGAAGGATTTGCCGACATCGCAAAACCGCTGCACAAATTAACGGAAAAGAAAACACCTTTCTTGTGGAACCACGATTGCAGTCAGGCGTTTGCAAGGCTTAAAGCTGCCCTCTGTTCTAGTCCAATCTTGGCTTACCCTATAAAAGACGGACCCTTTATTTTGGACACGGATGCAAGTAACTGTGGTCTAGGTGCAGTACTCTATCAAAGACAAAATGGGCAAGAGAAGGTCATTGAGTACTACAGTAAGACTTTAAGTAAGCCAGAAAGAAACTATTGCGTCACTAGAAAGGAGCTGTTGGCCATCGTTAAAGCAGTCGAACATTACCATCGCTACTTATATGGAAAAAGGTTCCTGATTAGAACTGACCATGGAGCCTTGAAATGGCTATTACAGATGAAAAACTCTGAAGGCCAAATAGCCAGATGGATCGAGCGCTTGCAGCAGTACGATTTCCAAATTGAGCATCGACCAGGGAGGTCTCACGGAAATGCCGATGCATTGTCTAGACGGCCGTGTAAAGTGGATTGTCGGCATTGTCAAAGAACTGAGCAGCGTGAGGGACTTCCTTCTGTAAGGAGAACGTCGGTAGAAATAAACGATGGCTGGACCACACAGACGCTTCGAGAAGAACAAATGAACGATCCAGATATTGGACCCATCCTCTCTGCAAAGACTGACGACAAGAGACCAGAATGGCAAGAAATCGCTGGTAAAAGTCCAAACCTGAAGGCGCTATGGGCCCAGTGGCACTCTCTTAAAATAGAAAATGGACTACTGAAGAGAGCGTGGGAGAGTCCGGATGGCAAGTCCGTAGTCAGTCAGTTGGTTGTTCCTGATAGCAGAAAATCAGATGTACTACTGGAAATGCACAACGGAACAAGTGGAGGTCATTTTGGGGTCAATAAAACCTTGGCCAAAATTAAAGAGCGGTTCTACTGGGTGAATTATCATGAAGACGTCGAGTCTTGGTGCCGCAAGTGCGAAGTTTGTTGTGCCACAAAAGGACCTCGAACAAGATCACGCGGCCGAATGGTGCAGTACACTGTAGGTGCTCCATTTGAGAGGGTAGCAATTGATGTCGCGGGACCGTTTCCTCAGACTGAGTCGGGAAATAAATACATATTGGTCGCCATGGATTACTTTACTAAATGGCCTGAAGCATACGCCCTGCCTAATCAAGAAGCAACGACTGTGGCAACGGTGCTAGTAAATGAAATGTTCTGCAGGTTTGGAGTCCCTCTCGAACTTCATTCTGATCAGGGCCGAAATTTTGAATCGGCTGTTTTCCAGAAGGTCATGGAACTTCTCGGAATTCGCAAGACCAGGACAACTCCTTTGCATCCACAGTCGGATGGGATGGTAGAGAGATTTAATCGGACCATGGAACATTACCTGTCTAAAATGGTGGCAGATCATCAGCGTGATTGGGACCAACATCTACCTCTCATGTTGATGGCATATCGAGGCTCTACGCATGAAGCCACTGGTTATACTCCGGCGAAAGTGATGTTCGGACGGGAAATGAGGCTTCCTGCAGATTTGATGTATGGAACACCAGAAAAAGGCTCACTCAACTCTGAGAATTTTGTGGAGGAACTTAAGGAGAGGCTGGACAATGTTCAGGAACAAGTCAGGAATAAACTGCGGATATCCAGTGATCGAGCCAAAGCAAGATATGACTTACTAGCTAACTCCCGCGGCTTCCAGGATGGTGATTTGGTGTGGTTATACAATCCGAGGCGAAAGGTGGGGAAGTCGTCCAAACTTAGCCAAAATTGGGAAGGACCTTATACAATTATAAAGAAGATTAATGATGTGGTGTATAGGATCCAGCGGACCCCTAGGTCAAAGATGAAGGTCGTTCATTTGGATCGATTAGCACGATACCATGGAACTCTATCTGTTCGGGACGAACAGACTTAGGAGGAGGGCAATGTTACGATCGCAGCAACGCCGCATGGGAGGAGGGGCAACGCATGGGAGCGTGTTGGTTGGTGGAGCTTCGCGACCTATCCGCGCTGCGTCATGGCTGACACGAGTGATTTATTGCTCGTCTGGCTTAATCTAGAAGGCAGTTGTTTACAACCGTTTTTTTTATGTGAGATTATTCAAGAATTCTTATAAAGAACTTTCTAGGTTTTTCTGTAATTTTAGGATTGTATATAAAAGGCGCATAGAGCGGCGGTTAAGGATTAGTCGTATTTTAATCGAGCTATAAGTAAGCTAAAGTTACGAAGCGATAATAGAAGGCTATAAAGTGTTAAGTAGTGAGTTATTTAGTAGTCGTGTGTATTTGTGGAGTTAATAAATAGTGTTTTCGTATTAAATCGTTACACTGGAATTATTGAACCCCGAGTTCGCAACAATATACATAGGTACCTATATGTCATATGCCATCCATAATTATCGTCGCTTTGGATCTTGAGTTAAGATTACCCCCCATGATAAAGAAAATAATATTTTGAAGAACTTACTGTGATATCATATCAGTTGTCATTTGGGTAAAGCTCCATTGTTGGATCCAAATTGACCCTTTCATTCATTTGTAGGTATTTAGAAAAGTGTATTTTTGTTTTGTTAAATATATATGATTTAACATTATACATTAATTATACTAAAAGAAGTCTTTCCTAATTGAGCATTTAATTTCTTAAACTACCTAAATATCATGAAACTAAAATGTTTGTGTGGTGATTTATTAATTGTCTGATTTAATATTAGGTTTGTTCCAACATGCTAGAGAACCATTGCAGAACATTTAAAAAATCATTTTGGCCAACTCACCAGCAAACATTTCAAATTGAAATGAGGGACCATCTTGACATGGTTGCAGAACCACTGTGGACAAGCACATTGTTTATTTCAATTTCGATATCATATTAGTGAGTTGTCAAGAATGATAGACCCTTCTGGAATCAGGTTTCTTGGTCGAATGGAACCAACTTATTTTCAACTAAAGAGAGCTACAGTTCTTTTAAACTAAATAGCATAAGCAGGGGCCATTTCTTTACAAACTCAGTTGAAAATGTTTCGACTTATAATACTTACATATAGGCATAGAATTTGAAGTAACTTTTAGAAACAAGTAAAGGCTATTTATTAGTTTGAAATTAAGAACCCCTTTGCAAATAACTTACTATACCTGGAATAAAAATGCTATTGAAGTTGCAAGAACTTTTTATTTTATATACCAAGCAAACCAAGTATAATGTGTTTAATGGAAAAACTTATTAAGTTGGCTGAGAATTGTCAGGAGACAAGAATGCTGGAGTAATAAAGTACCAGCTACTTTCATTGTTCTATCCTATTCTATGAAAACTTCACAACCAACCTGTTCACATTTTGGAAGCTAATTAAAAAATTATAACTCAGACATTGGTACTTTTCTGACATTAGGACTTTACCTTCCACTATAGGATGTCTACCATAACATGATTTCGGAAGTGTATAGGGCAGGTCAAGGTCACCTAGTTGCTTGTATAAATTTTTTTCTCAATGTGGGCTCTAGGACATATCTTGGGCTTAAAAGATGCACTTGAGTGTTTGTGATACTTTCAAGCTAACTTGTATATTGTTTTAAAATTTTTAGTGAAATGAGTTATGAGAAAGAACCATGACATGACAAAATAAAAGGTTTCTGCAAAATTATATTTGCAGAAGAAGATACTTACATACATATGCAGCTAGCTTTCTTCTAAGAATGGAAGATCCACATCAAAGGCACACTAAGGGTCGTTGTGGTAATACATTATACAAGACACTTAAAATCTATGGTGGTTCAAATATTAGAACCGAGGATGTAAACTTCAAGAGGCTCCTTTTGAGGCCCAGTCCTTAGCAATCACATTAGCAAAAAATGAATATACCTAGTATGATATATAGGAGTATGATAATAAATAAACAATTAGTGTTATTTTGACAAATGTTATAAGCATCCTCCGGAGAGATTAACACTTACATAAGTAGCACTCTGTATAACTGAGAACACAACGGCCACCCTCAAATTGGATCCCACAGAATCACTTAACAGAACATTTAAATTTATAAACAGAAACACACACATGCTTTGTTCAGGTGAGTCCATCCGTCCTTCCTTTGGCACATTCATGGATAATTGAGATGGTCAAAAGATCATTCTTCATTTATCTTGGATAATGCAAAATCATTCAGTAGCACCTTGATAATGTGACTTGAATACTGGACACTGGGCAATTCTTTTTTTCTTGGATTTTATTATTGTCTGCAAGTGGCATTTTCCAATTCGCAAGCATCAAGCACTTTGCTTACAGTCTTCATACAAAGACAAAAAAGCAATGCTGTTACGTTTTTTTTTGTTTTAAAATTATTTAGTTCCCTTTATTAGTTAAACTGCTCAGCTCACTCTCTCTAATTGTTTGTAGTCAAACACTTAGTCATTGTAACTAGTAACAGAATGGACTATTGTCATATTGAGTTGGGATATGAAGAATATTTGTTTATTGTGTGCAACATCTCCGTCTAGCAACCATTCAGATTTATAAATGTCCTATAGTGGCCTTATCTGACAAGACAGTACGCAGCCATACTGAATGGCCTCACTTAAAAAAAAATAATAATAATAATAAACCGATAGGAACCCTAAATGCCACTGCAAATATTTCATTGCCCTGCCTCTACAAAGGCCTCTTCTTTTTTTTTGTTGTTCTGCTCTTGGATTTCGACGATTTCAGATTGCTTTTATCAGCTCTTGGCTACGTTTAGCTGTGCTGGATAAAAATTATCGCGCTTTGCGGATTTATTAGTCAATCAGTAATCAGGTCCCTACATTTTGCATTATTAATGAACCAGTTAGTGACTGATCTGAGATTTAGGGACTTCGAAGTAAAAACTGATTAAGTGCCTACATTCAAGACAGTGCCTTTGCATATGCACGAAAGTTCCTCCAAGGCCACACACCATCTAGAGGTATGTAAATCATTAGTTAAAGTTCTCTTCTAAATAGTAGTGGTATTTCTTTGGTTCCCCTTTACCCCATACTCAAAGGTAATTTAAATTATTACTTTAATGTAACAACTTACTTTAACTTGACACTCTAGGCTCACTTAGTGCTCGAAGTATCAGTAATTTCGTATTTCAGGCCTTTTAGTTTTCTGTTTGGTTCTGTCTCACGTCCTTATCAAATTGGGGTACTTGCCCCCCCCCCCCCCCCCCTAGATGCTTTTCCCGTCATTTCCTCCATGCGCCGGACCTCGTTGTAGTCGCTGAGACGCCTAAGCGCGGAGAGCTGACCCTCCACCACCGAACACTACACACCCCTCATTACGAGGCTACCCCAGTGTGGTACCGAGTTCTGAGCCTCACAACACGACGGTACCAGACTTAAGCCTGAAGAAACGTTGAGGAAAAATGCAGGTGGGTCCATTCGTTTTTGCCCGTTTGGGAAACCTCGATAATTTCCATCGTAGTTTCGGAAAGCTACCGATTATTCCAATAGGCGTTACCGGGTCTAACCTACTTTTAAAATAATATCGTGTAAGCCAGACATATATATATGACCGGTATCGTGTGTACACTGAAAACTGTATGGTTTAAATAAGACACCCCGAGCCTATTCCCGACCTTTCTGTAGGTTTTTACGAACCTAACCAAACCCCTTAATTTTCCTTTATATTAGACTTAGACTTAATAAGTGTCCTGCTACTTTAAGTTTGGTATATGGATACAGTTATTTTATATTCCTTCATTGTCCTTTCTCACTTAAATATTTGGTAATAGCTTATACACTTTAACTTCAACATTTATTTGTTTGTGAAACAATAGAGCGAAGTGACTGGGCATTATGCGGGAGCTGTTTTACTAGTGTATATTTCCCGCTTTTTCATCCACGGAAAATCGTGGAAGGTTTATTGGACTTACAAAAGGGCTTTTAAAGTGGGTGGCGCCGATTAATAGTTATCAAAACACTACCCCACGACCACTCTCCGGTTGAGGGTAGCTAGCGGGTATTCAGCCTAACAAGTCCAGTAACGTATTTGAAAGTTTAATACAGCTCTCGACGGTTTTCGAGGCCTTCCCACTCTAATAAAAAAAAAGAAAAAAAATTAGATAACACAATTTTGGCGCCCAACGTGGGGCCTGTAAAGTAAAGGTTGAACCCCTTTTTGTTTTTTTTTTATCGTACTTGGTCGGATTGCGTAACATCTCCATTATAACGGTGATATTTAGTGAATACAACCTGAAAAATTGTCTTTCTTATTATTCTAACTATAACGTATAACTCGAGTACACCTGCATCGACGTTGGTTTAGTTCGATACACTTTATCGCCTTTTGGGTTTTTGTTTGTAAAGTGGATATTTTTTTTTGCGTTGCGGTCGAACTCGATTTTAAAGGAATTTGGGCTTACCAATTTAATAAAGGGACCTTTTTAACGGCAAGGAGTTTGGTTTTTGATGCTGGTTTATACTTATTTATGCTCGTTATATTTACGGTTTATGCTGTAGTGAGGGGATATCTGGTGTAGTTTTATTTCTTCTTCAAAGCTAAGCAGCGTACATGTCATGGTTATTTGAATTGTCGGTAGTCATGCAAAACTTAATTATTGAGCTATTTAAATTTTTTTTTTGCATCGCTTTGTTTTTGCTTTGTTTACTCTTCAGGTTGTTGTTTAAAAATTTATGGTGCTTTTAAACACTTATTATTCGAGGTATTTGGTAGTAGTTAGGATTTAGTTTTAGGCCTTTTGAAGGAAGGATATTTTGCTTGTGCAAAACGTTCAGTCTTCTATTGTACTTATTATTCGACACATATTGCTTTTTGTTTTCATAATGGAAATTAACTTACTTGATAGTGAGGAGTTGAAATATGAACTGTATATTAGAGGATTACCTACTTCGGGGACTTTTGCCCAGAGGAGGTCTACTCTACGAGAGGCTATGCGTTGGGAACGTGATGGTCAAGTACCGACTCCCACATCTTGCGACTTTGATGTCATGAGCGAGCTTCATGTTTGTCAGGGGAAACTATATAGTCTAGAACGAGATATTAAGTTTCTTGATGCTGATAACGTCGAGAACGAAACTAAAAGGATCGGTACGTTACTGCAACATGTTAAAGGTCGGTTAAGTAGAATTAATCCAGACGAGGAGTCGGACATGAGACTGAAACGACGACTAACTGCATTCTACTATAATTTATTGGATCGATTGAATGACCGCGAGCATCAGAGCGAACGCTTGTTGGTAGAAATGGGAAGTGAGGAGAATCGGGGTGATCAATTCGGCACCGCATCTGAGGCTCCTGACTTGATTACTTTGGATAATCTTCCAGAGGCTCAAGGGGTCGCTGCAACTTCGGATGCTTGCCAAGTTCTATCGGGGTCAGACTCATTCGATCGTGCCGCCGTCCGTCCGCCGCCGGCATCCTCTCGAGATGATTTCTTGGGTAACTTCGACGCTGATCGCTTTCGTTCGGGCCCTGCGATTACTTCCACGGCGAATCGGGTTCCAATAAAAAGTTTTGTTGACAGAAGAGGACCACTTGCCCACACTGAAGATTGGATTTTAAATCGTAGGCGGGTCAGTTTTGATCAGCCTCGTTGTACTGACTATCCATTAAGGTCGTCTGACCGTTATTTTCCGCGTGATTCAGAGCTTCCTCTTCATCGGAAAATGAATGCGCAACCTAGTGAGGAACGCATTGATTTCGTAAGGCCTACTCTTTTCAGCGAGCCTCGCACTTTTCTTATCAATCGCCCTGAAGTCCAGATGAGCGACGGACAACTTCCTGACCGTAGAACCCGGCCTGAGACTCTTTATGCGTCTCGTCCAGCGTCCACGTGTGGTCAAGGGTATAGAGTTCATTCCTGTGCTGATGACATGGAATCAGTTCGACCGAATGTTGACTCCGTTCGTCCGAGAGAATCACTGGATTATTCGAATCCTTATGTGCGTTTAGCGGATCGCCTGGATAACTTCCAGTTCTCTTCCTTGCGAGGTCCTCAAGGTGAAAGTAAAATAGAGGCCCCTCAATTTCGGGAGCCCAGTGGATCTACTATTAGAGAATTTTCTGGTCGAGTGAATGTTTCGAAATGGAATTTACGTTATGATGGTTTAAGTAGTGTGAATGATTTTGTACAGCGTGTGGAAGAGATTAGATTTTCTCGCGGTGTTTCCCGTGATTGCCTGCTGCGCTGTGCTCCGGAATTGTTCGAGAAAGATGCTCTTATGTGGTACAGGACAAGGGTATTCCATAGTTGAGATGATCCAGTTGCTCTGTTGAAGAACGCTTTTCAACCTCCTGATTACGAGTTTGCTTTATGGGACGAAATCCGACGTAGAACCCAAGGAGCTCAGGAACGAGTTCTGACTTATATTGTAGCAATGGAAAACTTATTCAGAAAACTTCCCTCTTCGCCATCAGAAGAGAGTAAACTTCAAATCATTCGACGAAATCTTCTACCATATCTTCAAACTCGGTTGTCTTTGCAGCCTATCGCTTCCATCGAAGAGCTTCTCAAGTATAGTCGGTTTGTTGAGGAAACGGAGAATAGGATCCAGAGATTTGTCCCTCCGCCCACTACGTATCGCCAGTTACTAGAGCCAGAGTTGGCCTATCGTAAGCCGCAAGTTTCGGCCATTGGAGCATCAGGCAACGTTAACAAAGATGCGGCCTCGCAGCAAAATAAACGTACTTGTTGGAAATGTGAAAGTATTGGCCATGACTTCCGAAAATGTGGTCAACCTCGAAACAAATTTTGTTTTTCTTGTGGCCAAAAGGATGTAACTTCAAAATCCTGTCCTAAGTGTTCAAAAAACGGACACTGGGGAAAGCCAAAGCCCTGAAGTCTTCTCCCCACACTCCTCAACAGGCAACTCAAACAATTCTTGACTACATTTTAGCCCATGCAAAAGGTGATGATCGTCCATTTTTAGAGGTTACTATCCAGGGTCGTAAGTTTTTGGGGTTATTAGATAGTGGATCTTCGCGAACAATTATTGGTTCCATGGGTTGGTCTGTAATAAAGTCTTTGTGTACTCTGGACAAATCCCGTAATATTTCGTGTCAAGTAGCTAATGGCAATGTGTGTCAGAGCTTGGGCTCAGTGCAGGTGCACATTGCTTTGCGTGATAGAATTTGTGTTATCGAGGCGTTAGTGGTTCCATCCTTACCTCATGCCCTTATACCTGGCATTGATTTCTGGTCTCGAATGGGTATTATTCCAGATCTACACTCTGGTGAGTGAAGTTTTCGCAATGCAGGGTCTTCGAGTGTTCCCCTGCATGCAATTGAATCATTGACCACTCTGAGTGAGGACCAGAGAATTGTTCTAGAATCCTTCCTCGGGGAGATTTTTGCAAACAGCACTGCAGACGGCATAGGCTGTACCCACTTGGTAGGGCTAGAAATAAGAACGCATTCGGCTCCTATTAAACAAAGGTATTACCCTATTTCCCCTACCCTCCTAAAAGAAGTGTATTCTGAACTGAACCAAATGTTGAGCGACGGCATCGTCGAGCCTTCTGATTCACCGTGGGCGTCCCCCAACGTGATGGTTAAGAAGAAATCTGGTGACTGGAGGTTCTGTGTGGACTATCGTCGTCTGAATCAAGTCACGATACCAGACGCCTACCCCATTTCTTACGTTAGCACTACGCTCGATAAATTAAGAGATGCTCGATACTTGAGCACTCTGGATATTAAATCCGCCTACTGGCAAATTCCTGTGTCCAAAAGCTCCAGACCATTGACCGCCTTTACAGTGCCTGGTCGCGGACTTTTTCAGTTTTGCAGGATGCCGTTCGGGTGGACCAATGCCCCTGCGGTTTGGCAACGTTTAATTGACCGTGTCGTAGGTGTCGATCTTGAGCAATTTGTTTTCGTGTACCTGGATGATGTTATTATTTGTACCCAGACCTTTGACCAGCATTTGTCAGTTTTGAAAGAGGTAATTAGACGTCTCCAGGACTCTGGTCTTACTCTTAATAAAGATAAGTGCAACTTCTGCAAGAGTGAGTTGAAGTATTTGGGTTACGTGGTAAATTCTTCCGGTCTTCTAGTTGACCCCGATAAGATCGAGGCTATTATCAATATTCCTCCACCGAAGACCGTTACAGAAGTCAGAAGAGTTATCGGTTTGGCTTCTTGGTACAGACGGTTCGTACCTAACTTTAGTACTTTAATTTCCCCGCTCACAGCTCTAACTCGTAAAAATGCTCGATTTTTATGGTCCGATGAGTGTGAGGCAGCATTGAGAACTATCAAAGAGCATCTCATACAAGCACCAATTTTGTCTTGTCCTGATTTCAATATCCCATTTGTTGTGCCGACGGATGCAAGCGATTATGGACTGGGAGCAGTTCTAACTCAGATCCAGGAGGGAGAGGAGAGAGAAGGTCATCTGCTTCCTGAGTCGTTCATTAAATAAAAACGAGCGTAAGTACTCGACCACAGAAAAGGAATGTTTGGCCGTACTCTTTGCAGTTGAAAAGCTGCATCCTTATATTGAAGGCACTAAGTTTACGGTCATCACGGACCATTATTCTCTGAAATGGCTTCACAATATTAAGGACCCTGTTGGTCGCGTCGCAAGATGGGCGCTGCGTATGCAACAGTATAATTTTGACATCATTCATCGCAAAGGCAAGGACAATGTTGTGCCGGATGCTCTATCGAGATTCGTACCACTGGATGATAAGGATTCTGTTTTGGTGGACACTATTGGAACAGTGGCTTCGGATCCATGGTATCGCAAGATGTGTGAACGCGTAACAAAACACCCTGCAAAGTACCCTCAATGGATGATGAACAAGGGAAAATTATGGAAACATGCTAAACTTCAGTATCCTCGGTTGACGTCGCCAGAAGAGGAATGGTTGATAGTTGTTCCCCGAGAGGAGCGATGGGAGCTAATCAAGCGTCATCATGACCCCCCTTCATGCGGTCACTTAGGTGTCACAAAGACTGTCGCCAGAATTGCTCAACAGTTCTATTGGCCAAAAATGAGAACGGACGTAGCTCGTTTCGTTACTCGCTGTGACATGTGCTTAAGAACCAAGCCCTCCCAAATGGCTCCAGCAGGCTTGATGCAGAGCACCCAACCGCGATTGAGCCGACCTGGCGAAGTAGCTAGTATCGACTTAGTTGGTCCACTGCCCAGGTCTTCGTCGGGATATAGCTACATCTTTTCGGTGTGTGATGTATTCAGCAAATTTGTCTTACTCTTTCCCTTGCGCACTGCCACTTCCCGAACTGTCCTGAATTGGTTGGTTGATCATTACATTTTACTTTTTGGCACTAGGCAAATCATTTGTGACAATGGACCACAATTTAGAAACGCTTTGTTTCAGAAATCTTTGAAAGAACTGGGCGTTAAAATCCGATATACTGCAAATTACCATCCGCAAGCTAACCCAGTAGAGCGAGTTCATCGGGTAGTGAAAACTATGCTCTCTGGATATGTCCAGGATAATCAACGGAAATGGGACCGATTTTTGGGGCAGATCTCGTTTGCGCTGCGTTCATCCATCCATGAAGCTACTAAATTCACTCCTAACTTCCTGATGTTCGGAAGAGAGATAACCTTTGGCATGCGTGTCGCTGACACCCCAGACATTTGCACTGCTTCTGACGTAGATCCGGTTACTCGATTTCAGGAGATGGAAAAACTTTTTGCTGATGTTAGGCAGCATTTGGCTGAGGCCTATCAGCGCACAAAACCTCGTTACGATTTACGGAAAAGATCCGCTGTCTTTAAGATTGGAGACCGGGTTTGGAAGCGAAACAAGGTTTTGTCGGACGCGTCAAAGCAATTCACTGCAAAATTAGCGCCGAGTTTTATTGGACCATTTGAGGTTGTTAGGGTTGTGTCTAGGTCGTGCTACGAGTTGGTAGATGATTCCAATAAGAGCTTAGGGGTATGGCATGCCAAAGACCTTAAATCGCATCCACCGGATGTCGAGTCGGTTCAATAGTTGTTCTTCTTTTTGTATATACCAATTGATATTCACTGCAAATGATTTTTTTTTAATTTATCTTGCGTTGCTCCTATCGCTACTGAAATAAGTTTTCTAATTCTTGAAAACTTATTGCCACCAAGGGGAGGTGTGTTACGTTTTTTTTTTTTTGTTTTAAAATTAGTTTAGTTCCCTTTATTAGTTAAACTGCTCAGCTCACTCTCTCTAATTGTTTGTAGTCAAACACTTAGTCATTGTAACTAGTAACAGAATGGACTATTGTCATATTGAGTTGGGATATGAAGAATATTTGTTTATTGTGTGCAACATCTCCATCTAGCAACCATTCAGATTTATAAATGTCCTATAGTGGCCTTATCTGACAAGACAGTACCCAGCCATACTGAATGGCCTCACTTAAAAAAAATAATAATAATAATAATAAACCGATAGGAACCCTAAATGCCACTGCAAATATTTCATTGCCCTGCCTCTACAAAGACCTCTTCTTTTTTTTTGTTGTTCTGCTCTTGAATTTCGACGATTTCAGATTGCTTTTATCAGCTCTTGGCTACGTTTAGCTGTGCTGGATAAAAATGATCGCGCTTTGCGGATTTATTAGTCAATCAGTAATCAGGTCCCTACATTTTGCATTATTAATGAACCAGTTAGTGACTGATCTGAGATTTAGGGACTTCGAAGTAAAAACTGATTAAGTGCCTACATTCAGTGCCTTTGCATATGCACGAAAGTTCCTCCAAGGCCACACACCATCTAGAAGTATGTAAATCATTATTTAAAGTTCTCTTCTAAATAGTAGTGGTATTTCTTTGGTTTCCTTTTACCCCTCATGTACTCAAAGGTAATTTAAATTATTACCTTAATGTAACAACTTGCTTTAACTTGACACTCTAGGCTCACTTAGTGCTCGAAGTATCAGTAATTTCGTATTTCAGGCCTTTTAGTTTTCTGTTTGGTTCTGTCTCTCGTCCTTATCAAATTGGGGTACTTGCCCCCCCCCCCCCCCCCTAGATGCTTTTCCCGTCATTTCCTCCATGCGCCGGACCCCGTTGTAGTCGCTGAGACGCCTAAGCGCGGAGAGCTGACCCTCCACCACCGAACACTACAGACCCCTCATTACGAGGCTACCCCAGTGTGGTACCGAGTTCTGAGCCTCACAACACGACGGTACCAGACGTGGGTCCATTCCTTTTTGCCCGTTTGGGAAACCTCGATAATTTCCATCGTAGTTCCGGAAAGCTACCGATTATTCCAACAGGCGTTACCGGGTCTAACCTACTTTTAAAATAATATCGTGTAAGCCAGACATATTTATATATGACCGGTATCGTGTGTACACTGAAAACTGTATGGTTTAAATAAGACACCCCGAGCCTATTCCCGACCTTTCTGTAGGCTTTTACGAACCTAACTAAACCCCTTAATTTTCCTTTATATTAGACTTAGACTTAATAAGTGTCCTGCTACTTTAAGTTTGGTATATGGATACAGTTATTTTATATTCTTTCATTGTCCTTTCTCACTTAAATATTTGGTAATAGCTTATACACTTTAACTTCAACATTTATTTGTTTGTGAAACAATAGAGCGAAGTGACTGGGCATTATGCGGGAGCTGTTTTACTAGTGTATATTTCCCGCTTTTTCATCCACGGAAAATCGTGGAAGGTTTATTGGACTTACAAAAGGGCTTTTAAAGTGGGTGGCGCCGATTAATAGTTATCAAAACACTACCCCACGACCACTCTCCGGTTGAGGGTAGCTAGCGGGTATTCAGCCTAACAAGTCCAATAACGTATTTGAAAGTTTAATACAGCTCTCGACGGTTTTCGACGCCTTCCCACTCTAATAAAAAAAAAAGAAAGAAAATTACATAACAATGCATGCAGCTGCAGTTCTGCTACTGGAGTTAAGGAAATTGCGACTATTGCCAGGGAAATTGTTAAAAAATTGCTTCATTCTCCAAGGGATCAAATCCGTGGTAGGTCCTAGGTTTATTTCACTTTCTGCTTTCACTATATGAGTTGTTGAGTAGAAAAGTAGTACTATAAACATAAAGGACTGTTTGATGATAATAGGCAGTGTAGTTATTTGATAATTACTCACGAAAATTGGAATAAGAAAAAAAGAAATATGAGAACTTCCAAGGAATCGACGGACGTTACGACGTAATAACACGTTTCTGCAAAATATGTGCAGAAAACAAGGATACAACATAAGCGTCATGCCATTTCTTAAATTGTGACGGAATGTCTTAGATACCAACAGAAAATAAGAATTTCCCCAGATATCAGTTGAAAAATTTTTGGAAGAAAGGCTGCCACTACAAAACCGATATTTCCATGGGAAACCCGGCTAGATGAAAATCTTCCTGAAAACGACTATATCTGCCAACGGCATATTATACAGTGTGGTCCAAATTGGTGATGCATGTATGGGGATTTTGCTTATCTTGATAGATACGGGTTCGGTTAAATGGGGAAATTTGTAGAGAATTTAATGAGAAACTCGCACCCGGTTTCCACACTAGAGTATATCTTACCGTTTTCTGGAAAAATAGTGCAACACTGCATTTTTAACTTTGCCCTGTAGTTTCTAAACCGAGCCAAAGGTAGTTTTGCAAATAAAACATTATTAAGGTACTTTTTCACGTACAATATAATGACCTATTCAGAAAAAATTTATCGTCATCTGTTTTCGAGTTAAGTATAATAACTCTAGTTTTTTGTATCATAAGAAAGAGCTTAAAAATCCCTTTATTACATACTGTCCGGTATATACGTCCTACATGCATCGATTTGAGTCCGGTAAATGGAACTTTACCGGACTTGTCCGGTAAAGGTTGCTAGGCAACCGATGCTAGAGAGCTATAGCACAGTCTAATATAAAATCTTACGTTACTTAAATTTGATTAAGACTTTGTCAAATGCTCAGTTGGCGACGTCAAAATTTGTGCGCAGTAGTTACGATGTTTGCTATTACTTGTCATTAAATCAAACCATTAAATCAAATCAACCATTATTTCCTTACATTCGAAACGAGCCTCTAAGTTATTCAGTGAAATTAAAAAATTTCCCCAATGCCCAGCAGAACCGAGTTATTTCAAAATACTACATAAATTTGAAGAAACACAGGCACATTGTTGATGATTTAATGCTGACGTCTCCATCATTTTCCCCATTGGAGAAAGACTTCTCGAAGGGAATTGAGAAACATCTATTACACGTATGTAGTAATAATATTAATAAAAAATAATGTGTGATAATAAAGTTTAAAAACTAGTGGCTGCATATTTTCAAAAGTTTATTTTGGTTCCATAAATAGCGTAATTTTAAATCATTATGCCATAGCTCTCGAATTATGAATTGTGACACTGACAACAATACAGACACCGCCAAATGTCAATAACTCTAATTCTTACGTGGTCATTTTTTCATTTAATTTCTAAATCATAAAAACAATATGAAATAAAATATTGTACGATACAGGTCCATTAGGTGTTGTTACAGTACTCGTATAACTTTCCAGACTCGGCTCCTGACGTCGCCTCGTCCGTAAAAGCCTCGTACTGTAACAAGTCACCTACTGGACTTGTGACGTAAATTACTATTTCAACGATTTATCCATTGATATGATTAACATATTCCTAGGTGTAAAAATTGAGTTTTTTATTTCTTCTCAAAGTACGCCTTGGAAAGTTTCGTCGCCATCATGAAAAACAAAAGATAATGGTAGCGCTACGCGTCAAAGTAAAACTGATCCACTAAGTGCTATTAATTAATACATTTTTTATTGCATCGTATTTCCTTTTTATCTTACAAAAAATGGCTGTAAACTACGACAATATGAAAACTTTTGACATGTTAGAATGCTTAATTAAAAATATCCGATATCCTGATCTTGCCGTACATACTTATGGAAAATTATCCAGAAAGGAGACAACCCAATAAAAGGTACTTCTCCAAACTTGTTACAAATATACGTATGCACGGCAGTCTTGAAGCTTCCCGACGTAAAAATTATGAAAAGGACCATGTGAACCGTAACCAACAAATTGCTAACTATTTTGATAATAACCCGAAATCTTCCACACGAAAATGCAGCCGTGAGCTCGATGTTCCTAAAACCAGCGTCTTAAGGACGTTAGGAAGTCAAAAATATCATCCTTATAAAGCAACTATTGTGAAAGGGCTTCACGAAGGCGATTTTCCAAGAGTTGAATTTTGCAATTGGTACATTGCCAAATGTCGAGAAGATGAGAACTTCAGCGGTTAAATCGTATAGACCGATGAAACATTTATAAACAACTGCGGTGCATTTAATAAGCAGTATAAGCACAATTATCACTACTGGGCTACCGAAAATCCTGTGTTACGTGCCCAGCGCAGGTTGCAGACACGATTTGGCACTAATGTTTGGTATGGAATTTATGGTAAAATTTTTTTCTCAATACCGACACAGGTTTACCCTCGCAGGCTTTTCGTTTCCTATTGACTGCCGTTGAGATTTGCATTGATGTTATTTTGTTTTTCAGGAAATACGTCAATAGGTCCATTTTAGATGGTATTTGGATATGCTAAGAAATTTAATTCTTCCTGCAATTAGAAAAGTTGTACTCGAAAATGATTTGCATAACATATGGTTTCAGCAAGATAATTGTCCCGCTCACAACCCCCAATTTTGGGAATCGTTTATTTCAAATGGCGGCTCTATCTTGGCCTGCGCGGTCCCCGGATATTACACCTTTGGATTTTTTCTCTGGGGAGACTTAAAAAATAAATTGTATGAGCTTGAAGTTTCCCAGAATTTTGGAAACGCGAGCCAGAGAATTATTAAATAGTATTAACAGAAATACAATTAGGCGTGTTACTAACAGCGTATTTCAAAGGTGTCAGAAATGTACAGCCAGAAATGGGCAGTATTTTGAAGAACCTTTTTCTTTTTTATGTTTAATCATTTATTGGTATTGTACCTATTTGATGTTAGTAATAGCTAAGTTTTGGTATACAATTTGTTAATGGAATGGTAATAAAGGTTATAATAAATACCTACAACTAAACCTTTTTTTAGGAACGAAAAAATTGAAAGAGAGTTATGTAACCAGCCCTAAGAAGAAATACTTGACTATGCACCTGACAGCCCTGCAGTACCAGAACAAAGAAAATGCTGATAGTGCCTATTATGCTTTGAGCTTTCTTTAACGCTTTAAATAAAATTATATTCATTCTCTGCCTAAGCTTTGTACCCAGCAGTTGCGTATGTCCTTTTTGTAAAATAAATATTTTTAAAAAGGCATTTTGGTAGTCGAGCTCTTTAATTAGAGCTTGTTTCTTTAACATTATTTACGAGCGTTATATTTTTATTGCCTTAATGCGACTTAATCTCGCTCTGAGTTTTTCCGAATTAAATGATTCCGGTATACTTGACTTTGTTCTAGTCTGTATTTACAGGTAAGATTACCGCTATGTAAGATTTGTTGTACTACAGTGACTTCTGCTCGATGAGTTTTTGCAGTAGCCTGGGCCCGATTAAATGTTGCCGGCTGCAGGCGTAGTCTTCTTTCAATCCACGTAAATAACTAGTCCACATAGATACGGTATTCACAACAACTTTGACACTTACCACAGCAACTATCTTTTGTTTGTCGTAATTGCAACGAAACCTTAAAAGGTCTACTTTGCACAGAAATAAAGAAACTTTTTTTACACCTTGAAAACATGTTAGTGGCATCAACGGATACATCGTTGAAAAGCAATTTTAAAGCCTTTCCTGTGATGCAAAAAAACAAGATGGCGTCAATAAGAATTAACGAAGTTATTAAATGTAACTCGAGAACAGTTGACGATACATTTTTTCTGAATATGTCATTGTATTGTACGTAAAAAAATCCCTTAATAATGTTTTATTTTCAAAACTACCTTCGGCTTGGTTTAGAAACTGCAGGGCAAAGTTAAAAATGCAGTGTCGCACATTTTTCCATTTTTCCAGAAAACGGTAGGAGATACTCCAATTTGAAAACCGGGTACGAGTTTCTCATTAAATTCTCTAGAACTTTCCTTAATTAACCCATCCCGTATTATTACATTAGAGAAAGAACTGTAATTCTAATATCAACAGTATGAGAATAAATTAAAGAAAACTCTAGTTCTGCTCCTCTCAAGAATCTCCTGTTTAAGTTTGGCCACCTAATTTCGAGACACCCTGTATATATAACCAATGGGCACTTATTTAATTATTTGTTGTGTATAAAATAAAAAGAAGCTTTTTATAGATGATATTACTTATGGGGAAATTCATGTTATCAAGCACATATTTTAAGAAACTCATGATGATAATTTATTTGAAAGTACCTGCAGTTAATGACTCCCAGAGTTAACGAGCTTATTAATGGCCAAATTAGTGTTAAAAAAATAGTGGTTGAAAAATTACGTAAGCACTTAAAATTTGCTTATCACATATACCTCCTACTATTTTATACGACTGGCAAAAACGTAATTGTTACTATATCAAAAATGATTTAAAAAAAAACCTTTAGACATTTTGCTTTCAATGCTTTTCCACATATAATTTACCCCGTCTTCATTAGAAAACGCCAACTACGAATGTTTGTAGTGAAAGTAAACGGACTTTCTGTTCAATTCTTCTTATGAAGTTATCTCAGACCTACTGTTCTAATTCCATAGTCTACTTGAGATTTACTTTAAAGAACGCAGGATAGGTGTTTTTAGGGATTAGAGGCTCCAAGGTTGTCGAAAACTAAATCTAGCCTAGACCTCTGTAATACTGATAAAAATAGTAGAGGTGCAGAAAATTATATCGATATACTATTTGTAATTGCATTTTTTTGAAAGGAAATTTCAAAATGAATTATGGTGATATGTGGTTTCTTGATAATTACATGTTGTTATTTCAAGACATTTGCCAGTCTGTCCAAAAACCCTGCTAGAGAATAATGTTTTAAAGCTACAACTGAATAAATTTACTAACGAACTAGGTGGTTTTGCAGAGTACACCATATCAAACAGATAGGTAAGAAAAAGTAAATTTATAAACTGCTTCGTCCTACATTTGATAAAATATTTGTCATACAAATGGAAAGTAGAACTTAATAGTTTTTGTCAGAACCACTTTCATTGACCTCAAACTAGGCGTCAGAACAAAAAGTGAAGTTTATAATAGTAGCTATACAGGGTGTCACAGGAAAAATTGAAAATCTTGCAAATGGAGATACTGGGAACAAAACTAGTTTGATTGAACCCTTATTGAAGCACATACTCTTTAGTACAAACGTTTTTCAAGATACAGGGTGTCAAAAGTACGAGTGTTCTATTTTTTTTTTAATTGCGTGAGAACTGTATTGAATATCATGGAATTTGGTACACGAGGGTTTTTCAAAGCTACAAAACAAACTTTTATTCACGACCATACCACCGGGTGTCCAGCAGAACCCTGGACATGGGAGATTAACATGGAAAATCGTTTTTTATTTTTTTGCGCCTGTACGGTTGATTTGATTCAAAAACTTTTAAGGGTAAAGTTGTTGAGCTTATGATCAGCTATCATCCTGTAATTTTAATACTTCAGTTTTGGCTGTTTTTTGGAAAAACGCCTCGAAAAATGCAAGAATTTGAACTTGCGTCACCCCCGCCCTGCAGTGTCGCCAACATAATAATTTCTTATGTCAGAGTCAGAGCCGACTTTCCTTTCTTATTTATTTTGAGAGACTATCATAGTAGTAATTAACTTGATTATGCAGTGAAAATATGTTGGCGACACTGCACATGCACGGGACACTGCACATCTACAAGGTCATTATTTGACGTTTGTAGAAAAACACTATTTATTTATCCCACAAACACACACAGGTACAATTAGACTACTAAATTACTCACTACTTAACACTTTATAGCCTTCTATTATCGTTTGGTACTTTAGCTTACTTATTACATTATTCTTTACAAAGGCGTAGGAGGGCCAACAAGATTTTTTCACTTAAATTCCGAGTTCAAAATCGGAATTTAGTTAAATTCCAAGTTTAAAGTCGGAATTTAGTTAAATTCCGAGTTTAAAGTCCGAATTAAGTTAAATTCAGATTTCAAAGTCGGAATTTAGTTAAATTCCGAGTTTAAAGTCGGAATTTAGTTAAGTATGATTCACACATCAGTGGCGTAGACGCAAGGTTAATAAAATATTTCTATTCCATGTTGTACAAGAACGGCAAAAAATTCTTTGTGAAACGGATGAATATTTTGTTAACTACGACGTCATGGCGGGTGTCCTAACTTTAAGACTCCTCTTGTGATTACATTTAAAAGCTGTGATCGATATCTCGGGACGTTTTTTGCGGTTTTTTGTTTTTTTGTCTACAAGAAGAGTTAGGGGACGTTTACAAAAAGCTTTGCTCCTTCCTATATGTTACAGTGTTTAGCGCGAATACCCGCCATAATAAAACTAATAGACTATAAAAGTTCATTGATTTGAAAATCATTAGCGTATATTGCCAGTTAATAATGATAAACAAATAAAATTGTAGAGATAATAAAATAAAAAAGTAAATTGCTAACAAAATAGATCGAGTCGACCTAATTTTTGGTAATTTTTCAAGGCGTTTTATCTCAGAAACCACTTTCATAGTTTAAAAAGGCTCTGAAAAAACGTTTCTTCTAGAACTAACTACCTGGACCAATCTTTAATTAAACTAGTTTTATCAATGTGATACGGCGCAAAAATGTAAAATTTGAACTCTCTGCATTATTTGATATCTACGGTAAATCTTAACTTTTCAACTTTGTCATGTCATTTTATAGGCTTGGTAGATATCTCGGGACACGTTCGGCGTTTTTTGTTTTTATACCCGAAAAAAAGTTACAGGGTATTTTCAGAAAGTTTGGAGTATTTTTATTTGTTGCTCTGTATAGCGAGTGTAGGTTACCTGATTTCAATGATATAAACTAAATTTAAAAGCTCATTGAGTACAAAATCAGTGACGTAGAACACTAGTTCATAAATATTGCATCGGACTTTTTTTTTGGTCTCGAATAAGATACGAGTGCAATTCAAAAATTTAATGAGGTAAACTAAATCTACAATTTTATGTAGTTAATAATGTGTGGGCCCACCGAAAACTCGCATTACCTCAGCCGTCCTTCTTGCATAGTCTCCACCAAATTCCTACTAAACTCCTGGGGAATAGCTTCCCATTCCTGCCTAACTGCCACTGCCAATTCATCCAAGTTTTGAAATTCTTGCTCTCTTCCTTTCAATTTTAGTTTCATTCTACTCCACACTTTGTAACATTCATATCGGGCGACCTAGCAGGACAATTCATGCCCTCGATGCCATTCTCTCTCAGAACTTCATTAACAATTTGAGCCCGGTGTGGACGTGCATTATCGTCAACTAAGATAAAACCACCTCCAAATTCTGAGCGAAGTGAATAACAAATTCATTCATACACAAATATCGATATCTAACTGCGTTCAAGTTAGTTCAGGTTAAAATTAAAACCACTAAAAACACTAAAATACGTCCATCTGATGCATACAAAAAAAATCTACATTCATCTGTAAACATGCAATTATTGTTCCACTCTGCCATTCCCCAGTGCAAATGTTCTTCTGCCCAACGCCTTCGAGATACTCGATGGAGAGGTTGAATCATTGGGCACGCGGCACGTCTTCTAGCATGTCGTCCTCGATCATGCAAACGGTTTCTAACAGTGGAGGTGCATACTTTGGTTCCCGTTGTTGCTTGCACTCTTGCTTTCATTTTGCTGGCATTTAGAGTCCTTCCCCTCCTGATAGATAAATTCATCGGCCGATCTTCTCTAGGAGTCGTAGCTTTTCCGCGACTGCAACGTCCAAGCATTTTATAAGTAAGAACACCGTAATTTTGACTTCTTTGAAGTAACCGTTGAATTGTCGACTTGGATGTCCCTACTAAATCAGCAATGCTGCTTAAAGTCAGACCTCACCAGCGCAACCTGTTTAAAATTATTACTCTTCATATTGTACATTGCTCAAAGACTTATGAAACTTACCGCACAATATGTTGCGCCACACAGGCCCGTAGGGCCCACATTTTATTAGGATCTCCATATTGTTTAGGATCTCCATGTAGCTTACACTCGCTATACAGAGCAACAATTAAAAAAATGCACACTTTTAGAAAATATCCTGTAACTTTCTTTTCGGCCATAAAAACAGAAAACGCCGAACATGTCCCGAGATATCTCCCAAGCCTATAAAATGACATGACAACGAAAAGTTAAGATTTACCGTAGATATCAAATGGAGTGTGTTCAAATTTTATAGCGTTTTCGACTTAATTGCACTGTATTGCCACAAATGCAAAAGTGCACCACCGGTGTGCACCACAAAAGTGCACTTTTTGTTGCTTCTAGCGCAAAATTAAGTCGAACACATCCTTACTATTTGGTGCATGTCATCAAACGTGAATTAACGATCAATCGTGAACAGTTGGGTTATATTGTTTAAAAAATTCACGCACTATATACCTACGTACTTGTTTGATTATAAAATACAATAAGTACTTACACATAAATACAATACAATAAGGACGTATACAATAAGTACATATAAAACAAATACAATAAGTACATATAATTATTTCCTACGAAAAATTTTCAAAAATTCTATTAACAAAGAACCTTATAATTTGTCAAGCAGCACACATGCAATTGTAGTGGTTGAAAATGGTGAAGTTATAAGAAGCCAAGACTTCACAGAAATGCTCATTTCCTCAATAAATGGTAAATAATGTAGTTGAATCATATAAATAATTAATAATTATTAAATCAATGTTTATTTGCATTACAGATAATTCTCTTATGTAAGTCCCTGGCAATGTGGCAGATGCAGTCTTTAGTTCTAACATTGCAAATGTGGCAAGTGTTAAAGATGAAGTCATTGATGCTCATAATAAGGAAACAGTGGACAATCAGAAATGGGAAGAGAATGAAAGGAGACTTTTGCTTGATAAATATGAGGCCTACTTTTCTGAAGTAGGGCCTAAGAAAATATTCAAGACTAAAAAAAAATGTGGGAGCAGATTGCTGCTGACATTAGCAAAATATTAAAATAGCTATTTATGTAACCAGTTACGAAAAGTCCGATTTTGTGTAACGAATGAATGTTTGCGGGACGAGCGCAGCGAGTTTCCGCAATTTGAATGAGATACACAAAAAAGGCTTTTCGTCACGTGTTTCATACAAGATTTTTTCTAATTTTGACTACAAATACCTACTTAGAGAGTGAGTTATTATTATTAAACTTCAATATTTACTTTTAAACCATTTGCATCTACTTAATACCGTAAAACTGTAGCAACGGTGTGCCACAACCGAAACCTATTTGTTTCTATGGTAATGAAACGAACTTTTCATCACCAGCTACGAAAGATTTTACTTTTCGTAACTAGTTACGAAAAGTAGGACGTTACGTCACTGTCATCAGTATTGAAAAGTGTCACTTTATATGTCAAAATTAGAAAAAAACAATTTACGGCCATCCAAGTGGAAAATCGGTAGAAAACTGTCTTGAAACGTAAAAAACAGGCAATCGAACATAACAGCCAAACTGGAAATGACAAGGAAGATGTACCATTTGAGGAAGAGTTGCCAAAGATAGTGGCATTAGATGACAGTAACCAACCAGAGATACAGAGATTAGCCAACCAAGTGACATACAAAGTTAGTTCTGACACAGAAAATGAGGTGGCACATAAGTCCAAAAAAATAAAGTTGAAACAAAAAACGGTGCACGAAACATTAAAAGAAATCAGTGCCATGAAGGAGCAAAATAAAGAAAGAACGCATCAAGAGAAAATGCAATTTTTTAGCGAAATCTTGAGCTTTGTTAAACCTAATAACACTGAACAAGAGGTATTATGTTTAAATAAATATTGTAGTAATGACTACTTTCTATTGGAATATTTTAGAAACCCGGCTGCAGTAGTGAACTCCTTAAGTAATATTTGGAAGAGTATCCAGGGTATCCTGTTTAAGTTTGTGATTTTATTTGATTCCTATCATTATAATTAGTACTACTTGTTAAATCCTTTTAAGGTAACATATTTCATTATAATGTAATACAGTTTAATGTACCTACCTACAAGATGTTGTCAAAAATGGTAGTAGATATTTCAGGGCATGTTGCATGTATCAAAAAATGTTTCATAAGAGAGCTGGACTTTTTTTAATGAAGCTCTGGAAGACTATTATTTGATAATATTACTAGAAAAGTGTTAACTTTATCAAACTGAACCAAGAGTTCAGTTTGTTTTTTCAAAAAGGTACTGGAGCTCTATAGACAAACCCATAGATTCCTTATAAGGCATTTTTGAATAGACTGATTATTTTTATAGTGTCTTCTAGTTTTAAAATGTAACATCCTTGAACTATTTGCCTGTAATTTCTGCACATCCTGTATTGTTTAGTTCAGTCAAGTTCACATTTAAAGAATGTTAATTTGAATAATTAAATGGTACCTGTGTATAGAAATAAAATTGAATTTGTTTTTTTGCTAACAATATTTTTTATTAAAAGTAATTTTTAAAATGAAAATTTATAACTTGACAAGATCACACACAACTATTCATTTTGTGGTCCAAAAATTCTTCTTTTATAATATTATTCCTTTTTTCTTCCCCAAGTCTTCGTAAATGCAACTCAAACTCAATTGCCTCTTGGAAAGTTTCTGCATTATGCTCCATTTCATCTTGCATTATACACAAGTTTTTGTGGTGTTTTGTTACAATACAACAACTTAAAATAAACTTTGATATTTTATCCACTGAATGCATAGAAACCTGTATAAGTTGTATAAACCGGCCTTTTAACAACCCAAATGCATTTTCAATTTTAACTCGGGTGGCACAAAACTTCTTATTAAAGGCTTTCTCCTCCTCTGTAAGGTTTCCATAGTCTCTGTAGGGGGTTAACAGCCATTCTCTGATAGGGTAAGCACTGTCTCCTATAATATGGTAACTTCCATTTTCACATATTAAGGAAATTTCAGAATTAATATCAGAAAGCTTCAATACACGTGCATCGTGAATTTTTCCTGGCACACTTCTATAAAACATATATTATGATCACATATGGCTTGAAGTGTTAAGCATGGAATGTCATGTCTGTTAACATAGATAGATTTTATTTTGTGTGCAGGTGTGATAGCATGTATTGATGTACCATCGATACAGCCTAATACATCAGGAAGGCCACTAATTTTCTTAAAATTTTCAGCCACTTCTGCTTTTTTTATTTGTGATTTTGGAAACTTTATATATTTTGGACCAAGACTTACTAAAAAGTCCATAACTTTTTCGACTATTTTATGTGCAGTACTTACAGAGAGTCCAAATTTCAATGCAACTTCACGCAAAGATATTTTATTAGCAGCAACCCAGAGAAACACAAAAAGTTTTGTTTTCGAATCTGTTTCTGGGCTTCCCCGTGACCAAGTCTTAAGACTCTGTACTGTGTAAGAATTATAGTGGCTATATGTCTCGTTAAACGAAATTGCTTTTTAAGCTAAAACAAGAGAAAATAAGTAACTAATTTGATAATTAAGCAACAGAAACATGAAGTCAATTCACTACTTCTATGTCTGTCCACTTCTCTACTACTTCTGCTACAAACTTTTCAATTTTCGGAATTTTATTCTTTGGGGAAGTAGTATTTCCAGAACTTCCTCATTTTCGTTTTCAGATGAAGAAGATAACTCAGGAAGACCCTGAATTATTGTGAGTAGAAATGTCTTATCTAATGCCTCGTCAGAATGGTAAATAGTTACATAGAAAAGTATATCTATTATGTATGGAAGTGGAAATTTTCAGTCAGTAACTCAATTATTATATTCTTACCATATTTGAACCAAAACTACATGCATATAACTGAATTGATTCAATTACAGCTTCTGGTTGAAACAGTAAACAAACACTGCACTCGAACCGACACGAGCCTCAAGACCTCGTGCAAAAATTTCCGCACTCGGTACAAAACTGAATGAACTAAGTGCAATTTTAGGCACAAGTCGAACGTACGAAATTTGCCCAAATTTTCTTGCAATAAATAAGTGGAACGCCAAACGTTTCTTTAGTGCAGCCTAGTTCTACACTAGTGCATTAAGTCAAAAACGCTATTAAAGTTTTGTCCCGTATCACATTGATAAAACTGGTTTAATTAAAGATTGTCCAAGATAGTTAGTTCTAGAAGAAACGTTCTTTCAGAGCCTTTTTAAACTATGAATTTATCATAAGTGGTTTCTGAGATAAAACGCCTTCAAAATTACGAAAAATTATGTCGTATCGATCTTTTATGTTCGCAGTTTTCTTTTTTATTTTATTATCTCTACAATTTTATTTTTTTATCATTATTAACTGTCAATATACGCCAATGATTTTAAAATCAATGAACTTTTAAAGTCTACTTGTTTTATTGGCGGGGGTATTCCCGCAAAACACTTATAGGAAGGTGCAAAACTTTTTCTAAACGTCCCGTAACTCTTCTTGTAGACCAAAAAACAAAAAAACCACAAAAAACGTCTCGAGATATCCATCATATATCTTAAAAGTAATCACAATAGGAGTTTTAAAGTTAGGACACCCGCCATGACGTCGTAGCTAACAAAATATTGATCCGTTTCACAAAGAATGTTTTGCCGTTCTTGTACAACAGGGAATAGAAATGTTTTATTAACTTTGCGTCTTCGCCACTGATTTGTGAATCATATTTAACTAAATTCCGACTTTAAACTCGAAATTTAACTAAATTCCGACTTTGAACTCGGAATTTAACTAAATTGCGACTTTAAACTCGGAATTTAACTAAATTCCGACTTTGAACTCGGAATTTAACTAAATTCCGACTTTGAACTCGGAATTTAACTAAATTCCGCCTTTGAACTCGGAAATTAATTAAATTCCGACTTTGAACTAGGAATTTAACTAAATTCCGACTTCGAACCCGGAATTTAAGAAAATAATCTTGTTGGCCCTTTTACGCCTTCGTAATTCTTGTACATTCCAAGATTAATGCTAATCTTTATTCACTTGTGAATAATGAACATTATTCACTAATGAGTTGTCATGGAAACGAAACATGTCGTAGGACTCGTAGGCAAATGGGCAACTCAAAAAGTAAACTGCCCTAAACATGAAATCGGTAGTTACCACTGGTTCATTCAAATAATTGTGTAAAAAATGTACTTTTCACTGAAAACTATTTAAAATAAGCCATAAAATGAAGTAATTTACTGTCCACCCTCGTAGCATTGAAATAAACATGCACGCGATGCGATTAGCGAAAGTAGTGGTGGTGGTTTTAAAATTGTGAATTATCTTTGTGGCACATATAACCTATCATATTTGAGAAAACCCGGAATCTTGGTCGTGGATAAAGTATAGTGTTTAACTCGCATTTAATGAGCGTTATTCTCTCGGGCGACTTGTGCTACTCGCTTCGCTCGTGGGCTCAAACGTTACCCTCGAGAATAACGACTCTCATTAAATGCTTGTTGTATAATTTACTATTTTATTCCACCCTATATGTTAACCACTTATCATATATGACTTAGTAAAAAAATTATCAGTAACTTAAATAATAGTTGGCAAAACCATATCTATTTCTATTACAACAAACTAGCCTCTGGGAATGTTCTACAATTGTTCTCAGAATTAAAAATGAACATTTCACTAATAATAGGAATCGTGCTAGGTATTATTCCAAAGAGTACATTTCCGGCTAAAATCCTGGGAATCTTTCCTTACCCTGGCGGCAGCCACAACATCTTGGCCTGCAAACTATTGACCGCTCTTGCGGAAGATGGCCACGAAATTACCTTCATCGCTCCTTATCCCACCAAAAACGTGCCGAAAAATTACGTTTGGGAAGATGTGGTTTTGGATGGACTCATGGAGGAATATTACGGTAGGTGCCAAAAGTTGAAATAGTTATTTACGTTAGAGTTCGGTAAATATAGTTTTATAGAGTAAGATGTTTCCGGACGAGGCGCTAGTTGAGTCTGGAATTTCGGAATGACTATTGTAACACGTTACCGGACGTATGATGTACAACATTTTACTTCATACTTGTTAAAAACAGGAAAAAATTCACTAAATGCGCGGCGAATATATTTTTGAAAAAGGTACCGGTACAGGATAAAGCATTAGAAAACAAATAAAGATTTGTTGACAACTGAAGCAAACAGAAAAACCACTAGTAGTTTCAGAAATAGTGAGTATCAAATTTGAAAGGCCAAAACATTTAGCACTAAGGCAGCTTAAATAGTCAAAAAGGATTCCAAGCCATTAATAGTTACCTTTTACTTAAACTTTCAGAGCACCTGATCCAGAACAACTTCAACATGTACGAGGACAGCAAAATGTCCCCTTTTGAGAAAACGTACACGTATCACAAGGTGAATGCAATCTGGATAAATAACACTTTACATCATCCCAAAGTTAGGGATCTAATGGCAAAACATTCAAAGTTTGACGTCGTCATAATAGAAGAATTTTTAAACTCCGCACACAAATATTTTGGTCACTATTTCGATGCTCCTTTGGTAATACTCTCTAGTGTCGGTAAGTATATAAAAAAGTATTATTTTTCATATATAAGGATCTGTAGTGTGTCATGAGGTCTGTAGAAAATCATAAAGTTCTTTAAGGAATAAAAACTTTTTAGTTCAGGTTATAGTTAAGGAATAAAAATTTTCATATAAAGTGTTCGTCAAAATAGTCGAAACGGCCAATTTTTGGTCATTTTTGAAAGGTTGTATCTCAGAGATGCTTTAGCCAATTTCAAAGAAGTGGTGATTCTAAAAGCTCATTTCTTGCAGAATCATAAACAACACCTGGTTTAGAAGTAAACATTTTTGTTGAGGGCTATACAGGGCGGAGCAAAATGTCATGAAAAAGTATTAAACTTTAACCACACTGCATTTGGTTGCTACAGTCATTACACAACTTTCCCTATAATGGTGTTTATAGACCCTGATGAATATCTTTCATCAGGGTCTATCCTATTAATAAAGTTTTATTTTGATCACTATTCAGAATTGTTATTTTATTAACCTGAATTGGAGCACGACCAGTTGAAGACCCATATATTGTCACTGGGCAAACATTAACAATTCTCTATTTTCATTTTATTTAATTAACTCAATTACTGCTAAATTCTAAGACTCTTTAATTTTTAAGTAAGTTAATAAACTTGTTGTATATTGATAATTTCAAAATATAAAAAAGAAATAATTAATTTTCTATTAACTTGTACCATTGTCTATATACATCTAGTCAGACAATCTAACGCTTCCAAATTCTCTACGCTTAAACGACTCAGAATACGTATGCGACATCTGGTATCTGCGACGGTAGTTAAAACAGAGGTATGCCAGTTCAGATTTGAAAATTTTGAGAAGGAATCTGTAATCTCGCTTTGGCCGTATCGATTTTTCCGTAGTTCGTTAAAACATCCTAAATCCCATGTTTAGCTCGAGTTAGAAAATATGTAAATATGGTACCTACATATCATTATTCGAATGGTTGAACCAGGGATGTACTTGTTTTAGAGATCTACGATAAGTGTTATTCGAAAAAGACTTATTTGTCTTGAAATAACGTAAAATATATTTCCAATTTTTTTTTTCATAATTTTATCTTATTAGCGTCAATGGAAAAAATAAATCCTCAAACAAACAACTCAATCTACCTAAATTCCTCTGCATTTTTAATTATTGAGATTATAAGTTCTTTTTTTACTTAATCCAGGGACCTAATATCATCTATTTTCTACAAACAGTGAAAGAATATCATAAGAGCGTGTAAAGTCATGTATTACAATCGATATTACCTGATTACAATATTTTACCATCGCGGCCGAGCTAATTATAATATTAGAAAACGAATTCAAAAGTGAAGTAATAAGGTGAAAATATGAGGTTTTTTTAATGTTTTTTTCAACAATAATCACGAAAATATTTTTGGTATTACATATAATAAATTAGAATTTCAAATTTTGATATAGTTAATTAGGCATCATTTCTATATTTACGGAAACTATTGCCAACTGAACTCTTTTAGTGTAACCATAGGTGTCTCAAAAGGCTAAGTAAAATGGTTTGCAGGAGATATCTTAGTTATATTAAAAAGTTCCCACATAAATTGATATCCACTGGATATTCAATGGACATACAGTTGTGGACATGAATATCCTCAATGATATCCAATGAATATCCATTGGACAACCACCCGATATCCATTGTACATCCAATTTGTCGCCCGATCCAACATCCAATGGACTTCCATTATGCACATCCATTGGATTTTCACAAAAATACAACTGATATCCATTATACATCCAACTAACATCATTGTACATCCAATCCAACTAACCTGAACTAACCTGAACATTCAGTAGACATCCACTGGACGTCCATGAAAATACGGAACTTGACATTCGCTTTTTCGAGTTCTGGTATATTGACATTCACTTTTTCGAGTTCTGGTATATTAATGGTTAAAATCAATTATACACTTTGATTGGGATATGCTACATTATTGCAATGAAGAAAAGACATAGTTCGGTTAAAGTGGCCTTCTATTAAAGATTTAGGGCATGAATAGTAACACGTTGGATATTTAATTCAAAAACAAGGGACAAAAACAAGATCGAAAATAAGGATTTTGCTGGAAAATCTCATATCAACATTTAAACATTACAATCTACAGAAATTTAATTAAAGGAAATTCGGATATTTAACTGTTGACCGTCCGTTAAAAAATCCCCTAAAAGAACATCAGAGCTTTTGCTTAGAGGCAAACCATCAATATTGATTCAATCAGAATCTGTTATTTGAACAGATAAAAAATGTTTGAATTTCCACCAAAATGAATAAAATTATTTGATGTTTTGTAGAGTAAAAAAAAATGCAAATTTAGAGTTTTGAAAACAAAATAGATTAATGACAGGGCAAAAATTGGTTAAAAATCACATACAGCGTCCAAAAATGCAAGGTTTCATATTTCTGTAGAAATTCAATTTTATGGTAAAATCAGGCAAAACTGATTAAATCTTCTAATTTGTTGTTTTTGTTTTGGTAGTTACATTTTTGGTCCAAAATTTTGGTGAAATTTGAATAAAAACGTCCCAAAATGCATGTTTGGTGTTTTTCAAAAAAGTCAGGTAAGAATTAGGTAGGGCCAAAAATCACAAACAACTTAAAACTACAAAACGATGCAAATTTGGAGTTTTAAAAAAAAGAAGATTAAGATCATAGCGAAAATTGGTAAAAATGACTCAAAGTATCAAAAAATTTAAGTTTTCATGTTTTTGAAGAAATTTTTTTTTTATGACAAAATCAGGCAAAACTGATCAAATCATCTAATTTGTTGTTTTTGGTAAAGTTACATTTTTGCTCCAAAATAGGTAAAATCGTCCCAAAATGCATTTCGAAAAAGTCAGATAAGAGTTAGGGCCAAAAATCAGAAACTACTTAAAATTACAAAAAAATGCAAATTTGCACATCCACCGACATATCTTCTAATTTGCTGTATTTGGTATAGTTACATTTTTGGTCCAAAATAAGTGAAATTTGACTGAAAATGTCTCAAAATGCAAGTTTTGTGTTTTTCTAAAAAGTGAGAATTAGAGCCAAAAATTAGTTAGAAACAATTTAATTAATTTAGAAATGTGTGTATGTATTCATTTATATGTATTTATTCATATATTCATTTCATTGATACGAGATGGTGGGTAATAATTGTAAATTGTGTACTACTTAGTTTGAACAAATTGGGTGGAGTGACAGGTAATTGACCAACAAGGGCTGAATCTGAAGGTTTCATGTTTCAATTGGTTTTAAAAAACCCGTCTCTGCAACGAACAATCATTAAGGGTGACTCTTACAACTATCAGTAAAACTTCAGTTTGAAGATAAAACACCAGCAATGACGTAGATTATATTGTTGGTAACAATGCAGTTTACGCCATTACTGGTGTTTTATCTTCAAACTGAAGTTTTACTGATAGTTGTAAAAGTCACCTTAAATCAAGGAAAGCTATAGATTTCTTCTTTTCTAATTTCATTTTAAATTTTAGTCTGGATTTGAACCAGTTGAAATCTAATAATAATTGGTCTAATTAACCCCCAGGAGAAGCTAAAATGTTTTCATTCACATATAGTTTATGGAAAATTATAATAAAAATTTAAATAAAAAAAACCTCGGCCATGGAATTAGAACAGTACAGTAACTACAAAAAATGCAAATTTAGAGTTTTTGAAAAACCTGTTGAAGATTAGGGCAAAAATTGGTTAAAAATGACTTAAAGCGTCTAAAAATGAAAGTTTATATGTTTTTGAAGAAATTCAATATTATGACAAAATCAGGCAAAACTGATTAAACTCTTCTAAATATTTTGTTGTTTTTGGCAAATTACATTTTTGGTCCAAAATATGTGAAATTTGACTGGTGACAGACTGTTATATAATCCACTAAAAGAATATCAGAATTATGTATCTGGTTTTTCAAATCCGTGGTAGATTCCTATCAAAAAAATCTCATTTTCTACTTTTTTATTGACTTAAACATTAAAGTGGACAAAACTGACTGAAATTTGAAGACGACTCAAAACACCAATTTCATGTTTTTCGAAAAGTTCGCGTTAAAATTAAGGCCATGATCGATTAAAAATGAGTTAAAGATTTTAAACAAGCAATTTTGAAGCGTTTGGAAAAATTCAAGTTAGAATTAGTGCCAAAATTAGTTAAAAATGATCCACATGGTTTGTTACTCTTCTGTCTTTATTTTCAGTCGTCACATGTCAAAGGAATGTCAACGTGGCATTCACACAAAATCTAATAGATGTCACTAAATAATAGATGCTATTTAAATCCTGCCGCCAAAAACAAATAAAATATAACTTGAAATAATAATAATTATAATAATAAATAGTATAATTAAAGAAGTGTAAGCAAAAATATCGATCACTTGAATGGCCGGAGTTAAACCCAACATATCAGTAAAATATATAAAATAAATGTACAAATTACATGCCAAATTGAATTAATTGAATATGCACATTATAGCACTTCTAGCTGATGTACGAAACTCAAGATTTTTTATTTAAATTCTCAAGTATAAAAAATTAATAGATCGGTTAATTACACCTATTTTACATTGTCCAGCCCTGGATATTCATAAGATGTCCATTAGACATCCACCATAGAGGCAATTCCGCTTACGTAATCTTATATTCGCTTTTGGAAGCTGCATGGATATCTAAAGGACGTCCAAAAACGATATCGTATTTGGGATATCCACTTGATACACAATGGATATCGAATATCCATTGGATTCTATGTGGGTTAACCTGCCACAATATTATCGTTCACATCAGTATCAATAACAATGTAGGTATAATGTTGGTTGAATTCAAGCGTGACTATAAGCCTTACTTATTTTCGGTTTTTTGTTGCCATGTATATCAATAAAGTTTTAAACCGTTAAACAATAACAAAATATCACAAAATGCAGTGGGCTTATAGGGCTAAAAATAAAAATTCAGTATACGTGTTCTGTTCAGTTGATTAAAAGAAAAAATGAGTATCTGGTCATACGGAAACTGTAGAAATTCCAAATTAATTCAATTCTTTAAATCCCGAATTATCATTTCATCAGTTTCCTTCGGAGAAACGTGTCATGTGCATGGAGTATAACACAGTACATGTAGACCTTAAACGTTAACAGAAAGTCAAAATACGGTCCTGTACTGTGTATCCTTCTGGTATATTTTAATTTTTGATCTTAATTTTGATGGAACTAAGTTTTGATAAAACTATAAAAAAAATAAAATTGGAAATTGAACCCAAGACTTCGCGATTGAAATTGCAAAATGTTGCCGCTAGGCTACGCTCTGCCGCATGAGTCAAGACTAATGTCAATTAGTTTTATTTTTATTATATGCAATTGAGTCATTGTCACAATTTGCTAAATATCATCGTCGGAATTAAATAACTCGTTTTGCTGCTTTTATCATTTTTTATAGCCAAATAGGATATGTCCAGTTACGGCCAAGAATATATTTTGACTTGCTGAGTAATACAGACTAGGTTTATACTATATTTTTAGCTCAGACAGAAAATTTTACTACCCTGTGTCCATGTTCTTCATTTGTTTTTCCTAACGAACGGCTGTATGTTAGCATTAGTTTTTGAGGCTTCCATCTCCGAATGTTATGTTTGTTTTCGTAAGGGGTCGTGGGAAAAATTATATATTGTTACGGGATACGGGTTCCAATAATTTATCGTCAATTAACTACACATTTTTATTTACTTTTAACTATTACACCACGATTAAAACACAATTACTCTCTACTAACAATTCGCATTTTTTGCTTGTCTGCTTATTTACTACACTGCACTATCTATTCGCTCCCATCTCGTGCGGCTCGCTGATTTATATACCCGGCCTGAACACATTTTCGTACTTTCGAGAACGGAGGCGACTGTTCCCGGTTCTCGTTTAGTCTAGATGGGTTCCCGGGGTCGTGGTTGGCGCTCGGCGTTGCCGCTTCGGCCCGAATCTCTGTGGACCGACGGTCCGGAGTAACATTGCCCCCCTCCTAGTTTTGATCATCCGGATCAGAGAAATCTCCACGACCGTAAGTCTTTAACCGTTCAAGATAAACCACTTTCCTCTTCTCTAGGGGTACGTTGGATCCTGTATACCACGTCGTTGATCCGTCTGATGACTGTATATGGAACCTCCCAACTTGGAGACAACTTGGGAGACTTTCCTTTCTTCCTTTGTGGATTATACAGCCACGCCAAGTCACCTGCCTTAAATCCTCCAGAATTCGCCCTTAGGTCATATCTGGCTTTCATCCGATCGCTGGCAGTCGTTATCTTTGTCCTCACGTTTCGATGGATTTCCTTTAATCTTTCGTGAAGTTCATCGGGTTCTGGACATCTTGCACCGGTTCTTCTGGTGATCCGTACACCAAATCTACCGGAAGAAGAAGTTCTTTACCAAATATAACCTTGGCAGTGGTATGTCCTGTCGTGTTAAGCACTGCACCTCTGTAAGCCATCATTAAAAGAGGCAGAAATTTGTCCCAATCTTTCTGGTGGTCAGCTACCATTTTGCAGAGGTATTGTTCCATGATTCGATTGAAACGCTTGACCATGCCATCTGATTGTGGATGGAGCGGAGTTGTCCTTGTTTTGCGGATTCTCAAAAGTTCTATGATCTTCTTGAAAAGTGGCGATTCAAAATTCCGTCTCTTGTCCGAATGAAGCTCTAATGATATGCCGAATCTACTGAAGAATTCGTCAACCAAGACTCTTGCCACGTGTTTTTACTTCCGGGCTCTTATTTGCTATGTCCTTCCAATCAGGTCTTTGATTTTCCAACTTCCATTGACGTATTAACCTCACAGCATTATCGGTTGTTTGCTCGACCTTCATTTCTTTAGTGGTCCAATGTTCATCGACGTCAATCCTGGTTCTCGTAAGAATGCTTGGTCCTTCTCGTCGTTTTACTTGTTGGCAGTGTCGACATCAAGGGATATTTCAAGCAGGCAGTAGGTGTACAAATGTTAGGCAGTAAGGGGCAGTACAAGCAATAAAACGGCAGCAACAGTCAGTACCAGGCAGTTGGGCAGTAATGGGCAGTAACGGGAAGTAATAGGAAATAAAGGGCAGTAAACACGCAGTAATAAACAGAAATGGAGAGTATTATCGATGCCCAAACATAGTAATAGTTATTTACGTTATAAGTCCGGTAAATATAGTTTTACACTAGGAGTAAGATGTTTCCGGACAAGGCGCTAGCCGAGTCTGGAATTTCGAAACGACTACTGTAACACGTTACCGGACGTATGATGTACAACATTTTACTTCATACTTTAATTAATTAAAAACAGGAAAAAAATAATTTTGCATTTAATAATAAACGAATATATTTTTGACAAATCCGTCAATTTGACAAATAGTTTCATTATAGTATCCGGTACCGGTATTATGTACCGGATTTATTGAAGATGTGCCGGTACTCAATACTGTAAAATTTCTTTACGATATCCAATCCTGTAAAAAGCTATTTACCGGATTAAAATCAAGTATGTAAAAGTGTTCTAAATGATACAGTATGAAGTAAAAAGCTATTTACCAGATTAAAATCAAGTACGTAAAAGTGTTCTAAATGATACAGTATGAAGTAAACATAATAGAGGGACGCTCTTGGGGAGGCTGTTATGTATGGAAACGAATTTGACATGTTACGTTTGACCAGTTATGAGTTAGTTATATTTCTAACAATACTAAATGAATACTAACCACTTAATAGCTATTTATGTAACCAGTTACAAAAAGTCCGATTTTGTTTAAAGAATGAATGTTTCCGGGACGAGCGCAGCGAGTTCCCGCAATTTGAATGAGATACACAAAAAAGATTTTTCGTCACGTGTTTCATACAAGATTTTTTCTAATTTTGACTACAAATACCTACTTAGAGAGAGAATTATTATTATTAAACTTCAATATTTACTTTTAAACCACTTTGTATCTACTTAATACCGTAAAACTATAGCAAACGGTGTGCCACAGCCGAAACCTGCAACTGGTGGTGACACCAACTTTTCATCACTAGTTACGAAAGATTTTACCGTTCGTAACTAGTTACGAAAAGTAGGACGTTACGTCACTGTCATCAGTATTGAAAAGTGCCACTTTATATGTCAAAATTAGAAAAAATACATTAACAGATAGTTACTGTCTTGTATCTATGTTTTTTAGAAAAAACGATTTTTATAATTGCCTTTTAACCCCTACAAAGAAAAAAGATAAAGAAAGTTTTTTCGGAGATCAACCACCGAAGCAGTCTATCTCCGAAAATATTGCACTTACGGAGCTTCTGGTGGTGAGAGCTGAAAGAGGACATCAAGAAGAGGAAAAAACAGTTGGATTCACTCCAATCGACCGAGGTGTTTTCAAGTTCCAGGCGGTCAAAGTCGAGAATTAAGAAAAAAGTTGTAACAGGTGGGGGGGGGGGGTACGACTTTTTTCTTAAGTCTCAACTTTTTAACATTTTGAAAAAAAATTTCGGAAAAAGTTTTTTTGCTGTTTTTGATCGGAGTGGCACGCTTGCAATACCCTAAGAACGTAACAAACTCAATTCGAATGAAATTAACCTCAAAATAGTTTTTTTTAAATGGTCCAAAAACGCGATTCTAAAAATGCCTAAGAATCAACCACCGAAGGGGTCGATCTCCGAAAATATTGTACCTACGAAACTTCCGATGATGGGAAATGAAAGAAAGCATCAAGAATAGGAAACAACAGTTGGATCTACTCCAATCGGTTGAAGCATTCTCAAGTTACATAGAAAAAATATAGAGAAAAGAAATAAAAAAATAATAACCGGAAGCAATCAATTAATCATTGTATAGAACCCATAATATTGTAGCCAATTCCAGGATTAAATAAGTTTGAGAATAATAATAAAAAAATGCTGTAAAATCTGATGGCAAGAAAGTGAATGACGAGAGATGATAATCAAAAAAAATAAAGAAGGAAACGAAAACTAAAGAAGAAAACGAGAACTGAAAGAATGAAAAAATGGAAAAAGTGAAGCAGTCGTAATACATAAGAAACTAAGTAAAAAGTCCAAGTGAAAAAAAAAACTACTGTGGAGAAAAATAATAAAAGAAGCAAGGAATAAATTACAAGATGCCTAATGTCGAAAAGAAGAAAAAAACAAAAAATACTAAATTGCGAAACGGTGAATATAATTGAGAAGAAACATTGAACAAGAACAAGGTCAAAGCTTCAGAAAGCTTCAAAATAAGAAAGAAATCGATTGGCAACAAGAAGCAAAAAACTTGAAGGAAACTAAAAAGGGAGTGACCGATTTTTGGAAAGAAGTGAAATATTAAAGTAAAAAGGTGGGAAAAACAACAAAACCATGTCAAAATGACAAATTAGAAGACTACCAAAGTAAAAAAAAAAATAAAAAATATTTTTGGCTACAACAAAAAACAGCAATAAATCCAAATGCGAAGATTGAAAAAATATAGAAAAGAGAAATAAGAAAATAATAAAGGGAAGCAAACAAATAATCATTGTGTAGAAGCCATAATACGGCAACCAATTCAATGAGTAAATAAGATTGAGAATAGTTACTAAAATGCTGTAAAATCTGATGGCAAGAAAGTGAACAACGAAAGATGATAATCAAAAAGAAGGAAACGAAAATTATTGAATAAAAAGAGAACTGAAAGGTAGGAGGTAGAAACTCAAAGGTAGTAAAAAGTCCAAATGAAAGAAAAAATAATTATATGTATGCTTTGTGTCCTTTCTAATGTAATGGAACTGTAGATAGCGGGTGTAGGACAAATAAGAAGCTACTTCACAATTGCGAATACGCCAACGTTTCGATCTTTATTTAGATCTTCTTCAGGGCTGAATTCAGTTTGAGAAGTATGTCATCTAAGCTATATGTAAATCTTCTATCGGACATAACTCAAAAACAAAACAATGAATCCACAACAGACGACCACATGAGTTAAGGACAAACGAAACACCAGCCGCCAGGAACAAAATAAACGATGGATCCATCGCTATCTACAGTTCTAGAAAAAATAATATGGAGGAAAATAATAGAAAAATCAAAGAATAAACTACAAGATGCAAAACGTCGAAAAGAAGAAAAAAAAAACAAAAAATTCTGAATGCGAAACAGTTACAAATACATTTGAGAAAAAACGTTGAACAAAAATGAGGCCAAAGCTTCAGAGAGCCTCAAAACAAGAAAGAAACGAATGGCAACAAGAACCAAACAACTTCAAGGAAACTAAAAAAGAAGTATGACCGATTATTGGAAAGAAGCGAAATAATAAAGTAAAAAGGTGGAAAAAACAACAAAACTATGTCAAAGTGACAAATTAAAAGACTAACGAAAGTAAAAAGATAAAAATAATTTTGGCTGCAACCAAAACAGCAATAAATCCAAATGCGAAGATTGAAAAAATATAGAGAGAAATAAAAAAATGATAACGGGAAGCAATCAAATAATCATTGCGTAGAAGCCATGATACTGTAACCAATTCCAGGAGTAAATAAGTTTGAGAATAATTATAAAAAATGTAAGTGGCGCCATCGGACGACGCCAGGTGCTTCCACAAGGGCATGCAGGATGATCGTGAAGCGAACCAAAAACCAGTTTTCTGCCACCATTGTCACTTCCCACAGACAAATGGCCGAGATTTCGTACCTATATTGTCTGGGGGCGACGTATAGCAGAGTATCAAACTCATTTGTCTATCAGGCAGAAAAATAAAAATAAAAAAGGATTCAAGATCCTTTTTCTCCGTCATTAAAAGTCATTAAATTGCTACTTTATTTGACACAATAGACGAAGGTAAAACTCTTCATTTCCTTAGTGTCATCCCGGCGGCAGGTAAAGTTTTTTCCTGCCGCTCGTCGCCGGCAGGTAAAGTCTTTTAGTGCCGCTCAAGAACATTCCGATGCGATATGCGAAGTTTATACTTATATTTATTAATAATAAAATAATAAATTAGCACGCGCCTCTCTGAAAGTAAACTTATTGTTTCAGAATTCAGCCATGGAAACTAATAGTTTCGATTTATTTGTGCGTAAAGCAATTACTTATCATTCCTTTACAGCAGTTAAAAAAATTATTTAATCTTTTATTGAATATAATATTATAGAGAGACGATGACAATAATTAATTAAAAAATGCAATAAAATAAACGGATATTATAATTTAAAAAAAAAAAGACAGATTGAACCTGATTCGAACCTGGACCGCCAGGATAAAAGTCAGTCGCTCGGGAGCACCACACATGGCAGTATGGGCATCGGGCATACTTCATTCATAAAATCGACGCGGTGTTCATTCATTACTTCTGGCCAATCAGGACAGGGGACAGGATGTAAACAATATCAGCTGATCGCTCATCCAATTTAAAATTATATTAAAATAATTCTGCTCTTAAATAATTATTTATTAAAAAGCATTTTTTTAAAGTGGATTTTATTAAATATGTATTTCCAGAAGTTATAATAAGTTAACTAGTTAATAGTTCTATGATGTGCATGAGTGCATGGTAACAGAGAAATAAAAATCATCAGACATATTATGAAATGATAAGAAATGTTGGGCTAATTGGACTATCCGAATCAAAAGATTTATAATTTTATAACAGGGCATGGAAGAGCTGAAAGACGAGGAACTAAGATAGTGAGAGGAACTTTTTTACTACCTATATACCTGTTCATGTTTAGTTTCTGCATAAAAGGGAAGAAGGGACAAACATACTTGCAAAATAGTTTGCATCATTGCTTTTGTTAGTTAAAATCAATATCACCAATAGTTGCAAAAGTTTTTTTGTCTATAAGAAGACAAGAGGAGGACTAAGATAGGATCCCACACAGTTCTTCAATATGCAAATGTAAAAGGGTCAATTAAAAACCGGTACCTAGGTATAAATAACCTCAAAATTGATATTTATTAAATACATTTTTAAATAAAGTTAACTATATTACATTAAAGATAGGTATTGTATACAGGATGGACTTTTAACTTGAGACAGTCAGATATCTTGAGAACTAGTAGTGGGGAATAAATTTTTCCAACAATGGCCTATATTGTACAGTAAAGCCTATTTTAGGTACCTATTTTAGGGCCCCACGACAAAAGTTGTTACGTCTTTCAACAGATCTTATATTTAAATTGTTACTAAGTAATAGTTGTTAACCCTACCTTAAAAGATAAATAATATATTTACAATGATGTTATGTATACATTTATTTATTCCCTTATCTTAGCTTAGCAATCAACATAAGTACATGATAAAGTAGCGGGAGAAACGTCAAAAGAAAAAAATTAACGAATAAAAGTCTATTTACTTGAATACATGAAAGTGTGAATTTTGTTATTGATATAACAGTTTACAGTTTGACTTTTAGGTGTTTGCACATGATTATGGCGATTTATCCCTTCATTTTCACTTTTTCCTTGTAGGTAGGGACCAAGCAAAATTGATTCTCACCCATTTTTAAGATACCCTAAAGGCTCAAAACTTTTCAGTTTCGCTTCCACCCATTTCTATAGAATAATTGTCTTAGTCAAGTACCACTCAAGTTCAGTTGAACCACAATTCTACAACTGACTCTAAAATGGTCCACTCAGTTTCTCCTTGGACTCAGTTTTATAGTTAAGTCCCCTGCCCCGAGTATTTTCGTAAATACGCACGTACGTAACGCCGTAAATTCTTTACCTGCCGCTGGTAACATTGTCTATATGTCTATTAGTACTAATTACAAGATAATTCAAAGGTTTGGAGAAAAAATAATGTTTTTTTCGGAGCTAAAGTGACTTTCCTGGCTCGTCCGTGTTGGCGGACGAACGTAGTGAGGCGCAGTGAAACTGCACAACCTCGCCAGAAAAGTGACACTTTCGCTCCTTATGAAACAATATACTATTTTTTCAACTTTTGGAAAAAAGTTATAATTGAACATTTTCAAATAGAATTTGGGAAGTTTTTTTTTTGCTTTTTTTTTATCGGAATGGCACAAGGGGTCAACCACTAGTGGGAATCAATGTACACTTTGCTGGGAATACATAGGAATACTTGGGAATACATGGGAATACTTTGGAATTACCTGTCAATACTTGGGAATACATGGAAATACTTTAGGAATAAGTGGAAATATCTGGGAATACCGAAGGGAATACTTGACAGATATTGGTTATTTATTCATTGGACCTTCTGGGCTCGGCAAAGAAAAAGGTGTTTTCTACTCGGTTTTATACGAGACCTGTATTTTCTTCGTAGAAAAAAAAACTGACCCAAGCTATAAAGGCCCTGTAAATGTTATCATAATACAAGTTCTAAAGTGACTCTTAGTATCAGGGGGCGGCTAAAGTTTAAGAATTTTGCACTGCCCTTTGTTTCACCCTGTATGATTGTAGATTCATATTTTTTCCTGAAAGGCATATTTGTTTTATGTCAGTTTGGGCAAGATTTTCCTAAGTGTTAAAAAAATAAGTCCTATAGGCGTAAAAGTTAGTGATTTTTGCAGTTTGTTGGATAAAATACGGACTTTTTAGCAAGCCCCAGTAACTTTTTTCAAAACTTAAACAAAAATAAAAATAAATATCCAACGAATAGGTCCCGAGATATCCATCAGGGTCTCTAAATGCCATTATGGGGAAAGTTGTCTAATGACTGTAGCAACCAAATGCAGTGAGTTAAAGTTTAATAGATTTGCATGACATTTTGTTCCGCCCTTGTATAGACCTCAACAAAAAAGTTTACTTCCAAACCAAGTGTTACTTATGATTCTACAAAAAATGAGCTTTTAGAATCACTTTGCTTCAGTGAAATGGGCTAAAGCATCTCAGAGATACAACCTTTTGAAAATGACCATAACATTGGCCATTCCAACTACATAGACGAGCAGTTTATTTTAGCGTGAGTTCTTTAAAACACCAATACTTTGATTTGCAAATTAAAAATATACTGAAGTAGGATAATGTAAAAACAAAGAAAAAATTGCCTAAGACGTCACATGATTCGGAAGCTGCAAATTTAATGAAATTTAACCAACTTTGCATCTTTCATAGAAAAATTGCAATGGAGATAAATCAAGCCTATATTTTAAAGTCATTCACTTCACAAGCACTTAACGTTTTGTGAGCTATTAAAAACAGAATACATCCAGCAGTCAAGGAATGATCCGTTAATTCCAGGTCCCTTTCCGGCAGTGAACAACATCTTAAGAAGCCCACTACCCTCCTCGTATGTCCCGCATGTTCTGACAGCCGCAACATTCGATTTCCAAAAGTTCTCCTGCAGAGTAAAAAACTTCTTCGCTAATATCATTTTTAGCGGTATTGACTACTTCATCATCATGCCTTTCCAGAATAAGCTGTTGCAACAGGCGTTTCCAGGTGCTCCTCCAATTAGCGAGCTCGACAAGCGAGTAGCCCTTGTCTTGCTCAATTCTCACGAAAGCTTAGTCCCACCCGTTCCCTTAGTCCCTACCACTGTATCGATTGGGGGTTATCACATTGACCCGCCCAAGGCTTTACCTCAAGATCTGCAGCAATTTCTGGATAGTGCCAACGATGGCGTAGTATACTGCAGCATGGGCAGCAACTTGAAGGCAAAAGACATGACTGAAAAGAAGAAGCAAATATTCTTCAATGTATTTAAAAAATTAAGGCAGAAGGTCTTGTGGAAGTTCGAAGACGAGAACCTGAAGGGACTACCAACAAATGTTTTTGTTATGAGTTGGGTGCCTCAGCAAAACGTCTTAGGTAAGTGGTCTAATCGAAAAGAAATTATTCTACATTTATTATTTTATAGCTCACCCTAATGTAAAATTATTTATAACCCATGGAGGCCAACTTAGTACGACAGAAACAATCCATCATGGGATTCCGGTGCTTACTATCCCTATATTTGCTGATCAATTCGCTAATGCGCAAAAAGCTGTCGAAGGTGGCTACGGTCTGAAAATAGGGTACAACGATGAATCTTTCACTGAAGAAGCACTTGCCGGCCTTATCAATGAGCTGCTCACTAATCGCACCTATTCAGAGACAGTCAAGCGTAGGTCGAAAATGTACCACGACAGACCATTGACCCCTAAACAAAACTTGGTTTATTGGGTGAATTATGTTATAAGATATAAAGGGGCTGAACATTTGAAAGTTGCGGGAGTTCATCTGCCATTGTATCAGTATTTAATGTTGGATATTCTGATACCGTTGGTTATTTTACTGTATATAAGTATCTATATATCGTTTAGGGTGATAGGTTACATTTGTAGTTGGTACAGTAGATCTGGTCAAACAAAGGCCAAGAAATTAAAAACCGGTTAATCATATTGTGGTTAGGTGTAAGTGGATTTGTTTTAATAAAACTCATCTTTACGTAAAATGTATTTTTATAGAACTATTATATACTTTATAGAACCGATTTATCATAGGAAAATTTCACTAAAAATGATTTTATCGAGACTGACAGTCTCGTAAAGACATTTTTTTGGTATATACAGCGCAACCAACAGTTAGACAAGAGATGATGGAAAGATCATTAGTATGAAAACGACATTTTAAAGTCTTCTTTGTTTATTTGTCTCCTTCTATTATCTTCTACCTCACTAACCAACAACTCTCCTATGCAGGAGTGCTCCAGACATTTTTTTGCGATTGTTTGAAAGAATTTTGGTTAGTCAAATCATTCAAATCTCGCTGGGTCACCAAAAAGAATAATGTTATGCTCTTTCTACTTTACTCTCATAGGGGTAGACAAGAAGAAAAAAGACCAATTAGTTGATGAATTTTCTGGAGCAACAAAGTTGATAATTTGCTTAAAAGCTCTTCTTCTTCCAATGCGTATCCACTAATGGGTGTTTGTGATAACAATTTACATTGCTTCTTTATTCCTTGCTGTGTGTATTGTTACGACCGATCGTCGGTCCACAGAGATTCGAGCCAAAGCGGCAACGCCGAGAGCCGACCGCAACCCCGGGAACCCATCTAGACTAAACAAGAACCGGGAACACTCGCCTCCGTTCTCGAAAGTACGAGAGTGAGTTCAGGCCGGGTATATAAACCAGCGAGCCGCCCGAGATGAGATCGAGTAGATAGTGCAGTGTAGTAAATAAGCGGACAAGGGAACAGTGCGAATTTTTAGTAAAGAGTAATTGTGTTTTAATCGTGTTGTAGTAGTTAAAAGTAAATAAAAATGTGTAGTTAATTGACGATAAATTATTGGAACCCGTATCGCGTAACGACTGGTGCAGAAGTGGGATAAATTTCGTCAAACTTGTGACTGTACGGACAAAAAAGTCGTCGCGCGCATGGAATATTGCGTGGTAAGGACAGTACAAGAATTCTGGTGTTTCCTACATGCCATATATTCAATCTACGACAAAAATCATGGATGAACAACTGGCAACACTTATGGAAATGCTGAAGAAGTACAAAGAGTAACAAAGGAATTTTCTGGAAAAACAAGAAAAACAAAGGCAACTTGAGAAAAATATGGACAAGAAAACAAAGGCAACTTGAGATAAAGAAACAAAGAAAAAATCAAGCTGCTCTATTTCAAGCATTAACGGATGGTAGTCGCGAGTTGCAAGAACTTGTCTCAACCAAAATAACTGAAGTCAAACAAGACATAGTAGAAGAGTAGAGATGAAAATGGCCGAGTTAGAAGAACGGTGGCGGATCTGGGAAACACGTCGCAGTGGCCAACTTCATCAGGAATCAGCTATTAGTGCAGCAGTTTATCGAAGGAGTTCGCGACAATGAAATGAACACAGGCCACAGGGTTAGAATAGTTGACGTACAGGAAGAGCCCCAGCCAAACTCAATCTTAAAGCAATTGTTGGATGAGCAGCAAATGAGCAGCGTGAATTCAGGAAGCAAATGACTTGTCGAATCAAGGAGCAGGGCACAAGACATTGGTTACAGAAGAAATATGGGCTGAAATGCCGACGTTCAGAAACCCAGATCTTGTTTCAAATGCGGCAGAATGGGCCATTTTAAAAGGGACTGTCGCGTTCGACAGGAAAGGAGTCAGACTCTGGCCACGACGACAGTCTGGTGGACTGACACATCAGCTGGAAAACTAAGACCAGTCAGTGTGAAGGGGCGAACACTGACTGGTCCCACGGAAGCATCCAGGATAATTAGGATTGAACAGCTTGGAAGAAGCCTCACCATCCCTGGCAAAATTGAACATCGTCCAGGCAGATCTCATGGTAACGTAGATGCATTATTACGCGGGCCTTGTAAAGGAAAATGTCGACACTGCCAACGAGTCGAGTAACGAGAAGGACCACGCATTCTTAGGAGAACCAGGATTGACGTCAACGAACATTGGACCACTAAACAAATAAAGGTCGAAGAAACAATCGATAATGCTGTGGGGGCTCAATGAGATTCCTTGGCAATTCAAAAGGGTTTACTGAAGAGGACTTGGGAAAGCCCCGACGGAAAAAGTGTCACGCTCCAGCTTATCGCACCAGAAAGTAGACGGAAAGATGTGAGAAGAAGTGTCTGGAGGTCATTTTGGAGTGAATAAGACCCTCGATAGAATTCGGAAAAGATACTACTGGGTGAATTGCCGAGATGACGTCGAAGAGTGGTGCAGAAATTGTGATACCTTTTACGGGCTGCTCCGTAAAAGGACCCCAAAGGACGACTAGGAGGCAAATGAAGCAATACAATGTTGGCGCCCCATTTGAAAGAATTGCTATCGAAGTAGCAGGTTCTTTTCCAGAAACGGACGAAGGCAACAAATACATCTTAGTTGCCATGGATTATTTCAGTAAATGGCGAAAAGTTTATGCACTACCAAATCAGGAAACGAACAGCGTGGCGAGGGTTTTGGTTGACGAATTGTTCAGTAGATTCGGGGTACCATTAGAGCTTCATTCGGACCAGGGACGGAATTTTGAATCGCCACTTTTCAAGAAGATCATGGAACTTCTGGGAATCCACAAAACAAGGACAAATCCGCTCCATCCACAATCAGATGGCATAGTCGAGCGTTTCAATCGAACCATGGAACAATACCTCTGCAAAATGGTAGCGGACCACCAGAAAGATTGGGACAAATTTCTTCCTCTTCTAATGATGGCTTACAGAGGTGCAGTGCATAACACGACAGGACATACCCCTGCCAAGATTATATTTCATAACATGACAGGACATACCCCTACCAAGGTTATATTTGGTAAATAACGTCGTCTTCCGGTAGATTTGGTTTACGGATCACCAGAAGAACAGGTGCAAGATGTCCAGAACTATGCTGATAAACTTCAAGAAAGGTTTAAAGAAATCCATCGAAACGTGTGGACAAAGATAACGATTGCCTGCGATCGGATGAAAGCCAGTTATGACCTAAGGGCGAATTCTGCAAGATTTAAGGCAGGTGACTTGGTGTGACTGTATAATCCACAGAGGAAGAGAGGAAAGTCACCCAAGTTGTCCCCAAGTTATAGGGAGGGTCCATATACAGTCATCAAACGGCTCAACGACGGGGTATGCAGGATGCACCGTACCCGTATAGCAAATATGAAAGGGGTTCATCTTAACGGTTCCAAACTTACAGTCGTGGAGATTTCTCTGATCGGGACGATCAGAGCTAAGAGACCGTCGGTCTACAGAGGTTCGGGCCAAAGCGGCAAAGCCGAACGCCCCGGGAACCCATCTAGACTAAACGAGAACCGGGAACAGTCGCCTCCGCTCTCGAAAGTACGAGAGTGTGTTCAGGCCGGGTATATAAACCAGCGAGCCGCGCGAGATGGGATCGAACAGAGAGTACAATGTAGTAAATAAGCGAAATAAGCGGACAAGCGATCAAACAAAACAAGCGATTTCAAGAGATGATATATCATCGTAAAATATGTTTCCGAAAGGTTAAAAATACATTGCTATGCTTGGAATTAAGTGTGCTGCTAAGTGAAAAAAAACTACACAATAACTATTTTCAAGCATCGAAAAACACTTTGTTTTTCAAGATCTTGGCTGGTTTTATATCAAGAAACATGACATCTACGTTTTTAAAACGTTTTAAAATATAATTTCCAGTAAAAAGCAACAATTTTACTTTTCTAAATGACTACATTGAACGTTGCTTTCTCAAGTCTGGCTATTTATTTCGAGTCAAGAGATCACAGAGTTACGCTCTTAAAATGTGGAATTACGTTGTTGTTATCAAGTCAAAATCAATAATTTACATGGGTATCTAAAACATTTTTAGGACATTACTTTATAAATTCACGAAGCTGATCTCCATATAATTAAGTTCCTAGGATCGAGGTGGTTTTCATAACAAAACAGAAACACTCTGGGTTTTAAAGAGGCTTTTCAAGTCTGGTTTCCACTCAAAATATGGATTCATGCCAGATTTAAAGGTAACGTTTCGAAAATGTAAAAAAACACATTTCTGTGTTTGACCTCAAGTATGCTGTCTAGCAAAAAAAAAATAGGTATATATACCTCATTCACTTATTTTTGGCATCTCGTTACCTTTGAAACCTTCATTTTTTTTATACCTATCTTTTTTCGGCACATGTTGAGAAGATACGATAAAAATGTCAAAGTCAGATTTCCAACGCCTACTTGACGGCAATAATAAGTGAATGGTTTATAATGACAAGTTTTAAAACAAAATCAAAAAGTCACATTTTTTTGTTCAATTCTTAACTGTTTATTTCATATCAACGGCATATAAAATAACGTTTTTAAACTTCAAAAACACATTGATGAGTTTGAGGTAAAGTTTGCTGAAAAGGCAAAATATCCCAAAACAATTTTTTTAACCATCAAAAATAAGTTTTAATGTCAAGCTTTTGATTATTTACTTCAAGTTACAACATCACAAAATGACGTTTTTAAAACGTCGAAATGCGCTGATGCGTTTAAATTTAGAAGGTGTTTTCACACCTAGAATTCACAAATCTAGATTTAGAACAGGTTTTTTTAGGTCTGATTTCTGCCCAAAATTAGTATTCACCACATAATGAAGGATCAAAAGAGCAAAACAGTGCGAATTGTTAGTAGAGAGTAATTGTGTTTTAATCGTGTTGTAATAGTGAAAAGTAAATAAAAGTGTGTAGTTAATTGACGAAAAAATATTGGAACCCGTATCCCGTAACAGTATCAACGATTATAGGTACATCGTGTAGGCCTGCCACTGTCTGATATTTCGCAGCCAGGACATTTTTTCCTTCCGATCCCCCTTCGGCCTTCGATCAGTAGGTGCAAGAATTGATATTTCCTGTTTGTCATTAGGTATATGCCCCAGATATGCCATTTTTCTTTTCTTAATCAATTCGAACAGTTCACGTTGTCTGTTGACCCGTCTTAGGACTTCTTCGTTTGTTAATCTGCCACATCTCGAAAGCCTATAATTTGTTAATTGCAGTCGCCCTCAATGTCTCCACACCGTAAAGAAGCACCGACCAAACGTAGCAATTAATGAACCTGAGTCTTAGGTTAAGATCAAAATCGGGGCAGGTAAGCACTCTTCGAGACCTCAGGAATGCCTCTAGAGCTTGTTCAACACGACATTTTATTTCCTTGTCTGATGGTCAGTCTTCAAAAAGCCACATTTAAATGTAACATTAAATGTAAAACCCAAGTATTTAAATTTGTCTATTCTTTCTAAGGGCCTTGCGCTAAACGTTATGGTGGAGTTTTCAAACATGTTTAGGTTTCTAGGGATTATCATAAACGTTGTTTTTTTTTTATTTTGATGTTTAAGCCCATTTATTTGCTCTGTTCTCCTACCCTGTTGACCAGTTGCTGTAGGGTGTGTATATTATCAGCGATTAAGACTGTATCGTCGCCATAGCGGTTATCGTTAATCCACACTTTAAAAGCTCGCCACAAATTTTATTTCGTCTTTTTTAGCAATTTCCACTTTTAAACCACTAACTGAGCCGCTAACTTAAGAAATCAACTAAAGTTAATTCAACAGTTTTTTTCGTTTCCTTCTTGTCCTTTTTCATATACCTACCTACTGCACATTGAAATCCAATTGGTTCAGTAGTTTTGGAGATGGACCTCTACGATGGTCAATGGCTTTTGGCAGCTTTTGAAATTGGTTTAGACACATATTATTAAAAAACTAACTTATCGTACAAGGGCGAATTCCCAAACTCACAAGTTCATATACCTGGTAGATCAATCATCTGCTTAATTATAATTATAAAAATAAATGAATTGCTAGATGACCCTCACATGACCAGCTTAACTGGTAGACGACCTGGTGAGTTTTGGAATTCGCTCCAACTTTGACTCAAATTCAAGATGTTACATTCAGAGGTTAAAGACTGAACTGGTAACATATAAATAAAAAAACCGCATAAAATTGTTCTTTTTTTAATTTTCTTCAAGTTGAACCGAGAATATTTCCAGATCAAAAGTTGAGTTCGGTAATTACATCCCGCGCGCTCAGGATATCAGTCTATCTCACTCTAGCTTGTTAAGATTTTGCGAAACAATCTGTGTCCGGAGCGCTCCGATGGAATTACCGAACTCGGCTACAGATGATTCCGTCAAAGCATCAAGAATTTTTTTGACAAAATGTTGAATGAAAAACTAGCTCCTTTGATACATTTTGGGGTGTATATTCATATACTCAGAGAACAATAGTTTCCAACAATAATTCCAGCAGCTGTACAGGGTCATCCAACGAGGACTGAACAGGGCAGTTTTTTTGGGAATGGGTTAAATGATTTGAAAAACTCAAATAGCTATTTGTTATGTTCTTTACCGGTGAATCCAAAAATGATACATGAGAAACAATTGAACATCAAATGAAAGCGCTAAGGCACATTTTGACATTTTTTTAAATAGAATGTCGTATTTTTTATTTCATATTTCAATTCCTGATATAATTGTTGATATAAACTGATATTTTTTTCTATTGAACTTATGCATTTATTAAATTACGAAAACATTCATCCACCGTGAGATGACTTCCTATTAACACGTGCAGTTGCCACTAGTCAGGTACCACTTACGATACTGTTTACCTGTTCAGCATAAGCCTCTGTCAAAGCTGTCAAGTGAATCTGACAAGAAATAAAATAACACATGCAGTAGGTATTATAAATAGTACCTGACTTGTGGCAACTCCACGTGTTAATAGGAAGTGATCTCACGGTGGTTGAATGTTTTTGTAATTTAATAAATGCATAAGTTCAACGTTATTAGAAAAAAATATCAGTTTATATCAACAATTATATCAGGAATTGAAATGAAATAAAAATTACGACATTCCATTTAAAAAAATGTCAAAATGTGCCGTAGCGCTTTCATTTGATGTTCAATTGTTTCTAATGTATCATTTTTGGATTCACCGGTAAAGAACATAACAAATAGCTATTTTGGTTTTTCAAATCATTTAACCCATTCCGAAAAAAACTGTCCTGTTCAGTCCTCATTGGATGACCCTGTACAGACTAGAGAAAAAGAACTTCTTGTGTGAATTGGCAAAATATTCGTTGTGAAGAAAGAGCTGTAGGCTAAAAAGGCCTCACCTGATGCATTAAAACATTGGAACAAAATCTGCAATTCAAATGGAGATAGTACCTATAACTCATTCACTTATTTTTGAGATCGCATTTTGCCGTTGCCAAAGTTGACATCTCACACCTTTGAAATCTTCATCTTTTTTTATATCCAGCACCTTTCAGCACATGCTGGGAAGATGTGATAAAAATGTCAAAGTCAGATTTCCATCACCTACTTAATGTAAATAATACTTAAATCAATGGTGGATATAGAAAAGGCTACAAAAGGCTTCAGGCTTGACTTGCTTTTTATTGTGGTGCCTATGCCTTGAATAACATTGATACAATACGTTATATTTATATGAGTATTCTTGGGTCTTAGTCCATTATATTATTGGTATAGTTCTATATCGATATAGGACCAGGTATTCTTTGTCGTTAGGTATGAAGAATATTCCTTGATCATGGATAATAGTAACCATTCGCTTATTTTTGTCATCTAGTTACCTTCTATCATGAATAGTTCACGAAATATCAGAGAATGAAGTTTTGAGAAATTTTCACAAATAAGTCGAAAACCACTGAAAATGTTGCAACCTCGAAATTGACTCGTAAAGGCCCTCAACAAAAGGCAACTTTTCCAAATTTAAGCAACCTTGGAACTTTTACCGATTTGAAGATTGCAAGGATGGGAACACATAAAAGAAACACCCTGTAGAATATGTACCAATTACTCATTAACTTATTTTTGTCATCTAGTTACCTTTGAAACCTTCATTTGTTTTATACCCTTCTCCTTTTAGCACATGTTGAGAAGATCCAATAAAAATGTCAAAGTCAAATTTCCAACGCCTAATTGATGACAATAGTAAATGAATGGCTTATACCTGCCTAATTTTAAGAACACTTCTTAATAGAATGGCGAACGACAATACTCAGTTCTCTGTGAGAATTAAGAAAATACTCCTATGTAGCAAAATCTAGGTGCAAAACAAGCAATAAACAGCAACAGTCTTACCTGTAGCAGATCCTGAAGAGGCATTTGAAGTGCTCACCGAAGCCACCCCTACGGCCAGTTTTCCCACCTGCTTCAACACGGGAGGCACTAAAGTCGGAATTTGCGGTTTTGATCCACTTCCCGGCACGAGAAACGGATTTAATCGCGAAGGAGATTTCTCGCTTTTGCCCGCTTTTTCACGCGATTTCTTATCCGAACTCATTTTTCGTAGACAAATATTAATCGATCGATTCTATAAAATCAAAACAGTTGACAAAACAATTGAAATTCGCGCGCGCTGGGAATGTGAAAATGCGGTGTTGCGCGCAATACCAAAATTCACAATCTTAGTTAACCTGAATTATATATTTTATGAATGTTTCAAGTTGAAATCGAAAAAATGTTTAACACATATGTCACTTAACTGAAAAACTGGGACAAGGAATGTGTGTAAGAGGCCTCTAAACACAAAATCACTAAGAAAATAATGACTTTTTCTATAAATTATATATAAAATTGAAATTTCCCCTCACCCCTCGGTAGCGATCAAGCACTAACAGCGTTGCCGGCTTGTAAGAAAAAAAGATCCATAGGTGTTTTGCTCAGACACTCCTGATTACTGATGTATTTGATCGTCATATATTAACGTTGTCGAATTGATGGTAATGTTAGGTTGTAATTTTTCTCAATTTCACTAGAGCAAAGAACGCTGAATTTACGAAAATATTTTGTAAGTGTTTAGATTATAGGTAAAAAAAAAGAAGTTTTACAACATCGGGCAAAGTTCCACGCCTGTCAATTGTCAAATGTCAAAATTCAGCAACCTTCAAATGCAAATCAGCTGTTCTCTTTAAAGTTTTGTTTAGTTTTCGAAATTCTTGGGAATTCTTCGCTTTTTGCTTTTAGCGCCATTGCATACCGCATAGTGTTATTCCAAAAGATACTTGTAAAATCCTTATTCGAAAAAACACACTCGTTTCAAAAAAATTGTTTTTAACCTCAAAGTATGATCCTTGGCAGGTAAACAAACTACACATGTCTGGTGGGGAAGTGCACAATCCTTCACCTTCACCGCGATGTCGGCACAAACCCGACCAACCGCACAAAATTTTTCAGTTTGTCCGTGAGGTTCGTAGGCGTGAATTCGCAAAGCTCCTCGCCGCTTCCACTAAATCAAATGTGACTCTCCCAGAAATTTCTTCAAGAAATTACTTACAATCGAAGTTGGGTGCAATGGGCAAAGTGGACAGCCCCTGGAGGGAGTACGGGCGCCGGCTTTTGACCCTGGTGTTCTCCTTTATTCAGTATGTTTGTCAGTTGTTCTTCAGGATAGTGTATCGCGGATCCAAAGAAGCCATGCCTCCTATTAAAGATCTAGTGTTATTGGATTCTGCCAGTACTATTGCAATGAAGATTCGGACAGGAAAGGTAAAGTGAAATTTGAAGATAAATAATTATTACTGACAGGTCCAAAGTTATTCAGCTTAATGAGAAAGTAAAATTAGATTAAAAGTTTATAAAAAAGTGGTTACAGACACTTTCTGGCCAAGCTCATTGTGATGAAGTTCCATACATTTTTATTTCTTGGGGTCAGAAATCAGGAAACAGCCTCCCTTCCTGATTCTCCAACTCATTCACTTCCATCACTACTAAGTGATGAATTAATTTTTACCAACTAAAGCCCAGTGCAGACGATGCAATTTATCGCGGGGATTTCATCCCTGCGACAAAAGTTGCAGGGATTTTTTCGTTCAGACGGTGCATTTTAGTTGCTGCAATTAATTGCATAGCAATAGAAATTGTTCTATTTTCCATGCGATTTGTCGCGGGGATTTGGTTACGTTTCTAGTGCCTTTCCAGCGAAAACTTAAAATTTTAGGTTGAACAAAAAAGTGTGGTTAGGTGAACACTCTGAATCATCAGCTTTTTCAAACTCCTCATTAATTAATGGAAAGGCCCCCCCCAAAATCTCTTTTTAACACCCAGGGCCTCACCCATCAACTTTTAGGCATAGAGATAGTTTACAAAAATAATAAGACAGAATGGATTTTTTTTGATAAGTTGGTAGCAGTCTAGTAAAGTTCCTAAAAAATTGCATAAAAAAAGTTGCACTGTCTGAACGCAAATGCAAGAAAACGCGGGGATTAAAATTGCTGCAACTTTGCCCCCGCAATAAGTTGCATCGTCTGCACTTGGCTTTAGGTAGGAATAGACTTGGGACTGGCAAATTTACAGGGCAGGGATTTTCTTATGGCTTTCAGCAATTGTCAATGCTGAAAATATCATAGTGGTACTCAAGGGGAAAATTACTTCCAAAAAGGCTAGGGAAAAGGTGTACACCAAAATTTCATAAACTTTACCCTCGACTTTACCTTAAATTTCACTAAATTTGCAATTCCCAGCTCCACAAAACTCACCAATAACTTTACCTTTAGGGAAGGGAATTTACCTTTAGGGAATATTTAGCGAAAAGTACTGGTGAATTTTGATGTGAGGAAAAAACTATCAAAAAATGCCATATAATTAATACCAATAATTAATCTTAAGTTCCTCTAAATACCACTAAATTACCAATGTGTACACCAAATTTTACCAGTGATTTCCCCCTCACTGGTACCTAACTGTAAAAAGAATATCTCCTGCTGAGTCTCTTGCATTCAATGTCATTAAATTGAATTTAGCCTTAGGTAGGAGGTTTTCATTTAAAAACATCATCTTGTTGGCTGTGAAATATCAAAAATATGAAGGAGAGGATGAAGTAACAAAACTTCATTTATCCTGCTTGTGTCATCCTTTTTTCTCAAAAATTTATAGCTTTCTAGGTAATGTTTTTTAATCAATACCCCTTATAAGATTACTAGTTTTAAGCTGAGGCCAACTAACCATACTTTTGTAGCAATGAAGAAAGCGTTGAACACTGCCAAAAGCTGAGGAATTTTCATTCTAATGCCCTGACTAAGTTAAGAAAATTCCTTCTCATTTGCCTTAAATCGAGTATTAAACCAACTTAAGCACCTATATTTAATTACATTGATATAATCCAACTTTCTATTTCTTTTACCAGATATGTACAGGGTGTTCATTATAAAACTTCATCTAGCAGGCTATGAAATGTTGACAGAAAAAAATGACAATCAAAATAAATGGACTTTTGTTTCTCTATCCGTTTCTATTGACAGCCAACTAGACGAACTTTTATAATGAACACCTCAAGACTAAAACAAAGTTCTCTTTGAGATATACATAGTATTGCAAAACCACTTTTAATTAACCTCAACTTTAATTCAAAATATGGGGTGTTCATTAGAAAACTTCAACTAGCAGGCTATGAAATTTTTACAGAAAAGGATGACATAATCAAAGTACCTAAATGGACTTTTGCTTCTCCATCCTTTTCTTTTGACATTTCACAGCCAACTAGATGAAGTTTTATAATAAACACCCCATACATTAATTTAAGTCTTCCCTCTAATCTTCCGTTGCTTTAAACAATTATTTTTTTGAACTTAATGTTTACTTTTTTCTATCATCTTCTTGATATTTACCCAGCTTTTTACTTTTTCCAATTGGGCCATTTAGGACTAAAATTTGTAAGAGTTACATGTAATGGAAACCTTAATGGATACCTAGTAGTTTTAAGACTTGGCCAAAATGGGTAAGTACTCGGTCAAAATCCAATTTTTCTAGTACACACACATAGTTAGGTTTGAAAAACGAAAATAAATAGGTTTTAAATAAAAAAAAATTAATAACAGTGAACATTGTTTACCTATTGGTATTTATAATAGGGTTGATTAGCGTCCTTCTCGATATTCATCATATTATTTTTACATTGTAATAGAATTAAAATGGTCAGGCACAGTGAAATGCGCAAATATATAGGCGTCAGGTGACATTATTGGGTCTGGTTTAGGGCGAGGTTTAGTTGAAAAGATAAGCAAACAAAATGGAATACTTTTTGTACATTGGCACAGTAAAACCTTTTAATAAAAAAGGCATATATGTGTCCGTGAAGAAAATAAAAGTGGCGCCCATTAGACCTAGACATATTTTTTTCTGAAATTATCACTGTAATGTCAAATGATAAACTGAATGATAAAGGACCCCTTTTAAATTTAACATGTTGTTATGTCAACGGTTAATGACAGAAATTTAGAAAAAAAGCGAGGTTTTAGCATCCTGGGTTTTACCCACGCTAGCATTTTGCCATAATATACCTATAAATATCTTGGATTTCAAGACACATTCTCAAGGGGCAGTAATGGGGCAACACTTTTTCTATTTAACTAACCCTGTAACTATGCCGTTTCCAAGATTCTAATAAAAATACCCAGTGTATGTAGTAAATTTTCCTTTGCTTTAACAGCAAGTTATGTTTTAAATTGAGGCTAGTTTGTTAGTCATTCAAAAGTCGTGCTTGACCTTAATCCATTATGCCACAGGAAGGCTTAATTTAATATATTCAGCCACATAAAGCATTGTTTTGTGTGGCTGAATATATTAACTTAAACTAAATTAAAATTATTTTTAGGCTTATGAATTGATTATTATTGATAATATGATGTAATAGGCTTAAAGAATTAACTCTGCCATAATCGAGGTAATAATAGGCTTTAACTCTGGTTGAATGTTTATCTAAATAATACTGACGCGTAAACTGCTAAAATATTGCATTTGTTTGTTTGTTTTTGCACTTTTGATCCTTCACGTATGTAATAATTCAGGCAAGTCAAATATTGTAGTTTCAAATAGTTCATTGAGTACTTTTTGTGGGTGTCTATATGTAAATGTGTCTAGTTACAAGATCTGAGACAAGATCATCATCCTGAACATCCCATTTCGCTAAAAATAAAAATGACTGGTTCCTATATCGTATAAGTTTAAACGCAAAAATATTTATATTGGTCTTGCGGTTTTACAGCAAAACGTGCAATGTGATGAATTGCATATGGGGTCAAATTTGTAAATAAATCAATTCCCTGAATGATCGTTTTTAATGAGTTCGGGGTTTTTATGGTAGATGTGGCTAATATCATGAATGATCACTCACTTTGTGATTATTTGTCATGTTGATTTGTGTAGAGTTGTATGGATTGATTTTATAGAAAACTATCGATAGGGGACATAAAACAACAATATACCATCTACATATAGAGGACCATATCATAAAGATGCTAGACGTAATGTGAACACAATAAGCCCTCTGTTAAAAAAAGCTATTGTTATCTGCAAAGAGTAGTCAGGCTCAAGTTTTGCAATCGCCACAACGCCACAATTCATAGATAAGAGCACAATAGTGGCTTTAGAGCATTGAATGCAAATTTAGTTTTCTGTCATGTGATCTAATTAAATATAATGTTTCACCGATAATCCGAAACCCCTGCTATACTTCATAGTCCAAACGCTCCAATTGTGAAAACTGAGTTCTAAAATCCGAACACGCAGTACTCCATAATCCGAACTTCTATTCTATTTAATGAAAAAGGGGGGGGGGGGATAGCGGTTCATAACACTTCAAGTTTGTGAAATTGCCAACGTTTCAAGCTTTATTGAAGCCTTCCTCAGGGCTCTTTCAGTGCAGGGCTAAATTTGTCATGTAAAGTTCGTCCGGAATAACATTCCACTGTATCCAACAAGAAAACATCCAGCAGCACTACGAAATACGATCAATCGAAGACCACACTCTCTCGCTCGCATTTCATACTGCTGTTGGATATTTTCTTGTTGGATACAGTGGAATACAAAATATATTCCTAACAAACTTTACATGACAAACTTTGCTCATTGAAAGAGCACTGAGGAAGACCTCAATAAAAGTTGAAAGACTTATCCAGCTTTTTCAACTTGGTAAAAGGACGCAAAACATATATGATTCTATTTAATCCTCGATTCAATCTATATGTGTATGTAGTAGTAGTAGTAGCAAACAATGGGGGGGAATTTTCCCTCCACGAGTCGATCCGTCCCTCTAATGAAGGAGAGTATCCCGTCCCATTTCAGAGTCGGAAGCTCCTCTCGATGAACAAAAGCGGCTCCAAGTGTCCTATGGCGCAGTCGCGCTCACCTATGGCACACTCCCAGAAAGTGGTATGACGACTCTTCCCCTACCCCATAGTGCGTGCAGAGTGGACTGTCAGCCATTCCTAGGAGGTGCATGTGCCTATTTAGTTTGCCAGTGTAGTGTTCAGTAAGGATTCCTATAAGGTCTACCAGGCACTGGCGGCTTCTCCCAAGAAGCCACAAGGCCTTGGATCTATCCGGGTTAGGGTAGATTTCCTTGGTCTGCCTACATACTCCTGACTGTGTCCAGTTTGTCCGTGTACTCTCCCATGCCCACTCATTCAGAGTGTGAGAAACCTTTTATGTACCTTTTACTTACTCTTAAACATGGCTCTGGTCCAGAAAAGCATGTTTAGGAACCCCGCTTGGCCGACTCGTCGGCACGCTCGTTCCCCGCGATGTCCAGGAAGCAAGAACCCATCCCAGAGTTACCCTTTTTGTTTCTGCCAGTGACTCTAGAACATTCCTGCAGTCCTGAACGAGTTTTAAACTCGTTCCGCTCCTGCAGATGGCTCGCAAAGCCGCCAGACTGTCAGAGTAGATGTTGTAGCTCTGCTCCCTGTCTGACTTCTGTTCGTGTGGCTCTATATGTGCATAATTCATTCACTTATTTTTGGCATCTCGTTACCTTTGAAATCTTCAGTTTGTTCTTATCTTATTCCTATCCTATCATAGTCCAGCACATGTTGAGAAAATATGTTAAAAGTGTGAAGTTAGTAGTGCGCATTTGTTCATTTTCGAGGCAGTCGTAGGAAAATCGGTTTTATGAGTTGGAAAATCCATTACTTCTTTGATTCGCGTTTCTCTCACTCTCTTCTCTCATTGAAATTAAAAAAATATCCTCAGAAATGGAAAAAAATTGTTTGACCTGTTTAAAAACGTATTTCGTTTCTGACCAAAGAAGAAGCTTCTAGTTAATTAAAAAGCCTTTATAGTTTGTAAAGAAGTCTTTATCTTTATCGGGAGCACCTCATAGAAAAGGGGTATTCCATCAAGGGACAAAGTTGCAGAGTACGGAATGCTATCAAGTGACTTTTAAACCTTGAACCTATAATAGATGTCCCGCAATGTAAGCAACCCTATATACTCCCTATACAAATAAATTTGTTTAATATAATATATAATAACATATAATGTCACATAATAAATTAATGTGACAAAAATTCAGGTTCGAGCATCTACCGAGGTAAATACCCTCGGCCTGTCCAGAGCTGTTTTTATGGTAGTTGGAATGTCTACTAAAATTCTATTCGGGTTATCCTTAAGTAATATTTTTGTTGGTTGCTGTATATATTTGTTCATTATTTACTAATTTATTTTTTTTTATAATACGGAAAACGTGAGTAAATACCATTTCCTACAATTTCTCTTTTTTAAGTTACCTTCTTTCTTTCGAAAAATGGGTTGATTGCGGGTTGATTACAATGCAAGCATATGTACGTCATGCACAATAGCGAACCCCCTTAATGCTTTTTCGTCTGGAGCTTTAAGCTTGTATTTCCGGTCGCATAGATTACTTTCACGTAACTACCTGAACCTGGAAATTAAATTGGGTCAATAAAAACACCATTCTTATGCCTCAATTATGCATATTGATTTATTATGCAGTTCGTAGTAGCTATCATGCTTCACCTGATTTTGCGAACTTAGTATGCTCATGGTCTTGCATTTTTAGTCATATTTCTTTTTAGGTACTGAATATTATTACATATTTCTCTTTGTAGATTACTAGCCAGCAAGTCTTGGAATCTTTCATCGAAAGAATAAAAGAAGTGAATCCGGTGTTGAATTGTGTGGTTGCTGAGCGGTTCGATCAAGCGATGAAAGAAGCACAAGAGGCGGACGAAATAATTAAATCTGGGACCGTTTCGCAGGAAGTACTGGCCAAGGAAAAACCGTTTCTAGGCGTACCTTTTACCACCAAAGATTGCATCGCTGTTAAAGGTAAGAGCAAACCATAAATACATATAGATAATTTATTATTATGGTTTTAAAACCGTCCTAAACTCAAGGCAGTATTATTTTTCTTGCCATTTGTAATTTTAAATCACCAGCTGTATATATTAAGTATGCATGAGCGCGCAATGATTAGGAGTACTCATTTGCATTCCTAGGAGGGATTAAGAGTGCGTATAATTTCAAAGACCCATCCCGTGGTGATCTCATTGTCGTGGGAAAAACATTTAAATAGTAATGCTTATTTATAAGGTTTATTTCGTATTTTACTGTGGACGTATACTAAAAGTTGCAACTGGATATTCGTCGCCATTTATTAATGCTCTACTTTCGTGTTTTTTGTACTTATTATTATGGTCTTTCGCCAATATATCGAGGGATGTGGCACGGGTAGTTTTCGGTGTACTTTTGATAAAATGGTAATTCACAATTACAAAAAGTATCATTAATAGCATATTGCTTAACGAGTGACGAAAATAGCATTTTCTCTCGACAGTTTATCAACCGAGGCGAAGCCAAGTTTGGTAATTTTCTCGACCCATTGCTTTTTTGACGAGTAAAACACTATACTTTTTCTTCGACCATGCTAACATTAAGTCTTTATTAACCTTAAAAACAATCTCCATAGAGTATTTCTTTCAAAAATTAAGTCACGTCATTGTTAAAATGACACCTCCATTGTCAATGAGTTCAGATTGGTCAAACTTCAACACTTTGATTTGCTTTTCTGAGCAAAATATACATGTTTTTGTATGATATCATCATTTTCCATGGTGTTTTACAAGATTAGACCAGTTGAATCGCATTTAATTGGCGCTATACAGGCGAAATTAGAACAACTTACTTTCATCACTAGAGACGAAAGTTAACGCTATGGGATTTTTACTCACTAGAAGCGAAAATTACGTTTTCGGCTAGGGCAAGATAGGACCAAGGATTACAAAAAAATTACATATATAAACTTACAAAAATTATCTATTATCCTATCCAAGAACGCTTGAAATTACTGAATAAATGAAATTTGACAACATTTCTGTGAATAACGTATGCCTACAGGCATACTACGGCAGTTTGCTTTCATTTCATTTTTAGTTCTTTGGTTCCGAATACATTTTATCTAAAAAAAGATCGATTTCATTAACACGAACAATTTAATCGATTTTGATCGGAGTTGCCCCGAGAATAAAGTTTTTTTTTTCGATTTTGGTGTGAAAGTTGAGCTTTAAAAAACTCGAATAATAAGGCTTTTTCACAGTTGTAAAACGTTTATTTTTTATCTTTGAGCCACCGAATCAGGAGAATGTTTTTCATACAACGATCTAACCCATTTTAACCGTTGCTGAAACAATGCTTTAGCTTTTATTTTAACAATTCTCTTCTTCAAACTGCGATTTTATTCTAAAGTTTTTTTGTCGAACTCAGATTCACTTTAATTTCGTGCGATTTGGTTCCGAAAACCCATTCTTAATTTGATCGATTTTTTTTATCTAATATATTGATCCAAAAAGATCATATTTTCTCTAAATATTAAGAAAAAATTTAGATTCCAGTTTATACATTGAGTTCAAAAACTCCAAAAATTGCAAATTTTTAACCGTTTATAGACGATTTTTTTGCTTGTTTTTTTATTATAACTTGGGTTTTTTATCTGCCTATTATAATAAATTTATTCTACAATTCGGGCTTTTTTGTTGCGTTTAGATGCAGTAGGTTACTCAGTGATTTTGCTCCAAAAGCTGGAAGAATTCGCTTCGATCAAAGTTCATAAAAAAATTTACATTCTGTTCAAAAATAAGAAAAAACACGTAAGAAATTGCATTTTTTTAAGTAAATCATTTAAAAACTTGAAAATAATTTTAATAATAATAATAATTGTTGTTTATTTCTCTCTTGGCTAGTATAGAACAATATACAATGATAAAAAGTTTTTAAACATAATAACAAGTTTTTAAATTTTAATCATATCCTAAATTAAACACTTAAGTCCAATTTATTTTTTAAATAATTGAAAACTTTATAGTTAAACTCTATTAAGCTACTAGAACACTTTATAACAGTAGGGAGAGAGTTGTACATTTGCAGTCCCTCGTAAAACAATGACCTTTGCAAAAGTGATGTTCGTACTAAGGCAATGTTGTAATCCGACCTAGATCTTACATTTTAATTATTAAAATTTGATCTGAGTTCTATAAAACTTTTTAGATAGTGAGGCAACAGACCATGCTCTATTTTATAAATTTTTTGAAGATTTGCCCTCTCAATACTCTGTTCCACAGAAAGCCAGCCCAGTGCATTTCACATGATTTTAACAGGGTATAAATGTTACACCAAGAGTCATACGCATAGCCCTGTTCTGTTGTCTCTGAAGCCTGGTAATATCTCTCTGCGAACATGGCATTAACAATGAGGAACAATAGGTAAAGTGAGGCAAGACAATTGTATTATATATTAGTAACTTGGTAGTATAAGAAAGATGGGAGAAAACGCGTCTAAAGAAACCAATTTTCTTACCTATCTTTTTGCAGGTATAGTCAATGTGAACCGAAAAACTTAGCTGCGGATCCAGTGTGACGCCTAGATATTTAATTTCAGTAACAAACTCAATATTGCAGTAAGTCATGGACAAGTTTAAACCTAGATCTCGATATTTTTTGCAGCTATGTCTTGAGCCGACAACCATGCATTTTGTTTTTGATGTGTTTAGTTTTAATCTACTTTGACAAAGCCAGTTACATATAGTTTGCAATTCAAGTTCATAGTATTGGTTATGTCCTGATACTCCTTTCCAGTGACACAAATCAGGGTTTCATCCGCAAAAAGATTCACAAAAGCACTCTTAAAAATCACATTTAGATCATTTATGTAAATAATAAATAATAAGAGTCCTAATACACTACCTTGTGGTACACCATATTTACTAATCACTTTGTTTGAAATGTTTTCTCCTATCTGAGTTCTATGACGCCTATTAGTCAAATAGTTCACAATCCAGTCCAATGCTTTCCCGACAACACCATAAGTCAACAGTTTTTTTCACCAAAATCCCGCGGCACTTGTTTCAAACGCCCGTTTCAAGTCGATGAAAATTGCAAGCACTAACCTGGTTTATAGCTTTTCTCCAGCTTGCACACACACATACTGCGGTGCAGACTAAGTTGAAAGAGCACTCCTGAATTCTGATTAGCCGCAAAATAGAAGTTTATGCGTTTCAAAGTATTCCCTAAGTTACTGGCATACAACAACTTCCAGTATTTTATCTATTACGTGCAAAAGATTTATGGGTCTGTAGTCACCTGGTGTTTGAGGTGTCTAATTTTTGGGTGTTGGCACAATGATGCTAATTTTTAGGTCTTCTGACACTTTCCTTGTATTCAATGATGTATTTATGAGATTTAGCAACGGGTAACCAATGACACAAAACAAGTCTTTCACCAGGTGGACATTTATTGTTTTGTCGCTAGTTCCTTTATTCTTTAGGAAACATACAATTTTTTTAAGCTGCGTAATATCTAAGGCTTTAAGCTCATCAAGATGACATGTTTCAACTTCCGGAATCATGTTTTCCACGGTTTATCTTCTATACTATTAGAAATGTCAATAAGACTATCACGATAAAAATTATTGAAGTTATTTTCAACCAGCTCTGCGCTATTTTCAAAATCTATTTGTGTAAAGTGTGTGTTCTTCTTTTTTTCCCTCCAATCAAATTTTTTAGTGTTCTCCACATTTTTTTCCCATCTCCTTTACATTGTTCAATATTCTTATTATAATATGATTGTTTCTCTTGGCGCATTAGTGTAGTTGCTGTGTTCCGTGCTAATTTGCACTCTTCCCAGTCTTCAGGTCTCCTAGTTAAACTTTTTATAGTATCTATCTAGTTGTTTTTGAGCTTCTAGAACTGTACCACGGAGATTTGTGGGTATTAATTCTTTGTAGTGGAGAAATCTTTTCAATTGCTGTTTGAATAATATTTATAATGTCGAGATAAATAACATCTACATATACAGCCTTATTATTCCAAATTGCGCCCACCAGTTCAAGAAGTATAATGATTCAACCGGTGTTAGTCTTGACTAGCTCTGGTTACATCATTATACTTCCTGAACTCGGTATATTCTTCTCTTTTGGTCTTATAGTTACCCTGCAACTTACTTCCGATGATTTCATGGTCAGTTATAACTGGAAAGTCCCTTGGCACCTCTTTGGCTGCAAAATGATTTTCTATTATGTGATCTATTAGAAAATGATGTCTCTCTTTTCTGGTTTATCTATTTACAATTTGGAAAAATCCCGCATCCTGTATTATATGTCGTAGTTTTTTTGTATCGCCTTCTTTATGTAACCAATTTATATTCAGATCACCCAAGATAATCGTTTCATTATCATTTATAGTTTCCTCAGTTTACCTGCTTTCGAGATATTGTAGGAACTGAGCACAGTCTGCATTTGGCGATCTATACAGGGCGCATACAAGATATAGTTTCATTTACTGTCTTGATTTTCAACCATACTGCCCAGTAGTTTGTAACCAACATTGTTTTATATAAATAAATGCTCCTCCCGTGTGTCCACTGTTTGAAAAACTTGATATAGCCATGTATCCATCCACACGGTACTCACTCTCAATTATATCTTGTGTAATATGCGTTTCACTGATGCCGACTATGTACGGTAACCTCTCTCCGATCATAATTTCTAATATGTGGGATAAAAGCCCTCGAGAGGTAATATGTAGCATAATTCCTATGTCCGGGGTTGGCACTGTATGTTGTGACCACGAGTGCTATTTAGGGCAGGTTTGTATTTTGGCTTTATCCTTCTCTTTCAAATAACAAGGGCATTTTCTATCAAAAACTGAGTGGTTAAAATCGATATCTGAAATTTTCAGTATTTCCTTTGCATATTTGCAGTTGGTACACACTTGGTGTAGAGCATGCTACATTTTGTTGGAGATCTCAAACAGGCGTTTCTCTCGTACATACAGATGACATATTACCATGATCATTGCTGCACAATGAATTATTTTTTTCGATTTTACTTCGTTATTTCTGTTTAAAAACTATAAGAAATAACTTTTTTATCGTATCATTTTTAAACAATTTTTCTCCTTTTTCCTCCTCCAAAAGAGATTGTTTAATTTAATGATTCGAACAACCCTCATTTGGTCCTTACGGGAACAAAAAATATATATTTATTCTAAAATACATTATATTTATTCTAAATATTCGTTTTTTTTTCTGGAAATTACTTCCCTAGGCATCATCTAGGGCCGAGACTAGAGCTTTTCAAAAGATCGAGATCCACAATAAACTGTCTTAATGTACTGTGACACGAGTATTTCTTCGTTAGGTTTTAACATTTTTGAGTGTGATTGAGTGTTTTGGACCATTGCACAAATATGGAAACTTTTATCATTGGACTTTCTGTCATTAGTCGTTCTATATTTGCTTTGATTCTAACACTTTTCTGTATTTATCTGTAGATATTTACCTCGTATAGTTTTTAAGATATTTTAGAATAATTTTTTTAACTAAAACTTTGGAACCCTAAAAAGGAAACATATGGTAATATTTGCTTCTAGAGGCAACAACAAATTGTGATTTCTAGTTGATTTATTAACAATATTTTATAACCACATAATTTTTACGGAAGAGCGGTGAGATGTTGTACAAAGCAGGATACAATCTACAGCGTGTTCAAAAATGGATACATTTGGTTAAGATTTTTAAAGCTCAAAAGGTCAAATATTTTAATTGATTCATATTACTTCATGTTTAAAATAATTCTCTTAATATTTTCATAAATATGTTCGAATCGAAATCAAAATATTTGGTCAAAGTTTTTGAACAGACTGTTTATTGATAAAACAAGATGAGCAAAATAATTATGTATTTGGAGAATACCGTTTAATACCAGTTAAAAAATCATAATTTTTGGTTGCCTCTAGAAGCTAAAGTTAGCACTGGTTTCAGTTGTAAATTTTAGTAAAGTTTAGTATTTTTGTGAAAAAAATAATTTAAAATATCTCAAAAATTTCCGAAAAACTTAAATTAAGTAATAACAGACTCACAAGTGTGAGGATTGATTACAACAAAGCTGGAAACAGGAATATAAATCAACCTTCCCAAATAGAGCTACAAATTATTGAAGAAAATTATTATGCTATCTATTATGAGGAGGGTAGGTTTATAGGATAAATACTGAGTTTTGTAGGTGACAGTTTCGTAAAGATTAAATTTAAAAAAATATGTTTAGATACATTTATGTGGCCTAAAACTGAAAATAAGGATGATGTAAAAGTTGAATACCTTTTAAGTGGACCTGTTAATAGGACACCATTGGTTTCCAATAGAAAACCAAACTAATGACCGAATACAAAAATTATATAAAGAGTTTAAAAAAAAGTTACAGTTTAGGTGAAAGTGAAGATGTGAAAACATTTAAAATATTCACTTTCACTTAAAGAACTTAAAACACTTTTAAACGCATTTTCTGCAAGTTTCTTCAACTTTGTCTACTGAAAATGAAACTCTGCAACGATAATAAATAATATGAGTTGTCTTTACCTCTTACTAGTACATACTTAACAACTACAAATAATGAAAAATTAAACTGTTTTGGCGATAACATTACTATCTTATAAAGCATTTTCAGTAAATATACAGCAACTTTAACATAAGCTAAATGCCAACGACTCTATTTGAATTAGATGTCACACCCCTTCTCGTGTATGACAGTACCCTATTCATTTTGCATACATATCGCTTTTCTTTTAAATTCTACTTAATAGAGTTTTACATCAAATTTGCCATACGTTGACATTAAAAAATTACTAGGAAATTCACAATATTGTTACGATTCGCAGCGACGCCGCATGAGAGGCGGGGCAACACGTGTGTGGTTGGTGGAGCTTCGCGACCTATCCGCGCTGCGTCATGGCTGACACAAGTGATTTATTGCTTGGTTTAATCTAGAAGGCAGTTGTTTACAACCTTTTTTTATGTGAGATTATTCAAGAACTCTTATCAAGAACTTTCTAGGTTTTTCTGTAATTTTAGGATTGTATATAAAAGGCGCATAGAGCGCGCGGTTAAGGGTATTCTTATTTTAAGCAAGCTATAAGTAAGCTAAAGTACAAAGCGATAATAGAAGCCTATAAAGTGTTTAGTAGTGAGTTATTTACTAGTCGAATTGTACCTGTATGTATTTGTGGAATAAATAAATAGTATTTTTGTGTTAAATCGTTACACTGGAATTATTGAACCCCGAGTTCGCAACAATATTAACTAAAAATTACTGAAATTACTTCCGAATTACAATAAATTACCATTGCTATTTCCAAAATTAAAAAAATTACCATAAAATTTAAAGGTGAATTGAAAAGTTAAATTATAATTATTTAAGAATTACAATTTTTACTCAAAAATTATTATAATTACTGAAAATTATTTTAAATAATTTTAGTAATATTAAGAGGGGTCTTGTGTCACACCCCTCAGGTCATATAATTTGCCATCGGCAGAAGTAACTCGAAAATAGAAAAATAATTTGTGGAAGCAAGGTGCTCAATACTATACAGTACTAATTGGGGACTTTGGGCATCATAGGTGAACGCTACAATGGCAAAGAAAAATCAGAAGCATGCTGCCTAAATCTTGTTATTGTGCATTACCAGAGAGACGCCTGCATACCTCATTCACTTATTTTTGGCATTTATTTTTATACCAATCTCTTTTCGTTTCGACACATTTTGAGAAGATACGATAAAAATGTCAAAGTCAGATTTCCAACGCCTACTTGATGACAATAATAAGTGAATGGTTTATACACATGCATGCCTAAAAGCTAGCACCCATATTATCAATGGCAACCACTTTGACTATTAAAAAAAAATGGTTTTATGATTAATTTTACCTGCGAATGGAGGTTAAACACACATATTAAAAATTGGTCACCTCTTTGCTAATGAAACTAAAGAAACAATATGTACATTCCTGGAAATACTGCGATTCGTTTGACCATAACATCAATGTTTATTTGAAAATAATGGTGTATTTAATATATTTTAAGGTATGTCATTAGGTAAGCACCACATTCGTAAAAAAACGTTGGGAATTGTCTAGTAATTAGAATGCAGCTATTATAGAAATTATCTAGGTTCCTAAATGCGTTTTCGAAAACAAAATAAAGTTGTTAAGTATTATTACCAATGACTAGGCTTTACAACAATTGGAAAAAAAATCATGAAAAATAGCTTTCAAGCGTACAGCATGTCGTAAGGTTATTCAACGGGTGGTTTGTTATTTTAAGGGCCGGTATTTTGAATTCTTTTTGAATGGTATTTGAATGATGAAATTATTTGAACACTGATTATCCTTTTAATCGCCGAATATATTTAATCAACAATAAGCGCGGTTTAATCGCACTGTAACATTTGACCGATGATGAGGCCTGATTATGTCCCAAACATGGACAAGACGGGCAAACAAATTCCTACAAAAATAACCCTCATAGCTATACCATTGAAAAATGACCCGTCTTCAGTCAGGTCAATCTTTCACCCAACTCCATATATTGCCTCACAGATTAATCTGGACACCGGTTTCAGAAAATTCTCATTGTGTTAAAGGTACTTTTTATTGATGTCGTTTCTTTACGTTGTAGTTTATGACACACGCATAGATTATCGCATTTTCATTTAGATTCGGGCCTCTGTTTGTGGGCAGGGCTCTTTTTTTTGTGTTCGTCCTGCTTTTCTAAAGCCAAGTGCAGACGATGCAACTTATTGCGGGGGCAAAGTTGCAGCAATTTTAATCCCCGCGTTTTCTTGCATTTGCGTTCAGACAGTGCAACTTTTTTTATGCAATTTTTTAGGAACTTTACTAGACTGCTACCAACTTATCAAAAAAAATCCATTCTGTCTTATTATTTTTGTAAACTATCTCTATGCCTAAAAGTTGATGGGTGAGGCCCTGGGTGTTAAAAAGAGATTTTGGGGGGGGCCTTTTGATTAATTAATGAGGAGTTTGAAAAAGCTGATGATTCAAAGTGTTCACCTAACCACACTTTTTTGTTCAACCTAAAATTTTAAGTTTTCGCTGGAAAGGCACTAGAAACGTAACCAAATCCCCGCGACAAATCGCATGGAAAATAGAACAATTTCTATTGCTATGCAATTAATTGCAGCAACTAAAATGCACCGTCTGAACGAAAAAATCCCTGCAACTTTTGTCGCAGGGATGAAATCCCTGCGAAAAATTGCATCGTCTGCACTGGGCTTAAGTCCTTAGAATCCTCAGACCGCAATAAGTGCTTGACGGTCTTTAACTCGATGTTCTTCAGCTCATGATCAAAGTAAGTTTTAAACTTGCTGGGCAAATCCTCTATCGACTTGTGTGTGGAAATGCTCCTCAGAACACAATTAAAACTGTTGAAAACCTTCCTGATTTGGGATCCTTCAATCCTGCTTTAGATGGAACAGCTGAAATTCAGAGTAGTAGGGAAGTTAAGTAGCAATTTCAGGACTTACGTTGGTTTCTGACATTCTCGATTTGGCATTCGGCTGATCTCTTGATCGCAGTGAATTGACCATGACTTACTCCGTTACCACAGGCCACCCTTCTCTCTTGGACACCGGAATTTCCGGCTTGAGTCCTGACAAAAAAAACTATTGGGCCATGGTAATTGGCATGCGGACTAACTCATACACAAACTTAACTACTAAATTGAAATCTTCCATTAAAAATAGTATTGGTCATATAGATTTCTATCTTCACGTTCTATTTCACTAAAATTTGTTTTGGACTAAAAGAGTATAGGTAGTCGTTGTTTTGTTGAAAGGAATTTATTCTTCTGCAACCGGGAAAAATATAGCGACATTTGAGTTGAGCAAACTCGTCAAACCCTTTGTATTCATTACTTTAAAAACATGGAGGTAATTTCAGAATCAAGGGACGGTAGAAATACGGTAGTTCTTATTTCAAATCCTATATTATTAGGTTCATTGTCGTTTGCATATTATGAGGTATAATCTTTTATCAACCGCCCTATAATAATAATTTATTACTATCGACATTTACAAGTTACCTATTATTCCCTTTGGAAAGTAGGTACACAATTCGTCACGTACTCGGCTTGACATGAATAATTACTACTACAATAGCTCTCGGTGGATTAATTAATAAATGAAAGTGTTTGCTCTTAATTAAGGACCACGCAGTAGTCCAGCAAGGACAGTGGGAATGACAATTTCAATGCCGTTACGAACGCTAAATGATAAAATCATTAACCAGTCAATTGTCACAATGGTTATATTGTCTTCTACTATAGTTTTCCAGGTTTGATTGTAATATTCCTTCATTACTACTGAAATTTTGACTATTGTTCTTTTTTTAACACAGTATATGCAATAGTTCATTTTTGGCATATCGAGTATAAAATATAATATAGGTAAATAAAATGATGCAAGGCAGATGTTTTTTTGTGTATCTCTGATGAGTGCTTGCTATCTTATCTGTCTGTAAATAGTGTGCACACTTGAATCACGCATAGAAACTAAAATCCTACATTTTAAATCTAGTAAAACTTATCATACATAGGATTTTGGTAATTGATCGCTCATTGCTTCAATATATAACACCAATGACTTATAGCTATGATACAAAGGATTAAGTTCTCAGATATTTATGATCGAAATCTGATACAATCACCGATGTATGCTCCCTTGTATCTCCATAAAATTAAAGATAATAACAAAATCTGTCATATACACAGGTGGAACTATTAGTGTTTACCAAACTACTCATAAGCCTGACTTATTACATAAAACCATGTGCAAAAACTTAGAGTCAGTCGTGTGTTTCAATAAACGCTTCTGCTTGTGTTTTGCTTATTTTTATAACATAAACGACGATGCGCTAATTAAACTGAACTGTTAATTTGCTTGAAACCCAGGTGAGTGTTAGTCATGATCCTAACTTTGATGGATAATACGCAATGCTAACGTCTATATATGACAAAACATTTTTTTAGTGTGGTAGCGTTATCAAATTACAGTTTCACTGCAAAAAACAATAATTAATTAGTGGTGATAAGTGGTGTTTATTTTTCAAACAACTCATTGCTTGTACACATTGAGTGCCACTGAATCTCTAATAATATTTATTTGTTGGTTTTCTATTTAGCATTGTGAATTGATATTGTTTCATAAAAGTTTGTCGAAAGTTGATATTTTAAATATATGTTTATCATCTCTGTTTTATTAATTCCTATTTAAAACTGACTTCTCGTAAAACATTAGACACTGGATGAATAATGATTTCCAATACTGATCACTCCACTAAGTTTTATTAGAATTAATTTTTGTCAAGTTACTGCCCATAGACAAGTATAATTTAACAAAATGAACTGCCACCAAGTCAATGTCATTTTTTGTTCACCACTTAAGGGTAATTATTGCTGTTTATTTACGAAACAATAACTTTAATTTGTGTATACTCATATCGTAACGATATTTAGCAGTGAACGAACCAGACTTACTACCGACAGCCTACAGATCATATACTTCCACAAAGAAAGGAAAATGTGTGTACTCAATTTTATGAAGTGTTTATGTATTGAGTTCATGGAGAGAGAGGTTTTGTTCAAGATCAAGTGAGGTTGACGATTTATCGTCGCCAGACAGTAATCAATTTCCAAGGTCCGAGTTTATCGTTGCTTATCGTGTTTCTCTCATTTTGAAAAAATTTTCTTCTTGGTGCAACTTTGCCAAACTTAAGCTTTTAGGATAACAACTACCAATTTTACTATTCTTCCGTCTTTTTATTGGTTTTCGAAGTGGTCTCTAGCCCAACCAATTTTCTATGGCCTTATTTGGTCACATTTGTCATCCTGTATACCTTATTCATGGATGACACTTGTTCTATGATATTTCTATTATTAGGTTAAGAATAACGGACTAAAGACTATTTTCCCAACACATTAATAAGAACCGTTTAAGTGACCCTAAACAAAGAATCATATTGAGGGTAGTTTGCATCGACCTTCTTAAACATAACTTAAGCTAAGTGCCAGGAAATCTCACAAATAAAACAACACTTAACTTAAGCTTTCCTTAAACACGTCGGTGCAAATGGTCATTACAGTGTTACTATAGCCATACTATAGCATCAGTCTTACAACAAGGCTGTGGGGCTAAATCTCTTTCTGGAGGTCATTGGTATTGTACCAAGTTAAAAAAAAACAATAAAACCATTGTAGATTTGTTTGACATAAACTTTATGGATGCAATGTGTGTGGATAAGATGCAACTGAACAATTTAATAATGGTAACTGAGAAACATTAAGCTCCTATAGTTTTCTGGTTGAGTGTTGGCTCTAAGTCTTTTTTGAAAGTTTAGCGAGGTATACCCACTAATCAATATTTACTCTATTTTCCAGGTTTGATCCATTCGGCAGGCTTATTCTGCCGCAAACACATCTGCGCAGAGTCTGACGCCGCGGTCGTGGCCCGTCTCAGACAGGCAGGTGCCATCCCTCTGGGTCTAACAAATGTTTCTGAGCTATGCATGTGGTGGGAGAGTGGCAACAACGTCCACGGAAGGACCAACAACCCCTACGACACCAGTCGGATAGTAGGGGGTTCTTCAGGAGGAGAGGGTTGTGCTCAGGCAAGTGCCGCATCGGCTTTTGGAATAGGATCCGACATTGGAGGATCAATCAGGATGCCTGCTTTTTTTAATGGTAGGTCAATGTTTATTTTATCTATTGTATTGATATCTAATGGTCAATGAAATTTGTGATGATTTCAGGCGGATATTTAAATTGGGCACGTTTTTTTTATATTTATCATAATACTGTTACGGGATACGGGTTCCAATAATTTATCGTCAATTAACTACACACTTTTATTTACTTTTAACTATTACAACACGATTAAAACACAATTACTCTCTACTCACAATTCGCACTGTTCGCTTGTCCGCTTATTTTGCATATTTGCTACACTGTTCGTACATCTGAACGGAGGCGAACTGTTCCCGGTTCTCGTTTAGTCTAAAGTAGAAATAATAACTGTTGAGTGTTACGTCATAACTTTTGCATCTCACTTTAAACCACGTGAAATGTACAAGACAAAAAAAATGACGCAAAAACCTATGTTTTCTTTTTTTAAACATGGTCACCAGCTTTTGGTAATGTCACTGTCAGGGTGGTGACAAGCGCGCTACACGAGTTTCAAGTTGCGAATTATTTTATATTTTCATCTCAGTTTGAAAAATGTCAGGCCAGTGGAGCTCTGAAAGGGAACTAGCGCTAATTTTAAAGGTGATGCACCATTTTTCACCGCGAGAAAGAAGCGGGAAAGTCTTTAATACCTTTCTCTGCCGTACACAATGTAAGTAACATTATAACTTATAAATCAACGGTTTTTACGTTCGATGTATTACTTACTTTCCTCTCGATCCCTGACTTTGATAATAGAATGTGTTCACAAACTATTATCGACAAAACCAGATCGCCAACACGGAACACAGCTGACAAAGCAAACAAATTTGGCAATAGAGTTATCCTGAGGAACATCTCAATATAAAATCTACGAGCAAGCAATAAGGGCACGAATTTATACCACGTATGCAGCAAGTAGTTGGCTAGTCATTTAGGCAAAACAGAGAAAATATTGTAAATTGGTCACTTATGTATCATTGAAGCTAAAATGGTGTGCGAAGACTAGTTTCATATATTCCTACGCACAACCCATTATAATTAATTTTTAACATATAAAGCCATTAAATTAATTTAATATTACAGGAGAACATGTAACTGTGTCTTATTTATGCTTGAAGAAGCTCCAATTCAAATATAGAAAATGCATTATTTCCAACAGAATGTTTCTAATGGAACAAACGAATGTCGTCCATAAGAGATGTTTTTGAGACAGTATAAGCAAACGAAAATTCTTTGTTTTCGTTGAAACCTGTTTTTCTAGATGAAACCTGGCTTTTTAGCAAAGGTAACGTGTTAATAGCAAAAATTATAGTTTTATTTTACATACCTATTTAACTTGATATTTCAACTCTAAGTATTTACATCCTATTTATTAACAATTTATCATTTTTTCCATTTTGAGAGGAGTCTTTAGAAAAAGTTGACAAGATGGAACGTTAAAAACTGTTTCCAAGAAATCATCTTCAGAAGTGTCAAGGTTTATAGTTTCGCATGCTGGATCTGAGATTCATCAAGAATGCGAGCTTAGTTTTCAAGGCTCTCAGTAGAAGTGGGGATTATCACGATTCATTGAACCTGAATAATTTTGAAAGATGGTTTTGCGACAAATTTTTACCCAACTTAAAGGAATTTTGTTTTCAACTGTGTTATTAAACTTATATCTTAATATACTATTCGAAATCAGCTGTAACATTTTCTGTTGCTTCGATGCCAACAAGTTCTCTCGCGGAAGGCCTAGAAAATTGATAACCACTCCTCACTGCATCCGCTCGGTCAGTAATAATCCACCAAATTCATTTTCTAATGAGCTAATAGTAAATTATTATTTACAGTATGAGTAAGTTTGTTTTTTTGATTGGATGGCGATCTTTTAATAAAAAAACGAAAGCTATCTAACTGGTCATTTACTGGTGAAACGTTTAGGCGCAGATGATTTCAGAGTTTTGAAATCAACGTAAAACAAACGTAAATGTTTGTGCGTAATAGTTGGGAACTACTTTTCTTTTCTATGTCAAGATGACGTTTATTATGACTGAATTTAGAACATACCTCAAATTTGATCTGACATCATAAATGATGACGTAACAGGCCTAACATTGCCCTCTTAGTTCTGATCGTCCCAATCAGAGAAATCTCTACGACTGTAAGTCTTTAACCCTTCAAGATGAGCCACTTTCATCTTTGCTCTAGGGATACGTTGGATCCTGTATACCATGTCGTTGATCCGTTTGATAACTGTTTATGGACCCTCCCAACCTGGAGACAACTTGGGAGACTTCCCTTTCTTCCTCTGTGGATTATACAGCCACAGCAAGTCACCTGCCTTAAATCCTGCAGAATTCGCCCTTAGGTCCTATCTGGCTTTCATCCGATCGCTGGCAATCTTTATCTTTGTCCTCACGTTTCGATGGATTTCCTTTAATCATTCTAGAAGTTCATCAGCATAGTTCTGGGCATCTTGCACTGGTTCTTCTGGTGATCCTTACACCAAACCTGCCGGAAGACGAAGTTCTTTACCAAATATAACCTTGGCAGGGGTATGTCCTGTCGTGTTATGCACTGTACCTCTGTAAGCCATCATTAGAAGAAGCAGAAATTTGTCTCAATCTTTCTGGTGGTGCGGTACCATTTTGCAGAGGTATTGTTCCGTAGTTCGATTGAAACGCTCGACCATGTCATCTGATTGTGGATGGAGCGGAGTTGTCCTTGCTTTGCGGATTCCCAGAAGTTCTATGATCTTCTTGAAAACTTGCGATTCAAAATTCCGTCCCTGGTCCGAATGCAGCTCTAATGGTACACCGAATCCACTGAAGAATTCGTCAACCAAGAGCCTTGCCACGGTTTTAATTTGCTGATTTGGTAGTGCATAAGCTTCAGGCCATTTACTGAAATAATCCATATCATCTAAGATGTATTTGTTGCCATCGTCCGTTTCTGGAAAAGGACCTGCCACGTCGATCGCAATTCTTTCGAATGGGGCACCAACATTGTATTGCTTCATTTGCCCTGTAGTCTTTCTGTGGGGGCCTTTTACGGAGCAGCAGGTATCACAGTTTCTGCACCACTCTTCAACGTCATCTCGACAATTCACCCAATAGTACCTTTCCCGAATTCTTTCCAGGGTTTTATTCACTTCATTGTGCATTTCTCGCAAGACATCTTTCCGTCTACTTTCTGGTACAAGCTGGAGAGTGGAGTGTGGCACTTTTCCCGGCGGGGCTTTCCCAAGTCCTCTTCAGTAAACCGTTCTGAATCGTCAAGGAATCCCATTGAGCTTTTATTTCTGGGCTCTTATCGGCTATATCCGTACAATCAGGTCTTTGATTTTCCAACGACGTATTTCCATTGACGGGATACGGGTTTCAATAATTTATCGTCAATTAACTACACACTTTTATTTACTTTTAACTATTACAACAAAATTAAAACACAATTACTCTCTACTAACAATTCGCACTGTTTGCCTGTCCGCTTATTTATTACACTGCACTCTCGTACTTTCGAGAACAAAGGCGACTGTGTCCAGTTCTCGTTTAGTCTAGATGGGGTTGCGGTCGGCGCTCGGCATTGCCTCTTCGGTCGGCCGTAACAATACTTACTTCACGTCAGCTGAAAAAAGAGCTATTGCAACCTTGATATTCCCTTTTTACTGGTTATTTGATAAATTTGAAATAAAGTATTTGGGATTTTTGAAATGATTAGTTTTAATATTTTGTTTCCTATTTCACGCTTTCTTTTTTATATACTTAAATAAAAAAAAAAATGTTACATATATTTTCTCGCTGAGATATATTCATACCATAGACAAATAAAATAGCATTATAACGCATTTGTTTTCAAAGCTAATACACTATAATTATTTAAATTACTCAATTGCATTTCGCCATTGACTGATAAAATGACAATATTTTTCTCGTCCTGGTTTTCTTTGTTCTCCGAGATAAACAAAATGGTTATCCCGGTTGTAGTATCTTTAGTCCTTTTAAATATAGTTATTAAATATTTTATGAGAAATCTCTCTATTGTATTGGTAAGGGAGTCCTCAACGTGGGCTTCTACAATGAAAACTTAATCGGCAATTTCGATGTCTCTTCAGTACTGGTAAATCGGCTCCAGGATTTACTAATAATATCGCAGAAAATCGCGTATTTCCAATGTATTTTTCAGAAATTTGAAGCGAACCAACTCTTTTTTCTTTTTATCAACATCTTCAACAAGTATGTTATGTTCATCACCAAGTTCACCTTTTTTATTGATGGAAATTATCTTGCTTAATTTAAGGCATGAAGGGAATATGCCTGTTTTTTTGTTTGTTCTTTAACTTTCCTCTAATAATACCAGGAATGTCTTCCTCTGTGAAAGGTCGAACGCTCATACTATTCAAGAAACCGCTCTCCGCCTGCCGGAATACGAGTCCGTCATTTTTTAAGTGTTTTATTTTCTCGACAATAGACCTGGGAGTATCCACAAACAGATTATTGTAAAGTTCTGCCACCCTCAGAGGATCATCAATTAAATCTTCACAATTCACAACCCGTAGGTTCGAAGAGTCACGTCCCCCACCTCCTGTCAAATCAGACACAACTGACCACATGACTCGAGCGGGATTGCTGGAATTCGTAATCTTATGTTGGGAATAATATCGCTTGGCACTGCTCACCAAGTAAATACCTCGCACTCATAATCCGACACCTAGCATGCAGTCCAGGGTTCCCCCTACACTGTGCGTGCAAAAACCTTAAGCTCTTACCCGACTCTCTCACCTCATCTGTAACCCATCCTTTTGTGTTGGGCTTTTTACAAAACATGTTTTTAAGAAAACTTAATTGAAAATCTAAGCCAGCACACACGTCGCTCCAGTCTTCCCGAGTAAGCATCGTCCTGAAATGATCAACGTTGGCATAACAATAATCACGCCCCAGTCTACTGGTACTTCCTGTGCTTACAGTGTTAATAGCCATATGAAACAAAACGGTTTCATGATCAGATATGGTATTGCTTTCAACAACTGCCCTCGTATTATTGCTAAAGTTAGAGAAAATTAGGTCAATGGTTGAGGCACCAGTTCGACCAATGCGTGTTGGAGCATCAACCCTATTTGATAAACTAAAACTCGATAGAAGGCCGAAACAGCCATTTTTTTCATTCGAAGTGAGAGAGTGTGTATTAAAATCTCCTAAAATTATAATATATCTGTTTGGTTTATTAAACCTTTCCCGCATTCTACTCAGATTTTGTATAAACAAACTGAAATTACCCTTAGGCCCTCGATAACAGGCAAACAGTAGGACGGACTTTTTTAAATACTTGTTTACACAAGAAACTTCATAGGAGCACACTGAATAGAATTATTTGCATATATAGCTACACCACCATGAAAAAACCGATTTATGCACATGCCCTTGGGTCACAATAGTGGTGCCAGGGCGGCCCCAAGTTTACTTTCACTCACTGTAATCTTAAAAGATGAATGACAGTTCGGATATCTGGAATTCAACTGCTCTAATTCTAGTTCGCGGAAAATTGGTGTACTAACCTGAACTGTAGTGTCCGGATGTAGCTTGTACACATGTAAGAAGGATAAACTAGCAAGCGGTTTCAAGCCCTCCTCCGAATCAGCACACGCAACCACCGGCTTGTTTCGCTTCTGATGTGGATGCCATCTGATTGTGGATGAAGCGCAGTTGTCCTTGTTTTTCGAATTCCCAGAAGTTCCATGACCTTCTTGAAAAGTTGCGATTCAAAATTCCGTCCCTGGTCCGAATGAAGCTCTAATGGTACGCCGAATCTACTGAAGAATTCGTCAACCAAGACCCTTGTCGCGGTGTTAGTTTCCTGATTTGGTAGTGCATATCATATGGTTGGTAGTCCGTTTCTGGAAATGGACCTGCCACGTCGATCGCAATTCTTTCAAATGGGGCGTCAACATTGTATTGCTTCATTTGCCCCCTAGTCTTGCTTTGGGGTTCTTTTACGGAGCAGCAGGTATCACAATTTCTGCACCACCCTTCGACGTCATCTCGGCAATTCACCCAGAAGTACCTTTCCCGAATTCTATTCAGGGTCTAATTCACTCCAAAATGGCCTCCAGACATTGTGCATTTCTTGCAAGACCTTTTTCCGTCTACTTTCTGGTACCATAAGCTGGAGAGTGGCTCTTTTCCCATCGGGGCTTTCCCCAGTCCTTCAGTAAACCATTCTGAATCGCCATTGAGCCAACAAAGCTTTTACTTCCGAGGTCTTATCTGCTTTGTCCTATTTGATTGCATTGACGTATTAACCCGACACCAGTGGTCCAATGTTCGTCGACGTCAATCCTGGTTCTCCTAAGAATGCTTGGTCCTTCTCGTTATTCTACTCGTTAGCAGTGTCGACATTCCTCTTTACAAGGCCTGCATAAGATAATGCATGATGATGAATACCATGAGATTTGCCTGGACGATGTTCAATCCTGCCAGGGATGATGAGGGCTTCTTCCAAGCTGTCCAATCCTAATGATCCTGGGGGCTTCCGTGGGGCCAGTCAGCGTTCGTCCCTTCACACTGACTAGTCTTAGTTGTTCAGCTCATGTGTCAGTTCGCCAGATTGTCGTCGTGGCGGAGTCTGACTCCTTTCCCGTCTAACGCGATAGTCGCTTTCAAAATGGCCCATTCTGCCGCAGTTGAAACAAGCTCCGGGTTTCTGTAGGTCGCAAGTTCGGTCCATATTTTTCCTGTAACCAATGTCTTGTGCCCTGCTCCTTGATTGGTCGAAATATGAAGCCATTTTCTTCCTGAATTCACGATGCTCGTCCAACAATTGCTTTACGATTGAGTTCTAACTCTAAGTATTCTAACTCTGTGGCCCGTGTTTATCCTCGACGTCTCATACTCCAATGCCCGAATTAATACCTCATTTGCACTGGCAGGACGAGTTAACCTGATAGCTGGTCGAGGAAATTAGAGGGAGCCGCAGGATACGCTAATCTTGTCAAACGCTCAATGTCTGCTCCAAATTCCTGTAGGTTTTCGCATGGCTTCTGCTGTCTCATCTGTAGTTCTGTCCGGTAGATTATTTCGCGATGAGCATTATCCAACCTCCGCTCTAACGCCGCAGCAATAGCATTGTAATTACGCTTTTCAGTGGTCGCCAATGTAGGCATGATGTTTTCAGCCTTTCCTCTCAAAGCTACTAAAAGTTCGGTAGCCTTGTCCGAATCTGTCCATCCATTTTTAACTGTTGCCGCCTCAAATTGGTGTTTATAAATATTCCAAGAATTAGTGCCGTCGAAAACTGGAGACCTAGTAATGTTTACTCGCTCAGCGGTTGAAGTTGGCCCACTGCCACATGTTTCCAAGATCCGCCACCGTTCTTCTAACTCCGTCATTTTCAACTCTACTTCATGCTTGACTTGATCCACGTCTTGTTTGACTTGATCTACGTCTTGTTTGACTTCAGTCATTTTGGTTGAGACAAGTTCTTGCAACTCTCGACGACCATCCGTTAATGCTTAAAACAGAGCAGCTTGATTTTTTCTTTGTTTCTTTATCTCAAGTTGCCTTTGTTTTTCTTGTTCCTTTTTCTCAAGTTGCCCTTGTTTTTCTTGTTCTTCCAGAAAATGTCTTTATTCCTCTTTGTCGAGCTGCCTTTGTTTTTCGTGTTCTTCCAGAAAATTCCTTTGTTCCTTTTTTTACTTCTTCAGCATTTCCATAAGTGCTGCCAGTCGTTCATCCATGATTTTTTGTCGTATATCGAGTATATGGCATGTAGAAACACCAAAATTCTTGCACTGTCCTTACCACGCAAAATTCCACGCGCACGCCGACTCATTGGTCTGGACACAAGTTTGACGAAAATTATCCCACTTCTGACACCAGTTGTTACAGGATACGGGTTCCAATAATTTGTCGTCATTTAACTACACACGTTTATTTACTTTTAACTATTACAACACGATTCAAACACAATTACTCTCTACTAACAATTCGCACTGTTCGCTTATCCGCTTATTTCGCTTATTTACCACACTACACTATCTATTACCATCTCGCGCGGCTCGCTGGTTTATATACCCGGCCTGAACACACTCTCGTACTTTCGAGAACGGAGGTGACTGTTCCCGGTTCTCGCTTAGTCTAGATAGGTTCCCGGGGTCGCGGTCGGCGCTCGACGTTGCCGCTTCGGCCTAAATCTCTATGGACCGACGGTCGGGCGCAACAATATTTATGTGACTACAATGGTCGCTATTGTTGTGACATGCCTCTCTAGCTGAAAAAGGGATGCTCCTTAGGGATGACCTGAATAATGATGGAAATTTAAAAACAGTGAAGCAACTTTTTGTCCCACTTTCTAATCACCTTGTTATCTATAAAAATTATTTACCAACGATGTACTCTATCTAGTGCGGAACAATTTTCTGGTATAAAAACTGGTGCAGTGAGACTTTTATGCAGAATTTCTTTTATTAACTATTGTAAATGGGAAACTTGCCTACAACAGACAATTCAAATAAATCAAAAAACACGTTTTATTACAATCCACAAAGTGTAAACCAATGAAAAGTATTGAAATCCAATTAAATCCGTTTTTCCTACTTTTTTTAACGACCAACGATAATGGCAAGTAAGACAATAACGGTACTAAGTATTAAGTACTAAGTCAAGTCAATGAGTTAAAACTCATTGCCCTAGATGGCGTGCTTTCTGGTAGTAAATTTAAAAATTACAAAAAATGCTTAGACTATTGTATTATATTTGCTTCTAGAATCACAATGACGTTAGTTACTTCACAGTGATCAGGGATGGGTAGGTAGAAAATTATACATTTTCTCGTCGACGCATAGAAAATGTAATTTTCTACGCCACCACGCTTATTTTCTACATTTTCTACCTCATGTATGAAATTATCATCAACAACCAACTTTATTTTTTGCTCAGGTTCATCAAAATGAGTGGCTAAAGTACCTAATGCGGCAATTTCAAAATGTATTATATAACTATTGTAAATTACAAATAAAACACTTAAAAGTACAGGGTGAGTCATAAATAGGTGGTAATGCGTAACTCAAAGATGTTGACTTTTATTTCTTATCATCCCAAAATTAGAAAAAAAAACAAATTAGCATTTTCTGGATATATTACTAGTGTTACGTGGGAAGTGCAATTGTTTTGTGTTCTCGTGCTACGAAGGACCACCCTGAATTCGTGGGCATGTATATTTTAGTAATTACAAGCAAAGGTGCATTAATAAAAGTAGTTTAGCTTTAAAGGTCGTTCGACTATTTACAAAAAAAAAAAGAATTTTACGTGACGACGGTGAATCGAGAGTGTGAACCATAGAGCTAGTCTGGAGAGCTCTTCCTGTTTTACAGTTTTGGCGCCCCTTTTTAGCAGTGGGAACCTTTGAACTGATGACGGCTTCCGCCGGAAGTGACGTGTCGTTGATGTCATGACGTCTTACGTCAAATTATTGCAAAAGAGTTGTCATTGACATTATTTTTATTACTTCTTATTTCCAATCCAATTGAATGTCGAACTTATATCCATCTCCTAGCTAGAGCTCTAAGGCTTCTAGCCCTTAGCTGTCCTAACTCCAAGATTTTCTAAAACTTAACTTCCAACCTAACAAAAACCAAAAACAATCGACACCTATCAATATCCGGTCCGGCTTTAAGTTGCTAGGACGGTTGTATCTTGTATGACGTGAGCTAACGACAAAATTACGTCAGGGAAACCTTTGAATCGACGGACTTCAGGCCAAAAAGAGGGGGCATTTTTAGGGAAATATCGTCATTTGTTGGTTCTGTCCATATCTGCTAGGTCATTGGTGTGAACACTCCCGCCTTCCTCATGGCGTTTTCGATTGGCAAAACAAGTTTTGCACCGAGTCGACCGCAGGGCAACTCCAGTTTCTTCAAATATTGCCCGTTCAGTTTTGCCCTGGTGCAGTTCCAATAAAATACGTAACTCGCATTTGCATTGCACTCAGGGCAAAACTACCTAGTACAGCTCGTGTCGAAAATGTTGCACTCAGGGTGAAACTCGCTGCACTGGTTTCCCAATAAAACATACCAAACTGCACGAAAGACATCAATCGAACGTACAAGTTGTATTAGTTTTGCACTAGGGTTCCCAATCGAAAAGCTAGGAAGCTCGCTGCACTGGTTTGTAGAAAGCTTATTTCTTCAGAGATAGATGAGAAATAAAAAAAAATAAAATTTATTATTTATTTAGTTTCAATATTAATTTGAGAGTTGTATTTTTGTCCTGGGAAATCCCCACGTCATTTAGAAGTCTTTTTACATTTCACAGCCAACAAGATGAAGTTTTTAAATAAACATCCCCTGCTCTTTGCTAGCTGTCACTTATTTTTATTTGTTTCTGTATAACACCGCTATTTTTACCCAAAATTAAGGGTTTGTTTGTAGTGTACTCCGTCGTCAGTTCCTGGAATGGAAATTGAAAGCCATTTATTGCTTGTTTGTCCATAAATTATTCAATCCATTAGGGTGTTTTAAGCGCTATTAAGCATATTTATTGGAAGGAAATTTTTATTGGAAAACTTTCTTATTAGATTCCACGGTTTTTAGGAGTTTTTGGTCACATGCCGACACCACTGACGGTTCCACTGAACGGCCAATACCCGCAGCCGTTCACTGAAGAGCAAAGAAAGTTTTTGCGAATAGGCCCTATATGTCGGCGCTCAGAAGATTTATTGCCTCTACTCAAAGTAAGTGTATTCGACCTATCGTTTTCAGATAAATAAACAACTTACTTTAAAATTAGATAAACTGCAATAACATGTAAAATTTGTCTAGTTCCGTGTAGTGTTTTCCTTTTGAATTATTGCACACTTAGTAGAGTATTTACTTACAAAAAAAAGTGTATGTCAGTGTATATTAGAATGCAACTCTGAAACATGTATGTCCTTGGGTGCTTTTTTAAACAAAAATGTGGTTATTATTTGCTTTTAGGTAATAACCAGCAACTTGCCGCAATTGCGTCTAGATGAACCTGTAGACCTAAAGACACTCAAGTTCCACTATCAGGAATGTGACGCAGGTGCCAAATTAGTTTCGGCAGTAGCCCCCGAAATTCGTGAATTGTTCAGTAAAGTATCTAAACATCTGGAGAAGGCTCATGGAATTAAGACCAATAAGGTAAGACTATCTAAATGCTTTATTGTCACTACGTAGGCATCGGTTAAAATTATTTTCTATCAATTTTTTGTAATCCTTTTTCACACAGCAAAGGTTTCCACGAGAGATCAATTACATAATTATAATTTCGATTACCAACAGTGGTTGCGTGACTGTCGTCAATATTTACAGGTAGATAACTGGTAATGTATGGGTGTCGCTAAAAACTTAAATAAAATTGTTTAAAAAATATGTTGATATGGAAATTGATTGGTGGGAAGGGTTTGGAAATAAAAGAGAACATAAAACATTTCCCATCCAGGTGCTCAGTACTCTAAGTTTAAGTTTTAGTTAAAGAGAAATTGGCTCGTAGGAAAAATATTGTACCTAACACGTGCGGAAACTGTTCTATTATATTCGAAAGCATCACTTTCCTCATAACTATTAAGTTATTTACCTAACAATGAAGTAGGTGTCCAACATTCTGAATTTAATACAGAATGTTTGATACTATCAAACGTTAATTTTTTTCAGGTGCATTTAAAAAGGTTTAGAAAAAGCGCACCGATGTGGTTAGCCAACATGAAATCTCCGTCTGGGCCAACGTTCGCTGAACAACTAACTAATCTGACTGGCCGTGTGAATCCTTGGCGAGAGTTAGTTAAATGGCTATTCGGGAGGTCGAATCATTCGTTTATTGCGTTGGCCACTTGTCTGATGGAAAACGGAGGATGCAGGTTAGTGACTAACATCTGCCTAGAGTAAATTTAATCTTGGATACGGGTTTTGAATACATGATATTATTCAGAAGCAACCAGTTCAAAAATATTTATTTATTTCTACAGGGTAATTCAAAATTCAATACAAAGGTTTTAAGCGCATATTTGTGGGGTCAAGATAAGACGTTTATTTTTCGTATAAACATGGGTCCTAAAATGAACCCCTTCCCCCCTATGGGCGCTCAAAGTTGGAAAAAAATTATTTTTTTTTTAATTGTGGCCGTATGTATTCATGAAAATTATTGAAAATTTGTTCCCGTCATCCCAGTTTCTCAACAAGCTTTTTCCATTTCTTTATATATAATATATACTACAATATATAGTTGCGACGTATGAACGCGCGTCATTCTTGGACCTTCGTTGTATTCTACGGGGGATAGTTCTTGGGGTGCGGTCCTTATGTAATGAGAAAAAACACAGTGTTTTTTTCTCAAACTTTTATTAGTTTTAAACGTTTCCATGACCTATGGCATCTTCGACAGTAATAGGTTTCTTAAGTTTCGCTCTCTTGGTGCTAAGATTCACGGAGTTCTCAACGAGCTTTTTTCATTTCTTTTCTCAGAAATGGCAAAATTTTAATTCTTCGCAGTTTTTAAGAACTTACTGTCATTATGATAAACATTTTATGTTTCACGGGAGTTTTGTTAAATTCATCTTCACTATCTAGTAGTCCAAACGAATATCTTTAATTTTGATTTCTTGAAGTTTCTTGATTAAACTTACCTAAACTAACCGTTTTCGAGAAAACTCCTTTGACTGAACGGCTGCAGCATCATCATTATAATAAGGAAAAACATAGAAGGCTGGGACTTTGTAGTTAAGGCAACTGTTGTTTATTTAGCTGTCAAATTTTTTTACACTCGTATTGCTGGCAACTTTTTTTTTGTGGTTGAAGGAAATTACCATTTTTAATTTGTTGTGCATTTCGGTATTTTATTAAGAACAGATCAACTAACTAAAACAACGAAATATAAGCATATTATTAAGAGTTTCTAAAAACGTGTAACCAGGAGACTGAGGTATACATAATATACTGGTATTGATCTCATTTGGAAGTTCTGCTTTAAGTTTTAATCCTAAAAATGATATTATTATTACTGTAGCAAAAAACTATAACTTTTATTGACACGATTAACAATAGAAGAAAATTATTATTAACTTTTCTGTTTCTTAACTATGTTCTTGCTTACAAGTTCTTTCTTTCCAGCGCAAATCCTACTGTTCATATCTTCCTCCAAAAAAGCCTGCACAAGTGCGTATCGTGTTTGAGAATGTGTTTTCTTCCCGGCCTTAGTTCTTCTTTCATTCCAAATACGTTTGTAATAGTTTTTAATTTTCCATCACTTATTTTCTTCTGTGATATCTCCTAACATCATTTTTCGTACAAATCTTTTTTCTTTGTGAGATTTCAGCTTGGTGTAATTTTTTTTTATTTGGGTTTTAATTATTCTGCTAAACAATGCTTTTTCTACAACTTTTTGTCAAGTATGTACAGGGATATCATTTTAAGTCGCTCATTCGATTAGCAGCTTTTCTGTTACACTTTTAAAAAATTTGATACATGAGGGTTGTATGGCATCTAAGGCCGACTTCGGATCCAAGGCTAGCGAATTTACTGGCTGCTCGGTTTGACAGGTACGACGCCATCTTGATTTTTCTTAAATGAAAACCCACATATATTTATCCACTGTCTAGTAGAGCTGAAGATACAGATTACAGAAATATATAACTTCGTATATCTATCCCCAAGCATTTCGATTATACAGGGTGATAAAGTTGTTGAATTTCGAAAATCATTTTAAGTCGCTCACTCGATTAGCAGTTTTCCTGTTGCATTTATTAAAAATTTGATACGTGGGGGTCATGTGGCATCTAAGGCCGATCTCGGATCCAGGACTAGCGAATTTATTGGCTGTTCGGTTTGACAAGTACGACGCCATCTTGATTTTTCTTAAATGGATACCCACATATATTTACCCACAGTCTAATAGAGCTGAAGAAGCAGATTACAGAAATATATAACTTCGTATATCTACCCCCAAACATTTCGATTATACAGGGTGGTAAATTTGTTGAATTTCGAAAATCATTTTAAGCCGCTCGCTCGATTAGCAGTTTTCCTGTTGCACTTATTAAAAATTTGATACATGGAGGTTATGTGGCATCTAAGGCCGACCTCGGATCCAGGACTAGCAAATTTATTGGCTGTTCGGTTTGACAGGTACGACGCCATCTTGACTTTTCTTAAATGGAACCCCACATATATTTATCAACAGTCTAATAGAGATATATAAATTCGTATATCTATCTCCAAGTATTTCGATTATATAGGGTGGTCAAGTTGTTGAATTTCGAAAATCATTTTAAGTCGCTCACTCGATTAGCAGTGTTTCTGTTGCACTTATTAAAAATTTGATACATGGAGATCATGTGGCATCTAAGGCCGACCTCGGATCCAGGGCTAGCAAATTTATTGGCTGTTCGGTTTGACAGGTACGGCGCCATCTTGATTTTTCTTAAATGAAACCCCACATATATTTATCCACAGTCTAATAGAGCTGAAGCAGCAGATTCCAGAAATATATAAATTCGTATATCTATCTCCAAGCATTTCCATTATACAGGGTGGTAAATTTGTTGAATTTCGAAAATCATTTTAAGTCGCTCACTCGATTAGCAGTTTTCCTGTTGCACTGCTTAAAAATTTGATACATCAGGGTCATGTGGTATCTAAGGCCGACCTCGGATTCAGGGCTAGCGAGTTAATTCGCTGCTCGGTTTGACAGGTACGACGCCATATTGATATTTCTTAAATGGAAATAGACATATATTTACCCACAGTCTAATAGAGCTGAAGAGGCAGATTACAGAAATATATAACTTCGTATATCTATACCTAGGCATTTCGCTTATACAAGGTGGTAAATTTGTTAAATTTCGAAAATAATTCAAAGTCAAATTTAGTAATCTCAAATGACAAAGTCTTTTGATTTAAAATATTATTATATAAAAAATAAGATAAATGTATGAAGCAATTCATTATATCTTATTTTTCTCTTTTATTACTTACCATATCCGGACGCAATAAATTCACTTAAGTCTCGTCAGTATATTAAGTTAAGTTGGTAGGACTCCACAGGGTTTCCTAAAAGTACTTAAAAACACCAAACAAGAATACCATTCAATACTTTTTCTACAACACGCATTAAAAATGATTTTTTCTATTAAAATAGAAATATCTAGTAATCACTTTTAACCCTCGGTTAAAAGAAATTTACTTTTAGCTTTAGTGCCTTAAAGCCCTATTTTTAATATTTCGTTGGTAATTCAAAAGTTGAATTTTCAATGCGATTGTAGAAAGAACGATTTTCGAAATCCAACAAATTTACCACCTTGTTTAATCGAAACACTTAGAGATGAACATTTATTGCTATATATTTCTGTAATCTGCTGCTTCAGCTCTATTAGACTGTGGGTAAATATATGTGTGTTTTTATTTAAGAAAAATCAAGATGGCGTCGTACCTGTCAAACCGAGCAGCCAATAAATTCGCTAGCCCTGGATCCGAGGTCGGGCTTAGATGCCACTTGACCCCCATGTATCAAATTTTTAAGCAGTGTAACAGAAAAGCTGCTAATCGAGTGAGCGACTTAAAATGATATCCCTGTACATTGTCCACCATTTTCAGAAGTTCAGTTTTTTTTAGATTGTTTTTTAGAACTCATCTTTTTGATAGGATACATCTTGTCTGAAATTATTTAACTTTTTCTTTAAGTTTTTGATTATAACGTCCTTCTTTTTAATTTCTGCGTTTCGCTTCTTCCGTTGTTTTAAAGATAGTCTTTTAGCGACCGTAGCTCTAGATCCGTGTGTTTCTTGTTTGTTTTTCCTTGGCAAGGAAGTCATTATTTGAGATTCTTCTTTAAGTTTTTTCCTTGCATAGTATTTTGACGAGTGATCTTTGCACTTTTTGCCAATTTCTATTTGTTCCCGAGGTGTCACTTCTTTTTTTGGATTTTCTTCCTGTGCTTTTTGTCTCTTTCCAGATACTTCTTTTCCTTCTGTCGTTGCACAGTATATCAGTGGGGGTCGTTTTTTTATCTTTTGATACCTAATTCTTCCAGCTTCCCTCTTTTTTTGTAGTACCTCTTCTCTAGTCAATTTTATCTTTGTAGTTTTTGCCATTCTATCTCAATCGAACTGAAAAGCTTAATGTAACTAAGTTACGAGATCAAAAATGATTAATTATTTAGTAAAACATAAGTTTTGCGGCTTATCAATAGAATGAAGGCAGTTTTTTTCTCTGTTACGGCAATTGCCAGAGGACTGAGATCCAGGAGAATGATAAAATTGATAATAATTGTATCCAACAAAAAACTACTTATTAACTAACATGGGACATTTAACACGGAAATAGATGTAAAACATTATTTTTTCTACAAACGTTAAATAATGACGCATTTTACGCTTTCATTAGACAAACGAAAACCTAACTTTTTTGAGGATCAGAATGTGAGTGTACTTTTCCGCGCGTTGGCCAGGACAGCAAGCGAAAAAGATTTTATCGCCTGCTGTCAATAGCAACTACAACCACTCAACCAAATATTTCAAACGTCCTTGTCAGTTTGATTTAAATTTTCAGATTGGGTCTTCAGTTATGTTCAGTTGTGATTGACATTATTTGGAATTGATCGTTTGCAGAAAAAACGTTGTATGCATTACGAGCAAAAAGTAACTTTTTTGCTCTCGAGTGATTGTCGCTCTCCGCTTCGCGTCGAGCGTCAAACTTCACTCTCCGAGCAAAAAAGTTGCACTTTTCGCTCTTAATACATAAATAACTATTTCAGTGGTTTGTATTATAACTTCATAACAATAAAAAATAATGAATTAGTGCTTACCAGGGGACTGATAATGGAGGTGGTAATTCACGAATTTCTCATTAAATTATGGAATGTGTAACTTCTATCCGTGCTAATTTGATTAAAGATTCCCGTAACTTGAAAATTTGACATTTAGATTGATGGTTTTTTGTGACAGGGGACACTAGCGTGACCACCGTTAACGCTTAATTTTTATTTTAATCCATATTGTACCACGTTCGTGACAACAAATATAATCTTCATTAAGGCAAATCGATAATATTTATAAAAATATTAGCCGGGTAATACTATTTTTCCATTTTTTAGGGTGACGCTTACAGTTAACAACATCGAGATTACACACCCGTTCACTAATCATTTAGCTAGATCTTATAGTTTTTACAACACTAAACTAATCTGGACATATTTTTTCGACAGTAGACAGCATCATAATAAATATCTGTTGACAGTAGTAATGCAAATGAAGTTTACTGTAACACAGTAATGAACGAAACGCAAAAAAATCATGTTTTTGTAGTAAATTTTTAAAGTTTATAAACGTCTGTGATTGGCAATAGTCCCAGCTTCCTATGTTTTTCTTATTTTGATGATGATACTGCATTTGTTCAGTCAAAGGAGTTTTTCTCAAAAATGGTAGTTTAATCAAGAAACTCCAAGAAATCAAAATTAAAGATATTTGTTTGGCCTACTAGATAGTGACGATGAATTTAACAAAACTCCCGGAAGACATAAAATGTCCGTCATAATAATGACAGTAAGTCCTTAAAAACTGCGTAGAATTAAAATTTTGTCATTGCTGAGAAAGGAAATGAAAAAGGTCGTTGAGAAACAGGGAGGTACAAATTTTCAAGAAGTTTTATGTTCAAAGACGGCCACAATTAAAAAAAAAATATTTTTTTTCCAACTTTGAGCGGTGAGGAAGGGGTTCATTTTAGGACCCACGTTTACAGGAAAAAAACGTCGTATTTTGGCCCCACAAATATATCCCACCCTTAAAATCTTTGTACTGAATTTTTAATAATCCTGTGTAATAGTGAAATTAAAACAAAAAGATGAGAAATCAACATTTCAAATTTTTTCAAGTTTTTCTTACACAATCTCGTAGCCTACTTGATAACTGTCACCTTACAAGATATTTATACCCACGTCCAGGTATGGTGACGAGAAATACCAATATCTGGTCAAAGAAAGAGATGCGCTCCGCCTGGAAATGCTAGACCTGTTGGGAGACGACGGCGTATTCTTATATCCAACGCATCCTACATCGGCACCTTACCATCATCAACCCTTAGTGAAACCATTCAATTTCTCGTATACGGGTAAGGTCTAACCTTTTAAAACACTCTTTAACATACTACTCTCGCAACATACTCTCTTTAATTTCCACAATGATAACTTTTGTCTTAACTCAGCTATTATCAATGTTCTGAAACTGCCAGCGACAACCATTCCAATGGGTCTGGATAGCTCCGGCCTGCCGATAGGAATCCAGGTGGTAGCCAACGAGTATAACGACCGGCTGTGTTTAGCCGTCGCCAGGGAGTTTGAAAAAGCGTTCGGAGGCTGGGTTCCGCCGGAAGTCCAAGTGTAGCACACTCGAATCCAAAGATAGAAAACGTGAACCCACATCTCAAATTTAGCTGGTGTTATGTGCATTTTGGGGTTCTTGTCTTAACAGTATTCCAACCGGTACTTCTAATAACTGAACGTCAAGTTATAGGAGCTATTTTCTCCAGAATATTATAGCAAAGCATTTATATTGTATATTTTTTACAAGCGTATTTTCTATAACAACTTTACACCCAAGTAGTCATTTATATATTTTTATAATTCCTACACCCGAATATTGGCTGGATTATTGTTACGAGCAAAGTCAGAAAAATGCGTGAGATTATTTTTTAACTCAATAGAAGTTTTTATATTGTGTGCCAATATAATAGTAGGTAGTTAGGGGTTTTCTTTGTAATTGTCATTATTTTGTTTTGTTTAAAAAATTGGGGATGAATTGAAATTAGCAAAATATCAAAATCATGTCACTGGTTTAGGTACCTAAATTTTTAAATTACCTGTCTACCAGTTTTAAGAAACTTGTTAAAAAAGAAATTATATCATCAGCATAAATTAAACATAAACACAACATTTTTTGAAATCTTTATATTTAGGCAAATATTTTACAAATAAATCCGGAAAAATGTTCTTCTGGACTTTATTTGATGTTGAATCGGTGTTATTGTTTTAGCATAATTTATTGAATTTAAAAAGCTTCTATTTGAAATATGAGATAAGATATTTTTTCTATATGGTTATTATTTTGATCGATGTAAGTAGACGATTGTGGTTTATATAGTGATTGAAGTATTAAGACATGAATGTCAGTATATCAGTGTACAAAATCCTACACTGATCAACTGGACTCATAATTAATGTGATCTTTTTTTTTAGTAAAATACATACATACACTCTTCTTTTTACAATATATATAATGTTTAATAATTGGAATATACTAGTTTTATTTCAAACAATTGTAACGAAGTTACTAATTTTCTTTATCAGTTTTAGGAGATGACAAAGTAATTGTGAGATGAAACTAAACGTGGACTGTATTTCGGAACGTAAATAATTCGGTGTCAACATACGAGGTTAACAGTTTTTGGTTAATAGAAGAAGTCAATATCTAATGTAAAGTATTTTCTGTGAACCTCGTATGAAGCTAATACCTTTGATCTCGGGAACTGCACTTGGATCCCAGGAGGGAATTGAGAGATACTGTTTAGCTATAAAAAGCGGCCGCATGGCAGTTTTCATTAATTCTGGCTCCGACTCTTAAAGAATCAAGAACTAAATCTAAAAAACCGTAGAAAGGATTAAGAGGGTAAATATCAGGAAAACATTTCACGTACACCATGCTTGGCAATAATCTAATCGAGCCTCACTATACTCTGTTCTGCGAGAGTTAAATATTACGTCATAAATTGCAACGTCATACAAGAAAAAGTCTGTCTCTGATAAAATGTCGGTTAAACTGGTAAAAAATATGGTATTTAGTTTTCAAAAATGCATTAAAATGGAAAGTTACTGCATCTACTGGTTTTTCGTGCCACTTTTTCTCGCTGAAAGTAGTCAATGAGTCTTAATTTCAAAATTTGTTCTTTTTCACCGTAGCACCAAGGCATTTCGTAACCATTTCACTAAATTTTACACTCTTCTAAATTTTGACATTAAGTGTCAAACTGACTTTAGATGATGGTTTTATTATTAATAAGAACTAATAATACGCTTGGTTTTGGGCGATCTTTTTCTAATGAAATGAGATGAGGAATGTGACGTCATATTGAACTTTCGCTGAACAGAGAGTACACTTACGCCGCTCCTGGCAGTAGTCGGGCCCTACTTCACATGCCGTATCTAGCAGTAGTCGAGGCCCATTCATTACACCGTGCCTGGCAGTAGTCGGGTCCCCCTCATTCACATACACCGTGCTTGGCAATAGTCGAGCCCCACTACACTTAACACCGCGCCTGGCAGTAGTCGGGCCCCACTTCATATACACCGTGGCTGGCAGTAGCAGCAGTCGGGTCCCCGTGCGTGACAATAGTCGGGTGTCACCGTCTCATTCTTCGACTTTAACCTTACCGTGTAACGCGTTCTAAACCACGATACCGCACACATCGATTCCTTCCATATTTATAATCATCTTCCTCGACCGTCGCATATCCCTCTCTGGATTAACTCATTAGTTCCTTATTTACTATATTTAACTTGGATAAACGCTGACCAATAAAATAACAAGTAAAACATTATCCCCCAAGTAAAACTTCCCTACACTTCACTCACTTTTTTCCGTATATAGTGTAATTGTTTTCGTTCTTTTGCTTCACATAAATTGATTTTCTTTTACCATTTTTTTACATATGTACGCTCTCTTTTGAATGCATTTAATGGTTTTGTTTTCATATTTTTGCTTTGCTCAAATTTGTTTTCTTCATCGAGACTTTTAGCTTTTTCTTTCTGTTTTTACTTCGTTTGTAGATGTTTTGTGTTGTTTGTCTTTCAAATGTTTGTTCTTTGTTTCCTAGGTTACAATTTTATTAGTTTTTTGAAGCTATTTTCAAATTTTTATGCGTAGCCTAGTTGGAATTTCGTTTTTTCTCATTTTACGTATTGTTCACCAACCTTCATTTAGTTTTCCTTTAGCTCTTCCATTTCTTTTCTCTATCAACAATTTCAATTTGCCTTGGTTCTTCTTTCTTTTTCACTCGGTACTTTCTTTGTTCTCTGCGGACTACTATGCGGAGGGCACAGGCCGTATAGAAGTGTATGACGAAACTGCATTTCCCGGCCTAGTGCGCTCCATAGTAAGGGTTGGCGCGCGACCTCGAAACAGCGTAACATCCGGAACACTCGATGCGCGGCTAGGGATTTCGGAGGTTTTCGAGAAGGCCTGCTACCCGTATATAAGGACTGGGACAAGTGGTGTTAGTTTTAAGTTTTAAGTACGACGCGTTGTAGTGAAAGAATATAAGAGTGTAAGCTTTAGAAAATAAGCGTTGACTTAGTTAACGATTTGTTGGAGTTGTAAAGGGCGAATAAATTGTGTTTATTGTAGAAGTACAAGACTGTGTTTTAACCCACGGAAAAATCGTAACGTCAGTGTCAGGATCGGACTGAACTTTGTTGTAAGTTAATGTAATTTGTGTGAGTGTATGCCGGTAACGCGAAGTCTGACTGCAACCATGGAGGAACAACTCGCCGCTATTAAAGCAACGCTTAAAGAGGACAAACAAGAACAAGAAAGGAGTAGCCTGGAAGTATTGGAAGTTCTTGCAGGGACCAAGATTGAAATTGAACAGTCTGTCGCGCAGAGTCTCAAAAACATTCAAGGTTTAGTTCAAAAAGAGTTAAGTGTGTTGTAGATAAAGTGGAAAAACACGTTCAGAATCAGCTCACAGAAGTTCGGGACGATGTAAATAAAGTGCAGAACGATGTCCCGATTAAGATACGTGAGTTAGAGAGGAAGCTGGATACTAGTAGCGGAAGAGCCAGTTCTGCAATCACTAAACCTCCCAGGTATGACGGCCAAACTTCATGGGCTGGGTACAAGATTCAAAGAAGCCGCGGCAAGGGCCAACAGTTGGAGTAACGTGGAGATGGCCGTAGCATTAGTAGTGCCATTGCGAGTATCTGCCTTGGAACTGTTGCAAACGCTTCCTGCCCCGCAACGAAGCGATTATGAAGCCCTAGCAGATGCTAAAGAGCGTCATTATGGAGACCAGCATAGAAAAGGACTTTACCAAATACAACCGATAAAAACCAAATTAAACCCGGTGAGAACTTGCAAAAATTTGAAGCTGAAATTCGACGCCTTGTTAATCTGGCCTATCCAACACTTCCCGAGGATGTCTATGAAGAATTTGTTGTCCAATATTTTGTGGAAGGGATTAGAGATCCGGAGATGAAGATGCTCAAGATGTTCAAGGGTAGCAACAGCAGCGAAGTGCTTGATCGGGCACTAGAAGTTGAGGCTGCATGTAGTGATTTAAAACCAAAGGTCAGGGCCTTATCAATTCAAGACGAAGGGGCACCTTCTACAAACAGCGTTGCAGAATCAATTTTCGAGTCATTAAATGGGACAATCAGTACAGAAAACAAGTGGATCAGAAAATGACAAATTTCACTTTGCCGAGTACGATTACCGTCCCGTTCCCCATCCAGGGACGCACACTCAAGGAACCAGGAAAACTTCAATTAGGGTGACTTTTATAACTAATAGTAAAACTTCAGTTTGAAGATAAAATACCAGACATGACGTATATTGCATTGTTTGTGACAATGCAATCTACCTCATTTCTGGTGTTTTATCTTCAAACTGAAGTTTTACTGACAGTTGTAAAAGTCACCCTAAGTCAACATTACGGGGCGAATGTTAACTCAGGAGGACGGAGCCCCCAGAATTGTCTCCATCTCCATCAAGAGCCGTGGTAAATCAATCGGAAGCCTTAACGTGGATGGGAAGGTGGATGGCAGGAACATTACCTTTACTCTGGACACCGGAGCGGCGGTATCCTTGATCCGGTCAAACCTCGTGGAAAGAAGCAAGATTCAGTCCCTACAAAGAAAAATTGTTTTGCGCACTGTTCCCGAACTTTTCCTGGGAAGAATTAGGTTACATCACACAGTGCTGGTGGCAGATATGAGAACGATTTCATTTTGTCTACGGTCAGCTAAATATTCTGAGGTTTGGAAGTGAGGAATTTATCTTGTCGGACAACCATCACCACGAGTCATCCATTAAAGTACTGGCAACTCAGACAGTAAGAATACACGGCAATTCCGAGAAAATCATTTTTGGAAAGTTGGAGAGAAATTCTGAGCGCTGTGTTGGATTTGTGCGAAACCCAGATAAACTAGGAAAGTGTTTCGTTGGAAGATCACTTGTGAATTCAAAATAAAAGAAGTCCCAATAAAGGTAGCCAACATCTTTGCAGGCGTGGTTAAGAGTAACAAAGAGTGAGCAAATTTGAATTAGCAGAACATCAATGCAAAGCAGAGGCCAACAATCTTTTAAATGAACTTGACAAAACCTGGGAGCATCTGTCACCACCGCAACTACAAAAGGCTTGACAAGTGATAATGAACCATGCCGAAATATTTGAAACGCCGAATAATGCAGGAAAAACGGACATTGCAAAACACAGAATCAACACCGGCAATGCCCAACCAATTCGACAACCACCCAGGAGACTGCCTGTAGCTAGACAACAGAAGTTCAGACTTGGTCTCTAAGATGCTTGACGACGGAGCTATAGAGAAATCGTGTAGCCCTTGGTCGTCATCTGTTGTTCTAGTCACCAAGAAGGTTGTGTCAGCCAGATTCTGTGTGGACTACCGAAAACTGAATGACGTCACTAAGAAGGATAGTTATCCATTTCCGCGAATCGCATTAACAACTTTATCAGGATCGTGTTGGTTTTCCACCTTGGATCTGAAGAATAGTTACTGGCAAGTAGGTGTTGAGGAGCAGGACAAGGAGAAGACCGCGTTTTCTACTGGAAGTGGCTTGTATCAATTTAATGTGATGCCATTTGGACTTTGTAACACTCCCGCCACATTTGAAAGACTGAATGGAGATTGTGCTTCGGGGCCTCAACTGGAAGACTTGTCTAACTCACACTCACACTAACTTTTGAAGAACATTTTAACAATTTTCGGGAGGTTTTTGCCAGAATCGGTGGTGCCAATCTCCGATTGAATGCCAAGAAGGGTTTGTTCTTCCAAAAACAGGTTGAATTCGTGGGGCACGGGGTATCGACTCAGGGCATTCAGACGGACAAGAAGAAACTTCAATCAAGCAGAGAATGGCCAGTACCTCGGGATAAGCACGAGCTGAGAAGTTTTCTAGGACTCGCCACCTATTACAGACGATTTGTAGAGGGATTTGCCGACATTGCAGCACCCTTACATCAACTTACTGAGGAGAAAACACCCTATTGTTGGAATGTTAAATGTGATCAAGCTTTCAGGAGGCTAAAAGCATCTCTTTGCTCCAGCCCTCTTCTTAGCTATCCACGACCACAGGACAAGTTCATTTTGAACATAGATGCGAGTAATATTGATATTGGAGCGGTGCTATCCCAAGTACAAGATGGAGAAGAGCACGTCATAGAATATTTCAGTAGGAAACTTACCAAACCAGAACGAAACTATTGTGTTACGAGAAAAGAACTACTTGCTATAATCAAATCCGTCGACCACTTCCACAAATATTTGTATGGACAGGAATTCTTAATAAGAACTGGAACATTCAAATGGTTCCTGGAAATGAAACAACCAGAGGGACAGGTCGCGAGATGGCTCGAAAAGCTACACCAGTATCTTTTCAATATCGAATATCGAGCTGGAAAACTGCATAATAACGCAGATGCCCTGTCAAGGAGACCATGCCCGGAAGAGTGTAGACAATGTAAAAAAATTAAACAACTTGAGGGAATTGTGTCAATCCGAACGGTTTAGCTAAGAGCAGACGACCAACGGAGTTCCAGACAAGTTAGGAAAGATCAGCTGGACGACAGTGACATAGATTCATTGCTGCTACGAAAAGAACAGATCGAGCCAAGACCTACAAGTCAAGAAATTTCGAATGAAAGCCTGTCATCTAAAGCACTATGGGCTCAGTGGGGTTCGCTTGTGGTTGAGGACGAGTTGTTGAAGAGAGCCTGGGAGAGCGCCGATGGGAAGGAGATTAATAATCAACTAGTCGTCCCCAGAGTAAAAGTCACTCACGTACTGGAAGAAGTGCATAATGGGAAGTCAGGCGATCATTTGGGAGTCAACAAAACGTTGGAGAAAATTTGACAACGATTCTACTGGGTCAACTACTGCCAAGACGTTAAATCACGGTGCCGACAGTGTTCCACATGTGCAGCAAGTCAAGGACAAGATCCAGAGGGCCTATGAAGCAGTACAACGTGGGACTGCTATTCGAACGGTTGGCCATAGATGTTGCCGGACCTTTTCCTGAAACCACCAGAGGCAATAAGTACATTCTAGTTGTTATGGAGTACTTCAGCATGTGGCTTGAAGTGTTTGCTATCCCTAATCAAGAAGCCGACACAGTGGCGGATGTACTCGTCGAGAATGTCTCCAGCAGATTTGGCATACCGTTGGAGTTACACGCTGACCAGGGACGTAACTTTGAGTCCAAGCTTTTCCAGAAGCTCTGTGAACTGTTGGGTATCAGGAAAACCAGAACGACACCACTGCATTCCCAATTAGATGGTATGGTTGAGAGATTTAATAAGACAATAGAACTTTAGAACAACATCATTCCAAGGTTGTCGATGGACATCAGAGGGATTGGGATCAGCATATACCGCTTTTCTTGATGGTGTACAGATCAGCAGTTCACAATTCGACAGGACAAACACCATCAAAAGTCTTATTTGGTCGAGAACATCGGCTTCCATGTTATGTAGTATTCGGATCACCAACAGGCCAGAAGAGAGGCGTTGAGGACTACGTTGACGAACTTCAAGAAAAATTGAATGAATCACAGAGAAAGAAAGGGAAGTCGCCGAAATTAACACCGATTTGGGAAGGACCTTACAATGTGGTAAAAGCGATCAATGACGTCGTCTACAGGGTCCAACGCAGCCCTAAAAGCAAGATGAAAGTTGTTTACCTGGATAGATTGAAGCGGTACCAAGGACGTGATGAAGCAGATCGGGACGATCAGCTCTAAGTGAGGGACAGTGTTGCGGAGACTACTATACGGAGGGCAGGGCCGTATAGAAGTGCATGACGAAGCTGCATTTCCCCGCCTAGTGTGCTCCATAGTAAGTGTTGGCTCGCAACTTCGAAACAGCGTAACATCCGGAACACTCGATGCTTGAGTCGATGCGCGGCTAGGGATTTCGGAGGTTTACGAGAAGGCCTGCTATCCATATATAAGGACTGGAACGACTGGCGTTAGTTTTAAGTACGCATTGTAAAAGAACATAAGAGTGTAAGCTTTAGTAAAGCAATTTAGTTAACGATTTGTTGGAGTTGTACAAGACAGTGTTTTAACCCACGGGACAATCGTAACAATATTGATACATCGTCATTGATATTAAATGGATACTAATTAGATGTCGTAAAGTCAAAAATCCTGACTTGACAAATTTGGGGCTAAAAATTTTCTACAGGAAGGATGTGCCTTCAATCTTGGAGGCACATCTTTTCTTCTTCAACCACGAACCACAACCAAGGCATAAATCAATTTTAAAGTGGTGAAAGTCACACGTTCTTATAACCACATTAAATCTGATTTTATTGTAAAAATATGTTAATTTTTATTATTATTCAACATAAATGCACCTGGGTTATTCTTGAACTTGAACCTACCAATATTTCAGAAAGTACGGTAAAAATAAAGAAGACACCATTGTGAATGGCGCTCGTATCTTGTTGAAATACTCAGTTTACTTTTTTTATATACGTCAGTACATTTATCTAAATAATTTATGTAGGAAATAAACAAATAATCAGAAGTATTAAAAAATATTCACAGAATATAATATACAACCCACCTCATAACAAATTGCCTAATTTTTTTTTAACATTATTACAGTTTAGTGCTTACGTTCGTTTAAAGTGTTACAATTGCATAAAAATAAAGTGTACACATAGTTTATCAGAAAAACCAGAACGGAATGACGTTCATGACAAAATTGAACGGCTGCAAAGCACAAAATATACCGTCATTTCGTGTGGCAAAAGCATTCTTCATTTTTCAAAGGCTTCTACGCCGCCGACTGTCAAATTAACACACAGTCTTAAAAGCCGAATTTAACCTCACTCTTATGCATTTTCGGCTCTTCAAGTGCCTTTAGTGGGGCTGCCAAGTAGAGCAACCAAATGCAAATTGACAAGTGTTAACCACTTGAAAGGACGATATACTCTATTCAGAAAATTGTAAAGAATTACCTACAAAAAAAGGTCAAAAAACATTTGTTATGATCGGTTTTTTGCTGCTTGCTACGCCACACTCCAAGCAAAGTTCGTTGTTCTTTATGAGATTGTGATTTTATGTCATAAAAGTGTGAATTTTATTGTGTACCTCTTAAGGCTTTCAAGAAGAATAAAATATAGTACAATATATTTAGACCTATCGTTCATTAAAATAAACTGAATGAAACATCATTTGCATTAAGTGGGAGTCAATGAACTGGTTGAAATCTTTGACTCGGTTTTTCTGAAAAACTCTGCGTTATTATTATTAATCAAGTGCTTTATAAAATTAATAGCTAAAATTATTGCGAAGGGTGACAACTGAAGAAAAAAAAGAGGTACTTTTCCTCTATTACTGATAAAACCATTAGAACCACTTAACTAAAATCTCACAAATGAATAATATTCGAATTAGAGAATATTTTATCAGGTAAATGAAATGATGCAATCATTGCGAGTTTACGAATTGGCAGGTTAGTTGTTTGTATAAATATCAAAAATTGGCCAAAACACGAAGGCACATCGTCCATATATTATTGTTTTTTTGTTATATCGGGTGTCCAGTGCATGTTTGGACCTACATAAAAAATTAAGATGACATAATCTGTTTTTCTTTTTTTTTGCGCCTGTAGACAATTTAATTGAGAAATTTTGATATGTGAATTGCAGTACACATAGCTGGCTATCATTTTGCAATTTTTTAATATTCGTTTTGTCCTTTTTGTCACGCAACATGTCGAAGAGTGCAAAGATTGAGTTGGCAAGATTGGAACGATAGCGAAATTCTAGAACCACACGGTCGCAACCAATGATTTAGTACATATGGACAGAGCCAACAAATGCCTATATTGCCTAAAACGCCTAAAAGTGGCCCACTTTTTTGGCAGGAAGTCCGCCTCTTTTAAGGTTCCCATTACGTATTTTGTCGTCAGCACACGTCGTAAACAAGCATCATGTCATAGCTTAAAGCCGGACCGGATATTGATTGTCGATTATTCTTGTTTTTTCTTAGGTTAGAAGTTAAGTTTTAGAAAACCTTGAAGCTAGGTTAGTTATCTAAGGCTAAGAGCCCTAGCGTTCCAGCTAGGAGATGGTTATAAATTCGATTTTCGACTGGATGGGAGATAAGAAATAATTAACCATTCGAGAACAGCTAATTTTGACAAACCTTTTTGAGCGGCATACAAACAGTGCAATCATACCGAAGTTTGTGTATTTAGACGGAAATGATAAGTAAGAATCGTTATTAATGTCGTTTTGTGCTTTATATCTTCATTAAAACATTATTTTTCTGTTGTTATTCGCATTTTATTAACATTATCTTTATCTTTATCCTTATATAACTTACAATCGCACATAAATGAATTAAAGTATAAAGAAAATAATAGGAATAGCAACACCGCCAGTTTATTAATTATGAAGAGCATATTTGTTTTGATGTTTTACGATTTTTTTTCAGTTCTTTAGCTACAAAACTATAAATTCTGCCTTGGAGCTTTTGCCTAAAAGAGACGATTTAGGAATACATTATAAATATATCTTAAATCAAACATGAAACATGATGATCAAGATTAAGTTTGAAGATCCATCTGATATATAATAGCTTGGTCCGCCATATTGCCTTGCGGGCATTAATGTCAAATGACGTAATTCTGGAATGGTCAATAAAAATAATGACAGTGACAACTGTTTTGCAATAATTTGACGTAAAACGTCATGACGTCACTTCCGACGGATATCGCCGCTATATTCCGCTATAGTTTTTAAGGTTTCTACTGCTAAAAAGGAGGGCCAAAACTGTAAAACAAGAAGGGTCTCCAGATTAGCTCGTTGGTCGCAACCAGTGACTTTGTACTACTAGACCCAAGTATGGCTATACATCGCCGAAATACACGCTGTTTCCAATACCTCCAACATTCTTTTTTTCTGATCATCTCTTTCTACATTATCTGTAGTTAAGTTTAATCTGCGTTAAGTTTATCTCTCTTGTGGCACCCTTTATTGTCAAAACAACGATCCAAACATCGACGTATACATGACGTTTCCTGATTTTCTGACATTTCTTTATGATAATAAATGGCGTTTTCGGGAGACCGCTCTGAGAGTATTTCAATTCTAACATTCTTATTAAGAAACCAAAGGATGGGAATAATCAATTTTTAACTTCGTATGTCACCGTTGGTGTCACTAATTGCAAGTCACTGGTTGCAACTTTTCTATTCGAAGATCTTCTGTCAAACTCAAAACAGATTTTGAAGTACAACTCATAGCGTTTTCGGGTGGCGGCTCTAGAGCAGTCTGACGGTATTCCCGTCATTTTTCTCAACAAGAATGCGAGGATGGCAGTACTCTCAGAGAGCTCTAGAGCCGCCACCCGAAAACATTGTAAGTAGTATTTAAGAGCCGCTTTCCAGCTGTAATAAAAGGATTTGAGCGTGAAGCTCCCGGAGCGTTAAGTCCATACGGATTTTAAAGACTCTAGCTGGAACAGCTTTTCATAGTTGTCAAAAGTACTTCAAATACCCAAATTTCGGTAGATACTCGAAGGGCAACGGGGGAGGAACATTGGAGCGTTTCAAGTGCATGACGTACCAAGGTGCTGGAAAACTAAAAAAACGAACTTCACGCTTCGGAATTGCTCCGAGCTACTCCCATGGCAAGAAGGAAAGCGGCTAACGCATAGATGGGCGAAGGGAAAATTCCCAAAAAATCTTTGAACCTAATTTTGTGTTTTTACCCGGGTTTTTTTTCCATCTTTTTTTGAAAGCACCCGCCAGTTTCAAGATTTTAGATTAGAACTCAATAAATCCAGATTCTGGTTTGTTTTTTGATAAACTATACACTGGTCAATTGATCAAAAGCCTGAAACTGCACAAACCACCAAATAATTGCTTAATCGGTAAGTGTTTCAACCAATCACAAGTTTGTATTTAATCAAATTTGGACACATCGGACGTTTTTCATCGGACTGACGGATCCATGAAAATCAGTCTTTAGGCGTATTGAAAATAGAAACGTAATTTATATTTAGAGGTTATAATGGAATAAAACCGGAACTTTCCTGGACGCTTATTTTATAGGAAAGAGTGAAAGTGAAAGTGAGAATTTTGACATCCTTGAATGGTCAAAAAATTCTGTTGACGAATTCCATTGGCCAGCAATTCTCACTTTCACCCTTTCCTATAGAATAAGGCCCCAGGGAATAAACCCTCAAAAATGAAAAAATCGGGTGAAAACCCATCTCTAAATTTAACCTTATTATGCAATGAAACTTATAGCGTATTCTTTTGGTAATACCGGGCAGCTCTAATGTTGCACTGTTGCGAATTGTATGTTCTTTTGGTAGAGCGAGTGCATATTCGTGTGTTCTATTGGATAACTGGTTGGGCCAGTATGAACTGAGTGCAAAGTTTTTGGCACGAGCTCGAAGAGCACCCGTTACATTGACACCTCATTCGTGTTCTCTTGGGACTGCACCAGTTTTCCATGATAATAGAACTGGTGGATAACTAGTGCAACCTTCATGTGAAACGATATTTAGTCTGGAGAAAATCTGGAATCTTCTTTAATTTAAATTCAAAAAGCAAAATTTCAAGATCTGAAGAAAAGACTTTAGTAAAGACTGCTTAGATATCTTACAATAAGTAAAACTTACGTATATTATTATCATACCTTCTTCAAGTAGACATCAATGGATTGTCGATCAATTAATACCAGCTCATTACAATGTCGTCTTGAAAAAATCAATAATCGAGCAAGAACAAGTTTGGTTTAAAACAAGTTTTTCTCGACAACAAATTCATGTAAGTAAGAAGAAAATGTGGCACTATATAAACAAGATGGTTGCTGATTTCGATGTTCAATTGACGGCAATTTGGCCAACCAACTTATTAAAATATCAGACTGAATTATCATTATTTCCATTCCTCCTCTTCCTGGTTAGTAAACATGAAAATTCTTGGGTTTGATTTTGATTCTTTTAAAGGAAGCGTAAGCCACATAGATAATAAATGGACGTGTTACTCGTGAATAACTGATAGGTCTAATTAATTTGTTCTTTAAAAATTGATAGATACCTACTTATTGGTATTTAAAATTGTAAGAAAAGTAGCGGTGCTCTGGAAGACAAATCCAGATTGGTTGTTCAGCTAGAATTTACTTAGAAAGATTTTTAGAAAGAACTAAATGCATTGCTAAGATTTAGTTTATAAATTGAGCGTAAGTATAATCTTGAGTTGTCTTTTAAGTAGAGGCTCCAATTTGTAGCTGAAGAAAATATAAAAAGATCAAAGCAAGTATGATCCTTAACATTAATAAGTTGGAGCGATGTTACCATTTTTATTATTTTTTTTTTACTTTATTTACTTGTAATTATAAGTTATACGTAAGGGTGAATATATTGTTAACTAAAGGCGAATAAAAGCAAAGAAATAAGAGATGTAGAAACAACATGTAAATTGTCATGATTCTTGAGCACTATTTCCGTATAAACACGGAAAATTCTTGACTACACTCCTTGTATGCCGCTCAAAGCAGTTTGTCAAAGTTAGGTGTTCCGGAATCGTTCACTGCTTTTTGCTCTCAAATTGTCGAAGTGCTTGGTAACCGCGACGCGCCAAATTCAAACGTTTGCAGCCTCGAGACGTTTTGCGCCAAAAAAAAGCCCAAACCTGAGGTATTAGAAAAAAATGCGCAGCAGCCGGCTAATGGGACTACAACTTACCTTTCAAACAATTTTAAATAGACGCAAAAAAAATAAAAAAAACATTCCATGTTAATTTCCTATGTCCAGAGTTGCGTTCGACACCCGATATTTGGAATTTGGAAGAAAAACTAACGATTCACTCACGCATAAACCAAAAACTTGGATCTAGATGCGCGTGTATAATATCGCATAAAATTCTCTAAAAGTTGTATATGTTGTAAATCATTAAAGTTTAAAGAGACTTTAACGCCTACTCTACCTTATTGTCTAAATAGATTTCTATATTACCAGACCTACAATTATTTCGTAAATTGAGTGAAAAGTGTGAAAAAAAACATATCGGATTGCATTCGCCAAATTAAAAATTAACTTAAGGACGCTTATCTTCAGCTAGCAAAACAGATAGATGTTAAAAGCATGACAATATGTCAGAGAGTAGTCTCCGAATCCACATCATCACTACCACACCTCAACCTGTTAACTGAGGGCCGTAAAACAGAACTTGAAAAATCTCACAAACAAGCGGCAAAAAGTTAGTTGTATCTTGCAAATAAGTTTTTTTAATAAACATCTCTTATTGCCTTTAATATCGTTGATTCTTTCCAAAACTCATTGTGCGTTAAAATCACCTGTTAATATGCTGCTCTTCAACCCTTATCAAAAGCCGTTATCATCTGTGTATTTATGAAAATAAAAGAAAAATCTTTTTGAGAGATGAAATAAACCAAATGAAACTGCCTAGTGAACGGATCCTACGGGGACCCACTGACTTTTCCTGTGCTCGGCTTCGACGGCGGCTTTCACTTGAGCGCACACGTGAGCGACGTTCGCTCCTGCGGATACTACCGCGGTCACTAAGTGTCGGTATTCGGCTTCTAGTTTGTGACCATGCTCGAACATTTCTTTGGCTGCTTTACCGGATAATTTATCCAAGCTATACCTAAAGAGGAAATACATAATAAATATGAGAACTGTTTTAGTACCCGAAGAAATTTATTCAAATGTAGCAGGGTGGATCCTACGATATATGGAGATCCTGCGTGTACAGAAAGACGAAAAATGGTTAAGTATAAAATACAAAAAGAGAATTAATAAAAAAGGTTTTTCTTATTAACAAAAACATTTCTAAATAAAAAATCAGAACAAGTCAAAACACGCCAAAAAAAGATTTTTTTTATATAAAAAAAGCACGTTTAGCAGTGCCATGAATCGAACCCACCACTATGTGACTTGAAAGCGGGCGTGCTGCGCGTGCTCGACTAGATCACCGATGAATATTGTTGGTTCGCATTAGTGGGTTATTGGAAATCTAAAAAGCGTTCTATTTTTATAGGTAAATCACATATACCATATTGTTACGCGATACGGGTTCCAATAATTTATCGTCAATGAACTACACACTTTTATTTACTTTTAACTATTACCACACGATTAAAACACAATTACTCTCGTTCGCACTGTTCGCTTATTTCGCTTATTTACCACACTACACTATCTATTCCCATCTCGCGCGGCTCGCTGGTTTATATACCCGGCCTGAACACACTCTCGTACTTTCGAGAACGGAGGCGACTGTTCCCGGTTCTCGTTTAGTCTAGATGAATTCCCGGGATCGGAGTCGGCGCTCGGCGTTGCCGCTTCGGCCCGAATCTCTGTGGACCGACAGTAAGGCGTAACATTGCCCCCCTCTTAGTTCTGATCGTCCCGATCAGAGAAATCTCCACGACTGTAAGTCTTTAACTGTTCAGGTTAAAGCACTTGCTCTAGGGGTACGTTGGATCCTGTATACCACGTCGTTGATCCGTTTGATGACTGTATATGGAACCTCCCAAGTTGGAGACACCAAGGTTTGGGGTTGATGCGAAAATTTGTTTGCATTTTAGTTTTAGTCTGTGTTAGATTTACCTCACATTCGGTTGTAAGCGGAACGGAGTGAAGAAAAGCGGTATAAAATTATTCACATTCCATATAATTATATTATAATTCGGCCGTTTGTGTTTGACCAGTTCTCCTAACCTGAAATATCTACAGGGTTCTGATTTATTATGGAATGTCAAAAACCTTCAGAATAAATCGATTTTAGTAAGAATTATTCAGGGTGAGTGAGAAATAGTATACAACTGGCAACCGGCTTTTAATGGTTATTTATAATATCTATAAGTGTTACAATGAATCTCTAAAGCACGAATTTCGCCGTGTTAAAAGTTGTATTTTTAAGTGTTTGTAATTTTTTTTTATGATACCACCCAGTTTTTTTTCCTAATTGAATGCAGTGTGCATACAATTTTAGGTACTATTCTACACATATTCTATCCAGCGTTACCTATGCCTAAAATTGATAGATTTTGAATTATTCAATTACAAATCATTAATTTAATAAATACAGATAGTTTGTTTAAGCCATAATTATGTCTTGGCATGTTTTTGTACTTTTTGTTAATAAAGTTGCTACTTTACTCGCCGTATAGAAAGAGTAAAATTGTTTACTTTAATTTTTGACTCCCTATAGAGTGAAGTGATAATTTTTTGTTATACTAGGTGATGTGATGTTTCGAATGATCAATTATTTTTTACAAATTGATTCTAAAAAGTGATTTATATTTCGGAAGTACAAAAAATAGCTTATACACCACGGGACCCAAGTGTCATTTTATCCCTCGACTATAGAAGCATAATTGCATTATTTCTTTTAAGCCTGTATTTTTCCTTTAACAATACAGATATAGGTATCACTAATAAACAAATATTCAGAAAAAAATAGTGATTAAATTAACATGATTCAGTTATCAACTTTTTCCACGGGGTGTTCAGAAGTTAAGCCATTTTATACCATTTTTAGTACAGTGAAACAGTCTTGCGAAAACTGCATCGTTCTATACCTTTGCTATTGCTAGATACCGAAACACCCTGCAACCTTCAACGAAGTTGAGTCAGCACTACACTAGAAAAGAAAACTGGGTGGTTCCATTTTCCAATTCAAAAATTAAATTTGAAACTTGTATCATATTTTTGACTCACCATGTATAAGTAATTAGAAATAGTTTTAAAATGTGCACAAGGCGAAAACCAAATCGACGGTCGACCTGTTCAGGCGTTTTTGCTAAAATCTATTTATTCTGAAAGTTTTTAATATACTCCACAAAAAAATCACTATGAATTCAGTTTAAAATGATGTACAGAGTGTCTCACATTTTGCAATTGCAAGACTAGCAAGAGTCTTGTGGCAAGACCAAGACTCTCCATGTAAGAACAAGGCCAAGACCAAGACCATGTTTCATTTGGCAAGACCAAGAACAAGACTCTCCATGCAAGAACAAGACCAAGACCAAGACCACCTTAGTCTTGGTCTTGTTTTGCTCATCATTACTGGCTTGTGCTCCCTCATCCGTAGTTCTGTAGTTCTGTCTCGTACATTATTTCGCGATGAGCATTACCAAACGTCCGCTCTAACGCCGCAGCAATTGCGTTGTAATTACACTTTTCATTGGTCGACAATGTAGGCATGATCCTCTCAAAGCTACTAAAAGTTCGGTAGTCTTGTCCAAATCTGTCCATCCATTTTTAACTGCTGCCGCCTCAAATTGGTCTTTATAAATGCTGCAAGAAGTAGTACCGTCGAAAACTGAAGGCTTAGTAATGTTTAGTCGCTCAGCGGTTGAAGTTGGTCCACTGCGACGTATTTCCCAGATCCGCCATTGTTCTTCGAACTCCATCATTTTCACTTCTACTTCATGTTTGACTTGATCCACGTCTTGTTTGACTCCAGTCATTTTAGTTGAGACAAGTTCTTGCAACTCGCGACGACCATCCGTTAGTTAATGCTTGAAACAGAGCAGCTTGATTTTTTCTTTGTTCCTCTTTGATACTTCTTGTCGTGTAACGCCCTCTTGCTTACAAGGGTTTCACCAAAAGACAATGCGACATCTCAATAATATTTGTCGCCCTAACCCGCGAGACGCCCTACTGCGTACGGGGGTTGTACTAACACAACTCAACTACCTGACATTAGAGGTCGCTAGCACCCTGCGCGAGCCGCGTTTTGTCAAAAATCGTATCGTCGATCAAATCACGGCGGGAGAAATCGCGCCCGGTGATTGGTCCGCGCCAGATTGCCGGAAGTAAGAGAGAAGGAAAAAAAGAAGTCATGTCACGTCACGTCCGACTGCCCCTCGTGTTTTCTCAAGAGGGGTGATGTAAAATTTCCGAAAAAATAATATTCGGAAAATATTCCAGAAAATGTCCGGAAATTTTACCGGTAAAATAGAAAACATTTGGAATTAAAAATTTGTAGCAGTTTTAAATGTGTTCAATATTCGGCTAAAAGCATTTTTAGTTCAGGAAATACTTATTTTGTTTGTAAATTGTGGCTCCCCTAAGCTAGAATTGTTAGCATAATCATAATTATATTAAAAAATCCAGGAAAACTTTGACGGTTAAGTTAAAAAGAAAGGCATTTGATTGCAGATTGACAATAATGACATCGACTTGTGACAAATGCAGAAAATTTCCATTCCAAGAAAGGAAATTTTTCCGGAAAAATTTCGTTTGGAAAATTTCCGCTTTTACATCACTGCTCATCAGTCAATTTTATCAATTTTTACTCTGGGCGAATTCCAAAATTCACCGGGTCATCTACAGGTTGACCTGGTCATGTGATGGCCAACTAGCAGTTTAATGGATTAAGCAGGTGACTGATCTACCCGGTAGATGATCTCGTGAGTTCTGGAATTCGCCCTCTATTTGGCCAATCAATAAGAAAAGTTTATTGAACTCGGTAGGGCATCAGGAATTGATGATAAGAGATTTCCCCGGCGTGTAAACTTGCCAAAGTGCTCAACTGTGGACTGTGGCAGGTTTTCCTGGCACATTCGCCGTGAAACAAGCTGTTGGCCCTGGTGCAGTGTTGGATGGCCGTAATCCTCGCGAGCCGATAGATAGTAAACACTAAACTACAACTGCACACCTGTTGGCTTCTTCACAAATCAAGGTCAGATAGCTGTAAGATTTTGTTTTGCCTGTAAATGACGAACAGCAGCCAGTTTGGCCTTCGTCTCTAAGCTTTTTGGGACCGAAACTCTCCCGATATAAATAAACTATACGTAGCATAGAGGCTGCCACGTAGAATTCTTCTTATTAATCTGGTTTAATCGCATCCAGACGAGTTTTTATACTCATTAAAGTTATCAACACTGACGGTTTTAACCAGTGAAGACTATATATTTTGCAGACATCGTTATACCTCGCTTTTAAATTGGACAAAGTGTCTAGAGTTAAGGTTTTTTAAATTAATTAAAATTCATACGTAACGCTAACTTCTTCTTTCTTCTTTAGGTGCCCTGTCCTCTTCGGACGTTGGCAATCATCAGCGCTATCTCCATACCATTGCCTTAAGTTTTTTAGCCAGGATATCCTTCTTCTACCCGGGCCTCTTCTTCCTTCGATCTTGCCATCTATAATAAGCTTTAAAAGTCGATATTTGTCAATCCTTAAGATGTGACCAAAATGCTCCAGTTTGCGCTTGTTTAGTGTAAGCAGAACTTCCGGTTGCTTGTCGAGGCGTTGAAGTACCTCGGTGTTACGCACTCTTTCTACCCAGGAGATACTCAATAGCCTTCTGTGCGTCCACATTTCAAAGGCCCCCAATTTTTTACACATCGCATCTGTCAAGGTCCAAGCTTCCATTCCATAAAACAGTATGTTGAACACGTAACAGCGCAGTATTCGGGTGCGCAGAGGCTAGCTTAAATTTCTGCTGCAAAGTACATTACGCATCCGCAGGAACGTAGCACGAGCCTGTTCTATTCTGGCTCGAATCTCCTGCATGCCGTCCCATTTCTCATTTAGTTGACACCCGAGATATTTAAAAGTTTCAACTCGCTAATAACGCTAACTACTACTGGATATATGATATTATGATCTGAGATTACTGTTAATTTTCCTTGACATATTTCTAATTTTATTTTAATGGGATAATCTTGATAATTATTAGTCGGTCGTAGTTTTATTTTAGTGTGTTTAACGTACCTTTTTAGTTAAAGTTGAAACAACATATTACTTTTCACGATTTTGTCTGATAAATTTATAAGGATATTAATCTCGAAACGGGTGATATTTGTTTACACACAATTTTCCTACCGAATTTTCCTTTTACTTAATAAATTTAGCTTAACTCTACTAATATTTGACTTTGAATTGACTTGGGTTTAAGGGAGTTAATTTTTGAGAGGCCAGATGATTGCAGCCGAAACTTCTCCTTCAGTAGTGCCGACATTTTACTGAGAAAGTATTACATTTATAAAATTCTAACTGTTGGCCGTTTTATAACTTGAGATTGAAATAATTTGTTCTTATTAATTCTCTGTGTTGTGCTATAACTAGAAGTAAAGAATTAGTAAAACAATGGAGCCAAAAGACCAAAACGAACGCTCTTACTCAAACTGCCCACCGTTCACAGTTGAGAACATCGGTTCGGAAGTGATCGAATTGGAGAATTCGTTGACTCGCAATCCGCGGCTTTCTGCGACTCTAATCGCGGTTACTGACTCACTTTCGATGCCTCAACTGTCTCCTTATTCTCTTGGACTAAATAACACGTCTTTGATCATTCCCCCTCTATCGAATCGCGCAACGCTACAAGGACAGTCTTGTGGTCACGGGTCAAAGGCGTGACTTTCTCGGACTGCAACCAAAACAAAATAAACAACCCTGCAGAAACAGAAATACGAGAACGTTGACGCGCGACATTCTTCAGCATCTCCATAAATGCTGCCAGTTGCTTATTCATGATTTTTGTCGTAGATCGAGTATATGGCATGTAGAAAACCCCAAAGTTCTTGCACTGTCCATACCATGCAAAATTCCACGCGCGCTACGACTCCTTTGTCCGTACAGTCACAAATTTGACGAAAATTATCCCACTTCTGACACCAGTTGTTACGGCATTCGGGTTCCAATAATTTATCGTCAATTAACTACACACTTTTATTTACTTTTAACTATTACAACACGATTAAAACACAATTACGCACTACTAACAATTGGCACTGTTCGCTTGTCCGCTTATTTACTACACTGCACTATCTATTCGATCCCATATCGCGCGGCTCTCTGATTTATGGGGCGGGATTTTTTATGGCGTTGCCGCTTCGGCCCGAATCTTTGTGGACCGACGGTCGGGCGTAACAATATTATACACCAGATAACCAGCAAAAAAACGAAAAGCTAGAGGAAAATTAGTAATTTCCTACATAAATAAGACACTAACTTTTTCCTGAACTCAAAAACATTACAAAAAGTCATACCTTGCGTCTTTAACTTCCTTAATCTGCTTGGTGCTTTTGAATTTAATGAGCAAAACCATCGGATTGATTTGCAGTCTGCGCAACCGTTGCACGCTGACTATCGAGCAGTCCATCATGCAGTGCAACTGAGCGTTGGCGATGGCCTTCACAGCCTGCACGGTGATGCATTCGAAACAAGAGCCTCTGCGCCGGTATTCGATAATAAGATCGTCTTCTAGTTCTCTGTTGAAAAAAAAACAAGTATGATTAGAAGGAAGCTTGAGTCAGTTTGTCTGCCGACGCATAATCACTCCGGAATATGTTCCGATACTAACATCAGTTCAGAAAATAGCTATCAACTGTAGGTCATGATTCATGTACTCATGATTGCTGAAATTTGAACCATGTTCCATCAATACGGAACGTGGGAAGAGTAGAAATATTAAATATCTACAACCGACCTTGATAAGGAAAACAAACGAGTTTGGATGTTAAAAATACCGTGCAAAGTAATCATTAGTTATTTGATATATTTAACTATTACCGGTCGAGTTGAGCTTGCGCACATCTTCTGGTATCCGGCACCGGCCTCTGGAATTTATCCGGAAAGTCGGTTACCAGTTTATCGGCAACACATTCAGCTAAAGGGCCTAAGATCAGCACAGGCCGAAATTCGGAGTATTGGAGTCGTTCCACGCGTTCGTAGGACATCTGGGATAAATCTTCATGCAAGGAACCTAGATATAAAATTGTATGTAATAATCAAAATTTTTTATTTACCAACTAAATTTAACTTACCACTATCCGAGTACCAGCCGGGCGATAAGTTGCAAAAACTAGCCAATTCCCGCGAATCGCGTGAACTGGACGAACCCAATCCCGAAGAGCCGCTACTTCCACGTTGATTTTTCTTCCTCCTAAAAAAACTGCGTCGGGCGGTCGCAGTGCTGCGGCTCTCGGAGGCGTCGCCGCCTCCGCCCCGACGCAATAACATTTCTTCTTCCACCTGCAAAAAAAAACCATATAATGACCCATAATATGAACGTAACATTAGAAAGTTCAGCTCGAAAAACCAGGTCAAAAAGCAATTGTTGACAGATGCGCAAACACCGGCTGCGCCCATCTCCACTATTTAACTTTGAGAAACTCTGAGAGTAATTGCCATCTTTCATCAGATGTGTGAATCAGGATTTAACTAAATTAACTATATTTTGGTTGATTCTTATTGCCTAAGGAATGTTCTTTTTAACGATACCAAATTTGTTAAAATCGGTCAAACCAATGTAACTTAAAAAATTAAGAGAGCAGTTACGCCCTCTGGAGGTCCAAGTTATCCAAAGACCAAATTATCAAACAAATCTCAAGGATATAGACCGATAGAAGCCATGTACAACAGAAATATTGTCAATAAAAACAAAAATAATATTTGTTATTCAATTACCTTATATTTACTGGGTATGACGCCGCACTGTTGCCGATGCCCTTCATTGTCCAATCGCCAGGCGCGCCACTGTCCCGGAACTCCGTTAAACATCGTATTGTCCACGTACAAGACGTCATCCTTACTGAAATTTAACTGAGGGGGGTCCGTTAGCTCATTGCCGCTCCTATCAAAGCCGCACCGCACGTACAGACTGTCACCAGGACTGTCTTTTATCTCTTTATATTCTGAAAAAAATGAATTCTCCACGGTAAGGCAAAATCGTACTACAAACATAATTAAAGGAATGGCGACTATAACGGTTTCGAAACTACTAACTCAAAATGTATATTTTCCATTCCAAAAAAAATTATTCGATCCAATATACAAACATAGACAAAGAGAACATTTTTGAAAACATATATATAATATAATAATTTAAAAATTACTTACTATCAATTCTATAATGGGCCAAAACAGTCACTTTGTCAGCCGGCTTTGCCAGCTCATATGCCGCCTCTTCCGCCGTGGCAGTCCTTAAATCTGTATCGTTGTATTCGAGTATCTGGTCTCCTGTCCTTAGTCCCGCATGATACGCCAAAGAATCTGACTGCACCGAGTGAATAAATATACCCGCTGCATTGCCCCCAACTAACGATATCCCCAAATTCGACGTTTTCAATGTTTCGATGCACAAATAGCGAGGTTCCTCAATCGATCCCCTGCATAATACTTTGCTATTGAAAAAAGTTTTAGGCATAAAATTACAACAAAAAAAAACCTTGTAGTGTTAACCCCAGGTACGCCCTGACGCTGCATAAGCATTAGGGGTGATGGTTTGCTCTGCAACGAAGGTGTCTTTCTAACCTCCTTAGGAGAATTGCAGGGAGTGGCGTCGCCCTCACCTTCCTCCTCATCTTCCTCGTCCTCGTCTTCGTTCGAAGATGTGCCAGAAAGAGATGCAGCGCCTTCAGTCATCTGGTAAGATCAAATTGTCAGCATCTGCACAAGTAACAGACACAAATAATTCCAAACCTCGCGGAATTTCTCTGGACTATACTGGACTAGCAAAGTAATGGAGTTTCCACATTGCATCAAAACGTTCGCAGCCAGATGGTATGTAGCGTTGCGCATGTTTATACCGCAGACCTCCAATAGTTGGTCTCCTATTTGCAGACCGACCCGGCTAGCCAAACTGCCCTCAGCTACCGTGGACACAAAAATACCCCCCGTCTCCGCTATCCGAATCCCCAGAGGTTCGTTTGATTTATCTGCGTAAGTAAAGTCCAATAAAATTTTGCGCCACTTAACAAGATTCCAAGCGAACCTATGTGAACCCTCCGTAACTCTCCCGGAACAGGTTTATGCCCCCAAGGACAGTAATCCTTATGCGTGTTAGATTGAGATGAATGGTCACCAGGACTGCTTAACACTTCGACATGAAAAATCGGCATAGGGCTGCCCCGCTCCGAGCTTCCTCTTTCTATACTGCCCGTGCTTACTTTCGAAGTCACACTAGGATTGGAGGGGACACGAAATCGCTGTTCCCTTGAATTTATTAACAGGGTGTTAGTTAGAAAACGTCATCTAGAGGGCTATGCATTTTTGACAGAAAGGGATGACATAAAGTAAATTGACTTTTGATCTTTCACCCTTTTCCTTTGACTTACCAGCCAACTGGATGGCGTTTTCAAATGAACACCCCCTACATAAGCATATTTATTCTCAGTCTCAATCATCGTTTTTATATAAGGAATTCAATAAGCTTTTTGGGAAAGTTCATAGTCTCCACATAAGTGTTGAAACAAAATATGAGGTGTTTATTTGAAAACGTCATCCAGGTGGATGTGAAATGTCAAAAGAAAAGGATGAAAAAATCCAAAAGTCCACTTACTTTGATTATGTCATCTTTTCTGTTAAAAATTTATAGCTTTCTAGGCGACGTTTTCTAATGAAACGTCACGTCTTTTGTAATAGCTGAAACCTTAACTTAACTGTACTAAGGACCAACTGCATACCTTTAGTTTAAATTCTAAGTTAAACCAAATAAGCTTAGACTTCAGATTAAACCAAAATGATAGATCATATATGGAGTTTAACCTAGTTGGCATTAAACGTTTTGAGGAAACCCTAGTTCTTAGATTGAGAATAAAATTAGGAAGTGCCATGTTTCCGTTGCACAGTTCAGGTTGGTCAGCACCCTAAGATAGGTGATCGTTTAGGAGCACCTAGGTGCTCCCCGAGAGGCTTCCTAACATTGGAAAATGGTGGCCGCGTGGATGATGGCATATATGCCACAGTTATGTGTCAGTGTCACTTTTTTGAACATTCCCCTACAAATTAAGAAAACACAGCGGCCGCGTTTAGTAAGCACATTTCAGAAATCTTGCCATCTAGAAGTGAAGTGCAAACGCCTTGACACTAATATCACCTAACAACAACCAACATGGCCTTGTCCTAGAATAGTCTATGTTTGAAAAAGGTACAGCTTCCTTTTTTCCCACCCATCTCTTTCTACACTACGACCTCTGATAGGTTATCTCTCTTGCGGCAGCCTTTCTTTCCATCAAAACATAGATCTAAGCACGGTCGTACGTTTGATGTAATGCTTTGTGCATATGCCTAATAACATAATATATCGATCGATGGCAGAAAGGCATAAGCGACAAATTAATAACTTTACAGTGGACCGAATTAAAATTTCAATTACTCTTTTAAAAATCTACTTACCCCATTGTTTAGTTGGCTTAAGCGACAAATAATTTACCAGAAAAAGCAAGCTGGAAGTCAGAATAACGGTGTTTAATAGCGCTTAAAACCTAAATTTGCAAAATTTGTCGCTTTGCCCTTTTTCCTTTCTACCATCGATATGAAGAAAGTCAATCCTTCATAGTAGATCGAAAATATAACTACCCAGTTGGCTATGAAAATCTGGCAATGATCAAAAAGATTTTACTGCGCATGTTTACTGCGCACCACTTGCTAGTTAAAAAGGGGGTGCCGCAATGATCTAGGAGATAGGATAAGGTACCCATGACGGTTATCATCGTCAGAGCATTTTAATTGGCGCATCACGATTTCGAATTGTGTGACGTAAGATGTCAGGTGACGTCAATTCTCCGGACGTGTTGCCGTATTTCTTTGGTACTTACTGCTAAAAAGGGGAGCCAAAACTGTAAAATAGCAGTCTTTCCAAATATAATATACTGGCTCAGTCAGAGAGGCTCATCAAGAGACTTTTAATCTGACAGTGATCGAAATTTTTAGCTTTTTTGCAGTTTAAAATATGCAAAAAGGCAATATTTAATAATTGGAAATTGAAAGCTTATCTGCTTTCAATATTTCCAAAAATATAGCAGCGGTTAAGAAGGAAACAAACAGAAACAACTACTCCGAGGGCTAATACCCCTACCGGCATTGAATTACACTGTTTGTTTCAAAGCTCATTTAATAAAGCAAAAAAATAAAAATTTATAATGAATTAATAAAGTAATAAAAAAAAATCAATGCTAAAAAGCCAAAAATATTAATAAGCTTTTTGCAAAGCATTGTTTTTTTATTTTTTTTTATTACTTTATTAATTTATTTATTTTTTTATTTTGCTTTATAAAACGAGCTTTGAAACTGTGTAATTCAATGCCGGTAGGGGTATTAGCACTCGAAGTAGTTGTTTTCATTTGTTTCCTTCTTTATGTAGTAGGTTTTGGAAATACTGAAAGCAGATAAGTTTTCAAATTGCCAAATTGTAATTATACACGTGCATTTTCGCATATCTTAATTAAACTCTGGTTCTATATTCTTTGCAAAAAGCTTAATATTTTTGGCTTTTTAGCAATGATTTTTTTTTATTAATTCATTATAATTTTTTTTTTGCTTTATAAAATGAGCTTTGAAACAAACAGTGTAATTCAATGCCGGTAGGGGTATTAGCCCTCGGAGTAGTTGCTTCTGTTTGTTTCCTTCTTAACCGCTGCAATATTTTTCGAAATATTGAAAGCAGATAAGTTTTCAATTTCCGATTACTAAATATTGCCTTTTTGCATATTTTAAACTAGAGTTTCCTGCGAAAAAGTTAAAAATTTCGATCACTAACATATTTCGCAGAAAATAAATTTCTTTCAACTTTTAATCTGACGTTTAGAGATTCTCGCGCATGCGCAGTTAATCTTTTTCGAGTAAATAAGCAGATCGATCGTCAGTTGTTTCTGGTTCATTTTCAAGATTTGCATTGTTTTTATAGAACTCTCAATTATCTGGCTTGATGCCTTTGGTGGCGAAACAAAGATAAAATGGAAGTTCCTAAAGACGAATGAGACAGGCTAAAAGACTTATGTCGTTACTACTTTGGCGACAAGTTCATATTTGTTGCCTTACTACTACTACAAGGTCTCTGGTAAGGTGGTTATTGCCGTGTGCTTGGTGAGAAAGAGCAGGTAGAGAAAAACAAGTTCTAACACTTCGAACCCTAGACAATTTGCTGGGCAAAGTATGTAATTTGTGTGTGTCCTAACTAATATTTATTTTTATCCGGTTCTATAGATGTTTTCATAGAGAGCAGTGTCAGTTGTCACAGTAACATTAAGAAATGACTTAGTGGAAATAAGAGTCGACTTTCAGCAGCTTTGCAATTTAAAAAACTTACAAGGCGGACTAGATCCGCACGAGTTAAGTTTAATTTACATTCAATTCGACGTTCGATTTCTTATGAAAATGTTGTACCTACTCGAATTATGGATAACTAAAATGATATTTTACTGAAAGAAAGAGAGAGATTCTTTTTCTAAAAATCACATTTAATAGAAGTTGACGTCGAATGACCCTTTAAATTGAGCCCATCAATGTGGAATTTTAGTAGCATATTTTTAGGATTGTAGTTAAACTTCTTCACAGAAACAGTCACTTTACAACTGGTTAATTCGGAAATAATCAAATAATATTTTCTCACCTGTTTCTAGGATTTCTGGGATACGTGCCCCCAGTTTCCAATAAATCCGGTCGCCTTCTGGACCCTGCATCGACCGAGGGACTATGGTTGTGCTGATATGAATCAAAATTGAAGCTCTCCCTGGAGTGGTTGATGTGCGGATGGGGATGGGGGTGATAGGGATAATGCATTCGCTGCGGTGTGAAGAGCTGACTTGGACCTCGAGAATGAGACGGGCCGCTATCGTGGGACGTTCCCAAAATAATGTCGCGCTCAGAGTCTGAACCGTATTTGCTCACTCCTGAAAAACGTCAAAAACTTAACACAAGAATTTGACACTTGATTTACGGTTGTATAACTGATAAATGTACTTAATATGCTTACTTATACGCCATTCACTTATTATTGTAGTTAAGTAGGTATTGGAAATTTGACTTTGACACTTTTATCGAATCTTCTCAACATGTGCTAAAAGGAGATGTGTAAAAAAAAATTAGGGTTTCAAAGATAACTAGATGACAAAAATAACTGAATGGGTAATATGTGGTTGTTATATTTTGTATATTTTCCCACCAACCAAAGACAATCCCTACTAAACCAAATAGCGCAAATAGAGACTTTGATACATTCTTAATTTTACAACTTTCGCCTGATGTTAAAGGTATAAGAAATAACAAGACAACCAAATATTAAATTTGCGTCACAAATGCCTATTTTTTTGTCGCTTCTACAAATCGAAATAAAAACTTTAGACGTTCTTCTCTTTGATTTACAAAATGTAACTTTTTACACAGGTGCACGAATTGAACATGGGGCAAATCCGTTAAGCATTTTCGGTTCTTAGATTTTTCGATCTACACCCTACACTATGACATCACTGAATAAGGACCCAAATAGAACAAGCGAGGAATCCACTTAGTTTTTCAAGATGTTTTCTTTGAAAGTTTGCTATGATTACAAATTTATTTCTTGCAAACATATGGTAAATAATGTCTCGATATTTGTTATTTATATAAAGGGTTATTATGGTTTTATTTACTTTTTACTTCATAGACTTCTTAGCTAAATAATCTTTGTCCCTCTAAACCCCGCGTTTTTCCATGCATTTTAGCTAGTTTTCTTAATTTTTGGTACAGCTTTTTGTAACGTTTCCACAATGGATTAGAACACCATTTGTTACTTCATTGAATCTCCTTAATATCAAATAACGTTGAAACATACGTATATAATTAATAGTTGTGCTTGCTGATTGTAACGTTGCGGAGCCATATTGATGGCACGGCTTTCAATGGTTTTTAGTGAAAAGCTTTGACAAATATATTTGACGTATTCTGTCTTTTGACCATCCATTTTGCCTATATACAAAAGGCGAGTTCCAAAATTCACCGGGTCTTCTACCGGTTAAGCTGGTCATGTGTCAAAAAGATGACGAATCCAATTGTCATATTTAGACTTTCTAACTTTTAGACATTTAAGACTACCGAAAAGACAACATTCCAAGGTATCCGTTGACATAGAAAGAGATACGCTAGAATATATGGATTCGGCACATATATAAGGAATAAGACTTAGTAATCCTCGCGTGAAAATCCTCATTCCTGTTAAAGTTCTATGAGTATAAAAGTTATTTTTGACTATACCTGTTTAACAAAGAGGAGATAAATCCAATTCCATTTATTAAAAGTTGTATATCCATTGGTTACCTCCATCCCCAAAATTTCATTGTTGGATTTATAGCAGTTTGGTTATTATGATTAAATTTATTTCACACACATTATTTCCACCGTATACAACCGAAACTGGGCCGGGCTATAGTTTTCGCAATAATGACATACAACAACTGTACTATTTTTGACACTTTGTCTTAACGGTCAAAAAAATTTAAAAAGACCGTCCCAGCTTTACTGATTTAGTTATCTTTTCCTATTTAACTTATCGGAATTAGACTTCAAAAATGTAGCATATAGAGATATGAGGTAATTTACCCAGGTGAGCACTAAACCCAACATAGCCCCGGAGCTACATGAAAAACCATTTTTACTTTGGTACTTAATTTTTACTTTGGTGCGCCAATGCTTAGCCCCCCCCCCCCACCCAAACATATCACCAAACCGTCCATAGTTTTGGAAAGACTATTCATTTCTGTACCTCCGCATAACACTGAAGAATTCCGTGAACGTAATAGTTTCAAAGTTATAAAAGTCGGAACGAAAAAATACAAATATATAAAACCAAAAGTTCTATGGCAGGACAACTTTGTATACAGGATCATTCAAACTCGATGCCCCACTTATTTTATGCGAAACTAGTTGACTATAACAAAAATATTTTTTACCACATTACATTGAATAAAAGGGCGTAAGTTAAAACAAATGCTACATAGATTGAAATTGCTTATCAGAACTCCGAAGATCGATAAATTGTGATCAAGTTTTGTATAAAAACTTTTTCTATATCTCTTATACTTTTGAAGATACAGCAAGAACAAATATTAGCAAATACACATAAGTAAGTCTACATGTAGGCAGAAAACGGCTAAAAGCGGAACTAGCTTTTTTATGGACAAGCATACTAATTAAATGAAAAAAATAGGCTGTGACTTATATTTGTTTGTAGTTGTCAATGTCAGTATTCAGTAGCTTCATGTCACATTATTTTCAAAGTTAAAAGTTAAATATTTACCCAACCCTTTTAATTTAACGTTTAAATAATGGTTACTCACCAGGAAAAAGTTGTGTTATTAGTTTATGGTGAGGCTCAACGTAATTCAAGAGAGCAGCCGCTAGACTTTATCAAAAACGCTACCCAGATCGAATCATTGCTGATCCCAAGACCTTTTCTCGATTGGAAAAGAATTTAAGAAATAATCCAAACGCTTTTTCGTGCAGGAAATCAGTTGCAATTGCAAAATCTGTGAATCATCAAAATCTTTCCACTTTTTAAGTAATGTGGATGTTATAGAAAACGACAACCAAAGAATATTTCACCACATTTTATGGTCCGATGAGAGCAGGTTTGTAAGCAATGGACATCCAAATAAGCAGAATGAGAGATATTGGGCCACTGAAAATCCTAATATAGTCAATCAAATTGAAAACCAAGGGCACTTTGGAGTTAATGTCTGGTGTGGGATAATTGGCCAACATTTAGGGTGACTTTTACAAGTTCAAGTAAAACTTCAGATTGAAGATAAAACTCCAGATATAACCTACATTGCGTTGTTTATCTGTCAGGTAAACAATGCAATCTACATCAAGTCTGGTGTTTTATCTTCAATCTGAAGTTTTACTTGAACTTGTAAAAGTCGCCCTTAGTAGCTCCATATTTCTATAATTACAAATTTAATGGGGAAAATGTTCAAAACTTTCTCGAATTAGAACTGCCTACTTTATTAGAAGATCTGTCCCTATTGCTTAGGCAAAACATGTGGTTTCAAATAGATGGAGCTCCATGTCATAAAGCTGCAATAGTTACCCAATACCTAAATGAGACATTTCCTAATAGATGGATTGATAGATCTGGTGAAGTAGGATGGCCAGCAAAGTTGCCTGACCTAAGTTATTTGGTTTTTTTTTTGTGGGGTACACTAAAAAACATTTATTGCACTCCTACAAATAACGTATAACGTCTGAAAGAAAAAATTCGGGAAGCTTGGAATTTCATAGATCGCCGCACTCTTAGGAAAGTTACTTGTCAAGAAGTTAGACGGCGCTTTGAACATTGTTTGACCGCAGACGGTGGACACTTTGAGCATATTTTATGATTCCGTTACCTAGAAGTTTCACACCTCTCTAATTATGTTAAAATAAGATGTTAATATTTGTTCCTCCTGTATCTTTAAAAGTATAAGAGATATAGAAAAACTTTTTTTCTAATTTTTACATATAAAGTGGCACTTTTCAATACTGATGACAGTGACGTAACGTCCTACTTTTCGTAACTAGTTACGAAAAGTAAAATCTTTCGTAACTAGTGAGAAAGAGAGAAAGAGAGAAAATGAGAAAGATTTTACTTTTCGTAACTAGTGATGAAAAGTTGGTGTCACCACCAGTTGCAGGTTTCGGCTGTGGCACACCGTTGCTATAGTTTTACGGTATTAAGTAGATACAAAGTGGTTTAAAAGTAAATATTGAAGTTTTAATAATAATAATTCTCTCTCTAAGTAGGTATTTGTAGTCAAAATTAGAAAAAATCTTGTATGAAACACGTGACGAAAAACCTTTTTTGTGTATCTCATTCAAATTGCGGGAACTCGCTGCGCTCGTCCCGCAAACATTCATTCGTTACACAAAATCGGACTTTTCGTAACTGGTTACATAAATAGCTATTATACAAGACTTGATCAGAATTTATCGTACTCCGGGGTTCTGACAAAAAAAAGTAGTTTCTAGAAAAAAAAATTCGTCGGCGTCGCGAACGCCTAGCGTCGTCTTCTCAATTTCAATCTATTTAGCATTTGTTTTACCTTACACCCTCTTATTTAATTTGGAAAAAAAATATTTTTGCTATAGTCAACCAGCCTCATATAAAATAGGTGGGTCATGGAGTTTGAATGACTTAAAAATATGCGTTTGGGTACAAAAAAATTACCGCATTGTGGGTCATAAAAGTGAAGAATGTCAGGCCACTTGGATGACTGTACGAAAAAAACAAAGTAGATTCGCAGGTATTTTTTTTTTCACAGGAGTTAGCACTATTTCAATCCATCTAAATTATCCCATTTCATTGAAGTTCGACTTTTATCCAGAGGCAAGAAGTTGTTATACTCTTAATAATCATCTTGTGGAATTACGTCATAAATCGTGACGTATCCTGTACCAGACAGCACGTCGTAAATAAGATTTTTTTTACTTCAAAAATTTACCTACGATTTACCTTTAATTGCAACTATACTTTTTGGGTTATGTTTTTCTAAAGGATAATTTATATATCGCATATTTAATTTGGAGCTTCAGCGTGTTTGATTAAAACTTTGATTGAAAAACAAGTTTTTTTCCCAAAAAGAAATCGTACGTTTGCCTTCTGTGCTAACTATTAATTAATTTAAAGCTAGAATATTACTAAGCAAAGTTCGAGAAATGTATTTGTTTGGGATTTGTGGACTGTATTCGTTTCTTCCTTGCTTTCGCTTGGTTTCCAGTACAATAAGACTCGTGCGTTATTTATAAACGTGTAATAAAATACTGAAAACTGCCTAACTGGCCGATATTTGATTAAAATTACCAAAATAAAGAAAGATGATGTTCGAAAAAGCAAAAAAATGTCAAGTCTCTCTCAAAAACGTCAATGCACCATGCAAAGTATGCAGGTATACACCGAAGGTAAACATACAATGATAAATTAAACTAAACAGTATTTGAAGTTAAGAAGAAATTTAAAACAATTTACGTTCTGTGATCAGTGCATCAACAAAAATGTGTAGATAGATTAGATATATAGATGTGTTAGATAGAATATATTAAATCTTGTGAGGTTTAATAATATTTAATAAACACCTTTACAATAATTACGGCTTTGCACACCTCAAAGTTATAAAGTAATAAATTATTATCCTCTAGAATATGGCATGTTAGAGTAAGATCTCAGGCTCCGTTGTTTTGTGCAAGTCGGTTTAAAAACAGATAGTATGCATGTCCTAGCCCTAGATAAGAGTATTTTGTTCTACATTTGTTGACTAGTCCAACTACTTTTTCATCATCATCTTCCGTTGTTTCTTCTGGCGATCCAGATTTCTTGTCGGAACTGTCCTTTCGAACTCCTGTCCTTTAAATCGCTAGTTACGCTTAAATATTATCCTATTATGGAATCGTAGTACCTCTTACATTCTGACCACACCATCTCAATTGGGTTAAACTGGCAGTGATATGGTGGCAGTCTTAACACGCCATGACCATAACGAAGAGCTATTTCATCGACCCTAAACAAAAAATTATTTTTCACAAACAAATTATACAACTTACACATAATTTAAGTAAAAAAATAAATTAATGAAATGTAAATAAGTAGTTCCACACAGTGTACCTAGATATAAAAAAACTCCAGAAGAAACAAAAACATTTTTTGATCTAGCATTCATTATTAGATGTATTTTACAACCAGCAAACTGCTTTTTGTATAGAAATTAGGACATAAATCCATTAAGCAACCATATTTTTTATATTTTATTAAAGATCAGAGATCAAAGAGATTAATTTCTGTTAATAAAAGTTTTTTCTTAGTAACCTTTTGTGGAATTTGTCATGTAAAAAATGCTTTTTTCTGTAGAAAATTTGCTTTTCTTTGACAAGTTGACAAGCATACTTGATTAACTCCAATTAGGTCAAAAATTAGTTTTTTACTAGGCAAGTTACAAAAATTGCATTATTAAAAAAAGAGTTTTCTTACTGTCGACCCATTATCTATAGAGGATATAATTTTTCGAAAAAAATTTAAGAATACTTACTTGTATCTCTTAGCAGGTCAATTTTGTTTTACTATTTTTCATAATTCGTCCCTCATTAAATTCTCTATAAAAGTAATTTGTTTCTGCTGGAGATAAACGATCAATTGTGATAACTCCCCTTGACTTAATCATGTACACAAGTACTTGGACACACTAAATGCATCAGCCACTCTCTAAAAATGAAGCATCAGTAACAATAATGATATTGGATGTTTTGTAATAGTATGAAAAGCTTTCTCTAAACACCAACAGCTTATTTCTGGCAGGATGTGATTTAGAATATCATTTATAGCATATTTTTTGTCCTATAGTTTAGGTTAACGTACATGGGTATATACGTTTTGTTCTCGAACAAAGCTTAGTTGAAGTTATTACAATTGTTTTAGAGAAAACTTGTGTAATGTGTAGTCGTAGGTATACGTACTAACTTCTGAGTTATAGCCGAACGATATTTTTGGGCTAATGTTTTAATACTTTAAAATAAGTTAGATAAAATATGAAGGCATCCTAAAGCTTTTTATTTATGTAGACATTAAGCGTAGTAATTTTAAACATAAACATAGAAAATACATATGAAAAAAAGGTACTTACTTGGTGCACTAAAGTCAGAGGTAAAAGGAGTCTTCCTGCATCTTTCTCTTTCGTAAAGTAATCTATCAAATTTAAAATAGAGTTCTCCTTCCGTTCAGAAAATCGAGGAGTTTTCATTTTTAACGATAATAAAATAATGTGTCAAACTGATAATGAATCAATGTCAAACATTATTTTCGGCATTGTTAAGTGGCAGGTGGTACGCGACGTATGTTTATGACGTAATTTTTCTATTTCATTCAATAAACGTGCGTTAGTGATGAATGGAAAATTATGGCGAAATTCCACAAGATGATTATTCAGACTTTAGCAGCAAGCTTTCATTATTACACAATGTGTCTAAGATAAGAACTTGGGTAAACTGGAAAACAGTTGCACATTTAAGGAATTACTTTCAGGGTGCAACGAGCTTAATCGGTAATTTTTGGTTTTTGACTTTTTTCAAAATAACTAAATTTTCAAATTTTGTTTTAAATTATTTTCTCGAGACATAGCGAGAGATAGAAACCACCATTCTATTGTAGTTTTTAAGAAGTTTTTTAACACAACGCTCTTTTTTTTCTAAATACAATCCAGGTAAGTTTTTTCCTACTTTTCAGTGATCTAGAGAAAGAATTGCCCATAATAGGACTTATGAACCTACAAAAATGCTTTTATTCTGACTTACGTACCCAGGCGATTGTTCTTCTTGTAATAACTCATCACGTCCTTCTCGTAAAGTCGTTGCACGGGCATATCGAGGCTGTTGTCCGAGTTCATGTTCATGCTGTGCCTGTTCGTGGTCCCGACGCGATTGACGATCTCAAATGAGTCGGCTGCCGGCATGCCGAAATGGTGGCTCGTGTCCACGCTCTTGTACACGGAGTGTCTGTTGCCGGAAGATTGAGCCTGAGATATCAAGGAAACGGGAGTAGATTTTCTGTAATATTCCTGAGTATCTTTGGGCTGGGCCAAGATGCTCAGAGGCGGCCGTTCTTTCGTTCGTGTTACTACTGTACCACCTCCTAGAAACAGAAATCGTAAACACTTATTAAACATTAATCAACAACGACTTAGACTGTGAGCAATCCTGTAGTAAGGAAATAGTCCTCGTATTGAGGCGTTAAGAAACAGATTATAGTTACTTTCCTAACAAGTCCGGAAAGCGATACTTTTCCGTACGCGATTGCACTTCTTTTCGCAAGTGTTAGGAACAAGTTTTTTTTCTACGAGGGGATATAAATTATACCTATCCCAATAAAAAACATTAATTATTTATTATAATACATTAGGTACCACAAAATATTTAAATTTAACTATTGCTATTAATATTAATAATAAACGAACAATTCGTGGCATTTTCAAGGCCACGAATTGCAATTTTCAACGCTTCTTGACTAATTTCGTAGAAGAGAATGTTGGCTCAAGAAAAGTTGTATCTAATATTTCTTTGTTTGACGGGAGCTTAGATGGACAGCTGCAAGAACTTAAAGATGAAGAGTGAACATACGAGATTGGATCTTGAGGATATTGGGTCGAAACAACGGATAGGATATTTTGGATTATGAAAAAGCACAGTTAGATCTTGTACAGCGAGAGCCTCATTCAAGAATCTTGTAATTTCATCTTTAGTTTGGGTTTGGTAAATTGTTTGGTTAGTGTCATCTTTCACCTTCGCAGATACTCTGTTAGCTTGTAATAGCTGGCTATATCCATTTTTTTTATAGCTTTATAGTACACAACATGGAGTATCTTAACCATAAGGTATTTGGTTTGGAAACTTTGGAGAGATTTGCAAGATAAGTTAAAAACACTTTCTCTTTGAAGCTCGTCACCTGCTTTACCTTACAGCAACTTGAAGATAAATTTGAGAGGTTGTTATGACGAATTTTGGAAGTTCTTCATCCAATGATCCGATTACTGCATTTCGCAATATATTTCTTGGAGCAAATACTCAAATTGACGTCCTTCGCGTTTTGCAATTAATATGTGTACTCCCGTTAACATGAAATTAGGTGGCAGGTCCAGTGGTTACACTTAAGAGACAATGTTACTTAGAAGTTTCGTAGAATGAATGTTCAATAGGATTCTCTTAAAATTTGCCAGTATGAAAGAGTGCCGCAGGAAAGTTAATTATCTATAATAATTGCATAACATCAGTGAAGGAGTAGATAAGTCACATGACACCCATTTCATATTTTGTTGTTGCATTTAACATAAATTGAAGAACGAGTGCGAAAAAGTATCAAATTCTGCACGCGAGTAGAAAAAAGCTTTAACCTTGCGTTTACAAAAAAATTCTATTCCAAACTCCAACGACTCCTTTACGCGAGTAGAAAAAAGCTTTAACCTTGCGTTTACAAAAAATTTCTATTCCAAACTCCAACGACTCCTTTACAAAAGCTTTAAATAACAAAAACTTACACATTCCAGAAGTGATTTTAGTTAGATCAATATTTTTAGGGTTAAGTTGAACATCGAAAATAAAAAAAAAATTTCCATACCTGATGTTAATACTGCGGTCGCTCGAGCTTTTGGCCATGTTCCTCCGTTGTTCTTTTCCTCTTTCGTCGACGACAAATGCCTCTTCGCTACTGCCGACGATCGCTTTATTGTATCCGTGTGATGATAACTGTCTAATAACGAATCCAGTTCCGCAATGACTTGTTCGTGACCGAAATCGATGGGATTCGGCGAGCTGTTTCTATGCTTCTTCTTATCCTCCTTGGAATGTCTCCACGGGCCTCGCATCAAGTCCAACTTCTCTTTAAACCACGCTCCGCTGTTTTTTTCCTGATTAGCGTACTTGTAATCGTTCTGGCTCAACCAATCTTCAGTCTAAAACAGAGAAAACATGAGCGGCCGAGAAAAGAGTACTCAAGGAAAATTTGACAAGAAAAACATGGTTGCTTAAAGAGCGTCCTTAAAAGTATACACACAAGTGGTTAACCGGGAGAACATCAAACAAATCTCAACAAATTAAGCAGAAACTGTCTAAGATAATATCGTTATTGTCCAAGTCTATAGCTTCTATATAGGTACTCAGTGATGGTTACACACTATGTTAAAGTGCATAGCAGTAAATAGTGAAATCTTTGGGAGAACTGTAATTGCGTTTATTTGCGAAGTCTATAAATGGTGTTTTAAATGAAAATTAGGTGCACTGGAAGTATTCGAACCTCGGGTTTGCAACAATATTTAGATAGGTTTGAATAGAAATTTGAAAATTGAAGCAAGAACTCAATTCACCTGTGAGCTTCTATTTTCCTTCTTGTTCCTCCTGACGGGAGTAAACACATTTGGACACTCCGGATAACTCATCTTAAGCGTGGTAATGTTGATGACGTCGGCACTGTCGTCGTTTAACACCTGCATCGCTTCGCGCACACTTTCGATATCGTCCATGGACTTGTCGTTGATGCGCAGCACTCGATCGCCGACGGTCAAGCTCTTATCTCTAGCGGCTAAGCTGCCTTCACTTATTCGATTTATATAAACTCCCATTTTGAGGGAGAGGCCATGACACCCTAAACGGGAAAAAAACTAAACTTGTAGACAAATAAACAAAATTTTAAATGAGGGGCTAACCGCGCCTAGAATACAGTGTACAGGGTGGAACGTTTTTTGATGGGGTATTGGTGAAACCATAATAGCTAGATAAAATCTGACTACGCATTTTCAACTCCGATTTTCAAGGTAAATTTAATGATGTCATTATTTCTCGGTCAGCTTGATTGGTTTTCCGTATACAGAATGTTCTTGAAAAAATTATGATATGGCGCTAAATCTCGGTTATTAGGGGAAAATAGAACGAAAAGTGAAATAGAAATGTTTTAGAGTTTTTCATACGTAATTTAGCGGTGCAGTTGTGAATTTTTTATTGATAGCAATTTTCAAGTTATGATATATAGGTAGGTTTTTAAAATAGGACACCCTATATATTATTGGATCGTTGAGAGCCTTTTTGATTGATGTAGTACCTTTATCTCTAGTAGTTTTCGAAGAATTAATAAAACAATATTTTTTTTTCCATAAGGAGTAATGTACTTTATACTTTATTGTCACAAGTTAAACAACTCTTTGACAAAACTTAAAGGGTAATGGAACACTTTTCAACAATTTAAAATGAAAGTTATCCAATAGTATAATAGTTATTTACGTTAAGTCCGTCGATGAAGTCATCGTCATCGTCGGGAAGCAAGGGAGATCACTTCGCCCACTGCCTCATCGCCTTTGATAATGTCTGCCGCGGTAGTAGACGAAACGTCAGGAAGCAATTCCATTGGACCACGGCTTTATAGCCCGGAAAACACTTTAGATAGTATTATGACCGGCCGTGAAAGCCTTCACAATTTGAGTCAGGAAAATGCCCACTAGAAAAAGAACAGTCGACCACCTCCGCCAGGACCCCCAAGACAGGCAAGGTCATGAACAGGGTCAAAGACAGCCCGTCTCTCCCGCTGCTCGTTTGTTTTTAAGTAAAGCAAACACTTCTTTGATCTCATCAAGAGTAGCAGGACCGACAAAGAATGTTTCAGCGCATGCTATCCGTCAAAAATAAGTAATAAGTAATGTTTCATGGTACGTGCGAAGTGGATCACCAGCCGTCAGAATACTTCTCCAGTCAGTTTCATCGTTTAATGCTCTAAATCTCTCAAAATTTCTTTTACAATATATTCTACCTCGCTTCACCTTACTGAGGCTTGAGGAGGACTCAATCGGGATGTTGCAGATTACCGCCTGGTGATCGGACAGGCCAGCATCAATAGCTTTGCAACGTATTTTATTTAGATTGTAATTGCTACCTTCATAATCGAGCAGGCTGGATAATGCTTCTGAGTATCGGGTCGGTTGATCCACATGCACGCAGAGGTTAGAAGCAGTAAGTAAGTTCCTCAGATCCCGACAGTTTGGTAATGAGTGTTTGAAGAATTTAATATTAAAGTCTCGAACCAATAAAATGTATGCTTTCACAGAAATGTGGTTCAAAACAGTTTCCAGGCCCCTGAGGTACTCCCTACAGTCGGAAATTGGCGAACGGTACAATGCTATCACATAAAATTTTAAAATACTAGAATAAACTATACAAATTTAAAACAATTGGTCCTTGGACAAATAGTCAAGGCCAGTGATCGGAACAAACCTCTATTTCTCCAAGGTTTCATTTAAAACCATTATTATGACCCCCCCATGAGAGTAGACACTACGAGAAAAACGCTTCACGACGGTGTACCCAGGCGCAGAAAATGGTTCGTCAGGGTTCAACCAGTGTTCCACAAGGATCACTAGGTTCGGATAGTCAGCAGAGTTAATGAACAGTTCAAGCTCTTCAGTCTTGGAGCGCCCCGATTGTAAATTAAGGTGTTTCACACCAAGTTCACGAGCGAAGTGCTGTATAAAAACGTTTTGTTGTCGCTGATTGAGATACTCGCGGAGCACCGGAAGGCCCAGCATCAGGTGCCCAACATCAGGTACAAGAAATATTTTCTGCGGTTTTCTTAGATAGAGATTATATATAACCCGGATGGAGGCATTGTTGGTTATAGAAAATTCCGACATATAATTCATTATGTTATAGTACTTTCCTTTAGGATGTGAAAGGTCGTATAACGCATATGATTAGGTTAGTTGTTTTCCCAACAGACAGAAGAGTCCTGAGCTCTGAGCGATGAGAGACTTCTTTGCCAACTGCAAGGCCAACTATACATGAGTCGTCAGCCGAGAGCCCATGTGAGAGCCCAAAAGCCTTTTCGATCAGCCGCCCGACTGGTATCTCATCATAAACAAATCCAGTCACCGCATACCCTGAATCACTCTCGGCGTCGAAGATTTTTCCGAGGACAACAGAATTGTTTCTGATGCTAAAGTCGCCCATCACAACGACTCTTTTTCTTATACGTCTCATTTACAGTTAGGGACACGTCCCCAGTTTCGCCTCGTGAGTGATGCTGTTCCTCCGAGGGCTGCAGGTCAGATGACACATAAGGGTTCTTTATAATCCTTATCCCTGTCTTTGTAGAAATTTGCTTATCCTTCGCGGCATAAGGAAAGTGTCGAGGGCGCAGACTTTTATGTTGCAGTTGTTCCACTTCTGCACACAAACGCGCCTTCTCCTTTCGGATGCATATTATGCCAGCCTCAATCACCCCACTTAGTCGCCCCACCCTCGACAACAGCATCGAGTTTGTTGTACATACCTTTTCCAATCTATGCCTAAGCAGTCCTTTAGTTAATGCTCAATCCTCAGTCTGCGTACTCCTGGAGACTTGTATTCTGAGCATATTATGAATGTTCTGAGCATATTATGTATTCTGAGCATATTATATTATAAATGTTGGCGGGGACACCTCTTTAAAAAAGGTTTAACACCACTTGTTGATTTCCTAACGAATATAAAGCATATCGCGCTGGAAGTTTATTCTTGTTTTTCGAGGACCACATGGAAAACACCATGATAAATTTAATGAGATAGGCTGCACTGCTAATAGTTGGTATTTATTACATCAATAAACCACTTGACACAAGTCATCAATACTAGAACTAAATGAAATTCTAAGTTAATGACTAAGTTATGATACCGCCAAGCACCTACATGTAACCTTTAAGTAACTAGCACTATATACCGTTTATGCAGATATAAACACTGATCAAAGAGTGCAACGCACTGTAATCTTTACCACTTAATATTGTATGGATGGATGTACTTGCTGTTTAAACCCAGAACTTTCTTACACCGGGTTCATCCAAAGAACAATCAGAAAACACATGATACACACAACGCAGTTTGTTTGTTACTTATTGACTTCGATTGGAGAAGAAATGTCTGACTAAAGCACTGAAAGTCACTTTAATGCACAACTTACATGAGAAGGTCTCTTTGGATTACGATTGTCCAGAACAGAAGAGAGCGCAGCTGGGTGGCAACAACTACACTTTCGTTGGAGACACAGAGAGAGAAACACTAACAACGCAATCAATTCACGATAATTAACTGCACAACACGATAAAAGAGTTCTGCATCACATACAACAGATTTATGACCAGAAACAGAGACAAACTAATTTGGGAACGGGCGAGAGAACACGATTTTTGCAATCATGAACACGTTATCAATTGCAAAACACGAGAAGAGAATCTGCACACCATCGAGAATGAGCAGTAACAAAGAGACACACTTAATCCAGTACACGAGACTGCAGTTAAGCCCAAACGAACATCAAACTATCACTTTATCGAACTTCCAGCCAACTTGCTGACCTACTTTCCGATCGATATAATTCCCGCCCGGAGACAGCGACCTTTCCCCTTCGAAAACTAAAGCCGAACTCGCTGTTGTCAGTCAAAAAAACTCGTATGAACTCCGTATTCATCAATCATTTTCCTCTTCCAAGAGAGCAGGAAAGACCGCCGCGAACGCTGACCAATAGCAGTCGAGTCTTCACATGGCAATCGCATGACTGGAATACGTGCTTGGATCGCACCCAATCAGAATTCACGAATTACACGAATTATGCGCGGCGTTGCCGCTTTAGTTGCAACAAATTCTATTGCTCCAATTTCTTTGGAGCAATAGGATTTGTCCTTGACATTGTCTTTTATCCTTTTCTTTTGAGATTTTGAGCCAACTAGACAACGTTTTCAAATGAACACCCCCTACTTAATAAGCAAGTAAAAAATAATATAGTGGTTTATGATTAATAATGTATTGGTGAATACAAAAAATCGATCTTAAAGTAAAGATTACTTCATTCTCAGTAGTTTTATTTTTTTATAGTGAAATCTGGCAATATACCCTATTCTCCTTCGAATTCATTTCCGTTTCAGATCCGTTCGCCAGATTTTTCTTTCAAACGCTACAGCTGGAAGAAAGTAAAATAAGTTGTGCTACGCCTGCTGTTAATATGAATAGAGACGGGGTGTTCATTAGAAAACGTCATCTAGAAGACTATGAAATTTTCGCAAAAGAGAATGACATAATATGTAGTAAACAGACTTTTGTTCCTTTATAATTTTCTTTTGACATTTCACAGCCAAATGGATGACGTTTTTAAATAAATACCCCCTATTTTGCAGACTGCGTAACTATTAGCATTTTAGCATTGTTCTTTAATGGGTCCGTAATCGGCTGGCGCAGGTGGTAACGGTTTGTAATTCTTACGGGTTGAATAACCGGTGTTTTAAGTAAATTGTTTATTATTAGCAGAAGATATCTTAGTAATCACTAGCAGACCCCGATATCTTAGTAATCATTAAAACCAGAAGTACGTAAGGGGAGTTCATAAATCATTAAGTTCATCTAGTTGGCTGTGAAATGTAAAAAAAAAGACAAAGGATAAAAGGCCTTTTCCTACACATGTCACCTTTTTTTTGCGAAACTCAACAACTAAATACTTACCAGTCATTACGTTTGTAATAAAGCTGGCGCAAAAAGATCTTTGTTGCTCGCCGCGCGACAAAATAACACCTCATTAATTACTCAGTAAAGCACCTTTTTGTGCTTTCATTTAGAAGCGCAAAATGCTGTTTTACGCTTGAATGTAGAAAAAATCTAATTATGGCTTAATTTCTTCACATCAGTGAGCCAGCAATTACATTAGGAATTTTTGGAACAGATGGAGCAATGAAACGCACATTTATGATAGAAAGTGCAAAAAATGTAAACGTAAAGTATATAATAAAAACTAGGATTTTATAGGCAAACAATTTACCTCCATGCAGTGCCCTAAAAATCAATAACATTGTCATAAAGTTGAATTTTCGACAACGAAACAGAAAATAATAGATAATTATAAATTAAGCAATGAAAATAAGAACCCGCAATAGTTCGCAATACAAGGCAATACTAAGCAATGCTCTGCAATACACCCGTAATAATCAATCACATTTGGCAATACGCGGTTTACCCCTCAGTTGTGAAAGTAAAAAGAAATACAACATGATTTTGAATCAATATACTTTGTGCATGAATATTTGTAACCAATTATCAGTTACTCACCTGGTGCCAGACGGGCGGTATGAATCCACTTGGCGACCTTCTCCCCGGTGGATCGAATCTCGTTACGGGCGCATCGCGTTCTGCGCACCAACACGTGCGCAGCAGGCATACTGGATCGAATGGCTTCAGTAACCATGCGCAACGACGCCTGACTGCAGTCCACATCATTTACACGCAAAATACGATCGTGTGGGAAGAATTTTCCGATAGCCGATGAGCCTGGCGATACCGATGCAATGTAGACGGACCCGTCCCCCGGAAAGTCACGCCCTCCTTTAATACAGACTAAAGCAAGAAATTCCGGAAGCAAAGGACTTAACTTACCAGCGAATTCTAAAGCTTCTTCATCGGAATTTGTCAGATCTAATTGGATAACTTCGGTGTGTCCGCAAGCATGCGGTTGTTCCTCGATATTCGATTGTGAGAGTCGATTTTCGCGTTCTATATGAGTTTCTAAAGCTTCCCGTAATGCCTAATAGACGCAGAGTGTACACTTCAGAATTTTAACAAAATATACAACGTACCTTACTCTCCTTAACCAACTCATTCCGTTGCTTCTTAATAGCATCAGATTCCCTTAGAGATTCCGCCAATTCTGAGACAGCCCTGTCTCGTTCTTTACGCATATTATCACACAATGTCCGGATACTCTCTCTCTCCAAGACGATCTTATCACGTTCGGAGAAAGCCCAATCTCTGCGTCCTTTAGAGACTTCAGCTTCTTGCTTCTGCATAACAGACAAAAAGCTTCTTTGCGGAAAGGTTTTAAAATTCTATTGGTACTTACAGCCTCAGCCAATTCCGACTGGGCTTTATCGAGACTCTTCCTTAGAGATTCCAGTTCCTGGTTTGCTTGGTCCAGATTTTCCAGCCGCTGTCTCTGGCCGATAGAGCGAGAGTCGTCCCTCAGGAGTTCCTTTCGTCCCCCACCTTCACCTAACGTTCCTAAACTGTCAATCAGCCGTCCGCGACTCTTTTTCATTTGGTCGCCCAGCAGCAGACGACCGTCTTCAGAGGCAGCGCCTAATTCTCCGAATTTTTCACGCAGATCATTACACTCTTTCAAAGCCTGTAACCATTAACAACCACATCTAAACTATAAGAAATAATGTTATTTTTTGTTGGCTTGCCTTATCCCTTTCATGCAGAGCGCTAGTTATTTCCCGCTTTAACGATTCGAGCTGATAACTCATTCCGCGTTTCGCCTCTTGCATTTCTTTATTATCAGCATCCAGCATTTTTAGTTTTTTCATTGCTTGCGACAAGTCATCGCTCAGTTTTTCCATCTCTTTGTGAACCGTGTCCCTTAAAAATACGACAATTTTAGGTGCCATTCAATATGATATACTATAAGCCAGAACATTTTTATGAATATGGCAAAATGATTATATATTGTTTGAGAAAAAGTTCTCACAATGAACTAAAATGAGGATGGTGGAATGAGAAATTGTTGAAGATCAAAATATTACAGCTAATTTAAGCAACCGTACCTGTTTTCATGACGAATTTTATATTTTCTATTGGGCATAAACCACAAATCCATCTATAAATATTATTAGTAAAACTTGGCAGAGAAATCCGACAAATTTGAATAAACGTTAAAATTGATAAAGCATCAACTACACTAAATTCTCTTACACAAAATAAGCAGATGAGTTCTATTAACACATGATGCGATTCGGTAATATTGCTAATTGAAATGCTATCTTGCTTATGGCTCTTGTAAATAATAGATAAATTAGCATTGCAAAATCGAGTTTTAAAAACTGACTTATCGTGCATAAATCCAAACCAATAATGAGGCTATAAAGAAGTCGTATTGCCAACTGCCAACACTTTCGACCGGAGTAACTCCGTATATTCAAGCGACGAATATCATTGATTGATTGGTTATACCCATTTTGCAGACCCATTTTTTTGTGTTTGTCGAGCCCAGCAGAAAGCCCCATAAGTTTCAAAGGGCAATAAGATAATCTAACAACTAATTTCAACAATCAACAGACGTCAATAAACGAGAAAATAAACATTTATTAACAATATTAAAAAAATGTAACTCACCTCTCACTCATAACAAGCGTGTATTCAGCCATTGTTGCATTCCTTTCATCAGTCAAACGTTTGATATCTTTGTTCGCTTTCATCGTCATATTAACGGAGTCTTCATACTGCTGCTGCAGTTTTTGATGCGCTTCACGAAACTTCGCATAATCCTTGCACAGCTTTACTAGTTGTTGTTTCAACCCCTGGACATCTCGTTGCGCTGCTCCTCTTTCTTGACCTATCGTTGTAAAGAAAGCTCTTAAGTCCCTCATCTTCTTAGATGAACTTTTGTTCAAAAATTATTTGTTTTTGGGACTAACTTTAAACTGCCTGAATTGAATCAGAAAAGAGTTTGTAGGTTTTAATACTCTTACAGTTGTTTATAGTTCTTATACAGGGTTTTCATTTCAAAACGAACCACCCCAAATATCATTAACCCTGTATAAAATGGAATTAAAAAAAAACACGTCAATTTAGGTTTGAAGGGGGAAACTTTATTACCCATGTTGCATAGCTTTTATACTCACCCCCACCCATCCAGCTAACCTCACTTTTAAATATCAAATGGCAACCCCCATCTAATGATACACACATTCGAAAGAGTATAAAATTATCTATCCAATGGTGTCTAAAAAAATTAAATTCGATAACGCGTTACCAAATTACAAAGAAAAATAGCTGTCAAAAACATTAAAATTAATCAACTAGCGTATTAAACGTTCAAATTGCGCACCGTTGTTTCCGAGACAGTAGTTCATAGAAGGGCCAGCAAGATCTCCAGACTTAACACCTCTAGATTTTTTTTTCTTTGGGACCATTTAAAATCTGTTGTGTACAAAACCTCTCCTGGAAGCATTGAAGACTTAAAAAACCGGATAACACAAGAATGCAGGCGAATTAATAAAGACATTCTTGCCAAAGTTCGTCAGGAAGTTGAAAATTCTTTTTTACGTGATTAAATTATAATGTTTTTGACAGCTATTTTTGTTTGTAATTTGGTAATGCGTTATCGAATATAAATTTTTTAGACATCATTGGATAGATAATTTTATGCTCTTGATGTATCATTAGATGGGAGTTGCCATTTGATATTTCAAAGTGAGGGTAGCTGGATGGGTGGGGGTGAGTATAAAAACTATGTAATTTAGGTAATAAAGTTTCCCCCTTCAAACCTAAATTGACGTGTTTTTTTTATTTCATTTTATACAAGGTTAAAAGATATTTGGGGTGGTTCGTTTTGAAATGAAGACCCTGTATAAAAGACTCATACAAATATTATTTTAAACAAAAGTAATATCAATTTCAGAAGTTTTGCTTTTATAACCCGCACCAATACAGACTTACAAAGTGATTAAGGGCCACACATCAACTACTGCAATTGCAGCCACTACTGCAACTTATACCACGCGCATCCACCTATACCATCTAATCCACCTATACCATCACCCTCATAGAAACCACCACAATATCTTCCCACCTTTTAGGGTCCACCGCCTTTTCAAACTAAGTCTCAGTCATATAATAAGATAAGGAATAAGTTTGATTGTAATAAAAGTCACCCCGTAACTTTCATTGAGAAAAGAAAACTGATTTGAGAGCGATGAAGACTGATTTGAAAGCTCAAAAGTTAACTGTCGTGTCATCTGCTCAACCTACCTCCCTGGAAATGCGGAAGCTGAACAACTTCCTTATGAGGCGGTGCGGATAGTCGTCGACCACACCAAGAGAAGAAGTTATCCAGCTAATACTGGGATGTGATGCGAATGCCCACCACACGGTATGGGGCAACAGCAACATTAACATAAGGGGTGAGCAGGGTTGGGTCAGTAAAATACATGATGTACTTTACTTGTAATTTACATGTAGAAAACTACGTATTTTACGTCAAAATATTTTACGAATTTTCTACATAGACGTAAAATACTAAAAAAATCATCTGAGAAAACAAACTTAATCTTTCACAAACATGAACATATCACGAACATACTACATATTATCTAGTTGTAACTAAAACAAAAAAAAGCAGAGATCCTTATTAAATTTAAAATAAAAACATACTCCTAAATAAATTAGTAGGTACATTATGTATTTTGGAGCACTTTTGCACAGAAATGACAAATTGTTTTACATTTTTTTTTATTCCTTTTTAAATGTAAAATTTATTTCGCCATATAGATTGTGCCGTGAACGGCCGCCTCCGCAGCTCATGATTATCAATTTTGAGTTACTTTTGAGACTACTTTTCTTATTTAAGTAATAGGAAATAGTGCAATTTCGTGTATTTTATTTATTTAGGTAGGTACTTTAATCTAGTAAACACTAAAGCTGGTTTTATAGTTTCCGTATCAGTAAGACGTAAGAAGTAAGAAGTAAGACCGTAAGACTTAAAGATTGCGATTAATTTATTGATTCCGTAAAAAGTAACGTTGCGGCTATTGTACGCAAGCGCAGTTCAATTTTATAATTTTTGTATGTTGCCAGATTGAGCAGTGTTTGTTTGATTGTTTGATCATTTCATTTGTCATGTCAAATTTTCACCTATTTTGTCAAGGTTATTGGATGCTTACGAGTTTATGTTTATTTTATTCTTCAGATTTGTTTCGAGTCTAGCTGTTTGGCAACAGTGCAATCAGCTGTTCATCAAAACAAATAACAATGACAACCAGGCAACCGATCGCTCTCTATCGCATCCGAGACCGTAAGAAGTAACGTAAGAAATGAAATAATCCATTTCTTACCTTACACTTCTTACTGCTAAAGTCTTAAGGACATTTGTCATCAATGAAAATCTTCAATTCCAATGTTTCATTTTTCTTACTGCTTGCTTTTACTTCTTACGTCTTACTCTTAGGAACTATAAATCGGTCTTAAGAATAAGAATGGGAAACATAATAACATAACCTAAAAGTGGTTGTTCCTTGACTTACTCAAAGATGGCGCCACGCAATTTCAGTGTTCAAGTATTTTACTTCTTTTCTACGTTTGAGACGTATTTTACATGGTTTTTTACTCGTAACGTGGAAAATAGTTTTCTACGTGTAATTACCCAACTCTGGGGGTGAGTCACTGCTGAACTACCTAACACAGGTAGACTATCAACACAGGCAACAGCCCAAGTTTTGTAACTGTCAACAGACAAGACGTTTTAGATCTCACGATCAGCACGAACCTTATTTAACATAAGATCTGCAACTGGACAGTATCGGGGCAATCTTGCTCCGATATACCAATACGATCAACATCTCCTTTTACAGTCCTGTCAACATAGATTTGGCAGCCAAGCGGCTGGCAAAAGCTGCTCATTAGGTCTATGAAAACAACTATCCAACAAGAACAAAAAAGGCAACAGACAAACATCCTGGTGGAATAACCGCCTGGAAAGTCAGAGGAAAAACGTCCGACGGCTCTTTAATAAAGCAAAAATAACCGACGACTGGGACACTTACAAACAAGCCCTAACTAACTACAACAAGCAGATCAGGGCTGCTAAAACAGAGTCTTGGAGAAGGTTCTGTAGCGGGATTGAAGACCTACCGACAGGAGCCCGAATCCATAAGATTATCTCCAGGGAGCCATGTCAGGAGCTTGAATCGATAAAACAGTCCGATGGAACCTCCACCTCCGCTGGTAGTGAAACGTGAAACGAGATACTCGCAAGCTGTCATTTTCCGGGTAGCCGACTGACAAATTTGGAGACTAACACAAGCCCCTTGGGACGATTTAAAAGACCCAACAGGGCAGATTGGGAGCTCTCCAAAAGAAGTGGTCAGACGAACCCTCTGAAAATCCACGATTATGGTGGACTATATATCCACTTTTCAACCATCCAAATCCCCCGGAGAGGATGGAGTATTTCCGGCACTATTATAACAGGGCCTGAATCAACTCGCACCTCTACTAACAAGGCTCTTCAGAGCGAGCCTTGCATGGAACTTTATTCCAAACCGCTGGTCCAGGGTGAGGGTCGTCTACATACCAAAGATGGGATGTAGGAGAAAAGATCCTAAAACGCTCAGGCCAATCAGTCTAACCTCGTTTATGCTGAAAAGCTTGGAAAAGCTGCTAGACCTATACATAGAGGAGGGAGCGCTAACAGCGTACACCCTTAATACGGAAGAGTATGCATACCAAGCTAACAAATCAACAGAACTAGCACTCCACACCCTGGTGGTGAAAATCCAAGATACCCTGGATTCAAAGGGAGTCGCAGTTGGTATTTGGCCGATTCACCAGTGTTTCAGGCAGAGATACATGTCATTGAATTGTGTGCCCCTATTAGAGGAGGGAGGACACAATAGATCAATAAAGATCTGCTCGGATAGTGGGGCAGCGCATCTAGGGCTTATGTGTTTGCGCTGCAATTCCAAAACTGGACTCTGAACTCTGGCCACAAGACTCTGAACACCGTATCGCAGGAGAACAGCGTCACACTGGTATGAATCTCGGGCGATCGTGGTCACGAAGGCAATGAGAGGGCCGAATCTCTAGCTAGGAGGGCGGCGGGCTCTGCATTCGTAGGCCCGGAGCCGGCAGTGGGAGTCCCATATTCTCTGGTCAAGGTTGAACTCCAGAAATGGAGCAATGCCAAGTCCCAGGACTGGTGGGAGAACCTACCCGGACTATTGCACTCACTCTCGCACAAAAAATTTATCACGGGAACAGGGAGAGCAAAACCCCAAAGATTACTCAGACTAAATAGGAGACAAATCAGAGTACCCACTGCACTGTACACAGAACATAGCCACCTAAGATCTCACATGCACAGACTCGGACTGTCAGAAGAGACGAGGTGTCGGCTGTGCTTGAAGGACGACGAGACAGTTGAGCACGTCCTATGTGACTGCCCGGCTATTGCCAGATCGAGATACTCACTATTCGGAAACACGATTATTGAACCTCATGATGCAAACGCAGAATCGCCCGAGAGACTCCACTCACATTAAATATAATACAATAAAAATTGATTTTGTGCAATATGCAAGATATGCAAGACGTATAGCGCTTCCGACATCATCTACTGCAACTTATACCACGGAACCCCCAATCCATCCTTACCATCACCCTCATATAATCCACCACAGTATCTTCTCACTTTTTACGGTCCACCCCTCTTTCAAACTAAATCTCAGTCTTCAGAAATAAAGTTGAATATCTCAAATTACAGGAATGGGGAATAAGTCTTAACATACTAAGAGTGACCCCGTAACTTTCATTGAGGGATGAAAACTGATTTGAGAGCGATGAAGACTGATTTGAAAGCGTCGTTTAGAAATATATTTTTTATCTCACCTAAGGCTTCGCATTGTTTAAGCAAGCGGGCGTTCTCGTCCTGAGCTACTTCTAACTTGGACAAGGCCTGTGTGTGCGACATATAAAGAGCATCCGAGGAATTGCCATTTTGTTCGGCAATCAAGCGCTGATTTTCGTCTCTCAGCTGCTTATTTTCAGCCAAAATCTCATTGTACTTGGTGCGCAATGAGGCGGAATCCTGACTGGACACCTCCAGTTGGTTCATCACAGCTCTGTGTTGTTCTCGGTAATAATCAAGGTCCTGGTATGCAAATGTTGAATACATTATTCATTAAACAAAGAAAATAACGAATATTTTGTTGAGCTAAAGAGGACCAATGAAACAGTATTTAATATGAAGCTTTAGGTACTTTGAACTTATCATCAGTACAAATGAGTAGCATTGAACAATTTACCCTAAGAAAAAAAAACCTTAATATTGAAAATCTAGTTGTAAAGCCTAATTGTAAAGCCCCTAAATATGTAAATTTCAGAATAAGATAAACTTACATGATCACAGCGTCTTCTGGAACTGCTCAATTCATTGCTAGGGATTTCAAAGGGTTGCTTGTATGGATCATACTCCCTGTTTGCAAAACTTCTGGAAAGTGTGCCTGTGGAATAAAGATATAAATTTGTAACTAGTTTAGCAGTGTTAATGTGTTTTTTCCAGTTTTCTTAATTCTGTTACAAAAGCTAGAGAAAGAGAAGACATAAACCATCTCCTTTTATTTCTCTCACAACTCTACAGGGTGTTTTTTTTAAGATGGGCCATAGGAATTTCCATGCAATGAAATTTGATGTTTTTTTTTAAATGAGCCATAGCAAATTTTATAGTAAAATATCCTGAAAGGTAGACCATTATTGAGTATGCTGGTATTTTTCTATTGACATTTATTGTTTGACATGATGAGTTGTTATTGAACTTCAGCAAAAATGTACATATTAGAAGAAAAGAAATTTATGTTTTTGCTATACTCCTCTGAGTCGAGTAGCAGGCCTAAAAAGAGATAATAAAAGAATACCAAGGCTCTTCATTCTGCAAAATGTATGTGAGATAGCAGCATCAATTTAAAAACACCACCCACCATTCTCAATAATGGTGTACCTTTCAAGTTATTTTGCTGTGTAGTATTCCCTATGGCTCATGTAAAAAAAAACATCAAACTTCATTGTATGGAAATTCCTATGGCCCATCTTAAAAAAAAACACCCTGTATATCTAACTCCATATATCATAATGTATTATAAACTGAATTGACCAGAAACAATTCTTGAAGAAGATTTTTATGAATTTCTATACCCTGGATTTGACAATTTACCTCATCATTGATTCACCGCAATACTTTATAACATAAATTTTTACTTACTGCTACTCCCAGCTCCTCCATCACTATTTGAGGCCATTCTATAGGCGTTTTAAGTAACTTGTTACCTAAAACTACCTGAAACAAAACAATGCAAAATTCAAACATGAGATTTTTATTTACAATAAACTTAGCTACTTTCCAAATATTACTTGTTATCTAGAAAAAGTATAATACACCAATGTTATGTACCTATGTACTTTTCAACTTTTCATACAGTAAAAAAGTATATTTTCTGTATGCAGACCTACATATAACAGTTTAACCACTTACTCAGTGGTTTACTTGTGGCATTTTATTCAATGCATTCAAGCATATGTGATACAATGAGTAAATACTGTGCAAATAAATGATTCAAAAGTCTATTAAATATTTGGACAATGCATACAAATATGGGACATTACTCAATAGTTGAATTAATTTCATAATTTTGGTTTGAGTTTCATACTCAATTGAACCATCACAGGTGCAGAAGATGATCAAGGGACTTGTCACTATAATTGAAAATGAGCAGATTGTTTGAGTATTAAGATTGCCATCTGTTGAAGTTGTTTCCTGCCAACAAAACTCCCCATTTAGTTAACCATCTAGAAAAGCCAACCAAAAAAGAATAAAAAGTATATCTATCTTACCTTTAACAGTAAAAATTGTTCAAACAGTAGGAAATGAGTCTGGGTTTCTCTAAACCCTTCAGGGAACAAAAATGTTACATAAATTCATAGAGTGCCTCTAATAAGATAGATGGGCTAAGGTGACTAACTTGTTTTTTTTTTCTATTCCTATTGGGTAGTCTATTTAATTTGACACACCATGTATGCACCATGCACACAATATTTGTAATTTTATTAAGATTAATATTGAATATAAAATTACAAATTTGGGGTCTTCACTTATGTTTTAAAGGGTACCCTTAAGAAACTTAATAGCTACAATGCCCTTAAAAAAACATAAATAAATGTGGGCAAGCTTTATTCACTTTTATCCACATTTAACAGTGATAGTGCCTTTCCATTATTCTTCGATGGACTGTATATGTATATTTTCTTTAAATAAAAGATGTCTTGATTAATTTAAATTCAACAAAGGGTTATATTGATTCTCTTTACACACAGGGATGCACAATTTGCATTTATGTAAATTGAAGATTCACTATTTACTAGATAATTTATGTCTATCTAAAGTAAATACAAAAAAAGAGGTTTTAAGGCAGGGTTGGCATTTTGTTCACTATTTTTTGTTTTGGGCGGGGCACTGGAAGAAAGTGGAAAAATTGGACAAAATGGACAAAATGGACGTAATGAACGAAATAAAGTTTACAAATGAATGTTTTCTTTTCGGCTACAAGCAGCGCCACGCGCGTTATATCGACCGACATCTAGTACGCATGAAATATGATTCGGGGAACCCCGGAGTGATCCAAGTCACACAAGAACTGTTTTGTTTTGTAGTTTCTCTAATTGAGTTTGCCGAAACGTTGGTGAAAAATATTATTTTGCTTATTCGTATTATTTTATGCTTTTAAAATGGAAAGTGAGCCAAGGAGTTTATCATCTACATCTGTTGATTTAAAAGTGAGTACATTCTTTGCAAACTTTTCTAAATCACTTTATTCCAGGATGTATCTTACAGTCAATCTCAGATTTTAATAATTCTAACAATGGTTTATAAAATTAAGGAAGGTATATGTATAGTTAAGTCATTGTTTAATGTAACTGATATTTTCGTTTTTCGACAGAAATCAAACACTAAGAATAGCGGTGCAGGCGCCAGCGGTGGTAGAAAAGAAGATTCAATCAGACAACATTTTGTTCAAGTAATTAAGGGAACAAAAAAAATTTTGAAATGCCAGGTGTGCAAAAATGAAGTCAGTAATAAGGCTTGCCGACTAAGAAAGCATTTTGAAAAATGCACCCAAAAACAAAGGGAAAACGAACAATAGCTAAATTAAGGGCATCGGATTCGACGGATTCGGATTTAGAAACTGAAAATTCCAATAATCCAGCAAGAATTAGTCGAAAGCGTCGGAACTCTGATGTGCAAATACAAGTTCTACAACAACAAAAACAACAAAAATTGAACCAATTCTTGGTTAAAACAACTGAAGCTGATAAAGAAAAACTCGATTTATCTTTAGCATGTTACTTTTATTCTTCTGGTACACCTTTTCGACATTCTGAAAATTTTTATTTCAAAAAAATGATCAGTCAGTTAAGACCGGGATACACTCCACCTAACAGAAGAAATTTAGCTAACGAATTATTAGATAAAGTTTACAATACGACTCAATAATGCAAAAAATCATTTAAATGGAAAATCGGTTACACTAATACAAGATGGTTGGTCTGGTATCCATAATGAACCAGTAATTGCAAGTTGTGTCTCCGATGGTGAAAAATCCTTCTTTTTGTCATCGCATGAAACTGGTTCCAATCAAAAAACAAGTGAATATTGTCTAGATTTAGCTGTCAAAGATATTATAGAAGCTGAAAATAGGTTTGGATGTATTGTAAAAAGTTTTGTGTCGGATAATGAAGCTAAAATGAAGAAAATGCGCATTGACCTTCAAAAAAAAGTTAACACTGAATCTGATTTTTATTTCATTATTAAGGGCTGTGGGGCACATTATTTAAATTTATTATGTGGCGATATTTGTAAACTTCCTAATGTTAATACCATAATTAAACAAGTTGTAGAATTAAGCAAATATTTTAGAAATCACCATGAAGCTAAAGGTCTCTTAGCCAAATTTCAAAATTCTCGCATTCCACAGTTACCAGGAGAAACCCGCTGGAACAGTGTTTTAGAATGTTTAGAGGTTGTTGTTATTAACCGTGATTTTTATCTAAAAATTGCCGAGGACCACGAGGAAAAAATTGAAAAAAATATACTTTACATTATTCAAAACATTGGTATTATGAAATTGGTAAAGTGGCTTATAACTCAATTAAAACCAATTCGATCAGCCTTAAACAAATTACAATCAGAAAATGCCACTCTTTCAGATACAGTAACTGAATTTTTAATTTTTAAATTATTATCCACAACCACAAGTGCCGTTTTGTTTCCATATAAAGATTTAGTTAAAAAAATATTTGACGATTGCATTACCCCACCCCATATCATCGGATATTTATTGAATCCAAAAAATTTGGATTTACCACTAGATTCTCAACTACTTGAAGAATATGAAGAAGCAGGACGTACATGGCTTTGTGAAGAAGTTTCGTCCGATTTTTTACCATTATTTATACAATATCGTCTCAAAACATCTCCATTTCCAAAAAGCTTTTTTCAAGAACAAATGAGAAAAAAACTAAGCTCCATACAATGGTGGGAAGCTCTTTTAAAAACCAACAGTGTAGATGTAAAATTTTGTGAATTTTCTTTACATCTGCAAAGATGTGTTGCTTCATCAGCGTCTATAGAAAGAATATTTTCAAATTTTGGATTGATTCAAACTAAAGTACGAAATCGTCTAGGAATGGAAAAAGCATCCAAACTTGTTGCTAGCAGACGAATGCTTAATATAACTGCTAAACAAACAGAAGAATCAGTTGATATGGATGATTTTTAATTAATTAATTGACTTGGCAGATTTTTATTAGACACATATTATAATTTATGTTCTATGTTATATGTTCGGTGTTAGGTTTAAATAGGTTGTTTTATTCTGATTCATAACTAATCTTTGAATCATTAGAGTTTAGCTTTAAAAATAGAGTTAAGTAGTTAAAATTGTATGATAATAATATATATAATCTTTTTATAATAAAAGTTCTGCTTCTTTTAATATTTTTTCCAGTTTTGTCCATTTTGTCCAACACATGTATTTCGTTCATGGCGGACAAAACTGGAAAAAAACGGGGGGGTTTTTTCCACCCTGGACAGTGGATGCCAACCTTGTTTTAAGGGCGAAGGGGCTACAAGGAGTGAGAGAGAGAGTCGAGCTGTCAAGACCTAAACACTCACTGAGTTATAAAGAGAATGACTGTAAAAATTACATTTTGCCTATTTAAAGTGGTGACATGTTGCTAAGAGAGAGACAATGATGACAGAGAGCTGAGAAGCAGACAGACAATGGACCAATTGTTTTACGCATAAGCACCTAAGGGTGAGTGTATTGGGTAGTTTATTGAGCATTTATAAACACACATATGGAATTCCTTGAAGTTAAAAATAGACTGGAGAACAGTTCTAAGTGAAATTAATCTTTATGCGTTTTGAACAGAAAGAAAGCTGTTTATTGTTTTCAACAATATTGTTTTCACAACAAACTGTAAAAATTGAAAATAAGTGAACAAATAACACTAGCCAATGCAGTAAAATATTTACAATTTGTTATCCCTTTTTTCCCTGTAAAATTTCTTATATGTGGATGAAAACTAAAAATTTTTGGCCATCCCTATATTTGACTGCCTGAGTTCCTTGCACCACTTTGCTTATAGGCCAAATTGTCCCTTGAGGATAGCACCCTGATGGCTTTGTTTTGGTGTTACACTTTAAAGTTTAATATATTGAAAAACTACACAGTTCAAAGTATATCTAGGAAGGGAAAGGGGGAAAGTAGATTCCCTTTTACCATCACTATAAATAATCTGCAGTTACACTACCAGGATTCATTAAGAATACTTTTACAGCCCCTTGAGTTTGTTGGGATACTTAACAGGTCAATGATAATGTTAGGTCATAAGTATTCACCCACTTTCCATCGAGCTTTCCATTCAGCAGGTAAACTCCAATAGGACAAGATTATATTTAGATCATTAGTAATTCGCCTTCGGGAACCTCCTATTGGGGAAATATTAAGATATTTTTACCTGCATTAATACGTTCAATCTGGTGAAGTCATGGTTTTCCTTGGGAGGTCAAGCGACACACACACATTCACTCCGTTAAACTTTCTTTTCGTCAAAATCGGCCATTGTTCATTGTTTAAACAATTTCATTGGCAAGCAATACAAAATTAAACAAAAATTAAAAAATACATCTTGCAATGATGAATGACATTGAGCGATCACTTTGGCACTATAGACATTGAAAGAAGTCAGCGCAGAAACGTCAGATTTGATAAATAATTTAACGGCCGTATTCACCATCACGTTATCAGGGTGTTAAAGCTTTAACAGATAGTTAAATATCAACTCCGTATTCACCATTACAAATCAACGTCTATTAGGTGGTTAAATTTAACCACTCGAAATTGGGTTGTTAAACTGCTATGAAGTGTTAAGTATAAAAGTGTGGTTATGTTTTGGCCTTCCCTCTTTTCTCTGTTTACAGTTTCTTAAGATTTTTTGATATTATATTGTATTTTTGTATATAGTTGCTAGATGGTTTTCTTTGGGATTGAGTATTGTCGCGCCGTGACCCCCCAGCCGATAATGATAATAGTCCGTTTAATCGGTTGTTGCGTGGGGGCGGCTGTGTTCGCGGCTACTGCCGTGTTGCCGCCGTGTCTGCGGAGATTCGACTACGTGGATGTTCTAAGTCCAACGTATCTTCGTGTGTCAAATCTTTTTTACCACGCTGCAAGGGGGACCCAAATCTTGGAAAGGATCTATTGTCCCTTAGGTCGCTAATTTAAATAATATAAAATTTAATATTTTTTTGGGAATGCCAGCAAGGTTTTATTGTTTAAGCCAAGACCTGCAAAACGCCAAAAAAAACTAATTGAATAGTAATTAAGAAAAAAAAATAAAAAAGACAATTTTTAGTTTTCTCAGGAATCTGAAATAAAATAGCGGCGGACGTGAACTTTTCGCGATAAGCTCAGTGGTGCCCAGAAACGTGTTTGACGGGTACACGATTTCTTACTAAATTGGAAAAACAACAAAGAAAACTAAACTAACGACGCAGTGTAGAAGAGAACAGAATTCTGCCAGTAGCTGGGATCCTCGATATTATGGTGAGCAAAACACTACTATAATATACTAAATGATTCAACTTCTATAACTACTCTACAAATACTGAATTGCCGGTAGTCTCCTGCGTCTGCAAAGTATCCGCTATCTGCAAGAAAATGGCCTATTCAGGAAAAGGGCAGAGGTGGGCTGACACTACATGGCACAACCGAAAAAACACTCCACGAAACTTTTTGTAGGCGAGCAATACCCGAATTAATTGTTGTGGCACTAATTAAAAATACAAATAATTAGCGCGGATTTTTAAAGCGAGATTCAAAAAAAGGGGAAAAATTACGAATTGGCGATAAACAGAACGGCGGAGCCAAGGACTTTTCTCGCGGTAAAATTCGAACTTTTTTGTCTTCCCGGTTAATCGTCGCTTTTTGATCGTAACTCTCTTGAGTTCAAAACGCGTCTCTCTCTTTCGAGTGTCGAAGATATTCTCTCTTTCGCCACCCCCTTGGTACTTCGCATCCCCGAAAGGGTACTGCCGAAAAAATCGATACCACCCTGACCAGTGGCGATTACATGGCGCTTCGGACAGCGCGGGCATAAATTCAGAAAATGACTTTGGAAAAATGTGATCATTGGACAGAAGAAATGATGCTCTTTAAAATGATACCTCACATGACATAGTTTAATTGACAATTAAAGCGTTTTATTGAAATTAAATGTTAATTTCCTGGCTCAGTCAATTAAGACATTAATTGCTCGAATTTACAATCATAGAATCAGAAATTAAAAGCTCTATCTGCTGAGAGAATAAGATTTTAATTTCAATTAACGATATTTGCAAAATCGCCTTAATTACTAAACTATTGTTCGGGTCACGTACAGGTCTGAAATTCTTTCAAGGGCCATAAACCATTAAAAGGGCGCCTTTGCCGTGTAAAGAAGAAGGGCAATTATAGGTTATCATGTTTTATGGCCGGAATTACCAAGAAATTGTGAAAGTGGCTGTCCAACACTAACAAAAGAAATGCTCTTGACGAAAATAAAAATTATTGCAAACATATGTGCATTGAGTGTCTCATGGGTCTGGTTTATTTAGAAAACCGAAAAATAGAAAAAAACTTCCATAAGGTTAAAGCTTAAAAGCTCCGAAAAGTGGCTTACAGAGTTGCCATGCTTCCACACATGAACTCATATGCAAACAGAGAGGTCAGTTTGCATAACAGTATCCACTTCCTTTCGTTATGAGAACGAAAAGTAAAAATTTAAATACTAAATGAGTTTGATCTCAGTAACACAACAGAAAAATTAATATTTTGATCTCAGTAACACAACACAAAATTTAATATTTGCTCTAAAAACTGAGGTTAGTTAGGGCTAAGGGCTGTCGCGCAGTGTCCCCCCCCCCCCCGCTAATCGGTCGTTGCGTGGAGGCGGCGGTGGTTGCGACTGCTGTGTTGCCATCGCCGCCGTTTCTGATAAATTTGTGTCAGAGCTGATAAATTTCTGTCAGATAAAATTTAATATTTTGGGAATGCCAGCAAGGTTTTACTGTTTAAGACAAAACCTGCATAACTCCTTAAAAAAACTAACTGAACAGTAATTAATTATATACATATAAAAAGAAACAATTTTCAGTCTTCTCAGGAATCTGAAATAAAATGGTTGCGGACGTAAACTTTTCGCGATGAGCTCAGTGTTGCTCAGAAACGTGCTTAACTGGTACACGATTTAAGAGAAAAGAATTTTGCCAGGTCGCTGGGATTCTCGATATTATGGTGAACGAAATACTACTATAATATACTACATATTTCAACTACTACAACTACTCTACAAATACTTAATTGCGCTTAGTCTCCTGCGTCTGCAAAGTATCCGCTATCTGCAAGAAAATGGCTTATTCAGGAAAAGGGTGGGTTGACTCCATATGGCACAACCGAAACAACATTCCACGAAACTTTTCACGCAGTAGGCAGCCAATAAGCGGTTTATTTGTTTTGGCACTAATTTAAATACAAATAATTGTTGTAGTCACTGTCTCGAGTTTAAAGCGCGTCTCCCTTTTTACGAAAATCTTCAAAACCACCCCCTTGGTATTTCTTATCCCGGGTAGCGCAGAAAAATCGATACCACCCCGCTAGTGGCCACTGTATGGGGGCTTCGGACGGTGCGGGCATAAATTCAGAAAATAAGCTTTTCTGAAAAATTCGATGAAGCAAAGAGATTGAAAATGTGATCATTGGACAAAGTAAATGATGCTCTTTAAAATGACACCACACATGAAATAGTTTAATTGACTATTAAAACTTTTCATTTAAATTGACCGTTAATTTTCTGGCCCAGTCAATTAAGACATAAAGAATAGATAGAAAGAATAAATTGCTCGAATTTACATTCAAAAAATGAGAAATTGAAAGCTCTATCTGATGAGAGAATAAGATTTTAATTTCAATTAACTGAATTAACGATATTAGCAAAATTGCTTTAATTACTAAATTACTATTCGGTTCACGCACAGGTCTGAAATTCTTTCAAAAACCACTATTAACAACTATTAAAAAAGTGCCTTTGTCGGTTAAGGAAGAAGGGTTTCATTTTTCATGGCCAGAATTCCCAAGAAATCGTGAAAGTGCCTGTCCAAAAACTAATAAAAGAAATGCTCTTCGACGAAAATTGAAAATATTGCAACCATATGTGCATTTAGGGCCTTATGGGGCTGGTTTCTTCAGAAAACCGAAAAGCAGAAAAGTTTCATAAGTTAAAGCTTAAAAGCTTAGAAAAATGGCCTACAGAGTTGCCATGCGCCACACATGAAGTCATATGTAAATAAAGAGTTCAGTCGGCCCCCCTCTATAGACGAAAACTTGATCAAAGAAGAAGAAATATTTTCTTTCATAAGTTTGCACACAAACAAAAAGATATTTAAATATGTAGAAAGAAATTTAAATATGGTTATGCTAATAGACAGGTTATTGTCAAAATTAAGAGTTAAAGTTCTCTTCTAAGATATGTTGTACGGGATGCAGCTCGGTAGTTAACTGCTTACGAACGGAGCGTACTGTAGAGCTTACAGCTTCGATGCTATCTAGCATCAGAAAAGCTTGTGTCACCATTTCATCACTCCGGTTAAGTTCCTGGGAATTTCTAAATTCGGAGAACCTTGTTGCTCTGGCTGAGGCAAAGGTCTGCAATTGTTTCTAGGATGCTGTCAATTTTTTGAAGTGCAGCATACTTAGCTTCGAATTTTAATCCTTTGGAATTTTTTTGTTCCTCAGATCCTGGCTCTTCTTGAAAGTAATTTGGCTTAGTAATTGCATCTATCGCTGGCACATTATCCACCTCAGAACTTACTATGGATTCTGAGAATTCAAAACCCTCAAGGTAATTCAAAAGGTCTACGTCGTGTTCAGGCTGTTCGCCTTCAAAGTTAGGACTGTTTTGAGTAGGTTGGGGCAAAGGAGCATGAAATGGCTGTTCCTGCTTTTTTGTTTCGTAACATGTATGGCAGTTTTGAACGTAGTTAGTTACATCTTTGTACATCCCAGGCCAAAAGTATTGCTCTCTAATATATAGTTGCGACGTATAAACGTGCGTCATTCTTGGCCCTTGTAGTATATACGGAGGGTGTTCTTGGGGTGTGGTCCTTGGTGATAGGAAACAAAAAAAAACACAGTGTTTTTTCTTTTCCTCAAACTTCTATTGTGCTAAACTTTTTCTTCATCAGTAGACACAAAAAACTCTCACACGGGAGACGTGGCTGATGGACTTTTCTTCCTTTCTTGTGCTGTTATTTTTCTCAATAGTTTGGTGAAAAAGGGTTACTGGTTGTTATGCAAACTGACCTCTCTGTTTGCATATGAGTTAATGTGTGGAAACGTGGCAACTCTGTAAGCCATTTTTCGAGGCTTTTAAGCTTTAATCTTATGGAAGTTTTTTCTATTTTTCGGTTTTCTAAATAAACCAGACCAATGAGGCCCTAAATGCACATGTGTTTGCAATATTTTTTATTTTCGTCAAGAGCATTTCCTTTGTTAGTGTTGGACAGGCACTTTCACAATTTCTTGGGAATTCCGGCCATAAAACATGGTCACTACAATTGCCCTTCTTTTTTGACCTGCAAAGGCGCCCTTTTAATGGTTTATGGCCCTTGAAAGAATTTCAGACCTGTACGTGACCCAAACAATAGTTTTGTAATTAAAGCGTTTTTGCAAATATCGTTAATTGAAATTAAAATCTTATTCTCTCAGCAGATAGAGCTTTTAATTTCTGATCCTTTGATTGTAAATTCGAGCAATTAATGTCTTAATTGACTGAGCCAGGAAATTAACGGTTAATTTCAATAAAAAGCTTTAATTGTCAATTAAACTATGTCATGTGAGGTGTCATTTTAAAAAGCCTAATTTATTCTATTTAATGATCACATTTTCAATTTTTTTCTACTAGCAGATTTTCCAGAAAAGCTCATTTTCTAAATTTATGCCCGCGCTGTCCGAAGCGCCATATAATCGCCACTGGTCAGGGTGGTATCGATTTTTTCGGCAGTACCTTTCGGGGATGCGACGTACCGAGGGGGTGGCGAAAGAGAGACGATCTTCGACACTCGAAGAAGAAAGACGCGTTTTTGAACTCAATAGAGTTACGATCAAAAAGCGACGATTAACCGGGAAGACAAAAAAGTTCGAATTTTACCGCGAGAAAAGTCCTTGGCTCCGCCGTTCTGATTATCGCCAATTCGTATATTTTTTTCCCCTTTGTGAATCCCGTTTTTATGTCCGCCGCGCTAATTATTTTTATCTTTAATTAGTGCCAAAACAATTACACCGCTCATTGCCCGCCTACGAAAAGTTTCGTGGAGTGTTTTTTCGGTTGTGCCACATAGTGTCAACCCACCTCTGCCCTTTTCCTGAATAGGCCATTTTCTTGCAGCTAGCGGATACTTTGCAGACGCAGGAGACTACCGGCAATTAAGTATTTGTAGAGTAGTTGTAGAAGTTGAATCATTTAGTATATTATAGTAGTGTTTTGCTCACCATAATATCGAGGATCCCAGTTACTGGCAGAATTCTGTTCTCTTCTACACTGCGTCGTTAGTTTAGTTTTCTTTGTTGTGTTTTTCCAATTTAGTAAGAACTCGTGTACCCGTCAAACACGTTTCTGGGGACCACTGAGCTTGTTTGCAAAAAGTTCACGTCCGCCGCTATTTTATTTCAGATTCTGGAGAAAACTAAAAATTGTCTTTTTTAATTTTTAATTTTATTCTTCCTTAATTACTATTCAATTAGTTTTTTTTTTGGCTTTTTGCAGGTTTTTGTCTTAAACCATAAAACCTTGCTGGCATCCGAAAATTATTAAATTTTACATTATTTAAATCAGCGACCTAAGGGACAATAGATCCTTTCCAAGAGTTGGGTCCCCCTTGCAGCGTGGTAAAAGAGATTTGGCGCAAGAAGATACGTTGGACTTAGAACATCCACGTAGTCGAATCTCCTCCGAAGACACGGCGGCAACACGGCATCAGCCGCGAACACGGCCGCCCCCACGCAACGACCACCGATTAAACGGATTAATACGGATTATTATCATTATCGGCTGGGGGGACACGGCGCGACATGGTGTTGGTCAGTCTTGGCATCAAGTTATGGCAACCACCACATGAAGTCCCCAGAAACGTGCTTGACGGGTACACGATTGCTTACTAACTTGGAAAAACACAACAAAGAAAACTAAACTAACGACGCAGTGTAGAAGAGAAAGGAATTCTGCCAATAGCTGGGATCCTCGATATTATGGAGAGCACAACACTACTATAATATACTAAAAGTTTCAACTTCTACAACTACTCTACAAATACTTAATTGCCGGTAGTCTCCTGCGTCTGCAAAGTATCCGCTAGCTGCAAGAAAATGGCCTATTCAGGAAAAGGGCAGAGGTGGGTTGAGACTAGATGGCACAACCGAAAGAACACTCCACGAAACTTCTCGTAGGCGAGCAATAGCCGAATTAATTGTTTTGACACTAATTAAAAATACAAATAATTAGCGCGGAGGACGAAAACGGGATTCAAACAGGAAAAAAAAAAAAAAAAAAAAAAACGAATTGGCGATAATCAGAACGGCGGAGCCAAGAACTTTTCTCGCGGTAAAATTCGAACTTTTTTGTCTTCCCGGTTAATCGTCGCTTTTTGATCGTAACTCCATTGAGTTCAAAACGCGTCTTTGCTCTTCGAGTGTCGAAGATCGTCCCTTTCTCACCCCCTCGGTACTTCTCATCCCCGAAAAGGGTACTCCGAAAAAATCGATACCACACTGACTAGTGGCGATTATATGGCGCTTCGGACAGCGCGGGCATAAATTTGGTAAATGAGCTTTTCTGGAGAATGTGCTGGAAAAAGAAAATTGAAAATGGACAGAAGAAATGATGCTCTTCAAAATGACACCTCACACGACATAGTTTAATTGAGAATTAAAGCTTTTTATTGAAATTAACCGTTAATTTCCTGGCTCAGTCAATTAAGACATTAATTGCTCGAATTTACAATCAAAGGATCAGAAATTAAAAGCTCTATCTGCTGAGAGAATAAGATTTTAATTTCAATTAACGATATTCGCAAAATCGCCTTAATTACTAAACTATTGTTCGGGTCACGTACAGGTCTGAAATTCTTTCAAGGGCCATAAACCATTAAAAGGGCGCCTTTGCCGGTTACAGAAGAAGGGCAATTGTTGGGTATCATATTTTATGGCCGGAATTCCCAAGAAATTGTGAAAGTGCCTGTCCAACACTAACAAAGGAAATGCTCTTGACGAAAATAAAAAATATTCCAAACACATGTGCATTTAGGGCCTCATTGGTCTGGTTTATTTAGAAAACCGAAAAATAGAAAAAACTTCCATAAGATTAAAGCTTAAAAGCTTCGAAAAATGGCTTACAGAGTTGCCACGATTCCACACATTAACTCATATGCAAACAGAGAGGTCAGTTTGCATAACAATAGTTTTCCAAACAAGAATATAAGGACGGTAATACTCTTGAGAACTCTCTATATATAGATCATCCGCCTGAAAACGCTATTAATTTGACTTTGGGCAACTTTGACTTTGACGTTTTTCTGTCTTGGCCTTGACTTGACATTTGACATTGCCGGTCGCTACTCGGTGTGACCCGGTGTGTTATTTGAGACATAGATTATCCAAATTTGAGTTTAGTTAAAGATTTTATAAACATTCGTAAAAAAATTAAAGAAATTGTGGATTTAGAATCGTTTTTCTTCAACATAGGTAGCAATAATTAAAACTGAAAAACTAGAACTTCAGCATAGACACATTATGAACGTTGATATTTTGAAGCCAGGTAAAAACAGTTTACAACATAGAGCACAGTAGCTAAAAATCTTATTCTTCTTACTTTATGGTAGAACGATTTTGTGCAGTAATTTTGCATTTAATCTTCTTTTAGGTGACACAAAGGGGCGCGAAATAGAAAATGGAGCTGAACCCTCAGCTCCCATTACCAAAAAGGGTATACTAACCTCTTTCTTGACTGGTAAACCCATGAGCATTCCTGAAAGTGATCTTGTAAGTATAATCTAGAAAGGGAAGCTTTTTCTTTCTATCATTGCTACTGACATTCTTAAATTACATTGATTAATACACATAATCATAATAGTTAAACTCCAATTTCATAATTACATTTCTACCATTAAAATACTTTTTAAAGCTTTCGTTACATCCAAGCTAGATTATTGCTTGCTTGTTTGGCATCCTATCTGTCAATGTCATATTGAAAATATAGAATCTATACAAAAACATTTTCTCAAATACCTTGTTTATATACTTTACTGAGGCGTTTTACTGCAGATTCCCTTAATCTACGTAGATCTGTACACTCTATTAAATTCTTATATAAACTCTTACACATCAAAATTGATTCTGCCTCAGTGTTATCGGCGATTGCCTTAAGAGTACCGCTGCTTGGGTCTAGCATTATATATCATACTAACATCCCTCTCGCTTTCTTTATGTCAAACATATTATATGACAGCCCAATTTTCTTCATGTCAAATAATTTCAATGTGCTTTGCTCTGGCATGGATATCCATTTTGATTTTCTATCCACGCTGCAGTTTCTGGTGCAATCAGGTGTCTAGACTGCTTGAGTGTCTTAAGTTTGTAAGCTTAGTTTATAAGTAAAATAAATCCCTATCTCTCATTGTCACATCACTTGCTTTTCTTTTTTTACTGTATACCTTATGTTGCAGTTTTAGGCAAACTTATAAATTTATTTATAATTTATAATTTGATTTCGTTACCTACAACAGTTTTTTTCTATAAGTGGGCTTTGAGGCTGTGGAAAATAAAAGCTTATTATTATTATTATTATTATTTTATTATAATACATCTTTTCTGAATGATAAAGGCTCTCTCGGTAGTAGATGCAGCACCCCATAAAGTGATGCCATATCTAAAGATGGCCTTGATATTAGAGTAATAAAATATTTTAAGCACAGTTTTGCCAACTATAGATTTCAGTATCTGCAGTGCAAAGCAGTTTTTTGCGCTCTTTGAGCACACAAAGTTAACATGCTCCCTCCAGTTCAGTGGCATATCAATGCACACTCCCAGTAGTTTAAATGACTTAACGTGCTTGATAGATTTACCATTTATTCTTATTAGATGAAACTGCATTATATAGGTTTTATTAAGGTTTAATGTTAATCTGTTTGCTAATAAATAATTATTTAATTGTGACAAATTAGTGGAAGTAATTTCCACCATATCACTTTTGTTTTTGTTGGAAGACAGTAATGTCATGTTATTTGCAAATTTGCAGTGAAAGGCAGCAACAATTTCCAATAAGTGATTAATGTAGATAAGGAATAGTTTAAGTTTAGTGGAAATGAGCACACTGAATTCAAACTGAAATTCAAAACTGAATTTACACAGTTTTAACTTTGAAAAATGAAATGTAGTGCAAATAAAAGTTTCATTAATTATTAATTTAGAGATGCAATGAAGGCATTATGCATAATTGATATCTGTGTGCTCTGGTCCATCCTCAGTCTCTTTGCCAAACATTGCTTTATAGTTGTTCATGTTATCAGCTCAATTTAAGGTTGAAAATTTAAAAGTGTTAAATAGGTGTCTGGGATATTTTACATGTATACAAAATATACTTTTTCCACTACTAGCTTTAATACGGACCGTTAAAGGCCAGCAGAATGACTGTAAAGTAGGTTTTCTCGTTTTGCTTATAAAACAATTGAACATAAGCGGTCTATAATGACAGCGTTATGGCCGATTATTTCCCTGGTAAATAAAGCTGTCAGTTGTCAGGCGCATTAGGCGCCGTGATAAGGCCATTTTGTTTATCGGTTGCCACGGTAACGAAGCCTCCATATGGATTGAAGACGCGCCTGTTCTTAGTAATAAAATATGCGGAGCGCTATCTTACTAATTTAGGCAATTTTATGTTGTAGATTTATCTAGTCTAGTAGTGGAAAAAATCGTATATACACTGCGGTTGTGAACTACTTATGACCCTCACGACTTAGATCCCTCAGCGCTACGCGCTTCGGGATTTAGACTTGACGCTCGGGTCATAATTATGTACTTCACAACCTTGGTTTATAGTATACTATTATCCACGACCATACTATAATAATCACATTATTCTTGTACATTCTCAAGATTAACACTAATTATTATTCAAATAATGAGTTGTCATGGAAACGAAACATGTCGTAGGCAACAGACAACTCAAAAAGTAAATCGCCCTATACGTGAAATCTGTAGTTACCATTGGTTCATTCAAATAATGATCCATCTATTAAGATGTATTGAAACAAACTTAGGTTAATGCGTCTCTTTTTCACTAAAAAATGTAATTATCACAAAAAAATACTTAAAATAGGCCATAAAATGAAGTAATTTACCGTCCACCTTAATAGCATTGAAATGAACATGTACGGGCGACTAGACCGTCATCTATCTGACGCATCAAACGTCGCGTCGTCGATTAGCGAAACTAGTCGTGGTCGTGGTTTTAAAATTGTGATTTATCTTTGTGGCACCTTATAACATATCATATTTGAGAAGACCTGGAATCTTGGTCGTGGATAAAGTATAGTATTCAACTCGCATTTAATGAGCGTTATTCTCTCCGGTAACTTATGCCTCTCGCTTCGCTCGTGGGCTCAAACGTTACCCTCGAGAATAACGACTCTCATTAAATGCTTGTTGTATAATATACTATTATCCTATTATCCACAACCATACTATAATAATCACATTATTCTTGTACATTCTCAAGATTAATGCTAATCTTTATTCACTTGTGATTATTGAACATTATTCATAAGTGAATAATGTGTTGTCTCCCCTCGTAGCATTGAAACTCGCATTGAACTAAACATGCGCGCGCGACTCTAGACCGTCATCTATCTGACGCATTAAATATCGCGCCGTCGATTACCGAAACCAGTCGTGATTTTGAAATTGTGAATTATCTTTGTGGCACCTATAACCTACTATATTTGAGAAAACCCGAATCTTGGTCGTGTATAAAGTGTAGTATTCAACACGCATTTAATGAGCGTTATTCTCTCGGACTCGGAACTTGTGCCACTCGCTTACAACGACTCTCATTAAACGCTTGTTGTATAATATACTATTATATTTGGATGGATATGCAAATTTAGATTAGAAGTACTGTTTTATTTCTAGCTTGGACGATGCAGGTTTGTCTCAGAATTTGAAAAATTAAACCGCATTGGAGAGGGTACATATGGCATTGTTTGTAAGTGATTTTTGGCTAATCCTAGCAAATAGCCTTTTACTTGTTTCATTTTTAGATAGAGCCAAAGACACAATATCTGGCCAGATTGTGGCTCTTAAAAAGGTTCGCATGGACCAGGAACGGGATGGCATGCCGATTAGCAGCCTAAGAGAAATCCAGATTCTTCAGAATTGCAAACATGAGAATATCGTCCACCTTAAAGAGGTGGTCGTTGGCAAAAGCTTAGAAAGGTGATTTGTAGAGTTATAACACAGCAAATATCGAATATTTGCTTTTCAACTTCGTACTTTCTGAAGAAAATTGTTTTATCTTATTTTAATTTTTCAGTATTTTCCTGGTTATGGAGTATTGTGAACAAGACTTGGCCTCATTACTTGATAACATGCAAGCCCCCTTCACAGAATCCCAAGTGAAATGTATTATGCTCCAAGTCCTAAGAGGCCTTCGCTATCTCCACCATAATTTTGTAGTTCACAGGGACCTAAAAGTCTCCAATTTACTTATGACTGATAAAGGCTGCGTAAAAATTGGTACTGAATTGTTTTGATAAAAGTTTTCATTTTTCGAGAGTATTAAAAAATATTTACAAGTGATGTTTGTGGCTTCAGCAGACAGAAGAATAATAATTTAAATTAAATTAAAACCAGCGACGTCCTGTTTACCTCCAGGATGCTCTGACCAAGTGAGCAAAAAGAAGGTCGCTGATTTAAATGCGGCTGAAGGCCTACTTTTTCTCTAGATTAAATTATTTTTCTTCTGTCCGCTGAAGCCACAACCATGACCTGTAAAAATATCTACATAATAAAAAATATTTTAGCCGATTTTGGACTTGCTAGAAAATACGGAATGCCCCTAAGGCCCATGACTCCCCATGTAGTGACCTTGTGGTATAGGTCTCCTGAGCTGTTATTGCAGGCTACAATACAGGCCACTAGTGTGGATATGTGGGCTGCAGGTTGTATTCTTGGAGAGCTTTTAGGGCATAAGCCACTGCTGCCAGGGCGAACGGAGATTCAACAATTGGAGCTGATTGTTGATCTGTTAGGCAAGTGTCCCATTTTTTTTTATTATGTAATAATTTAGTATTTCTTTTAAGTTGAAGTTTATTATTTTGGAAAAATTAGGAACTCCTTCAGATGCAATTTGGCCAGGGTTTAGCAGCCTGCCTGCGCTACAAAATTACAGTCTCAAGCAGCAACCCTACAACAATCTGAAGCAGAAGTTTCCTTGGTTGTCAGCGGCAGGTTTGAGATTGCTAAATTTCCTGTTCATGTACGATCCCCGCAAAAGGGCTACTGCTGAGGAGTGTTTGCAGAGCAGTTACTTCAAAGAACCACCGCTACGTATGTTTCAATTTGAGGCGCCGCTTTCCCAGGCATTGTTATTCGTTGTTTAATTTTAGCTTGTGACCCGAAGCTCATGCCCACATTTCCCCAGCACAGGAATATTAAGGGATCGAAGAATCCTGCTCCGCCCGAGACGTCTGATCAAACCAGTAATTTGCCTGCTATTTCAGATTTGGTGAGTGATTGTCTTATAACTTGATTAGTACGTTTTTTTTATTGACAGTGATGTTTTTCAGCTTGGCTCGATAGTGAAAAAAAGGCGTGTGGACTAAGTATAATGTGTTCGTTCCTTAGAAGATAGGCGTTCGTGTATATTAGGATATTTTTTTTAATAAAGACAACATTTTTTGAGGATATAAAAGACCCTTAGAAAAACAATATTAAACTAAAAACAAAAAGCTACAATATTAAACTTGATATTTGTTGTCCCTGACACCGTATTGTCGCGCATCCGTACTTTTTGGTTTAATTTGTCCTTGCAGCCATTTTGCTACGGTTGACAGGTTCCCGATAGAAACCGAACTATTTGCGCGAGCTGGGTAACAAAAATGACGTTCAGTTTGAAGGAATTTATTTATAAAAGGATCTGAACAATTAGAGTTGGACGGTTCTATGTTAGTCTTAATCTTAGTAGGTACTGTCATTGTTTTTAGATAAGATATAGTTGTTCAATGAGCTTCCAGGAGAAACCACTAGATGTGGCCACAATCAGTATTGAAACGAGGAAAGGGAAACTGGATGTTTTCTCCACGTCTACCTAATTTGGTCGCGTTGGCGAAAGCCAATATTTCGTAGTATTTGAAAGACTGAACTGATCGCAGAGTACTTATTCTAAATAATTCCAGTGTATCATTACTAGTATTCTAAATTCCAATAATTATCAGATATCTATAGAATTATGAATTGCTCTTTATTAATTTTTGCTTTTCAATTCAAAAGTTTCATAAAATAATTATTATATATTATAATATATTATTAATAATACAAGTAGGATTTTACGTTTTCTTCGGGACTGTTGTGCGTATTAGATGAAGAAGCTTGGCTAGGTTCATAGCGTGTTGGTACGGCAACAGGCGACAACTTCATTGAGAGGAAGAACTTTTTCTCAAAGTGGTCTTCACATCCTAGAAAACTTTTTATGTGGAATATCTAACATATCTGCTCTACCTGAAAATGAAAGTCAAATGAATTCCATTAGGTACATATTTTATATTACATATTTATTATAATTTTATTTTTAGTAACGTAAAATTTATTCTAAAGTAAGATTTTACTTTTGTACATGGTGAACTAAATTTTATTCTCACTATAAAAACAATGCGATTGTGTAAATGGTGAGTTTGGACCCTCATACACGCATTTTCTCTAGGCTTCAGACCAGGAAGCATTGGAGAAGCCAGCACTGAGCCAGAAAGTTTTGAACCCAAACTTTCTGGCTTTTGAAAGTATATAAACACTCTCAAGCTTGGGTTCTACGCTACAGTTTACTTGTACGTAAAGCAGCAAAAATTGCATGAGCATAAAAAATTTGTGTTATGAAAATAGCATTATGGCCGTTACGAACTTCACTTACCATTTTTAAAATCCATGTATTGAATTAATTAAATATGAAGTTTAAAGTTTAGTCTTAGCAGTTAACAAGCAAGAGAGGAGAAAACTGGAAAAACTGGCAGATACTTTTACATACACTGAAAGTCACACACTGAATGTAGCCAGATTCCTACTCAAATTTTGATTCCCGATAATATATTCTGGGAGCACTCTAAAGTTTGCACTGTTTGCAGCTACTGCAAGCCGGATGAAATCAAAAAATATCAAAGTGACATAACACAATATTTTACAAATTTACGGTAATGAATGGGATGCGTATATGACCAGAGGGCAGAGGTATTGTCGGTTTGTTGTCTTTGTCATCATTATAAGAAAATAAAAGAACTCCTTGATAAGGAAAGTCTATTCACATCACAACATTATTTTATATATTAAACCCCATATATAACTTCGTTTCTCACCACACGTCGTTTCAGTAATTATCTCTCTTTTCACTGGAGATTATGTTATTACTTTATCTTCAACGTACTCCCCTACCCAGTGCCCTACCACCACGAAAAAAAAAGGGGGAAATACGCTGGACCTCTTACGTCATCGGCAGTGATTGGTCAGCGCACATGGGCATACTCGCCACATAGTAATGGGCATATGTACTAACCAATCATTGATAGACTATGAATATAAAGACAATGGTACTGTCTTATAATTCACATGCCCCTCAGTTGGTAACGCAGTCCACCATTGGGTTCTGACTTGGGTCAAATACCTCAAAGGTAGGGGAAGTCACTTTACGTGACCGAAGAAAGAAATTCTCAAATTGAGGCTAGGGAAAAGATTTAGAATCCATAGTGAAGTCAAATTAAAAAAAAAATTGAGCCCAATGTGAAAAGGTCAGGGAGTCTTCAAAGTCTGTTTGACACGGTTAATCTTAGAGAGATGAGGAAAGTTGCGTCAGTTAAGTCCTTAAACTACATTGCAACTGAGGGTACAACACTTAAAGCTAAAAGGAAATACAAAAACTTAACTAATTGTCAAAAGAAAATATTAGAATGCAACAGTGTATTCGAAATGAATAGCATAGAATCGGTAATCACTATTGACACTATCACAAAAAGTTCACTTGCACTGACTGGATCAACGCGCCAGGGATGATCTGGAACACTGTCTCTCTGGATGATTTTTAATGGACGAATGTTGTAAGATATTTAATTATGTATTTTTGTTATAAATGCTATTGCCCCTACAACGAACAAATAACTCGCCAGTTCGGAGATTATTTGTCGCTTCGATAGCTGACGATACGGTTCTATGAATTAGCGCTTTATAAACTAAGATAGATAGACTTAATTATTGCTAAAGTGGAGTTTCAGTCGACTGTCAAGGTAAAGTCGAAATTGTGTACTAAAACGGAGTACACTGGGTGAAAAACCTTTTGTAGGAGATTTTTTTAGAGTAGCTCGGAATTAAATGAGGACTGTGGCAACCTTGGCAACAGAAGAGGAGTTTAACGGTTTGTTTTAGATTAAACAACCTGATGGGGAAAGAAGAAAATTGATGGCGAAAATTGTCAAGGGAAAAGCGCTTTGTCGACCGTTTCTTCCTCGCGGCGGGTTTAACGACGACTCGGAACAACTTTTCCGCGCGACCACATGCCTATTTATTTAAGTTCTGAACCCCACAGGGGAATAAGTATCGCCGCCATTCGGGGTGATACCTAAGCCACCGAAGCGTTCCACACCCACAGGGTTACTATGCAGCTTTTGTGCTATGGTGGTGTTCGCCAAGCGGATCGGTGAGTTGCTCCCTCGCTGCCTTACAAAAAGTGCAATGCCAAGGTGCTCTTCACTGCTTGGAGGTCTGCATCGTTCTCCCGTTGTTCATTATTGTCGACCGGTTAGCCAGATAGCCGCGACTCGAGCGTTTAACGGTCGCCGGGTAGTGCCTTGTGAGCAAAATTCCATCTCCCCCGCGCTTCCCACTCGGACGCCTAGAGTTCGGTCATGAAACGTTTTTCCGACGTTGCCACCTTGGGCGAGAATTGCGTGCAGTCCATCAATAAACGAAATCGATAAATTCAGAACACTGCAACGGCGCTCAGAGCGAACTAATTTCTAGGAAATTCATGTTTTGGGCTCCGGTAAAAGGAATATTCTTAATATGTAATTGTGAAAAATCGTGATATTCGACAGTATGACTCCAGCTTGTACAGCAAAAGATCATGGTTCACCCTGTCAAAGCCCTTCCGAAAGTCGCAGTAAACAGAGCCAACCTCGAAACCGAAGAACACAAGAAGGAGGAGTTCACACTCAAATTGGTGAGGCAGGACCTCCCAGGAAGAAAGCCATGCTGATTGGTTGACAAAACAGTTCGGAAACCACCAATCATATGGTCCAACACAATTGACTCAAGAATCTTTGAGAGGCAATCCAGTCCGGCGATAGGACGATAGTTACTAACCTCCTCGCGGTTACCTCCCTTGTGGATCGGTGTGATGTGTGCAGTCCTCCAGGCCAGCGGAAACACGCCGGAGGTCAACGAGAGCTGAAACAAATAGCTCGACTAATAATTAATGCGAGTGCAGGGCCGCACTCCCTAAAGAACAATGGAGGGATGCCATCAGGGCCTGGTCCTTTTGATACATCCAGGTCCACCATCTTATTGAAAGCCATCGAGCTGGTGATCTCCAGGGAGGACAAGCCGAGAGAGCCGCGGCCGCAGCCAATCAGGGGGGTGCCAGGTCCACTTCGTGGCGATGCAGCACTGCCCACGTAAACAGAGCCGACAAACCCCGCGAAGAGGTCGGCGACCGAGCCTGGGTCGAGCGCCTGATGAACGCGGATGAACGCCGAATGACCCTAAGGTCATTCGTGCCGGGTATCCAGAGCTGCGCCGCTGTTGGTTGACGTATGATCAGAAGGCTTTGACATTTTCTACATCTCTATGCTGAGTAATATTTGTAAAGGCACTATAGTCTCTTTCTACGGACAACATCGACTCAGATCTCTGTGATATACCTATGATAACTAATGTTCGATCGAGAAAGTTTGTATGTTTTTTATGTCTTGTTTTTTTTTATTAGGTATTTTTATAGTTTGAGAAGTAAAATGAGAAGGATATTTATGCGAGGTAATCCTAGCGGATGGAACAAACGAGTCGATGGCTACGTACAAAATTATTAAAAATTTGTCCAGAGCATCATCAACTGATGGGGCCTCCCTCAGAAAACTCCAGTCTAGCACCTCAAAATGTGAATTCAAATCATCGAAGTTAGCCTTGCTGTGTTTTGGCCTGTGGTTGAGCACATATGGCAGATGCTGAGACGTGGCGTTCACCCTGTAGTCGACAAGCAAAGGCGGATGATAAGAATCCACGCCAGTCAGCGGAGAGGGGTTCGGGCGTAAATTACATTAGTCATGTTGGAAAAAACTAGTTGGAAACATCTAGTATGAGTGGTCATTCGGTGATTACGAACCTCATTATCACGACGAAGGTCACGACTCCTATTGTGTTGATGGCTGCAATCAGCACTCCCCCACCTCTGGTCTTTCCACTGAGCTCTTCATCCCGGACACTTCTGAGTACGACATAGTTAGGCGGAAAGAGTTCCTCACTCGCGATATCACTGTTCAACCATGTCTCCGATAAAACAATCACATCATAGTCACTACTAAGGATCTCCTGTTTAAACTGGGCTGTTTTTGATCGCAGCCCTCTAACATTTTGATATTCCAGGGAGATTGTTTGTGCACTAATACGTAGGGTGTGCCCTAAGCGGCCCTCAGCTCCTCCGCGAGATTCGGAATTTTTTTTTCACAGGTTTGAGTCGGTGATTTGTCGTAACACTCTTTTTCGTTACAAGACTTGAGAGTTGTGACTTGATTGATTAAGATATCGTTGCAGAGCGTAAGCCTAGACTTAGTTGGGGTACTCTAGGCATCCATAGTAGTTCAACTTAGAAGGAAAAACGAAGGAGTCAGAACTGACGAATGAGATACTGTGATTGGAGCATCTCCAGTCTGCGTAGATCCATATTAAACCTGTATACGAAATCGTTAAGTATATGGCGATTGCCACAGTCTGCCACACTATGCCGGTGCGATTATTATAATATTCGTTTTAGTACTGGCAGCCAGAATTCTTTCCGAAACTTCCTCGTTCAAACCACTACCCCGTCGGGCGTTTACAGAGCCAGGAAACCACATCACGTAGTCATGAGGCCCCATTCCGCAAAGAAGGGACTCATATTTCCTGAAGAGCTGAATCTTGGTTTCCTGAAGAGCAAAAATTTCCGGCTCTCTTTCCGCCAAGAGGAACTCCACCCTTCCTGGCGCGTAGCTCATTGACGTTCCAGAACATAATGGTGAGGGACTCGGGATATCTAGCATCCATCACTGGAGCGGAGTACCTCGCATATCCATCCTCCCAAGCAGTTTTTCAACTTGACTTCGATGGCCTTGATGAGGCCATCATCCTTCTTTTTGCCCTTCGAGGCGTTGGGGCTCACACCCGGCTTTTTGGTCGATGCGTTCTCCTGCGGCTTTACGCCACCCCAGCCAGTGGGCTGCGGTGGCCTTCGTTCGCAAAGTACGCATTTCGCGTTTGCGGATCGCGTCCACGGGTTTCGCGAGCGTGTAATCGCGTCCCGCGTGGTTGCCCGTGTACTTCACACATCGTTCCTCATGATGGCATTTGGACTGCCCATGGCCATGTCGCTGGTAGCGGTAGCATTGGGTGGGTAATGCTTTTTTTCTTATGCTGTTCAATTTTAACAGAAATACCAAGTAGTTTTTCCCCTTTAAAAATGGTGGTGTCTGAACTTTTGGCCAAACCTAGGGCCAGTGTTTCGCCTTGGTCTTACTGTTATGCATCCTGAACAGGTCTGCTGCTACGTTTTCTCCCGAAAGTTCGGCCTCTACAGCATTGAGGTTCGCGTCGTCAGGCTAAGAATAGAAACAATTCGAGCACTCCTTTCATATCTGCAAGGCACCCACAATTTTTTGCTGTGCCTTTTTCAGATGGGCTGAATTCCAAAGCTAACGTGAGTGATGCGGGTTTTACGTACAAGCGCAGGCCGATGTGCTACTTATCGCGTCGACCCTTATAAACCATTCACGTATTATTGTCATCAAGTAGGCGTTGGAATTCTGACTTTTTTATCGTATCTTTTCAACATGTGATGAAAAGAGATAAGTAGAAAAAAAAAGATTTCAAAAGTAATGAGATGACAAAAATAAGTGAATGAGGTATAGGGTAGAGAGAAAGATTGGCGCCACTCGTGACGCTATCGAACTTGTTATACTACTGAAGAGTGCTTCCAATTATCTGATTTTGTGTCGAATTAAAGGGTGGTCATTTCCAACACTTGACCACATATCAGATTTTAAATAATATCACTCATTAAATTAGTTATTATCTTTTTTATACGATGTTTAAGAATCTATGGGGATTTATTTCAACACGAATTATTAAATAATATATTTTAGCTTTTTTGCGACCTATTAAAGATTATGAACGGAGAGCAGTGGAGTGGAGTTAAAATGGGCATAAATACTACTAACTCACAAATATAACGTACTTTTTATTAATTTATCAAAAAACACCACTGTCACATTTTTTACAAGCTTTTCTGGAACACGTTCTAACTTAACCTCACTTTCACTTCTTTTTTTCTCAAAAGCCTGACGCTACTGGACACTTGTTAACCGTCAAACTTCAGAGGTTACCGAAGAAATTACAAATGATAACGATTAGTAGGGCTGATTTCATTGCCTTTCAACCAAAGATAAACCTCAAACCAAATATTTTTAAAACCGCCCCGATCTACTCCATCCAATGGTTGATGAATATCTAGGATGTCCAATTAAAAAAAAAATTGTTTGATCTGACATACTTTTCTGATAGGACACCCTGTGTACTCAAAAAAGGCAGGGTGGACGCCCTATGTACTGAAATAGGCAGTGTTCAAATTTTTCGCAAATACGCTACAATATTTGTATAAAACCTTTTTTCCTAAAATGAAAAACACAAAAGTTAACATTGAACTGAAATCAAGCCAGTTTTCTGCGGAAGTTGTCGAATCGCACAGATACATGACCGAGATTCATAACTATACCGTCTGGGGACGACGTTCAGCAGAGTATCAAACTTATTTCTCTGTCAGCAGAGGAACTATAGACCGGTTTCGCTCTTATTGGAGCTCGTCAGTATGGTATAGGTACTACAAAACTGACATAAATACGAGTGCGAATAATACTTGGTCTCCTCTCTTGCTCAAGGCAATGTGTATGTATGCAAGTGGCGCCATCGGACGACGGCAGGTTCTTCCGCTAGGGTATGCGAGATAATAGTGAAGTCCAGCGACAACTTCGTCAGAAAACTGGCTTGGTTTCGCTTCAGTATTCCCGATTCAAGATAAGCGCTCGCTATCTGGTGAGGAAATTGTAATCTAATCCTAGTCATCCTTTCACTAGTTTGATTGGCTGTAATAAGCAATCGCTTTCGCGCCATTTTCGTTCAACCAATAAGAATCTTCAAAGCGTGACCATTATTAATTTACAAACTCACCACCTAGCGCTGCGGTATTAATTAGAATTGCCAATTATCTCGCATGACCTAGTGGAAGCACCTGCCTTCGACCAATGGCGCCACTTGCATACAAAAGTTAGGTGGGTGGCGTTTCTAATGGGTTTACCTTGTACATATAAACTTATGAGACGCTCTGTATAGGTAATTTCCATATAGGTAAAGTGCATACATATAAACAATTTGTTGCATTTTCTAACTTATTTATTTTGACATAAATAAATAAAACTGCTTATATAAAACGATCATTCTCCATCTCAACGCAGGATTTTTCATAGCCCAAACAGTCTTTAAAAGTGCGAAGCATATTTCGTACAATTTTAATGACATTTATTTCAGTAACATTAAATATAGATATTTTAAATAACAACATTTATTTAATAATTAATTTATCATATAGAGATACACTGACTGACCATAGATTTATTTTTTTCTAAATCTAAACGGTAATATATAATATATAATAAATATATAGCAGCACACCGAATACATATTAATAATTTATTCATCTATAGTCTTAAATTTTCAATATAGTCTTAAGGAATGAATGAAAGTCTTGAGAGATAATTTAATAGTGTGTGGAATTAAAGATTTTTTGAAATCTTAAGATATGGAATGTGGTTAAGTAAAAACGTGTGGTTTTCTATAAAAATTTGGAGAAACTCATCGGCATGACAAGAAAGTGTTATTTTTCTTCTAATCGAAAACAATGAACTTGCATTTGGCTGGACTGACATATTTGCGCTGCTGTTTTTTTGTTTATTTTAGAGTTTCTCCAAAAATAGTTATAGTTATCGTATGTGTGTATCTATTTTTAATTACTTATTTAAAGGTACAGTGTTTCGAACCGGTTTGAAATTGAGAAAAGTAAGTAAACGTTTTACAATACTAACCGCTTGTAAACGGGAACATCAATATTACCGCCTTCTTTTTGGTAATTAAGAAGGTTAGACAACGTATTGAAATCGTTTTGATTAGGCCCGTTGATATATCTGATCATCCTGGTGGGGTCGCTTGTTGTGCGTTTTTTAGCGACAACGAACCTGAGGAAAACGGGATGAGCATTAAATATACGATATTGGGAAAAAAAGGCACATACAGAGGCTTATTAGAACAACCTTTTCTTTTTGGCAGCTCCTAGATCGAAGTTACCCCAGCGCGGCTTGTAGTCTGGCTGACGGTTTGCGTGGTTGTATAGGTAGTTATCGGAGATGCGGTCGATATTGGCATAAGGGTAGACCGGACCACCTAACCTGGATTGAAATTAGCGGTTAGGGATGGTGGCGTTTAAAGCGTAATTGGTATTTACCAAGCTTGATCATCGTCTTCTTCTAGTCTATCGTAGGGGTCCGAGCTTTTTAGACCTCGCTGATTGTTTTCGTAGAGGGCCAGCAGTGCGAGGACTTCGTCAGGCGTCAAGTCAACATTTCGTTTGGTTCTGAAGATATTTTAAAGCATTTAGTTGAATTATTATTATTATCATTCTTTGTATGCAGAAAATGATAATAATGTCAATATTGCCTTGTTAAGTTAGTTAATACAAATAAGATTTAGATTGAAATGTCGAATCTGTATTTACGCCAAGTCTCCTTAAATCTAGTTTGAACTTCTGAATCTTTCCTAGACTGAAATCGCCATAGAATATTATCGTAATAAACATAATCGTTTCCGTTTGCAACTGCTTCTAATGGCCCTTAACGAACCCCTAAAACTCGAATGCCGCCTTCGCTCAAGCAAAACAAACGTACTCTAGTGCATAATGTATAAACACAAGGGAGCTTTAAATTAATTAATGTGAAATGCCGTTATATACAGCACTGTTCTCGTGTTCTTGCTTTTAACAGGTTTCCACTTGGAAGAAAAATATGGACTCGTGGGCGTAGTTTCATCGATCTCTGCGAGGGAAAAACGCCGTTTGAGCTGCGAAAACGAAGAAAAATGAGAAATTAAACGTCGAGTTTACGTTCGACTTGGGATTAAAAGCTCAAAGATTTGGAGATGAGTTCTTGTTATACATATTTACAAAACACTGTTTTGAAACTCCTAAGGAAAAAAAAATTAAACATGACCTTTTGAAGTTTCACTGAAGGCGTCAGAGATAACGTGACTCGACTTCCCAACTTGTTGACTGTTAAACTTGTGGATCAAGTAAAATTCCGGGAAATTTTCTAATTAGGAACTGTCCATCATTAATAACTTTCTAACAAGTGCGGGTCGGTCAGCCGTGAAATGGAAAAGATTTCTCAGCCCTACTAATTTGAAACGAGGCGTTTTAATTTGCTGCAAGATGATTATGTTCTAGGAAACTTTCGACGCTCCGTTATTGTTTTCGATCGACTGATTTTTGTGCTATAAATACTTCTATTGTTTCGAAATCCACCATTTTATTGCGCCTTTTTTATGATGGTTGGAAAAGTTTAAAAAATATGGGCATTTTTCTTGGAGTGTAACAGGGAGTGGTAATGATATGCCTAGTAACCATAAAAATAAGTCGATTCTTTGAAAAAAAAAATGACACGAAAGAAAGACTTCCCTGTTACGAAAGTGATGAATGAAAATTAGAGAAATATAGGAATTGGCCTCGTGTCGATGTAAAATAAGGTGTCAAAGAAATAAACATGAAACCAGAAGCATATCCATCACACGAGAAGCCAAAGTAACAAAGAATAAAAAAAAAGAGAGAAAAAATTAATAATTTAGCAATATTTTTATGTTCGCCATGTTATCAAAAAAAGAGCTTGGAATAGGTAGGCCTGCATTAAATACATACATTTTCTTCCAAGCCTTATATTGTGTACACAAAAGTTAACTTGAAATGGTTTGGTACATGGTGCGAGATATTCTAACACAAAATTCTAACACTAATCGCCACTTAACCATAATCTGAGTATCGCCTATTTTAACTGTAGAAGGACTGCAACTTATTGTTAACTTTTGCAGTGAGAAGGGAAATCTTATTGGTCACGGAGCAGGTCACCATGGTAAACGTGCTGTCATGCCGTGTCAAGGTTTATTAAACTTCCATGTTTGTAGGGTGGTCTTATATAATTCATGACTGGCTTAGGCCAACGAGAAAAATCCATTAGTATAATCGAATAGATAAAGCTTCCTGGCTACTCTAATGTAGACTGACAAAAAATTACAATAACCACACAAATGGTCGAAAAAAGGTGAGCAACATATCGAATAGAGCCTAAGGCCGAAAAGATTTAATATGTCCCGACAACTTAGAAAAAAGGATCATTTTCATCGAAAAAGGTACGACTTGAATTTTTTCCATAGCTTTTGACCTAGAATTTAAGATTTGAAAAACATTTAAGGTTAAAGTTTTTAAATTTCAAGATAATAAAATATGACATGGATAACCATTGGCCAGTTTTTTTTCTTTCATTTTCATGGATTTTCTTTTCTGCTAAAATTAAAAGGTTTAAGAACGTTAAATAAATATAAGCCTGCAGCTCACTATTAGTCTTTGAGGCTAGAAGCAAACTCCTATTGTCTTGCTATATATCTTGTTGTCAAGGTTTTTTGTGGGGTTGTCCTATAGAATTCTTGACTATTTTAAACCAACGAGGATAATCCATTAGTATGCCCAAATCTTTTTTATAAGATGTGGTTTTTATTTTTTGTGAGATTAGGCGTGCTATTCAAAATCAATTACGAACTTGTCGACGTTTTGGTAGATGCTACAGCACCTCCAGGACTCGACAAGATGTTATCTAAATTATTTTTTTTTTAATTTATACAGTTATAAAAAGGGAAACGGAACAATCGTCACTTTATAAGCATAGAAATAAATACTCACAATCCAGATAGATTTTGAGCGTTATTGGTTTCCTAAATATCTAGAGCACAAATTGATGATCTTTATGCTTGCACATAAGTATTTATTTATTATACCTTTTTAAAAATATCTTATATTAAATCAAGTCATATTAAATACAAAATATTTTTTAAAGTCTTTGTCGGGCTTTGAAGCCCTGTTCCAGTGGAATTTTTTGCTAGACCAGGGCGCTCGAAAATGAAATATATTCTCTTGTCTATCTTAAGGAGGATCTGCCCTACAGTTATGTTCCCTATCGAGCTTCGTTAAAAAGTTAGAGAGTGTTGAAGTTAGAATTTCAAAATGCATATGTCTTGATTATTCCGAAAGCGTAAGAGTGTTGAAATTTGGTACGTTTTGACTGCCATGTAAGGCGCACATTTTTCATTAATAAAATTATTGTTATTTCCATCTGTTGCGCGCTTACGGGCACGTTGACGCATATTATTTAAAGAAAAAGGGATGTGCCACTGATTTTTCAAAAAACTAAATGCATTGGAATTAGGAAACATGACAATGGTTTTTATTAATTTTCTCGAAAACGGTGCATCGTACTAAAAATTCGTACTACTTTGAGTGGGCTTTTTCTATAGAGATTAATGGAAATTGAGAAATAAAATTACCAATGGGGTACCACTTTTTTTAAAATAATATGCGTCGACGTGCTGTTACTACTGTTTTCTATATTTCTGTAATTCCATAGTAGTGAAAACATACCAAATTTTATTAAGGTATCTCTTATGCATTTGGAATAACCGAGGCATGCATTTTGAAATTCTTATTGTAAAACCCTGTAACTTTTTAACGAAGATCGATAGGTAACACAATTGTAGTGCAGACCTTCCTTAAAATCGACTGAAGTTTATGAGATTTTATTTTCGACCACACATTATGACTCATCCTGTATATTGACCTGTCTTTTCAGTCTAATAAAATAGTTTGTCTTGTATGTGGCTAATAATAATTGTTTCTATCTTCTAGGGAAAGTATCTAAGCTTGAGTTAAAAAATGGTTGTAAAATTCTCTGAAGAGCTCAATACATCGTTGAGAATTTTCCTCGTTAAATTTTTTCCACTTATCTCAATAGTCTTTGGATATTTTTTTACTTTTGATCAACTTGATATTAGGGGTGCAGTGTGTTTCAAATTTTAACTAGTGACTCAGAAACTAAAATTTGTCCACACTCATTTAATTCGCTCTATATCGTAATTTTCACCGCTTCAAAGATGTTACACCGAAATTGGCCACTTGTAATGAACGAAATTTAACTGTTTTTTTTGTAACTGTATAACTTTTGCTGTACTTACTGCACATCAGTGTGAGCATCTTTTAACTTGCTACTGTTTCTATTGATTATATTTTCTTGCAAGAAAAAAAGATATTTGGTCCAAACTACATCAACTAACAAATCGATCAGGGACACGAGTTCTCGAAATTTTGTTCAATCCTAGCTCAGATTTTTTATTCATTTTCTAAATAATATTAATTACTTTAATAACCACAGTTACGTCTGAGTCCAGGCCTGACTAGTTTAGGTACCAAATAGATAACTTACAGACTAAGCAATCCGATCCCAGCAACCCGTGATCGAAAGACAGACAGAATTGACATAGACATTATAGTTATTAGACCTATTTTTTGTATCTCTTAATCTTGAGTTATACTTTTTAACCTTTAATAAAACAATTTATTTTTCTACTCGCGTGCGCTATTATTTGAGCACACATTTGAGTGCGGAAACTTGTACTGCGTAAAAAAACTCAACTGCCTGCTATTTTGCTTTAAATAACCTTAGTAACTATGGTTGGTATGGAAGAACGTCATAAAAACCAAATAAAACTACCATGAATTATAGTTGTCAGGAATGGTGGCATTAGGTGTCTGGTATATCATCTTACTTATACCTGTAGGGCATCTTTAATTTTAGTTTTGCAAAGAAGGCAGGATCTCAACATTTTTTAATTGATGAGGTTGATTTCTTTAATTATTGCTATGTGCGATAAAAGTAAGCAAACATCATTCATCGGGCAGCTGAGGTAATAAATACCAATATATTGAGTTTTAGGACGACTTTTACAACTATCAGTAAAACTTCAGTTTGAAGTTAAAATATCAGATATGACGTACATTGCATTGTTTACCTGACAGATAAACAACGCCATGTCTGGTGTTTTAACTTCAAACTGAAGTTTTACTGTTATTTGTAAAAGTCGTCCTTACTGGTAGAAAAAATATTGTTCCTAACACTTGCGGAAAGTATATTTTCCGCACTCAACTTCATGGCCGAATTCCGCTACGCGTCGTTCGGCCAGCTACAGTCGCATGCGGAAAAGTATCACTTTCCGCACTTGTTAGGAAAATAACAATTTAAAAACGCTTTTCGATAATTCGGTAACATAAAGTGGCGCAGTCCGTAAGATAGTGAAAGGGATTTTAAGGTGAAAAACCGTTTATTCAATCGAATCTAGTGTTAAAAACTGGACCAGGAAACACTCGCATATCGTGTTACTTGGGCCTAGTAGTGTATTGAGTAGTAAGAAGAAACCAGAAGAAGAAAGTGTGATGAAACCGGCCAGTCTGGTACGGTCGAAAAATACAAAACATATTGGAAACGCCGCAAAAACGATTATCGGTAACCCAGTTAGCGAAAAAAGTTTATTGAAGCTAGAATTAGAAAAGTGATCAATAAAAACGAGGTGTGCGGCGATGGCAAGAACTGTTACCGAGAAGGATTGGTGACAGAGGTGTGTCAAAGTCTTGAGACAGAAAACAGCCAAAGTGAAGAAATATTGATTCTCCAATCAACTCCATCAAACTTGTAAGCGCTAGGCAGTTTCCTAGCTACAAGCTAAACTGCTTACGAGTTGGGTTTAAATTGAGCTCCAACATTCACCGATGAGGTTGTGATGATGTCCAGAGTACGGGAGCCAGGTCCAGTGATCGTTTAGTGAACAACACGGATGTTATTGTTACTGAAACGGAAAAATTATAGTTTTTGTGAGTAGTTTGAAAGAGTTTTTTTGATATAACTGTTCTGTCACCAAGCTTGCGAGCTTCTAAGAGTTTAAATTGGTCATTTAATTGACAATTAACGAGGTTGACGAAGCGTGCAAACTCGGTCATTAAATTTATTTAGTAAGGGAGTTCAGGGATTTGTGTGTTGGTCCCGCGCTTGTGAGCTTTACGTGTTTTCATTAGGCCATCCATTGGCATGTAATTGTAACTGTAAAATCAAAGCTTACAGGCACGGGCAAGTAGTTAATTGAAGTAGTTAGTAGGTTTTGAAAATTAGACGTTAGCGTTGGCCTGCTGCTTATCAAGAATTTCGTGGATTTAAATTTAAGAGTGGACTTTAAGAAAGCAAGTTTTGGTTTTGTGCTTTAGGTTTCATTTGCAAAGTAGCAATAAAGAAAAAGTTAGGTTTACCGATTTTAGTTATTTCCTGATAATTTTTAAACAAAAAATAACTTGGCGCCTAACGCAATGAGCGAATGCTCCTTTGAATCGATTTTAACCTTCTCAAAGGTCATGGGCGAAAAAGAAACGGAGGCGACCACATCTACCCCTCATAGTGCATATCTCGAGCTGCCACCTCGCTTTAGAAGGTTGGCGGAGGCGTTTAGTGGGCCGGGGGGCACAAGTGGTCGTTCTCGAAACAAAAGTCATGCAGCCTTCGTTTCTGTAAGTTAATCCTTTTAGTTTATTTCGTCTATGTCGTTCTCTTCGAGTTCATCAGATTCCACTGCAGAAAATAGTGATTACGAGTTAGATATTAATCGTGATTTTACTGCGGAACTCACATGTAATTTAGGTAGCACTAATTTAGAAAATTTATTCGATAACTTAACAATTTTTGAGAAAATTCCTATAATAGCATTCCCAAATTACGATATAAAACTTCTAGAAATAATCCCGAAATTTAACGGAAATCCACTAGAATTATCAGCTTATTGAGAAACATATTGGAATAGCGAAGACACAGATTGTGCTCAAAATATTACAGTTATATATGGCATTTATGCTAAATTGATATAAAAAGCTCGCGAAGTTTATAGCATTTGTGTCACCAAAGATTGGAAAACTGTAAAATCAGAACTTATCGCCCATTTCGGTGATCAACGTGACGAAAATTGGTTACTGTTTGATTTAGACCAATTAAGACAACATCTAAATGAAAGTTCTTTACAATTTCACCCTCGCGTCATGTCAAATTTGAGCTCATTGCATAATTATATCACCCACAGTGACCCGTTAAATATAAACTCTGCTCGTGTCAAGAATAGCTATTTATGTAACCAGTTACGAAAAGTCCGATTTTTTTAAGGAATTGATTTTAACGAATGAATGCTTGCGGGATGAGCGCAGCGAGTTCCCGCAATTTTAATGAGATACACAAAAAAGGCATTTCGTCACGTGTTTCATACAAGATTTTTTCTAATTTTGACTACAAATACCTACTTAGAGAGAGAGAGAGTTATTATTACTAAACTTCAATATTTACTTTTAAACCACTTTTTATCTAGTTAATACCGTAAAACTGTAGCAACGGTGTGCCACAACCGAAACCTGCAACTGGTGATGAAACGAACTTTTCATCACCAGTTACGAAAGATTTTACTTTTCGTAACTAGTTACGAAAAGTAGGACACTTTATATGTCAAAATTAGAAAAAGATTTTTATAACGTACATGCATTAAAAATATTCTTAGCAGGTTTGAGAGAACCTCTTGGTTCTACAGTCCGCGCAATGAAATCAGTTGATTTAGCGGAAGCTAGGCAGCATTTTAATATCCGAAAGTAACATCAGACGCTTACAAAATCCTACTCGAAATGAGAACAACTTGTCTTCAAACAGAACCCAAGACCAATTATGCAACCACCAAATTATTTTGTCACTTCCCACAGACAGAGTTCGAGAAACTTGGTTCTTTTTCTTGCTCAAGGCGATGTGTATATGTGCAAGTGGCGCCATCAGACGATGGCTGGTTCTTCCACAAAGGGTATATGAGACAAATCGTAAAGTGAATCAAAGCAGATTTCCGCCGAAGTTGTCACTTCCCACAGACAGATGGCCTAGATTTCGCACCTATATTAGAGTGCCTGTAATGAGAGTGTGGCCATAAGGTGGTATCGTTTTCTATTGGTGCCGCCATGTTTTTTCCAAAGTCAGAAGTCAATGGTCAGATTGACATATATGGTATATGGCATTTTGATGCATTTTCGGGTTATGGCCCTACTACGCCCTCTGAATATGCCCATCCTTTGTTTCCTCAATATGAATTTAAGCACAAGAATACTCTAAAAGCAATTTGAAATTCTGTCGGCTGTCAGTACTCAGTACGTCAACTCGATGATCGATAAACGTCATCTAAAAGTGGCGGGATATTCAAAAATTATCTGTACTTAAAAGTGGTGTGTCGTTTCGAAGTGCTGTGTGATAGTGTGTGCGCGCTCAAGCTGCGGTGCTTCTTAGCGCTAAAGCTTGGGACCACAAAGGGAGGATGGCGACAAGTGATATACTTCTTGCTGAAATGCTTCAAGAATACCGAAAAATGAAAAAGACAGAGAGCGCAGACAGCAAAGATGATACCATGAGTTTGCGTGGACTGGAAATAGAAAACGTCAAACACAAGAAAAAAAAACATAAAAATCTAAAGAAAAATCCAACAGATGGAAATGCATAACTAAAATGTTAGAAGATGAGAAAAGAAACGAAAAAGCCAAAGAAGAACTGCAAAGAGACTTCCCATGAGGAAAAAATGATCGAGGATATGTTTGTGCAAACACCCGATCAAGAGATGGAAATTGCTGGAAACAACAATGACCAGTCAACTGAAAAGACATCAAAAACTGACAAAAGACAAAGGCGCAACACCAAAGGTCCCACCTGTGGTGTTGAAAAATTAGCCTACAATCAGAATAGTCGCCAGAGTACAGGCAGCTCACATATGCTGTCTGATACAAAAAAAGGAGTACCACTCGTACACCTTAGAAGAAGACAAAACCGAACCAGTACACCAACAGTGTACAGCAGCAAGAACGTCGAATAGCACCTGGGGGCCCAAGGCATAGTTACACTCTCTGACCAACGGATGCACAGCTTTAAAGACAAGAAACCCTTGCCTTTAATGCTGGTGGAAGTGAAGAAGGACGTGAGAGAGGCTATGCAGAAGCTGACTCGTTGCTTCGCTCAATCGGTATAGCAAATGCAAGAAATGCTCCCAGTAATGAGTGCATTTTTTGCTAAATTTGCGGTGCCAAAACTTAATTAATTTTCTTTTTTGTTTCAGATCCACAGAAGCCAGGACCCGGTAAAACAAGTCCGGGTAAAACCTACCGTGGTTAACTGGTGCTAACCAGCTTTTTCGACATCCCGCTCACTCACCAGGGTGAGCTTCCTACCCACCCAATCAACCCAACCCCACCTTGAAGTGTTACAGAGATATTGCATTTGCAAATTGTTATATTATTTTTTTCACTTCAAATTCGACAACCCGCAAGGGTGACGACGAAGAGAACAGAGAAAGAAGCATCCAGGAGGACAAGAAGAGCGCCTGAAGAGCTCTAGTCAGCGGGGTACTTCTAAACAGGACCCAGAAGTGGCCACCACTCAGGACTGGGCAACCTTCAAGATTGTTCAGAAGGGAGACAGGTGGCTGAAATTTCTGTTACAGATTGGTTCAGTCTACGGCGATGATAGACTAAAAGGCAATAGTCCTGCCAGATCTTTTATCTGAGGCCATCTTTTAGTCACTACCAGAGTATCAAACTCAATTTTCTATCAGGCAGAGGAACCATAAACCGGTTTTGCTCTTATTGGAACTCATCAGTATGGTGTACCTCAAACCTGACAGAAAATGGAGTTCGAGAAACTTGGGTTCTTTTTCTTGCTGAAGGCAATGAGCATACCGGGTGCCCAGCACAACCCTGGACATAGGAGATTAACATGAGAAATCGGTTTTTATTTTTTTTGCGCCTGTACGGTTGAATTGATTGAAAATTTTTATGAGTAATCAAGAAGAGGAACCGTCTACCGGTTTCGCTATTATTGGAGCTCATCAGTATGGTATATCTCAAACCTGACAGAAAATAAGAGCGAAACAGGTCTACGGTTCGTCTGCCTGATACAAAATTGAGTTTGATACTCTGCTGAACGTCGCCCCGAGACAATATAGGTGCGAAATCTCGGCCATCTGTCTGTGGGGAAGTGACAACTTTGTTTGGTTTTGGTTCACTTTACGATTAAACACCCCAAAATACTACTTAGGAATATATCGTCTCAAAAATTTCCTGGCCAAAAAACATTTAACTCGCCAAAAACTCCCACTAACGTCTGGAAACCTAATCCGCAGAAAGTTGAAAATCTTCCAAAACCAGTGGCATTTCACACAGTTTAGCGTAAGACCATTCAAATCTCAAAATAATCAATGTCAGATGCATAATATAGTCTTATCGCCTAAGGCAATTTATTATTTTGATTCCTCTGAGCCTTCATCTTCTTAGGTGTATCCTGAACCTTGCTATTATCCTCAAAAACAGGAAATGAAGGTCCGCCAACTATCTCCGACATTACTGATACATCCGACCCGTACAATTTTCCAAGACCAAAATTTTCACGAAACCGAGCCGAACGACAAAATAACATAGAAATTCACTATATCTATGACAAAATGAACCTCCCGTATATTAAAATATTAAGTCCATCCTTAAAACTCTTAATCGATAACAATAAGCCCCGACGAGCCAACAAATCTTTTCGTAATCCTGAAGTTGCCGAAAATTATTTCCAAGATTTTGTCAAAAAGGAACCTTCTACAGTGTCCTCAGTTTTTCAAAACAACTAACTACAATTTCTGTGTTGATATTTCACCCTATAATGAGTTTATGCCCGATAAAAATATGAAATTTTACCTTTTTAAATTTCACCAATTTTTTGACGGTCTCATGGGATATGAAACTCTCAAACACCTAAATGTACAGTTAGATCTTCAAAATAACACCCTCAAAACCCCTGAGCGTGAGATACCCTTACCTCATTATGAATGATGATGTAAATTGCTATTTTTCACGAGTTTAGAACCTTACCATATCGAGATTTTTGAAGTCCCAGTATAGGTTCCAGATGGCGAAATTACAATTAAAGAAACATATATTTTCAGTTGTAAGATACCGGCATGTTTAATGGGTATGCTCCAGACATTTATCTACATAGCCATACACGCGTGGATAGCTTCAATAACAAATAATTTAGATGAAGATGATGCAAAAGAAATTTATCAAAATATTTTAGAATTAGAAAGTAAGCAAAATAAAATAATAAATAAAGTAAACAAACAAATATCGTTAACCTCTACTATAATGAAGTTATCGAAAATAAAATAAACCAAATTGTGATAGAAATCTAAATCCAACTACATCGAGTATTTGGAAATTCATGAAATATTGGACCAAATTAAGCTAAATTTGGACTCTCTCCTAAACTTCCCCAACGATATCGAAAACGCACTCAGTTTCGCATATATAAACACATTTCACAAACGCATTATGACGTCAGGTGATCTAAAAGAAATAGTTGATAAATTCATGAAAATACTCAACTCTTATTTACCGGTGTAGATTATCTACACACACAACTACAGTATAGTAGAAGTAGTAGAGTTTACGCAGTAGAAAATAAGATTATGTTCTCTCTGATACTTAATCTATACACTCTGATACATTCGAATTGTATCATCTGTTCTCCGTACCCAACAAAAATCAGTCAATCATAATCCCTCCCTCAACATATCTTATCCTAAGAAACACCCATTATCACTACCAAGAAGAAAAGTGTTTTGACCTGCAGGCTTTTGCAACAAGAACTAGCTTCTACCCATACACGAACACTTCGATTGCATTATGCCGATGATGTCAATCATCCATAATTTGGACAACTGTCAGCTGACACCTACTCATATCAAGCAGTCAATAGTTGAAGAGATCGACTCCAACCATTACATCAATATTTTCATACTTCTTGTGGTGCCGTTGGCGTTGTGTTCACTGGACGATATAAAGTGTTCCTTCTTCGGCTCTTCTGAATAATGATGTTACACCACTTCCGGATATTGCGTAGCCCAGAGTGTTGTTTCCGTCCTGGTCCTCTTTTTTCCTCGATTTTTCCCATCAGTATAGTTTTTAGTAGATTGTATCTAGGAGGTTTTTCGTTGTTTTACAATGTTTAACAGTTGTCGGTCGGTGTTTGCTCTCTGTAAGAATTGCTCGTTAGTTACATGTTCTATCCAGGGAATCTTAAGTAGTCTTCTCAGGATCCACATTTCGAAGGCCTCTATTCTTTGAAGGGATTGACCTTTAGTGACCAGGTTTCTACTCAGTATAGCAGTATAGACCATATGTAGCTCTTTACCACACGAAAGCGGAACCCTAGTGGTACCTCCTGTCGCAAAAGGTATTGAACTTCATAAACGTGCTTCGAGGAGTAGCTATGCGTATTTTTATCTGTTTGTCGTTGACCCATTTATCGTTCAGTGTTGTGCCCAAGTATTTGAACTTATTCACCCTCTCGATCTGATTATTGTCGATATAGAGTTCTTCGTTGTCGTGGGGTTGTCTGCTCACTATCATCAGTTTGGTTTTGTGTATGTTGATATTAAGGCCAAACTCCTTTCCTTTTGCGTTTATGGCATTTACGATGTCTTGTAGATCTTCAATGTTATCTGCTAAGACCGCCGTATCGTCAGCAAATCCTAAGTTGTTGATGGGAATACCAGTTACCTTTATTCCCCTTGGATTATCCTTCAGTGCTAGTTGAAATATCTTCTCCGTGTATATGTTAAATTGAATTGGTGACAAGACGCATCCCTGTCGAACTCCCTTAGCTATGATTATGTTTTCCGTGTGATGTGAATCATGAGTTGGTAATTTTGCTGTTTGGTTGTAGTATAGTTCGTGTTTCACGTTGTCGAAAGCCTTTTAGTAGTCGATGAAGTATACAAAAACGTCTTTTTGTTGGTCATAACATTCCTGTGTAAGCAGCTGCATGCAGTACAGGGCCTCTCGTGTGCCTAAACCGTTTTTGAAACCAAAGTGTGTTTTGCCAGACCTTTTTTTGCACTTTTGGTATATTCTCTTGTAGATTATTTTTAGAAATGCCTTTAGTACAGACTCATAAGGCTGATAAGTTGGTGGTCTGTTTTTGCATTTGGTTTTGTGGGGATAGCAACAAACATGTTTTTTTAGTGCCGAAAGTGCACATATGACCTCTGCTTCTAGTGTGCGCCCACACTGTCCCGTGGCTTCATTTGGGCATTTGCTAGGTGTTAAGGTTCGTGCGTCTTCGAACAGGCCCTGTATATATGTTTCTCACATCTTACATATGTCCTGGGGGTCCTTTAGAATCTGATTATTTTTAGTGATTTTTGAGGTATTTGACTTCTTAAACGTGTTGGTTATCTCTGTTAGATTTTTGTGGAAGTGGAAGCTGTCTTCCACAACAAAGTTTTTCGTGTAGTCTTTCTGCTTCTTCACATTGTTTAGAGAACTATGCGTTCTTTGCGTTTCGTTCTTTCTTAACTATGTGTTTCTTGCTATCGTATATTCACTTTGATGTTATTCCACTGTTTTCTCTATGTTCTCCTCGGCAGCTGTGTTGTCTGCTATTCTCTTGTTTAAATCAGCCCTTAGTTTGTCCTGTTCTATAGTGTTGGTAAGTACATCAATATTGTATCTTTTTGGCTTTTGTTCTGCAGGTTACTAGTTTTCCCTTAAACCTAAAGTAGCCGATCAAAATGAATTGTGATCTAATGTGATGTCGGCTCCGAGATAAGCTGCCACTCTCTTGATGTTATTTTGGAATCTTTTGTTGCTCAGGAGGTAATCAATTTTGTTGCTCAGGAGGTAATCATCTTGAGGGGATTTCCAGGTGTATAGGGTGGTAGATTGTAAAATGTATTCGTGATGACAAGCTCTTCCTCTTTACAGAATTGTATGACCATTTCTCCCCTTTCATTCCTCCTTCCAAGTCCATATCCGCCCATAGTGTCTTCTATCGAGTCTCTTCCCACTTTCGCGTTGAAGTCACCAATTATTAACAGATTTCATTCTTTTTTACTTTTCTTATTAATTCCCGCAGTTGTTCGTAGAAATGTTCGGCTTCGTCAGTGGGTTTATCGGCTGTGGGTGCATAAACTTGTATTATGTTTATGTCTGTCGGCATCTCCGCCATTTGTAGCAGCAATAGCCTATCGGAGTAGGGTACGAAGTTTGTGACGTGTTTCCTGAGTGATTCTTTTATCAACATTCCCACTCCATTTCTTTGGTGAGTGTCAGTCTCTTCAGCGCCCGAATAATAGTATGTTGTTCCGTCTTGTGAGCACGTTCCGCTATTTGCCCATCTTGTTTTGCTGATTCCCAAGATGTCAATGTTTAGTTTTTTATGTCCATTACTGTATTTGCGAGTTTTCCTGCTGCATACAGTGTGCGTACATTCCACGTTCCGATCCTGGTCTTCAACTTTACTATGTCAAACCGGGGGATCTTTGCACCTCCTGGTGATTTAACACCTGCCCGGGACTGGAGGCCATTTTTATAGGTCTTCTTATCTTCCCACACTACAAAAAAATACTGACGAAATGCGTAGAAAATGAAGTTTCAATGCTAAAAGGGTTCTACGTCATCCTCGTCCCACCATTCAACCTACCATTACAAAAAAGAAAGCTTCACAAGAAAAATCCCTTGAAGGAACCCAATTGCAGACAAAATATTCAAGATGGTCGCTTTGGCTTGTGATAATCGTTTTTATTTTTATCACACGCTATGTCACATTTTATTTCATGAAGCATAAGGAAACTGAAGCATCACAATTCCTCAGAAGCCTTGCTCCACTTGTTGATGAAACGCAAGTTAGTTCCACCCATGCGTTCCATTTAAGGATGGAGAAGTTATGTCTGAGTCCAATCCTGTCTAGTTTAGATCTGTACATTTATTTGCGAAACGTAGACGAATTCTAGTAGTTGTCTCCGTCATTTCGTGATCCTGTTCCCGCCTAACCCACCATATATTTAATAAAACAATATTTTTTTTTAAACGCGTTTCGATAATTCGATAACCTAAAGCCTCGCAGTATTTAGGCCCTTTTCTAGAAATTATTCATTATAATATTAACGATTTAGCGTTTCATCCTTGAACAATCAAGGTAAACACACCGTACATTTTCCAATGATTTCTTCTGAAAATTTGCCGGGAGCGTTGTTTATTTTTCCAGACCTGTTGCCATGCTCCCCCCCCCCTGACTAACTCCGGGTCTGGATCGATAAACAGTCCCCGAAGTCCCATGCCGGGCAGTAAAGGCCCTTCCTGCGTGTTTTCCTAATTGATCTTAATTGCTCGCCTAAGGGCTGTATAAATAGCCCTAGAGATTTGCGGAAATTCTAATTCTTTTACTAAGTTAATTAAGTTTTCTCGAAGAGAAAGAATTCGTCAGTACCCGCGACACGTGCTTACCTTAATTTATTCGCAGAAGCGTCCCTTTTACGCCTACGTTCTTCGTAATATCTGGAAATAAAAAAAGAATTAAAAAAAAATCGTACATTTATCCCGATGAGGAAAGAGAAATGTAATATGTTTAACTATCTCACCTATACTGATTGTATGGATCAGCGTACAAGTCCTTTAGGACTGCATTCTCCAAGTCTTCCTCCTGCTTATTCCTATTCACGGCGTACCGATAGCCCTTTTCGTATTCGGCGATGGTCTTGTCGTCCAGGGGGAGGTTCGGCGAGTTGAAAAGCCCGGACTGGACGTTGTCCATATTGAAATCGCCGGTCCAATCGCCAAGGTCGGCTTCTTTGAGATTAGCCCCTGAAGCAGGATAATCTTATTCATTGATATATAAAAGCAACAACACACGCTAACGTAACGCCAGGTGTCAAAAGAGGGTGCTCAATAATCAATCACCAGCCTGCTGCGAATACGTAATGGAAAGTTTTTCGATCAGTGAATACAATTTGCCAAAAAGTTGGAAGGTTTTGAAACGACATTTTGCCTACTTGCTTGTTGGGGGATAGAGACGTCCAAGGAAAGCTGTAAGGCTTGTTATTATTCTTTATAAGTACCAAATGTGTGCAGCTAATTCGTTAACAAAACCTAAAAAACAGGGAAAGAAAAGAAAAAGTACAAGAATGAAAGTCCTTTAGGTTCAATAGTTTGGGTGATGGACCTTTTCGGTGGTCGATTTTTAGGCACTTTTAGAATGTACTTTGGAGGTATTAGAAGTCCACTTTTTATTATGTTTGTTACGTTCATAGAGGATTGAAGTCGCCTCATTCCGATATAAAATAAAGCAAACAAATTACCAACATTTTTTCGAAATTGACCAAAGGGAAAGGGGGCTATTCTCTCTTTTAATTTTTAACTTTAGAAGTGGACCGATTGGAGTGAATCCAACAGTTTCTTGTTCTTTTTCTCCCACCAGACAATCTGTAGGTTTAAAAGTTGGGAGATAAACCACTTTGGCGGTCGACGAAAGTCCATTTATGGTAGTAATTTCGCTCTTACTTCTGGATTAGATTAAATGCATAAACTAAATATTAGAAAGAAACAACAGAAATCTTTAATAAAAAATAAATAATAATATAATAAGCAATAAGAAAAAAGACTAAAGAGGCTCTGCATAGCTTTTCTGCAGTAGCTTGTGAAAATAATCCCGACTCATTGGATACACGTTTTGCCACAGCCTATACTTGACCACCTTGTCGTGCCTTTTCTTAAGCTTTCTTTGGCTCATTCTTTCGTTAAAATTCATAAATCTTTTATATTTCTTAACTGTCATTATCTTCCCTTTAGGAACCTCATAAACTGTTTCCAATAAACTGTTTTTGGCCTTTTTAATAGTTTTGTCAGTGTAATACCTGACAATCTCTTCTTCGCTTAGAGGGGTTCTATTCGCAGCTTGTCGTATCTGATTTCTGGTAATCACGTTTGCATATGTAATTTCTGACAAGGGTTCAGGTTGAACTAAGACTTGGCATAAAGGATTAGAGTTTGGCGAGTTTTCTATATTTTCTTCCTCTTCGGCAATAAAACCATTGTTTAGGGACTGCCGAAATATACCAGACAAGCGCCTTTCCTTTCTTTGCCTGGTAAATTTTTGGGGTGCTGGTGAAGCAGCCAGGAAAGCGTCATCAAGATCCACCATTTTTTCATCTTTGCAGCTGGATGATGAGCTTCTTCTACTCTTAGACAACTTCTTAATGACACAGCTCCTTGCGCTTGTATATTGTTCAGTGCTACTTGCTTCGATGCTGTTTTCCCCTAAGAAACCCATATTTAGTTCGTCTTTGCTGCAGGAGTGTCTTGAAGTTTTTTGCCTATGTAAATGAGACCTTGACGAAGTTAAATGATAACTTTGGTTGAAATCCGCTGTATACCTCTTGGCAGTAGAGCCTTCGCATGTGTTTTTCATACTATTCTTTGATACCAATCGCACATAACAACTACTCCAATAAGTTAATGATCCTTTGTACTTTACTTGCTCAATTCGATCTTTTGCCGTCATTCATTCTAGGTGACATTTTATGATGACGCTTTCAATAGTACAGAATGGTAAAAAAATGTTTTTTCCTAGGACCGCCTCGGAAATGAACAAATGCTCACTACTTACTACGGTTGAAAATCTCATACTTCATATAAGTGTGTGTCAAGTCCTCTTTGCACACACGACGTTATATCACTCGCCTACGGCTCTTGTCCGTGCCCTGTGAAATGTACAGTTTTCGACACTAGTTGCACAATATATTATTTTCTACAACTGTACTATCTACGGTTGAAAATCGGATATTGCAAGCAGCGTGCGCAATACAGAATTCTGAGTGCTTTGAACACGCCTTGCATATATTTTATTATACGAATGATCATTTATAAAGCAAATTTGCAGTCGTAGAAAAGGAGGTGTATTGTGCAACACATACGAAAATTACTCTTCACACTCTTGTGACGTTGTATCACTCGATTATGGCTCGTGTCTCTGCTTTCTGAAAGTCCACTTTGCACACACAACGTTGTATAACTCGCCTACGGCTCGTGTCCGTGCTCTGTGAAAAGTACAATTTTCGACACTAGTTGCATAATATACTATTTTCTACGACTGCTGCGAAAATGAAGAAATGCGCACTACTAAATACCGTTGAAAATCGCATATTGCAAACAGCGTGCGCAATACAAAAGTGTATCACGTTGAATCACTCGCCTAAGGCGAGTGATACAACGTCACAAGAGTGTGAAGAGTAATTTTCGTACATGTTGCACACTACACCCCCTTTCCTACGACTGCGAATTTGCTTCATAAATGATCTTTCGTATTATAAAATATGTGCAAGGTATGTGCAAAGCACTCAGATGTGTGTGCAAAGTCCACTTTGCACACTACAGAGCACGGCTCGTGTCCGTGCTCTGTAAAAAGTGCAATTTTCTATGCTAGTTGCACAATATACTATTTTCAAGAACTGCCTCGAAAATGAACAAATGCGCACTACTAACTACCTGTTGAAAGTCGCACATTGCAAACAGCGTGCGTAAAGTGCACTTTGAGCACGCTCCTATACAGTACCGTGTGCGAAGTTCACTTTGCACACGCTTCTGATTGTTTTGCACTCGCCTTGCATATATTTTATGACATGAATACAAATGTCTATCAAATACTACAAATCATTTATGAAGCAAAATCGCAGTCGTAAAAAAAGTATAGTGTGCAATACGTACGAAAATCACTCTTCACACTATTGTGACGTTGTATCACTCGTCTACGGCTCGTGTCCTTGCGCTGTAAAGCACAATATAGGCTGTAGTTGCACAATATACTATTTTCTACGACTCCCTCGAAAATGAACAAATGCGCACTACTAACAACGTTTGAAAATCGCATATTGCAAACAGCAGGCACAAAGTGCACATTGCGCACGCTCTCATACAGAAGCTTGTGCAAAGGCTTCTGATTGCTTGCACACGCCTTGCATATATTTTATAATACGAATGATCATTTATGAAGCAAAATTAGCAAAATCAAAAACGTAGAAAAAGTGTAGTGTATACAACACGTACGAAAATCACTCTTCATTGTGACGTTGTATCACTCGCCTACGGCTCGTGTCCGTGCTGTGTAAAAGGTGCAATTTTCTACACTAGTTGCACAATATACTATTTTCTACAACTGCCTGGAAAGTGAACAAATGCGCACTACTAACTACGGTTGAAAATCGCATATTGCAAACAGCGTGGGCAAAGCGTACTTTGCGCACGGTCCCTCACAGAAGCTTGTGAGAAATTCACTTTGCACACGCTCTGCTGACTGCTCTTCTAACTATATCATATCACTCTCCTACGGCTCGTGTCCAAACCGTCACACTCGTGTGAAAAGTGCAATTTTCGACATTAGTTGCACAATATACTATTTTAATACTAGTCGGAATTTACCCATTCCGAGCCTAAGTGTGATTGAGGAACGATCACGTGTTACTGTTACAGAATCTTATCCGTAATATATGAAGATGAAAATGATGAGTCTTCATATTTCAACTGTCAACTGTACAGTCAATGTTGCCAGGTCTGGTAAAATTTTACCAGATTTGGTGATTTATAATGCTGCTTGCAGTGGTTGCTGATGTTGTAAAACTCTTTAAAAAATGGACATTTTATAAAATAGGTACTTGTTAGAGCAGATAGAGTCTAAAACTCGTAAGGAATACAAGCTTGTATAAACTTTTCCTTGTCTCCTATCTGTCTTTTCTAATGTCATCTCTTTTTTTATGCAGCATATTGCTTCTAAGTATATAGACTTCTAAGACTAAGACTACAGTTTTTATTTTTGTCACTTTACTTACCTCTCTTGATGGCTGAACTTGGTTTGTCGCTGAAATAACTGAACTTTCCAATATTCTCTTCGGGTACGTTGTGATCGGGTTGAGCCCTCTTCACTAGAACAAAAATCATACACGTAATCCCCCATAAAAAGTTCAATCGAAAAATGTTTTATGTACTGCGGTTAAGGGTTCATAAAACTTCGATAAATTTCGAAGCCAAAGCGATAAAAAGTTCAAACAAAACTTAAGGCCCTAGCTAATCTCACGTGGCCGTTATTTATTGAGGGGTGCTATATCAGAGCACGTATAGAGTATATAATATGAGGGTAAAAGGATAAATCACTTATAGATTTTTACTCAGACAAAAACAATATTTTATATACGTATACCTATGCACGGAACTGTAATGACTTTCCTCGATAATAAGAAAGGAATAAAAACAGCCTGAATCCACTAACAAGCACAAATACTGGACTAATTGCGTTCTTTATCCTGCCTTCTCCATGTTTACAAAATCCTCTAAATTTGCTGAAAATAAATTCGTAAATTAAGGCAATTTTGGGGCGTCCTGACAGTGAGCAGATCCGAACAAAAAAAAGAGCAACTTTTTCATAACAAAGTTGTGAGACTAAGTTACAGAGAACGAACTCTCTTTCCAGAACGATAAAGTTCAAGTTCGTTTGGATAAGTGTGGGGAAAATTAAAGGTCAGGTCTGCACACGCGGGTCTACTAGACATACTTTTATCCTTTAATTAGATATTGCCTATAGGAAACATTTTCTTTAAGGACATATCCAAAGAGAAAGTGTAATAAGGGTGAGTTCGTGCATTTCGTAAGTAGAGCTTTATAGTTAAATTTCATATAAACTTTTTTGCTCAAAATGAGATAATCTATACCTATAGTCAATTTCATTTATGACACTTACAACTGGGACATTTTGTGTAATGCGCTATTCCATTAGTAGGTATCACGTTCTGATGGTAATAGGACTCAAATGCAAACGTTACTTGATTAACAGCACTTTGAAAACCATCTAATAAACGTTATCTTCTGCCAATATTTAATCAGTAATATAATCCCTTATTATAGCTATGACGTTCCTATAATTTGCAGCTTGAACCAACAACAAAATGTGTATAATATGTTCCAGTTTTTTCTGCATCTCGTTAGCCTTGGAAATTTGACATATTTCACCCAGTATATATAACGGACACTGACAGTGATTGATAAATGGGTTTAAGGTTATGGATATTGTTTACACTTAAGCCTACATAGATGCCAGACTCTACCAATTATTCCAGGTTTTTAGGCAACTAATTTATTCATAGTTCTTAAGTCTCGCGATTCTCTATGTGGTTTTATTGGTTAATTTAATTATTGAACTTTAACGGTTATTAGCAATAAATGGATATAACAGACCTTTTCTTCACTTTTCGCTACTTTTCATTCAATTCCAAAACTCTAAGCTTATTGTCATTCATCATCATACTAAGGTATTAAAATTCGTGAGCCTATATCTTTTTACATATATTGAGCGTTCCAAAAAGTGAAATTTTACAGTTTTACAATTTACCTTGAGGTTATAACATTATTTACATAATATAAATAATAAAAAATAATAAGCTATAGCTATATTATGTTTAACAGCAACATTTTGAGGAAAAAATAAAGAAACTACAATAATTTATTCTGTAAAAAGTAAAAAGTGCAAAACTTTTTTTTTACGTCTTTCTATTACTGGTGTCACATGGTCTGCTTCATCCTTGTCGAGGGCGTATTCGTATATAATGTTTTGTACAGTTCTAGTAGGTACTCACCTAAAAATAAAGTACATGTAAAAGTATATTGAAAACTCATCTATTTAATAAATTAGATTCAATAATTTTCTTTGTTTATCTTAAACTGAAAATGCTACTAAATATTTTTATCTTTACCAAACAACCAGAATATGCACGATCTTTATCACATTTGGTAGAGTAGTTCTTGGTGGAGTACTTGGAGTACTTACATAACTGAGGTTCTAGTAGGTATATAAAAGCGCAGTGGCACTGAGGGAATGAGAACATGATGATCTCTTTTGTAAACCCAAGCGAAATATGTACTCGTATATGAAAAATTAGGCTTTTACAAAATAATGAATACCTGGTAATAAGTAATTTCCTTACAGATCGTGTATGAAAGCGCTTCTTTCCACCCCCCTACACGGGGCAATTTAATTTTGAATGGCTTTTTGGTATTAGTGTTAGTAGCTTTCTATTCCAGGAAATCTTCTAGACGTGAGTCGCTTTGCAGCTAATCATCGTGGGTCAGGAGACCTTTAGGTTTTCTGGATGAGCGTCTACTGCTACTCAAAATGTCTTCTTCTATGATTTTCCTTTTCGCCTGGCGCACTTTTTGTAATGTTTGCGTCTCGAGGTTTCACGCCTGACGTCAGCCCTTCAATAGTTGGCAGCTGGAAAGTGGATTTGTGCAAGGGCCGAGGAGCGGAGTTAACTGACATGTGAATTGTAGTACTGTCGTGTAGACGTTTTCGGGGGTCGGGGGTGCTGGTATCTACCTAGGTTATTTTGCTTTGCATATCCTGGTTAATAAAATTATTATTGTTGTATTTCTCTATCCTATATTAAGTAAAACTACAAAAAGCAATTAACTATAGTACATAATACTTTTATACTTAAACCATTAACAGCTTATGAATGAAGACATTCAGTAGGATTTCCAGTCCTCAAATAGATCCTACAGCTAATGCAAGAAAAAATTATACTTGTATGCGTACTTACCTCAAAAATATTGCAAATCTTTTTTTGGAAAGCTCTTTTTGGAATTTTAGAATTCTGATACTCTTTAATCCACTTAAAATGTTGATACACGTATTGAAAACTGACAACGACGCAAATTCAATTTGACAAAATCTTAAAGCTTATTGGAGACAATTGCGACTAAAAATATCAATTAGTAATTAGTTTGACTGTATTGGTTAAAAAAAACATGTCAATCAATCACCTTCCAATTCTGTATTTACCGTATCTGCTTTGACGACAAGTAAACGACAATTGCCATCGATGTTATACAGGGTAAATTCCATGGCAATGTAAGATGCAGAAAATAATGGAATATGGTATACACTTTGTTATAATGTCACAAAGGAGCAAAAAAAAAAATAAGAAAGACAAACGACCACCATCGGGTACCAGCCCACTGTTTAAAAGTAGAAAAAGAAGTCTTAGTCGGGGGCTCACGAATGGCGGTGTTAGTCTGGGTGCTCAAGAAGGGTGTCGGGTTTGGAGGAACTCATGAGGAGTCGGTGGGGGGAATCGCATTGTGGCTGGTTGTAGGTCAACATTGCGCCGGAAGGACGCACGACCAACAACAGGTACCAGCCCACTGTTTAAAAGTAGAAAAAGAAATCTTAGTAGCGAGCCGTGTTGGGGATGGTTGGAGGTCGACATTACGCCGGAAGGACGAACGACCACCAACAGGTACCAGCCCACTGTTTAAAAGTAGAAAAAGAAACCTTAGTCGGGGGCTCACGAACGGCGGTGTTAGTCTGGGTGCTCACGAAGGGAGTCCGGTTTTGGGGATACTCGCGAAAAGTCGGTGCGGGGAATCACGTTGGGGCTGGTTGGAGGTCGACATTACGCCGGAAGGACGGAGGACCACCAACAGGAACAAGCCCACTGATTGAAAGTAGAAAAAGAAGTCTTAGCCGAGGGGCTCACCAAAGGAGTCTAGTTTTGGGGACTCGCAAAAGTAGTCGGTAGTCTGGGAGACTCGCCAGAAGGGTCATTTTTGTGGGATTGGTAAAAAGGTGTCGTGAAAGAGTATCGTACTAATGTCACGTAATAATTCTATTAGTTATTATTCATAATTTTATGATTCTTTAAAAAACAAACAGAAAATTTAATTCAATAATACAAATATGCATAACAGGGCACTATTAAAAATACCTAAGCAAAAAATTGTATATTAAAATCATCTTAAGGTCATGTCAATTAAAAATAAAAAGAGATGGTAGAGGTATGAGAAAACTAACAGAGACGAAAAATGTCGAAAAAGGAAACTAGAAAGTAGACATGTTTGGGAAGCAAAAATATATAAAGCAATGCATCAATGCAAAAGTATTTGTAGCAATTTAAAATAGTGCAATGGCAAAAAAAATAAAATAACCTAATAATTATACCTAAAATGACGAGAAATACACTAAGGTTGGCGATAAGGAAATTAAGACATATGCTAAATAGAGCAAGCAGGGGCAATAAAAAAAGGTAACCCCAGAAATTTCTCCCTGACGTTTCGTCTACAGCTGCGGCAGACATTATCAAAGGCGATGAGGAAATGGGCTAAGTAATGTCCCGTGCTTCCCGACGTTGACTGATTCGACTGTGGGGAGCTCCGTGGTATTTGTTCCCCCGGTGTCGCGCTGCAGTGAAGAAACTGGAGTAGTGGTGACGCATTTGAAGTATGACGTAGAACGAGAAACATTGCGATTGATCCACCTCGTTGAAAAGGACGTCGTGACCTTCGGAGAGAACGTGCTACTGCTCACTTTTGTGTTTGTCCCAGCCTGCAACTCCTCTTGTGCTCCGTAATCCTCGTGTTGACACTGCGTTTTGTGGTTTTAATGGATACCGAGCCACAGCTGCATGGAACTCGATAAACTCAGGGTGCCGATAGGGGATCTCTGCGGTCTTTGGCCGATATCAAGCTCGGTTGTATTGTAGGAGTGACTGACAAATTCTCTTGGTTCTCTCGGGCAGAGTCTTTATGGCTCTCCTTTTCTGTCTGGAATGATGATTTGATCCGTTATTGAGATATTGGTCAGTATGTGTTGGTTTTCTATAAAAGGTCTGCGCAAGCTTCATTCTAAATGTAGACTGGAAGCGAGTTCTATGACATACTTCAAGTGCGCCGAAACCCTGCGCCTTTTCCCCACTGCAGCGGGACATGCAGAATTGCGAGGAGGGTTTAGAATCCGAAATAATAAAATTCAAGACCGTATTTAAAAAAATTAAATTGATGATGCTTGCATGAAAAAAAAAACGTCGAATTTTAAATTTGACAGTACCTCGTTGAAGAGAGCAAAAAGTGACTATAAACAAGTGACAATTAATTTAATTTTCTCATTAAATTAAAAATAGAAAGAAGAAAAATCTTGTTTTTCTAAATTTCGATTTTTTTGTGAATATTTCCAAAACCAATCGAAATTTCAATTTTATAGACTTCCAATTGCACAACTTTGCCCAAATTTAACCTTCTTCGTATCTTTTCAAATAACTGAGATTCCCAGGGTTAAAATCGAAAAATTGTCACACTGTATATATACGAGGAAGTCAAAAACATGTTTTTCTACGACTGTCTCGAAAATGAACAAATGCGCACTACTAACTACAGTTGAAATTCGCATATCCCAAAGGTGTGCGCAAAGTGCACATTGCGCACGCTCACATACAGAAGCGTGTGCAAAGTCCACTTTGCACACGCTTGTAATTGCTTTGCACACGTCTTACATATATTTTATAATACGAATAATCATTTCTCTACGACTGCTTCGAAAATGAACAAATGCGCACTACTAACTACCGTTGAAAATCGTATATTGCAAACAGCGGGCGGAAAGTGCACTTTGAGCACGCTCCTATACAGTACCGTGTGCGAAGTTCACTTTGCACACTCTTCCGATTATTTTGCACACGCCTTGCGTATATTTTATAATACGAATGATCATTTATGAAGCAAAATCGCAGTCGTAAAAAAAGTATAGTGTGTAACACGTACAAAAATCACTCTTCACACTATTGTGACGTTATATCACTCACCTACGGCTCGTGTCCAAACCGTCACACTCGTCCGAAAAGTGCAATTTTCAACACTAGTTGCACAATATACTCTTTTTGGTTTCATTGTTTATGTCTTATTTACATCAGTGTCCAATATAACATACAAAAATGGTATCCAACGAATACGCTTTAGGTCCGAGTAAGTTGGAATATGTTCCAAGCTGAACTAACCTAAACTAACCAGAACTAAAACCCCAGCAAAATAAAAACAACACAGTAAATGTATGGAAATATTGGCACATTTGCATAAATATATTGTGTTGTTTTCATTTTGCTGGGGTTTTAGTGTTCTATTAACTACTTAATTGTTGTTGGTTCCCTAGAACCCTCGTTATATTTTATAAAGGGTGCCTCAAAAAGGTTGGGCAGACTCGCAACGGAAGAATGAGATACTAAGTCAATTGAACCTCATATGTCAAATTACTTTTTGTTTCTTTTTTTTTTAATCATTTGAGAACCGCATAGAATAATATCAAGAAATTTGTGGTGAAGGTTTTTTTAAGTAAGAAAAGCAAATTTTTTTGAATCAGGTTTGATTTAGAATAGAATAAAAAAGTACGAGAGTTTTTTACTTATTAATATAGTGGTGCACACAGCGTCCTCTAGATCAGAATAGATTGAACATTTAAGTTTTTCACTTTAAAAATTCCCCGTGTTCAAATTTCAAGATAAACTTCAATAGAGCTTTCCCGTAATTAAAAAATAGATTAAAAAGGTTCTTTTGACACTCTGTATCTCGAAAACTATTAACTTTTGAACTGAGGTGTATTACGTGAAAGTGTAATGTGTGTGTGTAAGTAAAAGTTAATGCCAAATTCCAAATTTTTTTAGAGAGTAGTGTCCTTTTGTCCTTTAGAATGGACATGGGAAACTGAAATTTTAACAGTGTATGCTCCGGGTCAGGAGCATTATTTGTGCCAAGTTTGGTGTAAATCTTATTAGAATAAATACCCAGTCAATCGGTTTTTTCTGGTCAATAAATCAGACATTTCCCTTTTTTTTTTTGGGGGGTGCTAAAACAGACATTTCTCTCTTTTTTTTTGGGGGGGGGGGGTTTATCTGATATTTTTAAACATAACTGTGTGGTATCGCGTCTTTCTCAAAGTAGTTGGTTGCGTTGTAACAATTGTAGGACCAAGATAAAAAAAACTTCTACGTTTTTGCAGAAATTATGCTGACGTTTCGACGTTTACTTGACGTCTTTCTCAAGGCTATTCTACATAAGGTTTAGAAGTTTTGGACCATCTCGGTCCCAACAAGCACCACAATCAAACAAACAGGCGTTCACTCAAATATTAACTGGTCAATCTGCCGCTGCTTGAATACACAGACCCACTTAAAATATCTTTGGTGGGTCTGTATATAAATGTGTAGTTTAATCATGTTTTTCCGTATTTTCTACTTATAATTTATAATAATAAAATTGAAAACTCCAGAGTATTTTTAGGTTAAAAAGGTGCTTTTGTCGTCCAAAGTGGCTAAATTGTAATTTTAGCCACTTCGGACAAAAACACCTCAAAGCGAGAAAAGTGATGTTAAATTTATTATGTTTTTTCTTTAGATATTTACAAAGCAATGTTTGCCAAATTATATAATTTAATTAATAAATATATAAATTATTTGGTGTCTCCGTTTGTCGATTTTGTTTTCGGACACCCTATATCAAATAACAAAGAGTATTGTAACTAAATCGATATAATTTGACTGATAAAAGACCAATTAGCGTTTATCATTTGAAGCGTGTCTCTGCATCGTAATAAAAATGAAAATTTCAATCGCTATGCTCTGTAATAAAAAGCGATAATTACTTTCGAATTATCCAATTTTATTGCCGGAAATATAAAAAGGTGTCAATTCTTTTTTTTTTGCCTTAAAAAAAATAAAAAAATAATAAAAAAGCAAAATTTTTTTTTCTTTTTACCTTTTCATCCCCCAAATCACGCCGAATCAATACTTCTTGGCTCTACATGAAAAACATATAACTTGTTATATTAATTGTCGAGATAACCAAAACACACCTAATCAGTTAGGTACTTCAACTAACGATCAGCAGTGAGTCCGTTTACATCGTGATCGAAAAAAAAATTACAAATTTACATTTAGCTATGTACTATTCTTTCTTATTTAGGTGACACGCCCCAAAGCTGAAAGGTTTTTTATACACTAAGCATGTTCGTAAACGCCCCCATATATTTTACGTTAAAAAAACGTCAACGACCTACGCCTACGCGATAGAGACGAAATAACAGCCCTTAAACCCTAAAACCCGCGCCCATAAAATCCCTCCAATCTCCCCATTTCATTCACTAACGTCGAAAAACTTGTTGCTTCCCCTTTAAAATACAAGCCAGGAAGCGCATTATACGTATAATTTATTATTTGCATTAAACAAGACCTACCCAAAACAGAGTGGACAATATATTAATGGAAAAATATACCTTTGTTTGGTTTGATTTCGCTGTTTTTAATTTCCTCTACGAGGGACGAAGGCAGGGCGAAGGAAAGGCTAACCAAGTATACGCTCAGCAGGGAGTAGAGCCCCCACTTCGACTCCATGATCATGGAAGAACGGCTGGCTTCGAGGGTGGAAAACAACTGGAAATCTGGAAAGCAGGTTGACGATTTTCATCTGTTGTGTCGCAGCGAGTACGCATCCGCAATGGTTTTATATGACGTGTCGCGTTCCTGGATTAGTAACGTAGATAACGCTTTTTACGGAAAGGATTTCCAGGTTTTGGCTTAAAAGCTTTCAATGCGTAGCGAGTAGGTACATATGACATGTTTTAATTCTGCCCATGTATATCATAAAATTTTCGGGTTAGTAGTAAACTTATTGGCTTAAAAAACATTTTTTCTACGAAGTTTTTTCTATAAAAATTAACAAATTCTTACTACTAACTTCCGCTGAAAATTGCATATTGTGACGTATATAAACAACGATAGTTTATAACACGAATGATTTCAGCCGTATAAAAAGTATATTACCCATTCACTTATTTTTGTCACCTCCGACCTTTGAAACCTTCATATTTTTATACCCATCTCCTTTTGGCACATGTTGAGAAGATACGATAAAAATGTCAAAACTCAAATTTCCAAAGCCTACTTGACGACAATAATGAGTGAATATCTTATACGTACGAAAATTACTTTTCAGACTTTTATGATGTTGTGTCTCTAGGCAACGTCTCGTGTCAAACCGTAACACTCGTGAGAAAAGTGCAGTTTTCGACACTAGTTGCACAATACACTATTAAAATAACTTTATCTTTTATTTTTATATGTCCATTAAAAAAAAAAGCAAGTTTATGTCATTATTCAAAAATGACAACCTGTAGAAAAAATCTCACAAGCCTCAGCTTTCTCATGGTAAAGTTATCTACAACTTTACGTCCGCGACCCCGGGAACCCATCTAGACTAAACGAGAACCAGGAACATTCGTCTCCGTTCTCGAAAGTACGAGAGTGTGTTCAGGCCGGATATATAAACCAGCGAGCCGCGCGAGATGGGTTCGAATAGATAGTGCAGTGTAGTAAATAAGCGGACAAGCGAACAGTGCGAATTGTTAGTAGAGAGTAATTGTGTTTTAATCGTGTTGTACTCGTAATAGTTAAAAGTAAATAAAAGAGCATAGTTAATTGACGATAAATTATTGGATTCCGTATCCCGTAACAATATCATTAGTTTTTGCCATTTACCAAATGAGTTACAAATTTGGAAATGGTCTTCAATAGGAAGATTAAGAACTGAAGAGGAAGAAATGTCGCTTCACCTAATAGGGCTCTGCAAGGAGTCAGACAACGCGGCTTTTGAACATGTGGTGGAACAAGGAGAGGAGGAGATATAGTGGAAGATTCCCATCAGGAATATTCTTTTTTTATTTGAAAAGACAGACGACCAGAAAATGAACCGCAAACAAAACAAAACATAGATCTAAAACCGCACTTCTTTCCTCACTTTCCCTCTGCTAGTTTCTAGAAGCCTTGAAAGAGGCAGAGTGCGGAATCAAAATAAACGGCGTTCTGCTGAATACCATTAGATATGCGGACGACACTATATATACCATGAATGGCTTGCAGCAACTGTTGGACAGAATCAGTGTAGCTGGCCAAGAGTTCGGACTCAACAAAAATGTAAAAAAAAACAAGCTTAATAAAAGCCAAGAAAGGTAATAGAACGTGTCAGCCAGTTTAAATTTCTGGGAAGTATATTAACTGACACCTTAGACCCCCGAAGTTGAGATAAGTTGTCGCATCGAAATGGCAAGAACAACCTTCCAACGAATGAAATAGTATATTAAGTATCAAGAACAGTAAGGAAGTTTTACCGGTTGAAGACAAAGTTTGGAGGCTGAGTAAAGCGAGCCTCCAATTTGTCTGAGACCGGTCAAACTATTACTGTTTGTGATGCTTATACTATTTTTTGTACGACCAGTTTTGCGTAATCATAATAATTTTTTTTAAGTAATGGAACTTTGAAAAATACACGACAATATTATTATAACCAGCACCAGACGCGTGGTCATATGTGTGCCCATTATTTGGTTGCCAAGGATATGAATGATCCTTCTCTTTATTGATGTCAAAATATTAATCAATTTGCGTCAACTTCTGAATTACAAACTATTAATTTCGTGTGTTCTGGTTGAAACTGCAATCCTTGTGTGACGAGATGTCTGAATCGGAAGAATCAGATATTGAAAATGCATGGCAAGAAGGACGTTCTTCGTTAAATATGAGTTATTAGTGTGTGTACTTACCGTTCTAGAACAGTAAGTAAATCACTTACCGTTTTGTTAGCCTTAGCAACTGGGAACTGTTTCGAAAGCAGGAACGGTAAACGTAAAAAACGCTTTTTGCGACGATAACCTGAACCTTAAGTTTCGCCAGCGTATGGTGAGGTGTTTTATTTGGTCGGTTCTTATGTATGGAGTGGAATGCTGGACCTAAAGACTAGCTCAATAAATCGGCAGGAACTGCCTGATGAAGACTGATCTGCTGACCAATGAGGAAGTATTGAGACGAGCAAGGGTGGGAAGACAAATATTGGTCACAGTGATATGTCACAAGATTGTTTACCTTGATGGCCACATCTTGCGCGGAGAAAAGTATCATCTTCTCCAGTTGATCATGAAAGGAAAAATAAAGGCAGGCGGGGTGTCGGACGGAGGCAAATCTCTTGGCTCAGGAACATCAGGGAGTGGACAGGCATCCGGAGCGCCGTTGACCTGTTCAGGGTTGCAGAAGATAGAGACGCACTCTCTATGGCAATCGCTAACATTCGGGAGACCGGACACGGCACATAAAGAAGAAGAAGAAGAAGTTTCTGAGATCCTGAGTGAATTTTTTTTTTTTGAAAAACCACTACTTTAATTTGTTAATTTGTGTCTTGATGGGACGTTTAAAAGTTTTTTCTAAACAATAACTTTGCTGGTTTTCTAAAAATCCAATAAATTTCATTTGTAATCCAATAACTAAAGGATGGGTGGGTTTTTACCACGTGTAAAATGAAACTTTACGAATTTGAAATCGGCTTTATGCCTTCAGGGTTTAGAAAAAATTTCTGATTTATTTCCGCTTTAAGAAAGGCTGCGCCGCATTATCGGTTTAAAAGGTTATTGAGAAATAGCGCGGAGTCTCCAGTTTAAAGGACCCACGCGTTCAAAGTCATAGAAACAAACAAAAGTCAAAGGAATTTTACCGGCTCTCCGGTCTTATGTCAGGGAGTCCGATCTTATGTCACCCTCTCCTGTTTTACAGTTTTGCCCCCCCCCCCCCCCCTTTTTTGCAGTGGGAAGTGGGAACCTTTGAACTGATGACGACTTCCGCCAGAAGTGACGTCTCGGCGACGTCATTACGTCTTACGTCAAATTACTGCAAAACAGTTTTCTCTGTCATTATTTTTATTATTTCTAGCTTAAAGGTTTTCTAAAACTTAACTTCTAACGTAATAAAAATCAAACACAATCCACAAACCTCTAAAGCGACGGACTTCCAGCCAAAAAGGGAGAGTCATTTTTAGAGAAATATAGGCATTTGTGGCTCTGTCCATATCTGCTAGGTCATTGATTACACCAGCCACAGCACAAGTAGTACAAGAAAGATTATATTTCGGCGCCTCGTCCTCGAGATCACTAGGTAGTAGTGCTTTTATTGGAACACAGCCACAAAATTAAAAAGAAAAAGAATGACGAATTGACAACTGTCAGCTGTGTCCAGTCATTCGTATTACAATCTTTCATTCTTAGCTTTTGTGTAACACAATTGCACAGCATTGGTGTTCTTCAACTTAATTTCTTGCCCTTTTAGCTTTTATTTTCGGAATTCATGGGTAAAAGACGTAGATCTCGTTCCAGGGACTCATCCCGGGAACGAAAAAAGCGAATGCTTTTGGAAAAGGAGGTGGCTAGAAATGAAATTTCGTCAGGACCGGTCGGATCTCGAGCGAAGGTCACGCCACCGGCGTTTTTCTCCAAGGCGAGAAGACACACGTGGTAGACATTCCGTGTAAACGTGGACGAAAGGGCTTCGCTGCTACAGTAGCAGTGATTCGGAAGGATCTAATCATTCTGGGCCAACGGTTCGTAAAAATTCAAGATCATCGATCCCTGAATAGTTCAAGGTCAACGACCAATACTCACAAGTTTGCTCTTACTGAGAGCTCCTTTCCAAGCACTTCTGGTAAAGGAAGATCTAATGCTTTGACTCTAGAAGCAGGCCCATGCTCTCCTGTACTGCAGCTAGACTGCTCTGATACAGAGGATTTGCTAGAAGAGTCAGTACAGCCAACAGTAACAGTAGATGAGACACCTGTAGTCGGGCACACATTTCAATGGCATGTATCTCTGCTTAAACCGTGTTAGTGGTGAGTGGAAGTGTTATGTGGATGAGGTTTTAAACTGGTGACGATATCCGCCGGAAGTGACGTCTCGGTGACGTCATGATGTCTTACGTCAAATTATTGCTAAACAGTTGTCACTGTCGTTATTTTTATTGTTTCTTATTTCCAATCCGATCGAATATCGAACTTATATCCATCTCTTAGCTAGAGTGCTAGGGTCCCAAGGCCTTATATCCGACCTTAACTTCCAACCTAACGAAAACCAAAAACAATCGACTCAATCAATTCCGGTCCGGCTTTAAGTTTCTATGACGCTTGTATGACGTGCGCTGACGAGAACATTACGTCGTGGCAACCTTAAGAATGCTGGACTTCCTGCCAAAAAACGGGGCCATTTTGAGTAACATATAGGCATTTGTTGGCTCTATCCATATCTTCTAAGTCATTGGATCCACTCTTTTGACTTTTTCTCATTCCATCATTTGTCTAATATGTCAATGTCACTGTCACTCAATCAAAACAAACAAATAAGCATAACCTCAATATCTTCTGTCATCTTTTGATGTAGATGTGATGTGGAATTTTTACTGTTTTTTTTTTAAGAAAACATAGTTTTTTTACATGAAAATCAACTAAATCCAACAAGAGATGGCAGATTTAAAGAAAGATTTAGACGAATACCTGCTGTTGCAAAGCGATCAAAAGAAAAATTTCAAATTGACAATACCCGCGATACCCCTACAGAAGCCCAATGTTTCAGGGTGGTTTAAGAGAGAACAGCCCCCAGAAAGCGATTCATGGTACCAGGAGACAAGCAAGGAGTGTTGTCCCAGCTTGGTAAGTGTTATGGCAGATTTTTTTAGTGAAATAAAGTAAGACAAAGTGACGTCAAAGTCTAATATTATAAATATTCAATATTTTTAACCCTTAATTTCAAAAATCAATCCCTAAATTTCAAAAAGTTTTAAGGCACTAGTGTTAAATGTTAACTATTTTTTTTAACGCTAGTGTTAAAAGCGAGTTACTTTTAATCTGGCTTGCTCTAACTTAAACCAATCTGAACAAACCTAACCATAAGAAAAGTTAAACTGTACTGACCTAACCAATGGCCCATACTCATGTGCAGCAATACACCAAGCCTTATGGCGGCCCTTATTTCAAATTTATAATCACTGACTGTGGTCTAGTGGACAATGTTATCATTGTTTGGACAATGATCGTAACAGCGCTATTATATTATAAATTATCAACATTCCCAAATTGTATGGTCATTATGAATAATGCTTGGGATAATGTCTAACTTTGCTGGGCATTATCGTTATTGATTGGCCAGACCGAATTAATGGCCAGTTTATTGTTTTTGTTAGTAACATATGCACAAACATTAGTTATAATTATGCATTGTGATTTGGTCACAATCACAATGTGTTTGCACAAACATTGTGATTGTGTCACAATCACAATTTCGTTAAGTAAATCACATTTCTTGATGTTCTAGACAAGATTTCAAAGGATGATATTATTTGCCATATGTATTGGAATGGGAATATTATGCTTTTCCATTTCCTTGATGTACCTACCAGTGCTGCTGTTTAAAGCAAGAAAATTTGCGCTTTTATTTACATTAGGAAGTTTATTCTTTGTTTTAAGGTAAATACCCTTTCAAAAATCAACATTTTGTTTTTAAATTAACACTATTAAAAGTTACTCTTAAAACAAAGAGTTCTATTAGACACACTCTTTTCTGATGTCTAAAAAATGTCTTATACATTTTAATGAGTAAATCAAGTGCAAAGTACAAATTCAAAACCAAAATGTTGTTTGAATTACTGAAGCTTGTTTAATGTGCATTTTTACTTAATATTCTAGTTTCTTTTTCCTGTGGGGGCCAATAGCATACCTTAAGCACATGTTCTCAAGGGAAAGAATAGCACTGACACTAGCTTATGGCGGAACATTATTTGCCACTCTCTACTGTGCTTTACATTTACAGAGCACCCCTTTCACTGTGCTTTTTGCAGTAGGGCAAATAGTATCGTTGCTGTGGACTGTGGTTTCAAATATTCCTGGAGGAACCAGTGGGTTGTCCTTTTTCTCAAAAATGGTTACCAGATCAGTGGGTAGTGGTAGTGCATTGCCTATTTAGTTGTCAGGTAATTTTTTTTATTATACATTTCTTTGTAAATATGTGATATATAACTTTTTTTATGCTGTTGACTTGTAATAATTTTTGTGGTTTATGGTTATAATGAGATCACAAATGCTAAAAGAGGTTCGAGCTATGCTTAGAAATGTGTAGCAATGAGATTATTTTAGTAATAACTGTTCCTGTTTATAGTATTTTTTTGGGTATGTGAGAAGTTGGAAGTGAGAACACAGTATAAAGAATGTTACATTATATCAGTAACGTCAGTCGGTAAAAAAATTGAAACTCCCCTCCTCTTGCCCCGTCCGCCCGGCCGCCTGCTGGTGCACCACCAAACCGGTTTTGGCAATGCTTTGGCAGTGCATCGCATGTGTTTGTCCCTCGTAACTACTCGAGAAAATTGCCGGGCGCATGCTTTAGTTTTGGAAATATCAAAAGTGCCGACACGAACTGACGATACTGATATAATGTATTATTCTTTATACTGTGGTAAGAGTTAGGAGTTACATTTACTAGACACCTATAATGAAATAATTAATTTTCAAGTTTGTACTAAGTACTTTTAGCTATTTATTTAGATATATTTTTTACTTCTTAATTTCCAAATTGTATTTAAAGTAACCAGAGAAATTTACCATTATTTATAAGTTATAGATAATTAGAAAAATCCTGTGATTGAGTTGGAGTCAAATGATGTTTGTTCACTCTGTTGACAGTGGAATATTTGATATCGCCGCTCGAGGTGCTGATTAATGAATGTTTTGCTTCTCAGACTTTTCTTCAGAAAGGCGACAGGCCTTTCTGAAGATTTCAGAATGTGGCCAACTATCATCCTGTTTCCTGCTTGCCATCCATATATAAAGTATCCGAAAAGTCTATTAACAATCACATTTGGAGTCACCTAAATAAATACAACATCATAAATAATAGTCAGTTTGTGTGTGTTCCGGGAAGATCTACTCAAATGGCAATATTCCGTGCTATGAGCTTTTTAGGTGGATGTTCTTCTTGGATGAGTTGGATGGGGGCAGACGAGCTGCAAGACTCTATTTTGATTTGTCAAGGGCCGTTGATACTGTTTGTCATGAGGTTTTACTTAGTAGGTTGAGTGCTTGTGGCATCAAGGGTGCTTCCTTGAGCCTGGTTGCCTCTTATCTAACAGGCAGGAGACAATGTGTTAGTGTTGAGCGGGAGGACGTTAGAACTTCCTCGAGAATGATGGATGTGGGACAGGGTGTGCACCAGGGATCAATACTGGAGCCGACACTATCCTCTATGTCAAATCATTATCGGGTATTATCCGATCGGGGGTAGTATGTCAGTATGCCGATGACATTTCTGTTGTCGCTTCTGCCCCCTCTGTCGGCCTCCTGGCGGATCAGGCGTGTAAGGTGGTTGATCGGATGCAGGCATGGTGTGGTCTTGTGGTCAGCACGGTCCGAGTTTAAAATCCAGTAAAAAAAACAGGATTGATCAAATTCTCTACATCTCAGAGTGTTGAATCAATATTGGTAAAAACTAATGGCATTGGTAAACACTATTGCAACGATACCAAGCATAAAATTTCTGGAAGTGTATTTGGATCCTACAATGGACTGGGTGTGCCACATGTCGCAAGTCCAATCCTGGCTATCAAAACTGTGTGGCTAGATGCGGATCTATTACTTACTACTTCGTAGCGCTACAGCCCCTGATGGGCTTTGGCTGACGCGACAACTTGCCTCCATTTAACTCGGTCGGTCATAAGCGGCGTATCATTTACGACGCCCAGTTTCCTCAGATCCGCAGGGATGTTGTCTCGCCATCTCAATCTGGGTCTTCCAAGTGGTCTTTTCCCCTCTGGGGCTTTCTGCCATACCAGTCGTATTAGCCTATCTTCGGGTTGCCTACGCACGTGTCCTGCCCATCTAAGCCGTTGAGCCTTTGTTATGTTGCACAGATCTGGTTCGTCGTATAGCTCGCTCAGTTCTGCATTCGTTCTACTTCTGTGCTGCTGCGTCTGTGTGGATCCTTTATCGGGCTGTGTATTTGCCTAAGTATTGGGCTCTCGAATCTTCAGATGACCTCCTCATTTCGTACCGGTAACGTACCGATTCGCAGCCGTACATGATGATAGGTCTGATGACAATTTTTTATACTTTGATTTTAGATCTTCTAGTAATTTCTTTGGATCCAAATACGTTCTTAAGGGCATAAAAGCAGTTGTTTGCGGTTTTTAGTAGGTACTTTATTTCCTCACTAATGTCATTGTTGGCAGTGATGATCGAACCCATGTACTTAAACTGAGTGACATTTTCAAAGTTGTACTCAATCATTCATTGTCACATTTTGTCCCAGTCTTCATTCTGCCTGCTCTAGAGATGTGCATGTAATTGGTCTTGCCTTCGTTAATCTTTAGACCCATTTTAGATGCCTCGTGTTCCAGTTTAACGAACGTTTCCACCACGTCAAAATCGTCCGCATAAACAAGTACCAGTTGTGAACCATTTGTTTGGAAGAGCTTTGTTTCGAGTTTGGAGTCCCTTACGACCTTCTCCAGGGCAATATTGAAAAGAGTGGGGGACAGCGCGTCACCCTACTTCAGTCCCGTACTTACCCTGAATACGTCCGATATATCGCTCCCAACTTTCACTCTGCATCTGGACCCTTCTACACAAACTCTGGTTAGTCTTATAATTTTATGAGGTATCCCGAGTTCTGCCATCGTCTCCGAGATCTTAACTCTTTTCACACTATCATAGGCCTGTTGAAAATCTAAAGTGCAAAACATACTAACCGCACTGAACTTTTATTTGGTAATTTTTTAATCGCCGTACCTCCGGCTCGGACTATCCGATTTAAACAAGTGGCACATCTCTCGAGATCTTGTCACTCGTAGAATAGGCGAGGGGGAATTTTTGGTAGAATTAATATTGTTGCGAACTAGGGTTCGATAATTCCAGTGCAACGATTTAACACGAAAACACTATTTATTTATTCCACAAATACACTCGACTACTAAATAACTCACTACTTAACACTTTATAGCCTTCTATTATCTAACATTGTCCAGCCTCTCCTTGAGCTCCTCCACAAAGTTCTCAGAGTTGAGCGAGTCTTTTTCTGGTGTTCCATACATCAAATCTGCAGGAAGCCTCATTTCCCTTCCGAACATCACTTTCGCCGGAGTATAACCAGTGGCTTCATGCGTAGAGCCTCGATATGCCATCAACATGAAAGGTAGATGTTGGTCCCAATCACGCTGATGATCTGCCACCATTTTAGACAGGTAATGTTCCATGGTCCGATTAAACCTCTCTACCATCCCATCCGACTGTGTATGCAAAGGAGTTGTCCTGGTCTTGCGAATTCCGAGAAGTTCCATGACCTTCTGGAAAACAGCCGATTCAAAATTTCGGCCCTGATCAGAATGAAGTTCGAGAGGGACTCCGAATCTGCAAAACATTTCATTTACTAGCACCGTTGCCACAGTCGTTGCTTCTTGATTAGGCAGGGCGTATGCTTCAGGCCATTTAGTGAAGTATGGCGACCAAGATGTATTTATTGCCCGACTCAGTCTGAGGAAACGGTCCCGCGATATCAATTGCTACCCTCTCGAATGGAGCACCTACAGTGTACTGCACCATTCGACCCCGTGATCTTGTTCGAGGTCCTTTTGTGGCACAACAAAGTTCACACTTGCGGCACCAAGATTCGACGTCTTCATGATAATTCGCCCAGTAATACCGCTCTTTAATTTTGGCCAATGTTTTGTTGACCCCAAAATGGCTTCCGCTTGTTCCGTTGTGCATTTCCTGTAGTACATCTGTTTTTCTGCTACCAGGAACAACCAACTGACTGACTATGGACTTGCCATCCGGACTCTCCCACGCTCTCTTCAGTAGTCCATTTTCTATTTTAAGAGAGTGCCACTGGGCTCATAGCGCCTTCAGGTTTGGACTTTTACCAGCGATTTCTTGCCATTCTGGTCTCTTGTCGTCAGTCTTTGCAGAGAGGATGGGTCCAATATCTGGATCATTCATTTGTTCTTCTCGAAGCGTCTGTGTGGTCCAGCCATCGTTTACTTCCACCGACGTTCTCCTTACAGAAGGAAGTCCCTCACGCTGCTCAGTTCTTTGACAATGCCGACTATCTTCTTTACATGGCCGTCTAGACAATTTATCGGCATTTCCGTGAGACCTTCCTGGTCGATGTTCAGTTTGGATCTTCTGCCCTTTAATGCGTCCGGTCTCTGTAACACTTTTGCCACCCAAATTATTGGCTTGACTTGATTGATTGACTTGACTGATCCTGGGATTATTAACGGGCTCGGTCAACTGCCCCCTTACATTGACCGGAATTGCTTTTTCCTGGAATCTAAGGCGTTCTTGGTTGCCGCTCGGTCTTCTAAACAACGGCGACGGACTTCTTGCCCTATGACGGCAGTTACTCTTGACGTGACCCAGTTTACCGCAGTTAAAACATTTTATGCCCCGATTGCCTGTTGATCGAGGAGTTCTTCCCAACAGTTCTTGCATATTTACGGCAATATCCTTCAACGCTTTATCTAAACTGGCCATGGATTCAGCCATAGACGTATTCTTCTTGTCACCGCAAGTTGCCACTCTTACACTTGCAGAAGAACTAGGGCGAAATCGAATTCCAGGGCCCGAACTAGTGCCTCGCTGATATTCCTGGGCCTTATTAGGCGTAAGTGATATCTCATGTCACTATCGCGAACTCCCTCAATGAACCTTTCGGCGGCAAATTGCGTTTGAAAACATTCAGGGGCTGATGGGTATGCCAGGTAAATTAGTCTGTCTATGTCCGCCTCAAATTCTTGTAAGGATTCGCCTGACTTCTGCTGTCTCATCCTCAGCTGGGCTTGGAACACGGTTTTTTCGTGCTCGTTTCCAAATCGTAGTTGCAGAGAGTGTACTAAAACGGCATAATTACTTTGATCCGCTGCCGACAGAGATTGGAGTAACTCAGCCGCTTTTCCACGAAGTGCTACCACTAATGATGTAGCTTTCTGGGGCTCAGACTAGCCATTAGCTTTTGCAGCTGCCTCAAATTGGGTTTTATAGATTTCCCAGGGCGTAGTACCGTCATAATCGGGAGGCTTAATTTTAGCGTTGGCTGTGCTAAAACTCTCTGTAGACACGTTGTCGTCCTCAAGTTGTTCCCGGAATTTCTTTTCTAGCTCGAGAACCCTCTGGTTGACAGCTTCTAGTCCTTCGTTAACGCCGTTAACGGATTCGTTAACGGATTGCATTATTCTTTCTTCCAACTGTTGCTCCCTAGCTGCGAGATGGGTGACTAATTCTTCTTTGAACCGTTCCTGTTCTTCCTTCTGTTGTTGATAACGTCGCTCCTGTACTTGATCACGTTTTTCTTGTTCCTCTTTTTGTTCCTTATAACGTCTTTCTTGCTCTTCCTTCTGTTCGTTATAACGTTTCTCCTGTTCAAGATAATGTTTTTTCTGCTCTTCCTTCTGTTCTTGCATAAGCGAGAGCAGGGTGGCAAATTGATCCTCCTTCGCTTGATGCTGGCTTCTAGTCACTGGCATAAACGCGTAATGTCCGGCAATGAAGCACTCACTTACAGTTCAGCAATATTAGTCCTCAAATTCCCACTGGAATCGCACTTCTGACACCAATTGTTGCGAACTAGGGTTCGATAATTCCAGTGCAACGATTTAACACGAAAACACTATTTATTTATTCCACAAATACACTCGACTACTTAAATAACTCAACACTTTATAGCCTTCTATTATCGCTTCGTAACTTTAGCTTACTTATCGCTCGCTTAAAATAAGACTACTACTTAACCGCCGCTCTATGCGCCTTTATATACAATCCTAAAATTACAGAAAAACCTAGAAAGTTCTTTATAAGAATTCTTGAATAATCTCACATAAAAAAAAAACGGTTGTAAACAACTGCTTTCTAGATTAAACCAGCCGAGCAATAAATCACTCGTGTCAGCCATGACGCAGCGCGGCTAGGTCGCGAAGCTCCACCAACCAACACGCTCCCATGCGTTGCCCCGCCTCCCATGCGGCGTTGCTGCGAATCGTAACAATATTAAGGCTCTATAAAAAAGTTACAGGGGTTTTCCCAAAACGGATACATTTTGTAGAAAATTGAAAACACTTAGCTATTTTTTGCCAGTTAGGTCCCGTAAATCAGGCACAATCTACCCGCATAATTCCGTTTAAAAAATTCTTCTCTGATTCCATTTAAAGGATATAATATACAGGGTGTCCAAGATAAAGATGTCTAGCATAGGGATCGTAAATGGTAAGTGATAGAATTTCGGTTTGTAGAAAAGTTTGGCGTGTTGGAGTCTTGTAAAATAATGTTTTAAAATATTCTGTGCTTGGGATGGATTTTTAACAGATTTTATGTTTTGATTTAAGCCGGTACCTTCAACTATCGGGTTTATTCCTGTTAAAATAGGTAGCAATAAAAACGTTGTTGCATTGTCTACACACTCGTGTAGTGGGTTTGTTGCTGATCATTCCATGTGTCTGTCATTCTCTTCTGTCATTAAGATATGAAGTGTGTAACTGTAAGAACTTTTGTTTTAAAGTTATATTTTGTATTTGGTGAATAAAAGCGTTCTTTTTAAACAAAAACTCACGTGCCGTTAATTTGAAGATCCATACGGATAAATATCTTATCTTAACAGAGAGATATTGGGTATTGACTGCACAGCTGAATCGACAATTCCAAGCGTGATTCAGTTATAGGCAAAGTAAGGCCTGGATACACTGTGTAGATTAGGACTGTGTGTAGAAATGGTACCTGGATGATCAAGACATCTATTTGGGCAAGCCTCTTCGAAAATACACCACTTTTCGATAAACTACAGTAACTTTTGTTATAGAGCCTTAATCAAAAATCTGCCAAATACGTCTAGAGGTACTACTCAAAGGTACAATATGACATAAAAATTAATTCAAGTTGCAAAGAGCTGCATTTGAACAATTTTGTAGCACTCTTTTTCTCACCCTGTATAACACTTAAGAAATAAACTGTCTAAAAAGGGTCACTCCCTCGCCGATTCTACAAGAGACAAGCCTTCGAGAGATGTGTCATTTGTTTAAATCGGATGACGCGGGCCGGAGGTACGGCGTTTAAAAAATGAGCAAAAAAAGGGTCGGTGACGATGAACACTCGACTGTATTACTCGCACTAGCTGGATTCTTAAAAAAGGAATCCTATCGCTTCGCCTTGGAAGTACAAAAAAAGGGTGTGCATTTGCATACAAACTATCTACGTGTGTTTACACATTTTACTGAATAAGCAAATATAAGAGAAAAATTCAATACTCCCACTCAAAAATTACAATTGAGAGTATCAACTAAACTACTGGCCAATTGCTTTGCAACACTCGATTTTTGCACCAAGTTTGAGTTAGCATAACTCTGAAATGGATAAACAGTTTTTTTCGAGCCAAGCGAATTTGAGTAGATCTGCCCCTGCACTATTTTACGTGGTATGTTGAAACAAGATAGGTTATTCGAGTGAAATTATACAGGGTGGAAAATAAGGTGATGTAATTTTGTTTATAACTTTTAGAAAAAAAAATAACAAATTATTTTTTGATGAGGACTCTAAAGAATGATTGTAACACCTCGGGCCATATTCCGATTTTTTTCGATATATTGCCTAGTTCGATAAATATTCCATATTTTCGAAAAAGTCCCAAAGTACAGTTGACATTTTTTTTTCAATGCATCATGCAGAATCGATGAAGTAAGATCACAGGAAATTTATTCATGTGCTAAAAATGACATAGATCAGGTAGATACACCAGTGGAAAGAAAAATGATGAAATTTTACAATCATTTTTAATCTGTTAAAATCGACACCTATGATCGATATTATTCATGAAGGTTTTTATTGCTTTTGTAACTGTTTTGTAAGATTTCTGAGCAATTTCATAATTATCTAATACTATACAAGAATAATTGGAAGTTTGACCTTGAAACATTTACTACATCATACGCCAGAATTGCATTTCAAATGTTATTGATGTAAAATGGACTTATACAAAAAAAAACGTTCCACTTCTTAGGTATTACAAGATATCCGTCAAAACAAAAAAAGGTCCCGAGAAAAACTTGGTTTAACTACTTTCCATTCGCAAATTTCAAAAACGAGAACAACCTTTATAGATAAAATGTTCATCATGTGGTGTATATTTGATCAGATTAGAAAATGTGATGCAAGTTTAACATTTTTCTTACCCCTGGTATATCTGACGGATGTGGAAGCCATTTTTAGCGCATAAATAAGTTCCTGTGATCTTACTTAATGCATCGATCATAAATGGACCATTGAATAAAAACATTAAGCTGAATCCATTTCATGCTAAAATGTTCGAGAAAATGGACTTTTTTGAAAACATGGTATATTTATCGAACTAAGCAATAAATCGAAAAAAATCCGAAAATTTCCCGAAGTGTTACATCTTTCTTCATAATCCTGTATCAAAAGTCAATTTTGATTTTTTTTTTAAAGTTGTGCAAATGATAAATATACGCAAAATTACTTTACCTTATTTTCAATCCTGTATAATTTCACCTGAGCAACTTACCTGCTTTGGTCATAAACGTAAATTAGGACAAAAACGGATCTACTCAGATTCGTTTCGATCAAAGAAATCCGTTGTTTCATTTCAGAGTTATGTTTTCTCAAAATTGGTGAAAAAATCGAGTGTTGCAAAGCAATTGGCCAGCAATTTAGATGAGTACATTTAGTAGGTACTTATGTAAATAATCATTTAAATATTTAATAACCGAAAGAGAAACAAATAATAATTATTGAAATTTTTCACTACTCTAAACCTATATTAGATCTAATGCCCATTAGTCTTGGAGCAAATATCGTCTTTGTTGTCATAATTTTTTTCTCTAATCAGTCCTAAGCAAAGAAGGACAAACTACAAATTTAAACCCCTCAAGATAACTCTACAAGATGTAGCTGTAAGTAGAGGCCCCCCTTTAACTCTGAAGTCCCACCCACCTCGACATTTTAGCAATCCCTTGTGTGCTACTACAAGTAACAAGGTAAAGGTCTAGCCGAGTATCTTCAGAAATTACAATTTGCAAGTCACTCAACATTGGAATATCTATCGAGAGAGATTGAAGGTAGGCGAAGTAAATACAACACAGTTGGACCTATAGGTCGATGCATTTGGTTTTGTCGCTCTGTGTATACCTGCTTGTCTAAAATTATTAATATTTTAACCCAAACTTAATTTATATAATTTGATGGACATTGATACCATTGACCCACCAGTTTCCCGTGATTAGTATGTTGAGACTTTATAAACCATTGATGTAGCTGCCTATTAAATTCCCAGCTTTTTTCTAGTAGCTGTCTAATTGTGAACAGTTGGACAGTTGTTGATCGGTTTGTGCGAAAGCCACACTGATAATGTCCTATTATTTCCTCTGTGGATGGGGTAGTTCTTGACAGGATTATATTTGATAGCACTTTGTATGCTACGTTTATAAGCGATATTCCTCTATAATTTTTGCATACCATTCTGTCTCCTTTTTTTGTGTATGGGGATTATTATGCTTTCTTTTCCAGTCTTCTGGAATCTTCTCGTTTTTCCAGATGATTATTATGAGTTCGTGTAGTTGGGATGTTACTGTGTTTTCGGCGTGTTTCAGGAGTTCGGCGGTTATCGTGTCTTGACCAGGAGATTTGTTGTTTTTCAACTTTTTTATAGCGTCCTCAATTTCCATTCGAAAAGGGTATATTATAAGTCTCGCATTTCCGCAGTTTGGAAGCTGGCCGGTTCTTCGTTGTCTGTATCACCCAGGTTAATTAGTTGTTCAAAGTACTCCTTCCATGTTTGCAGTATTTGGTCTTGTCTGGTTATTAGATCTCCGTTGTCGTCTTTGATGATGTAGTTGGTTCTGGGTTTAAAGCCATTTTTTCTTATAGAATTTCCTGGTGTTGTTCCTTCCGTCGACTTCTAATTCCTGCAAATCCTGATCTCGTTTCTCTCTTTTTTTCCTTCTTAGTTTATTAGCCTCTCTTCTTAGTTGTCTGAATTTATTGTTATTGTCTTCAGTAGGATCCTGGCATAATTTTTAGTCTTGCATTATTTCTCTCCTTAAGTACTTGGCTTTATTCCCACAGCCACATTTGCTGCCCCTATGATTGCTTCGGATAATACTTTCCATCTCGTGTCGATGTCAACTGTATTTGTAATTTCTTGGCTTCGGTACTCTATTTCCGCCTGGAAACATCTTCTTGTTTCTTCGTTTTTCAATTTTGCTGTATCTCACTGTTGACCTTGTTTGGATTGCACATTTTTTGATCTTAATATTCTGATTCTCAGCTTTGCTCCGACAAGAAAATGATCCGAGTCCGCGTCTGCCCCTCAATAGCTTCTTACACCCAGGACGTTCCTTCCATGCCTTGCATCAATTACGGCGTGATCAATTTGGTTTTTTGTTTTGCCGTCATTGGAGGCCCATGTCTCTTTATGGATATATTTGTGCTCATACATTATAGGTTTAATAAGGAGGTTGTTAGACGCTGTTAGTTCTGCAAGTCTTAGCCCATTATCATTTGAGAATACGTGTTTGTAGGCGTTTTGTACCCACGTGGGGCCTTAATGCCGCTTCTCTTCCCAGCTTTACATTAAAATCTCCTAATATAAGTTTCATATCCTGTTCAGGTAGAGCGCCTATTTTACTCTCCAGGGTGTCATAGAAATCGTCTTTCATTGCTTCATCTTTGTCTTAGGTTGGTGCATGTACAGACAGTAAGAAGTAATTATAGAATGTTTCTTTCATCCTTAGGTAGCATACTCGTTCGCTAAGGGGTTCAAAATTTAGGACTGAACCCATCAGGTTCTTCTTAATTCCAAAGCCGCTACCGAATTGATGCACGTCCTGGTTGTTACGACCGCTATAAAAGATGATTTGAGTTTTTTATATTTAGATTTCCTGAGCCAGGTCATCTTATTTCCTGTAGTGCAGTTACATCCATTTTCAACTGCTCAATTTCTTTGATTAAGTACATTCCATGTTCTGAAATTCGTTATTCCTTTTCCTTGCTTTGGTCGTGTTTATTTATCCTTCCTGATCCGAGGCTTGTCTTGCGTTTTCACAACCGCGATATTCTTATGATGTGGGGTGGTTAGCCTCACGCTCAACCCTCCTCCTTTATCAGGGCTTGGGACCGGCAGTGACATCCGAGAGAGCCACTCAATCCACCCTTCAGATGCCCCAGGTGTAGTTATTAAGACCTATTGTCTGTGTTGAAGTGTTTCGAGTATTTTACTTTGCACAGATCCTACAGTATGGTCTTATATTTTGGGACTTTTAAGGGGGTATTGCTGATGTATTTAGGGTTCAGAAAAGGATTCTGAGGTCTATGTCTATGTTGGGAATTTCTCAACTCACATCTTGTGGGCAACTGATCCCTGATCAGAGAATTTTGACACTGCCTTCTCTTTACTTTATTGACTTGGTTATGTTTGTGAAGAAAAATATGGGGCTGTTCTCGCAGAACAAAGATTTCTATTCAGACTAGAGGCCGGGAGCAGCTGAGTGTATCATCCCACAGAACGGCGTTTTTTGAGAGGGGGGTGTACTATAGAGCAGTCAGGGCGTTTCCAATGCTTCCTGGGGAAATGCGGAGTATTATTAAGTTTCAATTTTTAAGACGAGAGTTTACGAATTGGTGCACCAAAAATGTTTCTATTGTTTTAACTTTAATACTTCTTTTTTACTTATTTTTTGGTATCATTTTTGATTCTGAATACTTAATACTATCTAAGTTTTAAATTTGTTTTATCGCAGACACTTCTGAGTTTTGTAAAGCTGTTTTTTGTTGACTTGCTTGTCCATATTATTGGTATTGTTGGCAATAAAAAATATTTGATTTGATTTGATAATTAATTGTATAAAAATAAAAAACTTATGTACTACAGTATAATGTAGATTTCAGTGCATGATCATAGAAGAGGGAGACAAGTTCATAGTTAATTTTAACTCCCCTTAAGTCAATAGTGAGTCTGTGTCTGCCAGTCTACTGTCACTGTTTTGTTAAAGCTAGAAAGTCAGTTGTTATTGATTAAAGACAACAATTGTAAACCTTTGCAAACAACTTTTATTACTTAAATCTGTATTCACTTTTTACTATAAAAATACCCATGTATGTTCAAATATTTAGGTACTAAAATATGGTAAGTTTTCTCTTAAAAAAATACAATGTAGATCATTTAAGTACTATCAAATTAACCTAGCTACTCCTAAGTGATTCAATTACCAAGTTTTATAATATCAACAAGACATATTAATAAATAAAATACATATCACAAAGTAAAACTATGGAGAAAAGTTATCAGATGAGTGCTGCTCAGTCACTGTAGGTAAAATCTGGTGGTTTTGTTAACACCTCTCCAAAGTTCTGAATTAACAAACAAGCTAAAATATGACTAAAAATAAAGTAGTGTAAAAACGTTTTACATACTTTGGCAAGATGCAAATTGTCCTTACTTATAGAGCTAAATAAACTTCAACAACAATCAAACGGGGCCAAGGCACGGAAGACTTTAAAATTGCCAATATAGCCCTAAATTTCCTTTTGAGTAACAAAATGACAATATAGTTCACGCAACATTCACACATAAAAAAAATTATTTCATGTCACACCGCTACCTGGGACTAGCAAAAACGAAATTCACAAATAGTCCAAACAGTCAACTAAGTAGAGAGAATCGAACCCGCTTCTAACACTCATTGCTGATTACCGTTATCATTTTGTCGATCATGTCTTGGTACTATCACCCAACCATCGCCGGAGTTTCGAACAATCGGATTCGGTTCTCCCATGTTTTCAGTTTGCTGCTGCAACATCTCCTTGATCAGTCGCATAGATTCTTTTTCCTGTTGTAGTTTCTTCAGGGTTCGTTGTCGTTCCTCCTCTTTGTGTTGGCGTTGCAACAGTTCGTTGCGTCTTTGGGTGAGTAGGACAAGTTCAGTCTCAGTCTGAAAAACAAGCCTCGAAGTTAGTTTATTAAAAGACATTGTTAAATAGTTTCTTAACTTTTATCTTCGTCATTTCCAACGAAACTAAAAAGTATATAGTGGGTTATGCAGGGAACAGGATCGCGAAATGACGACTATTAGAATTGTCTACATTTCGCAGAGATATTTCTACATCCTCTGGACGAATTCTGTTTTGCCTTCCTTGTTCTTAAATTTACGCAGCATTTTAGTAAAACAGAATCTCCAGCAACCATATTATGGAGTACGTAGGTAAGCATTATGTTGTAGTAAAATGCTGCGTAAATTTAGGAACAAGCAGATCAAAACAGAATTCGTCCAGAGGATGCAGAAATACACCTGCAAAACGTAGACTAATTCTAATAGTTGTCTTCGTCATTTCGTGATCCTGTTCCCGCATAACCCACCATACATTGAACTAGAAAATGATAACAACATACCAAAAAAACTAAAAAGGTTGCTAAGATACTAAAATAAATACCAAAGTTTTGCTTTTTTGAATTAAGTAAAGTTTCTAACAATCTAAAATGTCCCAGTCCTGGAGGGTCATCACGACAGTGACGACATAACGATACAACAGAGACGTCAAAAGGGCAGTTCAAAAAGAAAACGACTCTTACGTCGTTCAGCAACCATTTAGTTTTTCATAGCTATTATTCCTGTTAATCTCGTCCTGTGTATCACTACTTCTGGATAAGCATAAGATGTGAATGGGAATATACATAAATTTCCATTTTTTGCACTTAGCTACAGTTGAGTTTGCAACACGAGCCAATTCGCAAAGCCATTCTACTTTTCATACAGAAAAAACGATTTTCTCCGGCCAACGGGCGAGTGTTTATTATCGTTTCATTAACATTATCCGCATAGAAAAATAAGCGGAACGCGATAGGCCGTAAACGAAAAACACTCTCCATCATCAAATAAAATTCCAATCGGCTACGTTAACAAATTACTTTGTTGCAGGAATTCGTCTCGGCTTACGTCAGAAGGCGCTCGCACTCTGAATGAAAAAAATTTATTGAGGGTCTGCTAAATATTTGGTAATTCCTCTGTACAACAGCATACAGAAAAGTGGAATATTTTTAGGACATAATGGGCGGTCTGAGGTTTCGGTTACCTACTAAAACGCGCTCTCTTAAATATTCTTAGATATTTATCAAAATACAAATCGAACAATAGGTGGAAAACTTTTTTTTTTTCTTTCACCAGAAACTGAGAATATATTATACCTAATTAGAACCAAATAATTTAAATGTCGTCCTAGCTACTTCAGATGGCTCAACAGGTGGCTGTGACATTTCACAGATGAACATGCTAGTAGCAATTGCACCCTTTAATGCTACTCCTATTCTTAATTTTAATTCCTGATGGAGATATTAAGTTGCCAAACATTTTTTTTCGTTAACAGAGTTTTGTTTGGAGGGATTGCAGGTAAAATATAGTACAAAATTCGGATTCTAAAGCTTTTCACGTATTGGTGGAATGACGCAATCACCGCTACGTGGAATCGTGCACGAACTTCGTAACTTCGTTCGAGTCCGTCTTTTTTATATTGCTTTTAATTTAAACTGTTTTCGAAAGATTTCTAATTTCTTTATAGGAAAAATAGCCCCAATGAGTTTGTACTTTTTTCTACTTAATTTGTTTTACAAAAATCTAGAAATAAAATAAACTTTCGAGCAGCTCTAACCGATTCCGAGATAGTTGCAAGGCTAGTATATATCAGACCCTCGGCGTTGACTACAGATGGTGTGTTAATATTTTGAACCTGTAGTCCACGCCGAGGGTCTGATGATTCCCATTAAAGGAGCGAAACTCGAGTAACCAGGGAGAAAATACAATTTTTGAGACCGCAGACTTTGAATTACTTATATAGATTACGAGGTACTTGCAAGTTCCTTATTTCCATAAAAGAGTTTATTGAGTTTATATCCTTTTCAAGGCAAGTTTCGATAAACTCTAAGTGTTTTAAAGACATTTCTAATTTGCTTATATTAAAACTAATCTCACGATTCAGACCCGAATGTGTACTTCTTTGCAATTATTTTGCTTGAACATAATATAAATCTAAAATAAACTTTCGAGCTCTCACCTATTACGATGTATATTTTCATGTTTGTTTCCAAGAAATGGGATGGTAGCGACACGTTTTTTTTAAACTCCGTTTTTAAGAAATTTCTAATTTGCCTTTATTAAAAATAGCCTCAACGAGTTTATACTTTTATACAGTTATTTTGTTTGAAAATAATCTAAAAGTAAAATGAACTTTTGAGCTCCCACCAATTACGAGATACTTGCAAGTTTTTTATTTCAAAAAATTAGATTAGCAAATTTTTTGAAGTCTTCTTCTTCTTCTTTTCGGAAGCCTTATATCAACAAACAGCAAGCGGATAGCCTATCCATTTGCCCCTCTTGGGCTGTCGACGACCAGCTGTCCTTCCACCTCTTCGGAGCCGTCCTGGTGGTCTGCTGGATGCGGGTTTTCTATTTCTGGCGATTTTTGCCAGTCCTTGGTTTTCCATCCTGGATATGTATTCGTTCCAGAAGCGTCTTCTGGCACGGGTCCGTCTAACTACGTCCTCTAGCCCGCACTCTTCCCTAATTTCGCTACTCCTTCTTTGGTCCCAGAGTGTGTTCCCTGTGATCATTCTTAGTATTACCATTTCGCTGATTCGTGCCATATTTTTTGTCTCCACTGTGTCAGCTCATCTTTCTGCCGTGTATGTCATTAACGGCCTGACACATGCTTTATATATTCTAACTTTGGTCGGGATTGATATGCATGTGTTTTTCCATACGGTTGTTCGTCGATCTCCTGCTATCCGGCTGGCTTGTTTATCTGGTTTCGTACACCAGTCTTGTTCACCACAAGGTGATATTGTTGAATTGAGAAGTCTGGTCTGTTGTTTTGTTGTTTAGTTGTAGTTCGCACCTGCGTGGTTCTCTGGCGATCCTAAGGCTTTCTTGTTTTGGTGGTTGATATTTCCATGTTGACCTTTCCGGCCTCTTTCTTAAATGCCTGTAAGAGCCATTGCAGTCCGTCTTCCGTGTCCGCAATTAGCGTTACGTCGTCTGCGTAACATATTATCTTAAGTTGTTGGTTTCCCATCTTGTATTCCTGGTGCTTTGCTCTATTTTTTCTGTTGTTAATTTTGATCGTATTGTTGTTGGGCTTTCGTCAAATCTATAAAGCACAGGTATGCTGGTGTGTTACACTCTATTGCTTTCTCTATAACCTGCATGATAACGAACACTGTGTCAATCGTCGAACAGTTCTTCCGAAAACCTTGCTGCTCCTCGCTTATTGTTGTGTAGCTGAGCATACTGTTACGGTAGGCAGCGCCGAAGCGCCGTAGGCGGGGCAACGCGTGTGGTTGGTGGAGCTTCGCGACCTATCTGCGCTCCGTCATGGCTTTGGCCCGACAGGCAGTTGTTTATAACCTTTTTTTTATGTGAGATTATTCAAGAATTCTTATCAAGAACTTTCTAGGTTTTTCTGTAATTTTAAGATTGTGTATAAAAGGCGCATAGAGCGCGCGGGTAGGAGTAGTCTTATTTTAATCGAGCTATAAGTAAGCTAAAGTAACAAACAATAATAGAAGGCTATAAAGTGTTAAGTAATGAGTTATTTAGTAGTCGAATTGTACCTGTGTGTATTTGTCTAATAAATAAATTGTGTTTTTGTGTTAAATCGCACACTGGAATTATTGAATCCCGAGTTCGCAACAATACGTTGTTGTAGCATACGGGTGAATAATTTCATGGACGTGTCTAGAAGCGATATTCCTCGATAGTCCGTCGGATCTGAGGTTTTCCCCGTGTTAAATACAGGGATTGTGAGGCTGTGTTTTCATTTTGCTGGTGTTTTTTCGTCCTTCAATATTTTGTTGAATAGTTCGGCCAGCGGTCAAGCCAGAACTTCTCCTCCGCACTTCAGCAGTTCGTTGGGGACGTTGTCTGGGCCTGGAGATTTACAATTTTTCAGGCGCTTCATCTCGGATTCCACTTCCTCCATCGGGTATTGTTCCACATCCTCGATGTCTATGGCTTCGCCTCGGTCCAACCTCCTCCACTCGTTGAGCTTTCGTTATTCCTGTTCGTCCCGGTTCGTATACAGGCCCTGAAAATAGTTGGTCCATTCGGCTGCTGAGATGTTATTCAATTTTACTGTCTCATTTATTTCCCTCCTTGTTCTGAGCTTTTTCCGTAATATGCGTTTTTGGGTTCCGTAGAAGTCAATTTCCATTTCTCTACTGAAGTTCTCCCAATGATCTCTCTTTATTTCTCTTATACGGCTGTTTACTCTGTTCCTTCTTTCGATGTATTTGATGTGGTTTCTTGGGGGTCTTGTTGGCTATGGGATGGGATGGCTATTGAGGGGATATTAGGTGGGCTTTTTTCTTTTCACGGGTCAGTATCTTTAACTCTGGTTTGAACCATGGTTTTTTATTTCTGTGCTTTGTCGTTGTGTTGTCTGTTCTTTTACCTAGTGCCTCCTCTGCTGCTTGGTTTACGTTGTTTCGTACGATGTCCCATAGGCGGTCAACTGTGTGTTGCTGGAGGATGGGTTCACTTTCAATTTTTTGGGATATGCGCCGTTTGTACAGATCCAGCGTGCTTTCTGTTTTTCGTGACCCGATATTGAACTTTGTTGTTGGGTTGTCCGTTTTCTTCCTGTTGGCAGGTGGTCTTGCCAAGGTAATTCTTCCCATTTCTAACTTATGGTCTGATCCGATGTTTGCCGATGTTAGTGATCTAATATCCTGTATTTGCTCTGGCTTGATCGCTCTATTCGTTATTATGTAGTCTACGAGTGTTTGGTGTCCCAATAAACTAAGTAGTAGGTGGATTAGCGGGATGGGGACAAATAACGACAATTCAGCTTTTATCAATTGCCAACGTTTATATTACTATGGTCGAAACGTTGGCAATTGATAAAAGCTGAATTGTCGTTATTTGTCCCCATCCCGCTAATCCACCTACTATTATGTAGTCTATTGTGGACGTTACCCCTCTATTGCCCTGAAACGTGACCTTGTGTTGGGGTTTGTGTTTAAAGTATGTGTTGTTAATCCTTAGTTCCTGGTAAGCGCAAAATTCAACAAGCTTCTCACCCCGCTCGTTCGCTGCCTGCTCATTGATTCCAGGTATTATCTCTTCCCTACTCGTCCGTTCAAGTCGCCCATTATTATTATGCCTTCATGTTGGGGTATCATATTATTTCTAGCAACATTTGGAGTTGATCGTAAAAATCGATGGTCTCCTGGACAGGCTTTCCAGTATCTGGTGCGTAAAGGACTCTATGTGAAGAGTTTGTTTGTTTAGTTTCAGGATTACTTTTATTATCCTGTGGTTTATGTACTTAATTGCGATTATGGAATTCTTGAATTTTTGGTTGATCAGCATTCCAACTCCCGGCGCTGCTCTTGTGTCTTGGTTTGCCTGGGTAAATCAGAAAGTAGTCATAATATTGTTCTGTTCCTTTTCCTCTCTTTTTTGTTTCAGATATGGCACATATGTCTATTTTAGCAAACTTTTTGAAATAAAGAATAATAATGACAAATTTTGGGCAACTTTAACTGTTTTCGAGTTATTTCTAATTTCCTTATATAAGAAATAATCCCAACAAGTTTGTACTTTTTTCTGATTAATTTGTTTCAAACAATTGTAGAGATAAAATAAACTTTCGAGAAGCTCTAACCAATTACGAATTACTTGCAAGTTTCTTATTTCCAAAAACGAGTTTACAAATATTTCACATCACGATTTTTTTTTTCTAAGAAAGGGAATTGTAAAGGCAACTTTTGATCAAGTCTAGTTACTGTTTTGAGATATTTTTTATCATATCAGATTAAAAATAATCCAACGAGTTTGTCCTTTTTTGAAGTTATTTTGTTCCCAAAATACTTAAAGATAAAATGAACTTTCCAGTAGCTCTAACCGATTACGTGATACTTGCAAGTTCCTTATTCCCAAAAATGAGTTTATATCCTTTTAATGTAAATTTTTGTACAAGAAATGGGATGGTAAAGCCAAGTTTTGATAAACTAAATATTTTTAAGATATTTCTAACTTGTTTGCAGTTATTTTGTTTGAAAAGGCCAAAAACGGACTTTCCTTATCTAACGCTGAAAAAAGGGTGAATCTGAGTAGATGATAAAAAATGAAATGATGAAATTCTGATTCAAATTTACGAGGAAATAGTTATTTTTCTAACAAGTGCGGAAAGTGATACTTTCCCGCATGCTAAAGAAGCGGAGTTCGTGCGATTTCGTCAAGTGCGGAAAAGACATTTTCCGCTCGAGTTAGGAACAATATTTTTTCTATGAGCATACCTACTGTTTTCTATTAAAAATAAAACATAAATTATTTTTTATTTAAACTAGATAGTAGGTAACAGAAGCCCAGAAGCAATACAACTTTAACTACTTAGAATTATTGATGTTTCTGGTAAACGAACAATTATGAGCATATTGTAAACGTATTGCTAGTGCCGAATGCTGTGTCAATTTGAGCTGCTTTTCTTCCAAATCACGGGACACCGGTGGATCATCCAAAGTTTCTTCACGTACAGACGAGACTGTAGAGAATGCAGTTGGTTTGAAATTCAGAGATGCAGTTGACGGACCCAAAATCAGAATTCTGTTACACAAGTTGCTTTTGTGATTGGTAGATTCCTCCAGGTAACTTTCAGCCACAGAAGTTGACTTCCAGCCGCCTAGCCGTTTAATATTGGTTATTTCTTCTTTAGAAAGTTATTTCTTCTCTAAAAAGGTTGCTGAAGAACGTCTGAAGCTGTGCCCCGTATATTCTTTAAGATTGGGAAGCTTTAAATAGACTGCTATCTTCGAAGGCATTTTCCCAAATGTATTGATACCTATACATTGGACGGTACATCTTTCACATATTTGACGAAAAAAACGCCGGTGTGGGGTATTCTGCGGCCTCAAATCTACGTATTTTCTGTAGAGCATCAAAAAGTATCCATTATTTACTTATTCGGTGATGACAAAGGATCTTGCAGAATGGCTCTTAGAATCCCTGATTTTTATGATGATAAGATTGCCCTTGTCATCTGTGTCATCAATTGTGATTTTGGTAAGCTCCTCTCCTCGACAAGTACCAGCTAGAGCAAAAATAGTCGCCACTATTTTGCTTCTTTAAATAGGTCGTCAACTTATAAAGTCTACTTATGTGTACGTTCTGTTTTATTTTTACTAAACTTTTTATCATTGAGTACCGCGACCAAAGCGTATTAGATTTGAGTACCTTGCTTAGTTCAGCAAAATATGACAAAAACACCTGCTCTTGAAAGGTCCTTATTCCTTTGCCCCGCCACCATGCTAAGAAGTGAGCATATGGTTTCTCGTACCTTTCTTACCACTTTTCAGGTAATAGCTCTAAACTTGCATCAGTGCTGCTGCCTCTACAACATCTTCAGGTAACTCTTCAGTGACTTCGTTGGAAGAATTCGTTTTATTTGCAATTCTTATGACTGAATACAAACTACAAGTCTCGAGAGAGTCATTTTCGTTTCACAGTGGTTCTGGTTCTGGTTGACATAAAAATGGCAGACCAGCTGATTTTCACCAAAACTGATTGGTTGGAAATCAGCTGGTCTGTCATTTTTATGTCAATCAGAACCAGAGCCAGAACCGGGCGAAACGAAAATGACTTTGTGGGAATGACTTTGACATATTAAAAAATAATAACGGGTAGTTGTTATGGTGTTCGATTGTTGAATATCAGCAATGGTATGTATTTAATCTATGATGCATTTTTGCAATTTCCTGCCGGTCAGTGCGGGAAAAATACTTTCTCGCACTAGTGGGAATTTTTTATCACGAGTGCGGGAAAGTACAACTTCCCATATTAAAATGCGTGCGGAAAAGTGCACATTCCTGCACGCGAATAAAAAAAAATCATATAATAAGCCCGCAAACACCTCATGACTGATATACAAGTATAAGTGTCAAGTTTTATTTTTTATTTCAATTTTTACCTTATAACTGTTAGAACAGTGTTAGTTATAAGTAGTTAGAGCAGTGTAAGTAAGTAGTAAGTGTTTGAGCTATTTAGCTCAAGTCTGAAATCTTACTAATTATGTTTGATCTACATGGTCAGAAATACACAAAAAGATAGCGAGTATCTACAGGGTTGGGCCCTGTTTTACCACCTAAAATTTGCAACTCTAGATACCTTTTAAATTGAATAAATAATAATATGTGTGCTTTGTGTCCTTTCTAATATGATGGAACTGCAGATAGCGGGTGTAGGACAATTAAATAGCTACTTCACAGTTTGAATAAATAATTCGCATTTTTAGGAAGAAAAGATCAGTGCCAAAAAGTTTGAAAGTAGAAAGGGAGACAACCTCAAAAATAATTAGTTTCTGTCGATTCTAGCTAATAGTTGGTATATCAAACTATGCAGACCATAAATACACTCGCGAGCATAAAATTAGGGTCAATTGAAAAATTCCTCAAAGCCTGGACATGACTGCAGGTGGCCACTTTTCCAGCTTAGAATAGCTTCTTTTCAAAACCTAAAACGATCTTAAACAATAATCACATGTTTCGATAGCGGTCTCGTGCCAAAATGACTGAAATGCATAGTCAACATTTTTTTGTACATTTCCAATTCTCCAATCTATAAATTTCCAATTCTACGACTGGTACTTGTATCATTGTCATTTTGTCTGTTCTTTAAAATGCCAAGAATTGTGGAGGCTATAAAAGATGTTCGCGGGTAACTGCTAGGAACTATCTAGTGTGCAACGAGTGGTTCAGCGGTATGAAGAGACTGAGCTGCTTATTCGAAGACCAGGATTAGAACGAGGAAGGGCTGCAACAGCTAGAGACGACCGCTTTCTCGTTTCTATTGTTTTCTGGAACCCGAACGGATAAAACAGTTTTCCTTCGAACTCACCTGCAAGAAGTAACAACTGCACAAATAAGTGAGTGGACGGTTAGGAATCGACTTCATGCTGCTGGATTATCCTCTCGAACTAGAGCTACAGGTCCTCCGCTTTCTCGTGAACACCGGTTGCGAGGTTGAATTTTGCAAGAGAACACTTGGCATGGACAATAGAGGATTGGAGTCGCGTATTGTTTACCAGATGAAACTCGAGTTTATCTTACGGGCTCGGACAGACGTGTGAAAGTGTGGCGACGACCAGGCGAGAGATATGCCCAAGCCTGTATTGCTGAACGGCTTCCATTTGGTAGAGGCTCAGTTATGGCATGGGCACGAATTTCTTTTGAAGCTCGTACGGAGTTAGTCTTGATCCGACGTGGGACTCTGAATGCGTACAGATACCTGACAGAGATTCTAGAAAATCATGTTGTGCCATTCATGGTTATTCAAGGAGAGAACGCAACGTTTATGCATGATATATACCGCTTATCTTGATGAGGTTCAAATTACGCGATTTGTCTGGCCTGCTCGAAGTCCGGATTTGAATCCAATAGAACACCTTTGGGATGCGATGAAGGAACGCTTACGCTTACGCAGACGTGTGTCGGCTCCTAGAACATCCAGAGAGCTTTGCGAAATGCTGGTGCAGGAATGGGACAATCTTCCTCACGAGGTGATCCCAAATCTTATCCGAAGCATGCACCGTCGACATACTCGATACTGAAGTTCGCAAAAACTTTATGTTCCGGACAAGTGGAAGTTCTTTAGTTTCATAAATTTTGTAGCAAGAATAAAAATGTCTTTTTATTCCAGCAATAACGATAAAATCACTTTATAAGGTTAGTAAATTGTGTGACAGGTGAAACAAATTTGAATAAACTATGAGCTATTAAATTAAATGCAAATTACGAGGTGACCCTAATTCTATGCTCGCAAGTGTAGTTAGTTAGATTCCACATTTGAGTTAAATGTCTTAAAAACTCTAAAACTTATACAGGATAAAATAAACAAATTAAAACCCTAACACTCTGTAGACTTAAAGACGAAGCGTTGCGGACCTATGTTGATATGATTTTTTTTGCTTTTCTTTCAAGGTGGGAACTTTCAAAGTGACTCATCATCACTCAGTGCCCGTTCAGGTTAGTGTGTCTTGATATCCAAGGTATCTACAGGGGTTGTCGAATTATTGCAACATTACTAGAATCTTGCATTTCCTTTTATTGTAAATATGTCATCAAGAAACAAAAAATCATCTCAAATACAAAAAAATGGATGGAATCCCTCAGGCTATCGTTACGAAGATAATTTATGTCTAGGTCCTAGAGGGCGCCACTTTCTTTTTCTTATGGGCGCGGTATTCAATAATTCTATAGATATTCAATACTAACAGCGTGTTTCAATGACAGCACTAGTGCCCGCTGAGTGTATTTCTATTCCTTGTTCATTTAAGCGAATTATAAAGACGGAAATACACTTAGTGCGCACTAGTGCAGCCAGTGAAAAACGCTATAAGTATTTTGATAACGTAAAACATTTTGATATTAAATGGCTCAATATAATGCGGAAGAAAAAAAAGATATGTACGACTTATACATTAGAAATCTAAGGAATTGTAATGTAACACTGCAACGGTATTTTGAAGAATTTGCGGAAAGAAGGCAGGCACCAAGAAAAACACTGAGCCGTATTTGCAGAAATCTATCCACATATGGAAATTTAAGTAGTCTTGCCCAAATTTTTTTAAGCCCGGGAACAAGTAGCCGAGCTATTGCAAGGGAGTGCGGCTGACCGGACAGAGGTGTGAGAAAAATTTCGTTCAAATACATATCAGTTCAAATGTTACACAGAGGAGATTCCAATAGACGCTTAGACTTTTACCACTGGTACAGAAACAATATTCGGGAAAATCGTCATTTTTCGTCAAAAATCATGTAGAGTGACGACGAATCGACATTTACAAATTGTGGCATTTTCAACCGCAAGAACAAGCATTACTACGCTATTGAAAACTCTCATTTAAAACATCCTATACAACCACAAGTTAGATTTAACATCAATGTTTGGTGCGCTTTATTAAATGACAAATTAATTGGTCCTTATATCATTGAAGAAAATTTAAATCAAAACGTGTATTTAAAAATTCTTCAAAACAGATTTGAGGACGCCATAGATAATCGGCCACTAGATACTTTGCGACTCTTTAGATGGTTGTGCCAGCCATAATGCTCGTAGAGTCGGAGACTACCTAGATGGACGTTTTCCCAATTCATGGATAGAAACACACCGGCCTATACCTTGGCCTCCGAGATCTCCATGCTTAAATCCCCTGGACTATTTTTTGTGGGGTGCCCTAAAGGATGAAGTCTATTTTACTCTGAGTAATACCGAAGAGGAATTACGAATGAAAGTTGAAAACGCAGTGCAAAAGATTACCCCAAAAATGGTTAAGAAAGCAGTTAGAGATATGGACAGAGGAACTAGGGTGTACGGTGTGTTCATTATAAACCTTCATCTAGTTGGCTGTGAAATGTCAAAAGAAAAAGATGGACAAACAAAAGTCCATTTATTTTGATCATCCTTTTCTGTCAAAATTTCATAGCCTGCTAGATGAAGTTTTATAATTAACACCTCGTATTGAAAATGATAGAGGACATTTTGAACATATTTAGACTGGTTCATTTTGTTGGTGCTTTAAATTATTTTGGTGTGCTCACAGTTAGTTATTCTCCTGTTATAAATAAATAAAAAACAAAATGCTTATAACTTGGAAGCAAGGAGAGGTTTTGTTGTACGGTCTTTAAAAAATAGATTTAAAAAAAAAGGAAAAAAAAACCATAATATGCGTCCATAAGAAAAACAAAAGTAGCGCCCTCTAGGACGCAGACATAATTTTCTAAATCTACCTCCGTAATGTCAAACCATAGGCTGAAGGGTACCATCTATTTTTTGTATTTGACATTTTGTTCTAATATCAACGGTTAATGACATATTTACAAAGAAAAAGAAAATGCAAGGTTTTAGTAAATTTGTAATAATTTGATAACCCCTGTAAATATCTTAGATTTCAAGACACATTCTAAACGGGCACTAAATGACGCAACTTTTCTCCATTTAACCAACCCTGTAACTATTACCGTTTCCAAGATACCAATGATGGGTCATCTTGAAAGTTCCCACCCTGTATATTCAGACACTTTGTGTAGGTACAGTAGGTGATTTTGTATGAAATTTTCACCCAAAACATCTGACAGAAAATCGACATGATTAGGTGGAATTAATTTAAATTGCTGAATCTATCACATAGTTTATGAAATTTGATTTATAAAGCACCTATATATTTATAATTAAGATCTAAATTAGATGCTCGCGAAATAACGAACTATCCACAGTCGTAGGCAAAATGTAATTATTAACTCACATTCTGACGTCTGTTTCACGCGAGTGTCCAAAAATCAGATTAAAGTCTGAATTGATTCATTTATTAGTACAAAATACTCACTTTTAAATACTCTTCAGCGAGTTTCTTGTGTTCCTCGTACTTCTCCACTGATTTGGGGTCGTTCCTGTCGGGTGTGGCCGGCCTCAGTGGAGGATCCAGGCTGCCCAGGAGCGCCTCATCGTTGAGATATGGACCGGTGTGCGAGATTTCCGAGGTAGTTAGCGTACCGGCCGTGACCGTATTTTGTGAGCCTGAAAATAATTGCATGCTTGATAGTAATTGCATTGCTTGATAGATCTTAGTAAACAAAAAACTGCACTGTAGTTACAGTTAATCCTGTTGTCCGTAAACAAGTAAGAATTAATCGTGTATACATTATATTCAGCGAATTGGCTAATTGCGGATTGCTTAAGGATAATTAAATTTCTAAGAAGTGATCACATGTAGTAATAACAATATGCTTATTACTTGTCGCAGTTCTTGCTCATAAAGCTATAAACATTATGCTTCCTAATGTTATTATTTCATCGATTTTCTAGGTAAACTTAAGGTTTTAGAAATAGCATTAGTGTGGGCGTCATGCGCAAGTGATGTAGGTAGAGACTTGGTGACTCTAGTTATTTGGTCATAGGAAAAAAATCCTTCCGGGTTTGTATTTATATGGAAATTTAGTCGTATTTTTAAATTAGGTGTAACCTGAATCATTTAAAAAGAGAGAACAAGGGATTTTGCCATTTCATTTAGAAACTGTTTTTTTAACCAGTCTTGGTTAGTTCAGATTTGTTCTGTTTTACCTTTGGTTAGGTTAGTTCAGTTATGTTTTTCCTTTGGTTTGGTCAGTCCAGTTGTACTTGTCTTTTAAGGCGGCTCGTTAGGGCCGCACCTTGCCTTCCGTAAGGTCCTTTAGGAGTCCAGTCGCACTTATCTCCTAGGGCGGCCCGTGAGGGCCGCACCTGCACCTTGCCATTCTGCCATTGATCTTGTTCATTGATGCACATAAGTGTGAGCACTGTTGGTTAGGTTAGTTCTGTTTTTGTTTTAGTTAGGTTAGTTCGGTTATGTTTTTTCTTCGGTCAGGTTAGTTCGGCTCTAGCTGTACTTTTGCGCTTTTGAGTCATGACAAAGCAGCTCCTCAGCGCCTCTATACGGGGCCTGTTGATTGTTGCACACAAGTGTGGGCTCTGTTCGTTAGGTTAGTTCAGTTTTATTTTGACTCTGGTTAGTTCAGCTCTGTTTTTCCTTTAGTTAGGGCTACACCTTGCCATAGCAGCCCTTTAGGAGAAAGTCGCTTTGGAAGCCGCCTGAATGGAGATTCTTGATTGCTGCATATAAGCGTAGGTTCTGTTGGTTATATTTATCTTTGGTTAGTTTAGATTAGTTCAGATTGGTTCTGTTTTTCATTTGGTTAGGTTAGTTCAGTTATGTGTCTAGTTGTACTTGTCTTTTAAGACGTCTCGTTAGAGCCGCACCTGCACCTGCCGCAGCGGCCCTTTAGGCTGCGATACATACTTAACTAACTGCTTCCTAAAAGGCCTATGGAGCTTGTTGATTGCTGCACATAAGTGGGGGCTCTGTTGGTGGGGTCAGTTCAGTTTTACTTTGCCTTTGGTTTAATTAGTTCTGGTTTACTTGTTCTCTAGGGCGACCCATGGGCCTCAGCAAATTATCGCAGTTAGTTCAGTTTTACTTTGCCTTCAGTTAGATTATTACAGGTTAAATCATTTCTGTCTTTCCTTAGGTTAGGTATGGTTAAGTTTTTTCTTTGGTTTGGTTAGTTGAGGTTAGGTTAGTTCAGATTGATTATTTCTTTATTTCATCAGTTTTCTTTAAATTTAGAACGTTGCATGGCGGCAGGAGCACCACAACGATCTGTTATTCTCATGAATGTCATTTCATATTTGGTGTCTTGGAGGTTGGAGGACAAAAAGATGATTTCTGGTTTGGTTCTTCTTCTTCAAGTGTCATATTAGGTCCCCTTGACGTTGGCAATTACTTGGGCAAGTTTTTCTCGATTCTGCGCGAATCGAAATAGTTCCTCTGCGCTGCGTATACCGGTCAATTCACGGATGTTCCTCAGCCAGGAAGCCTGTTTTCTTCCTAGTCCTCTACGTCCCTCCATTTTTCCCATCATGTTCAGTTGTAGGATTCTGTATCGCTTTCCTCTGAGGACACGGCCAAAATATGCCGTAATTTTAGGTTCAGATTATCAATGCAGAATAGAGGTTTCATTTTCCGGAATGTTGTTCGGGCTGTCTCTATTCTACATCTTATTTCTCTATCTAGATTTAGATGTTCGGTGGTATAACATCCAAGGTATTTAAAGTGGGTTACTCTGTCTATATTTTTCGTACCGATCTGTAGTGCAGCATCAGGCTGTGGTTGTCGACTGAAGACCATAAATTTTGTCTTGTTGATATTTATGTTGAGCCCCATTTCTTGTCCTTCTGCGTTTACCGAGTTTAATAGATGTTGCAAGTCTTCTAGTTTGTCACTCAGGATGACAGTGTCGTCAGCATATCGTATCGTATTTACATATTCTCCCTTTCTTGTTCTTGAGTAGCCCATTTATAAATTGTATTTGAATATATGTTAAAAAGCAGCGGTGACAGTATGCAGCCCTGTCTGACGCCTCGTAGAATTTGCGTTTCTTCTGCGAGCTTTCCGTTTAGTCCGATTAGTTCCTGCTGCTTTCTGTCTTCAGTATAAATTTTCGATAATTATAACGTCCCTGCTGTCCGCCTCCATGTTCCTTAAGATGTTTATAAGTTTTCTTTGTTGCACTCTGTCGAAGTCCTTCTCGTAATCAACCAAACACACAAAAACGTTTTTGCGCTGGTCACAGCATTTTTGTAATAGTATGTTCAGAGCTAACAGTGCCTCTCTAGTTCTTAAAGCGTTTCTAAATCCAAACTGGGTCTCATCTAAATCTGCCTCACATTCGGATCTTATCCTCCCGTGAATAATCCTGAAAAATACCTTCAAAGTGTGGCTCGTAAGGCTTATTAGTCTATACTCACTGCATCGTTTTGCTCGTTGTTTTTTTGGAATTGGATCCGAATGAATAAGATTTCGACTGGAGACATATCTTCCGGTATGGTTCCAGTCGTCTACACCGCATTAAACAGTTTGACTAAGATTACAATGTTTTGCTCTTTGATCATTTGCACCAGCTCCGTTGGGATGTGATCAGGTCCGTCGGCTTTTTTGGTTTTTGCGGATTTTATTGCAAATAGAACCTCACTCTTGAGAATTTCTGGTGCTCCGTCTATATCAGCGTGGTCATCGAAATTGGATTCATTCGGTCTATTATGATCAAACAGCTCATTTATGTATTTGAACCATGTTCCAAGGATTTCTTTTTCATCTAAGATATTTTTGCCTTCAGTGTCTACTACCATATTAGTGGTATTTTTTTTGTATAAACCTGCTACTTTTCTGACCTGTTTATACATGTTGAAAGCGTCATGTTTATTCTCCATTTCCTTAAATTTTTCCTTCATCCAGTTTTCTTTGGCGATCAGAATTTTTTGTTTTATTTCCTTTTTGTCTCTTTTTATATTCTTCTGGTTTTCTTTTATATTGCCGTCTTTGCTCCATAAGGTGCAATATTTCGGATGCCATAAATTTCTGTTTTTTCGGTTTATCCTTTGTTACCTTATGCTCAGTTATGAGGTTATTTGTTAGTTCCTTGAATGACTTCCAAACTGCATCCACGCTGTGGTCGGTTCTTATTTCCTTTATGCAATTGTTCAGGTCTTTGGCGAATAATTCTCTATTGCTTTCTGCCAGTCTGAATTCATTGTGTTGGATGTTATTCTTTAGTTTTTTAAGTTTGACTTTAGTGTCGGCAACCAGCCGATTATAGTCAGATCCCATGTTTTGGATTACCCAGATCCCGTGGTTTGGTTATAATTATTTAATGAAATGAAATGATAAGAAGCTTTGTCAATTATAAGAATTTCATTTCAGTTCAGTATTGTTTTGTTTTCTTGGTAAAGGAACCTATTATATATACATTAATTTTTGTAATAATTTTTGGTAGAAATATGAATATTCCGCAAATTTTTCGCTTTAAACTACTTAATTTGATGCCCTCTTCCTTGCAAATTTCAAAACACCTTGAAATTCCATAATGCTTAATATCGACGTTAATGCCTTTTCTAGTATCCTTGGTTCCATGGCACTCTACCAAAAAGTGCACAGTGCCTGTTTCGCAGTCTGTTGTTAAGACGCTGCGATTTTTTTAATTTTTACATATCTACAAAACAAAAAAATATCTGTGAAATTACGTAGTATATAGAACAAGATCATTCGATTTAAACTTTTAAAAGGTTTGAAATAAGAGGCGTCTACCTTAAAACCGAACTAATTAGCTTATTACCTCAGAGCCAAACTATATTAAGTCACAAATTCACGAAATTGTGAAAAAATGTTATATCAATAAGTCTCAAATGGTCTACCTATCACTATTTTTTATTTATTTTCATCTTGTTCTTTTATAAAGATAGTCGCTTGTAAATACATATTTTGATTTTTACATAACTATTAAACCAAAATTTTAAAATGCCTCTCCTGTAAAATAACAATTTATGATTTAACATAGTTTGCCTTTGAGGTACAGATATATTAATCTCAATTTAGTTCTATATTCGAATGTTACAATGTTTTGCGTTTGAGTTAAATATTATGAATTTTGCGAGTTAAATATTATGAATGTCAAATGGTTCGCATTAAAGATTCGGCATTTTTTGTATTCGCTTATTTTTCCGCGAAAGCTTCGGATCAAAGCCAAAGTTCCATGTAACTGTAATCTAAACAAAAAATGTCTGCTTATTATCCCCCAACCCCAATCGATAAACAAGTCAATACCTGCTCAAACAAAAATAAACCAAAAAATACTTTTAATTGTCAATAACAAACGCTCACCAAAATTCCAATAACACTGTACCACCACCATTTTGATTAATAGAACCACTTGTTTCAAAATTCAGTCCCGAACTTAGAAGCATTTCCCAACCGCTTCACTAAACTTTTACAACTGACAAGTTATTAAAAAGATACCTACAGGGATCATCATTTCAATGATTCATTGTCGCTATTCTGGGAATTTGCGATCTAATTTGATCATTAATCTTGTTGAATGAAAAGAATTGTTGAAAAGTCATGCTAATGAATAAGGATTATCATAAGCACTTATGTGTGCAACATTTTGCAATTATTTCGCTTAACTGGTAACTACTAGTTCCAGTTAGCATGATTTTTAGCGCACATAAACTCTAAGGACATCAGTCCGTTGGCCAATGAAAATGTTTTGATGATGAATCAATTTATGATAACATTCCATTGGCCGGCGAAAAACTCAGTTATGTAAACGTAAATAACGAAATGTTGCCAGAAGCAATGAGTTGTCTGCCTGGCCATTCTGAATCACTTAGGAGTTTAAAAATGGATAAAGTGCTATATTTTTAAATTTATTAATTTATTTTAGCGAATGGCCTTCCTCAGCCCTCGTAAGTTAAATAGCATAAAACTGTTAAAACAGAAGAGACCTAAGTACATTGTAGAAAATGTTATCATATTTATATATAAAAAAACACGGTTTTTGGCAGGCTCTTATCTATGGCCTTTCTTATCTAGGATCAAAATTAATGATTCTACAGTGCTGACAGCTGGTTGGCAACTTTGTAATAAACCCATTTGTATCGGGTCTAATTTAATATTTGAAAGCGTTCACAAATATTATTTCAGTTTAAATGGCAACATTTTAGTTTTAATTATTTTTAGGATAACACAACTATTAAAATAAGCGATGTAGAGATTTTGTTATGCTAAAATCTTTTCTATGGTCTCTCTTATATGCCCCTGAGAAGTAATGATATTGGCGGTGGTAGCTTTTCAATAAACCCATTTGTTTCGGGTTAATTCAGCTTAATTACATACAGTATCTAATCAAACTAATCACAAATCCAACAGCAGGCGTTGATGCTAGAATTATTGAGTCTCCAAATAACACAAATATGTTCCATGTCCAAACAACCTGAGGAATAACGACATTTAACTTTCAATAGCTCGTTCAAAATTGGGTTACAGCAAAAACAACCGAAAATGTTTATTACACGTTGAGAGACGCTGATTTGCATTAATAAATTTCCGGGTTTTTTTGCCATTGTAAATGATCACGGTTCGCCCACGTGTTGGCTGGAATGGACAATTGTTATGACATCCAACTGCAGTTCGACCGCCTCTTGGTGTTAAAAGCAAAATCTCGTTCTCAAGTTAATTCGGGTGTCCGTCAAAATGGTTAGTTTGTAAGTAGTTTCTAGCGCAAACACCTTAAACTTGACGTAAATCGTAAAAAACAGATATAGGTATGCAGGAATACGTAGCGTACGGTTCAGCAGTGAATCCGGGAGTATAAATACTTATAGATGCTAAATCTCAGGTGCAGAACACATAAAACTCCTTCGTAGATCGAAAAATTCCTACGTTTTGACGGTTAATTTACGTCTTCATCAAGGCTATACTCTGGTAAAAAAAAGTTTGTGTGTAATGATCAATAAAGTATATCCATTCAGTTTCGAGCTCCTGTAAGGTTACTTGCCGAGGTGGCTTTTATGGACACTTAAAAGTTTGCTTCTATGGTGTTGTTAATGATGTTGACCTGATATTGACACACTGACACCTCACACCATCTTTTACTACTAGAGCATAGATAAAAATGTAAATGAAACGTCGAAACGTAGGCACTTTTCGATTGAAGTGAAGTGAAGGTATTGTCCTTCACTTGAGATTCGCCATCTATCATATTAACGACGCTATATAACTAGGTGATTCCAAAGTTCAATACATCATTCGCACACTACATCATTAAACGATGACACTATCAGATTCACAACAGCGGGAGGTTGTCGATAGGGCGCAGTCCTTTCACCACTCCTGTAATCCCTACTAATGGACGACCTTCTGGCTACTTTGGAACTATGGGTTCCAAAATACGCATTGGAACTATGGGTTCCAAAGTAGCCAGAGCACGACCAATGGTAGCCAGAGACTACCATTGGTCGTGCAAGAACCTGTGTATCTGGTATCGAAAGAGCAGACAGACCTCCATCAAAGCTAAATTGTCCTCTCTGCAAAGACAAATATGTCTCTACATGAGGGCAATGAGAACGACGCCCCCACTGCACGCATCCGGGCAGCCATGGAGCGCATGCTCGACCTGCTTCCACTTCCAATACTCCTGGAACGAGTGGCAATGAAGGCGACATACCAGCTGCAACAAGTGACGAACATAGCACCGCAGCCATTCGATTGTGGGACCAACAATGCCCAGGCTGGCTTGGAAGGCCTTGCGGTTTTGAACATGGTCTCCGACCTAATGGCATCAGAACGTACACTCGCTACGTCATCAGGGTTCCCTCACAGGCAGACTAGGACGAACGAGGCGAAGATCTACAACTGGCAGGAAGTACCTGGTACTCGGACCGATCGAAAATCGACGAAGGGGCTGGCTTCGGAGTGTACGGGAGATCGGATGGCATCTGCATAGCAGAGAGCCTGGGCCGAATCACCACAGTATATCAGGCAGAGATACATGCCATTGAATTGTGTGACCGACATTTATTAGAGGAGGGAGGACACAATAGATCAATAAAAATCTGCTCGCATGGTCGGGCAGCGCTTCTATCGCTTATATCTGTATCCTTTAGGTTAAGCTAGGAAGTTTTTAACTTCAACTTCGCCTTTTGTAATAGGTCCCAACTATTGCAATAAAGACATGTTATTATTATTATTATTATTATTATTATTATTATTATTATTATTATTATTATCTTCGTGCTGCAATTCCAAAACTGTTTGGAACTGCCACAAGACTCTGAAACCCTATCGCAGGAGAACAGCGACACACTGGTATGGATCCCAGGCCATCGTAGTCACGAAGGCAATGAGAGAGCCGACCCTCTAGCTAGGAGGGCGGCGGGCTCTGCATTCGTAGGCCCGGAGCCGGCACTGGGAGTCCCATACCCTCTGGTCAAGGCTGAACTCCAGAAATGGACCAATGCCAAGTCCCAGGACTGGTGGGAGAACCTACCCGGACTATCACACTCCAAAAAATGTTTCACGGGAACAGGGAGGGCAAAAGCACAAACATTCCTCAGACTAAATAGGAAATAAATCAGAGTGGCCACTGTACTGTACACAGGACATAGCCTAAGATCTCACATGCACAGACTCGGACTGTCCGAAGAGACGAGGTGTCGGCTGTGCTTGGAGGACGACGAGACAGTTGAGCAGGTCCTATGTGACTGCGCTATTGCCAGATCGAGATACTCACTGTTCGGAAACACGATCATAAAACCTCAAGATGCAAACGCAGTGTCGCCCGAGAGGCCCATCAGATTCGTTGAGGGTCTGGGCATAACGGGTAACAACAAGTGGAGCTAGCAGGAGCAAATCTTGCTGGTAACACTTCAAATGAGCCACAATAGACCACAGGTCGCGGTGGAGGACTGTATAAGTCCACTCACATTGAATACAATACAATACCGCACCACTTGTAATTATTCTTTAAAACTAATCATACCCTGTATGTCGTTACCAAATGTTCTTATTAACTATTGCCTTTGCTGGTGCTCAAAATGAAAATCTCTATAATCGGTTTAATTTTCGAAATTTATAACTGAGACGTGAATATCTAGAAATGTTACTTTTTTTATTACTGAACTTAAAAATATCAATATTTTACTACTAATAAAAAATTACGATAGTGAATGAGTAAACAATAAAGAAGAAATAGTAGAGAACAATAACGAGAATACACAAAAAAAACAACACAACCTGAAATATAAAGGAATAAATACGGTAAAGGTTAGAAAAAGAATATAATGAAGAAGTTTGCTCAACATAGGAAAAAAATGAAAAAAACAGTACCAGAGAAATGAAATAGAAAATAATCAGAACACAGTAATAAAAGCGGAATGTCGACATCTATTGTTCTAAGCTCAAAAAAATTGCGCTTAACTTCAATAATGTTATGATAAATGAGCTGAGCTGATTGAGGCCAAGACTGAGAAAAAATGATTGGAAAAACAAGATGAATCGAAGAAGAAATGGCTCAAAAAGTCAAAATCAAAGACAATAAAAATCCAAGCAGACTAAAGAGAAATAGAAGGAAAACGTAGCACGATATGAATTTCTGAATTATTTTTGTTATTTCGAAATAATGGATTTTAATCTGGCAAAATACTAACAGAATAAAAAAAAATAATTAAATTAAACAATAAAGTCAGGCTTTAGATATGATTTTTCATAGAAAAGTTTGCAAATTTAATGGAAAACAAATTTCTGATAATAACGCAACGCATTGGAAATTGGAAAAACACAACAACAATTGGAAAAAAATGATGCAGCACATTCGTACTTAATTTCAAATATCTGATGATCGAACGACAATAAAGTAACAAACTCACCATTGCTGGTCATACATTCCCTAAAAATAATCCAGCTCTTGTGCGTGTTGTGGGTGGTGAAAACCCCTGCCAGTGGACAATCACACATCGCGACTCCAAGCGAGATACCTCAACAGTGTTCAACACATCAATACGTGCCACTCAGGCGTATGAAACAAACAACAGTACACTGAGTGACCACTTGTTGGATCTCCAGACATGAAGAGGCATCCAGAGTCAACGCACGAGGGAGTTTCGAAGAAAACTAGCGGGATGTACGTTTTCTGGCACGCTCTCCGATCTATGTATTTGCGGCCACGTCATCTCCCGCGGGATAAATTTAGGAATTGGGACTTCGCACGCGGATATTGAAAATGGTGCTTAGTTGTTTTCTTATTGTTCTGATTGGGGATACCTAGTCTTTGTTGCAGGTTTCATATAATCTATAATTTTGATCTTGAAAGATGAACCAGACAATGAACCAGACATGAACCAGACAATGAACAATTAATCAATATTCTCAGCGAAATAGCGCGTTTAATTGGCTGTTCAGGTTAGAAAAGATTAATTGAAGCATGGAATTCCTCCATAAGCTATTAAACAAACCTTGGCATAACGAAAAGAAAGAAAGAAGAAAAAATCGGCCATTTTTTGAGCTATTTCAGCTCCAATACAGCCGAGTGAAAACTTGAAGAATCAGTTTCAACAGGAAAAACTCTTAATGCTTAAAAGAGAATGCATGCATAGAAAGCCGAATATGGCCTCATGTACAGAAAAAGTTACGTATCGGCCGAGACAACGGAAAAAATCAACAAGCATCGATCGTTCGGACTTCTCTTGGCTCACGTAATTTTATTTTTTTCGGGGTTCTATCTTTTTTTTGTGGCTTGGGATATGTAAAACACACAGTGCACTGTCAGTCCTTAGTTGGAATTCTACAGAACTATATCAATTTTGTAGCTTCTTAAGTCAGATGACAGGTCACCACATTGCTGGATTCAGCTGATTGTAAATACACAAATATGGGTTCTTTCTAGTTGAAATCTTAACATTTTGTTAACATTGCGACTACTGTAAGACAGCACATATCGTCGTTAATTTCACAAAGTGTCGTATCTAATTTTTTGTAAATTTTCAGAACGGTGGTTTAAAGATTTTCGCTATCTTTGGAGTTCGGTGAAAGTTAAAAAATCATTTGCAAAGTATATTTATTTGGTTTTGTTTTGTAGCTTCAAGAGTTTATTTTATAATTTCGAGATATATTATGTGATACAATTTTTTGACTGAGTAAAGAAAAAACAAAGACATACAACCATTTGTGAGAATACAGTGTATCCGAATGGTGAGATATGTCTTTAAAATGTATAATAAAATATATTATTTGCGATAAAAATATAAGGTAACTCTTTCGAAATAAACACATTTTTATGTGAAATACCGGAATTAGAAAACAATGCTAAAATAAACTTAATATAGTAAGAAACACAGAATAATGAAAGAGATCCTTATGCAAATTTTAAGGTTAATTTATTATTCAAAAACACAAAAAAAATATGAAAATGGTACAAAAAGTGATAAGCATTGAATTAAATATCATTATCTTTTAATGAGGTAGTGAACGATAATAGTTAATAGCACTCAAGTGCGCGAAAGACACTTTGCGGAAGAATTAGGAACATTTTTTCTACAACGGTATAAAAGTCCAGCTGCCACTAATATGGAACATCTTTAACGATTTTATAAATGATTAAGCTTCACAGATCTTTTCTGCTACCCCTGTATTGACGGCGTGCGCGAAAGACTTTGTCGCACGTGTCCTATGGCAACCAGTAACTTTTTTTACGCTTGTATGGGCGACGTGCGAGAAAGATAACAATGAAAATATGTGTCAGTTTGCATACTGTCAGTAATGCGCGAACCGTGTCATATTTTGACGGTTGTGGAAAAAAGTATTTATGTTCATCAAGACAAATGATTGGAGTTTCTTCCCCACACAAAGTTCGTAGATCTGAGTATTTTTCCTCAGAAAGTTTGTTTGGTTGGGTATTCAAACGATTTGGAAACACCTTTTTGAGATCATCAGCTTTACCAATACGTTTCAAAGATAAAACTTTAAACTAATCCACAAGATAGCGAGTCTTGAAAACAATTTTTTCTGGGTGATTTTTTGAAATTTTTAACTCCATAATTTCAGTCTATTTCACTGGATCTCCTGTTTCAGTTTTCTTAACTGTTAACCATCGGTTTTCTTAAATGTTAACCCTTGTAACTTCGCCCGTGTGTTGAAATCCAAGAAGTCATTATATTGTAAGGGGCAAACATTGTATGGTTGTTGTCTTCTGGTTCAAATACTGAATACAGTTGGGATGGAATGAAGGAATCTCCTTCATTCTGTCCACGGGAGGTCTCTAAGAACTTTAAAGAAATTTCTTCAAGATTAGTACTATGTAAAACTGCGTACAGCAACATTGTGGCCATTATGCTGTTTTTATTTTGCCCGCTACAACCATCTGAATATAATGACGCTGTCTTTACTTTATTTGAGTCATAAAATTGCAATGTTTGGTACACACAGGTTGCAATCTCTGAGGCACCGCTTTTTCTTTTGGCCTCACTCCAAGTGTAGCAAAAGCACTCTTTGTTGAAAATGTTATAAAACCTGAAATTGAACACTGACAAACGTCTTTTATAGAACATAGCACTTTCATTACTACATGGCAGGTAGATTATCTGCTGCAGATCAAAGGAAGTACACAAAAAAGTATTATTTTCGTCAGCTTTCTGCTTTGATTTTTCTTTCAGTTGTCGAACAGCATTTTGCTCTGCAGTGAGTCTTTTAAACTTTTCTTCTAATTTTGATTTCACACTGGAACCACCTGTTTTAATGGAAAAGGCTATGTACTTTTCTATTTCAGAGCGAATTTGTACATCTATTGCAACTCACAAATCGGGCTAACTTGAGATAGGTCGATTTGTCATATTTTTAAATTTTACCATTATGAGATTGGGCACTGACCAAATGATAATTACAAGAAAAGTATAACGGATTCAGTTACGTCAATTGGGAGATCAAAAGACATAGGGTAAAAGTCATAGGGTAAAAGATTTTGACTCTATTTCAAAATGGTTTTTTTTTTTAGATACGTCACTTTGTGAAATTAACGACGATATGAGGATGATATCATAGTCTTTATTTGAAACTTTCCAGAGCAAAACGTAACATGTGTCTAATATAGATACTATCCAGGATTGGAACATAACTAGCGGATATGGTGCATAAAAGAAAACCTAACAAGAAACTCTAGGAAAACGGTAATTGTGTCGTTTACTCGAAGGAGAAAGCTGGATTACCTAAAACAACCGGCACGAATCATGGTTTAGCCTAACAATACAATTTATATTAGACAAAACAATCACATAAAACCCCCATGTGTATTGATGGGTTTAATGAACTACGCTGAATAGAACGATTCTTTATTTAAACAAAACTACAAAACGTCTGACATTCTCTGACAACCCCTTCAACTTCCTAACAAAAACCCTCCCTAACTATTTTAAAAAAGTCTTATTCGCCGAGCACAGGTGTAACTCAATACCAAGACCCAAGATTCCTCCTGTACTTAAGTTAGCGAAGACGACCGGCGATTGTAAGGTCGTGTTCCTGACAAGTCACGATAATTTCAATCTGTGCGGTTTAAACGACGTGGCCGGGTATAAAACTGATTTACTGGAGACTCCGGAAGGCTGGGACTGTGGAGGCTGCTGTTCCACATCAATAGATTGCACGGGGTTGGGAGAAGAAGGGAACTGCTCAAGATCAATATCTTCCACGGAAGGTTGCCTATCGCGATTGATTATTGATGGATTTTCCGAATCACTCGATCTGTGTTCAGTGGTAAGCGGAAAAGGACGTTGAGGTAGCTCAGAACCAACCTGCGGTTTATCTGAATAATTTTCACCCTGAGCCATTTCTAGCAATGCAGTTAATCCTTGTGAAAGTGATGATGGCTGGTAACGACGCTTCCAAATTTGGTTGAAATAGCTTATCACTGTACACTGTTCATTATAAAACTTCATCTAGTTGGCTGTGAAATGTCAAAAGAAAAAGATGGAGAAACAAAAGTCCATTTATTTTGATTATGTCATCCTTGTCTGTCAAAATTTCATAGCCTGCTAGATGAAATTTTATAATGAACACCCCGTATTATCTCCTCTGTCCACCTCGGCAATAGTGTTTTCAACGAGTTTCGTGATGACCCCATCAATCCGTTTTCCGTGCCATAGTTCAACCATTACAGTTTCTCTCTTGTCAAACTTGCGGTGATGTGCCCCGTGATGACGATCGAACTGTAGATTCATCTGCGCCTGATTTACTGTGAGGTCTGCATTTGATTCCGGACCAAAAGTAATAGTGGCAAACCACAATGTAATAAATGAAGAGCAAAGTCCCGAAGTTGCGGAGGAATGACAACTTCATCATAATGACATCATTTACGATGGTTAAACAATCGGCGTATCTCATGTAGGGCTTGAGATTTTTGTCATCAGAGTCGTTTTCATTCCAGCCGTTTCTGATTGGATTTGCAATCTTTCTGAAAGTGCCATCTGCAAGGGTCATGCGTTGTATAATAGGTTATTCCGTGCTTCCACTGATCCCATAGCTTCCAAGCTAATTTCGTATAAATCGTGGCCAACCAATTGAAGGGTACCAATCACGTCTTCCATATCAGGATCTGGAATGTCTTTTCGAGCATCGTCGATAAGACGTGAAAGGGCGTCAACTTGGCCAAACGATGATTGCACGGTAAAGATGAAGCGCAGACAAGCTTGTATAGAGCGCAGCAAGTAGAAGTTTGAACTTATCTGCATTGAGCAGGTCGAAATCGAAAAGATCGCCGTTGATGTTGGCTAGGTCAGCCATGTTCGTATCACTTGGACGCGTCTGCAGTATATCATAACGTTTTTGAAATAGCGATCTGGTATCACCAAAGAGATTAGTAAGCGTAGCAACGAGTTCTTCGTAAGTGCATTCATGCGGAAGTCTTGGAGACATAAATGCTCGTACTCGACAAAATTCAGTCCCTTCCATTGCTTGTAAAAGCAGCTTGACGCATTCGTTGTCAGTGAGCGTCGTTTTAGCACTATCTAACGTTGTCTTATGTCTAACAAACCATTCTTGAAATGTAGATCCGCTGCCGGGGTCGTACACGAATTTATCTAAACGCTTCTTGAATGAATTAACATCCGAAAACGTGGGTATTTTGGTCGATGAACATGAGTGTATGCTTTGCATTAGCTCATCCACCAAGCTCTGATGTTTCATAGATTGTTCTTCCATCATCCTTTGTTGAGTCGTCAGTAGCGTTGAAAATCGTAGGTATTTATTTAAAAGACTGCGACAATGATGGGTTTAATGAACTACGCTGAATAGAACGATTCTTTATTTAAACAAAATTACAAAACGTGTGACAGTCTCTGACATCCCCTTCAACTTCCTAACAAAAATCCTACCTAACTATTTTAAAAAGGCCTTATTCGCCGAGCACAGGTGTAACTCAATACCAAGATTCAACATGTATTATCTAACAAAGAGGACCCTGGTCTCACTATGGACGCGTAGGAACCTGTGTGGGACTTCATGGGGGATGGGACCAACAAACAAAGAGGCTATATGTGACGGTAAACAGACTGGATAGGCTCTTGCGGAGCATTAGTTTAGTACCAGAAAATCTGGTAGAGCTCTATTGGAGCTAGCGTTTTAGACCAAACTAGCGTCTTGCATTAGAGGGGCAATGAGAACCACCAAAACGGCGGCCATCGAGCGTATGCTTGACCTGTGATCTTCTGATTCTATTGGACTGTGAGCCATAAAAACAAAGTACCGGTTGCAACAACTGATATAATAATTCAGATACCTTCAAGGGAAAACTGAATGTCCGTGGAAAACTGCAACAACTGCAATACAGACGATTCGGTGCAGGATCTAGTGTGTATGAAAAAGCAGTTTTTCAAGCTGAAAATAATCCAGAAGAATCAAATCCAGACTGTTAGAGAGAAGAGGGCGCATTAGATTAATAAACACCTGCTCGGATGGCCAAATGGTACAGCAAGCGCTCAAGCCATCGCAGTGCTGTTGTAGCTTATAATGGAATTGCCACGCGCCTCTTTACTCCCTTCCCAAGGTAAATCCAGTAAAGGCCAACTCCCTCGAGGGTATTGAGAAAGCGAACTCCCTAGCAAGAAGAGCAGCCGTGGCCATCTCACATTGCATGGTTAATATGGAACTCCAGAGATGAAGATGTCGCCAAATGTCAGTAATGGTGGGAGGCTGATCTGAGGCCGACACACCCAAAAATAATAACAACAAGAAAAGTAAGAAAACGAACTGATCCTGCTGAAACTAAATAGAAGACAACTTCTGCTTTCTATACAGATTAGGTTGCATATGCACAAACTTGGGCTTTTCGAAGAAACGGAATTTCGACCGTGCATAGAGGAGGAAGAAACAGTTGAGCATGTCCTACTCAGTTTTCGAAAAAATTACGAATTTGCGTTCCAAGATCCAAACGTGGTGTCTCTTGGAAAGATTTTCAGGTTTATAAGACTGTGACCGGCTTTCACGACCGGTCAAAATAGAATCTAAACCGTTTTCCAGGCTTTGAAGCCGTGGTCCATTGGAACTTATTCTTGACGTTTCGCCTACAACTACGGCAAACATTATCAAAGGCGATGAGACAATGGGCGAAGTGATCTCCCGCGCTTCCCAACGTTGACTGATTCGACGGTGGTGAACTCTGTGGTATTTATTCCCCAGCGACGCGCTGCAGCGGAGAGACTGAGGTAGTGGTGGCGCGAGATTTCGGCGCACTTGAAGTATGTCGTAGAACTCGCTTCTAGTCTGCATTTAGAAATTTCCTCCTTTTCGTTGTAGTCCGGGGAGTGTGTCATGAGTTCCTTTGACTTTGGAAGCAGCAAAAACAAGAGATGATTATGGAGTATGGCAAGAAGCTGTCAATCATGAAATCGACATGTTAAATAAAAACAGAACCTGGACTATAGTCACTAAACCTACAGATGCACGAACTATAGATTGCAAATAGGTGTTTCGTATAAAAACGAGATCAAAATGGCGACATAACAAAGCATAAGGCAAATCTGGTAGCCAAAGGCAATATGCAACGGCAAGCTTTTGACTATGAAGAGACATATGCACCTGTTGCCGGGCTTACTACAATCAGGACCCTTCTGTCAGTTGTTGACCTTAAAAATCTACATGCAGAACAAATGGATGTAAAGTCAGCCTTCTTGCATCGTAATGTTGATGAGAAGATCTACATGAAAATTCCTGAAGGATTGACTGAAGACAAGAATAAAGTTTGCAAGCTACACGAAGCATTGCATGGACTAAAACCGGCTTTATACATATGGAATAAGAGATTTAATGAGTTTGCACTAAAACAACAATTCGCAAGATCTGAAAATGATCCATGCCTTTATTATAAAAGAACTGCAACTTATAAATTGTATATGCTACTTTATGTAAACGACATAATAATTGCTTGTTGAAATTGAAGTAATTGAGGATTTAAAGATAAAAATAACCAGCAGCTTTGAGATGCAGAAGTTAGGAGAACTAAAGTTCTTTTTGGGAATTAATGTTAAAAGAACATATGACGGAATGTATTTAAGTCAAAGACATTATATTCAAAATCTTTTAGAAAAATTTGGTATGGATAAGTGTAAAGCGTTCAAGACATCACTAACTACAGACTACAATATTATTGAAGTGTGCCGTGAGTTCAACTGAAAATAGACCAATACGTGAATTAATCGGCTCACTGATGTACGGGGTGTTCATTATAAAACTTCATCTAGCAAGCTATGAAATTTTAACAGAAAAGGATGACTTAATCAAAATAAATAGACTTTTGTTTCTGCATCCTTTTAACATTTCACAGCCAACTAGATGAAGTTTTATAATGAACACCCCGTATTTAATGTTGGGAACCCGACCAGATATTAGTGCAGCTGTAAATACATTGCAATGCAAAATTAAAGGATTATAATATTTTCACTTCGATTTCAAATTGAGATTATTCTCAAACTGTAAAGCCGATTTTTTTAAACTTTTTTTCACTTTGTGGCTACAATCACAGTCTCGAGCGTAATCCATGGAAAAACGTTTTGTTGCACTCCGACTCTATTATACAGTGTGAAGCAGGCAAGGATGTTTTCGTGTATGCATTTCGTTCAACTCGCACTAATTTAGTGACAGCTGTCAATGGACTATTTTCTGCCTAGTCATCATCTTTGCTTTACAAGCACCGGTTTGGAGTTTGACTCTTTCTCCACTAGTTTTGGAGTTCTACTAACAACTTTTATTTTTTTATTAAAGTTGTATAAACATGTCATTAATTACAACAATTTATCTAACAAAATAAACAAATGAATGTACTTAGTAACGCGTATGAGCACCACTAACTTCAAGTGTGGCTTGAACTCTTCTTGGCATATTAGTTATTAAATTGTCTAAGTCATGTTGAGGCAAGTTCTGCCATAAAACGGGTAACTCTTGCCTAAGCTGTTGGCGATTCCGATAGGGCTGCGGATGATAGTTTAATGCACCTTAGAGCCTATCCCACGTATGCTCTATAGGGTTCAAATCTGGCGACAAAGCAGGCAACTTGAGAAGATTGATGCCTTCGTCCTCAAGCAATCGAATCACATTTTGGGCCCTGTGAGGTGGCGCATTATCGTCCACAAAAATTAAGTTTTCTCCAATTTGTCGGGAAATAGGAACTACAATACCTCGAATAATATCTGTTTCGTAAATTGCACCATTCATTGCTGTATCAAAAACATACAATGGTATACGTCGCCGTCCAGCTAAACCTGCCCAAACCATTACTGTTCCGCCACGAAATGGATGCACTTCTTGCACACTACCCAAATGCCGACGAGTTTCCCTTTGCTGCCATTCTCGAATTCTTCTTGAATCGTTGTGCAGGCCAAAGCGGAATTCATCGCTGAATAGAACGGTGTTCCATTCAATTTGCTAGTGTTCATGTTCCTGTGCCCATGTCATCCTGGCACTTTTACGTTTTCTTCGCAGCAGTACGCCTCTCATTGGTCTGCGACACACCAAATTCGCCTCTCTAAGCCTTCTTCTAAGAGTATCTTTTGACACCACGGCTCCAGATGCAGCAGTGAGTCTTTGTCCAATTAGAGTTAAAGTGGCTTTCGGTTCTCTTATGGCGATTAAGTTAATATAACGGTCATGCTGCACCGACGTTTTTCTTTTTTAATCTTGGCTTCGTCGGCGTCGCCTTGAGATTAAGTTATCTCGAGAAAACTTTGTTTTCAAGCGACTTACTACCCTCTGCGAAACGCCGAAATAGACAGCAACATCAGCTTGACGCATGCCGGCTTCCAGCGTACCTACAGCTCTATTTCTTTCCTCAAAACTTAAACTATGGCTTGGCATGATTGCTTAATTTCAAATAAAATTATACCTGAATAGCAGTAAATGTCAAACAAGTTTCATGAAAGTATCTATGGCAAGTCTCACCAGCAAGGCATACCGCTATGACTATGTCCCAAAACATGATTGGCTTAAGTTTTGAATGAAAAGATACCAATGCAGAAAAAATATTATATCTCCAAAACTAGTGGAGAAAAAGTCAACTTCAAACCGGTGCTTGTAAAGCAGCAGACGACTTCCAGGAGTGGCTAGTACGTAGGAGGATTAAGATTAATCCACCAAGTGCCAGGCAATCCTGAAAGGTAGACGTCGCGATGCCATCCCGAATCAACTTGTGATCGATTATCTGGGGGTAACCTTGGATAAAAGGCTGACCTGTCAGGGTAGACGCTTCCAAAACGAGGGGGGCTATGACCCCACTATACCCCCTGCTCAACCGAAGAAGTCATCTGCCCCTAAGGGGAAAGCTCCTGCTGCTGATAACCATCATGCGGCCGATCCTAACATATGGATCGGCCTCGTGGAGGTGAGCGGCGGAAGCTCACCTCTCAAGAGTAGAAGCTGTTGAAAACATTTACCTCCGTATGGCGGTGAATGCTCCATGGTACATTGGTAACGAAGAAATTCGTGCTAATCTTCGATGGCAAAGAGTGCGCGACTTCATGAGAGTTAAAGCTGAGAAGACCTTCCGACGCGCGAAAGCACATCCAGACGACCTGCTGCAGGCTTTGGTTCAGTACGAGCCGGATCGCACTGAACCCTGGAAGCGGCCACGGCATCAGCTATGATATCAAGCTGCAGAGAAGAGTGACAGCAAAGAGGCAAAAAAAACCCTTGAGAAGCAAGAGCCACATCTCCCGCAAGATATGTCATGCTAAACCACCCAAGCTGTGGAGGCTATGAGATATTGAAAACAGGAAAGAGCGTGCTCCAGAGAAGAGTGCCAGTAGCAGACAGGGGATTTATAGGCAACCAGGCCCGCAATCCCTAAGCACAAACGGGTTTTCATTAACGGGTAATGGGTATCCCACACTACCGGACAGCAGTGCGGGGCGACACGCAGGACAGCAGGCTGTCCGGCGATTTGCCGAGAAGATTTTTCGCCCCGGGGTCCCTCCTCCCTAAAAAAAAAGAAAAAATAGAGCTTGAGATGGTTTAAAGATCGCAGAGATCCTCTATCGGCACCCGGAGTTTACCGATCCACGGTGAATTTCCATATCCGAGACTAACGAGAGAGGCCATTGAGACCTTTAAATACAAAAACAATTTCAAGAGGAAAGAATAAATTACGTTTCTAAATGCAGTCTGGAAGCGAGTTCTACGACATACTTCATTACGTTTCTAAATGCAGTCTGGAAGCGAGTTCTACGACATACTTCAAGTGTGCGGAGACCCTTCGCCACCACTACCCCCATCCTACTCCCTCCATTGCAGCGCGACGACTGGCGAATAAATACCACGGAGCTCACCACATTCGAATCAGTCGGGAAGCGCGGGAGATCACTTCGTTTTATCGCCTTTGATAATGTTTGCCGTAGTTGCAGACGAAACGTCAGGAATAAATTCCATTCGGACCACGGCTTCAAAGCCCGGAAAGCACTTTACATTGTATTTTCAGATTTGTTCGAAATCTGAGTCTGATGAGGTCGAAATATGAGTCACATTTGGTTTCTGGACAAAAATATATCAATGCCTATTCCTATTATATAAATGTGACATGCTATGCCTGCCATATAAACATCCAAGTAATTAAGGCAGTATTCATTTTCCGTTTGGTAAAATATATTCAGCCCTTTGCCACTGAAATCATTTTCCTTTATATAATAGTTAATTATTAATTTGACTGTGTTGTATTATAACAATGTAGACTGACAATGCACCCGTATTCATTTATAATATTAGGACTTCCGGTTATACATTATGGTGATTTACTAACCAGAAGAAATGCATAAAATGTCCACTCTTTAACTTTCCTGGGTTACTCACAATTTAAATCAAAAGTTCTCATTCTGATCTTCAGCGCTAGTGGTAAATATTATTGCAGCCGTTTAATAACCAAAAAAAGGTGATTCACTGCTAACTTCCTTTCGGATATCAGTAAATAACCCGAGTAAAACCCAATTTCCAATTCGGCAACAAATGCTAGATAATCTATAGTTAGCATCCTCGATCTTACGACGGGAAGCGGGCCATAACTTTAGCCTCGGAACGCACTCCCAAATCGCTTTCGGTGTCCTATAACCTTGTCGATCGGCAGTCGAAAATGAAATTGTTTGTTTATATTTCGGACTGGAGAGTTACAAGTTATTTTCGAATTTTAGGTACAGATCGACCGATCGTTAAAACCGAGATGCATATTGGAAAATATGACTCATTTTTCTGCACACCAGAGTCGTTAAATTTCACTCGTGTATAATATTTTTTTTTAGAGAAATATCATCGGTATGTATACAGGTCTTTTCGCTTGATTCTACGATTATTCTACGCTTAAAGAAATTCTACGATTAAAATAATCGATGATTTAACATAGAATATAATAGAGTTGAATGAAAGAGCGTCTTAAGTGGAACCGTGTTTAAAAAAAATAGAGTGCAATATTAACAATTTTACTTGAGCCTTTTTTTGGTACATCAGTTTTCCAACATTTTGATTAGTGTCTGAATTTAGCTGTGTAGCTTATATCATAATACTCCGTCTTCCCATGGGACTTGATTCGTTTCATTTCAAATTCTTTTCATTTTCTACTACCATGCATCTTTCAGGTTGAAGTGTTTTCTTAATTTTCCTAAGAATTATTGTACTCACTATCGTTTAAACGGTTATAGGGTTCATTTAATAGTTTCTGCTTCGGCTATCGCTTGTTCCACTTTCAAATCATTTTGCCAATCATCCAGTTCTTTGCATATCAAGCTATTTTTCTAGCTTCTGCTGGAGTGAAGAGATTAAAAAACTAATATCACTAAACATTTAAGGTGGATTGGTGGGTGTTCAGAGGTTTCACTCTGGATATCAAATTAGGCTTACTTACTAAACTTTGAAAATACTCTCCTAAAGCACTTTCTATACTATCGCGTTTTTAAAAAAAGTCTAATAGACTAGTAGACTGTTTAAAAGTATTTTCAAATAGTTACATAAATAGCAATTTTGGCTATAATGTGCTAATAGGACTAATAAGATTAGACCTAGACTAATAAGACTAGACCCATCAACATAATTTGTATTTTGCAAAATCATATCAAGTTTTTCTTAGAACTTCATACTTTATAATAACAACTTACATATAAGGTTGACCTTTCAACCTTTGTTTGTCCAAATATTATTGTGAAAAATCCTTAGAAGAATCAAATTAAGATTGTTAGCCGTATGAATAAATTTCGAATTTAATGCAAACCCCCGGATTTTAGTATCTGCAACTCTATCAGCGTCGCATTTATTGTTCTAGCACAGCCTTGGTGCTCCCATAACAAATATTGCTTTAAGCTAAAATAGAAAATTATTACTCACATTTTCCGGAACAATAAAGCGGTGCTAACCCAAATCTCGAAATAGGACTGGTAATTAGAGGCAAAACTGATTGTATTTTTAGTTTACACACAGCGGTGCTCTACAAATTTCATATCCGCAACAAATTTTGATTTTAAAGGTGTCGCCGTTGCTCTACCGAAAAAAAAACAGCTGGCCATTGGACAGAGTGCTGACCAACAAGATTCGGATCTCTTTAGTCACGAGCTTTATTTTAAGACATAAAAGTGTGACAGTTAATTTTAACCAAGCCAAAAAGAACAACCAATTTATCATTACAGGTACAACTTTGTATTAACAGCAGACAGTCGCTCTTTGCTGAAATACATGGGACCTATATATAGCCGCCATTTCTGCTGAAAGATATGGACCTTAAATTTTCGCAAATCTAAACAAAGACAAATTATTTTAATTTTATGGAGACATAGAGGTAATATAAAGAACGTTTAAATAAACTCGACCAGGTTCAATTTGGATTATATGGGATCTGTCTGTTGGCGCTGCGCTTAATTTTACGAAGATGTATGATACGTTTTGTTAAATTGAGACCTTTATGTTAGGATTTTGTGTAATGAGCAGCATGTGATCACTTTAGTATTAGGAAACTTACTAAGAAAACCGAAGTTAAAAATCAGCTTGACTAGTTTAATTCTTGCAGCACATTATTTGTGGTCGTGGTGAAACTTTTATACGATCTAAAGCAGAGCAACGCCTCTGTGCCTAAGTGTGATATATTTAAGTCTTAGTGACTCATCCAGATATCTCATTGCTGCCAGCAAACGTCGCCTTCTGGCGTTCCCAATTAATAAAACACGACGATCTCCTAATTATCGCACAAAGAAACACCTAAGCCGTTCAAACGACTCCTGACGTGATTTAGGTTGATCACATTCGGGATGGGATTAGTTCAGACTACGGCAGCTGAAGGCTCTGATTTATGCTCGTGCTAAAATAACGGAACAATAAATGTGGCCTCCTTTGGACGGCAAAAAAATAAAAACAGTGATAAATTTAATTAGACTATAAAGCCGAAACAGCTGCAACAGAAACGGTGACTCAGGACTGGGCAATTCCTGACTTTATACTTCTCCCAGATTGAGGTTCTTGAGACTGGCTGCTAACTTATGGAGACAAAATGTTTCCATAATGAAACCAACACGTAGATAAAGTGGGCCTTTTCTTGAGCTATCTCAGCTCTAAATTGTTATTAGTAAAATAAGAAACAATGAATAATACATATCCTAATTCTGGTTGAAATGGTGACTCTATTATAGTTATAAATCAAAGTTTGCACCTTAGGTTCTGCACAGAATAAAAGAAAATCCCATCACGTAACGTCAACACTCACCCATTGCCAGCCACCCACAGCTTTTTTTCTACAATTTACCAGTCACCTCCTACACTTAAGTACGGAAATCTAAACACAATTACCTATCCCGTGCATCAATAATAAAAGTTAGTCTGGCAGAGACGATTCGCATGACTAATCAAACCGGGAGTTGCGGCGACACCTTGATTGGGGTCTTGTGTTCCGAGGCCGGAATGAAGAAGGACGGGGGATCGGGTGCAAGTTCCCATTAATTCAACGCGTAATTTTGAGACGACACGCGTGTTTTAGACGGTGCGGTATGCGATCGAGGGCCAATTAATTTCTGGCAATAGAACCTGCACCTGGGTAAAGTGACTAACCTGCGAAAAGTGAAGTATATCGGTTGCAGGGATTCTCTTATTATTAGGACACAAAAAAATCAATAATTATACGAGGTGTCCCAAAATTAGGGGAAAATATTTTAACACCGTATTCAGCGTCGCAAAATTTGATAAAAAGTTCAAATAGACGTAAGTCCGAAAATGCTTCGTTACTAAGATACAGGGTGTTAAAGTTTGAAATTCTCTTTTATTTTACTGGGCCTACAAATTTTGAGATATTTTGTTCGAGTTTGGAGTACGTGACATAAATTATGATCTACCTTTCAAATGATTGTCAAAATCTTCAGGGTCTTATTTTTTCTGGGGTCAAGCTTTATTTTATTAACCGAATTTTTTAATGGTACGCCACTGGACGTTTATTTATTAGAATTTGCATTCTTTGTTCAATTTAGAGACAAACTTGTCCTCTTGCATTATCTTCGTATCTTCAACCGTTTTCGAGAAAAATCGATTTTATGTAATTCGGTTCGTCTAGCTCGCTATTAAAGCACTGACAGCGATATGGTTATTTTAGCTCTGTTTAGGTGGTAATGGTAAAATTTGACGTTAAGTAGCAGCGGTTTATGGAAATGACAAATAATATTCAGTCAAAATTAACGTCAATGTCACGCGGAAAACGTAATTTTAAAAAACAAATATTACTAAACTTTTGAAATAATGACTTATTTTTAGTTATTATTCTTTTTAATATATCTTATTACATAAAATAGTATAAGATACACGTTCCATAACGCCACTGTCGCACTCATCCATCCTCGTCGCTTCGCTCCTCGTTATGCAAACTTGGATTCGAGCGCCAATGTGCTGGGTTATGAAACTTGTATCTTAATATACTATTAAAATCCATTGACAGGCGACAAAAAATGTATTCAGAATTCATAATTGTTTAGAAGGCGGCCATGGATATTATCGCCATGTACAAACAAATGAAAAAATGTTGTCATTGTGTTGAATATTCCTGAACAAGATGTGAATTTTTGATAAAAATATGGACGGATTTTCTTATCAGGAACTATCCGATATTCATTTCATTTATGGTTACTGCAACGGAAATTCTCTGGCGGCATTGCGAGAGTACCGCAGACGATACCCGCCTCGTCAAGTGCCCTATTATAAAGTGTTTCCAAGAGTGCATAGAAATTTAGTAGAACACGGCTCATTTAAACATATCATAGGCCAAGGTCGCCCTATGACAGATTATGATTATGAAAGGGTATTAAATCATATTGAAGAAAATTCTCAAATTGGACTCCGACCGCTTTCTACAACCTTTGGTATACCAAGATCTAATGTAAATTTAAGTTCGTTTAAAAATAGCATAAAGTAATTCGAATAAAGTGTAAAGTCCCATTTTCACTGAAGGAACATTGGTCAACTTTTGAGTTTCTGCTGCTTATTTCTCAAAATGGTCCTAAAATTTCTGAACCTTAAGGTACTAAGTATCGCAAAATTCAATGTTAGCTATCATTTTCAAAGAGTTCAAGATTTGAAACCTGACGATTTTCCTACAAGAGTCGAATTTTGCCGTTGGGTTTTAAACCATGAACACATCTTACGAAATATTCTATAGACCGATGAAAAAACGTTTACAAGGAATGGCACTTTTAATTTTCACAAAACACATTATTGGGCTAATGAAAATCCGAAAGCAGTTAGACGCACTAATTTTCAAAACAACTTCTCAATAAATGTTTGGGCTGGGATTATCGGAGATACCCTGATTGGTCCAATTGTGATTCCCGACCGATTAAACGCCAACGTCTATTTGCATCACTTACAAAATGAAGTGCCAGAGTTATTGGAAGATGTCCCGTTAAATGTACGCCGTGAAATGTACTGACGGAACATGACGGAGCACCGGTTCATTATGGCCTCAATGTACGGACTTGGCTTAATAACAACTACCCGGAGAGATGGATAGGAAGGAGTGGTCCAATTGCATGGCCGCCACGACCTCCGGATTTAAATCCGATGGATTATTACTTTTAGGGACAACTGAATAACATGGTGTATTCAACCGAAGTAAATTTACGGGAAGATTTACTTCTAAGAATTAATAATGCTGCAGATGAATTAAAGCAGCAAGAATGTGTATTCAAGAGAACAGAAACATATTTGAGCATTTAATGAAGTAGGGACGTTCTATCATTTTGAAAACTTTTGCAATTTATTGATGCGCTTTGGATTTTTTTAACAGTGTTCTTAAGTTATGGTGTTACTCGTAATTAAAGAAAAGTTTCATTTCACTAGTTTAAAAAGTGTACTCTCACTCGAATGTAAGCCTTGAAAATGTCACTTTTGACATTTTCTATTCGTTTGTTTTTACATGGCGGTAATATCCATGGCCGCCTTCTAAACAATTATGAATTCTGAATACATTTTTTGTCGCCTGTCAATGGATTTTAAAATCGATTTTTCTCGAAAACGGTTAGAGATAATGCAAGAGACCAAGTTTGTGGCAAATTTCAATAAATAAACGTCCAGTGGCGTACCATTAAAAAATTGAGGTAATAAAATAAAGCTTGACCGCAGAAAAAATAAGACCCTGAAGATTTTGCCGATCATTTGAAAATTCTATCTAGGTAGATCAGAATTTGTTTCACGTACTCCAAATTGAAACAAAATATCTCAAAAATTGTAGGCGCTATAAAAGTAAAATAAAAGAGAATTTCAAATTTTAACAAATTTTTAATTTTGCGACGCTGAATACGGTGTTAAAATATTTCCCCTAATTTTGAGACACCCTGTATAATAATTCATCAATAACTGTACATATACAGATGACGTCTACAAATCATACATAGCGTGGTCATCTTGATTTACAAGTGTCAACAGGGTAAACAATACTTATTACAAGAGGTTGTAAAAAAATTTTTTTAACAAAAAATAGATCGTTTAAAAAATGTTATTTTTATCTCTGTGCTTTTCAGGTTATTTTAATTAATACATTTTATTTACTTTTTAAACAAAACATATGAGACTCTGTATTTTCATTAACTCTGTTATTTCGAAAAAAAATGCCAACATAAAATTGCAAAACAAGTAGCAAAAACCCAGCAAAAATGCTCGGTTTTGGCTATTTCAGTAAAATTTCATTTTCAAAAGTTTCCTTACAACAATAATAATTAAAATATTCGTATAAAAGATGGTTGTAACTTTTTTACTGTACTTACATATTTTTGGCACACATTCGTCAAGTCCCGGCCGTGTCAGAATCTCATAATCCTGGTTTCCCGTCTCCAAATCCCAACAGTGCTTAAAATGAAGAAAAAAATCATAAATACAAATATATACAAAGTGGTCACTTTTACATATTCACCATTGGGATCACCGAAGGGGTAACGCTTATAGGGTCGGCTAAATTAGTAAAAAGTTGCGCATTTTAATGCCCATTAAGAGGCCACCTTGAAATTAAATTTATCTATTGCGGTTTCCGAAATATCTCGAAAAAAGTGAAAGTATGTAAAAAATAAAAAAAAAACTCTGCCCTGAAGACTATCAACCCTATTTAGATAAAAAAAAATTTTTGATTTTTTTTCGCACAGATTTTTTTCTACGTCATCTAGTTTTTGCATACTGACCCTCTACTTTTTAAGTTTTTCTTATGAGCGCTATATTGGATTTTTATATAACAAAATAAAGACAAAAATTTCCTTTCTAGTGATGTATCACATATGAGCAGAAAAGTAATAACGCTTCCAAAAAATGCGTTTTCTCAGGTTAAATCAAGTCACCCTCTATTTTGACAGTGATAAATGGTGACAAAATTGTTTGCTGACCGCGTTACTCAAGTAACTAACTTATTTTTGCTACGACTGCCTCGAAAATTAACAAATGCGCAATACTAACTACCCTTGAATATCGCATATTGCAAACAGCGTGCGTAAAGTGCACATTGCGCACACTCTCATACAGCGCTTCTGATTGCTTGCACTGCTTGCATATACTTTAAAATGCGAATGATCATTTACGAAGCAAAATCGCAGTTGTAGAAAAAGTATAGTTTGCAATACGTACGAAAGTCACTCTTCACACTCTTGTGACGTTGTATCACTCGCCTACGGCTCGTGTTCAAACCGTCACACTCATGTCAAAAGTGCAATTTTCGACACTAGTTGCACAATATACTATTTCGGTAACTATTTAATCAAGTACTGCAGATTCAATGTCATGCATACGCAACCAGGAAAACTCAGCTGCTGCAGCGCAGAATTCTGAAGAAATGTTTCCGGAAAGGCAGCAACCAAGTCAAGTTATTTTTCGTCGTTTACGTCGATCACTTAGCTCAAAGTGGTACTTTAATAAAAGTAAGCAGAAATCGTTTTGCTCTCAACGATTGCAAAGCAATAAAGATTTTGGCACAAATTCATATAAAACCTGAAATATCCGAAAGGTAAGTTTCAACCAGTACAACATATACATCAGGGAGACGAACACAGAAGCCGTGAATTTTGCCATTGGTTTCGTATACAGCAGGTCAATGATGCCAATTTAGCGAAAAAAAAAATACTGTGGTCAGATTAAACGTCATTTTCTAATAGTGTGTCCATAATCCTCATTTGATGCAGGAGCCAGAATTCAAAATTGTTTTTCAATATTTGATGCGGACTTCTATTTGACAAGCTTTTGGGCCCTTATTTTATACATGCCCATTTAAATGGATAAAGATATTTAGATTTGAGTGTCAAAATGAGTTTGAAGAGATGTTGATGGATTTACTAGTAGATAATAATAACAATAAAGTAGCTAACAATAACTACCCCGTGTGAGGTTGCTTGTCCTCCATCGGGCGCCTCTCCAGGTGGCGGATAGGCGAACGCCTTCCAGGTATGGGTGGGGGGACCCCCACGGGGGGGCGGACCAAAACTAGCACTGAGTAGTGGTAGCTGGCTATATCAGAACTGAACATTGGCGGAAGTATTGCAAATACTAAAACAGCAATGGCTCCGACAGTAAACGGCACAATGGTAACCATGAAAACGGCGTTTACACAGCGGTGTAGAAAGGAAAGGAGAACTACTACACTATTAATTCTCCCAGGATAATCATGATAATGGCTGCAAAACTAAGTGACGGCCCCGAGTACGGGCGCCTCTTAAATGTGGCAGGGGTGCGAAGAATCTCCCGGCTAGCTATTGTCAAATTAAACAAAGATAGCGGACATCGAATAGGAACCTGGAATGTGCAAAGTATGTTTGAAGCCGGAAGGATACATAACACAATTAATGAAATGAAGAAACTTGGAATATCTATACTTGGTATCAGCGAAATGCGATGGCCCGGAAACGGTGATTGTATTATAAACGAGTATCGAGTCTACTACTCTGGAGAAGATAGCAATCATCATAGACATGAAGTGGCTATTATTGTCTCCAAAGGGCACCAATATCAGAGAGAATTATGGTAATGCGACTTCATTCCAAACCGATAAACATTAATTTAATACAAGTATATGCACCAACAACAACGTGTGAAGAAGACGAACTAGAAAAATTCTACACGGACTTAAACAGGGCGATAAAACAAATGAAGAATAATGAGATTACTATGTTAATGAGTGATTTTAATGCAAATGAGAGCGAAGGAGCCATAGTAGGAAAATACGGTTCGGGTACAAGGAATGAAAGAGGAGAACGTCTTGTGGAATTCTGTGCAGAGAACAACATTTGTTTAATGAATACCTTTGCCCAAAAGGCGCTTATATACGTGGAAATCACCAGCAGACGCAGAGGGTAATATCGTACGTAACCAGATAGATTTTGTAATAGTAAAACATCGATTCAGAAATATTATAACATCAGCCAAAACTTACCCAGGAGCAGATGTACTATCGGATCACAATTTATTGCTTGCCAAGTTGCAGGAAATAGATAGTATCGCCAGAAGATCAAGTCGAAAAGAAATGGACAAATATAAAAGGGGCTATTAAGGATAATATTCAAGATAAGCAAGAGCCGGTTAAAATTAAACCACGACAAAATTGGATGAGGTCTGAAATTCTTGATATGATCGAACATAGAAGAATACATAGAAATCGCAATGAAAATGAATATAAAAAATTGAATGCCGAAATAAGAAGAAATATAAGTAATGCTAAATCACAATGGTTCTCCCAAGAATGCAGCGAAATAGAAAACTACGAAAGAAAATATGATACATTTAATATGCACAAAAAAGTAAAAGAACTAACAACATTTCGAAAAAGAAACAGTCATGCGATATGAGACCAAAATGGCGATCTATTATTTGAAACACAATAGAAATTGCACAGATGGAAACAGTACATTAATGAACTCTTTTATGATCACCGACCTCCAAAACATAACATAACACAGGGTACTAACGGACTACCAATAACAAGAAAAATAACAAAAAGCGAAGTTGAGAATGCTATTCATTTGGCAAAATCCAGGAAAGCGATGGGACCAGATGAAATACCAACAGAGGTATTAAAATTAATAGGAGATAGCGGGAGTAAGTTATTGGTTGACTTGTTTAATACAATATACAATCATGCTTCATTGCCATATGATTGGCTAAAATCTACTTTCGTACCGGTCCCGAAAAAATCGAATACAAAAGGTCAGGATCATCGCACCATCAGCTTAATGAGCCATGTGCTAAAGCGTATAATCCATGCAAGAATATATAAGAAAAGAAGAACAAATGGGCGAGACACAGTTTGGCTTTCGAAATGGTCTGGGCACACGAGACGCGCTATTTGGTCTGCAGGTGCTGGTACAACGAAGCAGGGATGTAAATGCAGACGTGTTTTTATGCTTGCTGGATTGTGAAAAAGCGTTCGACAAAGTAAAATGATGTCCTTAAATCAACAAATATGGATGACAAAGATCTAAGAATCATAGAACACTTGTATTGGAAGCACACTTCTATTACACTTGTACGCCATAGTTAGAATAGATGCTGATCATAGAGAGGAAATCCAAATTCAGCGCGGAGTAAGGCAAGGACGCATTTTGTTCCCATTATCTTTAATATTTACTCAGAAAAAATGTTCACCGAAGCACTGAGGGATCATAATAAATGGACAACCAATAAATAATCTTAGATATGCAGATGACACCGTACTTATTGCCCGCAGTGATATTGAGTTGCAATCATTATTCGATTCTGTAATAGAACAATGCAGCAACTATGGTTTAAGCCTAAATATTAAAAAGACCAAATATATGTTATAAGTAAAGACAGGGTCATTGACGCGGGAATTCACGTTAACGGTGCACAATTAGAGCGAGAAGAAGCCATTACATACTTACGAGGTCAAATCACTGACAGATTGGATCACTCCATTGAGATACGCTGCAGAATCACCAAAGCAAAATCAGCCTTTTTCGATACAAGAAAATATTATGTGACCATGATATAAATATGAGATTTCGGACAAAAATACTAAAATGTTACGTGTTCTCCGTTCTTCTTTACGGAGTTGAATCATGGACGTTGACAGAAAGCATGCTTAAAAAGATCGAAGCATTCGAACTATGGTGCTATCGAAGAATGCTACGAATAAGCTGGATGGACAGAGTACGGAACGAGGCTGTCTTAAATAGAATGAAGAAAGAAAAAGAGCTGTCAAAAACTAATAAGGCTCGGAAGTTAGAGTACTTTACACATGTAATGAGGCATCAGGAAAAATATAGGATTCTGCACCTTATTATACAAGGACAAATAATTGGCGGGAGGGGTCGAGGAAGAAGAAGAACATCTTGGCTGAGGAATCTGAGACAGTGGTTTGGCCAGACTACAGAATCACTCTTTCGATCTGCTGCAAACAATGTCATTATAGCCAACATGATCGCTAACATTCGTTAAATGGATATAGCAGAACAAGAAGAACAATAACTACACTAGCTACATTAACAAACCTAAAATGGTTTCACGGAGAGACTGTTCTTGACCGCCATGTTGATCAAATGTTGGGTTTCTTGGGTAGTCGATCTGATGAACAGACCGACTACCCAAGAAACCCAACATTTGCTAAAATGGTTTCAGCAGGACAAAGCACCTTCCTATAAAGCAGGAATTGTTACCGATCATTTAAACAAATCATTTCCAGATTCCTGTCTTGGGACTAACAGTTCCTTGCGATGGCCAGATCACTTCGTCCAAATCTTCCGATTTACTTTCTGTGGGGTAAAAAGTTGAGTTTCGGATACCATCGCTGAGGGTATCGAAGTCATGTAAGAAAATATTATTGGAAAAAACGGAGCGTTGTATTTAACAAGAGGGACGCAATTTTGAACAATGCTTGTAGTTTGGGTTTTTACTGTTCCAGATTAAATAAAATAGTTTTAAACATATTAAATAGTTAAACAAAACAACATTATTTTGCATACACATTCTTACAGTAAATAACTTCTTCTTAAAAGCAATAGCAGATTGAGTAGGCAATGAATTTCATCTGTCAATGTCAAAGTTATGAATGATAATATAGAAAGATTGATTTTAGCAAAAAGCATTAAAAATGCATTTATTAAAAGCTTTTAAATTTTTTCTGCCCGTGTAATACATCACTACAAAAGGTAATTTTTTTCTTTATTGTGTCGTATAAAACCCAATATGGCACCAACGAGAAAAACTGTCAGTATGCAAAAACTAGATGACGTAGAACAAACTGTCAATGGCATGCAAAGCGCCATCCCAAGAAACGTCAGAAGTCTAAATTTTATCAAAATAAGATTAAGAGTTTTCACGGTAGGATTTTTTTTTATTTTTTGCGTACTCATTTTTTTTCAGATACTTCATAAACGGCGACAAGTAAATCAGGCAGTGTAGTTTCAATATGGCGTCTTAATTGACATTAAAATGCGCAACTTTTTCCTTATTTAACCGACCCTGTCTTACCCCTTCGGAGATCCCAATGGTGAACATTGTAAAAGTGACCACCCTGTATAATACATAAAATCAGCTTAGCACTCAAGTAATAAAATGATTTGTCCTCCAAGTGAGATAGTGAGTGAAAGATAATATCAGTCTTTTATATAAACAATGAAAGATGTCCTTTCTTCTCTTATTTTTCCTTACTCTCCCTTACTCTAACTTCAGTGAAACACAGAGGACAATGGACTGCAGGAAAAAATATTGTTACGCCCGACCGTCAGTCTACAGATTCGAGCCGAAGCGGCAACGCCGAGAGCAGACCGCGACTCCATCTAAATAGACTAAAAGAGAACCGGGAACAGTCGCCACCGTTCTCGAAAGTAGGAGTTTTTACTGCCTGAACACACTCAGGCCGGGTATATAAACCAGCAAGCTGCGCGAGAAGGAATGGAATAGATGGTGCAGTGTAGTAAATAAGCGGACAAGCGAACAGTGCGAATTGTTAGTAGAGAGTAATTGAGTTTTAATCGTGTTGTCCTAGTTAAAAGTATATAAAAGTGTGTAGTTAATTGACGATAAATTACTGGAACCCGTAACCCGTAACAAATGGTGTCAGAAGTAGGATAATTTATGAGTGTACGGACAAACGAGTCGACGCGCGCGTGGAATTTTGCGTGGTAAGGACAGTGCAAGAACTTTGGTGTTTTCTACATGCCATATACTCGATCTACGACAAAAATCATGGATGAACTGGCAGCACTTATGGAAATGCTAAAGAAGGACAAAGAGGAACAAAGAAATTTTCTGGAAGAACAAGAAAAACAAAGGCAACTTGAGAAAAAGGAACAAGAAAAATAGAGGCAACTTGAGATAAAGGAACAAGAAAAAATCAAGCTGCTCTGTTTCAATCATCGACAGATGATCGTCGCGAGTTGCAAGAACTTGTCTCAACCAAAATGACTGAAATCAAAAAGACCGAGTAGATCAAGACAAACATGAAGTAGAGATGAAAATGACATAGTTGTAAGAACGGTGGCGCACCTGGGAAACACGTCGCAGTGCGCCAATTTCAACCGCTGAGCGAATAAACATTACTAAGCCTCCAGTTTTCGACGGCACTACTTCTTGGAGCATTAAAGAAGAAGACAGATTCGGACAAGGCTACCAAACTTTTAGTAGCTTTGAGAGGAAAGGCTGTAGACATCATGCCTATATTGTTGACCACTGAAAAGTGTAATTACAACGCAATTGCCGCGGCGTTAGAGCGGAGGTTTGGTAATGCTCATCGCGAAATAATCTACCAGACAGAACTACAGTTGAGGCAGCCAGGGGAAAACCTACAGGTTTGGAATGGACATTGAGCGTTTGACAAGATTAGCGTATCCTGCGGCTCCCTCTAATTGCTAGCTATCAGTCCAGCAGTTAATCGAAGGAGTTCGCGACAGTCAAATGAGATGACATTTGAGGTTGATTCGTCCTTCCAGTGCAAATGAGGCATCAATTCGGGCATTGGAGTGTGAAGCGTTGAGAATAAACACGGGCCACAGAGTTAGAATAGTTGACGTACAAGAAGAGCCGCAGCCAAACTGAATCTTAAAGCAATTGTTGGACAAGCAGCGTGAATTCAGGAAGCAAATGACTTCATATTTCGAGCAATCAACGAGCAGGGCACATGACACTGGTTACAGAAGAAACATGGACCGAAAATGCCGACCTACACAAACCGGGATCTTGTTTCAACTGCGGCAGAATGAGCCATTTTAAAAGGGACTGTCGCGTTCGAAGGGAAAGGAATCAGACTCCGCCACTACGACAATCTGGCGGACTGATACATCAGCCGGAAAACTAAGACCAGTTAGAGTGAAGGTGCGAACGCTGACTGGCCCCACGGAGGCCACCAGGATCATTAGGATTGGACAGCTTGGAAGAAGCCTCACCATTCCTGGCAAAATTGAACATCGTCCAAGCAGATCTCATAGTAACGCAGAGGCATTATCTGCAGGCCTTGTAAAGGGGAATGTCGACACTGCCAACGAGTAGAACAACGAGATGGACCGCGCATTCTTAGGAGAACCAGGATTGACGTCGACGAACATTGAACCACTGAACAAATGAAGGTCGAACAAACAACCGATAATGCTGTGGGGTTAATACGTCAATGGAAGTTGGAAAATCAAAGACCTGATTGGAAGGACATAGCAGATAAGAGCCCGGAAGTAAAAGCCATGTGGGCTCAATGGAATTCCTTGGCAATTCAGAATGGTTTACTGAAGAGGACTTGGGAAAGCCCCGACGGGAAAAGTGCCACGCTCGAGCTTGTCGTAACAGAAAGATGTCTCTGGCAAGACATCTTTCCAGAGTGGAAAGATGTCTTGCGAGAAATCACAATGGAGTGTCTGGAGACCATTTTGGAGTGAATAAGATGGATAGAATTCGGAAAAGGTACTACTGGGTGATTTGCGAAATGATGTCAAAGAGTAATGCAGAAATTGTGATACCTGCTGCTGCGTAAAAGGACCCCAAAGAAAGACTAGGGGACAAATGAAGCAATACAATGTTGCCGCACCATTTGAAAGAATTGCGGTCGACGCGGCAGGGCCTTTTTCAGAGACGGACGATGCCAACAAATACATCTCAGTTGCCATGGATTATTTCAGTAAATGGCCTGAAGCTTATGCCCTACCAAATCAGGAAACTAACACCGTGGCCAGGGTTTTGGTTGACGAATTCTTCAGTAGGTTCTGCGTACCTTTAAAGCTTCATTCGGAGCAGGGACGAAATTTTGAATTGCAACTTTTCAAGATTATGGAACTTCTGGAAATCCACAAAACAAGGACAACTCCGTTCAATCCACAATCAGATAGCATGGTCGAGCGTTTCAATCGAATCATGGAACAATACCTCTGCAAAATGGTTGCGGACCACCAGAAAGATTGGGACAAATGTCTGCCTCTTTAATGATGGCTTGCAGAGGTGCAATGCGAAACACGACAGGACATACCTCTGCAAAGGTTATATTTGGTAAAGAACTTCGTCTTCCGGTAGATTTGTTGTACGGATAGACAGCCAGATATGACCTAATGGCGAATTCTGCAGGGTTTAAGGCAGGTGACCTGGTGTGGCTATATAATCCACAGAGGAACAAAGGAAAGTCTCCCAAGTTGTCTCCAAGTTGGGAGGGTCCATATACAGTCATCAAACGGATCAACGATATGATATACAGGATCCAACATATCCCTACAGCAAAGATGAAGGTGATTCATCTTGAGCCGTTAAAGACTTACAATCGTGGAGATTTCTCTGATCGGGACGATCAGAACTAAGAGGGGGGCAATGTTACGCTCGACCGTCGGTCTACAGAGATTCGGGCCGAAGCGGCAACCGCGACCCCGGGAACCAATTTAGACTAAACGAGAACCGGGAGCAGTCGCCTCCGCTCTCGAAAGTACGAGAGTATGTTTAGGCCGGGTATATAAACCAGCGAGCCGCGAGAGATGGGATCGAATAGATAGTGTAGTGTGTAAATAAGCGGACAAGAGAACAGTGCGAATTGTTAGTTGAGTGTAATTGTGTTTTAGTCATGTTGTAACAGTTAAAAGTAAATAAGTGTGTAGATAATTGACGATAAATTATTGGAACCCGTATCCCGTAACGATATTTACAAAAAATTAACTGACAATATACACACATTGCCTTTTTAGTAAGGCAGAAAATCTAGAGATTTTTACTTATAACACAAGGCAGTACTAGAATTCTTTAAATACTAAACATGGTACAGACACAAAATGGCAAATGCGCCAGCATTTTCAGCGAAAATTTAAAAATTTGCTATAGCACTAAAGTCAGTGGGGGAAACTCATCTGAAATATTTTCCATATGACAGAACTCTCGGGAAAACCACTCAAAAGGTGATTGCAAAATTCGATTCTACTGTTAGTTCTAAATAATTTTTTGCAAATAGACCATGCTCCTAAAGACAACCCTTTTCAATAAAATGCTGCTTAAGAATCGGAATTTTTTAACTTTTAAGAAACAGTAAAACCTAAACTGTTGAAGATATAGAGGAGGTCATTATTATTTTTTATGACCTCAACTGTCTGACATTTTGTCAGAAAGAATTCCTTAAAATAAACCAAAACTACCACCGTTAGAAAGCCTGTAAAAAACTAAGAGGGAAAACGCATACTATTTTACTGTAACTTCAAACATTTAAATTTTACAGAGTTTTGAAAGTTGAAAAACATGATTTTCAAGCTAATTTTTTTTTTATTTAAGAGTGGTTCAATTGGAATAAATAAAGATGGTGTTGGTTTCTATTATAATTGAAAGTGCTGCCAGCTTAATTGGTGAGGGAAAAAGATGGAGTAACAAAATACTTTTCTCACTCCATCCTTTTATGCCAAAAAATGCATAGCCAATAAACCCTTGACATTACCACTGCCAATTCCATCCATGTCTCGTTACTTATATCTATACAACAGAAACAGATTTAAAAGTCTGGTGGCTTTTAAATGGAATTGATTAGAGGTAATATCACAGACACAAAGTATGCATTTGCAAAAAAACACTCTTTAAAATAGCCACTTAAAAACTCACCCAGTACCCACATATAGATAAAAAATCATTTGCTATTAAGTGACATGAACTTACAGGATCAACTGCCACAGTGAGAAGACCCATGTCAGCACCAGGTTGTGGCAGTGTCATAGCCACAGAATCCCCATTAGTATCAAGAACATCAGAGAATATCTCTTCAATAGCTTCCTCAGCCACCTCCTCCTCCTCATATATGTCATCAGTTGCTTGAATTGGCTCATCAGCACCAGGCAACAAGGCACATAAATGTTCCATTTTCTCAACAATCTAACAAATGCAGCTTAACAATAAAACAATATCTGAAGGCAAATAAAAACTATAGGAAACTTTTACACAGTCATAAACCTTACCTCATGCATACTGGGCCTATTGTCCGGATCCTGGTCCCAGGCTTGTGTCATTATCTTTTCCACACATGGAGGACAGTTGCGCAACAATGGAGGCCTCTTTCCTTTATGAACAGCCCACATTATTGAGAAAGCTGAGCTTGATTGACTGTAGAAAGGTTTTTTTCTCGATATCACCTCCCACAAAATGATGGCCCAGCTATAAACATCACATTTTTCTGTGTAGTGTGTAGAAGTGAAAACCTGCATTAGCAAATTAAAAATGATAAGATCAGAACTTGGCTGAAGGTTGAACAGTAAGTACCTCTGGAGCCATCCAAGCTGCAGATCCTTTATTATTTGTCATGTAGGTGTTCTTATCAGCTGCTGTCCCAAAGTCACATATTTTCAAGTTAATTCCTCCATTTATAAGAAGTAAGTTGGGTGGTTTTAGATCCCTGTGTATGAGAGGTTTTGGCTTCATTGCATGAAGATATTCTACTCCCTATATGCATTAGAATGAGATGTACCTGGAGTCACTTTAGCTATTTAGGCATCAAAACTTACTTTGGCACATTGGTAGGCCCAAGACAGAGCATGAGCAAAGGAATATCCTAAAGTACATGCTTTGTGTAGAACATTAAATAAAGAACCACCCTCAGCATACTCCATAACAAGAAAAAAATGGACACCCCTCGTGCAGGCTCCATATAGTTTAACTATATTTTCATGTTCAACGCGGGACAGCTGCCTGACCTCCACCAAGAAGGACTGTTTCTCAGCATCTCTAGTGATGTTTTTTATAGCTACTGGCCTCTCATTCCAGAACCCTTTGTATACAACTCCAAAACTGCCTTCACCAACGGCCTATAAAGAGTTTAAGTAAAGGACCTGTTTCCCTCTTTTTTAGTGTATTTAAAATTTCAAATTAACAGAGGACTAAAAAGTCTCAGCTAAGGGGAATTAAATACCTCATGAAGGACCACCTCTTCGGGGTCGATTTCCCTGGTGTTATACTGGGTTTCGCTATCCGGTGAATCAGGAGACGCCATCGGGTTTTCTAATCACATATTTGTTGGAAATTGTGCCAAAATTTGAGAAAGGAACTTCGAAAATAATCAGCCAACAATTTAAAGAAAATTATTTATAAATAAAAAATTTGAGGAAAACTGAGGAACTTCACGTCATAACTGTCAGTAGTGTCAATGGTTGTGTCGCTTGTCTATTCCAATGTCATTGCTGCCATTGTCATTACTAGAAGTGGAGATCACGGAGTCTATAGGTCAAGGAGACCAAAAGAAATAAGGAAAATTTTAAATTTAACTCCTTGTTTATGAATTTTCAACAAAAGGCGTTTCATGAGTTGACAATGTTATTCGCAAGGTTACTTATTGTTGTGCAAACTGACCTCTCTGTTTGCATGTGGTGAGTTTACGTGTCGCAGCATGGCAGCTCTGTAAGCCATTTTTCGAAGCTTTTAAGCTTTAAACTTAAGGAAGTTTTTTCTGTTTTTTCAGAATAAACCAGCCCCTTGCGATGCCCTAAACGATTTAAATTTTCGTTGAAGAGCATTTCTTTTGTTAGTTTTTGGACGGGCACTTTCACAATTTCTTGGGAATTCCGGCCATAAAACATGAAACCCTACAAATGCCCTTCTTCTTTACCCGGCAACGACGCCCTTTTAATGATTTATGGCCTTTGAAAGAATTTCAGACCTATACATGACCCGAACAATAGTTTAGTAATTAAGGCGATTTTGGCAAATATCGTTAATTGAAATTAAAATCTTATTCTCTCATCAGATAGAGCTTTTAATTTCTTATCCTTTTAATGTAAATTTGGGCAATTTATGTCTTGATTGACTGGGAAAGGAAATTAACGGTCAATTTAAATAAAATGCTTTAATTGTAAATTACACTATGTCATGTGAACTGTCATATTAAAGAGCATCATTTATTCTATCCAATGATCACATTTTCAATTTACTTCTTCCAGCAGATCCAGAAAAGCTCATTTTCTAAATTTATGTCCGCGCTGTCCGAAGCGCCATATAGTCGCCACTGGTCAGGGTGGTATCAATTTTTTCTGGAGTACCCTTTCGGGGATGACAAGTACCGAGAGGGTGGTTGAGAGGATCTTCGAAACTCGAAAGGGGAGACGGTTTTTGAACTCGCGAGAGTTACGATCTAACCGGAAAGACGGAAAAGTTCGAATGTTATACCGCGAGGAAAAAGTCATTCCTGGACTACACCATTCTGATTATCGCCAATTCGCATTTTGTTCCCCTTTTTGAATCCTGTTGTAAGTTCGCCGCGTTAATTATTAGTATTTTTAGTTAGTGCCAAAACAATTAAACCGCTTATTGCCCGCCTACGAAAAGTTTCGTGGAGTGTTCTTTCGGTTGTGCCATATAGTGTTAATCCACCTTTGCCCTTTTCCTGAATAGGCCATTTTCTTGCAGATAGCGGATACTTTGCAGACGCAGGAGACTTCCGGCAATTAATTATTTGTAGAGTAGTTGTGGAAGTTGAAACATTTAGCATAATACAGTAGAGATTTGCTCACCGTAATATCAAGAATCCCAGCGACCTGGAAGAATTCTTTTCTCTTCAACACTGCGTCGTTAGTTAATTTTCTTTGTTGTTTCTTCAATTTTAGTAAGAAATCGTGTACCCGTCAAGCACGTTTCTGGGGACCACTGAAACTTATCGCGAAAAGTTCACGTCCGCCGCTATTTTATTTCAAATTCCTGAGAAAACTGAAAATTGTTTTTTTAATTTTTAATTAATTACTTTTTGATTAGTTTTTTTAAGGCGTTTTGTGGGTCTTGTTTTAAACAATAAAACCTTGCTGGCATCCCCAAACTTTTAGATTTTACTTTATTTAAATTAGCATTTATTAATTACATCCGTTTGGCAATACCATGGAATAATCGGCCTTTTGCCCCCATAATCAGCGACCTAAGGGACAAAAAAATAGATAGATCCTTTCCGAGGGTTGGGTACCTCTTGCGTGGTAAAAGAGATTTGGCACACGAAAATACATTGGACTTAGAAAATCCACGTAGTCAAATGTCATCAGACTCATCAGACGCGGCGACGGCAACACAGCAGTAGCTTCAACCACAGCCGCCCCCACGCAACGACCGCTTATTAGCGGCCGGGGGTCACTGCGCGACATTATGAGCATACAAATTTTATAAGGAAATTTATTGTCGAACCAGTCTAAGTTTGCGACAAGGAGCCATATGAACGTATATCCTATAATATTTTTTCTATTGACAAAAATATTTTTATATTTTCAATAAATTTGAATTTAATTTTCTCCAATATGATTTTTTTTGACTTCTAATAATCTAATATTGTTTCAGGTTAGTAGGCATGACAAGCATTGCCACTGCCGCCATTTTTATTTATAATAAACGTCAAATTTTGACATAAATAGTTATCAAAAACTTTCATATTAAAAGATTACTAGGAACCAAGAAGTTATAGTAGTCACTATCGTTTCATTTTAAATCTTTATTAAAATGATAATTGTTTATTTAAAAGGTACAATTTAAATTTATTAAAATATTACGAGGCAAAAACCATAACGGGTGTCGAAAAGATCTTCAATACCGTTTTGACGTCATAACAGTGCGGTAAAAACTGTTATATTAACACCAAAATAGAAAAAGTATGTACACTATTTATTTAATGACTTGATATCACATATTATTCTTAATATACCTAGGGCTAATAAATGTATAATACTAATACAGTATAATATTACTAATAAAAAAAAGACAATAAGTCATTATGTAATTATAACTATATATAGGCATTTTATCTTAAAGTCTAAAGCGGAACGGTAAAATTATATATCTAACGCTAATATACACAAAAACACTGAGCATCACTTTTACTCCAAAAAATCAATATGATTGATATTAGATCAGTTTAATTATGTACTTTTCTATTCTAGTAGTAAGTATTTATTCTAGATGTAAACAAAATATTTTCTTAATCACATAATAAAATCGTCAACTATAAATGAATACTATCAAGTTATAATTATATTTATAATAGTAAGATTGGAATTTGTTTTAAGAACATAATATATATTAGATACATAAATAATTAGGCTTTGGCAAGTTTGAAAACTGAGGCTTTTTCTAAAAACTGTTGCCTTCTTAATGCTTTTTCTTCTTCTTCTCTCTTTCTCTCTTCCTGTTCCTGACGAATTTCCTCTTCAAATTTGCTCTTTTTATTTACCTCATTAATCTGCAATTAATCACATAAGCGCTTAATAAACTGTTAATAACTTCTAGATATCTTTCATAAATCCATACCTTGGCTTCAAAGAACTCTTTGGCACCATTTACTCCCACTTTGTCAACGTCGATTTCGGCCAAACGAGCCAGCTGGCCCAATCCGGAGTCCTCGTCCAGTTCTCCTGCTCGTGCCTTGCGGAACACCAACATAAACTCGTGAAAAGAAAGTCTTCCATCGCTGTCCTCGTCAACCTACATGATTGTCCAGAAGCATTTGTAATTTATTTATGAGATGTGGGGCGCTTTGTTAAATCAAATAAAATTACCTCCTTAATCATTAGTTTCAAGCCAATGTGTGTTTGTGGAGCTCCAAGAACTTCCATCATGCGTTTTAGTTCGCCCAAACTCAAATATCCATCTTTGTTGGTGTTGAATCTGAAAGAATGAGGAGATAAATATTATATATCACAGCTAAAATATGTACAGTTAATTTGTGTATTGTAAAAAAGTAAAATAACTCATAAGACAATAATAACACTCTTGTCCCGTAACGCGTAGACCTTATCGTACATTTAGATTCGTATATTGACATTGATGTTGATTGTCGATGTCGCTTTTGACAGCAAACAGCTGACTATGTATCAAGAGCGTGAAAGTTTACGTGTACAAACTCGGTTCGCTTATCGCCTACTTTCCTCGTAATTTGGCAATGGATAATTAAAATTACCGGTGTTGCATTCATTCCAGGCTTATCGCAATGAAACTGTCTCATCGTAACAATGCAGTGCTTAAACGTGATAAAGCTGGTATTGTGCGCGGCGACACTTAACCAGTGTTTTGCTTTCTTCAGTCAGCCTCAGAACCAGAAACATGAAACGGACGAGTGTTTCTGCCAGTTGCAGGGCAAAATTGACGAATGCTCGTGCAATATCGACACCGTGGATAGTTTCAACAACGTGAAAATCTACCCCAGATTGCAAAGCCTGCTGATCAAGGACTATTTCAGATTTTTTAAGGTAAACCTTAAGAGGCCGTGTCCCTTTTGGCCCGACGACAGTAAATGCGCTATGCGCTACTGTCACGTAGAATACTGCGAAGAAACTGCTGTCCCTGCAGGGCTAAAAGGTGACCATGGGGCTGGCAATCACAATAAGTACACAGCTACAGCTAGTGCGGAAAAAGACTGCACTGAACATCACAACCTTGGATACCTTAATAAAACATTGAGTGAAAAAGCCCAACTTGACATGGAGAAGTGGGCGGCACATGATGATGCTCAAGATAATTTTTGTATTGAGGATGACCAAGGTAGGGATTAGCTTATCTAAATTTGTATAAGACATGATATATTATATTTTGTTCTCTTCTTTTTTATTATTAAGGTGATGGAGCTGAATATGTGGATTTGCTTCTAAATCCTGAAAGATACACTGGATATGCTGGTGAATCCGCCCACCGAATCTGGCACACAATCTACTTAGAAAACTGCTTTAGGCCAAAGAAAAGCTTTAGCTTCAATCCCTACATACAAACTGCTATGCTTAACAACATGTGTTTGGAAGAAAGGGCTTTCTATCGGACAGTGTCAGGCTTACATGCTAGTATTAACATACATCTTTGTGCCAACTACTTGCTCTCCAGCAAAAATGGATTATCTCTGAAAAATCCAAAAGGCGACTGGGGACCAAACTTGGAAGAGTTTAAAAGGAGATTTGCCCCTGAATATACTAATGGAGAGGGACCAAATTGGCTGAGGAATTTGTACTTTGTGTACTTGATTGAGCTGAGGGCCATTGCCAAAGCCGCCCCATATTTGGAAAGAGAATATTATTACACAGGTAAAAGATATGTCTAATTATTTGCTTTGCTTTTTATCTTTGATTACAATATTATTTTTATGAGGCAGAGGCAGATTGCCCACATTTAGGATGTCTGCTTATGGTTACATAAATATTTTTTAATACCCCTGATATTAAACAAGATTAATTTTTATAATGAATTATTGCTTAGATAAGAAGTAGCTACTATTCCAGAGAGATTAGATACATCATTCATTTGTAACATGGGAGATTAGCAAGTTTTAATCATTTATTTTATTTAGCCTGCTATAGAAATTTTTTAGAGAAATATTAGGATAAGAATTAGCAGTAATTAAAACTGTTATTTACTTACTATTTTCGAGAAATAAATAATACTTTTCTACTCGATTGAAACTACAACGAGAAAGATATAAGAATAAGTTTCTGGTTAGGTTGAAGGTCAGTCAAACAAAATTTCTTGTCAGAAATATGAGATACATACAAGTATGACATACTTTTTGCTGCCCTAGAAGATTCGGGATTGATTTGACTGCAGTTTGTTTTGCAAGTAGGTTTGTGGTTATGGACAAAAATTATGAAGTTAAGGTGAATGGTTTGGTTTGGATCAATAAAACGACTACGGGATATAAACTGTTATAATTATCGACGTTTCGGCTCTAGAACAGAGCCATCCTCCGGACACTAAAAATTATGATCAATTTAAAAAAAAAACATTTGAAGTTTATATTAACAAATGCTTATATTTTATCATTTAAAAGTTTATATTTTAATGTGTTAATGATAGTCTTTGTTAGGTTCCTTTTTTTGTAACATAAACTTTTATTTTTTTTTTAAATTGATTGTGGTAATTTGTTATTTGCATTTTGTAGAATTTTTATTGTTGGGTGCATTTATTGCATGTTTTTTTTTTTAAAAAAATGTAACTGTATATCTTGGTTGTCCCCAATTAGAAGAGGCCATATACAAAATTTGGATCACCTAAATGCAACAATGAGGAAGAAAATATTAAATAAAAGGTCGAAAAAAAATTAAATTTAATAGGCAATTAAAAACGAATTTGATTGGTTTGGCGTCATTACACCTAAATATATTGCCAGATTTATGGGCTAACGGCGTGGATGCCAAGAATATCATCTGTTAATTGTACTGTTATTGTACAATTTCTTTTTGACTACTGAAATAAGAAAGAATTTTACCAAACTTCAACTTTAGAAAGCAAAGAGATAAATCTGAAACAAATCATACGATAGTGCAGTGTAATTATTGAATTTTAATAAACTTATAGAAGTTGAAGCTATTCAGGTTTACGAACACGCTCAGAGTACACACAGTAAGCTTTTGTTTCGATTTTTACCATCATTTGTAATAAGTACGAGAGAGATAGACCGCTAGCGTTACTGTTCTCGTCGTCAATCATCCAACCAGAAACAAGTCTCTGCTTTATAACTGGCAACATTGCTCTCTGCCTTGCTGTTCCAAGTATATCTTGAAAATCTACGAAGGCGTAGAAGGGCCAACAAGATTTTTTTTCTTAAATTCCGAGTTCAAAGTCGGAATTTAGTTAAATTCCGACTTTGAACTCGGAATTTAAGAAAAAAAATCTTGTTGGCCCTTCTACGCCTTCGTAAAAATCACAGTCAAACCTTAATAAATATTTTTAGTCAAGGATTTTGCACTGTTTTTCTGCCTTTAAAAGCACAAAATCAGTTACTATTTAGTTACCGCCAATGATGCGGACAATTTCCTGAAACAATAACCTAATAATAGTGCTTAATTGCAGGAAATTTTAAATGGAGACGTACCGTTTATCACCAAGGGCGAATTTTAAAACTCACCAGGTCATTTACCTGGTAGATCAGTCACCTGGTTAATCCATTGAATTGCTCGATGGCCATCACATGACAAGCCTAACCAGTAGATGACCTTATGAGTTTTGGAATTCGCCCTAACCTATAATCTACAAGTGTTTTATTACGCGCGGCCTTAGTGCAATGTGCAAATTCGACGATGAAGTGTGGTCTTGGGTCCAGCTATCAAAAACTGATTTTAAGGACCCGTTGAGTGAATTCTTGCCCAGTTGAGTTTTACAGTAACCAATCTGGCCATATAGTTCTTGCAGCTAAATAAGCCTGTTAAAACTGGAGAGCATGAAGAAATGGATATTATTAGCTTCACATGTAATTACTAAATTACTTCATTAACGCATTATCTTTCTCTTTCTACCTCTTTATATATATGGCGCTTTAAACAAAGACAAACATACACGCGTTTCTTGTACAATTTGACACTTTGAACTTTTATTTGACAAACGTCAAAGCAAGTACATTTTTTAAACCTCTAACAGTTCAATTTAAAACGATATTTTGGCAACATCGCCCGGGGGTGAGTTTCTACGTCACAACTCACCGAATTCGTCAGAGGCGTTTTGGCGGGAATTTGAATTCGTTCGCTGTTTTTATGGCATTTTTTCGCTAATGATTCATTTTAAAAAATTAAAAATTTGTAGTTAGGTGATTAGGTCAAAATGAATCGAATTATCCAATGAAAAAAAAACGTACAAGAACCCCATTATAACGGTTCACATCCCGTAGACGTTTTATTGATCCAAACCAAACCATTCACCCGTAACATCTATATCTGGGATCACCAATAACAGCTGCTCAAAAATTAAGAATATGATTACGACTATGACTAAGAAGTTGGATAAACCAAGCCTAAAAGCGGCTTTACACTGAAAGTTTGACTTCAAGGAAATGTGAGAAATTAATTTGATCACTTTTTGCCTGAAATCATTTATATTCTTGGATGTCCAAGTTTTGTTTTACACCTATTCAAAGTTTTAAGTTAAAGCTGTCAATTATCAGTTTTGCCAACATTAAGGAAACAAATGATATTTTCTTAGTAGAGTGCATATTTGATATGGTATTTTAATTAAAGTAATAATGATCGTTAAAACGTATAAAAATACTTACATCTTTAGCACAACCCATGTTTTATGTACACTGTAGTTATTAAACTACAATAAACCAAAAATAAAAAAAAGTAACCTCACTTTTAAGTGTGTGGCAATACCAAATCAGGAAATGTGAAGTCAAAGAATTGGACGAAATGGGAACAATTTCGTGAATAATTGGACCTACAATTATTTAAAGCTAAATTTGAAGTCCAATTTTGTTTTACGCCAGTATAATTTGGCCTTGAATCTGCTTTGATGTCACTAATTGGAGGTCAAACTCTCGGTGTAAAGCCGGCATTAGTTAACACTGTTAACACAATTGTACTATCTAGTGTTAACACTGTACATTTTTTCAAACATTATAACACAAATAGAACATACCAACTGGGGGTAATAAAAGGCAATTAATAAGCCAACTGAAATCCTTTATAGTGATGCAGAATTAGGTATGAAAAATAAAAAAGTCTTTTAAAATGTTAAAATTGAGATGTGAGAATGTAAGTTTGGCTAACTTTCATTAATCACTATAACTCTGTAACCAGTTGTTACCAAGGGTTACCTTTTAGGAAACGACTCGGAAGACTACGACACAAGAATGGCAGTAAAAGACCTCTTGTCCGTCATCCAGAAATTCCCTGACCATTTCGACGAAACCAGCATGTTTAGAGGTTCTAAAGAAGCTGAGAAGCTAAAGTACGAGTTCAAACAGCACTTCCGAAATATAACGAGGATAATGGACTGCGTGGGATGCGACAAGTGCAGGCTATGGGGCAAGCTGCAGACCCAGGGCCTGGGTACCGCTCTAAAGATACTGTTCAGCGGCCAGTTTGACTACGACGTAGCTGGAAATCTGGTGAACAAAAAGGACATGCAGCTAAGTAGAAACGAAATAGTGTCCCTGTTAAACGCGATAGGGCGGTTGTCCACTAGTATCTACAAGCTGGATGACTTCAGGCAGATGTTGAGATAATATCAGGTGAATGAGCTGTTAGTCGTATGGACCATGATGATTAAAATTGTGGTGATTGTCTATTTCAGTTGTGTCAGGTATTGAAGGTGACATAAAGTAACAGTCCATGACAAGTTCTTGTTGAAGTAATGACAAATAGTAAAAGATTTGTTTTTCTAAATTTGGAAGTATAAATGTTTGTGTTAATAATTTTTTTAGACTAAAAGTTTCTTTATGTCTGCTTTGTATGATTTAATAAATAAAATTTGGCCCAAAGGACTTAGAAACTTAAGGATTAAGAAAACCTCTTAACTAAATCTTTTTTAGAAAAAAACAAATAATTTAATAAGTTGAATTTTAAAAAGTTACGCTTTTCATAAAATGAACGTTCACTACTCTGATCAAAGACTTTAAGCGTTAAATTGTAAGAATAATCCAACTATTATGATGCATTTATCTGTTATTTAGGTGTAATCTGTGATGTATATGATAGGTTAGGTATAAAATATTTATTTATATCTGTTTTTATTTTTATTTATTAATAAAAATGTGCACAGAAACCATTTTTCTTTATTTCATTAACTACAATATGACACAGGCGTCATGCGTAACTGCAGCACTAATTGTGTTGTTCTTTTCTTGACTGCACCAATGGTGTTCCCAGATATTACTGAATATTATAGTAAAAATTTTTCAAGTGGAATATTCTTTAATAAATATTCTAGTAATATTCGGAATATTTATCTTTAAAAATAAAATTGTTTAATGAGTTTTTACTTGAAATATTATTATAATTTTTAAAGTGAAATGCTATAATTATATTTCCAGGAATATTCTAGTTGGAATAATGCAGGAATAAACAATAAGTTATATAATAAATCTCACCAAAAAAAATCCAGTAGGAAAGACCAATAGTTTGGGAAATAGGACCCTTCAATGGTCAATTTTTAGGTGCTTTTAGAATGTGCCTTGGAGGCATATTTAGAAAAAAATTCACTTACGGAACTATTTTACTCTTATTATGTTTGTTACATTAATAAGGGATGGAAATCGTCTTATTCCCAGCAAAAACGGCAAATAAAAATTACCATCATTTTGCAGTTGGCCAAAGAGGGAGGGGAAGAGGTATTTCCTCTTTTTTTTTCTCAATTATGTCACTTTGGGAGATAAACCCCTTCAGTGGTCGATTTTTAATAAATCCACTTACGGGACTAATTTTCCTCTTATTATGTTCTATACGTTTACGGGAAATTGAAATCGCCTCCTTCCGATCAAAACCATCAATCAAATCGAAATTAACCAAAAGGAGGGTATTTCTTCTTTTTTCTCAATTTCCAACTTTGACTGTCTGTAACTTTAGAACGAGTGGAACGACTGGAGTGGATCCAACGTTTTTTTTCTGTTCTTCTTGATGTTCTCTTTCACCGTAAATTAAAGAAAATCCTGCAAGTTTGATAGTTTGGGAAAAAAGACCGCTTCGGTGGTCGGTTTTTAGGTACCTGTATGGGACTAATTTCACTCTTATTATGTTTTGAACGTCCATAGAAAATTGAAATCGCCCCATTCCAATCAAAAACAACAAAAAAAATACCTTCATTATTTCGAAATTGACCAAAGGGAGAGAGGGGTAGGTATTTTTCCAATTTCCAACTTGGACTGCCCATAACTTTAGAGCGAGTGGACTGATTGGAGTCAATCCAACGGGTTTTTGATGTCCTCTTTCACCTCCCACCAAAGAAAGTCCCACAGGTTCGATAATTTGGGAGATAAACCCCTTCAGTCGTTGATTTTTAGCTACTGAGACAAATTTCACTTTTAATATATGTCTGTTCCGTTCCTAGGGTACTGAAATCGACTCATTCTGAGCAAAAAATTACCAATACCAATTTTGTGCCAACGAGTGGACCGATTGGAGTGAATCTAATTTTTTTTTTGCTCTTTTCCATGTCTTATTTCACCTCCCACCGAAGTCTATAAGTGTGAAGTGTTATATTTTTATCTGTCCTATTTTTTAAATCTGTCCTATTTTTTAAAAGTGGAGGAATAAAGCGCGCCCACTTTTAATTTGAATCGCAAATTTATTTTATGATTGCTTGTTGAATAGTTGTAAAGTTGTAATATTAAATTATATTATTCAATAAACTTTTCATAATACCAAACCCGATTTATTCGTTATTATAATTATATTAAGACTTTAGCGTTATTTTACATAAAAGGGCGCAGATGTTTTGTGAATAATTGGAAAAGTTTATTGTACGTTCATTAAAGATCAGTATCTTGGTGGGTCACGTAGGTGAATTTTTATCACCAAAATTTCACGTAATATAAACGTGATATTTTTTCATTTTCATTGATATTTATGACGTTTAATATGGTCATATAATCACGTTATATTCACGTCATAGGTGATTTTCTGGTCGACTGGATATGGTCTAGGGGTCCTTAATTTTAGATTTACCTAAATTTGCTTGGCGGAAATAGGGGTAAGAAATTCGTTGATGTAATGTTGACATTAATTTTGATACCAATGTGTTTCTTATAGACGTCAAATATAGGTACGAAGGTCGGGTTTAGGGTTTAGGTGAAGCTATGATTATACAAAAGGGCCTTCTTAAACGTCCATGATAGACTGCATGGAGGTGTCTGGAAGGACCCAACAAATGGCGAAGGTATGTCCTTAAAAGTGGCACCGTTTTTGGCCGGAAATGCGCTATGTTTAAGAGTACGCTGACGTGTAATATTGTCGTCACAGCACAGCAATTGGCAAATCACCATTCCGAATCATTTGACGTAAGACGTTGACTGACGTCATTTCCGGCGGAAATGGCAGCCATTTTTCAGAGTACCGCAGCTAAAAAAGTGTGCCAAAACTGTAAAACAGGAGGGGGACTCCAGATGTAATATAGTAGCTCGTTGATAGACTGTGATTTTGCTCTTTTCCATGTCTTATTTCACCTCCCACCGAAGTCCCGAAGAAGATTCAATAGTTGAGAAATAAACCCCTTCGACGGTCGACTTTAGGTACTTTTAGAATGTGCTTTGGAGGCACATTTTAGAAAAATGTCCACTTATGGGACTAATGTCTTTATTGTCCTTATTATGTTTTTTACGTTCACAGGGGACTGAAATCGCCTGCGTTTAGTGAATATGTTGGAGGTTTTATTCTATTGGCAGTTGACTCAGCTAAGGCTGCCATTCCTCCCGATTTGCACGGAAGGCTCTCGCTTTATGTCAAAACCTCCCGCCTCCTGCTTTATAACTAAATAAGCTCCCACTTTTGTTTCGTTTATAGGTAAAGATCTTTTATAAAACAATTACTTCTTGCCCCATCTATTATTTGGTTTTCCAATGAGTCGCGATTTTTAATGTTTTAGTGGTGCTGACTTGGTTGGGGATTACAGGGTGTCTAATTTCCTTGTATTTTTGAATTAGTTATTTACATAACAAGCTAAGAAAGTAACCCTTAACACAAAAGCGTGAAATGTTGCGCCCGAGCCGCAGGCGAGATATACTTTAAATATGTTCGAGGATCGGCAAATGCAAAGCCTATTTTTTGTAAAACGATTTACTATTTTATATCCTTCTGATATTTTTTTTGACCTTAATTTAATTTTTGACCTTAATTTTTGATGGGAGTAAGTATTTATAAAACTATAAAAAAAATAAAATTAAAAAACAACTTTGCCGGAATGGCAATTGAACCCCAAACTTTCCTAAGGCACAATCGTGCGTTAGGAATTCCTAACGCACGGCTGTTTGTTAGCATTAGTTTTCGAGACTTCCATCTCCGAATGTTTTGTTTGCTTTCGCAAGGTGTCGTGAGAAAAATTTTTTTTTTTGTTTTTGTTTATCGCAAAATGTTTTAAACTATGTGTTTGTGTACAAGTACGTATAGGTACTGTATATTTGCATTGACAAAAGTATATGACGGAAATATTTGTAAAAATTTAAAAAAAGTGGGCGTGGCACATAAAGCTTTTCATTATATTTTTCGGAAAAGTAGGTCATGGAAATTTGACAGATTGCCCCTCGTATAATATTTGGACTGTGTCAGTTTTATTGGTTACATTGACATAATTTAAAAGTTATAAAATGCTGCCATATTACAAAAAATGTTGTTGCCAGAACTTACCGAAAATAATAGTTGTAAGTGAAAATAATAAATCCATGTAATAGAGCTGCTACTACGTTTTTCAGGCAGGTCAAATACTTGGCAGAAGTAATTCTTAGGACAACAAATTTTCTTATACTAGAGCTGGGACATCGACTTTTGCTCACCATGTGCAACATAAGGTCATCATATATTAAGAAAAAGTTTGTTAAAACGGAACCACTAAAAGGTCTTACGTAAATGGCTCTTATTCCTGGAACTATAAAATCTTTCTATTAAAAGTATCTTTGCAGTTGCCTACTCGCTACATTTTGTGTGATTTATCGCGCGTCTTTGGCGTCTTCGAGAAAGTGTTTAAAAAGCAATAAAATTGTTAGTCGTTTTCATTGTTATTGTTGCTGTTTGTTAGGGGTCCACACAAAATCATCCAAAGTAAAAACATCCAAAATAAAAACGTCCAAATTAATTCAGTCCACTGATGATTTTGTCCAAAATAAAAACATCCACCGAAATTCCATCCAAACCAATTTACATCCAAAGTATTAACATCCAAAATTTTTCGATCCACCGTATTTTTATCCAACGAAAAATCATCCAAAGTGTCCTTAAATGACCTTCAAACAGGGAGTGCTTACAGACTACTTTCCGGTATTTTAATATTTTGAGTGTTGTCGGGCGACTATGTTTATTGTTATAAAAAAAACATAACCTAATTTTAAAATAAAGGGATTTTCGATTTAAGTAGAAATTGTTCATCTTTAATTTTTAATATTTCAGTTTTTCTTACAATTTTAGCATTAGTTGCTATATTTTCCAATATTACAAGATTTAACACACGTCAGTAACAATATTCCTTAGTTTTATGAAGTGCTGTGTTACAATAATTCCAAAAATTGATGATCCTTTCCATGTATACAAAAGCGTTAAAAGCAGTTCATAAATCATAAATTTCAAATCTTTCCCGGAAAAGTCAACAAGGCTCATGTGGCTGTTACTTGTAAACCTGCATCTGCATATGCAGATATGCTTTTTCCACTATAAGCCAGATGCGAGGCCAGCTAATTATAAAGAAGGTAAAACATATAAATATATACATAGTGTTTATTAACACACATTTTATTACTAGTTTGGTTACTTTTTAAGGCCCCAATATGATATGAAAAGGAGTATTAGATGGCACCATCTAAAACATGATGCTGTACCATCATGCAATTTACCTCAAACTGTTCCAAATGCAAAATGGTGAATTCACAAGCCACTCGAGAACTTCAAGCAAAGAAAAGAAACCTAAAAAAATTGAAGCTGTCAGTGAGTGCAATTATGTACCTATAAGTTTTATCAAAAAACTCCTAATAAGCATTAATAACAGGGTTATTGATTATAAAAATTATCATCAATTTATAGGATATTCAATTCATTAGTATGCCGCCTGAAACACAGCCTCCATCAGACCTCAATATCAGTCATCCAATTGGTGATGAAAAAAAAGGGGAATTTTCTAAGACGCATGAGGGCCATTGTGAAGTTGGGTGAGAGGTCTTCTAGAGACGTAGCAGTGCAAGTAAATACCCCAAAGATTAAAAAACTTTGCAATTTAAATAATCCAGATTCAAAGTTAAATAGTTAAATTTTAGACATACATTGACAGGCATTTATTTCAAGAAATGTGAAATATTCTTCTAGGGACAGTCTCATTTAGTTGTGAAGACAAGGACAATGAAGATGTTCAGGCTAAAGCATACACAAACAGGGATACTTTTTTAAATTTTCGTATTTACATGACTTCAGTTTTTAATTCAATTGTGGATTGAAGAAGCTAAGCTGTGAAATTAAAAGTGATGTTATATTTTTATCTGTCCTATTTTTTAAAAGTGGAGGAATAAAGCGCGCCCACTTTTAATTTGAATCGCAAATTTATTTTATGATTGCTTGTTGAATAGTTGTAAAGTTGTAATATTAAATTATATTATTCAATAAACTTTTCATAATACCAAACCCGATTTATTCGTTATTATAATTATATTAAGACTTTAGCGTTATTTTACATAAAAGGGCGCAGATGTTTTGTGAATAATTGGAAAAGTTTTTTGTACGTTCATTAAAGATCAGTATCTTGGTGGGTCACGTAGGTGAATTTTTATCACCAAAATTTCACGTAATATAAACGTGATATTTTTTCATTTTCATTGATATTTATGACGTTTAATATGGTCATATAATCACGTTATATTCACGTCATAGGTGATTTTCTGGTCGACTGGATATGGTCTAGGGGTCCTTAATTTTAGATTTACCTAAATTTGCTTGGCGGAAATAGGGGTAAGAAATTCGTTGATGTAATGTTGACATTAATTTTGATACCAATGTGTTTCTTATAGACGTCAAATATAGGTACGAAGGTCGGGTTTAGGGTTTAGGTGAAGCTATGATTATACAAAAGGGCCTTCTTAAACGTCCATGATAGACTGCATGGAGGTGTCTGGAAGGACCCAACAAATGGCGAAGGTATGTCCTTAAAAGTGGCACCGTTTTTGGCCGGAAATGCGCTATGTTTAAGAGTACGCTGACGTGTAATATTGTCGTCACAGCACAGCAATTGGCAAATCACCATTCCGAATCATTTGACGTAAGACGTTGACTGACGTCATTTCCGGCGGAAATGGCAGCCATTTTTCAGAGTACCGCAGCTAAAAAAGTGTGCCAAAACTGTAAAACAGGAGGGGGACTCCAGATGTAATATAGTAGCTCGTTGATAGACTGTGATATAAAAGAACGAAGAACATACGATATAGGTACTGTGAAAATAATTGTCATGCAATAATACAATTAATTTTTTTTATGTAGCGCTATTTTTTCGGCTTTACAATCACAAAAGGTCAAAAAAATCAACAAAACGTTCCAACTGCTTTCAAGAAACACTACGAAATATTTACAGGAATCACTGTTGAAACAGTCGATGTCTAAATAACATACTTATACCACACTTATACAGACAACAAAGATATTTTAAAAGTGGAAAAAGTAGGCTGAAGCCCTTCTTTTTTTTTAATTCAAATTATTATTCTTCTGTCCGCTGAAGCCACAAATATCACTTGTAAGCCTTAAAATTTATTAGTATTGTTAAGGCGAGCAAATGATCTAGAACCTTCGCGTCTCGCGGCTGTCCGGGCGCTTCAGCATGGGACTGTCACGAGTGATGTATTGCTCTGTTGCTCTCTTTATTTAGAAAGTAGTTGTTTGCGACTTTTATTTTATGTGTCTCGTATTTATTACTTTTCTTCTATATTACTTTTCGTCTAAGCTATTCTAGGCTTTTCTGTATTTTTCAGTCGTCTTATTTTAATCGAGCTATAAGTAAGCTAAAGCACCAAACGATATTAGAAGGCTATAAAGTGTTAAGTAGTGAGTTATTTAGTAGTCGAATTGTACCTGTGTGTAATTGGGGGATAAATAAATTGTGTTTTCGTATTACCTAAATCGTTACACTGGATATTATATCATGACAACGTTGCTATCGGACGCAACGCGCAGATCATGAAATTTAAATAATTTCTACTATATTATACAAAGTCAGTATAATGTACCTCCAAGTTAATTAAATCAGTGCTGCTTAAGTAGATACTATTATCTATATTCTATAGGATGCTAGAGGATAATTTGTTCATTTTTAGGAAAGTGAAAAAAATTATGTGGATGATTTTGAGAAAAGGAGTTCATATGAACATAGATCTGTTTACAAAAAAATAAGTAACAAAAAATGAAACAGTTAATTAACATTTTGAACACACAATCTACTAAATCAATGGCATTAAACATCTGCTTTTAGTTGTATATATATCTAGGTTATAGGAATACATGGATATTTGTTTTTTTATTTTTTTTATTGCAAATCTTTAGATATGAAAAAAAATCCAAAAAATGTTTTTTTGTTTAAATTTAATAATAATATTGCTAGCAGTTGAACTGAAAATAAACCCTCTAAAATTTTGCAAGTATGTTCAGGATATATATACGGGGTGTTCATTATAAAAATTCATCTAGCAGGCTATGAAATTTTGACAGAAAAGGATGACATAATCAAAATAAATGGACTTTTGTTTCTCCATCCTTTTCTTTTGACATTTCACTGTCAACTAGATGAAATTTTATATTGAACACCCCATACTTGGTCAAAACTTAATTACCAATACTTCATGTAGGTATACTACCTGAACTAACATTACACCGAACCTAGCAGTAGAGGGGCCACAAACATTAAATACACTAGTCTGGTGTCTACCAATAGTGGGGTTTCTATAACATTTATCCTCTCATTCACCACACAGTCGTAGGGTAGGAGTAGTGGTAGTAGTAGGGCTCCACAAAGATTATTGTATTCTATGTGAGTGGACTTATTCAATCCTCCGCTGCAACCTGTGGTCTATTGTGGCTCCATAAACATTAAGCACTCTGGTGTCTGGCAATAGTATGGCATTGCTCCCTTTAACATTTTCTATACTGGCTCTGCCAGTTGTAGATCCTCCACAACCAACACAATCACTCTGTGATACACTTTTGATGTTACTTGAGTATCTGAAATTAGTAATTTAAAGGTGGGTTTATACACCAAATAAAACAAAATAACAAATAAAATAAAATTAGAAATAAGAGTTGGTTTCATGTATACTCCTATTAGCATTCATGCATTAAATAAGACTCATGTTATTTGGTGCATGAACGCTAATAGGAGTATACGAAACCAACTCTTATTTCTAATTTTATCTTATTCATTATTATATTTCCATCTTAACTGTTTGATGGTAGGGCCTCATTCTATAGGTATCATTAATATCCAATCTCTCCTCCGATTTCCTCAATAACACCCTGTCTCTGTCTTGTTATTCAGAGTTTTCAGAGGTATACTTTCTCTAGATGGTAGATTTATCCTAAAAGTAACAGAGTTTACCATTGACTTTCATCAGGAAGTCATCATCAGTAAACAATGCACTGGAATTTGTTCCATTATCTAAAGGCTCTTACTTACCCATTCAGCATTTCTCCTGTGGCCCATCTCCCGCCTAAAGAGGGGCCCGAGACATCTCCGTCATTCAATTAGTACAATCCCTTCGTTTTATTTCTTTTTACTAACACTACATACTAAATAAATGTGTCGAATAGTTGACGATAGATAAAACAAAAAAGTTGTTTTATCAAAAAAACCTATCAATAAACTTCAGTAAATACATTTTAATGTATTTTTTTTTAATTAACGAGCTAACAGATTAACATTTTAATAATTAATAATTCATGCAAACAATACATTATAGTTTTTAAACCGATTTTTTTACGTTTTGGTTTAAACTTAATTCGGATTTGTTTACGTTTCGGCCGACTCGGATCAATAATCTCCAGATATCAATCCGCGTAGCGAACTAATAGCAACCACCATAAAAAGATTAGAGGTCATTTCAAGGAGATTTTGGATGAAAATGCTTTGGATGATTTTATTTTGGACATTTTCTCGTTTGGATTGAACTTCGGTGGATGTTTTTATTTTGGAGAAAATCATCGGTGGACCGATTTACTTTGGACGTTTTTTTTTTGGATGATTTTCATTTGGACAAAATTGTGCATCCCCGTTTGTTAGTTTTGAGTATAATAAGGTAAGTATTGTTTTGTTTGTGAAAGTTAATCCCTTAGGAAGGCAAAAGCAGGATGTGCGGTTTGGGGCTGTAAACCTTCCAGCCGCCCAATCCGATTTACGTTTCCAAATGTACCTACTTTTTTCTTTAGGTCGCTATAGAGGGACTTTAATGTACCTATAACAAAATTAATGTAGGTACTAATTGATCTGATGTCTAGAGCATAGCAGCTTGAAGCTAACAAGCTTATTCCGGCAGTATCTTAATGCCTTCTTTAGGCTGTCAGCGTTATTTGTTTTGAATGAGATCATTGTCGCTAGAAAAACAAAACAAGGCTGTATTTTTTGTATTACGAGTATTAGGATTTTTACCTCCATTAAAATGAAAATTGCTTGTACTTTGATGGCTTGGTGCTCAAATAATAAATCGCCTGCAGGGTTTTACTTTTAATTTTAATTAGTTGGTAAGTATCTTATAGGTATGAAACTTTGTTACTTGCGATGGCGATTACCTCAATCAAAAAACATACCTATTGCACCCTGAAGATTGCTTTAATAATACAATAGCTAATAAAAAGCTGGATTGATGAGAAGTCTTATTTCCTAAACGAAACTCAACAAAGTTCAACACAATGTAATTCAATACAGTAAGTTTTGCATTCTTATCTATATATGCTTTTTATTTCTTTTTATATAGATAACTTTGAAGCTTTAGAAAACCCATTAGATAACCCTTTAAGTAAATATAATAGATAAAATTGAAGGTTGATTTTTAGAGCGATATACAAGTTTTACAAAAAAAGTTGATAAGAATTGGAAACAACTGAAAATCAGCGATTATAACAATTTTGACAGTCCTAGATAAATAATTAGATTACTTGCATGTGGCATGTAGAAACTTTAATACATAAAATGTAGACAATTTCGTTACTTCTTTTATATTGTAGTTGGTATATTTAACGATGTAATAGGATACTTTCATCACTAACTTTTAACGATTGAAATTTTTTAAAATCATTATTTGACACTCAAATGTAGGTAGGGGTCAATTGACCCCTCGAGGTAATCAAAAAATAAATTTTATTTATAACCATATATGTAATGCTATCACTACAAACGTCATAAGAGGATGGGAATTACCTATTACCTATCTCTAAATTAGACGTAGGTAATGGGTATTCATTACCACCCAACGGCGGTAATAGCTTATTACCTACCTCTCTTTCAACCATCATTTTCTATGCTTATTTCTTGGCCCCTAAAATTTAATGTCATTATAGAATTAAAAAGGTGTCCCTAGTAGCATCGAACTAGATAAGATAGTTAATTGGTAATTTTTAAAAAAGATAGTTAAAAATATTATATATATCTTATACAAAAAATATTTCATATTATTTAGTAAAGTTCCCTAAGAAACAGATGTTTCCAATATTCAGAGCCTTAATTAGAATTTTATGTGACACACTATATGTAATTGTTCAACATTTTGACTCTGTGAGAGATGAACCAATTTTAGTGCAATAGTTGGGTCAAAAGCCTCATCTTAAAAATAAATTATTTTTAATATGAACCTTTTACCTAATAATAACGGTTGGTTTTTGGACACATGCCTATCACAGAAACCGTACTTATTTTTCGATGATTGTCACAAGTTTTATCGCGGCACTATAGTTTCTTAATGCCCTGTATACTGTGCACTGATATATCCACAATAATTTCTTTCAGAAATATAATTAGTATAAAACATATTTATAGTGTTTTATTAATTATTATATACCTACACCTACTTCCTACTGTGCATGAGAGTGTTTTATGTATGTGTGTTGAACCTATTTGTCGAGTAAACAAATAGGTAATTTAGGTATGTATTGTTACGGTGAGCCGTGGCGTTGGAGGCGGAGGGACATTGGCGGTTGGACCTTCGTTGTGGCTCGTGGCCTATCCGTGCGCTGCGGCGTTGTTACCGTGGGGTCTGTCACGAGTGATTTATTGTTGTATGTATTTAAAACGCAGTTATTTACGACTTTTTTTTGTGTGTCTCTTATCAATTATTTTTCTTCTAAGAATGTTCTAGGCTTTTCTATATTTTTAGGGTTTTGTATAAAAGGCGCATAGCCACACCGGTAGTGTCAGTCTTATTTAATCGTGCTATCGGTAAGCTAAAGTACCAAACGATAATAGAAGGCTATAAAGTGTTAAGTAGTGAGTTATTTCGTAGTTGAATTGTACTTCTGTGTATTTGTGGGATAAATATATAAATAGTGTTTTCGTATTAAATCGTCACTTACACTGAAATTATTGAACCCTGCAAACATTGCAGGGTTTCTAAAAACGGCTCTATTTCGTTTTTTGTTCGGCCACCCTGTACACAATTAGGCCAAAAAGCGACTCTCATTATATTATATAGAAAAGCTATCAGCAGATTAGCACCTAATCTATGTCAAATATTTAAAACTACTTCCTCCCTAGACGTCATTAAACTCTCCAGATCAAACATCTTTCGCAGTGTGGGATGACAAATTACTTATCAACCGTGCGAGTGTTCTTATCGTTGTTTGTTTTGTTGAATAATTGAAGTGTTTGCCTGTTATAATGATCTCCAGACATCTACCTACACAAATCTAGCAGCTAGCAATCTCGTTCATAGATCCATTTATAGCCAATTTGCAGCAGTAAATTATTGCTGTGCTTATAACTATATATATAGTGTTTGTATTGCGTTTAATAAACAAACCGCCTGCAGAAACGGATTTCAATTGATTTTATAAACACACATAAGCGCAATTTATGTAGGTTTATATAGGTTGGTGGAATATACAAAATAATAATTTTCTTCTGCTGTAACTGCTTCTTTAAGTGGGTAAAGGTGCGAGGCAGCGTTTAGCCCATCTGGTAAGACTCCCACGTAAAATTACAAAAGCTGCCTTATTTCCTAATTTTAGAAATCGTTTACCCCCGCATGGTTTGTTTGCCTTAATAATTGAAATCAGGGTAAAATCTATGTCGATCAAGTTAAAAATAGCCCGGCTTATATTTAACTTGGAGGCTGGCGGTTTATTGATTTTCAAATTAGGCTGTGACTAAAGGTCAAACTAGGTACATAGAATTCAACAAAATCTGCATTGTGCTCGAGTGATATTAAAAATGCATTATTGATAATATTACTTATCAATTGCCTTTTTATTGTTTTCACATCGATCAACCTTGAGGAAATGAGTTGGCAACCATATATAAAGCAATAATAACTAGGTGATTGATACTAATCATGGTGAATCAAACTTTCGTTGTTTCCGTCAAAGTGAATCATTGTTTTCACTTTGCACGAACTTTGTTTTATATTATTCATCATATTTTATAATACCACCATATCCCATAAACTTGTCCTTAATTAAATTCCACGGTTGGCTTAAAGTATATTATTGTAAACAATAATGCCTAACCACAGATGACAAAGACATGTGGTCTCAGGTAGCAATAAAAAGCAGTTATTTCTGCAGCAAAGAGAGTCGTGGATTTGATATACCTGCGTGTCGAGGCAATCAAGATTGTATCTTGTTTTACTATTACATTTCACGTTCCACGATGTTTTAGCTTGTAAAAAAGAGATAAGTCGAGAATGCATCGCAAGTGTCATTTTATGCAAAATATACAGTAAAAGCTGCGACCATCAGTCAGTACCATTTCTATGTCATTCGATGAAAGTAAAGTTTTATTATTATTATGAATAGTTTATTATGCCCACTCCCATCCCATCTGATTATACAGTTGGAGTCGTGAATGAAAATTGGAAAGAAATTGAGAAGTGACCGATAAAAGCAAAAGTGCGAAGTGAGAAGGTATAATAACCAGTGAAAGGTGGCTCATTCTCAGATGCAAATGAAATTAAGTGTGTTATTGTTGTTGACTAAGGATATTGATTGGGTTGAGAACACCTGATGATGAGATACCTCATCTGATCCTATCTCACTTGACATGCACTGAGACAATTTTTCATTTTAAACAAAAGCCTAAGATATCAAAACTTTGACAAATATATCTAAGAGTTATAATAGAAAATAATTTTCTTCTTTACTAAATTCTTAATCATTTAACTAATTACTTAATAAAAGTGCTACAATGGAAAATGTCTAACATTTCGTATTAATTTTTTACGCACCCTGTAATAGCTATGTGTAAGAAAATAATTTTAAGTGTCTTTTTCTTACAAAAATACCTAAATCTTTTGAATACTAACATTTTTCCGTCCAAATACTATATCAATTTCTTTTAGAATGTGCTTTAGAGGTATTTAGAAAAAACTCAACTTATGGGACTAATTTCCCTCTTATTATGGGTGAATTCCAAAACTCACCACCTACCAGTTAAGCTGATCATGTGATGGCCATCTACCAATTCAATGGATTAAGCAGGTGACAGATCTACCAGGTAAATGACCTGGTGAGTCTTGGAATTCGCCCTATGTTTGTTATAAGTTAATAGGGAATTGAATTTGCCTCATTCCGATCAAAAGCAGCAAAAAAAAGTTACCATCATTTCGAAATTGACCAAAGGGGTATTTTGTCTTTTTTTCTTAATTTCCAACTGTGACCGCCTGTAGCTAACTTTGGTTACGTGTAACTTTAGAACGAGTGGACCGATTAAAGTGATTCAAACGGTTCTTTTTTCTTCTTTTTGATGTCCTCTTTCACCTCCAACCAAAGAGAGTCACGTATGGTGGTCACGTATGGGGGGCGCACGGTCAACTTTTGCTTTGAGGGCATTTAGAAGAAAGTCCATTTGGGCTACTAATTTCACTTTTATTATATTTGATGCGTTAATAGAGGATTGAGATCACTTAATTCCTTTCAAAAACAATAAACAAAAAAAACAATTTTTTTCGAAATTGATAAAAAGTAGGTATTACTTCTTTTTTGTCAATTTCCAACTTTAGTCGCTTTCAAAAAAAAATTCAACTTTTTTTTTTGTTCTTTTTGATGCCCCTTTTCACCTGCTATCACAGAAAGTTCCGTAGGTTCAATAATTTGGGGGATAGAAGCCTTCGGTGGGCGACTTTCAGGTACTTTTAAAATGAGCGTATGGGACTAATTTCACTCTTAAAGTATCTTAAAAAATAATAAAGATACGATTTTTCAAACTAAGTCAAATACATGGAAAGTTAGATAAAAGTATTCTCCTAGTTACAAAATTTTCCTGAATATTACCGAAGATTGGAAAATCACCTGAAAATGAGTACCTACTAGAAGCTTATTGTAAGTAACCCACATAGCCAAAAAAATATTCCAAGCATATACCTGCATGGTATACATTTGTAGGACGATGCAAATTGGCGTTTATATATTTGTTATATGCCAGAAACATGCCGATCTATATATGGAACAAGCTTGGCATCTTGATTTTGCCAAAACGTTTATAGTCCTGGAATATATCCTAGGTCACAGGAACGAACATCCACTATGCGTTTGGGTATATACCTGTCATATATTAGAAACTCGAAATATATTGTTGCAAACTCAGGGTTCAATAAATCCAGTGTAGCGATTTAACACGAAAACACTATTTATTTATCCCAAAAATACACATGTACAATTCGACTACTAAATAACTCACTACTTAACATTTTATAGCCTTCTATTACCGTTTAGTACTTTACCTTACCTATAGCTCAATTAAATAAGACTACTCTAACGGCGGCGCCTTTCATACAAAATCCTAAAATTATAGAAAGACCTAGAAAATTCTTAAAAGAAAAATAATTGATAAGAGACACACAAAAAAAAAGGTCGTAAATAACTGCGTTCTAAATAAATACAGCAATAAATCACTCGTGACAGTTCCCATAGTCATTATGCCGCAGCGCCCGGATAAGCCGCGAGCCGCGAAGGTCCAACTTCCAATGTCGCTCCGCCTCCACAGTAGCCGCTCACGGTTACAAACTGTGGTTCCAATACCTTATTCGAGGTTCAATGTTTGAAAAATGAAATATTTTTACATTGTTTTTGTTAAATATTTGTTTAAGGCGATGTAGCGCAAAACAGTTTTTGGTACATTGATTGCACACATGATTTACATGTCCTCCAGTTAAGTGACATATTTATAATATTTATATGAACACCTAGAAGTTTAAAAGAGGTTACTTGCTCTATAGATTTCTTATTCAAAGCAATGTATTGACTTTTGGTATAGTTAGCTCCATACGGATGGAATTGTATTTTGTATGGGTTTTCGTCTGGTTCAAGGTTAATTTATTATTGCAGAAATAATTTTATACTACGCTTAAGTTTTCTTTTAAAGTTTATTTAAATCATGATCACTGGAATTGAAGGAAAGTATGGTAATATCATCTGCAAATTCACAGTGTAAGGTTTGCAAATAGTTCGATATATCGTTTACATATAAAGGAAAAGCAATGGACCTAGTACACTTTCCTGCGGAACTCCAATCTCAATACTCCACATCTCCGATACAGCCCCAATTACAAAGCACACGTTGACGATGCTCTAAATATGAACTTAGTAGTTGTTGACACTTTCTACGTATACCATAGGAGGATGCTTTACAGTTTAAAAGAGGTTACTTGCTCTATAGATTTCTTATTCAAAGCAATGTATTGACTTTTGGTATAGTTAGCTCCATACGGATGGGATTGTATTTTGTATGGGTTTTCGTCTGGTTCAAGGTTAATTTATTATTGCAGAAATAATTTTATACTACGCTTAAGTTTTCTGTTAATAGCTATTTATGTAACCAGTTACGAAAAGTCCGATTTTGTGTAACGAATGAATGTTTGCGGGACGAGTGCAGCGAGTTCCCGCAATTTGAATGAGATACACAAAAAAGGTTTTTCGTCACGTGTTTCATACAAGATTTTTCCTAATTTTGACTACAAATACCTACTTAGAGAGAGAATTATTATTATTAAACTTCAATATTTACTTTTAAACCACTTTGTATCTACTTAATACCGTAAAACTATAGCAACGGTGTGCCACAGCCGAAACCTGCAACTGGTGGTGACACCAACTTTTCATCACTAGTTACGAAAGATTTTACTTTTCGTAACTAGTTACGAAAAGTAGGACGTTACGTCACTGTCATCAGTATTGAAAAGTGCCACTTTATATGTCAAAATTAGAAAAAGTTTATTTAAATCATGATCACTGGAATTGAAAGAAAGTATGGTAATATCATCTGCAAATTCACAGTGTAAGGTTTGCAAACAGTTTGATATATCGTTTACATATAAAGGAATAGCAATGGACCTAGTAGACTTTCCTGCGGAACTCCAATCTCAATACTCCACATCTCCGATACACATTTTAAAAATGTGAATTATCTTTGTGGCACCTATGACCTAACATATTTGAGGAAACCCGGAATCATGGTCGTGAATAAAGTATAGTATTCTACTCGCATTTAATGAGCGTTATTCTCTTGGGCAACTTATGCCACTCGCTTCGCTCGTGGGCTCAAACGTTACCCTCGAGAATAACAACTCTCATTAAATGCTTAGTATAATACTTGGTGTTTATTATAAAACTTCATCTAGCAGGCTATGAAATTTTGACAGAAAAGACTTTTTTTCTCCATCCATCTCTTTTGACATTTCACAGCCAACTAGATGAAGTTTTATAATGAACACCCCGTATATATAATAGGAATAGGCATTGATATTTTTATCCTACAAGAAACCAATCTAAACCCAAAAATTACTCGCGAATCGTGCGTAAAATGGCCGTTATAACGTTGTGTGAAGTAGCAATAATTAGTAAAATTATTAATATTAATATTATTAATTACTAATTCATAAAATCAAATTTTTAATTTGATTCATGTTCAAAAATAATGGTAGTTTGCCTAACAACCCATAATCCAAAAATGCTTTGTTACGAAAATACAGGGTGTTAAACATGTTTTTAAAAAAGATGAAATTACACATACATATACTTGGTTCGAAGGTGCGGACGCCAATGGAGAGCGTTTTGAACATTTATCTTTTTCAATTTATTTTTATTTGAACTGGGTAATAGTAAATGTGTTATGTCATTATATTTTCGTGTTTGGCTTTTATTGGTTAAAACAAAGCAAGAAATAGTATATTATACAACAAGCATTTAATGAGAGTCATTATTCCCGAGTTATCCCGATGGTAACCTTTGATTCCACGAGCGAAGCGAGTGGCACAAATTGTCCGAGAGAACACGCTCATTAAATGCGAGTAGAATACTTTACTTTATCCACCACCAAGATTCCGGGTTTTCTCAAATATGGTAGGTTAGAAGTGCAACAAGATAATTCGCAATTTTAAAATCACGACTGGTTTCGCCAATCGACGACGCGGCTTTTGATGCATCAGATAGATGACGGCCCGTGCATGTTAGTTCAATGTTACGAGGGTGGTCACTAAATTACTTCTTTTTATGGCCAATTTTAAGTATTTTTTAGTGAAAACTACATCTTGTAGTGAAAAGGACACTGTTTGTCTCAATACATCGTAATAGAAAGATAATTATTTGAATGAACCAGTGCGATTTTATGTTTAGGGCGGTTTACTTTTTGAGTTGCCAGTTTCCTGCGACATGTTTCGTTTCCATGATAACTCATTATTCACTTGCGAATAAGGAACATTATTCACAAGTGAATAAAGATTAGCATTAATCTTGAGAATGTACAAGAAAAATATGATTATTAGAGTGTGATCGTGGATAAACTTATTTTACAGACATTCAACAGATATAATAATAATATGGTGCATATTGAAGCTAATAGTAGAAAAAAAAATGTATGGGTCTTCTCAGACATGACAGACAGATGTTCATTTCTAATTTAGATTAAATAGGGCTTTGCTAGTGTGACTCCTCGTTGGGGCACTCTGCATGTTCTTACACATAAAACTACGTTAACAAAAATTCGAAATACGGTTCTGTAGTGTCGAAAGAGAAATAATTCATATACTAACTCCGTCAAGAAAATCGCCACGGCAGTCTCGCGATCCGAAAATTATGTTTATCTACGACTACTAACTAAATATCAAATAACACACGCTCTACTTCGCTAGTAAGGAGCTCCTTACGCACGCTGAACCAAACGTACGTGCAAGGCCACCACCCATTCGTAATTTTTAAGGGCAGGTAACTGTCAAATTTAACTTTCATGAACTTTTTGATTTGTTAACATTTATTTGTAATAGTTTCAAAATGTCTATTACTATAGCGTCGTAGATAAAGTATAGTACGAAATGGGGGTTGTAAAGCATTTACGTACTCATGGAAATACGCACTCGCCGCTGCGCGGAGTCGTGCGCAAACTTTCCATTCGTACGTAATAAGCTTCTGACAACCCTTATTACGTAATATACTATTATCTACGACTACCAACTAAATAGCAAATGACACACGCTCTACTTCACTAGTAAGGACCTCAGCCCTCAGCTGCGCGGCGTGGTGCGCAAACTTTCCATTTGTACGTAATAAGCTTCTTTACAAACCTTATTACGTACCTAATATACTATTACTTTATCTTATCACACAAACACAACAGGCAGGTAGATGGGACTGCGGTAAAATTTCTTAATTTCTAAAACGTTTGAAATATTTTGGGATTCGATCTTCGAGCGACATCTCTTATGGTTTTCAAAAGTTAACTGCCGTGTGCACGGTAACAAATAAATAGGTAGGTGTAGGAACGTATATACTTCGTGCATTTGCTTCAAAAATCCTTTATTGCCGGACCGATTTCGGTTCAAAGACCATCTTCAGCGCGCGCGAGAATGTGTGATAGAATGAAGGAAAATAGTACCTACTCGAAAGTTATAAGTATCTTACAATTAAAAAAGATACCACACATGGTGTGGTAACATTTGAAAATTTATAGAGGGTGGCTGTGACGGCTAAGGGGTTGATGACAGCAACTCAGATTTACTGTGAAAAGATGTCCCCTTTGCTATATTTGTTCACATGTATTGGCAACTTTTAAAGAAAAGATAGTTTTGAAAGATATTGAGAGTGGCTACTTGTTGAACAACCCGATATATCAAATCGGACAAAAGTATCTTCGTAGTTATTTTCTCGAAAATGAACGAAGCTCAAAATTGGAAAAGTTACCTGAGCATGAGTATCTACTAGAAGATTGTAAGTAGATGTCAAAATAATAAAGATTGGAAATTGGGAAGATACGTCAAATTGGACAAAAGTAACCTCCTTTTTTAAGAAAATATTACCTCAGAATTAGTACCTACTCCAAGAAAAACTTACTCACATTTAGTACGGATTAAAGTATCTTTAACAATGGTGCTTGTTACTTTAATATGAGACTGAAATCACTTCATTCCGTTGAAAAACGGCAAAAAAAAAAGGTATTTAATTTTTTTTTAATTAACCAAAGGGGGGGGGAGAGGAATTTCTTTTTTTTTGCTTAATTTTCAACTTTGCTCGCCTTTAAGTTTAGAACGATTGGACCTTCTTTACCTCCCACCCCAAAGAAAGTCCCGTAGGTTTAATAGTTTGGGAGATAGGCCCAAACAGAAAACAAGAATATTCCAGGAATACCTATATCTTGATATCCGGTTATACACTTCCAGCAAACTACATAAAACAGATGTGACGAGATCACATTGTTTCATATTAATGTTTATAATTCAGGCTTACAATTCAGGTTTAATCATCAGAAAGTTTCATACCTTTTAAGTGACTGACTCTCAATGAGATGACTCCTGGAAAGTTTATCAATATTTAAAACAAAGGCAAAATTTCTTTTGTATTGAAACCTCTGTGCGTTATTACTGACTAATTTTTAAATCACTAGTGAATAATCGTTATTAGACATGCCTGCTATAAATTTCGGCGATGGCAAACAATCGACCGCAGAAAACAGGTGCGGTATTGGCAACTTTCCTGGCCAAAGGGAAAAAACAGTGAATGCTCGTTTCGCGCTAATTAGGCGATTAATTTGTTTATTGAGCAATTCGGTGACTATTATCTAATCTGGTTCATCCACCCGACACTCTCCCTGATTTATGCATAATAATATAATTAATTATTTTTTAATGGTATGCATCCACCTCCCACAGGGATTTGGCACAGGGTGGGTGCAACGAACCGATAATAGCACACCGGTGAACGTCGCACATTAAACACACGTGTGCACCCGAAAGACTGCGTTTTGTTTGTAAAACATAAAAAGTGCAGTGTTTTGAGCCGTAAAAGGCAAATATCGTTCTTACAACTTTTATAACGTGTGAACCATTAACTCGGCAACACACGCATTTAGAGCTCTTTAAATTTAAGTACGCAGAGGGCACCGCACTACATTAATGATTTAAGAGTTTACTTTCTTTGGTACTTTCGGCCTTTTAAGCACAAAACTCTTTCGTCTTTTTTAGCTATTAAATATAAAGTTCTCGGCAGTAATTTTGCAGCCGTATTTCCTCGAGGTCTTACTAGACAGTAATTAAATGTTACGTGACATAGTACTAATTATTATAATTCTTCGACTTTTAGGTATCTAGATCAGGCAGTGAAAGTTTTTTTGTTAATTATTCAGAATTGTAGGCCTCCATCCATATCAATTCTATTATAAACGAACACTAACTCTTAAACTATGTTTAGTGAATTTATGCCATCTTCATCAGCGCCAAATTGCCAAGTTGGGAAAGAGGAGCGAATTTATTATAAATACAGAGAATTTTTAACAAAAACAAGAACTTTGTGACAGCTACCTATTTCTATATTTATAAGTTGAAAGTTTGTGATACACAACTTTAGAACGAAGTCGGTCATGAAAATCACGTTTTTTGCTCTTTTTTATTAAAATGGCAACTGGACAAATTTGGCGCCGTGTTTGATCTGGATGGCCGAAACCGGTTTGCCCAAGCAGGATTTTAATAAACTTTGTGCCAGATTTTTTTGTCCCAATTGCCTAACTATTTTAGCGTATACAGCAGTATATATAAGGCATTCACTTATTATTGTCATCAAGTAGGCGTTGGAAAACTGACTTTGACGTCTTTATCGTACCTTCCCAACATGTGCCGGAAAGAGATAGGTAAAAAAGGTAATGAGATGCCAAAAATAAGTTAATATGCAAAATGTCTGCAAAATCAGTCTTTTTTGAGTAAGTTGCCTTACAAAATCGAAAAATTCGAGGCTTTTACCAATCATTTGATCCAAGGTAATTTACCTTAGATTAAAGCGACACAGACAATTAAAAAAAAACTAGTATTTTATACGTAAAAAAAACACTTAAGTTTCCTAAAAGTTAAAAGACGAGTGCAATGATCCTCCTAATCTCAATGGTTAATGAGGGTTCAGAAGCCTTCAGTTTCAGTAGCATCCTATACAAACTTTAAATTTAGGTACTTTTTACTACATAGGTACCGAAATGTACGAGTAGGTAAAAGGTGTTTGATGGCAGGTGTAGAACAAATAGCCACTTCACTTTCTCAAAATCGCCACCGTTTCGACTTTTAATGTGATTTTCCGCAAGGCTAAAATAACAACATACGTACGGCAATAATAAACTAGAAGACTATATTTGCCTACCTTTTGTTGGTATTAATTATTAATGTCAACTTCTCTTTGAATAGCACTTCTAACTAAATCTTGTAACAAACGCGGCTTTTCAAGATAAACTCTTTCTTTTCGACACCACCACAAAAGAGGTATTTTTTTACTTCTTTTATAGGAAAAAAGTATCTTTTTGACTTATTTTTTTGTGGCGGTAAGGCGATGGTAAAACTGTGACTTTTTTTGTGGGGTACCTACCTAAAAGAGAGGGTTTATGCTGAAAAACCACATTCAGTACAAAAACAAAGAAGAGCTCTTCAAAGAGAAGTACTGCAGATCAAGGAAGAAGATACAAAGATTTACAACTCACTCATTTTAAAAGTTCAATCATGAGTCAAAATACTTAGAAGAATTAAAACACAATAAAATGTGAAAGCTTTGAAGTTTTTCGGGTTTTGAAACCGTGGTCTAATGGAATTTCTTCCTGACATTTCGTCTACAGTTGCGGCAGACATTATCAAAAGCGACGAGGCAATGGAATAAGTGATCTCCCGTGTTTTCCGCTGTTGACTGATTTGAGTGTGGTGAGCTCTGTGGTATTTATTCCCTCGCCGGCGCCGTCGCGCTGGAGGGACTGGGGTGGGGGTAGTGGTAGCGCGAGGTTTCGGCGCACTTGAAATATGTCGTAGAACTCGCTTCCAATCTGCATTTAGAAACTTAACTTCCTCCTTCGTGTTGAAATTGTTGTGGTGTTTAAAAATCTCAATGGTCTCTCGTTAGTCGCCGATATAAAGGCGCGATCGATATATGCAACACAAGAGAAGTTGCAGCTTGGGACAAAGACAAAAGTCGGCAGTAGCAGAGCACGCTCTCCCCGAACGGAGGTGAGAAGTCCGACGAGGTGGATTTCTTATATCAATCGCAGCGTTTCTATCCGCGAGACTAACGAGACTAATAAGAAGGAACAAATTACGTTTCTAAATGCAGACTGGAAGCGAATTCTACGACATATTTCAAGTGCGCCGAAACTCCGCGCTACCACTACCTCCACCCCAGTCACTTCATAACGGCGCGAAGGCGGGGGAATAAATACCACGGAACTCACCACAGTCGAATCAATCAACGTCGGGAAGCACGGGATGTCACTTTGCCCATTGCCTCATCCCCTTTGATAATGTTTGCCGCAACTGTAGACGAAACAATATGAAGAAATTCCATTAGTACGGCTTCAAAGGCCGGTAAACACTTTAGACTGTACAATAAAATGTCTTATTTCGATTGATAAAAAAATAGAAAAAGGGAAAATTCAACGAAACATGACAAAGGATAAGAATAGAAAAATATGAAAAGTTGAAGAACAGTAAAAAAGAAATTAATAAAGTAAAAACAACAAAAGCACCGAATTAAGGAACCTTAAACAATCAGTAATTTATAAAAAAGTTAAGTCCGAAAGAGGTGGGTAGAGGCAGAAGTTTAAAATATTTTAATTTCGGGCCAAAATCATCTAAAAACTTTACTAAAAAGTTACATTTTTGGACTAAAGTTTTTTCTATAGAAACCGATTTTTGGCTCGATGGAGAAGTTTTATTTCGAGCCAATAATAAATACAGTTTTGGTTCAGGGTGTCTCAATGGAAATTAATTGATTTCCATTACAAATGTTCACGATTTAGAAAAGTCGTATATTGCGTCAAAATAATTAAAAAAAATATGAAAGAACAAAAAATTTAACGAAACATGACAAGAAATATGAATAAAGAAATGTAATGTGAAAAATAAAATCACAATAAGTAACAAAAAACTAAAAACTGCAAAAACACAATTTAAAAACTTCATAAAAATAAAATGGATAAATATCGAAAAATTATAAAAAAGATTAAGCCCAAAAGAGATGAGTAGAGGCACAAATTTAAAATGTTTATAATTTTGAGAGAAATCGCCTAAAACATTCGTACCAAAATTCTCTTATTAAAAATTAGTTTTTGAATTGCTGAAAAAGATTTATTTCGTGCCAAAACTGTATAAGAATTAATACAATTTATAAATCAAAAATTGAGCCCATATTGTCTCAGTGCAAATCAATTTACATTATGATTATGTAAGTCTGTGAAGGCTTTCACGGCCGGTCAAAATACAATCTAAAGTGTTTACCGGGCTTTGAAGCCCTGGTCCAATGGAATTTCTTCCTGACGTTTCGTCTACAGCTGTAGCAGACATTGTCAAAGGCAATGAGGCAATGGGCGAAGTGATCTCCCGTGCTTCCCGACGTTGACTGATTCGACTGTGGTGAGCACAGGGTTGCCAGATCTGTCGACTCGATTTCCCCAGTGGAAATAAAAAAATATTGGTCTATTCTAAAAAAATCACCAACAAATTTTTTTGTAGATTATAATAGGTTATTTCTGGATTGCAATACATTTTTGCGACTAAAATATTTCCCGCATATCCCCAAAACAAGATGTGTTACAAATACATTCCCAAGAACTAAAGAATATTTAGTGCAAATAAACATTATTTATATTGATTTATTTATTATTTAAATTATAAATATTAAGCATTTCGTTTTTTTAAAGAACAGATTGTTCTTTGAAACTAGATAAAAGTCCATTTCAAAATAATATTCATCTAGTAAACTGTGAGTTACATATTAAGAATAATTCGATTTTTGTAATTTTATTGGTTTTCAGATTTACTTAATGAGATTTGAGTCGAGACCAGTCGAGTTTCGAGTAGTAAGTGTCAGAGCTAAACTCCCCAGTTATTCCCCTGGTAAATATTTTTCCCCCAGAAGAAATCCGCCAGAAAAAATATCCCCAAAAAATACCCCAAAGAGAAAAAAATTCCCTATTTTTTGGGAAAAATCCTCTAATCTGGCAACCCTGGGTGAGCGCCATGGTATTTATTCCCCTGCCGTCGCGCTGCAGTGAAGGGACTGGGGTGGGGGTATTGGTGGCGCGGGGTTTCGGCGCACTTGAAGTATGTCGTAGAACTCGCTTCCAGTCTGCATTTAGAAACGGAGTTTTTTCATTTCTGTTGAAGTTGTTGTCTTGTTTAAAGAACTCTCGTTAGACTCGGATAGAAACGCTGCGATTGATACAAGATATCCACCTCGTCGAAAAGGATGTCGTGGCCTTCGAGATCACTTCGCCCATGTCTGCCGCAGCTGTAGACGAAACGTCAGGAAGAAATTCCATTAAAAGTTTCAAAGCCCGTAAAACTCTGTAGATTTATTATGATTAAAGTTTATTCTTTCAAAAGGTTTAATTATTGCCGAAAATTACCTCGAAATAATTAACACCCAATAAAAAGTCTAATTGAGATTAATGAAAACGATATAGTGAAAAAAGAAAAAATACAGAAATCTTGAAAAAGAATAAGAATAGAAAATTTTTAAGTTATAAATGGACAATAAAATATTAAAAGATAAACGGTAAAAAACACCGAAATGAAAAATATCGAATAGGTATACATTTGAATTACACAAATTCAAAATATTTTTGATCTTAAGCCAAAATCATCTATAGACTTTCGAAAATTGGCAAAGAAAGTCCTTTTTCAGTTAAAGATGTTTTCAATAAAATACCACTTTCGACTTGCGCATGCTGTAAAAGTCATATTTGTGGCCGAAGTCGTATAAAAAAAAAAAATCAAATAATTTTGTTGAAATTACGTTAAAATTGCACAGTTTTGTTTGTTTGCTTTACAATTATTCATTAGTTGGAAAAGTTTAATTTTGGGTCAAGATTACCTCAAAGGAATGAACACCCATTGCAAACTTCAATTTGGATCGATGAAACAAACTTGAATAAACATGATGAAGAATCATTCACGACAAATCAATGACGGGTATAGTGGGTACCTGATGGAAATGAACCAAAAATCATTTGTCTCCTGTTTAAGGGTTAGCAGAGAAACTTTAGCCACTCGTTTACATCAGTCCCGTTTCACGCACTTAGGCACTACTTCCGGTCTCACCGGAAGTACCGCCATATTTCATTTTTTTAATGGAAAACCCTATACATTTGTTCATATTCGGATTCCCCGTCGAACTCTAAGTAATTAATATGTCACATAATGTATGCTTATCTCTTATCGTTTTCGAGAAAATCGCGCCCGAACTTTCCATATCACCAATAATAAATGTGGATTTTTATCAAACAAATCAACATCAATCAGTCCTGATTTCATAAACTACCATTTTTTAAGATCTCCATCAATAGACATTAAAAAAAGTGTTTCCAACATGTCATGGAAAAAAAATTGTAGATTGATATTTTGAAGACATCTATCTCCATAACTTCTAATGGAAGCCCCTATACTTTATTCCTAATATTTGGATTGATTATTTTATTACAAACATTATTTCAAATTTAAAATGTTGCATTTTTATGTTCAGTTTATGCTTAAAATTAACATGTTCAAATGTAATGAATTAGAATTAGACGGGTTATGCGAAAATGGACAAATACACAGGGTATTCCATTAAAAAAAAATAAAATATGGGGTACTTCCGGTTAAACCGGAAGTGCTTGAAACGGGATCTGAACCACATTTACGACTTATTTATCACTTCCAAATTTCAAATTTTTTAAATGAAAATTGTAGAAACGCTGGGTGTTACATACATCTTGTGTCACCCGGTATACAGACCGAAAATATCAAACATTTTATAAATAAAGGTACTTTTGAGAGGTTTATTGGATATATAAAAAAATTATTACCTAATTAAAGAGATAATTGATCTTTTTATGAAACATAGAACTTATTATTTACGATTATTGACATTGACTTATCAAGATGCAAATATTTTTGGCAACTCACTGAATAACGTAGAGAATTATTTGAAACTTGAAGCATTCAAACTATTGTCGAAACGTACAAAAAATTGTTTACATTTATTATAAACAATTTGCTTTTACAATTTCAACAGGACTTTTTTTTATACATATACAACCAGCAAACATACAAAAATTTAAACGATAAGTATATAAAAGAATATTTCTTATTCCCTTTATATGAGAACTATAGGACTTACTTTTTAAAAGTGGCCTCATAGTTCTTGATCTCCTTCCTGGAAAATTCGTGAAACTCCGTATATACGTTCACCACCTTGTACTTGAACATGACTTCTTGACCATTGTCCAGGGCGTCGTTGATTTCCTGTCTCCTCACCAAAACCGAATTTAGTTCCGCGTCGGCAGGCATATTTTCGGAAAGACGTAAAAAGAGTCGTAAAATTAAACAAATTATTAATGTTCTTATCAGTAGGTACTAATAAACGGTCTGCCTATAAAACCTTCGTCAACTAAACACCGTTTGTCAAGCACGTGAAAGAGATTGAATGAGAAGCAGAATGTATTGTGCGGTCCGAAAGCGCGGAATTTCAAACTTGAATTGATGGAAACATTGTGGTATCGTATAGTATTTTAGATTCATTGAGTACGGTGCGCAAGCCTGTGTAAATCCCCTCGTAATACGTTGGTAAGGGAATTAGGAAGTACCCGAGGTACCAATAAGTACCATTTTAATGTATGAGGTGGATAAAACTAGTAATATTTCCGGAGGGTGCATATTATTTTTCAAAATAATTTCCGAGTTTTTATTCCGGAAAAAGATACTTTTCTTGCAAAGTTTTGAAAGTTTTTAAACGATTGTGACCTAAATCGAAAAATAAAAAATTTGTGTTTCTAACTATCTACCACTTTTAAACATATTTTTTTCTATGATTTCTATGCTTGTTCCCATTTTTTTTGTTTCAGTGCTTTTCGTCATTTTTAATTTATTTTTTTTTATTGTCAATAATTTTCTTTTCTTATTCTTTGTCACATTTTCTGCAATTTCTTGTTTTTTTTTTATTTTTTTTATTTATCTAAACTGAACTTTTAATTGGGCTTTTTTTAGCCTTCTGGGGTAATTTGGACCCAAATTAAGTTTTTCCAAAATATACACTATATAGCATTGAGACAATGTTGGCCCAAAACCGTGTTTTATAAATTAGCGATTTTTGATCTTTCCACTTTTTTTATATAGTTTTGGCCCGAAATTTTCCAAAATTAGATTTTATTAAGGAAATCTTGGTTCGAAATGAAACTTTTTTTTTCAGTTTTAAACTATGGAAGTTTTAGACGATTTTGGGCAAAAATTGGAAATACTTTTTCTTTGTGCTTCTCACCTTCTTTAAACTTTTTTTTTATTTTCAGATTTTTCCGCGTTTCTAAATTTTTTTAGTAACTATATTGATTTGTAATGTGACAAGTTTCAACTAAAACTGTGCTTTTTTACGATTAATGATGATTTTTTACAGTTTGTTTCTACCATATTGACCCGAAATAGAACTTTTGAAGCACTATTCAAAAATAATTTGGGAATTGAGAATATGAGACGAAAATCAAATTTTATTGAAAAATTTTAATCCTATCATCTTTTAGCCAATTTTGTATTAAAAATTGGCTAAATTTAGTATTTAAACGATTTTGGCTCAAAATTTATCTTTGTGTCCTTTACCTCCTTTTGACTTATTTTTTTTATAATTTTCATAATTTTTTTCACTTTTCTTAATTTTTGTAATTTCCAATTTATACTTTTGTGGTTTTTATTTTTTTTCCTTTTAATTATTCAATTATTCTTCATATTTCTCTATTTTTAATATGTGTTACGTTCAGTAATTTTTTTTGATTTTTGTTCTTATTTTTTGCATCTAATTCACACTTTGCACTGTTTTAATTTTTTCGAGGCAGTTTTGACTCAAAATTGGACTTTCCCAACAAGTAAACACATGTGTTGTAAATTGATTTCTACTACTAAAACAATTCTGACACAAAACTGTGTTTTTTACATTTAATTTTACTTCATTATCATTTTTTTTACGGATCTGGCCGGAAATAGAACTACGTCGATGAGATAAAAATCAAGTTTTATTGGAAAATTTTAGTTCGATCCTCTTTTAGCAAATTTTTGAAAGCTTTTAAACGATTTTGGCTCAAAATTAGAAATACTTTTACTTATTTGTGTTCCTTACCTTCTTATGACTTTCTTTATGATTTTCATACTTTTTCACCTTTCTTAATTTTTGTTGTTTTTAATTTGTGCTATTGTAGTTTTTACTTTTTTTTGATTGTTCATATTTCTCTATTTTTATTATATGTTAATATGGTTTTATTATATGTTAATTCTTATTAATTGTTTTCTGTTTTTCTGATCTTATTCTTTTTATTGATCTAATTTGCACTTTGCATTGTTTTAATCCTTTCTAGGTAGTTTTGAAACAAGAGAATGGACTTTTCCAACGAGTGAACACTTGTTTTGTAAATTATTTATTTATATTGAAACAATTCTGACCCAAAACTCTGTTTTTTAGATTTAATGTTACTTCATTTTCAACTTTTTTTCTGTTTTGGTCCGATATAGAACTACTTTGATGAAACAAATATTGAAAACTTTGGACTGAAAAACTTTGGCTTTTTTAGCAATATTTTGAAAGCTTTTTAACGATTTTGGCAATTTTGGCAAAGCATTCGCAATTTCTGCCTTTTGCCTCATTCGGACTTTTTTTTATGATTTCCAAGTTTTTCCACTTTTCTTAATTTTTGTAGTTTTATTTTTTTTTTATTGTTCAATTATTTTTCATATTTTTCTATTTTAATCACATGTTACGTTTGGTATTTTTTTTTGTTTTTGGTTTTTATTTTTTTTTTATCTCAATTACACTTTGCATTGTTTTGATTCTTTCGAGGCAGTTTTCACCCAAGATTGGACTTATTCAACGAGTGAACACTTCTTTTGTAAATTGATTTCTATACTGAAACAATTCTGACCCAAAACTGTGTTTTTTGGATTTAATGTTACTTCATTTTCAATTTTCTTTCTACAGTTTTGGCCCGAAATAAACTACCTACTTTGATTAAACAAAATTTGGAAAATTTTGGTGCGAAAAAGGACCCTTTTTAGCAATATTTTGAAAGTTTTTAAACTAATTTGGCTTAAAAGTAGAAGTATTTGCAATTTATGCCTTTTGCCTAATTTGGATTTTTTTTTATGGTTTCCAAGTTTTTCCACTTTTCTTAATTTTTGTAGTTTCTAATTTTTGCTTTTGTAGTTTTTATTTTTTTTTATTGTTCAAATATTTTATTATGTTACGTTTGGTATTTTTTTTTGTTTTTTGTTTTATTTCGAGGCAGTTTTGACCCAAAATTGAACTTTTTCAACAACTGAACACATGTTTTGTAAATTGATTTCTACTGAAACAATTCTGACACAAAACTGTGTTTTTACATTAAAAGTTTCGTCATTTTTCAATTATTTTTATACGTTTTTGGCTCAAAATAGAACTACTTCCATGAGGCAAAAATCAAATTTTATTGAAAAGTTGTGGTGCGATTCTCTTTTAGCAAATTTTTGAAAGCTTTTAAAAGATTTTGGCCAAAAAATAGAAGTATTTGCAATGTATATCTTTTACCTCCTTTGGACTATCTATTTTTATTATATGTTATGTTTGGTTATTTTTTTTTGTTTTTTTGTTCTTATTTTTTTTTTATCTAAATTACACTTTGCATTGGTTTAATTCTTTCGAGGCAGTTTTGACCCACATTTCGTGGCAGGTCATCCTCCTTTTATGATTTCCATACTTTTTCACCTTTCTTAGTTTTTGTTGTTTTTAATTTGTTCTTTTATAGTTTTTACTTTTTTTTCTTTTTTATTGTTCAATAATTCTTCATATTTTTATTTTTATTATATGTTAAGTATGGTAAAATTTTTTGGTTCGTTCCAATTTTTTTATCTAAATTACATTTTGCATTGTTTTAATTCTTTCGAAGTAGTTTTGATCCAAGATATTAGAATCTCTCAACGATTGAACACTTGTTTTGTAAATTATTTATTCATATTGAAATAATTCTGACCAAAAACTGTATTTTTTTAGATGTAATGTTACTTCATTTTCAAATTTTTTGCTACAGTTTTGCACCAAAATGGAACTACTTTGATGACTGAGTTGACACAATGACAGACAAAAATTGAAAATTTTGGTTCCCGCCGAAAAGAGTCTTTTTTAACAATATTTTGTAAGCTTTTTAACGATTTTGACCTACAAATAGAAATATTGGCAATTTATGCCTTTTGCCTCATTTTGACATTTTTTTATGATTTCCTAGTTTTTCTACTTTTTTTTATTTTTATAGTTTTTAATTTTTGCATTGGAAGTTTTTATTTTTTTATTGTTCAATTATTTTTCATATTTTACTATTTTAGTTACATGTCACGTTTGATCAATTTTTTTTTGTTTTTTGTTTTTATTTTTTTCATCTAAATAATACTTTGCATTGTTTTAATTTTTTCGAGGTAGTTTTGACTCAAAAGAGACTTTTCCAATGAGTGCACACTTGTAACTGGTTGAGTTATTGATACTTTTTTACTTTTCTTAATTTTTGTATTTCTCCATTTGTGCTTTTGTAGTTTTCATTTTTATTCAATTATTCTTCATATTTATCTATTTTTATTATATGTTATGTTTGGTATTTTTTGTTTGTTTTCTGTTCTTATTTTTTTTATCTAAATTACACTGTGCATTGTTTTAATTCTTTCGAGGCAGAACACTTGTAATGTAAATTGAATTCTTCTGAAACATTTCTGGCCCAAAACTGTGTTTCTTTATAATTAATTTTTCACCATTTTTCAATTCTTTTATACGGTTATGGGCCGAAACTTCGATGAGACAAAAACTGAAAATTTTGGTCCGAAAAAGGACCTTTTTTAGCAATATTTTGAAAGCCTTTAAATGAATTTGGACCTTTTTTATGGTTTCCAAGCTTTCCACTTTTTCTCAATTTTTGTAGTTTTTATTTTTTTTTATTATTGGTCAAGTTTTTTGTTTTTTGTTCTTATTTTTTTGCTTTGAATTGTACTAATTTTTTCGAGGCAGTTTTGAAACAAAGTTGCACTTTTCCAACAACTAATGAACACATGTTTTGTAAATTGATTTCTACTGAAACAATTCTGACCCAAAACTGTGTTTTTTACATTTAATGTTACTTAATTTTCATTTGTTTTTATACCGTTTTGGCCCGAAATAGAACTACGTCGATTAGGCAAAAATCAAATTTTATTTAAAAATTTTAGTACCATCCTCTTTTAACAAATTTTTGAAAGCTTTTAAATTATTTTGGCTCAAAATCAGAAATACTTTTTCACTTTTCCTAATTTTTGTAGTTTTAAATTAGTGCTTTTGTAGCTTTTACTTCTTTTTTATTGTTAAATTATTCTTCATATTTCTCTATTATTATTATAAGCTATGTTTGGTTAATTTTTTTGTTTCTTCTTCTTATTTTATTTTTCTAAATTACACTTTGCATTGTTTTAATTCTTTCGATGCAGTTTTGACACAAGATTGGATTTTTTCAATGACTGAAACAATTTTGGTCCGAAACTGTGTTTTTCTTTACATTTAATGTTTCTTCATTTTCAATTTTTTTATGTGATTTTGAACCGAAATAGAACTACTTGGACGAGACAAAAATTAATTTAAATTGATATATTTTAGTCACAAAAAAGATCTCTTTTAGCAAATTTTTGAAAGCTTTTAAATGATTTTGGCTTATAAACAGACGTATTTGCAATTTATGCCTTTTACCTCCTTTGAACATATTATTATATGATTTCTAAATTTTTACACTTTATTTTTTATTTTTGTAGTGTTTATTTGTGCTTTTGTATTTTTTGATTTTCATTTATTCTTCATATTTCTCTATTTTTATTATACGGGGTGTTCATTATAAAACTTCATCTAGTTGCCTGTGAAATGTCAAAAGAAAAGGATGGAGAAACAAAAGTCTATTTATTTTGATTATGTCATCTTTTTCTGTCAAAATTTCATAGCCTGCTAGATGAAGTTTTATAATGAAAACCCCGTATGTTAAGTTTTTATTAATTAAAAAAATTTATTAATTTTTCTTCTTCTGCCTAAAATCACTTTTAGGCAATTTTGACCCAAGATTGGACCAACGAGTGTCACACTTGTTTTGTAAATTATTTATTTACACTGAAACAATTTTGGCCCAAAACTGTTTTTTTTACATTTGGTTTCTTCTTTTTTTTTAATTTTTTTAAATGGTTTTGGACCAAAATAGAACCTCTTCGATGAAACAAAAATTTAATTTTTATAGAAAAACTTATTTGGTTCAAAAAAGAAACTTTTTAACATTTTTTTTAATGATTGTAAACTATTTTGGCCTAAAAATAAAAGTACTTACATTTTATGCCTTTACCCGCTTCTTTTAGACGTATTTTTTTTATAACTTTCAATGCTTTTCGTAATATTTTATTTAATTCTGTTCTCTCTTTTACTGTCCATTTATTGTTCATATTTTTTGTTTTTATTTTTTGTTTAGTTTCGTTCAAATGTGTGTGCTAATATATATTTTTTTCCTTCAATCTAAATTGGACATTTTATTATGTTATCCTTTCGAAGTAATTTTAACCCAAAATTAAGCTTTTCCTCCGAGTGAACAATTGTAATGTAAGCTGATCTTGGTCCAAAATTATGTTTTCCTAATTAATGATGCCTAATTTTTTTTACTTTTTATACAGTTTTGGCCAGAAACAGAACTTCTCCAACGAAGCCAAAATCGCCTTTTATTGAAAATTTTCGTTCGAAAAGTAGGTTACACTTTTAGTAAGTTTTTTGATGATTTTGGCCCAATATTTAAAAAAATTAAAATTGTGCCTCTACTGACCTCTTTTGGACTTATCTCTTTTTATAATTACCTGATTATCTTAAGGTTTAGTAACTATCGGCCGATGCTTTTGTAGTTTTTAGTTTATTATTTGTTTATATATTAATATTTCGTTCTTCATATTTTTCTTTTCTTATTCTTTGTCATGTTTCGTTGAACTTTTTATTCTTTTTGAGTACGAATATTATCAATGGTTTAAGTACACACAAGTGTCCCATTGAAACAACTTAATTGCTCCAATTTACAGTGTTTCATGTTCGTTTACTCTATACGACCGTTGCATTTTATAATTATACCCCTTTCGTTCGTTAAGAACCCTTTGCATAACCCCTGTTATTATGACACATAATATACGTAGACATAGTCGCCCGCACACATGATATTATATTGACGTTGCATGTTCCGAACAAGCAAGTTACTCACGTCCAGCTGATTGCACTTAACAGAAAGAGGATGAGTCAATTTAGTATTGAAATAACAATAATAATTTGCTTGATTGATTTCATTCAATAACACGGATGTTTATAAGCAGTTGCAGCGTGTGATACTCATAGAGTAATTCGTCAATGGATGATGGATGATGTGTATTAGTGTATTACATTAACTCGTTGTTTATTTATTGAAAGGTACCAATAATGTCATTTAAACTCTATATAAATAGTATTGTATATTAGATCAATATACAATAGTCAAGCCATCATCAGCGCCAAAATTCCTTAGGGTCAGATTTCCAAGGCAAATTGGCCGCGAACTTTATATATAAAATTTACAAATTTATATTCAATTTTTATTTATTATACATAAAGCTTATTGATTACTCACCTCCATGCTTGATGCTCTTCTGTAATTGAATTCAGCATCTGTTTCATCGATTATGTACGCGACTTTCAGTTTCGTCATTTTCTTGGTCGTTGTTCAACATAATCAGTTAAATAATTGAATAGTCGTAGCAACAAACGGGTTTCGCATAAATTACTAAAAAAAAAGAAAGTGAAATCAATAATGAGCGGGAAACCTACTATTGTCACCATGTTCTTCGTCGCACGTTCGTTAATCGATTTTGCTGTTTTCTTCGGTAAAAATGCGGAAGGAACCTTCCGCTTTAGCAATACATAGACGGTGGTGTCTAATGTTGTGCCACCATCATTTTATGATTTCCGCTCAGTTTCCCTTGTTAAAAAAATGTCCTAATCGAGGCGTCCTTGATGAACACTTCCTGAAGTTCTTGTTTGCTCGTTTAGACTGATAATAAAAATATTTAAATTTATGGGCGTTCATCTTCTGATTTCGATGTTAATTGGTAGGTTATAATGGGCCAATTATTGTGTACCAGCTACTCTCTTTAACAGCCTAATTCACAAAGTTATGTGCCACCGGTAAAAGTTTAAAATTACGTTACGAGGGAGTAATTATATCTAAATAGTTAGACTATGAAAGCTGAGTATAGAAGGCTTATGCGGTGTTGATTTTTTGGCCGTTTATATAAATTCAGTAATTCCAAAATAGTCTTTTTTCTGAAAAAAAAAACTTATTACTGAAAATTAGAACACTACTCTACAAATTAATGAATATTGTTATAATATAAGTTTAACAAATTAAAAACTCCATCGGCTACTACTTACGAAAGTGTAAGTATCAAAATTTTTCGTTTTTTTTTATACATATTGTCTATACAGTATTTAAATTTTTCAATCTTTGTTTTCTGCATGTAGTTCAAGAAAATTTTCGACTTAAAAGTAACATATGTATGGAAAGTAAAACTCCACTATTTCAAGTCCAGTAAAAAAAAAAACGCAAAAGAGAGACCAACAGAGGAGTCAGAACAAAAAGTATTTCCAAAAACGCCTAATCGTCGACATTATTTAAGTCAATTGTCACTTGTCATTGTAGCGAAAGGCGTCTGTCAATTTTTGGCAAATCATCACATCACAATCAAAAAAATTTCAGTTTTCATTTCTAGATTTCATCATATTCTTTAATTAAGTTTAAAATTCCAGTCAGAAACCGCTGATCACGAAGCAAACATTTACTAGAACACTCCAGACTGTAACCCTTTGAAATAAAACCAATACAACATCAACGTTCCGTCCAGTTTAGACCCATCCAGTGCTAGTGTTTGGCAATAGCTGTGTGCATTCTCTGTTTTACCCCAATGGAATTGCCTCACATCGGACAACATTGTTCAAAAAGCGACTGCAACAAGCTGGATTTCTTGCCTATCAAATGTGACGCCTGCAAGCAACTCTTTTGTGATGATCATTTTCGCTACACAAACCACAACTGCCAGAAAGCCTACCAGAAAGACAACCAAGTGCCTGTCTGCCCATTGTGCAACATTCCAATACCAGTGCAAAGAGGACTGCACCCTGACTATGTAGTGGGAAACCATATTGATTCGGATTGCCAGAGTGACCCTGCTAAGTCTAGGCGGAAAGTGTTCACCAACAAGTGTTCTTATAAGAGATGCAAAACAAAGGAGGTTATTCCAGTGATTTGCAATGAGTGTTCAATGAACTTTTGCTTAAAACATCGGCACACGACTGATCATGAGTGTCAAGGTAGAGGTGCCAGACGAAGATGGATTTTCGAGGCTCAGCAGAATATTTCACAAGGTGTGCAAGGAAGCATGACTGATGATGAGGCTTTAGCTAGAGCTTTAGCATTATCTATGCAAGACAATGCCCCAAAAAGTAGAAAAACCCAGGAAGAGTTGGATTTTGCTTTGGCAAGGCAATTGCAAGCAGAACAGGCTACCACTGCTTCAAGAAATACAAGGGGAGATAGGTGCAATGTTTCTTAATTTTAATGAGAACTCCTAAGGGGCATTTAAAAGGTTTAGAAATCTCACATTTTAAACTTTGATAGAATTTTACTCATTTTATTTAATATACCTCCTAGTTGTAGGTTTAAAAGTTTATTTCATAAGTAGTACAATATAATATAACAAAATCAAAAGCTACTTTACATGTTTTGCACACGCCAATGACTTTACTGTTGTTGAAGTAAATAGTAATTATAATTATTATTGTTATTGATATGTAATTTTTTTTATGTAAATGTGTGATCAATTGTTTCAAACCTAAAAGGCAGCAATTTCTCTAGATCAAGTACCAAAACTTCATCATGACCAGGTTTTGAAATGTAAATGTCCACATCTCCAAACTCACTAATAAACTGCCTGCAGGCTCCACAAGGTGTTGTGAAATACTTCTCCTGATAAGCAACCACTGCTACAGCTTTAAATTTGAGTTTTCCATTACTGATGGCCTTAGTGTAGGCGCATCTGGAAGAAAAAGGGCCTCTAGTTGGTTGATACATAATAATTCCATGTTCAATACCTTTCAGCACAGATCCCCACATTGAATGCTGCATTTTCTACATTACAACCTGAAAATACTGTCCCATCAGAACACAAGACAGCTGAGCCCACCTTGAAGTTACTGTAGGGGCAGTAGGCATTTTCTCTGGCTTCTGTCGCCTCTCTAATAAGATTTTGCACTGCTTGGTCTGAAAATACTCAGATTCAAATTTGCCGCCTCGCACCCACCTATTTGGGTCAAGGTCAATTTTCCATTGGCCAGTTAGGGGATATAGATTTTATCAATAGAGATTTGAACAATGTGGAACATACGGTTTCAATATATAGATCAACGTTTTCAATAATTTACAAATTCCAAAAAAAGATCTGTACATAACCTTAGTTCGAGTGACGAGGAAATGTAGGTCACATTCTTAAAATGTATGTGTTTAATTCAGAGCATGGTCAATGGTTGAAAATCAATTAATTCCGTTTTAATTTGTGCTGATAAATAGGTATTTAAAGGAAGTCTTTGTACTTGCCTAACAACTTCAATTTTTGAACATTACTCGTGTAATTTGAACATTTATCTTTGGACATATTTTTGTCTGAATTTAGGCTAAAGGAAACCTGAAAATCGATACGACACATAAAAATAAAAGTGAGACCTACTTCTATAATATTCAATCATTTCAAAAAAACATTATAAAAGAGGTAAGATTAGGATGCTAGTTTGGATTTGGATTAGATATCTGCAAATAGAGAATGAATTTGGTTTAAAAAATAGATATTAAATTTTGTGTATAAGAAAATAACGCCCAATTATTTGAATGCAGTAGATATCTGATTTTATTAGTTGGGACTTTTTTGAATTAAATATATCAATAATAAAGCAAAGCATTATTTAAAAGTTAAAACTTTAATTATAAAAAGGTTTAAAATTTAAAAAAAGGCACGCATTTGGTTCTAGTTTATCTGCTTACTCCAGTTACTCTACTCAGACCAAGTTTTTCTGATCAGTGTGATCCCATGAGAACGGAATAGCGGATTGGTCTGATTCTTCTTAGACTGCGCTCCAATAATTTTTTTTTAAATTTTTTAAATTTTTATTTAATTAGTAAAAATAACTTTACTATTGTTACTAACGTTTTTTATATGATGATAAAATAAGGTATACGTCTATATTAAACGGGAACTATTGTGTTAACTAGGTTCAGTGAATGGAAAACGCCTTAGTTAGAACTGACAGTTGACATGACGGTCAACCAACTGTCCTGTCAAATTTCTAACAAGAGTTTTGGGTAGGTGCACTAACTGCTCTCAAAGTGTTTCTTTCCTTATATTCTTATTCAGAAAACAAAGGATAGGGATACTCTCATAGTGCCACTGAGCCATCACGCGAAAATGCTAACAATCTTATTTGATTTCATATGTTAAAATACGTATTTATGTAGCTATTTTAAATTTTAAATTAAACATATCATAAAACAAACAAAAATACAAACGAAACTAGGCTCCCAACCTTATCACGAGCACCCACACATTGTGGTTCCCTTACCAACTGAATTTTAAGTCGCATTTTTTTTGGTTTATGGAAAGAAAAATATAGTGTATGGTGCAATTTACATTTTTATTTAGTGATTAGTAGAAGACCAGGACGATGCCGCCACGTAAAATGCTCTTTGTAGCAATAGTGATTCTGTTGAATTTCATCAATGAATCACACCAATACCCGTCCTCTAGTGTGAGAGCTACATGTCCAAGGTTTTATCCCAAAGTTTTCAAGGGATACATTCCACGAGGCAATGTTTCTGCAGGTAAGCTTCTTAGAAGATTAGCAAATCAGTTTTTAAAAGAGGTTTGGGGTACCTATTAGGTATAGTTGATTATAACAATCACAAATTGTCAATTAGTTGAAAGCTGATGTGTAAATAATTCTGACCTATACACTATAGACCCCTATAAGCTTTTGGTTGTGGGTAATTTCTGTATGTTGGGATTTATGTTCTTGAAAGATATGACATTTCAGTAGAGGTAGGGCATAGCGCAAGGGTTTGGGTTGTTAAGATTACTTATAGTGTTTTCTGTTCGTAAAACTGGGCAGCACTAGTGTTGCACTGTTGCAAATTGTATGTTCCTTTGGTAGAACACTTGCATATTTGTATGTTCTATTGGATAACTAGTTGGGCCAGTTCTAAACTCAGTGCCAACTTTTTGGCATAATCTCTTCGAGCTTGTGCTGCACCAGTTACATTGACACTAAATTAATATTCATTTGAAATTGCACCAGTTTTCCATGATAGGTAACTAGTGCAACCCTTTGTTTAATTAATGTCTTAACAATTTTATTTTTTGTTCACAATAGTAGGTACCTAATATTAAAACAGTTTTGACAACACAATAAATAAAACAATACAAAAAATGTAAATGTATCTGTAAATTTATTCATTTGTGTATAATAATTGCCTTAATCATCTTTTTCAGAAGCATTAAAAGTATATAAAATGACTATATGAAAAATTATTATAAATGTTTTTGATTACTAAAAAGTCTTAAGGTTCTACACAAAATAATATAAAATAACTAATAAGATAAAATTAGAAATAAGAGTTGGTTTCATGTATACCCCTATTAGCGTTCATGCACCAAATAACATAAATCTTATATGGTGGATGAATAGGGGTATACATGAATTTTATTTTACTTGTTATTTTATTTCATTTGGTGTATAAACCCACCTTTATTAATTTATCAATATTCCTGGATTTTAATTAATTTTGACACAAAAAATAACTAGACATAATGGTGAAGGTAAAATATCTTTTTTTTAATGTCATATCTCATATCTTAAAACTCTAGGTAGGACTTAAAGTGAAAGTTAGTTCAAGTCACATACCTGATTTTCAGACTCATTTTCTTACCTTTTTTATCCTGATTTGTTTCTTTTTATGTTATTTAATTAAAGCATTGAGGCACCTATGGACCAAAATATAAAGGTAAACACTGATTGCCTGTATTCTGTATGCACCCTCCTCCAGGTGAAGTTTTCTAAAAATACTTTTTTAATTTTTAATCAAAGAAAAAGTTTCAGCATAGTTATAAAATCCAGCCTGGCAAACATGAATTTATTGAAATTTTTATTTGTTATTTGCTATTTAAAATAAAAAATTTAATAAAAATTACCCTTGAATGCTGAGAGGTGATGCACATGGTGAAGACAAAAATAAAAAATCTAAGAGGGTGTGAAAAAAAGAGTTAATAATGTTGGTTGATGATATTGTCTGGGTCCAAACATATTCCTGTTAGTTATATACTATGAGCTTCAATCTTTTACTGTGGAATTGAAGTGCAGCATTGAGTGGTCCATTGTATTGTATTCAATGTGAGTGGACTTATGCAGTCCTCCACCGCAACCTGTGGTTTATTGTGGCTCACTTAAAATGTTACCAGCAAGGTTTGCCCCTGATAGTTCCACTAGTTGTCACCAGTTATGCCCAGACCCTCAGTAAATCTGATGAGTCTCTCGGGCGACACTGTGATTGCATCTTGAGGTTCAATGATTGTGTTTCCCAGCAGTGAGTATCTTGACCTGACAATAGCTGGAAAGTCACATAGGACTTGCTCAAGTGACTCGTTATCCTCAAAGCACAGCCAACACTCCGTCTTGTCGGACAGTCCAAGTCTGTGCATGATAGATCTTATGTCACTATGTCTTATGTACTGTGCAGTAGCCTCTCTGATTTGTCTCCTATTTAATCTGACGAATGTTTGGACTTTTTGCCCTCCCTGTTCCCATGATTATTTTTTTGGAGTGTGATAGTCCGGGTAGGTTCTCTCACCAGTCCTGGGACTTGGCATTGCTCCATTTCTGGAGTTCAGTCTTGACCTGAGAGTATGGGATCCATACCAGTCCACTGTTCTCCTGCAATAGGGTTTCAAAGAGTTTTCGAATTGCAGCGCAAAGACATAAGCGCTAGAAGCGCTGCCTGCTATCCTAGCACATCTTTATTGATGTATTGTGTCCTCCCTCCTTTATTAGGTGTCGGGCACACACTTCAATGGCATGTATCTCTGCCTGAAATACTGTGGTGAATCGGCCCAGGCTCTTTGCTCTCTGCTTCGTCGGTTTTGGATCCGTCCTTGTACCAGGTACTTCCTGCCAGTTGTGATCTTCGCCTCGTTCCTCCCAGTCTTCCCGTGAGGGAACCCTGACGACGTAACGACTGTCCAATGTACGTTTTGATGCCATTAGGTCGGAGACCATGTTCAAATCCGCAAGGCCTTCCAAGCCAGCCTAAGCATTGTTGGTCCCGCCATCGAATGGCTGCGGTGCTATGTTCGTCACTTAATGCAGCCGGTATGTTGCCTTCATTTCCTCTCGTTCCAGGAGTATTGGAAATGGAAGAAAGTCGAGCATGCGCTCCAGGGCTGCCGTGGGCGTCGTTCTCATTGCCCCTAGGATACAAAGACATATTTGTCTTTGCAGAAAGGACAGTTTAGCTTTAATGGAGCTCTGCTCTTTCGATACCAAGCTATGGCCCCATACGTTATTATGGGTCTTATTACCGTCACGTAGAGCGACATAGTTTGTTGGGGTTCCATCCCCCATGATTTGCGGCACAGTTTCTTGCATGACCAAAGAGAGAGCTGTGCCTTCCTAACGGTACGAGTCACACGTGGGGTCTATGTTAGTGATTTGTCCAGGATGACTCCTAAAAATTTTACTTTCTTGGTAAACGGGATTGTAGTCCCGAACAAAGATAGCGCTTTCCAGAAATCCAGCTTCTTCCTTCGGGTAAATGGCACAATCACCGTTTTTCTAGGGTTTATTGCTAGGATTATTTATTTATTTATTTATTTAACCCGAGATATCACACAAGGTGGATGTACAGGTTTGCAACTATATACTTATATATTATACTCTAGTACCTACATAACAATTAGATTGCTTAATCATATGTGTAGCTTAGAAATTCATCCACTGAGTAAAAAGCATTATTTTGCAAAATAGTTTTTATTCTTGAGAGAAACTGACTAGTATCACTATCTCTAATTCTAGAAGGAATGGTATTATATACGACAGCTCCAATATAATAAGGATTAGCCTTGTAGAATTCTAGTCTATGAATTTCAAATTGGTAGTCAATGCCAAATCTGGTCATGTAGTCGTGGTAAAGGTTTAGTGGCTTAAAGGACTCAGAGTTACGTCTGACAAACTTTAACAACTCAAATATAAAGAGTGATAGCACGGTCATAATTCCCTTTGAAATAAATGTTGGGCGGCAGGTGACTAATCTTTTCAGATTATACATAGTGCGAATTGCCCTTTTTTTTTGCATCACAAATGCTCTTTGCGAAGCCGAGGATGCACCCCATAAAATTATGCCATAACATAGTCTAGATTCAATGTTGGAGAAGTAAAATGTTTTTAAAATATTCTTGCCGGTAATCTGCTTCAGGTGGTTTAAAGCATAGCAGTTCTTGGCGCAAGCTTTGCAAATATGGCTTACATGGTCTTTTCAGTTTAGTGATAAATCAATGTGTAATCCCAATAATTTGAAGGAAGTAATCTGCTCAATTGACTTTCCTTTGAGAGGAATGTATTGGCTTTTATGATAGTGGGCTCCATAAGGATGAAACTGCATTGTAAATGTTTGACTTTGGTTCATTGTTAAATTATTATTAGAAAATTAATTGTATAAGGTGTGTACATCATGTGTCAGAGTTTTGCTGGCAAGAGTCTCCACAGCATTGGATGTAAGTAAAGTAATATTGTCAGCGAATTCACAGTGAAACGTTGATAGGTGATTTGATAAGTCATTTATATGCCGTCTCAAATTATTATGGAATGGGGTGTGCCATGGAAAACAGATGTTTTGGCCCTGTATAAATTTTTGACAATGACATTGAGTGTTAAGTTGACAATGACATTGACATGAAATGTTGCCAGTTTAATGTTATGAACAGAAGTATTAAATTATACAAAATGAAATAAAAGGCTTGTTATAAGCATAGATGTTATGAGTCTAATCATAAAACTAGGTAGTTGGGTATCAGGAAACAATAATAAATAGCTGGCGTAAATACATTTTTTTATTTAAGTAAGTGGTGAATAACAAAAAAGTAGACATAGGTATACGCTAGAACATCATCATAATTTGGTGCTTAACATAAAACCAACAGAAAAAATATATATATACAACAACAAACAAACAGAATTGGCAATGAATTTTTTATCTTATGCTTTTGCAGAACTTGTTTCCTGTCTGAATTTTGGACCGCAATTACCTCTTTTCTGTCAAAGATGTTTTTGTGCTTAAAGGTATCAACGGCTTTTCTGGTTACTCTCGTGTAATAATTCTGCGATTGATGATTGAGGAAATCCATCTTGTTAAAAGGATGAAAGGCATATCTTGACCTTCAGAGAAAGCGTACTCTGCTGCTGCTGACTTTTGTCTTTACCCTTTTGTGTTAAGCCTGCAACACCTTTTTTGTTCTGTAATTCTCTGCGTTTGTTAATACTGAGTTTTGTCGTGTCAATACCAATTTGTACAATGAGTCACAAACCGTATCTGCATGCAATGTTATGATCACATTTGTGCAGGGATGTCAAACAATTATCTTGCGAAATTTAGAGTCGTTTGTGACCCTAAACAGGCAATTTTAAAATCAAAAGAAACAACAAGGAATATTTCTTAGTTCTCACCTTGGTTTAAAAGCAACATTTTCTGATGCTTTTAATTCGTGTTTTGCATTCAGCTTTGTTTATATATCCCAAACTCAGCATAGGTAGTCTAACATTGTTGCAATAAATGCTTAATGTTTAGCAGTGTGGATTCGCTAAAGGGGAAATCTGGGCAATTCAGGTATGTTGTTGTATAGTAGCCTGAATTGAGTATTTAAAAATAGAAGAGAAATTTTGCCTTCGCCACTTTGTCCACAAATTTTTGTTCCTACACAATCGACGGCTACGGCCACCTCCCATATGTGCAACATCTTATCTTTAATACTTACTGTATCATGGTTATTAGGTTCTAAACTTACTCCATTATCATTGGCAATATAATCATACAAACAAATGGCAAAAGTTTATTGTAAGAATCTCTACAAAAAAACCCTGTACTTGACAAGTTGTGGAATTTTTTTTGTAAGCACAGTAACGATCTAATTTTGGCGGACTAGAGAAAAGTATGGAGTAGTAAGAGTAGAGAAAAATCGAGTGGAACACTTTTTGATAATATTTCTCCATTTATTATCACATCACATTAGCAGGCTGATTCAAAATTGGCTAGAAGTGATTTCTTGTCAGAATTCAATAGTGAAATAATACACATGTATAAAATAATTATCAGTAAGAACATCAAGATAAACGCTCAATTTACGGTAAAGAATACAAGGATACACCATTGGAAAGAGTAGAGAAAATATGCTACCTGGGCTGCAATATCAGTGATACATGGGATCATATAGTTATGAAATAAGAATTCGAATTGAAAAATCCAGAAGCGCTTTTAACCGCCTTAAGGAAGTTCTCTGTAACCTGTCTCTTAATATCAATATACGCATAAGAATTCCCAGATGCTACGTCTTTAGTGTTCTCCTCTATGGAGTAGAAAGCTGGAGTCTTACTGAGGCTGCCACCAATCGCTTAGCAGCATTCGAAATGTGGTGCTACCGACGCATGCTACGGGTCTCATACACATACCATACAAGTAACTAAATAATAAATATTTTTTCACATAATATTCATAATAACTAATATATAATATGAAGATGTATTTATCTTTATTACCATACATCGAGCCGACATTACCCCAATCGTTCAAATTCCGCGAATTGTTGTGAATTCACACTCTCGATCATTCATTAGGAATAGAAAGATGTCTACCTTATTACTTCTATCTTCTTAAGAAAGAGGTGCTTCTGCATATTTCTTTAATTGTCTATTAAGTTAGCACCAAAATATGATGATGTTCGGATGTTCGAGATTATATCAGTAGTCCTTTATTTACCAAAATTGAAAAATGTCATGAACTAATTATAAATTATAATATCATGGAGTTTCTTTTACCTCCCCTACCCATTTCATGATTTCGCTTCTTTCTACTACACATACTGCCTACTTATGGCAGGCTCAGTATTTTGAATGAGTTATACTTAATTTTTTATTAATTTGGCAACGGTTTACAAATAATTTAGACATTTGTCAAATTTGTAGCCTCATTTACTTGCCAAAGTCACTCAATGTCATTGTCAAAACATTGTACAGGGGCTAAACATCTGTTTTCCATGTCACACCCTAATCCATAATAATTTGAGACGGCATATACGTATAAGAGAAATAGTAGTGGACCCAGTACGCTTCCCTGTGGGACACCAATATCAACTCTCAATGGCTGCGACCTTGCTTCACCGCAAACGACAAATTGCTTGCGGTGGTCCAAGTAGGATTTTATTAGAAGATGGCAGTGCCGACGAATTCCATAGGACTGGATTTTATTCAGCAGCAATGTGTGGTCTACGCAATCGAAAGCTTTTGTTAGGTCCACAAAGTAGGCAATAACATTTTTATTATGGTCCAACTCTTTATAGACGTGGTTTAACAGATGACACAAGGCAGTGATGGTGGATATTTTGTTTTGGAAACCATACTGTGAACTAGCTAAAATTCTATTTGCATCAAGGAATTTCATAATTCGCTGGGATAAAATTCTTTCAAAAATTTTTTGAGAAGCACGACAATATGGACATGGGGCGATAGTTTCCAATATCTCTTGTATTACCTTTTTTATGAATGCAAATGATTTTGGAGGTTTTTAAGCAATCTGGGGAGATCGCTTCCCTGAAGCATACGTTGATAATGTGACATAATGGTTTAGTGAGGTTTGCATTGTTTAATAAGAGTAGCCGGAAATTTATCCAGGCCCGCTGAGTTTGTATTTTTTAAATTAGAGATTACTTGACTAATTTCTGATTCGGTGACTTTATAAAGGTATATAGAGTTGTTTATGGTCGATGTACATGTTGCGTTAGTTATTTGATGTGCGTTATTCGACTTATTAATACTACCTTGCATAGTTTTTGCAATATTAACAAAGTAGGAGTTAAGCTTGTTAGCTATGTCAAGAGATTCACTGTACTCTTTACCGTTTGTTTCGATGCAATGAATTCTTGGTTGACTGTTGCACTTTGTGGTTGAGTTTATAATGTTCCAAACAGTTTTTGATGTATTGGTTGATGCAGATACTTTGCTGTCATAGTACAATCGTTTGACTAGACGTAGAGTTCTTCTATATGTAAATTTGTATTTTTTAAAATAGTCCAAAGTTATCGTTCCTTGTCTTACTTGGCCGTGCATAACTCGTAGTTTCTTCGACGAAACCTTGAGTCCCCCCGTGTTAGCCATTGTTTGTCTAAGTAAAAGTTAGGTTGTCTCATTTGTACACGCGGAAAAGAAATGTTGAAATAGTCAGTCAGGGTTGAAATAAATGTAGCCATTTTCGTGTTTGCATCGTCTTGACTATAATATAAATATATAATATTGTTACGATTCGCAGCAACGTCGCTTGGGAGGCGGGGCAACGCGTGTTGGTTGGTGGAGCTTCGCGACCTATCCGCGCTGCGTCATGGCTGACGCGAGTGATTTATTGCTCGGTTTAATCTAGAAGGCAGTTGTTTACAACCTTTTTTTATGTGAGATTATTCAAGAATTCTTATAAAGAACTTTCTAGGTTTTTCTGTAATTTTAGGATTGTATATAAAAGGCGCATAGAGCGCGCGGAGTAGGATAGTCTTATTTTAAGCGAGCTATAAGTAAGCTAAAGTACGAAGCGATAATAGAAGGCTATAAAGTGTTTAGTAGTGAGTTATTTACTAGTCAAATTGTACCTGTATGTATTTGTGGAATAAATAAATAGTGTTTCCGTGTTAAATCGTTACACTGGAATTATTGAACCCCGAGTTCGCAACAATATAATAAAGCGACTAAATGGATAAGTTCTATCGAGATGAGTTAAACACATTTCTAGTTGGTTGAAAAACAGTTGCACCTGTGCCAGAGGAGACCTGTAGATAGTTAAAATAACTGCCTTGACATTATCTATGACGACCCGAATACCAGCACATTCAAAAGCCATTTCAACAGCAAATTGGGGAAGTGACCTAAGAGGGAAACAGTTGACGTAATTTCCCGCTAGTACAAGCGAACCACCATGTCGATTTACAGACCTATTGTAGAAAGTCACTACTCGATAATCATTCACCACTATACTGTCTATGTCCATATCACTGCACCATGATTCTGTTAAACACATAATGTCTATCCTCTCTGCAAGTAATAGAACTTCAAGTTCCTCAATTTTGTTTTTTATAAACTGAATGTTGTGATGGGCCAGTCTAAATTGCTTAGCAGATGTTAAATCTGGGATGTTGTTTACAAGCTCTGGTTTGTTTCAGAAAAAAATTCTTTTTCTCTGCTCATCTATCAAGGAATGATATTCATTGTTATTTACTTTCCGTTTATTCCTTGTATATGGCCTACGCACTTGATAATGCCCTTTAGCATTAGCAATAATTTATCAGGAAAGTTATTGTTTGGCCGGACGTTCGAACTGTTGTTTGCCATTTTTTGCGAGATCCGCGTAAGTTTTGGTTCCGTCCTTTGAAGAATTTTGCAAACAATTGGGCGCCTGAAGCTTGTCTTCCAATAGCTTAGTGTTTTTATGCAGTAAAACATTATTTTCTCATACAAGTTTATTTTGGCTTTCTAAAAGGTTGTACTTGTCTTGTAAGTCACTGAGGTTTTTCTTTAGTGCTGCAATTTCCATGGTATACTTGTTCAGATCAATTTTTTTGGCGTAGTCTGTTGTTGTAAGTTTGCAACATTTTGTTCTATTATCACCACTTTCGCATATCAGATGGGAAAAGTCGCGTTCAAGACATGATCTGTGCCAAATATTGCCACAGTTCACACAAGTAACAACGGTGCTAGTACGCGTTTTGCAGCAAGCGAACTTTGTTGCTGCCGACTGAGACGGGTCGAGCTGCACGTCCGTATCGCTCGGCATCACGAATACAACTTATGAACACGAATACAACTTATGGTTTTCTTTTGAACACCAGCTGTGTACAACATCCAGCACCTCTTGCAACGTGCAGGAGATTTGTTGGTATGGGTGGTTTCTTATGAGTGACCCATGGAAATCAAAACCTCAAGACGTACGCCGATGTCACGTCAGTTTTTTCAGATGGCAGCTCTAGAGTGCTCTGAGACTATTATCGTCCTTTGTTTTCTCAATAAGAATATAAAAATGACAGTTACTCTCAGAGTTTCTCAAAATTAAGGGTCGGAGCTTGGCAGCCGGCGCATCGGTTTGTTTTCGATCTGGTTTTTTAAGCTGCACTTTGAGTTACATTCATAATATTCAATTGTTAATTAAATGGGTTCAAAGTGCAATAGTATCACAATGTGGATATTAATTGATAGTAAGGTTAAATCAGCTTTCACTAATATCACTTTGAGACTTTTATTAACACATTAAATGATTGAGTTGTTGAAGGAGAATTGAATGAATATTTGAGAATCGGTATTTCGTTTAATTCTTCAGTCAGAGTCAGTTCTAGACGTTATAAAAAATTTTACAACTACGTTATAAGATTTTTTCCCTCAATTGTAGGAACCTATGATGAGATAACAGATATCAACAACCAAAGAACTTGCATCTTGAAGTGCTGCCAAAAACTATCATGTAATGTGGCTTTTATGAGCGACTATAAGTGTTACCATGTGACCTGCAACAGCAATGAACTTTGCATCCCTACTATGAATTTAAATCCAGATACTGTGGACCATGTGTCCATGGTATTAGTAAAACCAACAGATGATGAATCTTGGGAGGAAGTTCTGGCTCCTCAAGGTACTATCTGAAAGTCACAAATGTAAACTGCCATACAAAATCTTCATCAGAAAGAGGCCCTAGTTTGGTATACATGAACACTATCTAACATTGCTTCATTACATTCATGCAGCCTGCCCACTTTTACTGCAGCATTTGATACTATCTAAACTGTTATTAGCGGGGTCATATATATTTTTTTAAGGTTATGTTATTACTTTTTAAATGTAGTTCAAACCCTTCTTCATATGGCTTTGTCCCAAATCAATATCTGAATTATTTTAGATTCTATCAAATTCTATGGAAGGAGTGGGCCACAGCATCATTGATATTTCGTAAACCGTAAGAGATAGGTACAGATTCAATTAAATTGGGGCAAAGTTGCGCATTTGGGTGCAGATTGTAATTATTATAAAATTTCAAAAATTTTTGAAGCTTCTGCAGATATTCGAAAAAACTAATATTTAAGAAAATCGTTTTTTGTTTTTCCTGAATTTATATAAAGCGTTATTTTGAATTAAATTGAACATTCTCGAGGGTACTTTTACCGTTCTACAAGACTGTATATTAAATTTATAGTTCGACGTTTCGACTCTTCTGGGGCATCAACTTTAATTTTACAAATTTGACTGGAAAATTAGGGTGTCGAAAATTGGAAGCCCTCTTTATTACAAATTCAATGATATGTAACACTTTATATTTTTGTTACAGTTTATGTAATTTTTATTGATTTATTTATTGTACACAGATTGTATATGAGTTTCTTTTTTCTATCTCTGAAACGGCTGTAGTTACAAGGTCGGTTAAATTAGCAAAAAGTTGTCATTTGTGGAGACTTTTTAAAAAACCTTTACAGTGAGTGTTGCCACATTTTCTGTGGCAAATCTGATGTGTAGAAAAAAATGTGCCAATAATCAGTAGATCAAAAAAGTGCCCGCGAGAATGTGTAATTTATTTTAGAATATCGGTTCAAACATATCCAGGAAAAAAGCAAAAACAATTTTCGTAAATTTCGATTTTTTCCAAATATCTTTAAAATGTTATTGTGATCTGCACTCAAATGTGCAACTTTTGAGTGCACGAGATCCCAATGATAAGCGGTAAATTTGAGTAACCCTGTATACACGGTGTAGGAATTAAAAAAAAAACATAATTACCTTAAATTTCCCTGTACGGCAGTTTACTTTTGGTACACTTTGTATAATTAGACATATTACATAATATGAGTTTTTTTTTAAGAATTCTCCGAATCCCAATTAGACAGACGAATATATGATATACTAAATGACAGGAGTAGAGTGGAGGAGCTGAAAACTATTGAGTCGCTATTTGATGACAGAGACGGCGTTTATGGAGAGGGTTGCGAAATTGGTGTGGAAAACACCTGCCAATTCCCAAATGAAGTTTGTGTTCAGAAGTTCGAAATATCAAGAACTGGTGAGTACTTTTGTTTGTTGGGAAGACATTTTGTTTAAAGCTCGAAGTTCTCTTTCCTTGAGTTATATGGTTTCCTTCAAGTAAGGCAATTTTCAGTCTTTACCCTACTATCCCATATATATAAATAATATATAAAATAGTTTTTTACGATGCTTAACACTAATGTAGTGTACTTATTCCACTTACTACTTATAGAACAGCTCTCCTTTCCTCTTTTTCCTCTTATGCCTAAAACCTTACTCGTCAAAGAAGTTTTCTAAAGAGAGTCTCTTTAATCTTATGATGCAAGAACCCCTAATGCCCCTTGTTCCTATTTCTTAATTCAATGTTTATGCTTAATGTTCAAATGATTTCTAGGCTTATGTGAATGCAAGCAAGGTTATGAAAGGCAAGCGGAAGGTATCTGCCTGCCAGCCGATGTAAAAGAAATGGCGTTGCCTAGTGGTATTACGGAAAAAATATTAGATTTAAATAATAAGTCCGCGCCAGTGACTAAGAAGCATTTGACAGTCATGGCCGAGTCTAAACAGGTTTCTTATTTAACGCTTACAATTAGTAGAAATTTAGTGACCGGCTACTTTATAGGTTAAGTTACCCAAAGATGAGGTTACACTGGTTGCCCAGACATCACCTACGGAAGATCCAAAGGATAAGTACCAGTACGAGTGGACTTCCTTGCGTCAGCCGGACGGCAGTACCGCCGTTAAACACCAAAACGATAATGAGTTGCATTTAGAACAGTTGACTGAAGGCACATATGAATTTAAGGTTTGCTATAATTTTGCTTTCTAGAACTGAGATGTGTTGTTTGATTAGACTCAGTCTTACTACACTGTTCAAAACAGTGTTTTCCAGTAAAATAAACGTCACAAAAGAAACTATATTGTATGGTTGGTTATTATCTTGGGTTCTGGTCCTTTTGTCTGATTAAAATAAGTTACAGCGGGTGCTTCTAACTTCTTTGTTTAATGACGTTTCGACACAAGTTGGTGCCTTCATCAGATTCCTACAACATATGGAATACTTAGTTTAAAGATAAAATTTTTACAATAGCAGGAAGGAATGGTATAAAGGAATACATAGAAAACAAAAATTATATAAAGATTACTACAAGAGGGATGATTAAATTAAAGAATAAAGTCGGTAACTCAAAGCAAAAGAGCGTCAAAAGTGAAACCCTCTTTTGCTTTGAGTTACCGACTTTATTCTTTAATTTAATCATCCCTCTTGTAGTAATCTTTATAATTTTTGTTTTCCATGTATTCCTTTATACCATTCCTTCCTGCTATTGTAAAAATTTTATCTTTAAACTAAGTATTCCATATGTTGTAGTAATCTGATGAAGGCACCAATTTGTGTCGAAACGTCATTAAACAAAGAAGTTAGAAGCACCCGCTGTAACTTATTTTAATCAGTCAAAAGGACCAGAACCCAAGATAACAACCAACCATACAATCACAAGGGTCCAAGAATCCAGAAGCCTACGTGCCAACCAGAAACTATATTTTTGTAGTTTGGCACAGTGATTATTTGAGACGTTCACGTCTTATCTGAGTTCTTGTTATTTTCTTATGTATTTTTCTAAAATATGTAATTAGATTCGGAAGGTTGCATCATTCTCGTAATGCACACACTTTTAAAAACATATACTTTTATTTACAATGGGAGTTGTATAAAAGAAAGTATATTATTGTAATGACAAACTCCTAACCTCTTGAGCTTGATTGCAAGAGACAATTAAAGCATGACTTAATATGTAGGTCAGTGTTTCTTCTTCTACGTCCTACGGCGAAACCTTTGTCAACGTAACCGTCTTACCAGAAGCACGGACAAACACTCCACCAGAAATTGTAATTACACCCGCTAACCAGACGATTAAACAACCGAATTCTGCGGCCGTCCTTGATGCTTCGTCTTCCAAAGACGACGACGGTATTATTGCCTGGCATTGGGAGCTGCAACAAGGGCCTTTGGGTATTTTTCTCCAAAATTTTATGTGATAATTATTATACATCTCTTTGGGTCAATTGAATAGGTTACGAGCCAGAATTGAAGGACAGTCCCACTTTGGAGCTTAACGACTTAACCAGACCGGGAAACTATACGTTTAAATTGACTGTGACTGACACTGATAAAGCTACCAGCAGCAGCACTGCGAATATTACTGTTTTAGCTGTTACAGATTATCCTCCAGAGGCTAATGCTGGTAAGAATTGGGTTTACGAATTTTTTACTTTTTCTGAGAATACATGAATTTATATTAAATAGGAGAAGACAAGATTATTTATTTGCCACATAACAATATAACATTGAATGGAAGTTTGAGTACCGACGACCACGCAATTACCACGTGGGAGTGGACGAAGTCTGCCGATGATGCCCAAAAGACGGTCGACATGCAAAACACCAGGACGCCCTACTTGGAGTTGTCGAATTTACAAGAAGGTAATTTTGTGGTTTTTAAGTTCCACACATAGACTCTGTGCATGTGAGAAGTCATTAGTTTATATTTAGTGAATGTACGTTTGAAACAATATGGTGCTGAAGTATCAATAACCCAACGCCGTAATTTGTTTAGCGTATTTCTTTCGTTGGTATTGTTGCGAACTCAGGGTTCAAAAATTCCAGTGTAACGATTTAACACGAAAACACTATTTATTTATTTCCACAATTACACACGACTACTAAATAACTCATTACTTAACACTTTATAGCCTTCTATTCTAGCTTCGTAACTTTAGCTTACTTATAGCTCGATTAAAATACGACTATTCTTAACCGCCGCTCTATGCGCCTTTTATATGCAATCCTAAAATTACAGAAAAACCTAGAAAGTTCTTTATAAGAATTCTTGAATAATCTCACATAAAAAAAACGGTTGTAAACAACTGCCTTCTAGATTAAGCCAGCCGAGCAATAAATCACTCGTGTCAGCCATGACGCAGCGCGGATAGGTCGCGAAGCTCCACCAACCAACACGCTCCCATGCGTTGCCCCGCCTCCCATGCGGCGTTGCTGCGAATCGTAACATTGCCCTCCTCCTAAGGCTGTTCGTCCCGAACAGATAGAGTTCCATGGTATCGTGCTAATCGATCCAAATGAACGACCTTCATCTTTGACCTAGGGGTCCGCTGGATCCTATACACCACATCATTAATCTTCTTTATAATTGTATAAGGTCCTTCCCAATTTTGGCTAAGTTTGGGCGACTTCCCCACCTTTCGCCTCGGATTGTATAGCCACAACAAATCACCATCCTGGAAGCCGCGGGAGTTAGCTAGTAAGTCATATCTTGCTTTGGCTCGATCACTGGATATCCGCAGTTTATTCCTGACTTGTTCATGAACATTGTCCAGCCTCTCCTTGAGCTCCTCCACAAAGTTCTCAGAGTTGAGCGAGTCTTTTTCTGGTGTTCCATACATCAAATCTGCAGGAAGCCTCATTTCCCTTCCGAACATCACTTTCGCCGGAGTATAACCAGTGGCTTCATGCGTAGAGCCTCGATATGCCATCAACATGAGAGGTAGATGTTGGTCCCAATCACGCTGATGATCTGCCACCATTTTAGACAGGTAATGTTCCATGGTCCGATTAAATCTCTCTACCATCCCATCCGACTGTGGATGCAAAGGAGTTGTCCTGGTCTTGCGAATTCCGAGAAGTTCCATGACCTTCTGGAAAACAGCCGATTCAAAATTTCGGCCCTGATCAGAATGAAGTTCGAGAGGGACTCCAAATCTGCAGAACATTTCATTTACTAGCACCGTTGCCACAGTCGTTGCTTCTTGATTAGGCAGGGCGTATGCTTCAGGCCATTTAGTGAAGTAATCCATGGCGACCAAGATGTATTTATTGCCCGACTCAGTCTGAGAAAACGGTCCCGCGACATCAATTGCTACCCTCTCGAATGGAGCACCTACAGTGTACTGCACCATTCGGCCGCGTGATCTTGTTCGAGGTCCTTTTGTGGCACAACAAACTTCGCACTTGCGGCACCAAGATTCGACGTCTTCATGATAATTCGCCCAGTAGAATCGCTCTTTAATTTTGGCCAAGGTTTTATTGACCCCAAAATGACCTCCACTGGTTCCGTCGTGCATTTCCTGTGGTACGTCCGATTTTCTGCTACTAGGAACAACCAACTGACTGACTACGGTCTTGCCATCCGGACTCTCCCACGCTCTCCTCAGTAATCCATTTTCTATTTTAAGAGAGTGCCACTGGGCCCATAGCGCCTTCACGTTTGTACTTTTACCAGCGATTTCTTGCCATTCTGGTCTCTTGTCGTCAGTCTTTGCAGAGAGGATGGGTCCAATATCTGGATCGTTCATTTGTTTTTCTCGAAGCGTCTGTGTGGTCCAGCCATCGTGTATTTCTACCGACGTTCTCCTTACAGAAGGATGTCCCTCACGTTGCTCAGTTCTTCGACAATGCGGACTATCTTCTTTACATGGCCGTCTAGACAATGTATCGGCATTTCCGTGACACCTTCCTGGTCGATGTTCAGTTTGGATCTTCTGTCCTTTAATGCGTCCGGCCTCTGTAACACTTTTGCCACCCAAATTATTGACTTGACTTGATTGATTGACTTGACTGATACTGGGGGTCTTAACGGGCTCGGTCAATTGCTCCCTTACATTGACAGGATTTAGTCTTTTCTGAATTCTAGGGCGGTCTTGGTTGCCGCTCGATCTTCTAAACAACGGCGACGGACTTCTTGCCCTATTACGGCAGTTACTCTTGACGTGACCCAGTTTACCGCAGTTAAAACATTTTATGCCCCGATTGTCTGTTGATCGAGGGGTCTTTCCTAATAGGGCTTGTATATTGACGGCCATATCCTTCATCGCTTTATGTAAATTTGCCATGGATTCAGCCATAGACGTATTCTCCCCTTCATCGCAAGTTGCCATTCTTACACGCGGAGCTGAACTAGATGACACTCGTGACGCCTCGAATTCCAGGGCCCGAACTAGTGCCTCGCTGATATTCCTGGGCCTTACTAGACGTAAGTGGTATCTCATGTCTCTCGAACTCCCTCAATGAACCTTTCGGCGGCAAATTGCGTTTGAAAACATTCAGGGGCTGATGGGTATGCCAGGTGAATTAGTCTGTCTATGTCCGCCTCAAATTCTTGTAAGGATTCACCTGACTTCTGTTGTCTCATCCTCAGCTGGGCCTGGAACACGGTTTCTTTTTGCTCATTTCCAAATCGTAGTTGCAGAGAGTGTACTAAAACTGCATAATTATTTTGATCAGCTGCCGACAGGGATTGGAGTAATTCAGCCGCTTTTCCACGAAGTGCTACCACTAATGATGTAGCTTTCTGGGACACGGACCAGCCATTAGCTTTTGCAGCTGCCTCAAATTGCGTTTTATAAATTTCCCAGGCCGTAGTACCGTCATAATCGGGAGGCTTAATTTTAGCGTTGGGTGTGCTAAAACTTTTTGTAGACACGTTGTCGTCCTCAAGTTGTTCCCGGAATTTCTTTTCTAGCTCGAGAACCTCTGGTTGACAGCTTCGAGTCCTTCGTTAACGCCGTTAACGGATTCGTTAACCGATTGCATTATTCTTTCTTCCAATTGTTGCTCTCTAGCTTCGAGTTGATTCACTAATTCTTCTTTAAACCGTTTCTGTTCTTCCTTTTGTTCTAGATAACGTTTTTCCTGTTCTTCCTTCTGTTGTAGATAACGACGCTCCTGTACTTGATCACGTTTTTCCTGCTCTTTTTTTTGTTCCTTATAACGTTTTTCCTGTTCTTCTTTTTGTTCCTTATAACGTTTTTTCTGCTCTTCTTTCTGTTCTAGATAACGGCGCTCCTGTATTTGATCACGTTTTTCCAGCTCTTCCTTCTGTTCGTTATAACGTTTCTCCTGTTCTAGGTAACGTCGCTCCTGTACTTGATCACGTTTTTCCTGTTCTTCCCTCTGTTGTTGCATGAGGGACAGCAAGGCGGCAAGTTGATCTTCCATCGCTTGATGCTGGCCTCTGGTCACTGGCATAAACACGTAATGTCCGGCAATGAAGCACTCACTTACAGTTCAGCAATATTAGTCCTCAAATTCCCACTGGAATCGCACTTCTGACACCAATTGTTGCGAACTCAGGGTTCAATAATTCCAGTGTAACGATTTAACACGAAAACACTATTTATTTATTTCCACAATTACACACGACTACTAAATAACTCATTACTTAACACTTTATAGCCTTCTATTATCGCTTCGTAACTTTAGCTTACTTATAGCTCGATTAAAATACGACTATTCTTAACCGCCGCTCTATGCGCCTTTTATATGCAATCCTAAAATTACAGAAAAACCTAGAAAGTTCTTTATAAGAATTCTTGAATAATCTCACATAAAAAAAACGGTTGTAAACAACTGCCTTCTAGATTAAGCCAGCCGAGCAGTAAATCACTCGTGTCAGCCATGACGCAGCGCGGATAGGTCGCGAAGCTCCACCAACCAACACGCTCCCATGCGTTGCCCCGCCTCCCATGCGGCGTTGCTGCGAATCGTAACAGTATAAAAAGACTTTGATATTTTATCTTTGTTATGCATTGGGCCACAAGGAGAAAGGGCGCCACAAGAGAGATAACCTTATTAGAGGTCATAAAGTAGAAACGGATGGGCAAAAGAAGGAATGCTGGAGGTTTTGGAAATGGAGTCTAGTCGGCGAAGTATGGCCGTAGGTTTGTGTACTAACACAAAGTTTTATTACAAAATTTATCAAGAACACTTTTCAACAAAAAATTTTTGAATTTTTGCCATCCTTAAGAGTCTTTACCTTTTCCAAAACAGAAATATTCTTAGATATCTAGGTAGAATTAGTTATACAGGGTATTTGACGTATTCTGATGTCGTTTGGTAATATGGCCGCGTACGACGAAGTGGAATATTAACCTGAACTAAACAAATTAAAGAAAAGATATATAGTGAGAATTATAATGGAAAAAAAGAGCCTGATGTGGCATATCTTCTCTCTACTACCTACTCTCTACTATCCATCGTAGAGACTGGCGGCAATAAAAGTTATTACTAAAACGGCCAAGAGAAAAACCTTGCAAATATTTTCAAATTTCTGAAATGGCCGCTAGGGGGCGTAACTGCAATTTTGAATATAAAAGAGTGATGTTTCTATGAATTCCGCTATAGTAACATAATAAAAAAGCTCCTGCTATTTAAAATCGATCATCTAAACTTTTTTCTTTGACACTTTTTGATCTATCTCTAAAAATAAAGTGGTGGGAGGTGCTCAGTAAATAACACCCTGTATCTTCGAAACTGCTAAGCCGATTGTAACCAACTTCGGCTCATTGAAAAGAGGCATTCTTGGGCTACCAATGCTATAATATTTGAAGATAAAAAGAATTCCAGAAAAATATAGTTACCAAAATAAGAATTTATGGGATTTCCGTATAAAGTTTTCGTTAAAAACCGATTTCCGTATAAAGTCACATCAATACATTTTTTTTTTGCGAAAATTACCCATATCTGTCGGAATACCGAACAAAGCTCTCTAGCGGCGTCATGCGAAACTAACAACTTCAAATATTATAGCATTGGTAGCCCAAGAATGCCTCTTTTCAATGAGCCGAAGTTTGTTACAATCGGCTTAGCAATTTCGAAGATACAGGGTGTTATTTACTGAGCACCTCCCACCACTTTATTTTTAGAGATAGATCAAAAAGTGTCAAAGAAAAAAAAAGTATAGATGATCCTTGACTTTAACTATCAGGAACGTGAACGTTTGGATAGCAGGTGTAGGACAAGAAGCTACTTCACTTTTTTGAAATTGCCAACGTTTCGACTTTTATTTGAGGTCTTAGATGGTTTAGGTCCGTAGATGTGTAAGTACCGATATGGTACTTTGTTTTAATTGTAATGACAAGCTTCTCTGATTGAAAAAGCCCTGAGGAAGACGTCAAATAAAGGTTGAAACGTTGACAATTTCAAAAAAGTGAAGTAGCTTCTTGTCCTATACCTGCTATCCAAACGTTCACATTAATAAATAAAGGACGCTAAGCAGAGATAATATCAGAAACTTGTTTTATTATGTTAATATAGCGGAATTCATAGAAACATCACTCTTTTATATTCAAGATTGCAGTTACGCCCGCTAGCGGCCATTTCAGAAACTTGAAAATATTTTTCAGTTTTTTGTCTTGGCCGTTTTAGTAATAAGTTTTTTTGCCGCAGCTTCTACGATGGATAGTTTTGCAGATAAAGTACCTCCCATTCTTAGTTGGCAACCCTGTACTTATATTTGGAGTAGACTTCCACGTCAGGAATTCCTGTTAGCATTACTAAAGTGTGGTTTAAAAATGTCACGTCAGGAAATACAACACAAATTCAGACTGATCTAGGAGCTAGAGGGCACAATAAGCCACCAGGAAATAATAATATCGCTGTTACAGCCTGAAAAATTACAAAGAATATTTCCCTCCTATGTGTAAACATTTTCCCTAATTTTGATGCATTAGTGTCCATTATTCCCGAAAATCAAATCCTAAACAATCAACACCAGATTCACCTCCCGATGTTGGCAATTCGCAGAAAGGTAAGGTAGGTCAGGACCAGGGACACATCAGTGCTCCAGTGGAACCCCTAAGCAAGAACTAATAAAAAGAGAGGAGGGCAAAAGATCTGGGACAGAGGAAGCTACCGGAGAAAACTTCATAGAATATCATATGGGAAGAAAGAAATAGGCATCTAAATTTAACAGACTCCCAAAGTGATTGTCTAGCAGAAGCTACATTTTGCTTCGGCAGTGAAGCGAGCCTGGCTATATCTTATGCTAGTAAAGCAGGGAACCGAAGCTTCTCAAATCTCAGCTTATTTATCGAGGTATTTTAGCGAACACAGTTTTATGTTTGAGCTACTAAGTGTACAGAAAGGAGCACTGAGCGTGTCTTTCAAGATTAATGTGGATGTAACACTACTGGAAAAACTTAACGACACTTTATTGTGGCCCAGGGGAGTAGCAGTAAAGATGGAATGCTGCTCTACTGAAGACTAATGATAAAAATTCTGCATTGTTTGTGTACAGATCCCAAATAGTGACATCATTGATTTCTTATGGTCTGCCAAAAATGTTTTTGCTATGGAGAACCTTGACTATCTTTATGGGCTATAACGAGACGTACATATTTTATACTGTGAAATATCAACACTTATATTGTGGGCAATCGATAACAATTGTTCTATAAAAATGAATAAATTAAGCGCGTGGTTCTGTATCAATAATCTGATACTGAACCTGAACAAGGCTGTATTTGTAAATTGTCGAGCTACGAAAACAAGGGCCATGGTTGACAGTGTGAATTTGTCTAACTTGGGAGGCTCATGTTGAGCATGTCTGCAAGAAGCTGAGTGGTAGTTATTTTGCAATATTTCGCATTAGAGGCGAATTTAATAAAATAACAATTACTGACATCTACTATTCATCATTAGAATACAGTCATTTAAAATGATAATGCAATATTGTGGCGAAACAGTAGTCAGCCCTGAAGAGTATTTGTAAGCCAAAAAAGAATACTGTGCATTATGTTTAATCTGGGTTATACAGACAGTTGCAGGACCCTTTTCAAAGAAAAACGGTTTTTCACCTTAGCGTCTATATACATGTTTCAAATACTTATGTTTTGTAAAGAGTAATATGGGTAAATAACGAACTCCTATAATCACTCATATGATACGCGAAAGATTTAATGCCGCAACGACACAAGCTGGACAAATTAAAACAAACTTTGTTATATGTTTACTTACATCTTTTGGCATCTCACAACCAACTAGACGTTTTCAACTGAACACCCCCTATAATGTCGTATAATATTCAATCATTCTGATTTTATTTTTTAGAGGTGGTGGACTCTAAGGAACTCAATGAATATTATCTAAAGTGTTTTCCAGGCTTTGAAGCCGTGGTCCAATAGAATTTCTTCCTGACGTTTTGTCTCCAGCTGTGGCAGACATCAAGGGCGATGAGGGAATGGGCGAAGTAATCTCCCGTGCTTCCCCCGACATTGACTGTGTTGAGCTCCATGGCACTTATTCCCCCACCGTCGCGCTGGACTGGAGGGACTGGGGTGGGTGTAGTGCTGGCGCGGGGTTTCGGAGCACTTGAAGTATGTTGTAGAACTCGCTTCCAGTCTACATTTAGAAATGTAATTTCCTCCTTCTTGTTGAAATTGTGGTCGCTTTTAAAGATCTCATTCGCCTCTCTCGTTAGTCTCGGATACGAACGGTCCTGAACGAGAAAGGCCATTGAGATGTGTAAACACGACAACAATTTCAACCGGAAGGAGGAAATTACATTTCTACATGCAGACTGGAAGCGATTTCTACGACATACTTGAAAGGCGCGCGAAACCCCGTGCTCACACTACCCCACCCCAGTCCCTCCACTGCAGCGCGACGGCGGGGTAATAAATACCATGGAGCCCACCACAGGCAACGCCGGGAAGCACGGGAGATCACTTCGCCCATTGCCTTTGATAATGTGTGCCTCAGATGTAGACGAAACGTCGAAAAACAATTCCATTGGACCAAACGGCCTCAAAGCCCGGAAAGCACATTAAATTATGTTTTGACCGGCCGTGAAAGCCTTTACAGTCTTAATGAATATTACATAATTTTTAAGAGAGTTTGTGCAACTGATGCGTTCATCATACAACAACTTTTTACGTTTCAGGAGTTTACACATTTACTCTAAAAGTAACTGACAGCGCCAATCAATCCAGCACTGCCCAAGTGCACGTATTTGTCAAGCCTCCCACAAACAAACCTCCGGTTGCTGAAGCAGGAGAAAACGTCACCATCAGGTAAGTAAAGCAAAACTCGGAGAAAAAAATAGCGGGTTATAGACAGAGTAGAAGCTACTTTTTGTACTTCAGCGGTTTTGCAAGCCTCATTTCGATTGGCTCTCAAACTACAGGTTCACTACAGAAAATTTGTACTTTTATTGCAACAAACATACCATCTTGTGAGAAAAATCAAACAAAAAGCATACCTAAAAAGCATAAAAAATAACTCTTTTTAGTCTGCCACAAACGTGGGCTATAGTGGATGGCTCTAATAGCACAGACGACAACGGTATTGTCACCTATAAATGGGAGCAGGTCGAAGGACCATCTACCGTCACTTTTGATCATGCGAATTCCAGCAAAAGCAACGTTACAGGCTTAACAAAGGGCGAATATACCATCAAGTTGAGCGTCACAGATGATAATAATAATCTTGCCAGCGACGTCACTTATATTATTGTTAATCAAAGTGAGTGTTGCCCTTAGCAAGTACTGAGAGATTCTTAAAAGAGTATGGTTATTGCCTTTAATCAATTTCTTTTAATAAATAATATTTTGCTGCAAGTTATAGAGGTCCAAGAGGGTCTCACAAAAATCATTTTATTCTTTAGATGAAAACCAGAAACCCAAGGCAAATGCCGGTCCGGACCTCACAGTAGAACTACCATTAAATGGCCTAATAATCAACGGTTCCCAGTCCAAAGACGATTGGGAAATCGTAAAGTGGCAGTGGGTAAAAGATGAAAAATCATTGGCGGTTGGAGATATTGTGGAAAACACAGATCAGTCACCGGTTCTGATACTGACGGACGTCACTGCAGGAACTTACATCTTCAACTTAACTGTCTACGATAAACAGGGCCTGTCTGACACAGACACTGTGACCGTGATAGTGAAGAACGATCCTAAATTGTTTTTCCTGGTGGAGTTGACCATGGATGTGGATGCGAAGTTTATGACCGAGGCCCAGTTTAACACTTTGAAGGCCAAATTGGCGTTGTTGGTGAACGAAGAATCCACTTTACAGGTAAATATTTCAAGTTGCCCTGAACTATAAAAATGTGTAATCCGGAAATCAGTTTTGCATGCATGTAAAGAGGTAATAAAAAAGTTGTAGCTTTAATTATAATCAAGACTTAAATTTCTAGATGAGAAAACTTCAGCCGGAATCAGGCTCGGGCAAAATCAAGCTGACATTTTACTTGGAAGGGGCGAATGGTTTGCCGGTATCGGCTAACGAGGTGGTCGTCCATTTAAGGCAGAAATTGCAAGTAGATGCCAGTTTGCTTGGCTTTTCGGTCGCCAAACTGCAAACCGTTATTTGTCAAAATAACTGTTCCGGACACGGAGTATGCAACGAGGTCACTAGGGAATGCGAGTGCGAAGTATTTTGGATGCATGTAAGTGAGAGTTCTTCTATATTAATTATGTTATATTAAAAAATGATACATAACTGAAAAAACGATATAAGGTGGATAACGAGTAAATAACGAGCCAGATGGAGCTGTAAACCGAGGTGTAGCGTAGCGTAGCCGAGGTCTATAATCAACCGAGACCGACAAACCGAGACATTTTTATAGTTATTTACGTGTCGTTCAACGGTTTTTGTTACACCAATTTTATTTAAAAAGAAATTTTTACAATTAAAATGGCCACGACATTTCGCTAAACAGAAAGACCACCAGAAAATTAGAAACACGTACAAAGCAGCTGCTAGGGTAATATTAAATATAAGTTTTATACTATTCTTAACGGACGACGTCGGTTAGGAACCGTTTATCATGTCTATTTTCGGTTCTGTTAAATAAATATAACAATATCGTGGGCTTAGAGTAAAACACGTTTCTATCAATACTTATATTAACTTCTGATCATTTATGTATTGCTAAATCGCACTAAGACGGCTTTGTACTGAAAATAGAAGTACAACAGATACAAAAATAGGTTACCATGCAAACTTTAAATTTATTATAGCTCCTAAAACCTGTTTTTAGACTTAGTGCTTTTTGCTTGTAAGCCCACGATATAGTGCAACGAAAAAACAATGTTACGGGATACGGGTTCCAATAATTTATCGTCAATTAACTGCACACTTTTATTTATTTTTAACTATTACAACACGATTAAAACACAATTACTCTTTACTTCAACAATTCACACTGTTCGCTTGTCCGCTTATGTACTACACTGCACTATCTATTCGATCCCATCTTGCGCGGCGCGCTGGTTTATATACCCGGCCTGAACACACTCTCATAGTTTCAAGAACGGAGGCGACTGTTCCCGGTTCTCGTTTAGTCTAGATGGGGTTGCGGTCGGCGCTCGGCGTTGCCGCTTCGGCCCGAATCTCTGTACACCGATGGTCGGGCGTAACAATAACATATGGAGAACGTCACTCTCTTACACTAGATCAAAAATGTAACTCCCCAGTTGGCTATGAAAATCTCGCAGATGGTTGAAAAGATTTTACTGCGCACCACGTGCTAGTTGAATCGGTCATTTGAGAAACAGCACATGCCATTTTTATCAAATTTTACAAGAAAAGGAAAAAACTGTTTTTCCACTACTAGCTTTAATACGGACCGTTAAAGGCCAGCAAGATGACTGTAAAGTAGGTTTTCTTGTTTTGCTTATAAAACAATGGAACATAAGCGGTCTATAATGTCATTATGGCTGACGTTATTGCCGATTATTTACCGGTAAATAAAACTGTCAGTTGTCAGGCGCATTAGGCGCCGTGATAAGGCGATTTTGCTTATCAGTTGCCACGATAACGAAGCCTCCATATGGATTGGACACGCGCCTATTCTTAGTAATAAAATATGCGGAGCGCTATCTTACTAATTTAGGCAATTTCCTGTTGTTGATTTATCGAGTCTAGTAGTGGAAAAAATCGTATATACACCGCGGTTGTGAACTACTTATGACCCTCACGTCTTAGATTAACTTGACGTTCGGGTCATAATAATGTACTTCACAACCTTGGTTTATAATATACTATTATTAAATGAGAATAATGAAATAATCATTTGTCATCGATGTTAATACAAATGTGCATGGTACCAGTGCATATTTGTAGTTTCGTTAATAAACACCCAACATGTGACGTTTCTGAAATGAACATCTCAGCAAATTTAAATAATATGACATTATACAAAATATAACTATATTTAAATTAAAATAACAACATACTTATAATAATTGTTGACGATTAATTTTAATATTTCGTCATAAAAATCACGGTTTTCTTCTGGAATATAAGGCATCAGTTGTTGGATGTCAGTAATTTTCTTAGGGTTTATCGGAACTACTCCTTGAGCATAAGCCGGTTTTATTCAGCTTGAGGTAATGTTACATCATTGGAAGTAGCAAGTCTAAAGTGGTGATTGATTGATCCATTTATGAATTCATAAGCTTCGACGATTCCATTTTTTACAGAAGAATATACAAAATGAGTAAAATGTGTGACTTGAAAATTTTTCTTTTGATCTCTGGGTACTCCTCTTCCTAGTGACTCAACAGACAAGCAGTTTTTTTATAAAATCTTGTCTACCAAGATTTGAAGTCCGCAATATCTTCAGTTTTTACCAATTTTACGGAAAATTGTGATTGTTTGGAGTTAACAATCATTTCAACATATCCCATTATCGAGTAGATTCGGTCATATCTTATGATAACTCTTTTAATAGCTTCAAAATTGCGATCATTTGGTAAGAAGGAATCATCATCCCTCTTTGTGGAAAATATTGGTGTATGGAATTAAATCTGCTGGTCTGCGTCAAAGCTAAAAGACACCTTATAATAGTGTGATTTCGATTCTCTCCTCCGCAGCTATCAGAAAAAATATGCAAATGCCTGACACTAAGTGGTATTTCAGAGTTTATAAAATCCATGAGAAATGAAACAACTTCATTGGATCCCTTTTTTGCAACGCCTTCATGATTTACATAGAATCTGGCTTGTTGTTTTCCAACATAGTTTATTCCAAAAACATTCACTGTTAATTGTCTCAGATAAAAAGTCTCTTGTACGGAAATTACTGGTAATTGGAGATTCTGCATTTAGTCGAATGTAATGACAGCTGTGTCCTTATTGGCAAAATCCTCGCAGAATTCGGTTAGAGCCTGTAGTTTGCTGTAAAACTGTGTGGCTCTATGTTTATGAACTATTAGTTCTGCAACAGCTGACCGTTTTGCGACATCGTTTAATGAAGGACTTTTAAGTTTTATAGTTAACTCTTCACATTTGCAACAGGTGTCTACCTGAGCCCGACCAAATCTTAGCGAAAATGTTTAAGTAAAATTTGTACTTCACTTTGGTGTCACGATATTTTGCTTGAAACAGTTCAAACATGAGTTTTACGTTAAGCTTCTCATCTAAATAGTGCTTCTCCTTGCTGCTGTAGTGCGAAATTTTTATTGGGAAGCTTCGAATATGATCTTCAATTTGAAGTACCACTTTACCGGGTATTGCATTTCCAGAAACACACCTACCTCGTTTATCATTAGGTTGTTTACTTGCCGCAAGCAAGATGGCCAAACGTCTGATTCTTGCATGTGTAATTGCATGGACATTTGGGAACGCAGTTTTACAAACCTTTAATCGACCAGAGGAACATGTTAGAAAGTATTTAAAGGAAGAACTTTTTTGCTTAGCATTTTCTACATTTCTTGGCTTTTTAACTTGTGGTTTGCTACAGGCCGTTAGCGCTTGTAAGTAGGAATCCTGCTCATTTTTAGATAACAGAGATCTGAATTTAATTAAAATTTCATGTCTGTCACCAGATGGGCATCGCTCGTAGCACTTGAACTTACAACTAAAATACAAAACATACTTTTGACCATTTTTCAACATATAATGTTTAATTGTGACAATCCTGTATTCTTCTCCTCGTAATCTAGCTCTTTTTATTATTTCATTTTTATATAATTTTCTTTTTCCTTTTCGTATTTTAAGAATATCTTGAACACTCTCGGAATCGCTTTCGTTAATAGACGACATCTTATTAATAAAAATATCTGACCGTTGCTAATAGCTTAATTTCTTGAAAGCTAATGACGTCTCGGACGCGGCGCCAGCGCCTGCTTTGCATTTAAAAACAACTCATGTCAAGGACATGTGTTGTTTCTGAATGCACTGATGTACTTATGTTTCCATAAATCGGTTAATAATTATGAGGTATATGTTGTTTCTCTGAAAATCAGTGAGTTTATATTGAATTTTTACCATTCTTATAATAAAAAAAATATTGACAAAAAATTGACTTGTGCTGTTTCTCAAGTGACCGATTCAGTTAAACAATGGGTAACGCTTTAAATGTAATGATGACGTTTAGAATTTTTCGCGCATGCGCAAATAATATTTTTCGAGTATACGCAGGCCGATCGTCAGCTGTTTTGACTTTACTTTCAGGACTTACTTTTTTTTTTGTAGAACTGCCAATTATCTGAGTTAAACATGTGCTGAATGCTATTTCTGTACAATGTTACTTACAGTTGACTGTAAAAAAACTTATAACAAAATACAGTTCATCTCCGTAAAATATAGCGAATCAAAATTTAATTCTAACAGTTACTTTTGTTTTTTTTCCTTATTCTATTTCTTACAAAAGTGGGTGCTGTTTCCGTTTTTGCTTTGTATCTGTTACGAGTAACGTGCACTTCATCGCGTCCTCGTGCTACAAAGGACTACCTTGAATTTGATTTGTGGGTTTTAGGAAACCGCTACTAAATTTAAAACACTGTTTTTCGTTAGTGAACGAAATTTTTAGCTTTTTCGCAGGAAACTCTAGTTTAAAATATGCATACAGGCATTATTTACTAATTGGAAATTGAAAACTTATCTGCTTTCAATATTTCCAAAAATATTGCAGCGTTTAAAAGGTTTCCTTCGAAATAAGTTAGTGAACGAAATTTTTAGCTTTTTTGCAGGAAGCTCTAGTTTAAAATATGCAAAAAGGCAATATTTACTAATTTAAAATTGAAAACTTAGCTGCTTTCAATATTTCCAAAACTATTGCAGCGTTTAAGAAGGAAACAAACAGAAACAACTACTCCGAGGGGTAATACCCCTACCGGCATTGAATTACACTGTTTGTTTAAAAGCTTATTTTATAAAGCAAAAAAAAAATTAAAGTGAATTAATAAAGTAATACAAAAACCTATGCTAAAAAGCCAAAAAATATTAAGCTTTTTGCAAAAAAAAAATTCGCATATCTTTATTAAACTCTGGTTCTATATTCCTTGCAAAAAGCTTAATATTTTTTGGCTTTTTAGCATAGATTTTTTACTACTTTATTAATTCATTTTAATATTTTTTTTTGCTTTATAAAATAAGCTTTGAAACAAACAGTGTAATTCAATGCCAGTAGGAGTATTTTAAACTAGAGTTTCCTGCGAAAAAGCTAAAAATTTCGTTCACTAACATATCTCGCAGAAAATAACTTTCTTTTAACTTTCATAACTGTTTTTTCGTGATTAAAATTAACAACGGGTATATTCTAGTAGTTACAAATTGCTTTAATTTACTATGATTAAAAGTATTTTAGCTTTAAAACTTGTTTAATTATAAAAAAAACAAGAATAACAAATTTTACGTGACGATCGTGAATATTGTGAATTGAGAATGTCGATACTCTCGCCTTCCTTTGAACAAGTACGTCAATACGTACAGGACATTCCTTAGTGACCTTGAGGGCAAAATATGGGGACTCGGATCCGTTTCACTCTGCGCGTGGGTCGTTGCCAAATCTCGAAACATACTTGGTAGAATCACATACTTCCGTATCGAATATTTTTCCGTCACACGCATTTACGTCGAGTAACCGGAGTAACTCGTGAAAGTGTCGGCAACATTGGATGTCACGAATCACGAACCAAGTGCTTTCGGCCTAGTTCGTGATTCGTGGAGAGTTCGTGAATCTAACTAAACGTTCACTTTCAAAAGAGCGCTCAATTTTCAATTGCCATATACGAGGTATTGTGTTTCAATCCTCTCCTTTTGCAGTCAAAGGTCAGCAATGTAGAAGGTAGGCAATGCGTACGTTCCGCCGACGGTAGCAGCTGAGAAGTTTAGTCAGTGAACCCTGAAATTGGCCAATCAGGTGCCGATTTTCGGCGTTCGCTGACTAAACTTCTAAGCTGCTGCCGTCGGCGGAACGTACGCAATGTCCTGTATGTTATGGAAGTATGTGCTTTCGAATTGCCTCGAAACGCGCAGCGCCCTCGCTTGGCTCACTCTGCAAGAGCTGAACGGAAGTATTGCTGGTTGCCGGCTATTCGGCGGGGCGTAAGAAATTGTCTTTTCCTACGAGCGTGCGGTAAAGTCGCTTTACCGCACAAATTTGCATGCGGGAAGTAGCACTACCGCACGTGTGCGGAAAAAATTTTTACCGCACGCAAAGCCAAATTATATACAATTTGACGCTTTATTAATCTGAGCGTTACTTTTGCATAATTTTATTGTTCTTGTGGCGTTGCTTTTTGCTGAGTTGAAATAAATTGATTGCGTTTTTCTTTACTTATCTGAATGCTTTAGGGTTCAGAAGACATTTAGCATTATTAATTAGGTACCTACCATGCGTGCGTGCGTGTAAAGGTTAACAGTTAAGTTAGGTTGAACTTACAAAAGACAATAAAATTAACACACATGCCCTCGTAGGAAATTAATTATCCACACCGAACAATTAAAAAAAAAAATGGTTTTCACCAGTATTCGAACCCACGACCTTAAGTTCCCAAAGTAGGTGTGTCAACCACGACACCATGCATTTCTAATTTTGACATGTGTTAAACCAAAATAAGTTCGGATTAATTAAAATGTGACAAATGTCAGTTTTGGTGTTTTTAAAAATAAATTTACAGACAAAATAGAAAGTAGGGACAAAAACCTTCAAAACATATTATCAGAATGGTCTTATCAGACGAAATTTTAGATGCAGCAAATAGGTACGTTCTTCCAGTGATTTATAGTAGGTACAAGCACTAATCTAAATAATTTCATGACGTTGACAGGCGTGCGTGTAAAAGTTTTTACTGCACGAGTGCTGTAATAGTATATTTCAGTAGGAGCACCGAAAATAGCCTTTTTCCGTGCGCTCGTGACAAATTTTCGTGTGAGGCGAAGCCGAGCACGGAAAGTCATGTAAGCACGGGAAAAGGCATTTCGGACGTGTAATGAACGATACTTTTCATTATGAGTCTCTGAAAGCAATATTTGGTAAAAAGCCTGGCAGAGAAATCAAAATCAACAAATCAAATAATAGAAGTTGTCAAGGATACTTGCTAAAGCTGAAGTTCGCAACTGATGGCTGTCTTATTTTAATATAAGTAGTGATATACAACTTGGAACCGCAAATAAACAGCGCACGGAAAACGGTTTTTCCGTTCCCATACGGCAAATGTGTATTTTCTGTACAGCTATTAGCCTGGAAAATGGTCATTTTCTGAGTAGTGTAATGAAAAAGTTTTTACCGCACGCAAATTTAGAGCTAAACTAACGCTTTAAGCGTTTTAAGACGTTTTAAGGCGTTTTACAGCTTTTTCTATCGGTCTTAACTCCAAACATTGAATTTCTACAGAAAACCACTAAAATTACTTTTTTTAGCATTTTTAAGACATTTTAAGGAGTTTTGTAGCGTTTTGCCCTGGTCTTTATACCTTTTAATTAAACACTACATTTCACGCAAAAACTTTGAATATTGCATACCTATTTAAGCATTTTGACATGTTTTAAGGTGTTTTATCTTGTTTTCTACTTAACTACAACCAATGAATTTCCCCGGAAACCCTTATAATTGCATTTCTTTAGTTATTTTAGCTCTAAACAGTGAATTTCACGCAAAAACGTTGAATACTGCATATTTAAGTGTTTTGATACATTTTACGGCGTTTTATGCGATTTCTACTGAATTTAACTCAAAGCAATTAATTTCACGCAAAAACGTTGAATATTGCTTTTTTTAGTACTTTAAGACATTTTAAGGCATTTTATAGCCCTTTCTACTGATCTCTAAACGGTAAATTTCACCCAGAAAAACGTTGAATATTATATGTTAAGACGTTTAAGGCATTTCACAACTTTCTTACCGATCTTAACTCCAAACATTGAATTTCTACGGAAAACCACTATCCCTAACGAAACGAAAACCACTAAAAGTGCTTTTTTTAGCATTTTGAGATATTTTAGGTCGCTTTATTGCGTTTTCTACTGATTTTAGCTCTAAACAGTGAATTTTACGCAAAATGTAAAATATTGATTTTATTGATTTTTACGTTTTCTATCTGTCTTAACTCCAAACATTGAATTTCTACAGAAAACACAAAAATTAATTTTTTAGCATTTTTTAAGACATTTTAAGGAGTTTTGTAGCGTTTTTCCCTGATCTCTAAATTAAACACTAAAATTCAAGCAAAAACTTTGAATATTGCATATTTAAGAATTTTGACACGTTTTAAGGCATTCTATCACTTTTAGCGATATTAACAGCCAATATTGGATTTCTCCGGAAAACCACTAAAACTGATTTGTTTAGCATTTTGCGACATTTTTGGGGGTTTTATTGTTTTTCTATTGATTTTAGCGCTAAACAGTGAATATTACGCAAAAACGTTGAATATTACATATTTAAGCATTTTGACATGTTCAGGTGTTTTATAATTGTTTTCTACTGATCTTAACTCCAACCACTGAATTTCTAGGAAACCTTTATAATTGCTTTTTTTTAGTGCTTTTAGCTCTAAACCATGAATTTCACGCAAAAACATTGAATACTGCATATTTAAGCATTTTGATACGTTTTAAAGTGTTTCTTCCCATTTTCTACGGATCTTTCCTCCAAACATTGAATTTCTCCTGAAGTCCACTAATACCTATTGCTTTTTCATACATTTTACGGCATTTTATAGAGTTTTCTACTGAATTTATCTCAGAACAATCAATTTCACGCAAAAACGTTGAATATTGATTTTTTTAGCATTTTTAGACATTTTAAGGCATTTTATAGCGCTTTCTACTGATCTCTAAACAGTAAATTTCACGCAAAAGTACGTTGAATATTGAATTTTGACACGTTTTAACGCGTTTTATAGCGTTTTCTATTTATTTTAGTTCTAAACTAAACTAGGGAAGACGAAAAAGATTAATAGAAATTGGCTCGTAGGAAAAATATTGTACCTAACACGTACGGAAAGTGCTTTACCGCACTCGATTGCTGAACGAATTTGCAATCATTGCAATCAGCGTGCGATAAAGCTTCACTTCCCGCACTTGTTAGGTAAATAACTATTTCTTATAGCTTTTTCTTTTGGTAAAATCGGACAGCACTAGTGTTGCAGTATAGCGAATTGTATGTTCTTTTGGTAGAACGTGTGCATAATTGTGTGTTCTATTGGATACCTGGTTGAGCCGATTTTGAATCGAGTGCCAACTTTTTGGCACGACCTCTTCGAGCTCATACCGCACCGGTTACGTTGACACCTAATTCGTGTTCAATTGAGACTGCACCAGTTTTCCATTATAGAACTGGTAGATAAGTAGTGCAACCCTCATTTGAAACGATATTTACCAAAAGAAAACGCTGTTACATACACACACACACACACATTCTAACAGCGTTTTCGGGTGGCCGCTCTAGACCGCCCTGAGAGTATTTCTATCCTTACATTCTTGTTGAGAAAACAGCATGGGAATATTCTCAGAGAGTCTCTCCCGAAGACGCTGTAAGTTCAAACAGTGTCCAACGTTGCCAGTACTATTACAATTGTAATAGATCCATTACGTTTTCACTTTTTTTTTTGTTACGTTGTTATGTTGACAAAATTCACCAAATTTTATTACGTTTTGTTTAACTAAGCTTGTCCCCCTAGTTTTTGCCTAGTGTCGCAGATAAAGTATGTAAATTTATTTTTAATCGTGTTAAAGGCACTAAAAGGATAGCTTATCCTAAAGCCAGATAGTATTTGGAATATTTTAGGGATGTAATAACACCGGGTGCGTTCGTCTACATCGACGTAGGGAGAATATGCACCCATATTGCACCCGGTGCATACAATTCGCGTGGTTGCCGTATCAACTTGTTCAACTAACGTTACCGTATTATCATTTTCTTATATGCAATATGTAGTATTCTTTCTTGGAGAATATCGATTCCTATAAGCCTATAACTAGCGAGTGGGGGCGAAACTAAAACGAATCATTTTAATTTCTTAATTATTGTTTACATTCATTTAATTGACTTGTACCTTGTATTTTTTTTATATTTTCTTATAAATTAATATTTTATATTTTATGAAATATAAAGTTGACAGATGTTCATCTGAAAATTTTGACATGTTCGGAATGCACCGGGTGCAAATATAATTTGCATCGTTCATAAACACCGCATCCGGTGCAATCGTAAGCACAGGGTACAGTCATGATTCCAACCGCAGGACGCTTATTCTGTAGGAAGACGGGAGAGTAAAAGTGATAATTTTAGGTGAAACATCATGGCGCCTTCTGACTCACACGCACTTTTCATATTCTATATTACAAACGGGGAGATTTTCCAGCATTGCCAGGTCGCCCGTAATGGGTGTGTAAAATAAAATGTTACGTCTCAATTTTTGTCTTAAAACCAATGTATGCATGGTTAATAATCATCTGTGCTTAGCGTCCTTTATTTACTAACGTGGACGTTTAGATAGCAGGTGTAGGACAAGAAGCTACTTCACTTTTTTTAAATTGCCAACGTTTCGACCTTTAATTGAGGTCTTCCTCAGGGCTAAAATACAATAATTGTATGTACGTTGGCGGTAAAAAAACACCATATAACACGGTTTTTCAATTTTGTAATTAGTGTTTTTTACCGCCAATGTACATACAATTATTGTATTTTAGCCCTGAGGAAGACCTCAATTAAAGGTCGAAACGTTGGCAATTTCAAAAAAGTGAAGTAGCTTCTTCTCCTACACCTGCTATCCAAACGTTCACATGGTTAATAATGTTCGACATCATTGTCCAATACTATTATTTCTAATATTCCGAACGAAACCCCCTTTTAACGCGAAGTCAACAGCATACGCTGAGTAAGAGGCAAAGCTGCGCGCGTTGGCATGGGATTATGCGCAATGGGGCTTGCCCAAGGATTATTTATTATTTTACAAGGTTGTGTTGTGTTGTGTTGACGTTGTGTTCTAATTTCTTGTTTCTTTTAACTTTCATTTGCAATTGCTTTTGCCTATTCGGTTTCGAAATTTTGATGTTACCGTGTTTTCGCATGATTTCGGCGAACTCCCTCCTTCATTTTCACTTTCACCTAGTCGGGACTAGGCGAAATCAATTCTCACCCGTTTATAGGCAACCCGCAGCACAAAAATTCTCACTTTCACTTTCATTCTTTCCTATAGAATTCCAGAATAAGACACTATTGTCATTTGTCAGGGAGCAAGCACCCGTCATTAGGAACTGTCAACAGTGTCAACTGTCATTATCATAAAATGTTATGAACAAATGTTGCTTGCATTGTTAGAATATTTGACGTAAGGTGTCAGGCGACGTCAAACAAGCTAATCTGGAGACCCCCTCCTGTTTTGTTCTTGCCTCCCTTTTTAGCAGTAGGAACCTTTGAAGGATGACGACTTCCGCCGGAAGTGGCGCCTCGTTGACTTCATGGCACCTTACGTTCAATTACTTCAAAAACAGTTGTTACTGTCACTATTTTTATTATTTCTTATTTCCGATCCAATCGAATATCGATGTCTTAGCTTAGCTAATCCAGCTCCTAGCCCTTAGCTGTTTTAGCTTCAAGATTTTCTAAAATTTAACTTCTAACCTAAGAAAAACAATATCGATTCCGGCTTTAAGTTGCTATAACACTTGTATGACGTGTACTGACGACAAAATTACGACAGGGAAAGCTTCGAAGCGACGGACTTCCGGCCAAAAAGGGGGGCATTAGGGAAATAACGGCATTTGTTGGCTCTGTCCATATCTGCTAGGTCATTGGCCGGAAGTGAGGCCGTTCTTTTTTGGAATTCACTTCTAAAAACGAGGGTCAAAACTGTAAATGTATGATTGTGTAAATGATCAAAACTGTAAATGTATTAAAACAGGAGAGGTAATACACTACCTCGTTCCCTTTTTTAACAAGAATCTACCTAGTACGTAAAATTTTCATTCACTGGCAACACTGACTGTTAATCGATTGACGGAATTTTTTATGAAATACCTTATATATAGTGTTTACTGCCGTTTCATCCACCCTGTGTATTAACTAAACGTTTTCGTAAAATTTGAGATGTCGCTTTAAAAATCTTCTCTATAGGAACATATTCAAACATTCAGTTTTTTAGGATATGTTTAAAGTATATCTTAAAACCGACGAAGATTCGGACTGCAGTTGGAGCGTCCTCTACGTAGTCCTGGGTACAATGTGCGGTGCGCTGAGCTTTCTGGGATTCGCGTGGGCCTTGGTCTACATTTGCTACAGGTGGTGCCACAGTAGACATGACCTGAGCAAGCCCACAAACTACAAACTAATCGAAGACACTGACGACATGCCTCCATGTAAGTTTTATAAAAATGTGGGCTTTTTTTCTGGATTCAAGCTAAAAACTCTTACAGTTTCTTCACGAAAGTGTAACTTGTCGGATAGCGACACCGATTCGGACGTGGTTTTCGAAACTCGTGCCAAGCCGCCCAGATTTTCTGACAGCAGGAACGGGCACAAACCAAGCAGGAATGGTTTCGGCAAAGCGAGCCGGAGGATTAAGACGTAAAATAATGTGACGCACACAGCATTGTGATACTCGGTAAATTCAAGTCCGTTTTGACCTTAAATTGTTAACGGTTTCGTCAGACATCGCATCACGCAACAGTTTAATGAGCATGATTAACAATAAACAACTGGGAAACTTTTTTTGATAAAAGAATATCAATGCTGGATTCAAATTTTTTAAAAATATATTTGTGTCACTTGGTGTAAGTGTTTTGTACTATTGAGTCCTAGACTAGTGATTTGTACGTGTACAGGGTGCTTTTTATTCCAGTTTACCATAATTTCTAGTCACAGCCAAAGAAGCTGTCTAAAACATTCCTTTTATCTATGTAAGTTACGGTTATTCATCTGCGAAGCTGCACAGGAAATTACTAAAAACTCCTTTGGAACTTTCTGATGCCGCAGTTGCACAACTGAACTTTAAGCTTTTAATGGAGTATTTACTAAGCTTTAACCGGCGTCTTGTAATGTTACAAATTATTCATATTTTATTTCGTGATTTTACACTAAGTTATACCTATAGTATTGTGTATTTACTAGTACTTTTGAGTATTTATTTAAAGTATTTTTAAATGGCTGTAGTGTGTGGTGCATAGGAGTTGTTTACTGTTTACCCCTTAAACTATCTAATTTGCCCAATAAATTATAATTAAAAAGCGATATGTATCTGTTGGAGCCCTTAACCCTTGAAAGTAGCCATTTATGTTTGGCAACCCCGTTTAGTAAGCCATTTTTCTAACGTCTGTTTCTCTTTCTACAATTTCCGGAAATTTTTGAACAATAAATCCTTCAATTGACACTGGGCTTTTTATAGATATTTTTTTTTATTTATTTATTCCCTTGCTAATTGTGTCTCATAATAAATCGCTTATTGCCCCCTAAGAAAAGCTTTGTAAAAAGATATGTCCTAGCGTCATCCCAGATCTCCTTTTATATAAATTTTCACCGTTTTGCATAGCGGACTATACGCAGGATTAACTAGTAAGTGTCTTCACCATTATATCATAAACTAAAAAGTGGTCTTACCTGCCTATTCTATTTCTCATCTACATTGAGTTATAGTTTTCTCTTTATCTTTTATAATTAGAAAACGTACTATGTTTTTGGCAAATACCTCTATAACGTACTAGACATTTCTTGATGACCTTGATGCCAAAATGTAGGGTGCCGGGATTCGATGAACCATATATGGCGCCTGCGTAGCTTGTTGTCAAATGTCAAAAACTACTGGGCAAGAATCACCTACTTTAGTATTGAAGGAGTAACTTGTGAAGGTATCGGCAACATTGTGAACAAGTGCTTTGCCCTGGTTCGTGCTTTATGGGGAGTACATGTGCCACCCTCCTTTTGCAGTCCAAGTCCAGCAATGTAAAAAATAGGCAATATCCAATATGTTATGAATATGTGGATTTTGGCGGGCTACTTGGGTTATTACCCGTTGGAAGATTACCCCTGGATTTTATTCTATTAAAACATGTGAGATGAGAATGAGATTCTCTCATGCCGTGGTACACTCGTGCGTGCTCGATTCCCCTATTTTGTGCTGAAATGGTGAGATTAACATTATTATAACAATTTTGTTTGAAACGGAAAAATTTAATAGAACGGAGTTCTTGCTTACTAAAAATGTTGCTTGTACACTTAAATTAATGTGTCAAGAAGTGTGCAAATAGTGACAAGGAAAAAAAAATGTGATTTTAGCGGAGTTTTAGTCGAGTTCTCGTCCATGCGTAACTGATTACAACGAAAACAGACCAATGCGTGCCGGTCCCCGAATTTTGTTTAAGTTTTTCTTTGCCGGAAAGACAAGATCAAACTTGAATGTAATTTATATTCAAAAATTATAAATACTTCATATAGGGGTACAAACATGTAAAATATCTTCAGTTTATCTCAACTAAGCTTCTCCCCGATATCGGTGAGATTCTTATTTGGTCGAGACCAAGAAAGATTCAATCTCTCTCTCTTGTTTTAGGCAACCCGTAATACAACAATTTCACAGTGATATTCCAGAAGAAAAACGAATTTTACGTTACGATCGTGAATATTGTGAATCGAGAATGTCAATACTCTCGCCTTCCTTTGACCAAGTAGGTCAATACGTACAGGACGTTCCTTAGTGACCTTGATGCCAAAATATGGGGACCCGGATCTGATTCACTATGCGCATGTATGGTCCATTTCAAACAGATATTCATCTAGCAGGCTGACGAATTGACAGATCCTTCCTATTCCATCCATGTAAATGTGTCATTTATATGTCAATTTCTCAGCTTACTAGATGAATATCTATTTGAACTGGACTCTACGTAGGTTGTAGCCAAATTTTGAAATGTACTTGGTTAGAATCACGTACTTCCGTATGTATATTGAATAAATTTCCCTCACACGCATTTATGTAGTGAAAGTATCGGCAACAGTACAACAGTACGAGAATGTAACTGCACATGGGTCTAACTGCCAGCATCAAAAGGATGCTTTATGGATGCTTTCACTTATTATTGCCGTCAAATAGGCGTTGGAAACCTGACTTTGACATTTTTATCACATCTTCCGAACATGTGCCGAAAAGAGATAGGTACAAAAAAAATGAAGATTTCAAAAGTAACGAGATGCCAAAAATAAGTAAATGAGGTATACGAAATATTGTGTTTTCTCCTTTTTTTTGCAGTCCAAAGCCAGTAATATAAAAGATAGGCAATGTCCGGTATGTTATTGATATTAAATTAGGCTTCTGGAGCCTTATTCAGCTTATTCTATAGAGAGAATGAGATTCTATAATGCCGTGGTACACTCATGCGTGTTCGGTTCAGCTATTCTATGCTGAAATTGTGAGATTAACATCATTGCCAACTGTAAAGATTATTAAAACCCCCCCATATGTAGCTTCATGCAGGTTTTTCGAGTTTAACCTTGGGGATCTCGGTTATGATTAAATTGCGGCAAAGTTGCGCACCAAAAAAATGACTTTTGCAAATTTCGAAAGTTCCAACTGGTTTCGGAAATATTTGCAAAATCGAAATTTAAAAAAAAATTTTTTTAAATTTTTATAGTCTTAATTTAAAGAGAATTAAAAATAATTTACACTTTCTCATAGCCATTTTTTGCTCTCGTCAACGTGGTATTTTTAAATTTAAAATCCGACGTTTCGATTTCATGCAACCATCATCAACTTCTTTTTTTTAAATACGGTCCTAGATTTTCTATATCTGATAAAACTTGTAATTCTGCATTCAGTGATATGCGATATTAATAATTATATTAACTTTTAGGTTAGATTTCTCTGATTTTGTGATGTGATTGACACTTGTCGTAAGAATTGAGTGTCAATGAGTGACAAATGACACCGATCTTTTTTATAATCATATTGTTATTTCAATTTTCAAAACTAATAGTGTTTTTCACTGTGAAAACTAGTTCGCAGTGCGTGTATTTCTCTCCTTTGCCAATTCAACCAAAATATAAAGACGAAAACACACTCGGTGCGCACTAGTGCAGCCAGTTCAAAGTGCTAAAAAGTCTTGATTTCAAATAACAGACTGTGGTTTATAAAATTTAAATAAAGTAATTTTGTTAGCTCTAGTCTCCTGCACCTGCTATGCGACAGCGATAGGCAAATAAATACATTGTCAGTCTAAATAGGTTCCAGAGACTCCCAGAGGAACAAGAACAACGCTACTGTTGGGACTGGTGTAAGAGAAATGATAGATTGAGAATTCAGTTTAGAAAAAAATGCATGGTAATTGTAAAGCAAATGACCTAAAAAAGTTATTAATCCATTAAAAAAAATTTCTATTTTTTCTACTACGCCACTTTCTTTTTCTTCTACGCCACCTTCTACAAACGCACCTGTAAAAAAATAATTATCTACGCGTAAAAAAATATTTGTTTACTAGTTAATTATCTACGCTCCCATCCCTGTTCGATAAGGAGGTATGTGATTCTAACCAAGTACGTTTCGAGATTTGGCAACAACCCACGCACACGCACCTAGTGAATCGAATCCGAGTCCCCACATTTTGGCATCAAGGTCTTGTGCACACTGAACTCCTTATTTGCATATCAGTTCGTGTGTGGCAGCAAGACAACTCTGTAAGACATTTTTCGAAGCTTTTAAGCGTTAACTTATGGAACTTTTCGGTTTTTCGGTATTCTAAATAAACCAGCCCCATGCAATGCCCTAAATGCACATATGGATGCAATATTTTTAACTTTCGTCGGAGAGTATTTCTTTTGTTTTTGGACAGGCACTTTCACAATTTCTTGGGAATTCCGGCCATAAAACATGAAACCCTACAATTGCCCTTCTTCTTTAACTGGCAACGGCGCCCTTTTAATGGTTTATCGCCCTTGAAAGAATTTCATACCTCTGTGTGACCCGAACAATAGTTTAGTAATTAAAGCGATTTTGCGAATATCGTTAATTGAAATTAAAATCTTATTCTCTCATCAGATAGAGCTTATAATTTCTTATCCTTTGAATGTAACTTCGAGCAATTTATGACTTAATTGACTGGGCCAGGAAATTAATAGTCAATTTAAATAAAAGGCTTTAATTGTCAATTAAACTATGTCATGTTAGGTGTAATTTTCAAGAGCATCATTTATTCTGTCCAATGATCACATTTTCAATTTCCTTCTTCCAGCAGATTTTCCAAAAAAGCTCATTTTCTAAATTTGTGCTCGCGCTGTCCGAATGGCCATATAGTCGCTACTGGCCAGGGAGGTATCGATTCTTCTGCAGTACCCATTCAAGAAAAAGTACCGTGGGTCCGAGAGGAACTTCGAAACTCGAAAGAGAGGGACGGTTTTTAAACTCGGTAGAATTACGACCTATAAAGAGAGACGCGTTTTGAACTCTCGAGAGTTATAACTAAAGAAGACGGTTTTTGAACTCGCGAGAGTGATTACCTAACCGGGAAGACGGAAAAGTACGAATTTTACCGGGAGACAAAGTCAGTCCTTGGCTCCGCCGTTCTGATTATCGCAAATTCGTAATTTTTTCCCCTTTTTGAACCCCGTTTTAATTAGTGCCAAAACAATTAAACCGCTTAATGCACGCCTACGAAAAGTTTCGTGGAGTGTTCTTACGGTTGTGCCATATAGTGTCAACTCACCTCTGCCTTTTTCCTGAATAGGCCATTTCTTTTGCAGACACAAGAGACTACCGGCAATTAAGTATTTGTAGAAGTGGAACATTTAGCATAATATAGTAGAGATTTGCTCATCGTAATATCGAGAATCCCAGCGACCTGGCAGAATTCTTTTCTCTTCTACACTGCGTCGTTAGTTTAGTTTTCTTTGTTGTTGTTTTCTCAATTTTAGTAAGAAATCGTGTACCCGTCAAGCACGTTTCCGGGGACCATTGAGCTTATCGCGAAAAGTTCACGTCCGCCGCTATTTTATTTCAGATTCCTGAGAAGACTGCAAATTGTTTTTTTTTCGTAATTAATTACTATTCAATTCGTTGTTTTTGCGGGTTTTAGCTTAAGCAATAAAACCTTGATGGCATCTCCAAAATATTAAATTTGTATCTCCTTTAAATTAGCTTTTATTAATCATATTTGTTTGGCAATGCCATGCAAGTGTTTTTTCGCTGCAAAGATTAAACGCCACGAATTAATTATCGGCCTAAGTGTCAACAAAATCCTTTCCACGAGTTGGGTCCCCCTTGCAGCGTGGTAACAGAGATTTGCCGCACGAAGATACGTTGGACTTAGAACATCCACGTAGTCGAATCTCCGCAGACACGGCGGCGACGGCAATACCGCGGCCTCGAACACAGCCGCCCCCACGCAACGACCGATTATTATTATTGGCTGGGGGGACACTGCGCGACAAAGGTTATTAACGTATTGTTTTGATCGCTCTTTTCGTTTTACGCATGCGCGTTAGTTCAACCCATCTCGTCACGTGGTGTTTGTGAGGCCATCGTGCTGATTTTTTTTCTGCGAATGCGAATCGTTTATAAATGTGCCACTATGACAGCAGCTTTAACTTTTACTGCCTACAACTTTTTCGCTATAGTGCTATAAAGAAAACAAATGGCGTGCCTTTAAACCGATTAAAAAAACTTGCTAACATCATAAAGGTATGTATTTGGTAAATATTCGTTTAGAAAGTATGAATTAACAGATCTAAGCATACAGATCCGTTTTACAATAATCTATTATACAAGATAAGTAAAAGGTAGTGGTCTTTTCTACTAGCCCCGCATTCATGCAAACTACCATTTAAAGTATTAAATCACATTTATTCATTCATATATCACATACTTCTATCCTATGGTGAAATTAAGGCTAAAGTGCACCGTTTCCACAGCTACCAAACAAACATGTTTTGTGTAGAATATTGTCTTTATCGCTACGGCACTAAAGCGAATACAAAACTAAACCTATCATCACATTGCTTTCTGAAACATAAAATAATTTACCCTTAAGCTTAAAAGTTTTATTTTAAACTGTCCTTTTGGGCGATACAAATGGAAAAATACACAGTGAACCATGGATACATAGTAAACCATGGTGGATATTATTCAAACTCAAATCGGGTAACAAACTAAAAAAAAACATAAATATTTATCTAACTTTCTATGACTTATGAATCCAAATGTGCAGTTGCCATGTTTCGAGAAATCAATCTTGAAATCCTGTATTCGGGAATAAATATTCGTATTTTTGTTAGATACCCTGTGTAGGTATCTAGAAATTACGAATGCGAGTGTTACAGCTAACGACTGGGTTTAAATAAATGCTCTGCATTTTTTTACATAATTGGAGTCACACAAAGTGAATGGATACGTCAAATTTAAGAACCAATCAATTACTGTAGTAATGCCGCACATTTGGAGACATTCTTTAAAACATCTGTTTTAACGAACATACCGCGAATCTCTCTGTATAAATTAATATTAGACGAATGAAACTAGAAGAGAGGAGTGTATGTAACACTTCTCACTGCCTTATTTTTGACAATGATATTGATAAAATTTAGAAAAAAGAATAACAGAAAAAAGGCAAAACAATAAAAAAACCAACCCGGCACGAAGCAATTAACATGAACTTTCTTCACACCCTGTTTAAGGTTTAAGAATTGTGCCTCATGATTAATTCGTAGAAATATCTCTTTCTAAGCAACAAGCTGTTCTATAAATTCACAATAATTAGTAATATACAATGTTCGTTTATTACGTGGCTCAATCTGGCCGATTTCTGTCTCAAATAGCACGTTATTATCAATATCATTGTCAACGATTACTAGGACGATAACTTCTTATTACACACAGTAAGTAAAATTACCTACATTATATGCGTACACCAAATATTAACACTTGATCAAAGAGCCCCATTTTGTCGCGTTATCGGCAAAATAGAAGCAGAGAGTGAAAACAACAACAAGAAAATGCACGACATTTAATCTTATCAATCAATTTCCGTCCATGACTAGATTCTGCGTTTGGCAGACTTAAATGACAACTCTTCCCTTCCAACCAATAACTTACGTACATTTTATCACTAACTGACCCCTGAAGAAGGAGGCGGCTGTTCCGTCGCCCCAGAACTCTCACTTTGCTCCACTGCCGCATCGTTCGAGCTCCGCTCATTCTCGCCCTCCACCTCCTCCATCTGCTCCAATCCCTGGGCGATCAGAAAATCGATTATCCGATAATCCTTACCGGTTTCCGTGTTAGCGATCCATAGCGGCAGCCATTTATTCGCTAGAAGCCACTGAACCGACACCTTACTGATCCGTCCTATTGGCCAAAAGTCCGTTACTATTGAAGAGACAAACTTGCGGAATTCGATTCACAAGAGCTAAAAGTTTACCTGTTCGATCGGAAGTGCCGTACAGGCTTTCCAACGTATAGTGGTTGCTGTTGATACTGCCGCAAGACGAGGACAAGTGCCGCTCTATTCTGCCGATGCCGTGCCCGATAATGTCGATTCTGCCGTAAGTGTTGCCGATCCGGCCGTAACTACTCGTGCTGCAACTCGGCAGGCTCGGATCGTAGATGGGTTCGTTGAAATCGGGGATATTAGAGGTGCTCGGTTGTGGTCGAAAATCTAGAGAGAGATTAACAGTTTTGTCTTGAGGTTTAAGAATGTTTTTAAGACAGTGAACACCTTGAAAATCCACCTGGTTTGCAGTAAAGATAAAACGTATCAACTCGTGAGGTCCGGAGTATATTGTTAAGAATTGGTGAAGGCGCAAAGCGGCGCCGATCGTGTCTGAATGAGCTTCAGGGTTGCCAGGTTTACTGATTTTTTCAGTATATCTAATGATTTCAGTTCTAATCTACTAATCTATTGAAATGAGTTATTATCCTACTAAAAAATCTGTAACCGACTAAAATGACATTAAAATGATAATTTAGTTATATTACTCGCTATATTTTGTTCTGTATTCTGGAATCTCAATGCTCCACGTCGACGAATCCCAGATGAAAGACACAGCCATTTATCGTTACAGGAAATATATCTCGTTCACTTATTATTGTCATCTAGTTACTTTTAAATTTTTCATTTTTTGTTTTACGATCTCCACGAATTATTTTCCATACGACTACAAAATAATCCTAGTGATTTTGTATTTATATTAATAGAAAAAAATTATTTCTAAGAAATAAAAATGTTTTTTATGAAACTAAATTTTGCACTACAGCATAAATTCACAAAAAAAACACCCATCCAAAAATTTCTCAAAATGTGATTAAAACTATTAGGTTTTTAAGAATTTTTAAAGAAAGTGAAGTAAGGACGTCAACTGATGGTTTTTACTATTTTATGATTTTTCTTCAAAACTTAAATCTCAAAAACAAAACTTTTTATTTTTTACTTCAGAAAATAAGTTACACGACTTATTTTCTGCACACTTTCTACACACGTATTTTTCTCGAGACAAATGCATAAAGAATAAGAAAGCTGTAGCAAAAAATGGCATTCAGTTTTAATAAATGACGTTGGATACGTTTATAACTTTCTAGAAATAACACATCACGATTTCGGGAATAATAAAGGCTTTCAAAATATAATAAAACAAAAATAGATCGGAACTTAAAAAAAAAGTAAGTTGATACCAATAATACAGTAATTAAACATGGTTTTGCCACTTTTTGTCATTTCGTAAAGAGAAAAACTGAAAAGTTGTAAAAGTTTATTTATTTTTTTTATGACAAATAATAAATCAAATGTAAAAACAATAATAAAATCTAAGGCCGGTTTTTTGCATTTCTTATAAATCTTAAATTAATTTGATTTTTTTAAATGTTTCAGATGATTAAACCAAGGAAAATAATGTTTACTATTTGTTTGAAACCTGGGGCATTATTCTATAGGAAACAGTGAAAGTGAAAGTGAGAATTTTGACAACTTTGATTGGTCATAAAATTCTGTTGACGAATTCCATTGGCCAGCAATTCTCACTTTCACTTTCACTCTTTCCTATAGAATAATGCCCCTGATCACCTGCACAAATCTTTTGTATAAATTCTAAGGCCTGTTTTTTTTTGGATTTTCGACAAAACGTACATTAATTTTATAAGAAAATACATTTTGAGGATTTTTCAAATGTTTTAAAGCACTAATTCAAGGAAATTAATATTTGCAATTTTTTGACAGCCTGTATATAGACTTGTAATCAGCACAGTCGTGTAAAATAATTTACGTAAAAAAATCTAAGGCCTGTTTTTGCATTGTCAACAAAACATATATTGATTTTACAGGAAAATACATTTTGAGGATTTTTCAAATGTTTTAAAGCATTAAATCAAGGAAGTAAATATTTGCAATTTTTCGACACCCTGTATATCAACATGTAATCAGCACAGTCGTGTAAAATAATTTACGTAAAAAAATCTAAGGCCTGTTTTTGCGTTGTCAACAAAACATATATTGATTTTATAGGAAAATACATTTTGAGGATTTTTCAAATGTTTTAAAGCATTAAATCAAGGATAAATATTTGCATTTTTTTGACTCCCTGTATATCAACTTGTGATTAGCACAGACGTGTAAAATGTCTTATGTATAAAATCTAAGACCTGCGTTTGCATTTTCGACAAATCGTACATTTATTTTACAGAAAAATACATTTTGAGGATTTTTCAAATGTTTTAAAGCATTAAATCAAGGAAATAAATATTTGAAATTTTTTGACAATCTGTATATCAACTTGTGATTAGCACAGACGTGTAAAATATCTTATGTATCAAATCTAAGACCTGTTTTTGCTATTTGGGCAAAACTTATATTCATTTTACAGGAAAATACATTTTGAGGATGTTACAAATGTTTTAAAGCATTAAATCAAGGAAATAAATATTTGAAATTTTTTGACAACCTGTATATCAATTTGTGATTAGCACAGACGTGTAAAATATCTTATGTATAAAATGTAAGGCCTGTTTTCGCATTTTCGATAAATCGTAGATTAATTTTTTAGGAAAATACATTTTGAGGATTTTTCAAATGTTTTAAAGCACTACTTCCAGAAAATTAATATTTGAATTTTTTGACACCCTGTATATTAGCTTGCTATTAGCACAGACGTGTAAAATATCTTTTGTATAAAATCTAAGGCCTGTTTTTGTATTTTCGACAAAACGTAGATTAGTTTTTTAGCAAAATACATTTTGAGGATTTTTCAAATATTTTAAAGGACTAATTCAAGGAAATTAATATTTGCAATTTTCTGACAGCCTTTATATTTTATATCATTATATAAAATTGGCACAGTCATGTAATAGTTATTTATGTATTAACGAACGATCAATTCCAAATAATGTGAATCACAACTGAGCATAACTGAAGACACAATCTGAAAATTTAAATCAAAGTGACAATGACGTTTTTAATAATTGGTTGAGTGGTGGTAGTTGCTATTGACAGCAAGCGAAAAAATCTTTTTCTAATTTTGACATGTAAAGTGGCACTTTTCAATACTGATGACAGTGACGTAACGTCCTACTTTTCGTAACTAGTTACGAAAAGTAAAATCTTTCGTAACTAGTGATGAAAAGTTGGTGTCACCACCAGTTGCAGGTTTCGGCTGTGGCACACCGTTGCTATAGTTTTACGGTATTAAGTAGATACAAAGTGGTTTAAAAGTAAATATTGAAGTTTAATAATAATAATTATCTCTCTAAGTAGGTATTTGCAGTCAAAATTAGAAAAAAATCTTATATGAAACACGTGACGAAAAACCTTTTTTGTGTATCTCATTCAAATTGCGGGAACTCGCTGCGCTCGCCCCGCAAACATTCATTCGTTACACAAAATCGGACTTTTCGTAACTGGTTACATAAATAGCTATTATCGCTTGCTGTCCTGGGCAACGCGCGGAAAAGTAAACTCACATTCTGATCCTCAAAAAAGATTAGGTTTACGTTTGTCTAATGAAAGCGTAAAATGCGTCATTATTTGACGTTTGTAGAAAAAATAATTTACGTATAAAATTTAAGATCTGTTTTTGCATTTTCGACAAAACGTATATTAATTTTATAGGAAAATACATTTTGAGGGTTTTTCAAATGTGTCAGAGCTCTAATCCAAGGAACTGAAAACAATTTTTCTCACACTGTATATAAATTTATGAATGGCACAGATATGTAAAACAATTATTTTATGAAATTTAAGGACTGTTTCGAATTTTTCTTTATCGTTTTCTATCCGATATTTTTAACAGGATGGGCTTCTTATACTACAGTTTCCGTAACCTTAAGCTAGTGATTTCTACTGAATTTTTGAATGCTTGTATACTGAAAGAATAAAAATAAAGCTGGCAACCCTGGTGAGCTTTAGACTTGTTGCGACTCGAAGTAAGCGAGCGTGATTTATTATCTTGTTTACTCCTCTTTTGATGGTATTTAAACGTTCAGCGGTATTCTCTCTGATTGTTCGATGAATGTTAAGAAATCTTCTAATTTCTAAACTTTAGGTATAAAAAGGCAGGCCGGCCGAGTTTGCAAGAGGTGCTCGGGAGTGCCGAGTGCAGTGGTAAATCCAGGTAAATCTGGGAACAAGTTAGGTGGTGGTAATTTAAGCGACAAGCCCGCAGGTTATTCTTGGGCCGTCAAGAAGACTGCTGCAGGAAGCCTATGGAGGTTAAGACGGCGGTAGCGGCAGGTGGTAAAAGAAAGACCACCGAACAGCCCGCGGAAGCAGGGCTGAGTAGCGAGCAGCCCAAAATTCGGACCGTGCTCGACCCTGTCACCGGGATGGAGGTAGATGGACCGGAGACAAGGCCCAGGAACTTTGCAAAGGCCCAAAGGATACCTCCCGTCGTGGAAAGCCGGCAAAAGTGGGCTGAGCTGTCGGCTCAGCTCCAAGTTGCAGGCATCAAAATTAAGAAGGCCACCCTCACCAAAGAGGGCTTCAGGGTGGCGCCTGAAACTGCAGAGAACTACAAGAAAGTAGTCCGTGTGCAGGCCTCCGTGGAGCATAGACTCCATATCTACACTCTGCCGGAGAGCAAATGTACTTATGCAGTCATCAAGCTGTAAAGGCCGAACTTTTTGAGAAAAACGTAACAGCATACCTGTTCAGAATGCATAACAGGAAGACCAAGGCACAACTGGCCCTAGTTTTGGTCAAGAGCTCAGATACCACAATTTTTAAAGTGGAAAAACTTCTTGGTTTTTCTGTTAAAGTTGAACAACAGAAGAAAAAAGCATTGCCCACCCAATGTTATCGGCCAGTGATATGGCCATGGGCGGTCCAAATGCCATCATGAGGAGCGATGTGTGAAGTGTGCGGGAAACCACGCGGGACGCGAGTGCACGCTCGCGAAACCCGCGGACGGGATCCGCAACGCGAAGTGCGTACTTTGTGGAGCAGAAGGCCACCCCCACAAAAGGCGCGCAAGCGAAAGCCAATACTCCCAACACGGGAAGAAGCCGGAGGGTAAAACCATATTCGTACTAGTTAATATACTACGAACGTCAATCTTTCCCACGGATTAAAAGTGCAGCTTCTAGTGACCTATGGAAACCAAGATTAGGCTCACTACTTGCTAATGTGCACATTCTTCTGCGCAAGACCTATGCGGAGGACACGCCCACCAAAAAATTAGCGTTTTCGGCCGATCGGCCTAGTGCGCTCTCGGAGTATTCTCATGCTTGTATTCGCAATGAGAAAACAAAGAGTGGTAGTAATGTCGCAGCGCACAGAGCAGTCTACCGAAAACTCTAAAAGAACAAAAGCTTGGCATCGTCGATTTTTCAAAATTAAGGGGTGGAGCTTGGCAGCCGCGCATGCGCTTTTGTTGCCACTGAGCCGGACTTTTTCGGGCTGAACTTTCTAATGTTACGTTATAATTATGTCAATTATTATTTATATGGGTAAAACGCCGGGCCAAAAGCCAGTCGTAAACCAGAAAGCCACAAAGGGCACAACCCCTCAGAAGGACGATGGCCTCATCAAGACCATCGTTATACGGGGTGTTCATTATAAAACTTCATCAAGTTGGCTGTGAAATGTCAAAAGAAAAGGATGGAGAAACAAAAGTCCATTTATTTTGATTGTCATCCTTTTCTGTCAAAATTTCATAGCCTGCTAGATGAAGTAAAGTTATATAATGAGTTTTATAATGAGTGTTTTTAACGGTTGCGTTTGACAAAATTTATAAGACAAATAGTGATCAAGTACAAAATAGGTGAGCCTTGTTTATATTATAAAATTTACTAACTTCGAAACAGTTTCCTTTATAAAATATGGAGATTTTTGCCGTTATAAAATGTAACAATAAAACTTCCATCCGCTCTAGTCGTTATCTAGCTAAACCTTTAGCTACACCCATAGAAAAGCGTCCTCTATCCCTCTATTTTTAGTGTTCAACTTAATTAACAGTTCACTATAATACATTTGCTGAAAAATGGGGCAAATGTTCTTGTGGAGAAAAATAAAACGAAATGACACTTTTCGCCGAAATGTGAAGCAATGTTTGCAAATTAAATTGTAAATATTGCAAGGTGGAACGTCAACGTATAGTCAACCTCCAACAAATACGAGGAACAGTGAATTACATTACATTTTTATGATCAAACAGAAAAACTTGTTACTAGTTATCTGTCTATCATCTGTTTGGTTTGTTTTATCCGATACAACGGTTGGTGGTGGTCAATGTTTGTCTACTGGTTTGACGTTTCTGTGGTAAATTTTTGGCTACTGAGGAGAATCATTCATTTTGAAGATCCAGTTGCTCCTTCTTACTCTCATTTCGAGAAAACTTTGCACTAACACTACTACATTCATACGGAGTACAGTCAAGTAAGGGAAGATCAACATGTCTACAGAAAATAGAAGTCGACCGACACGCCTCTCCATTCTATAGTACATCAAACCGAGAAGGCATTCTCATATGAAGAAGCGCTGTTGGCACTCTTTTTCGATGTTGAGGGAACATTCGACAAAGCCAGAACAAACAACATCTGAGAGGCCCTTAGGGCCCGGGAGATTCCAACACAGTTCCAGTCCACTCTGCACCCACTGTGAAGCAGAGGAAGAATTGTCATACCACTTTCTGGGAGTGTACTAGTTTTCTATATCAGGAGTCTTCTATATCAGGAAATTAATTAAAATTTTTATTTTCAGGAGAAGAGGTTATGAGGTGAGGAAATTTGAAACTGTAAACAATGGAAAAACCGCATTTTTGAAATGATTTGAACTTAAAAAATAGTTCAAATTGAAGTTTTGGACGTTCAACGAACGTGTCTTCGTGAAAGTCATCTATCCCAAGAAATTAATTAAAATTTTATTTCCAGGAGAGGAAAATATGAGGAGAGAATATTCTAAACTGTAGACGATGGAAAAACTGAATTTTCGAAATGATTGGAAATTTAGTTCAAATTGAAGTTCTGGGCATTCAAAGAATAGGTTTTCGCATAAATGGCTTCGCAATAACTTGGAAATTTTCTCCAGTTTTTCTTCATACAGTGGCTTCTTCTACATACATGATGCCTTAAAAGCGGTTCTTTCGTTTCTATATTTAGTTCTAACAGAGATATTCTGTTCAGCGAGGGTTCAATACAATGCCACCTAGACATAAGGCCTGGAAGCGATATTTTAATGGCCGCCAGGGTGGTACGACGGGTCAGCTGTTCCATAAGGACTTTAGTAGTATTTTTCTCCTAGTTTTGCATTTTTCGTGCATATTCAAGTTGTTTTTTGCCTAGATTTGTATAATTAACAGTTCTGTGTCTTTTCTAGAAACGTGTATTTTAGTATTAGCTGGATTAGCTCGGAATTAAAGTTTCAAAAGTTAGCAAACTATTGCCATGCCTCACGGTTTCTGTGTAGAGAGATGCAAAAGTAATTACAAAACTGGTCCGCGAAATTCAGTGTTTAGATTTCCAGAAGATGTTGTTTTAAAACAAAAGTGGATTCACGGTATTAGAAGGGATAATTTTATACCAAATAAACATAGCAGGGTAAGTTTACCTAACCTAACCTCTTACAACACTACACTAACATACAAAACTACATAAACATAAGTATAGGAACATATTTCGAAAAAACCTCTGATATTCAAAAAATCAGCTGAATTTATCGGGTTTTTTATTTTAGGTATGCGAGTTAGATTTTCATTCACATGAAATTCAGAGGAAAGTAACATACTTACATGTGAAAGAACTGGTCAGTCCTTAGAAGCTCTACTGTTACTATTAGATGTCCCAAGATTAATTCCAGGTAGGGCTTTTTTTTAAACATTTTGTTGTGTAGGGTTTGTGCTACAGTTTGTTACAAATATGTTAACAAAATCCATTAAAGATTTTTATATTTGTTTCCTAGGCCTAGTTGTAATCAAATCGAGAATCAAATCAACCAATTCCTGTTTGCAAAAGAAGGAATTCCTCTAGTATAAGACAAAGTGCGTAGGTAGTGTGTGCAATGAACCAAATGGTGTTTTCTGAGGTATATTTTGTCACATGTATATTTAATTTGTTTTTTTTCATTTAATATTATAATGTTTTAAAATGATCAAATGTTTTTATTTTTTCCATCTAAATCCCTATTACCAAAGCAGGCACCTTTGAAAATCAGATGGTAAGTACCTATGTAGAGCATAATGATTCGACTTATCACATTTCAATTTTGAAATGATTATCTTCGAAACTGAACGAGCTATCTATGTGGAAAAAAGTATTTAATTTAAAAAGTTATACCCTCTATCTTTGTAATGGAACATTTGAAAACCTGCCTTTATATATAAACTTTTCATCTTTTTTATTCTAAAATACCTAAGCTGTTACATTATTGCACGCTAATTTCAGAATCCCCTGTATATAACAAATTCAGGCAAAAAGAGAAAATAGTATACTTATTCTTCAGAAGTATTAAAAATTAGTAAACCACTACACTGCATAATAATAATATACAGTATTAAGTATTATATTAATTTAAGTATACCCTGGTATAGTTAAATTGTTTATTTATTTACGTTTGTATTGTTTATATATATTACTAATGGTTTTATTTTTGTTCATCTAAAATCTAAACCCCAATTACCAAGGTATTCACCCAAAAAGCTTTCCAAAACCTTCGGGTTTTGAGCGCTGAATCGGTCGTCGAATTTTCGTACCACATATGATGACGTCACCGCTCTCCCGCTCGGTCGCTTCCAGGCCTTATATTGTCTAGGTGGCGTTGTTCAATATGAAGTCACATTACTTATCTCATGTCATTAGAAAAAGATCGCAAAAAAACAGGCGTATTATTAGTTCTTATTAATAATAAAACCAGCAGATAAAGTCAGTTTGACGCTTAATGTCAAAATGTCGTCAAAATTTAGAAATCCGAGTCCAGCTTTTGTAGAACTAAATATAGAAACGAAAAAACCGCTTTTACGGGATCATGTCGTAGAAGAAGCCACTGTGTGAAGAAAAACCGGAGAAAAGTTACAATCGACGAAGCGGCGGAAAAAATTCCATCAACATACGTCCCGAAGGAACTATCAATTGTTGAAAAGAAGCCCCTGTTCCTGAACAACTACCTACTGGTCCACAAAAATATCTTCCCCTGGTGTCACCTAAAGGCTAGATGAGTGAGCACTACTAGGTATAGTAAGCACACAAAAATACTCAGAATATCTTGGGCCGATTTTGTCCATATAGCTGCTGCGGATATTCCTTCTGAATTAATACCCGAAATGGGAAAACTTGCACAAAAGGCTTTACTTCCGGTGTCTACAAACATAACTTGACATTTTGTTCAACTGACATTTATCAGAGACAGACGTGTTTTTTTGTATGACATCACAATTTATGACGTAATATTTAACCCTCGCTGAACAGAGTATAGTTGTTGAGTTGCTCTGTTTGTTACTGACTTCTCAAACATTTGCTTGATGAGTGTATTTTATTGGTGTGATTTGTTAAAAAATACAGTGCAATGTTTTTGTCGCTCTCGAGTAACTATTCAAAACAAACCAAACAAAATATCACTTTTTGCTCTTAACACACAAATAACTATTGTTGGGTTACCAAGGAAGCGCAGCCCTCTTTAAGGGACTATTGAACTATCCAAATTGAATTTTAATTGAAATGGTCGATACCGCGTGCACGGTGACAAACATATACCGAGGGTACAACGTCAAGTTTATTTACACCTAAGTTAGAGTCAGTTACTTACTTTCTCGTTGCCGTCTAAGGTCCTCGATTGATTCGTAAATGTTTTCCTGTTGTGGAATTCTGTTGGCGTGGGGATCGTGGTACGGTTCGTAGATGTTGTCCTGCACGGCTCCGGTAGAGGAGACGGAGGGTGCGCGCAAGTCGTATCCTACAGCTCCTTCTACACTGCTCGTTTCGTCGCAGTTTGCGTACCTACTGTAATTACCCATACTCTGATATGCAGTTTTACAAAAATAAACGAAACTAAACTTTTGATCAAATAAAAAATGACGCGCAGTCGTTATTAAAAGAATGGCTGACGTTCGGACAATTAACTTACGAAGAGCCTTAAAATGCAACTAGAAAATTCCTATAAAGTTCTCAATGAATATTTAAAGTAACACATGGCTACAGGGCTGCATATGTTCTAAAAGATTTGTCTTAACTAACGCCTCAAAAACTTACCTACTAACCGAAACCGCAGATTGAACCCCGACAATCCCGCCGCCAACAGAATCCGACTTTCAAATGGGCTTATCGATGACCGCCACACCGGAGTAGCTGCGGCCGATGCCCATCACGCTGGGCAACATCGACCAAGAATCGGTTTTTGGGTTGTACACTTCCACCGACGACAAGTTGCTACATCCGTCGTCACCTCCTACCACGTACAACAAGCCGTTTAATGCCACAACTCCAGCGTTCCGTCTACACAGCGCCATGTCCGTTATGGGTGTCCACTGAGTAGTTAACAAATCATGAGTAATTGCTCAGTCAACGTTCTGTTACAGTCGCGTACCTGTTCCTTAACTGGGCAGTATGCTTCCACGGATTTCCGGACTAAAGGGCCGTCGTGACCCCCGACGGCATACAATATTCCATCCAATACTCCTACTCCTGTATTTCATCAATTCCTATTAAAAACTGCCAATTTCAAAAGCTCGAATTGAATACCTGCGCCGCTTCTCCTAGAACACATATCGGTCACAGGTCGCCAGCTGTCTGTTTCTGGATTGTAACACTCAACAGAGCTGAGACACTGTCGCGATGCACCGTCATATCCTCCCACCTGCAATAAAAGAGAAAGATGAACTTAATGTGACTGTCAATAATGCATTTTAATAAAAGAGGAATTTTTGCCATAAAAAGCGTTGTTATCTTCAATAATACTGTGGCAAATTAAATTAGACATTTTTTATAAATTTTCAAGGAAAAAAATCGGGATTTATTTAAAGTTCTCAACTTACCGCATACAAAAGTCCGTTCAAGACTCCCACCCCTACGCTACTTCGTCTTGTAGACATGGAGGCAATAGACCGCCATTTCTGCGTCGATAAATCGAAAACTTCCGCGGTGTTTAAACCAGTCGAACCATCGAAACCTCCCACGGCGTAGATGTTGTTATTTAACACAGCTACTCCGAGGGTAGACCGGCGAGCTTCCATGCATTCACAACTCGTCCATAGATCGTGGGCGGCATCGTAAACGTCCACAGTTTTCACTCGCAGAGAACCATTGAAACCACCAACCTGACATAAAGGTTACATAAGAAAACTATACAATACTATGCAGTGTGACGGATTTTGACAATTTACTGACGTTGAACATAAACTTTTACTACATACAGCATAAACTTTCCCTCCAACCACAGCCAATCCGGCTCTGCATCGCCTCGTGGGCATTTCCGCCACCTGGTACCACCTTTCTTCTTTGAAATCGTAACATTCCACGCTTCTAATAGCTTTCGGTGCTTGTCCGCCAACCACTAATAGCACTTTTGGCAGCCCCACAGGTTGCCTTGGTTTTGTTCTATGGGACACAAAATCCAGGTTTTATTTATCATATATACCAGTCAAACCTCGAAATGTGTGATCTACCTGGAGCGGTTTGTTGATTATTTATCAATGAATGTATTAGAATTTATCGATAACAATTGAAATAAAACAATTAAAAATTGAATTTGAGCCTGTACCTGGGTGTCCGAAAAGCGGTCTTAGTATCCCCTTTCAGCAGGTGAAATTTAAGAGCTTCAATGTAATAATCCTTGCATTGTAGGTCTTCTTTTAGAAGAGGTTCTTCCTCCACCCTCTGTACGAGGTATTCCTGAGACATCAGCGGAAGGCGGACATGCTCCATCAATGATGCTAGGTGTCTTTGACGGGTCTCTACGTCGTGATGCACCCAGCCAATCACACATTCAAACACCTTAAACCACAAAAGAAATTTGTCTAAATGAACCATCAATTAAAAAAAATGTACAAGTTACAAATAATGACACTAAATGTAAGTTACAAACCTTTTCCTCTGAAGGTACAGTCAATCTATCACTGCTAATCAACTTGGCTACCTGCTGCTGGGAGAGACTTAAAAATTCCTCACATTCAACGACCTCACTGTAAGTAACCCAATTTGTAAATCCTCAAATATATTACAGTAGCTGAGCCTTACGGAAAATTTAACTCAACATAGTTATCAGCATTGGCTAGCAGCTCTAAGCAGCCGTGCAGGTCCGCAAAAGCTCTAATCCCAAGGCAGTTAGTGGGATGCAGCTGGGTCTGCAAAAAGTCGCAGCAAGCATCCCTAACGTCCGTTAGTTGAAGCAGATGTGCGGCAGGAAGTAGCACTTGGACGTTTTCTTCAGTAACCTATTTGCATATTAGTTTTGTACAAATCTTCTGTTAAAACTAATTTTTTTATAAGATTTTAAGCTTTCAGAAAAATGCTTACTTGTATTTCTGAGGTGTAGCAGTATTCGACTAAAAGCTCCAAAGCATAATGGTCAACTTCCTGAATAACAATCCTGTCCTGCCTGCTCTCTTCAAAGCTCGAAAACATAGCATAGAAATAAGGGGAACAGGCTGCCAGGACCATTTTGTGAGCCGGAATGTCGTTAGAATTAGCCACTAACGTAACGTCACATAAGAGCCTTTGTCTAGAACAAATTTCCCATTTTTAAATTGTACATCGTATTTGAATTCAATCTCACTTTCTCATGCAATTCATAGTTTCAAAAGCTTTCTGAGTGTGCAGGGGGTTCTTGTAGGGCCTCCTTTCCCTGTAGGAAAGGTGCCTTTGGCAATTTTGTGGGACATGCTTCTGGGAGCTTTCATCTAAGGAGTTTTGGCTTGCACATCTGGTCAGCATAAGGGTGCTGGAAAAAAATGTTAAATATATTTTAACAGCAAAGAATTTTCCACAATAATGCAGAATTTCTTAGCTTTTAGTCAAAAAAAATCAGGTGAATACATTATAATACTTATACAGGATTCATGCCAATTTGTCTTATCGCTAGGTTTGGCCGCTGAAGAAGGTTAAAGTTGTGAGAAAAAAAAAACGTTTTTTTTTAAATATTTCGAAAACGCTTTATTTTATTTTTGTGTGGGGTAATTTCACTTTGAACTGACATGTTTTGATAATAAAAATAATTTTTGAACATCTCCGCATCTGCCTCTCTCATTATGGGACTTGTCATTATTAGAGTGTAACTTTTTTACAGGTAAGATCTGATTCTTTTAATGCAATTACAAATTTGTAATGAATTTGTCCTCTTGCCAAATTTTTAATGATCCACTGGTTTGTCCGCAATAATGTTTTAATTATCAAGTCATATTACACCTTAAAAGATAGGTACTAATAAAAATTAAATATCTGGCTTATTGTTGAAAATAAGAAGTTGAACTGTCATTAATGACACAGTAACTATTAATTTCGCCAATTTGAGCTAGCATTTTTGCAAATGCTGCTCATGCAATTGCACAATTGATAATGAACAAACATGAATAATTACACTTTTAGCGAACAAGTTGACATGCTTTTAGTTTATGGTTTGTGTAAAGCCAATAGCCGTAACAGTGTCCGCACTTATGGGCAGGGATTCCCACATCGTGTAGCGCCAAACTACCAAACTTTTACTAATATCGAAAGACGTTTGCCAGAAAATGGAAGTTTTAAATCAAGAACTGCGGATCGAGGTCGTCACCTCGAAGGACTGTGGACGCGGAACTTGAAATTCTTAATACCGTTGAAGAAAACCCTAAAGTACCACGCGGTTAGGAAACCAGCTAGGAGTTTCGAAAAATACTATTTATAGCACTTTTTAGAAGTTAATACACCCTTATCTTGTTCAGATAGTGCAAGACTTTCTGCCTATTGATCCTATCAACCGTCTTAACTTCTGTCACTTGATCCGACAAAAACAACTTCAAGACCCAAATTTCAATCGGGGAATTTTATTTGGCGATGAAACAACTTTTACGAAATCGGGTATAACAAACACTCATAATGAACATGTCTATGCTGAAGAAAATCCTCATGCGACTAGAGTGTGAAAGAGACATACAGTTTTTATCAGAAACTTGACCAGAATTACTAGAAGACCAACCATTATTCCTGCGGCACAATATGTGGTTTATGCACGATGGTACTCCTCCCCATTTTACGGTAAATGTTCGAAGATACTTAAACCAAACATACCCAGATAGGTGGATTGGAAGAGGCGCAGATGCTCCCGTAAACTGGCCAGCAAGGACACCAGACTTGACGCCTTGTGATTATTTTTTATGGGGAGCTTTAAAAGCTAAATATTATTCGACACCAATTACCAGTGAAGAGGAGTTATTAGGAAGGATAAACCGATCAAATCCTGAAATGTTGCAGAGGGTTCATTTTAATTTTTTTTTCTAGGATTAATTTAAGCATTCGAGAACAGGGGAATTATTTTGAACATTTATTATAATTTTTATTTTTCTGTGTTACTTAGGTTTTAACTAGTTTTGTGTTATACACTTAAATCTATTGCGATAAGTGGACACTAAAAAATATTTTTTAAAGGCAAACCTGTAAGTTATTTTACTTCATACTGCATCATTTAGAACACTTTTACGTACTTGATTATAATCCGGTAAATAGCTTTTTACAGGATTGGATATCGTAAAGAAATTTTACAGTATTGGGTACCGGCACATGTTCAATAAAGCCATTGTATCCATGGAAACCTGTACCGGTACCTGTACCGGTACCGGTACAGGATACCGTAATGAAACTATTTGCCAAATTGGCGAATTTGTCAAAAATATATTCGCCGCGCATAAAATTATTTTTTTCCTGTAGTATGAAGTAAAATGTTGTACATCATACGTCCGGTAACGTGTTACAGTAGTCGTTTCGAAATTCCAGATTCGGCTAGCGCCTCGTGTACGCCTCGGAAACATCTTGCTCCTACTGAAAACCTATATTTACTATTTACCAGACTTATAAAGTATAACTATAAAATTTTGCAAGAGGACAAATTTATTTTAAATTGCATAAGCTTTCAGAAAAAAAGTCATTAAAAGAATCAGTTCTTAGCTATAAAGAAGTTACAGTCTAATAATGACAAGTCCTATAATGAGTGAGGCAGTTACGGTGATTTCCAAAAATTATTTAATTATCAAAACATGTTAATTAAGAGTGAAATTACCCCACCCAAAAATAAAGTAAATCGAATGAAGCGTTTTCGAAACATAAAAAAAAACAATTTTTTTCTCCCAACTTTGAACTTCTTCAGCGGCCAAACTGAGCGACTTTGCATACGACAAATAGACCTAAATCAGATTAATTTGCACCAGAGAATATGTGGTAGAGCGTTGTACATGTTTTTTAGGGACACCCTGTACGTCACTCAAGCTTCAAGCAGCTGAGTCAAGGAAAAGGAACTTTGCTGCAATTTTAATATTGATAATTACATCAGAAAAATAAGTAGTTATTGTGCTTTTGAGGTTTGGCATTCATTTTGCACTTTATTCAAGCAGAATGTCTCACATTGCTTTGGGGTGGGTAGTGTCTACAAATTATTCAATGGCAGGATATGGACTAATTTGGATATGGACCCTTTGGAAAGGGTCTTATGGGCGCAAAAATTATTGCAGTTTCTCAAAGAGTATTGTTACGATTCGCAGCGACGCCGCATCGGAGGCGGGGCAACGGGTGTGGTTGGTGGAGCTTCGCGACCTATCCGCGCTGCGTCATGGCTGACACGAGTGATTTATTGCTCTGTTTATCTAGAAGGCAGTTGTTTACAAACCTTTTTTTTATGGGAGATTATTCAAGAATTCTTATAAAGAACTTTCTAGGTTTTTCTGTAATTTTAGGTATGTATAAAAGGAGCATAGCGCGCGCGGTTAAGAGTAGTCTTATTTTAATCGAGCTATAAGTAAGCTAAAGTACCGAACGATAATAGAAGGCTATAAAGTGTTAAGTAGTGAGTTATTTAGTAGTTGAATTGTACCTGTGTGTAATTGTGGGACAAATAAATAGTGTTTTCGTGTTAAATCGTTACACTGGAATTATTGAACCCTGAGTTCGCAACAGTATGGTAGTGCTTTGATACTGTAATATGCTAAAGTAGGCCTCGTCAGATGTCAGAAGGCCTCAAAAGCCATAAAGCAGCAACTCAATTAAATTGGTGCTAATTTGCTCATTTTGATACTGAAAAAGACCAAGGTTTCGAAGTTAGACAATTCTTTCTGGAAATATCCACAAACATTGGGCATTTTCGAAGACAGTATTTATATTATATTATAAGAGTGTTCAGAACAAAATTTGGCACTATATTATTTACTTTCTGACCTTGTAATGAATAGATTGTTGATGAGCTTTTTTTATATAGAATTCAGTGGTAGGTATAGCAACCATTTTCTACTTTTTGAAATTTTAGGGTATGACCTTTGAAAACAACAAAAACAAATAGTGTAAACATAATAACAAACCCAGAAATTATTAAAACACAAAAAAATAATAAAACTTCTTTTCTCATATTTACTAAGAGTCACAAACGTTGAAATTTGAAAATATTGCCTTAATGGCATCAAAGTGCACAAATTTGCCTCAATTTTATCTCATCTTGAGTTCACTGATGAGGTACCAAAAGAGTTGTGTAGATTGTGAGAGTTTTCAACAATAATTTAATCACTTATTTTTGAGTAATCTTAGAATAATTTTAACAGGCCACTTTGTCCCATATTACCCAAATGAAAGGAAAAACATAAATCCTAACCAAAAGAGAAACATAACTGAACTAACCTAACCAAAGCACCTTGAATAAGAAAACAAAGAGGCCCTAACAGGCTAATGTCAAGCATTTTCAGCTCCGCACTTTTGGCACTTGTGTGCAGCCAGTTCTGCACCAGGTCAATAAAGTAAAAGTATCTATTAAATGATTCACCAAATACTAATAAGGCAAAGTTACCCTTACACTTTTTGGAGTAAGAGAAAAAAATGGCCCAAATGGGCTGCTTTGTCCCAAACTAACCTAGCCAAAGGAAAAACAGAACTGAAGTAACCTAAGCTAACCTAAGGAAACAAAACTAAACTAACCTGCAATAAACTAACCAAAGCACTTCTCACATAGAAAAAAAAAAGTGGCCCTAATAGGCCACCGTGTCCCATATTAACCAAACCAAAAGAAAAACATAAATGAATGAACCTAACCAAAAGAGAAACATAAATGAACTAACCTAACCAAAGCACCTCACATAAGGAAACAAAGTGGCCCTAACAGGCTAATGCCAAGCATTTTCAGCGTACAGCGCAAAAATAGATACTGTTAAAGTATCTATTTTTGCTAAAGTATTATACTAAAGTAAAAGTATCTATTAAATGATTCACCAAACACACATTATATAGTAATTTTTGAGTATGATGGAAAACTGCACCACCTTCTCTGACAGTAAATTATTCATTTATTATCTATTGTCTATTGTTAACTACAATCTAATTAATTTGAACTAAAAGAAGTGAAAATGAGGTGGGGTCTGTACTGTCTATATAGTAAGCCATTACTGTGTGAAAATTATTTAATATCCAACAAATGTTGCTTTTTTTTTGCAAAAATGTAGGGTTTGTTGGAATGTTTTCCTACAGTGAATTATGTATTAATTCTCTGCTGTTGAGCAGAGAAATCTATAATGGTTTTTTAACAAAAAATTAGGTAGTACCTGGATAGTAAACAATTACCCTGTCGGGTATGTTATAGCATATTCCATTGGTAAAATTAGTGTTGCACTAGAGCAAATAATGCACACCATTGGTGAAGTTAGTGCAAGTTTGGGCATTCCATTAGGAAATGAGCTCTGCACTTTTTGCACTTAGTGCAGCCAGTCTTGCACCAGGTCAGGTAGATGGTGCGGCACCAATTTTATGGATTTTGGAAGTGGGGGGGGGATCACAAAGCATAAATTTATATTTTTCTAATAGGTAACTTTAATAAAATAAAGCGAAAATTAATGCTGTATTGTCAATTCTCTCTTCCAGCTGATACAGTGAAGAATGGCATTTGCCTCTTTTGGAAACAAAAAAGTTTTTGCCCAAAATATTCTTTGTGAAAAATGTTATTGATTATAATGGCGATCAGGTAGATCAGTAAATATTTAGTTCAGTTCATTAGTAAATATGGAGTTTGGATAATACTTTTGCTGAACTTATGATACCCTTATTTCAGTTTCAGTTTGATCCTTTATTTTAAATTTTATTGCAAAATCACCCATTTTTCTTTAATTGTGGAATGCTTTAGAACTTTAATACCCAACTAAAGAAAACGGAAATGACTTTAATTTTTGCACAATATTATGAATTTTCTTGCCAAAGATATTTCAAGGTCATAAAATCGACTTTTAATTTTTGCACAATTAATGTGAGTATTTCTCGCCAAAGATATTTCAAGGTCATAAAATTGGTCTCCATTGACTTTGCAGTCTTACTGCACTCACAAGGAGCGAGTGCAGCCCTCATGCGATTCTAGTGCAGCACTAATTTTACCAATGGAATATGCTATTAGAGGTTGGATTTTTAGCTTTTTGCTGAAATTTGTTAAATATGCAATTTACCAATACTTATTTACAGTTAAGACATTAAAAACTTATTTGATTTTGATATTTTTCAGTTCAATTACTGGGATGGCTAATACCCCTCAGACTAGTTGTTGAATCACTCGAATGGGAAGCACATGGTGTTTATGAGTATGAAGCCCAAAATTTCAAGACTTTAGGGTACAGTTGGAGTAGTCATGGGTCATATTTTATAATACAACACAAAAATACAGGATATGCACCTATATTTTGCTTGACCTTGTCCTTACAAGGAGAATTATTTTACCCATACTTATCAAAATTTAAAACTACTGAAGGCACATTTCTAAGTAAATAAATACTCACCTGCCCTGTCTTTCCATGAGACCATCAGCTGGATGGTTCAGGTCCATTTTGGTGTTTTTGCCAGAGCTGTGAAACAAACAGCTGAGAATTTCTGGCCACAAAATGCAAGTATTTAACTGCCCCTCGAAATTGGCATTATCCCCTGTGGAATCAATAGCATTCGAGGCCTCAAATAAGTAAATTTACCGTAAAAACGATTGACGTAATTTTCCGCGTGATCGGAGAAGAAACTGCGAAATTATTGCATTGCAAAAAGTGCAAAAATTAATTTGTTGTTGTTATTTCTGGAGGAAATAATGAAATGATTCTTCGGGAAATGACGATCATGAGCTAATTTCGGTTATTCATCTGAGAAGCGTGCTTCTGATTTGTCGGAAGAGCATATCTTTCTCCTCGTATTGCTCAGAATACTGAGAAATGTGTGTCTCTCTCAGAGCTCTTCGGGCATATCCGAAGTAGTCTGAAACTTCGCAGATGATTACTCCTAACTAGCTATAAAATGACAATCTGAAATCAATTTGTCAAAGTCAAAAAGTGACAATTTATGACATTGACATTTATTTATGTTCCTTCTCCTCTTGACAGCAGATAAACATAAGGATAGACATATCTCCGATGTTTGAATCCCTCCCAAATCACTCCCTCCCAAAATCTGGTATTTGCAATCAACGTTACATGTCCTTTGAAATGAAAAAAAAATGTAAATAAAGAAATAAAGTTGAAAAGTTATAACTAACCTTACTTTCTTTCAATTTCTTTTAACGTCTTGAGAATTACTGATTAATTTAGCATTTCGTTTGGTTTCTACAAATTATCAATGAATCTAAAGAGAAGTTATTCCATACACATAATTGTGTTTTAAGTTCTGTTGCCATAGACACCCCCCAAACTAATAAATTATTAACACTACAACAAAATCAATATAGATAAATAGATAGTAGCAACCCCTTTAAATTCATTTTGATTTTCAAAACTGCTACAGATACTTTGTATATACTTTGATTAAGATAATGCCTTTGTTTAATTACAATTCCATTGTTGAACACGCTTTAATTGGAGGCATTTTGTCCACTTTATTCCTCATATCAAACTATTCGTTACATAGGATTGAAGAAGGGCATGTAGCCATATATTACAGGGTAAGTTTGAACCACCACAGAACTCTTAGCATACCCATTTAATATGAATCCAGGGAGGGGCACTATTGCCTACCATGAGCCATCCTGGATACCACATGATGATACCCCTTTTAACTTCTTATAAAAGTGTGCAGGTAAGCCCAGCGTTACAATGCCTTTAACTTTAGAAGTTTACAATTAAATTTGCTTTTGAAGGTGACATTACAAACTGATGAGGTCACAAATGTTCCATGTGGAACCAGTGGGGGAGTTATGATATATTTCGATAGAATCGAAGTGGTTAACTATTTAAATGTCAACTCAGGTTTGGCATTCCATTTATTGCTTTCAGAGCTGCTATATGTAGTCTGTATTGTTTCTAGTTATGGATATAGTAAGGAATTACACTGCTGACTATGACAAAACTTTGATTTTTAATAAAATACACCATGAACTGAATCAGTTCTGCAGTATACATACATTGCATGAAGTCTATATTGATTTATTTGATCAAATTGATGAGAATTTGAAACAGGTAAGTGTCTTTAGTATTTTTTTTTGAGTTTATTGTTTATAAGTATACAGTGCTCCATTTTATACATCCACTACCACTATTTCAGTTATTATTGGATATATTTGATATAGCAGTGGAAGTGGGAAAGTTTTAGGAAACTAATCACATTTTAAGAAAAAAAGCCTATTGGATTTTTTTCTGTCGCTTCTGTGTTAAATCCAGTGTTGTTAATCTTTGCTATTGCAAAGAAATACCTTTGATCTTACAGATTATCAGGTCCTTTAAGTTGAGTGAGACAATATGTGATTAACCTACTTTTAAAAATAACTTAATTTGTTGTTTCTATTTTCTCAATATCTCTGAATACTTGGTATAAGCTTGTTGGTTGAGTTGCGGAACACCCTGTATGAAGCCAAAAATTAAAAGTAATTAAGCAAATTTTACTAATTGATGTTCTTTTTTTTTAAATAAAAATTGTATTTTTGTTAACAAAACAACTACTTTCTTCATTTACAACCCAATGATGAATGTAAATAACCCTGAAATTGACTAAAATGTTTCCTTAGGCTTTGCAAAGAGACTTAGTAGAAATGGCTCCAGGATTAATAATCCAAGCAGTCAGGGTCACCAAACCAAAAATTCCTGAACCCATACGCAAAAACTATGAGCTAATGGAAGGTGAAAAGACTAAACTGCTTATATCTATTGAGCATCAAAAGGTTTTTTTTTCTGATTACTGCTAATATTTTTATTAATTTGTTCATGAGACCTTTTAGGTAGTGGAAAAAGATGCAGAGACTGATAGAAAACGTGCGTTGATTGAGGCAGAAAAAGAAGCATTGGTGTCAAAGATTCAATATGACCAAAAAATAATGGAAAAAGAGTCCTTTCAGAGAATGTCTCAAATTGAAGATGAAATACATTTAGCTAGAGAAAGGGCGCTAGCAGACGCAGAATTCTACAAGATGAAACAACAAGCTGAAGTTAATAGATTATTATTTACCAAGGAGTATCTGGAATTGAAAAAATATGAGTCATTGTCTAAAAATACAAAAGTGTATTTTGGCAAAGAGATTCCACATACATTTTTGGGCGAAGTCTGTGATAGAACTGTATTAAATTCTATAGAAAGTGAGTCTGAAAAAAAGGGATAGTGTTATAATGTGATATGAATCGGAGTATGTAGTGGATTGGAACAATGGAGAGTGCTTTTGATGATTTTGTGTGTAATTACTAATAATGTGTTAGTTGTGTGAGGTTGATAAGTAACAGAATTTCTACACCACATCAAGTTTCACATGTTTTTTTTTTATTAATAATTTTTATATGAATGCATTAAGTAGGTAGGTAAGGTGTGGTCATTTAAAAACGTCATCTAGTTGGCTGTGAAAGGCCGGACGAAAAGTGTAAAGTAGCAAAAGTGCATTCACTTTGTTCATGTTATCCTTTTCTATTTCAAAAATCATAGCTTGCTAGATGAAGTTTTCTATTAACACTCTGTATGATTGTTATAGAGTTTCATAAACAAGTTGTTCAAAGTTTATTCAGTAGTTCAACTCTTCTAGTATTATTGTTGTTGTAATATATTTTTTATTGATTTACTTTTTTTTTATTCACAAGTAGGTGCAAATGCAGTTATTTATCTCTGAAAATTGATGACTTTACAATTCTAAGACGAATTCTCTAATGCACTTGGAAACATTCATAATAATCACTGATAAAGAGACGCTGATATCTACCAATGATTAGATAGCTAGAAGTTATATCATTTGTTCAAGCCATGTCATTTATTTATGTATTTACGACACAGTACTCTCCTGTTTGACATTACGAATGGTTGTAATCTTTCCTTAAAATTTAATCCATTCCAAGGAACGATAGAAACAATGGTGAATTGTGGATAAGTTGTTCTTTGGCCCAGCAGCAGCTGAAATCTCCTAATAGTGGTAATTTATTAGTTTATTAGTTCTAAAGTTTGCGTTTATTAAATGTTACTATATCAGCGCAGGACCAACTTAAAGTACTTAATTTGACTTGACTATGGGAGATGAGATTGACAGGCTAATCCGGTTAAAGTCGCAATGTTTGCGCCGGACTCAAATATATTTGAGAGATCTAAAAGGTAAGTAGGTACTGCCCAAGTTTTGAAAATTTCATGTTTCTGTAGATTTAATAGATATATTTTTAAATCTTAACAGTTAATGCAGAAATAGGTAATTCCCGCGACAGTCGAGAGGATGCGGAAAACCCCCTATATGAAAATATAGACATAAATAGCGACCTTAGGCACTCTCGTCAGGACGAGCCTTCAAGTTCTAAAAACAGCAGTAAAGGGTCAAAAAATTTTCATGAAGAGTAAGCAGTTTTGAGGTATTTTCTGCATAGTTTCTTTAACCATAAATTATATTTAGTTTTCAGAATTGCGGAGATTTAATTCTTGAACTGAAGGAGACTGAGATTGAATATATGAAAACACTCAAAGAAAATATTGACGTGAGTCTATGAACTATTAAAACGTTAAAGATAAATACATATATATTTAAAAAATATTTCAATATATTTTTTGTAGGCTTATAAACTAATGGTAACTTTCCATGAAAGTAGAGAAATACTAGAAGAAGCAGATATGTTTAAGGCCTTTATGGATAAACTATTAAGTCTGCAGGCCAATTTGTCTAGTCATCTTTCGGAAGTGCGGTCGTTAAGTGAGGTTTTAGAACTTTTCATAAAAGGTGTGGTAAGTATTTTAATTTATTTAAGCACTTACTAAAATATTGAAGTTTTGTTCTATTGGAAAACTTTAGGGTTTATTGCTTATACTAACTTACAAAGATTTCTTCATGAATGACGAAAAATATCATTCCTTAAAAATTGAAATTGGAACTCATCAGGTTTGGTAGAATTGCTATATTAACACATAACTCGTCTTTAGTGAATAGTAATTTTCAGGACCCTAACAGAAAGGAAATTAGGATGGCAGCAGTAATATTCAAGAGATTGGTTCATTATAAAGAGATATTTGATTCTGTTTCTAAAAAAGTTTCCTCGACTGATAACATTTCAGAAGAAGTAAAAACATGTTTATTCAACATCACCACTGTTTTGCAGCAGTGCAATAAAAAGTTAGTTCTCGAGAAAATTGTTCTTAGTCCTTTGGTCAATAGCAACGCAGCAGGTAGCGTAAAAGATGGTACTGATATATTTCAGTAGATTGGCATTTATATAATGACTTAAAATTTCTAGCTGCTCGGACCTTAATGATCGACTATTGTCCTCTAGATCCTGATAACAAATATGGCAACTATTTTATGCAGAACTCTTTCATTATAAATGAGCCGTTCAAAGAATATGTGACGCTATATTTGTTTTCGAATGTTATTCTCATAACTGTGGTAAGTATATAGGTTTTAGCGGTTTGTAATGTTATTCGTGTAAATACAAAGTTTTCGCAATGGCATAACAAAGTTAATTTTCAACAATAGAACTAAGGTTTTACAATTTTCGAAAAGGTGTTGCGAGAAGAGTAAGGCCCCTGTCCGTGGTTCACGTAAAAAATGCAAAATCTGCGAAAAATGTTGTTGTCAAGACACCGAAAAAAACGCACTGCTGTCCGGTAATGTAGTATTAGTACTCACTAAAAAAACCCGTTTGTGCTTGGGGATTCCGGGTCCGTTTGCCTATAAATCCCCGGTCTGCTACCGGCAGTCTCTCGCCATCTTGGCTAGTTTGATTTTAATTTAGCTCACTAAAACAAAATTTGTCTTATTCCCAAAATTACAGTTCTTCAAAATTTTAGTATTTTGTTACTAAGTCTTGTCCTTGGTATATGGTATTTTCTGGATTCTCAGACTTATTGCGTAACTAGTTTACATTTCAATTGCTACTTAATTCCTTATTCATTAAAAAAAAGGTCAAAAAGCTGATACACGTGAGTTGAGGGGCGTTGATTTAAATTCTGGTTTGCCATGTCACAAAAAAATCTTTCGATTAACTGTTAGTTACTTTTATTATAGTACACCCACGGTTTCAGGTGTTAAATTAGTCAGAATCTTCAATGACACTATTTTTTATCGATAAGACAAAAAATAATGTTACTAAGTAAATATTTTTTGCGTGTTTTGTAGAAACAAGGCGAGAGTCACCATCGTTACCGTTCACATCTGGATCTAATTGACCACATTACATTGGGCCCTGAGAGCAGAAATAAAAAGATACTTGTCTTGGAGGATCGCCCGAGAGGCCTCACCTTTACATTCGAGGCGGAATTTGAGCAGATTCAAACAGACTGGAGGTCGAAAATTCATGAAATTTTGTGCGAGCAAATGGAGGCTGCAAAACTGAGGCTGAAGTCTCGAAGGCAGGCTACTGAGTAAAGCTGATACATTTTGTAATCTTACTTGTAAGGCATAAAAATATACTCTATTAGAACCTATGATGAGAGCTTCTTATCAAAATATAACTCAAATATAAGTACAAGAGCTTCATAGAACAGGGCGGAATAGTTTTAGAATTGTGATACGAGTAGTGTACTCGACACCTACACAAATCAAGATATGAAGACTCTTTACTCTTCATAGCACAGCACCAAATGGTGTATTATCAGGCCCATTTTCTCCACTTGTTTTTGTTTCGTTAAGGTACCTGACATGTGTGAGAAAAAGAAATATAAGTGGTTTTATCTACAATTAGTTGCAATTTAAAGTATTTTCCGGGCTTTGAAGCCGTGGTGCAATGGAATTTTTTCCTGACGTTTCGTCTACAGCTGCGGCAGACATTATCAAAGGCGATGAGGCAATGGGCGAAGTGATCTTCTATGCTTTCCGACGTTGACTGATTCGACTGTGGTGAGCTACGTGGTATTTGATCCCCTGCCGTCGCGCTGCACTGGAGGTTCTGGGGTGGGGGTAGTGGTGGCGCGAGTTTTTGGCGCACTTGAAGTATGTCGTAGAACTTGCTTCCAGTCTGTATTTAGAAACCTAATTTCCTTTTTCCTGTTGAAATTGTTGTCGTGTTTTAAGACCTCGAATGGCCTCTATCGTTAGTCTCGGATAGAAACGCTGCGATTATTATATGATTTCCAACCGGTTGAAAAGGATGTCGTGACTTTCGGAGAGAGCGTGCTCTGCTACTGCTGACTTTTGAGTTTGTCCCAGCCCAGGTGGTGCCAATGTGTACCGAGCCACAGCTGCATAGAACTCGGTAAACTCCGGGTGCACATAGGGGATCGGCGGTCTTTAGCCGATCTCAAGCTCTGTTGTATTGTACAAGTGGGTTTAAAGACAGTTTTAACATTGTGCTTTTCCTGTAGTCTGCCGATCCTGTCCTTTACTTTGTGAATGTATGGTAGACTAGTCCATCCGAGCTTTTCTTTATCTTCTCATCTCCTCTCGTAGTTCCTTCCTGGCGCTCTACATTCCTTGGACGGACGGCCCTATCAAACTCGTGCTTGCTGTATCCATTCCAACCAAAAAGCTCTTTCCAGCTCGTTCCAATTCCTTCTTTCTGTTGAAGGTTCACCAATCCTCTTGGCTTTCACGGACAGAGTCTTTATGACACCCCTTTTCTGTATGGATTGCTGATTTGATCCGTTATTGAGATATCGGTCAGTGTGTGTTAGTTTTCTATAAACCATGTGCGCAGGCTTCCCATTCGGCCTCCTTGATACCAAAACATCAAAAAATTGTAAGCGTCTTTCCTTTTCTATCTCCATAGTGAATTGAATTTTTGGGTTGATGGAGTTGAGGTGTAAGAGGAAGTTTTGAAGTTTGCCGTCGCCATGGCAACACAGACTTCACAGTCTTACAATTAGTTGCTTAAGGTTTCTTATTAATAGCAGCTATCATCTGCTGATCAGGTTTTATTGATAAGGCAACTAAGGTGTTAACGGAAAAGTTTGATGCAGCAAAATGTTTCGTCATTTTTGAGAGCCTGTATCTAAGAGAAAGGGAGATTTTGAATAGTCGTTTCTTCTAGATTCAGACTGAAAAATTAATCTTAAATAAAATTAATTTTTTTAAAAGATATACAGAGCATAGAAAAAGCAATGTAAAATGGTTGGATTTCAAACCATTAGATTTGTGAGTGGGATTTTAAGTGTGTTGGAATTTAAGAATATTCGTTGTTATGGCATTTAATGAGTTTTGTTCACATCTCGGGACATAATTGGAGCTTTTTGGCCTACAAAAAAATCCAATGGTTTTTCAAAAAGTTTGCGGTATGTTATGAGTTACCCTGTATCGCCAACGTGTCGCTACCGAATCCTATGAGATAAATTATCTCTAAAAGATAATTGATTGTAAAAAGTTCACGAGACTCAAGGTTAATAAAACGTTTCTATTCCATGTTGCCCAAGAGTGTGCAAAAATCTAATGAGCAATAGATCAATACTTTTTCTACCACTGCCTCGAAAATGAACAAATGCGCACTACTAACTACCGTTGAAATTCGCATATTCCAAACGGCGTGCGCAAAGTGCAAATTGCGCGCTCAGCCATAGAGAAGCGTGCTTAATGTTTACTCTTGCTTCTGATTGTTTTGCACACGCTTTGCTTATATTTTATAATACGAATGATCATTTATGAAGCAAAATCGCAGCCGTAGAAAAAGTATAGTGTGAAACACGTATTTTAAAATGTGAAAATCACTCTTCACACTCTTGTGACGTTGTATCACTCGCCTACGGCTCGTGTCCAAATCGTCACACTGTCTGAAAAGTTCAATTTTCGTCACTAGTTGCACAATATACTATTATTAACCATGACCTTATGGCGAGTGCCCCAAATTTAAGATTTTTATTATAATGACATTTATAAGAGCCATGGTCGATATCTCGGAAATTTGGAGGTCTACGAAATTAGTTACAGGGCGTTTAGAGAAAATAGTATATTGTGAGAATACCCAAGATAATAAAATAAATTGGCTCTAAAAATTCATTGATTTCAAAATCATTGACGTAGATCGATGGTCAATAAAACATTTTGTTCCTTGTTGTACAAGAAAGACAAAATATGAAATGAGAAACTGTTCAATGAAGCGAGTACATAATGAAAGGTTGAAAATAAAACCTCAGATTCGTTAACAACTTATATGAATGTGGTGTCTACGATGAGTTTTATTTAAAAAATACAAATTTATTGATTTTCCAAAAATCTTCATAGATATGTCTCAGTTAAATTTGACAAACTCTGATTGCTATGGATTGCGCATATTTTGCAATTGGAACAAAATCAGTGGCGTATGCTGCAGCCTATCCAGTGCATATTTTTAAAGTAAAAAAGCTAGGCCACTAGTTTTTTGCTAAATAAAAATTATGCTTGAACTGCCCCTTTTATACTAGATAGAGCGATTCTACAGAACTTTTTCGTTTACTGCAAGAACTTTTTTGTTTACTGCACTTTTGGAGTAAAACAATCAAAACCGTTTTAATGCACATCTTGAATCAATAATTATTTTGATACAAAATTTGAAAATATTGACAATTATAAAAGTCACCAGTTTGCATAGGTATAGTCGAATGGGTTCTTAACTTTTGAAATTTTTGTTTCTTTTCATGGCATTTATTTGTACTGACCAAAAACAAGCCGTATGATAAAAAAGACATATATACACAACTTTGGACAAGAAAAAGTAGGGTACACTTATATTTGTCTCTGGCTTAAAGTGGCCACCAAAATGTGTATTTTTTCCTGTCATTTTGATTTATAAACGTCACTCTGATAGTCTAATTAGGCAAAATTAATAATTCTAAGCAATTTTCGGGTTTTTGCATTGTTAATCCAAGCAAATGGTGTTAAATTTATTATACTATTTCGGGAATGAAAGAAAAAGTGGAAATTTGCCAACCAATATCCAGGAAACTGTAGCAAAGACACTGGGAATCGTCTTAAGGAGTATGCAGAGAGGAAGTGCATAGAAACCAAGTACAAAATAATACCGAAGAACATTAAAAGAAGAGAACAAATACTTTTGATTTACCGAAAGCAGTGAAATTGGATGTGAAAAATGACTGATTGGAACTTTTGTCAGTGACCAGAGCTCTAAAAAAAAACCAAAAATCTACGCTGCAGACTAAAGATTGTGCGAACATGGACATGATGGTTTTCCCAGTTTTTCCGCAATAGAATTGATATGGACTGGAGCAAAAGGGTATTACCACAAGCATATAGATGATGGGCTTAAATCAGAGCATGTATAGCAAAGGTTTGGCAAGATGCATTGGAATACTTAGTAAGAGAAGTGATGAAGAAAAAGGTGTTTGGTCTAGTCTACCACACATCCACAAAGTCCACAGGATTGGCAGGCTGAAAAAACAAAGTGAAAAGTGTTTTTAAATATACTCCCACAATACAACAGAGCCTGAGACAAATTGGCCAAGCATCAGAGGGATCCTCTATCAGCATCAGGAGTTACAAAGTTTCGTGCAGCTCTGGCTAGGTATAAATACAGTGACACCACAACGTAGTATTAACACGAGAACTACGGAACATAAAAGTTGCAGGCTGGGACAAACACAAAAGTCAGCAGTAGTAGAGCACGCTCTCTCTGAAGGTCAAGACATCCTTTTTAACGAAGTGGATATCTTACATCAAACGCAGCATTACTATCTGAGATTAAAGAGGAAAGTCATTGAGATCTTCGAGCACAAGAACAACTTCGACAGGAAAGAGGAAATTAGGGCCCTAATTCATACCGGGAGTTCTGCGACATATTGTTGACCGTTATGTGCGCCAAAACTATGCTCTAACCCTTCCCCAGTCCTTCCACTTCAGCATGGTGGTGACAGTAAAAATACCAAGAAGCGTTAAGACCTAAAATCAGTCAAGGTGGAGATGCAAGGAAGATCACTTCGCCCATTGCCTCATCGCAATTGATAATGTCCAAGGTAGTTATGAGTGAATCGTCAGGAAGAAATTGACGCAAAAATGTATGTTTAGTTAATAGCTATAAAGCAATTGTGTTGGGCAACATCTATTCTTGTATCTGATAATTATAGATCATTTTTACTTTTATTCTCAATCTAAAATTTAATAAATTTAGCCGAGTTTCAGATTGGTTGTTCTTTAAAACATTTATGGTTAATGAATAAATTAAGTACTTAATGTTTTCTGGAAAATATTCATTTTTTGCTTAGGAACGTTTAAACCTATTTTTTAATCCTATATATTGTTTTAAATGTTTTACCTATTTCTTCCAATCTTTCTTCAAAGTTGGTTTTGTTTCTAAAGCACAGATTGCTAATTGCTTCAAGCTACAAAAATATAGGTACATAGATGAAAATGGAACATAATATAGTACAAATTGGTACATCAGTTATTGCATTGAAAACTTCATTCGTGTCTTCTTTCCAAAATCTGTAAAAAAATACAAATACAAAAAGAAAGTATATAGATGCAAAAAAACATTTTTTAATAATATCAATACGCATATATTATGCATGTACATTACTTAACTCTAATGTTCACTTTTCAATCGATATGATATGATTCTTTTCAAACCGTAGCTCACAGGAACGGACCAAATTCTTCTAATATCTGATAAATTTTTATGTCTGAAGTGAAAGGAAGTTCCAGAATTATTATGGTACTCTATGAATTCTACGAGTAGTTAATCCGAATAACATTCCTAAAAAGCTTAATGTCATTTGATAAACTACTTATGACTATGACAAGCTAACCTCGAATTGTTTACATCAGGAAACATTTTGGTCGTCACTGTGTTCTCTGATTTGATTCATGTGGTTAGTGGACTTTGGACCCGCCAGTTAAGAACCGATTCGACTATACTAACATTGTATAGCCCAATTTATGAATATTTTAACCTAGATTGATGATTCTTGATTAGAAATGACACTAATTTCAAATTTTGAATTGAAATAACTACCGACTTAAACTTGCGCTAAAACAGTTTCTTCTAATTTTGACATATAGAGTGGCACGTTTCAATACTGATGACTGACGTTCGTAACTAGTTACGAAAAGTAAAATCTTTCGTAACTGGTGATGAAAAGTTCGTTTCACCACCAGTTGCAGGTTTCGGTTGTGGCACACCGTTGCTACAGTTTTATGGTATTAAGTAGATACAAAGTGGTTTAAAAGTAAATATTGAAGTTTATTAATAATAACTCTCTCTCTAAGTAGGTATTTGTAGTCAAAATTAGAAAAAATCTTGTATGAAACACGTGACGAAAAGCTTTTTTTGTGTATCTCATTCAAATTGCGGGAACTCACTGCGCTCGTCATTCGTTACGCGCAAACATTCATTCGTTACACAAAATCGGACTTTTCGTAACTGGTTACATAAATAGCTATTATGTTTTTGCTTTAAAACGGTGCCATGCACTGAACAACCCTTTAATAAAAATTGACATATTGTTACCTATTGGTAAAGATTAAGATTTTATTTCTATTGCACAATATGGACATGCCATAGCAATTAAAGCTTTTATTTTCATTTTTCTTTAAATATCTTTTGCCGTTTTGGAGAAATCTGAAAATGTCCATTGTTTTTTATTAAAAATTCAAAACTAGACTACAATTTTTTGAAGAAAAAACCAGGAAATAAAAATGAACTTTAACGATAATTTCTTTTAAAGTATCAGGAAACATCTACTTTTCAGAAGTTATTTTCTGAGTTTTCTTTTGGTGTGATCTACAAATAAAACACGTGTTTGAATAAAAGTTCTAAATATTTATAAGTTTAGGTTATTAATGACAAAATAACTTTAAGATATTTCAACCTCAAAAATTTCCCTGCCTGTGTGTTAACCTCTTTCCTGATTAACATTAAAATCGTGCTTGTGGGCACTATGGCAGCAAATGAAACACGCAATGAATAAAACACTACTGCTATATATTGTCACTTTTATTTTTCTTATAAATTGCAAGATACTTCTCAAAGTAGAGCTTAATAATATTTAAGGACATTTGCTTCCCATAACAACCGGAGGCTCAACCTCATGACCCTGGTTTTTAGAGATTTGGTAGTTGCAACTTTCTGTGAGAGGGGGTGGGCAGATTTAAAATTTATTAGTCGAATAGTCGACCGGAGCTGGTAAGTTTTCGGTACCAATCAGTGATAGTGTAGTTGTCGTGTCTAATTATCAAAGTGTCAAGAAAAGGTATGCGACCATTATTCTCCAATTCAATTGTAGGGGCGAACTAAATGAATTAAAACGTTGCAAGACAAGGTCTGCACAACCATTAGGTAGGTACTTATACAAGTTGGACAACACTAGTAAGCAATTCATTCATGGACAAATTGGCCAGAATTGAACACAATGGGTTACGCATTGCGCTTCCAAATATCTGCGCATTACAGCACTCATCGAACACGAAATAGCTGTTGTCAAAAATAAACGACATAATATCCATAAAAACGCACCACATTTGCAACGTTCTCAGTCACTTAGTTCGCACCTACACTTTATAATGGAACTGGAGAATAATGGTCGCATGCATAGAGGAAGAATTAACTAGAGTCCTTTAGAGTTCATTTCAAATAGATATTCATCTAGTAAGCTGGGAAATTGACATATAAATTTATATGGATGGAACAGGACGAATCTGTCAATACCTCAGTCTGCTAGATGAATATCTATTTGGAATGAACCATATTTACAAAATTTTGTCTGGCATCATTTCTAAAGGTTCGGTGCGATGTGGTCCCGCTCTCAAGGTACAACTACACAACCCATATGTTTATATTATGTTGTCTAGCCAAATGTAGCCGTACAGCACGATCAAAACATAGGTAGAAAATCTTAATTGATGAATTGGCAACAATGCTGTCAATTCAGTGTGTGTGTCAACCTCATTGAACTGCCCTCAATCACAAAACGTCAAAACATGTTTCCTCTGTGTTTGAAGTTGAGACAGTGCTTGCAAACGTTTTGTGCGATTTTTTGGTGTTTTATTAAAGATTTTATTTTATATTGTATAAGACTTTTAGTAATAAAAGTGGGTAAAATTTTTCGTATCACAGGTAAGTGCATGTATCATGTTTTCATCGATTACCCGACTCGGCGGCCATCTTTTCATTTCTTTCGCGACTCGCGCCCGCAGTGGTCCATATGCATGTTGGAAGTAAACAAACCTCACAATTTTTGATTGACTCACAGAGTCTATCTAGTTTGAAGGTCGATGGTCGCATGCCTTTTATTGACACTTTGGTGATTAGACAATGCAATAACATTATCACTGATTGGTACCGAAAACCTACCAGCTCCGGTCGACTGATAAATTTTAAATCAGCCCACCCCCTCTCACAGAAAGTTCCAATTATCAAATCTCTAAAAACCAGGGTCATGAGGTTAAGCACCGGTGGTTATGGGAAAAGAATTTCGCAAATGCTGAAATTCTGGGGTAATCGCGGTCTGGGCGACTAGGTATTAAAACTCCTGAACCACTAGGGTTTCGACAATCTTTATCGTCTTCATCAGGTCGTCTAATGTTTTGAAGTCCAAGAGCATCCAGTGACAGATCATTTTAACAGGATGGACACAAATTTACTGGTTGTATCACCCGGCCGGTAAGGGAAACGTTGCGATACCCCACTCTCATAAGTTGATGCTAAATCTGGTCACCCGTACTTTTGACAGTCTTTTATTGTTTACTCTGTACCCTGCCTAAGCTGTGACTGTGTACGTCGCATATACTGGGAATAAAGTTGTTACGAGAATGAAGCAGCACAGGTATGACTGTAATATCTCAAGCATCAACAAGGAGGAGAATACTGTGTTGGCTTCCCATCAGTTTGATACCGGTCATCATTTTAATTTTGACCATCCTAAAATTTTGGATGTTAAAGCAAGTTACAAGAAGCGTACACTCTCCGAGATGTTGCATATTAACAAGTGGAGGGATAAGACCGCTAACTTTAAGACAGACACTTTAAATCTTAATATAATATACAGTTTTTTAATAACCAAAAACAATGGGTGAGACTTGGGATGGAATTTTGGTCACGGTTCTCCGAGAGTTTGGGTTCCCATCGGTGTTTTACTGGTGCGGAAAAAAAAGTAACAAGAAGGTGATAACACGAATACTCAATTTACACATACGTACTACTGGCCGCATTTTATCTCATTTCATTCGATAGTGAGCTTTCGGTTTTATTTTGTGTTGTCCCACCTCGTCATTTGTGGGCGTGCCTTGTTTTATTTGTTTTAATGCCGTTTAAATATTTTAATTGTGCAATTTATGTCTAATGATACCCACTTGTAATTAATTGTTTTTTTCTAATTTTTATTTTAATTTTATCATAACTCGAGGTGAGACTTGTCGTGAGATACATTTCCCTTGTAACTCTAATGTGTGGAATTTTTATACAGCCTTGATGAGGTTTAAGTTGAATTAAACGAAACGTCGGCGATGAGTTCGTAGTTTTGTCCCAATCCGCCAATTTACTACGCATCTTGCTACTTCCTGGAACACAATCTCCGTTTCTTCAACGACGTTGGAACTTCACACGGGGTGAACATGAGAAACATCGTAAGGGATGGCATCGCACTAAACGAAAAAAAATCTTGAAAAGCAAAAAAAAATTCTCCAATTACTAATAATGTGTTAGTTGCCTGCAGTTGTTAAGAAACTAAGAAGCATGCATTTTTGCAGCACAGGATATAAAAATTCACCTGTTTTTTGATTAATAATACTTATGCTGGTTTAATGTTATACCGGGTGTCCAGCACAACCCTGGACATAGGAGATTAACATGGGAAATCGGTTTTTATTTTTTTGCGCCTGTACGGTTGAATTGATTGAAAAACTTTTAAGAGTAAAGGTGTAGAGCGTATGGTCAGCTATCATCCTGTAATTTTTTCAATACCCCAGTTTTGGCCGTTTTTTGGAAAAACGCTTCGAGAAGTGCAAAAATTTTAATTTGGCGCGTCACCCCCGCCGTGCATGAGCAGTGTCGCCAACATATTTTCACTGCACAATCACGTTAATTACTACATGATAGTCCCTCAAAGTAAATAAGAAAGGAAAATCAGCTCTGACTCTGACATACGAAATTATTATGTTGGCGACACTGCACATGCAAGGCGGGGGTGATGCGCCCAATTCAAATTCTTGCACTTTTCGAGGCGTTTTTCCAAAAAACAAACAAAACTGAGGTATTGAAAAACAGGTTGATAGCTGACCATAAGTTCTACAACTTTACTCTTAAAAGTTTTTCAATCTAATCAACCGTACAGGCGCAAAAAAATAAAAACCGATTTTCCATGTTAATCTCCTATGTCCAGGGTTGTGCTGGACACCCGGTATATGATTGGATGTAGGTAAGAGAGATAACGTGTGCTCATTTAAAAACGTTATCTAGTATTGGTTGTGAAATGTCAAAAGTATGAAGTAACAAACGTCCATTTACTTTGATTATGTCGTCCATTTGGTTCAAGAAATCATAGATTGCTAGATGACGTTTTCTAATCTCATATGATTTTTATAGAGTTTCATCAACAAATTGTTCAAAGTTTATTCAGTAGTTCAACTTATTTAGTATTATTGTTGCAATATATTTTTTTATAGATTTACCTTTTTTTCCTCATAAGTACGTGCAAATATGTTTTTATCTCTCTCTAATGTATGAGATTTAAGGTATTTAAATTGAAGGTTCAATCCTACATAGAAGGCAACTTCCCTTCCATACCGCGATCGAGACGGTTCGTCTCTAGTTAATGTTCCCAATTTTTGTCCTTTCACAATAAGTTTTAAATGTATCATAAAGTCGACGATTTCGGTTGTTGAATTGGTTGATACAAGATCAGTGTAATAGCGTCCTTATGTAAATTAACTAGATGGTATAGCAGGTAGAGGACACTACCTGCTAATCCATCCAGTCAATTAGTTGATACCTAAAGAAGATGTTTGATTGGCTCATAAACAAAACAAATTGGCGACGAGGATGCTGAAAGAACGGCGATGTTAACGGATGCTTGAGCGTGAGCAGGAGCTAACTGAAACATGAAACCAACGTGAAATATTTGGAAGAATGTCGAGAAAACAATAGCAGCATTAAGGTGGAGGATTGGCAAACATATGGTGAGAAATTGGAGCAATATTTCCAGGCAAACAAGATAGAGGACGCGAAGGTGCAAGTCGCGACTCTGCTGAGGTCTCATTGGCACCAATGCCTATAAATTGCTGCGAGATCTGACACACCTCCAGCTACCGAAGGAGAAGACGTATGCGGAGCTGTCCAAGTTGTTAAGCAAGCAATTTAGCTCTCCGGTGTCATAATGGTGAGAGAGAAGGTCTTTCTATGAAACAAATCAAAATGGAAGCGAATCGGTGGCAGAGTGGTTCGCCCGAATTCGTGGACTGGCTGTAAATTGTAAGTTCGGGGCAAGCTTAACTAACATTTTGCGAGACAGATTTGGTTGTGGCCTCAAGCCCGGTCCACTGCTAAACAGATTGCGTGAAGATAACACAGAAAACGTCTTGGATGATAAATGCAAGTTTTTTCAGCGCGAAGTGGAATATTTGGGCCATGTAATCAGCAAGGAAGGTTTAAGGAAATCCACAGCAAGGTGAAAGCTATCGTGGAGCCCCCCCAAACTCTAAAACAATAACCCAAGTAAAGTTGTTCTGTGGATTTATGCAATATTACCAGAAATTTGTACCAAGTTTAGCAAAAATTTTGAGTCCAATATATGAGTTATTAACAAAAGAAAGTAGCAGAGGTGGTAAGGAAGTAGATTGGAACAGCAAATGCCAAGCTGCCATTGATAAAATAAAGAAAATAATAGGAAAATATATAATTTTGGATCATTTTGATCCCAGCAAAGAAATAATATTACTTACAGATGCAAGTCAAGAAGGACTATCGGCTGTGCTGTACCACCAAGAAATGAGTGGAATAGAGCGACCCATAGGCTGTGCATCAAGGACATGAACTTCATCTGAAAAGAATATGACAACGCTGGACGAGGTAGCAGCGGTCATAATTTTCGGATTAAAATATTTGAACAATACCTACTGGAATCGTCTTTCACAATTAGAACGGATCATAGGCCTTTACTGGGTATTTTTGGCGAACACAAGGAAATACCATTCAGAAAAAGGGATAGACTGCAAAGATGGGCCACACGTGTCAGGGTTTGACTATAAGTTGTTGTACATAAGAGGAAATGATAACCATTTTGCAGACTTTTTGTCTAGGCTTCCAAACAGACACACTAACATCATGGCAGACGAGTTGGAGGAGCAGAATTATTTGAACTTTGCTACAACAACTTTGGAATGGCCTATTGATAACACAAGAGTAGCCCAAGAGACCAAGAAAGACCATGTACTGAGGAGAGTCGTAGAATTTGTGAAGTGGGGATGGCCGCCCAATGCAGCCAAGTATTTCCGTTCATTCTAGAGCAAGAGGGACGAAATTTACGAGCAGAACAGTTGTCTAATGTGGGGCCACATACTAGTAATCGCCAAGGCGCTGCAAAATAATTTGCTCAGAAAGCGGCATGGTTCTGCGCATTTGGGAATTGTCAAGATCAAATTAATAGCGCGATCCTACCTGTGGTGGGAAGGACTAGATAAAGAGCTGGAAAGAGAAATTAAACAATGAGAGGCGTGCCTAAAGACCAGAGACTAGCCGCCCAAGATGGTAAAACCATGGCCGATGCCTTTGAGACTATGGGAACGAATACATGTGAATCTTCTACACTTGGAGCCAGGCGTAGAATATTTGATCGCAACGGATGGATACTCCAAATGGCTGGAGACATGGCATTAAGTCAACATGGAAGAACTGCTGACTTCATAGTTAAAGTAAGAATACCATTTCCAACCTTTGGATTGCCAGACACGATATGCTCGGACAATGGAACACCATTTGGGTCGAAGGAATTGGAAATATTTTTAAAAAACACTTAATCATTCCACCACATAACAGCCAAAGCAATGAAGCGGTAGAGAATAGCGTAAAAACATTCAAGGCAAAGATCAGAGCAGCGAGAGGCGACCCCCAAAACCGAACAACACCTTTGAACACCTTAGTGACGAGATTCCTACTAACATATCACAATACAGAGCACTCCCTGCAGGAGCACCACCTGCAGAGCTGATGTTTGGTAGAAAATTGAAAATCAAATGGGACTTATCAAAAAAAAAAAAATCATAATGGCAACCATGATGAAAGAAACAGTGAAGGTGAGGCTAGAATGTCCAATGCGAGGAGAAAAATGGAGGAAAGATTTGCTTGAAGAGAGAGAAAAATTAAGGAGGAAGAAGAAGTAATGATTTACTATTACCGAACACTAAACTGTAGAAGGTGGACGAGGGCCAAAATGTAAAAGATTGCAGGAAACACTGTTTACTTATGCAGACTACCGACAGGACAGCTATGGAAGCGTTACGCAAATCAAATCTAAAAAGTCACCCAGTCCAGAATGAGGGAAGTGAGCGGGGTGGATAAGTCCCCGGCAAGGGAAGATGAAGGCCGAAGAGGTTTTGGAAGAATTGGTAGATTCATAACTACGGGATACACTGGTGAACAGTCACCTGCAACCACTGAAGGCCAAGGCAGTGCCGAATTCCGAGAAAATACTAAGGCGCCACCAGATGAGACCGATCAGGGAAACAAGGGAGAAACTCACCCAGAAACTGAGGGCGCTGAGAGTGTGGAAAGCTCAATGGTAGAGAGCACCTCTGTAACCTCACATAACAACGAAGGGGTACAAGAAGGCAACCCGAGCCCAGTGTCACAATATGATACAATCATTGAACAACATATTTACCGTAAAAGTGAAGAGCAAACTGGGCAAGGGCGCACCAATGTACTGAAGCGCACAAGGCGCACAAACGCTGGCCTTAGGCCAAATCGTTTTACGGATTTTACAATGTAAAAATATAACTTGTTTATACTAAGTGTACTTATCTGATTTTATTGTATTTCAATGGGTACCTGACATGTGACGACTGTACCTATTTAATTGATTGTATGGTATCTCATATTTGATGTATCAAATGTTGCATTTTATACGGTTATGACTTAGACTGGGAGCATTTTGTGATTTAAGTGTGGAGGGATCTAGTGTATGAGATTTAAGGTATTTAAATGTCCCGCCACTAATGTAACCGCAAGGTACAAGACTAGTTATATTCGCGCACAGGCGCAGGTTTAATCCTATATAGAAGGCCACTTCCCTTCCATACCGCGATCGAGACGGTTCGTCTCTAGTTAATGTTCCCGATTTTTGTCCTTTTACAATAAGTGTTAAACGTATCATCATGTCGACGATTTCGGTTGGTGAATTAATATTAGTTGGTACCTAAAGATCATGTTTGATTGGCTCATAAACATAACACTCTGTATGTAAATTGATGGGCTTTACAATTCGAAAACAATTTCTCTAATGCACTTGGAAGAGCTCATAATAATCTCCCCCATCGGGCGCCTCCCCAGGTGGCGGATAGGGGAAAGCCTCCCAGATATGGGTGGTACCGGGGAAATCAAATACCCGGGGCGGACCAAAACTAGCATGAAAGCAACGTCGGTACCCAGATTGGGCGGTTGCAAACGGCGTCTGATCCACAATGGGCGGCCGAAATCAAAGCCGAGGAATTGGCATGAAGGAAGGCAACGGGATACCAACTTCATTATTGATTTCCCAAGAGAACTACATGAATGATTTCATTCAATACAAAATTTTCCGGAGGCTTAAATAGTTCCCCGATCGGATCTCCGGGGGGAACGGTTTTGAATGATAGAACAAACCTAAGAAAACCTATTAAGATCGGAACTTGGAACACTCGAAGCTTGTTTGAAGCTGGCAAACTAGCAAACACTGTGCACGAGATGAAACGATTAGATTTGGATATTCTGGGCGTAGCTGAGACATGGTGGCCGGGTGCAGGGAGGTGCGACATGGAAGATGCAGCATTCCTTTACTCTGGAAATGAAGATCAAAATCACAGGAAAGGTGTAGGATTCGTAATAGCGAAACCACTATTAAAATCCATTGTAGAATTCGTTCCCTACTCCGACCGAGCTGCACTGTTAAAATTGAGAGCGAAACCGACCGACCTTAATGTTGTCCAAGTGTACGCACCAACAATGGACGCAACCGACCAAGACGTGGAACAGTTCTACGACTAAATAAAAGAACTACTCAAACTTACCCGAAAGCATGACGTCAATGTGATCATGGGCGATTTCAATGCCAAAATAGGAAAAGGTAGATTCGAGAACTTAGTCGGACCATATGGGCTTGGAACAAGAAATGAGAGAGGCGACCGTCTATTAGAATTCTGTCAGGAAGAACACTTAACAATAACAAACACTTGGTTTCAGCTTCCCCCACGTCGTCTCTATACCTGGAAATCTCCAGCCGATAATCCACAGAAACTGGTACGCAATCAGATCGACTATGTCCTCATCAACGATAGATTCAAGTCATCCGTCAAAAAAGCCTGCACATATCCCGGAGCGGATGTACCCTCTGACCACGTACTGTTGGTGGCAGTTGTAAAAACCACCTTAGCAAAGAAGATCAAAAAATTAAACACCAATAGAAAGGTAGCATTAGAAAAATTGCGGGATCCTATAACAAGAGACGAGGTTAGCAACGAAATCAACACACAGATACATGACATCAGTACAAAAAATCGGAGATGATCTGACAATGTCTTGGGAAAAAATATCGGACATTGTGGCAGATGTAACCAGAACTAAGTTGGGATATAGGAATGGAGTTGGAAGACGAAAATGGATGAATGACGAAATATTGGTACTGATGGACGAACGTCGAAAATATAAAAACAAGGATGACATCAAATACAAGAACATACAGAAAATAATTAGATCAAAAATAAGAATGGCAAAGAACGAATGGCTGAAGCAGGAATGTATTGAAATAGAAGAACTGCAAAAGAAAAACGATGGGTTTAACCTCCACAAAAAGCTCAAGGCGACTGCTGGAATGCACCGAGGGAAGAAATCTAGTATACTGGTCGATGAAACCAATCAAATAGTTACTGACATCAAAGAGAAAGTCAAAATTTGGGAAAAATATATCGAACAACTTTTTCACCAAGACAGACCCTCGGTTGGGAGTGAAAATAATAGGCAGTTGACGGGACCACCGATTTTAAAAGCGGAAGTAGAGAAAGCAATTCGTAGCTCGAAGAACAACAAGGCCACCGGGCCCGATGAGATTCCGTCAGAGATTTTGAAAATTTTGGATGAAACAAGCATTGAAGCTCTACACAAGATATTTAACATCATCTATGAAACAGGACAATACCCACAACAATGGCTGAATTCCACCTTCGTACCCTTGCCCAAAAAAACCAACGCAAGAACATGCGAAAATCACCGACTCATCAGCTTGATGAACCATGCCCTAAAAATATTTCTAAAAATAATCCACCAAAGAATTTATAAAAAGTGCGAAAGAGATATTAGTGATTCACAGTTTGGGTTCAGAGAGGGAATGGGCACAAGGGAGGCGATGATGGCTACACAAGTGCTTATCCAGAACTGTTGTGACGTCAAAAAGGACATCTGCCTGTGCTTTGTGGACTACGAAAAAGCATTTGATCGAGTCGAACATCATAGACTAATGCAACTCCTGAGAAACCTTGATATAGATCAAAAGGATATAAGATGCATCGAAAATTTATATTGGAACCAGACTGCACAGATTAAATTGGATGGCGAATTGTCTAACAACGTACAGATTCAGAAAGGAGTGCGACAGGGATGTGTTCTGTCCCCGCTACTGTTTAACCTGTACTCCGAGGCGGTTTTTCGTGAGGCTTTGGAAGAGAAAGAGATCGGTATTAAGGTTAACGGGATGTGGATCAACAACATCCGCTATGCCGACGACACAGTGCTGATCACTGATAATATGCAGGACTTACAACGACTAGTCAACATCGTAGGGGAACACAGTAGATCGGTGGGTCTCAATATAAACACCAAGAAAACAAAGTTTTTAGTGATCACAAAGGATATGAGTGCCTTTGAAGACTCCGAGATAACGTTCAACACGATGCGCATAGAAAGGGTTAATAAATTTAAGTATTTGGGAGTATGGTTGTCTGAGGACTGGACATCTGACTTGGAAATTAAATGCCGCATTGAACAAGCGCGTGAAGCATTCTTTAAACTGAGAAGAGTGTTCACTTGCTCGGACTTCGATCTTGATTTGAGACTAAGATTCCTGAAGTGCTACGTCTGGTCGGTGCTTCTTTATGGGATGGAAGGTTGGACCCTCAAAGTAAACACCATCAACAAATTAGAAGCGTTCGAGATGTGGTTGTACCGCAGAATCCTCAAAATACCCTGGACAGCAAGAATAACAAATGAAGATGTGCTAGCATCTGTAAACAAAGAGCGAGAGTTGTTCACCACCATCAAAAGGAGGAAAACTGCATACCTAGGGCACGTCATGAGGAACGAAAAATATAAATACTTGCAATTGATAATTGAGGGTAAGATAGAGGGTCGGAGAGGAGTAGGAAGGAAAAAGATGTCTTGGCTACGGAATATTAGACATTGGACGGGAATGCACAACATACAGACACTGATTCACACCGCTGGGAACAGGGATGAAATGAAGAATGTAGTCGCAAACATCCGTTAACGGATAGCATGAGAAGAAGAGCGACGATTAGATAAAGTAGGTGCAACATTATTTGTGCAAACCCTGTCATTCACGATTTAATGTAGTCCTGTTTGTCATTACGGTGGCTGGATCTTTCCATAAAATTTAAGTCCAAGAAACGATAGAAACAGTAATAAATTGTGTAAAACATCTTCCTTGGCTCAGCAGAAGCTGAGACCATTCATAATTGTGGTAATTCATTAGAAGTTTGCGTACATTAAATAGTAAATATGGGAGATGAAATGTACAGGGTAATGGGGTTGAAGTCACAATTATTGCGCCGGATTGAAATCTATGTGAGAGGTCTAAAAGGTAAGCCCAACTTTTGAAAAGTTTATATTTCTGTAAATTTAATACATCTATTTTTAAATCTTAATAGTTAATGCAGAAATGAGTGATTCTCCCGACAGTCGAGGAGATGCAGAAAACTGGCCATTTGAAAATATAGACATAAATAGCAGCCTTCGGGACTCTTATCAGCATGAGCCTTCAAGTTCCAATTGGAGCAGCCAAGAGTCAATTTTTTTTCATGAAGAGTAAGCAGTTTTGAGGTATTTTCTGCGTAGCTTCTTTAACCATCAATTTTATTTAGTTTTCAGAATTGCGGAGATTTGATTCATGAACTGAAGGAGACTGAGGTGCAATATGTGAAAATACTCAAAGAAAATATTGACGTGAGTCTATGAAATATAAAAGATAAATATATACATACATTTTACAAAATGTGTCAATATATTTTTAGGCTTGTAAATTAATGGTAACTTACCATGAATGCAGGGAAATACTAGAAGAAGCAGATAAGATCAGGGCGTTTATGGATAAACTATTAAGTCTGCAGACCAAGTTTGCTAGTCATCTTTCCAAAGCTCGGTCGTTAAGTCAGGTTTTAGAACTTTTCATTCAGGGTGTGGTAGGTATTTTAACTTATTTAAGCGCCTATTAAAATAATTGAAGTTTTCTTCTATTGGGAAACTTTAGGGATTATCGCTTTTATTAACTTACAAAGATTTCTTCATGAGCGACAAAAAGTATAATTCCTTAACAATTGAAACTGGAGCTCATCAGGTCTGGTAGAATTGCTTTATTAACCGATAATTTGCCTTTAGTGAACAGTCATTTTTAGGACGTTAACAAAAAGGAAAATGGGGTGGGAGCACTACTATTGAACAGATTGCTTCATTATAAAGAGATATTTGATTCTCTTTCTAAAAAAATTCCCTCAGCTGACGACATTTCAGAAGAAGTAAAAACGTCCCTATTAAACATTTCCACTGTTTTGCAGCAGCGCAATAAAAAGTTAGAACTCGAGAAAATTACTTCTACTCCTTTGTACAAAAGGAACATGAGTCCCCAAGATGGTACAGATATATTTCAGTGGATTGGCATTTATGTAATGACTTGAAAGTTTTAGCTGCTCAGACCTTAATGATCGACCATTGTCCTCTAGATCCTGATAACAAATATGGCAACTATGTTATGAAGGACTCGTTCATTATGAATTATGAATCGTTGAAAGAATCTGTGACGCTACATTTGTTTTCGAAAGTGATTTTCATAACGAGGGTAAGTAGATGGATACAGAGATTCTTCTGCACATAATTTGAGTTACGGGGTGTTTATTGGTCATTTAGAAGCATAGTAATTTTTGACAGAAAACGATGACATAATCAAAGTAAATAGACTTTTGTTTCTTCATCTTTTTCTTTCGACATTTCACAGCCAACTAGATAACGATTGACTTTGAATTTCACTTATACAGGGGGTGGAAATGAAATCTCACCTTTTTTGGTCGATTTTAAGAGTGTTGTGTCATAGAATTGTGTTACCTATCGAGCTTCGTTTAAAAGTTACAGTGTATTGAAGTCAAGTTCGTTAATAACGTACAGGACATCGGATCCGAATGAATATGCGCGTGTCCGTGGGTTGTTGCCAAATTTGGAAACGTACTTGGTTAGAATTACATACTTCCATATTGAATAAATTTCCCTCACACGCATTTCCGGCGAGTATTCGGAGTAAGTCGTGAAACTATCAGCAACACTGGATGTCACGAATCATGAACCAAGTGCTTTTGGCCTAGTTCGTGATTCGTGGGCAGTACGTGAATATAACTGCAGGTGGGTCTAATTGTGCAACTATCAAAAGGGTGTCCATTTTTCGGCATGTGCAGAAATTGCAATGTACGAAGTAATGTGTTTCCATCCCCTCCTTTTGCTGTCCAATGCCAGCAAGGTGCAAAGACAATGTCCTGTATGTTATGGAAGTATGTGGTTGAATGAATTGCATTAATGCTTTATTGTCCAAAGATATTACAATCTTATTGACAAAGCTAAAGTAAGCAACCTAATAATATATAAATACACAACCTAATAATATACAAATACATAATACATCTGCTGATGCTGAGGACCATAATAAATAGCATGGCAAGATTAAAATTAAATTATCATGTAAATAAAATAAAATAAAATGAAACAATGGTTGAAGTTAGAATTTCAAAATGTATATAGTAAATATATTTACATAATATATAAAATATGTTTTGACTTCTGAACGCTTATTCTATAGGAAAGAGTGAAAGTGAAAGTGATAGTGAGAATTGCTGGCCAATTTGGAATTCGTCAACAGATTTTTTTGACCAATCAAGGTTATCAAAATTCTCACTTTCACTTTCACCCTTTCCTATAGAATAAGCGTCCTGCGGAGATGCATATTCTGCAATAAAAAAAGTTATTTTCTGAATCGCCAGTGCCGCCCATACCATCACGTCGATGCATATTATTTGGAGAAAATTGGTCAAGGCCTCTAATAATTAATAAACATAAAATAAGTAATTTTATTTTTAATAATTAAGTAATACATTTTTTATCGATAAGACAAAAAAAAATGTTACTATATAGGTGCCTTTTGGTGTGTTATGGAAACTTGGAGGAGGGCGCAACCATTACCGTGCACATCTCGATCTAAGCTACGACATTACATTGGGCCCCGGAACACAGAAATAAAAAGATACTTCTGTTGGAGGATCGCCCGAGAGGCCTGACCTATACATTCGAGGCGGAACTTGAGCAGATCCAAATATACTGGAGATCGAAGATTCATGAACTTTTGTGGGAACAAATGGAGGCTGCAAAACTGAGGCTGAGGTTTCGAAGGCACGTTTCTAAGTAAAGCTGACATATTTTGTAATCATATTTGTAAGGTATAATAATATACTCTAAATTAGAACCTATCATGAGAGTTTTTCATGAAAATATAACTCAAATATAGTTACAAATACTTCATAGAACAGGGAATAGTTTTAGAAACATCTCACACATACTTCCTCAAAATTATTTTTGATTGGCTTTCTTATCTTTTCAACACTTAACCCGTCTTAAATCCCTCTTTGTTTTTGAGTTTAGCCAATTTTTAATCCTTTATTACCTATATCTATTTTATTTTATTCAAAATCGCATTAACTATAATTTTATTAAAGCATTGTGATAGTGCACGTATACTCGACACCTACAAAAATCAAGATATGACGTTTCTTTACTCTAAAGCACAGCACCAAATGGTGCTGTGCAAATGCTGGATAAAATTACTGCACACCTACGACGTCATAGTTACAAAATAATGATCAGTTTTTCATTAGATTTATTGATACCCTTGTACAACATGAAATAGAAACCTTGAGCCTACGTTTTCTGATTCTGCAATCAATCATCTCTTAGAGATAATGTTTCTTATTAGGCAGAGGCGTTCACGCGATACAGAGTGCAAATTAGAACAGAGTGCAAACTTAAAAAAAAACCGGTAACTTTTTTTGTGGACTAAAAAACTGAAAACCGCGGAACATATCCGGAGATATCTGATAAAGTCATTAAATGTCATAACAATGAATGTTCTTAAATTACCCTAGCTACAAAATGCACTGGGTAAAATGCAATCATTTTGCAGTGATTTTTTTTACCCGGTTTAATTTTTAAAAAATAACTTTTATTTAAAGTCACCCTCCTACCCTCGTTCTAGAAGAAGCGGCCCTTTAAAATCTCATTAAGTTACGAAATTCGATTAAGGCGTTTCCGAGATACAGACTACCCAGAAACTATGGGTAGTTCCGAGATACAGACTACTCCTCAAAAATGACGAAATATTTTGCTATATCGATCTTTTCTGTTACCAGTTTATATCAAAATTAACAAACTCACTATTGGAATTAACACATTTTATTTTCATGTATTACATAATTATTCTTGTACCTAAATCTAAACTATTATAGCTTACAAAAGCAAATTTTAGGCAGTTTCTATCAGTATGTCGAAGTTTTCTTTCAGCTGATCATAGGCAGCCTGTGCCATCTGCCCCAATTGCCCCTCTGGTTGCGACACTGGTTCGTTCTTCAAAATCTCTACCGATTTTCCCAGGATGTCGATGGATTCTTGCAATTTTTCCTTGAAGTCCTCTTGATTAAGAGCGCCGTACTGATACTGGTGCCTCGCGTGGATCATTATTGGACCATGCAGTTCATATAGGGTCATACCTATTTAAGTTAGAGTAACTTTAATAACTAGTGTCACTAGTTAAAGAATTCAAAGAGACCTCTAATCCTTGATAATCCTGGCTCGATCACATCCAAAACTTCCAGCAGCTGCTGGCAAAGCTCAATCTTGCGTTCCAAAATGATATCTGGCAGATCTTCCAATGTATACCCTTCAGCCTTTCCGTATAGTTGGCTGAGGGCAGATCGTAAAATTGTCATATAAGCGTTCTTTGGGTGCAAAACTGACCTAAGGTTTGACAGACACGCTTATAGTTATTTGTCTGAGGTAGCTATTATTGTTGCTCACCGATATTTCTTGAAGATGGTTTCCCTCTGCTGGATGCCTTCAGAACCTCCTACCCATTCTACTTGATCAATTTCATTTTGAATGGCCTCGAATACCTTTCGCACAGCCCGACCATGGGTTTTGTAATCACAGTGCGTGCATTTCCATTCACACACGTCGTCTACAAAGAAATTTGATGGTGCAAAAGTCTTAAATAAACGCCTTTCCAGCAAAATTTCCTAACGCTGTGTGTTTCGTATTTTAGCACATAATATATCATTCTTTTCGTCTATATAATGTCTATATCGTGATCTTGACTTACATAAAAAGGTCAGGGAATTTTGCTCGAAAGAGACTTTGGGTCACCTATACCTAAAGAATTGCTCGAAACTATCACCCCATTGTCGCACCTTTGACACTTTAGGCTGCTCATGTGAGTTCCCAGTTCAGTGGGGTCCGCGCACCTTTCGCAGGTACACTCGAAGTATTTGCTTTCCCTCAGGAATTCCCGCCTGACAAGAGTGGGCCATAAGGAGTACGTGTAGCTGCTGTGGAGTTCACCGCCCTTGGGGACGTCTATAGCCGCCCTCACATTGACACTGCAAAAAAAAACAGGATTCTAGAAGCAGATATTTAGTTAGAGAAGCTTACCAATTGGTCAGTTTTTAATTCACTTGTTTTCAAAAGTGTGGTCTTTGAATTTTTCTTAGCATTAGAGCAAAAAGGAGATGGCAGAGAAAAGATTAACCCTCCAGAGTCAGCAAGATGCCAAGAATGGCAAATATATTGTTACGCCCGACCGTTGGTCCAAAGAGGTTCGGGCCGAAGCGACAACGCCGAGCGCCGACCGCCACCCCGGGAACCCATCTAGAATAAACGAGAACCGGGAACAGTCGCCTCCGTTCTCGAAAGTACGATAGTGTGTTCAGGCCGGGTATATAAATCAGCGAGCCGCGCGAGATGGGATCGAATAGATAGTGCAGTGTAGTAAATAAGCGAAATAAGCGGACAAGCGAAGAGTGCGAATTGTTAGTAGAGAGTAATTGTGTTTTAATCGTGTTGTAATAGTTAAAAGTAAAAATAAAGTGTGTAGTTAATTAACGATAAATTATTGGAACCCGTATCCCGTAACAATATGTATGTTACAGTATAGGTATACAGTTTTTAGTAGCCTGTAATTGTTGTTCAATAATTGTAAATAATTCACGGTGGTTCAAGCCTTTCATAGGCTAATTCATTCATAGAACTGATTCGATTACTTTCTATTATTATGCTCTTCTTCTCCAAGTACCTATCCGTTCCGGATGTTGGCTATCAGCATGGCTATTCTTACTTTGATGGTGGCGAATCGGAAAAGTTCTGCTGATGATTTGCCAAACCACATTTTTAGATTTGCCAACCAAGATATTCTCCTTCCGCCCGGTGCTCTTCTGCTGTTAATTTTGCCTTGGAGGATTTGTTGTAGTGGCCCGTATCTATCTGCGTTCCTCATTATGTGGCCGAAATACTGAAGTTTCCGACATTTTACTATTTCTTTTTTTTTATCTCGTTTTTTCTTGAGGTTACACTGTGCGCGTTTGTCGTATTTCTAGTTTCTCTTAATTCAGTCTATTCTTGATTTACTTTTTGATCTAGTTTTCCTTTTCAACTTACCGTGCAAGTTTTGTGACAATTTTGACATGTAATTTTGACTTTCTATTGGGTCATTTTGTCAGTTGTTTATTTAAACCTCCAGTGCAGTTCTTTTGTCGTAATTCAACCCGTTCTCTTCCAATTTAATCTTTTTCTGTTACTGTTTGCAATATTTTTCTGTACTTTTATTCCTTCCTTTTTTAAACTCATTATTTTCTTGATGTTACACTGTGTGCGTTTGTCTCATTTCTAGTTTCTCTTGTGACAATCTGTTCTTTTTTCACTTTCTTCACTTTTCCTTTTCGACTTACCATGCAAGCTGTTTAACACTTTTAAGATTTTCTATTTGTATTATCTTATTTCAGATATCCTTTCATAATATTTCCTTTTCGCATCAAATTTGTAATTGAACTCGTTCTCTTCCAACTCCCCTTTTTCTGTTGTTTTTCTCATTATTTCTGTCCTTTTCTTAATTTATTAAAGTTTGTTATTTCCTTGATTTTACAGTGCGCGTTTGTCATAATTTTAGTTTCTCTTATTTAAATCTGTACTTACTTTCACCTTACCTATGAGTTTCTAGCAACTCTATTTTAGACCTATCACATTTTGCCTATTTTTCTTTGTTCTTCTTGAATTACTTTATTTCACACATCCTTTCATAATATGTGATTCTCTCATTAAATTTGTTTTTGTAATTCAATCCGTTTTCTTCCCATTTCGCCTTTTTTTGTTGTTTTCTAATTATTTCAGTACTTTTTCATTTTTTAAAATTTTTTATTTTCTTGATGTTACAAAGTGTGGGTTTGTAGTAATTCTACGTTCTCTAATTTCAATCTTTTCTTGAGATTGTGCCTATTTTTTTTGGATGATTTTTATTACTTTAATTCGGACTCTTATTACTTTAAGCTTTGTATTTGTGATTCAACCAGTTATTTTCCAATCTCGCCTTTTTTGTTGTTTTATCTCAATAGTTCTGTCCTTTTCTTAGTTTTTTCAAATTCGTTATTTGTTTGGTAATACAGTGTGCGTTTATCGTGTATCTAGTTTCTCTTATTTTTATCTGTTCCTGTTTTACTTTCTTGGTACCTATTTCAGATATTATACACAGATTCCTCTCTATGCACTTAGTTTTCATCCTACCCATAACTTTCTAGCACCACTATTTCAAGTCTTTAACATTTTGCCTATTTATCTTTGTTTTATTTGTAATGCTTTATCTCAAACAATTCTTCATAACATTTTCTTTTCTCATCAAATATGTATTTGTTATCCAAACCGTTCTCTTCCAATTTCTTCTTTCCTGTTGATTTTCTTATTATTCCTGTAGTTTTCCTCATTTTTTCAAATTTGTTATTTTCTTATTGTTGCAGTGTCTGTTTGCTTAATTCTATCTTTCCTTATTTCAATCTATTCTTGTTTAACTTTCTTCAATTTTACTTTTCTACTTAACATTTTTCTACAAACAATTTGTGACACTTGCAAAGTGGTCCCTTATTTTCTATTGTATCATGTTGTCAGTTATTTATTTAGCGCTCCAGTGCAATTCTATTTTTTTATTATTCAACCCGTTCTCTTCTCTTCCAATTTCGTCTTTTTTGTTGTTTTCTTCATTTTTTTAAATTTTCTATCTTCCTTTTCAACTTACCGTGCAAGTTTTGTGACACTTTTGATCTGTAATTTTGATTTTCTGTTCTGTTATTTTGTCAGTTGTTTATTTAACCCTCCAGTGCAGATCTTTGTTTGTAATTCAACCCGTCCCTTTCTATTTCTTCTTTTCTGTTGCTGATTGCAATATTTCTGTACTTTCATGTTTTTAGTTTCTCTTATTTCAATCTGTTCTTGTTTTACTTTTCTCGGTTTCCTTTTTTACTTATCGTGCAGCTTTTGTGAGACTTTTGCAAAGTGACCCTTATTTTCTATTTTATCATGCTGTCAATTAGTTATTTAACCCTCTAGTGCAATTTTTTTTGGTTATTCAACCTGTTCTCCTGCAATTTAGTCTTTTCTGTGTTTATTTCTGTACTTTCTTTCCTTTTTTTAAATTCGTTATTTCATTGAAGTTACAGTGTGTGTCTCGTATTTCTATTTCTCTTATGTCAATCTTTTCTTGTTTTTACATTTTTCAGTTTTCCTTTTCAACTTACGGTGCAGGTTTTGTAGCACTTGTGAGATGTAGTTCTTTTTCTATTGTAACGTTTCGTTATTTGTTTATTTAACACTTTAGTGCATAACTTTTTTTTTTAGTAATTTTGTGTGTCATATTTCTAGTTTCTCTTATTCCAATCAGTTCTGGTTTTACTTTCTTCAGTTTTCTTTTACAACCTACTGTGACCGTTTTGTGGCTTGAGATGTAGTCATTAATTTCTATTGTATCATTTTGTCAGTTATTTATTTATTCATGAATGCAACGCATTTTTTTTGTTATAAAACCCGTAATTTTTCTATTTCTTCTTTTCTCTTCCTCTTTGCAATATTTCTGTTATTTTCTTTGTTTTTCTAAACTCGGTATGACCTTGATGTTACATAGTGTGTCACACTTCTAGTTTCTCTTAATTTAGTCTGCTCTTGTTTCACTTTATTGACTTTTCCTTTTTACTTTTTACATATCATCTATCAGGTATCTAGCAATTCTGGTTCTTTTTGGTCCTGATTTTTAACATTTTTTAATTTGCCCCTTTAGCTGAGACAGCTCCTCATGTTAAATTTACAGTACGCCCAGATAGCAAGATATATTCTTGGAATATGCTATGAGTAATCAAATAGGGAGTTTGTATAATCTAGGAATATTCTAAATTAATATTTCCGGAAAATCTATTTTAAACTTTTACGGTCTGATATTCCTGGAATATTTATGGAATAAACTTGAATATACTGGATGCATTCTAAGAATAATCCTGAAAATAACTAATTTAGATGATTTAGGGTGACTTTTACAACTATCAGTAAAAATTCAGTTTGAAGCTAAAACACCAGATATGACGTAGATTGCTTTGTTTATCTGTCAGGTAATAATGCATTCTACGTCATTACTGGTGTTTTAACTTCAAACTGAAGTTTTACTGATAGTTGTAAAAATCACCCTTAATATTTTATTTGAAATCAATCGCTAGTAGTATACCGTTGTTTTCGATTAGCGGCTCTAGAGTATTCCCATTCTCTGTTTTCTTAATAAAAGTTTAAGGAAATAAATAATCTCACTATCTAATCGAAAACGTATCAACATTACCAATGAAACATCAATCCAACTGATTGTCAAGAATTAAGTTTTGTCAATGTATGGACTGGACTATTATTCTGGAAATCCGTATTATTTCGTTGTAAGTATACCTATATACAAGGGAATGCAAAATCCTTGAAGAACATAAATCAGACCAATAAGTTAGATATACTTGTTATTTTAGTAACGTTTATAACATAAATCTAACAATAAAGCTCTAGGGATTCCATATTGAAGAACAAAATCTCAGAGAGAGCAGGATATATAAGATATGAACGGAACAATCATAATAAGAATGAAATTAGTCTTCAAAGTGGTCGAAATTAGTCTTCAAAGTGGCACATTCTAAAAGTAGCTAAAAATCAAACACCCAAGGGTCTATCTCCCAAACTCTTGAACATACAGGACTTTCTTTGGCGAAAGATGAAAGAGGACATCAAAAAAATAATTGTATTCACTCCAATCGGTCCACATGTTCTAAAGTTACAAGGGGTCAAATTTGGGATTGAGAAAAAAGAGGTAAAACTACCTCCTTTATTTTATCATCACCATCTAAGAAAAAATTATGCCAACTTTTTTTGCTGTTTTTTATCGGAGTAAGGCGACTTCAATGTCTTACGAACGTAACAAACGAAATAGGAGTGAAACTAGTGCCATAAGTGCACTTTTTTCTAAATGCCTCCAACACACTTTTTAAAAGCACCCAAACATCTATCATTGAAGGGATCTATCTGCGAAACCATTGAACCTACGGGCTAGGCTATTCTTTGATGGGAAGTGACAGAGGATATCATGGAGAACAAAAAACACAATTGTTCCACTCGTTTGAGTTTGAACCTTGAGAAGAAAGAAGGAATAACTTGCCTTCTTTGGTCAATTTTGAAAAAATGATGTTTTTTTTATGCTGTTTTTTTGATCAGAATGAGGTAATTTCAATGCCTTATGAACGAAACAAACATAATAAGAGTGAAATTAGTTCCAGATGTGGTCTTTTTTCTAAATGCCTCCAAAACGCATTTCTAAATTCCCTAAAAATCACTGAAGGGTTCTATCTCCCAAACTATTGAGCAAACTTTTTTTTGGTGGAAGGTGAAAGAGGGCATCAAAAAGAATAAAAACTTTTAGATTCACTCCAATCCGTTCACTCGTTCTAAAGTTACAGGCGGTCAAATTTAGACATTAAGAAAAAAAGAAGCAAAACTCCTATGGTTGATTTCAAAAAAATTTTGAAAAGTTTTTTTGCCCTTGTTGGTAGGAAAAAAGCGATTTCTATCTCCTGTGATCGTAACAAATACAATAAAAGTAAAATTAGTCCCATAATCAGACTTTTTTCTAAATGCCTCCAAAGCACATTCTAAAAGTACCTAAAAATCGACCACCGAATCGATTCTACCTCCCGAACTATTAAACCTATGGGACTTTCTTTAATAAGAGTTTGGTTCCGTATTCATATATTCATCAACTGGAAGATCTGAAATATCCCACTGTAAATGCTATAAAATTATTTCAAGTAAATATTTCTGGAATATATCTATTTCTTAAACAATGTGCCAAATATTCTAAAAATGTTCCCAGATAAAAAAATATGCGTTGTGGAAAATCGTAAGAACATTACTAGGATATTCAGTGCTATCTGGGCGAATGACTATTTTTTCCGGAATTTCATACTTATTTTGCATAACACCATTAGAGTGTAAGTACCTATAAGCCATTCATTTATTATTGCCGTCAAGTAGGCGTTGGAAAACTGACTTCGATATTTTTATCGTATCTTCTCAACACGTGCCGAAAAGAGATAGGTATAAAAAAAATGAAGGTTTCAAGCTAACGAGATGCCAAAAATAAGTGAATAATTTATAAAGTGCTAGAGGAGATACTGCACACTCTAAACCTAAATGCTACCTCCTTTGTTTGGGTGCTGTTTTATAGATCGGTTCTGCTACTTACGTGCAGTCATTAAGTTCCCCATTCCCTTTGCAGTCCACCGCGTGATGTATGTTGGAGACGCAATTGTGAGAAAGTATGGCCAGTTTAGGGAAGAGGCATCTAATATTATAGAAGTTGGGAGTTCGAGCCTCAAAAGCATTCACCTCTAAAATACCACAGACCTACAACACTTTACTTTGCTCACTTGACTTCTTGCGTAGTGACAGATCGTATACCATATGAATCAAGTCCTCGGAGAATTGTTCCTGCTTGCATGGGCCCCTGATGTACTCCACCACGTTATGTTGGTTGAAGTCCCAGACTGGTTTGGTTTTTCGTTGCTCATTGTGTGCTTCCATAACCGACACTTCTTCCTGCCATCTTTTTGGGTCTTTCTCTTTTGCCAAAAGCACTCTGATAAAAAAAAAACAATAACTATTACCAACAAGTGACTGTCGTAGAGCAGGAGTACCTTAGAGGTGTAATGCATTCATACTGAAGACACACATCAGAAGGGTCTTGCACTGCCTGAAATTTAACTTTAGCTTTGGCGAATACTGGGCACTCGTTTTCTTTGTGGACTTTGAGGTTTTCGCAGTCAGGCCCGCAGACCGGCCATGAACACGTTGAACATAAATAGGTGCAATCGACCGAGGAAAGACATCCTAGGCAGAGGCAAGGGCTATCTGGAAATATGAAACAATTTTCCTATAAGACTGTGAAGGCTTTTACAGCCGGTCAAAATAGAATCTAAGGTGTCTTTGAAACCGTGTTCAATAGAATTTCTTCCTGACGTTTCGACTACAGCTTTGGTAGACATTATCAAGGGCGATGAGGCAATGATCTTCCGTGCTTCCCGACGTTGACTGATTCGAGTGTAGTGGGTTTCGTGGTATTTATTCTCCCGCCGTTGCGCTGCAGTGGAGGGACAGGGACATTAAACCTCATATCCGTAGAAAGTTAACGCAAGGTTGTAGTCTGACAAAGAACTGTAAACAGACGAGCTGAGCGTTCTGAACAAGGGAGGGAATTTTGCCATAACACCATCCAGGATACCTGTGATATCTAAACTTTAGAGTCGAAATTCACTTAAATTTGCAGTCTAAAATCGGAATTTAATTACATTTCACATTTAGTTAAACTCCAACTTTAAAATCGAACGTTCGTTAAGTTCCGTTTTTAAAGTCAGAAATTAGTTAAATTGCGACTTTAAAGTTGGAATTTAGTTAAATTTCAAGTTATAAATAAGAATTTAGTTAAATTGAATGTATATCGGAAGTAAGTTAAATTTCATGTTTGAAATAAGGATTCAGAAATTTGCAGTCTGTAAATCGGAATTTAGTTAAATACCGAATTTGATTAAACTCCGTGTTTAAAGTCGGAAATTAGTTAAATTGCGACTTTTAAGTTGAAATTTATTTAGTTTCAGTGTTGAAAATCAAAATTTAATTAAATTCGATGTATGTCGGAAATTATTTAAATTCCTTGTAATATTGGAATATGATTAAATCCCGTGTTTCCATGTTTAAAAAATTAGAATTTAGTTAAATTCCAACTTTAAAATCGGGATTTAGGTAAATTCCATATATGTCAGAATTTAGCAAGATTTTGAGTTTCAAATCAGAACTCAGTTAAATTCCGGCTTTAAGAGTCGGTATTTACTTAGATGATTACTTGATCAAGTTCGTGATCGGGATTTAAAATACCGACCCTTAAACTTGCAATTCGGAATTTAATTAAATTCCTAATTTAGTTAAACACCGAGCCTAAAACCGAAATTTCGTTAAGTTTCGTGTTAAAGTCAGAAATTAGTTAAATTGCGCTTAAAAGTTGGAATTTTGTTAAATTCCGTGTTAAATATAATTTTTTTTTGAATTTCGTGTATGAAAAAACGGAATTTATTTAAATTCTTTGTATAAAATTGGAACTTGATTAAATTCCCATTTTGAAAAATCAAAATTTAGTTAAACTCCAAATTTAAAATCGAAATGTAGCTAAAATCAATATGTCAATAATCAATAATGTCAGAATTTAGTAAATTCCTGAGTTTGAAATTAAAAATCAGTTAAATTTCGTCTTTAGAGTCGAAACTTACTTAAATTTGCAGTCTAAAATCGGAATTTAATTACATTTCAAAATTAGGTAAACTCCAACTTCGAAATCGAACGTTCATAAGTTCCGTTTAAAGTCAGAAATTAGTTAAATTGCGACTTTAAAGTTGGAAATTAGTTCAATTTCGAGTTAGAAATCGGAATTTAGTTAAATTAAATGTATATCTGAAGCCAGTTAAATTCCAAGTTTTAAATAAGAATTCGGTAAATTCCCAGTCTAAAAATCGGAATTTAGCTAAATATCGAATTTGATTAAACACCACGTTTAAAGTCGGAAATTAGTTAAATTGCCACTTTAAAGTGGAGTTTTATTTAGTTTCAGTGTTAAAAATCAAAATTTAATCAGTTTTCATGTATGTATATCGGAATGTATTTAAATTCCTTGGATAATATCGGAATTTAATTAAATTCCGTTTTTTCATGTTTAAAAAATTTTAATTTAGTTAAATTTCAAGTTTAAAAGCGGGGTTTAGTTAAATTCCATATACGTCAGAATTTAGCAAAATTTCGAGTTTGGAATCAGAACTCAGTTAAATCCCGACTTCTCCGAGAGGCGGTATTTACTTAAACTTGCAATTCGGAATTTAATTAAATTCCTAATTTAGTTAAACTCCGAGCTTTAAACCGAAGTTTCGTTAAGTTTCGTGTTAAAGTCAGAAATTAGTTAAATTACGACTTTGAAGTTGGAAGCAAAATTCCGAGTTAAAAATAAAAATTTTGTTAATCTTTGTGTATTTCAGAATTTATTTAAATTCTTTGAATAAAATCGGAATTTGATTAAATTCCCGTTTTTCCGTGTTTGAAAAATAGACATTTAGTTAAATTCAATATGTCAGAATTTAGTAAATTCCCGAGTTTGAAATTAGAAATCGGTTAAATTTCGACTTTAGAGTCCAAATTTACTGAATCTTGCAGTCTAAAATCGGTATTTAATTACATTTCAAATTTACTTAAACTCCAACTTTAAAATCGAACCTTCGTTAAGTTCCGTGTTTAAAGTTAGAAATTAGTTAAATTGCGACTTTAAAGTTATAAATTAGTTAAATTCCGAGTTAGAAATCGGAATTTAGTTAAATTGAATTTATATCGGAAGCAAGTTAAATAGTTTGAAATAAGAATTCAGTTAAATTCTCAGTCAAAAAATCTGAATTTAGTTAAATACCGAATTTGGTTAAGCTCCTTGTTTAAAGTTGGAAATTAGTTAAATTGCGACTTTAAAGTAGAAATTTATTTAATTTCCGAGGTAAAAATCAAAATTTAATTAAATTCTATGTATATCGGAATTTATTTAAATTCCTTGTATAAAATTGAAATTTGAATGAATTTAAACATGTAATTTCTACATGTTTGAAAAATCAAAATGTAGTTAAATTCCAAGTATAAAGAAAATTTCTTTCAACTTCCAAGTATACAGTCCGGATTTATTTGAATTCCATATATGTGAGCAATTTAGTAAAATTTCGAGTTTGGGATCAAAATTCAGTTAAATTCCGTCTCCAGAGTCGGTATTTACTTAAATTTGCAGTCTAAAATCGGGATTTAACTGCATTCCGAATTTAGTTAAACTCTAAGTTTAAAATCGAACGTTCCTTAAATTCCGTGTTGAAAGTTAGAAATTAATTAAATTGGCACTTTAAAGTTGGAATCAGAATTCAGTTAAATGTGCAGCCTTAAATTGGAATTTAGTTAAATATCGGATTTGGTTAATCTGCGAGTTTAAAATCGAACTTTTGTTACGTTCCGTGTTTAGTCGGAAATTAGTTAAATTGCCACTTTAAAGTTTAAATTTATTTAATTTTCGAGTTAAAAAATAAAATCTAATTAAATTTCATGTGTGTCGGAATTTATTTAAATTTCTTGTATATAGTCGGATCTTGATTAAATTCCGTTTTCCTTTGTTTGAATATTCAGAATTAAATTAAATTCCAAATTTAAAATTGGGATTAGTTAAATTCTGTATATGCCAGAATTAAGTAAAATTTTGAGTTTGAAATCAGAATTTAGTTAAATTCCGACTTTAGAGTCGGTATTTACTTAAACTTACAGTGTAAAATCGCAATTTAATTAAATTCAGTTTTTCCATATTTGAAAAATCAGAATTTAGTTAAATTAAGTTTTTCCATATTTGAAAAATCAGAATTTAGTTAAATTCCAAATTTAAAATCGGGACTTAGTTAAATTCTATATATGTCAGAATTTAGTAAAATTTTGAGTTTAGAGTCGGCATTTTTTAAACTTGCAGTCTAAAATCGGAATTTAATTAAATTACTAATTTATTTAAACTCCGAGCTTAACACCGAACTTTCGTGCTAAAGTCAAAAATTAGTTAAATTGCAACTTGAAAATTAGAAATTAGTTAAGTTCCGAGCTAAAAATAAATTTTTTGTTAAATTTCCTTGTATAAAATAAAAATTTTATTAAATTTTCGTTTTTTCGGTGTTTGAAAAATCTTTAATTAAATTCCAATCGGAATATATTTAAATTTAATATATGTCCGAATTAAGAAAAATTACGAATTCAGTAAAATCAGAAATCAGTAAAATTCCGACTTTAAAGTCTAAATTTAATTATATCCAGAATTTAGTTAAATTCCGAATTTAAAGTAAAAATTTTGTTAAGTTCCGTGTTTAAAGTCAGAAATTAGTTAAATTGCGATTTTAAAATTGGAATTTAGTTTAAATTTCGAGTTAAAAATCGAAACTTAGCTAAATTTGTGTATGTCGGAATTTTTTAAAATTTCTTGAATAAAATCGGAAATTGATTAAATTACGTTTTGTCCGTGTTTGAAAAATCAGTTAAATTCCTACTTTAAAGCCGGTATTTACCTACTTAAACCTGAAATCTAAAATCGGAATTTAGTTATACTCTTAATATAAAGTCGAAATTTAGTTAAGTTTTGTTTTTAAGGTCAGAATTTATTTAAATTGTGACTTTAAAGTTGTGAATTAGTTAAATTCCGAGTAAAAATCAAAATGTGATTAATCTCCGTGTATGGCGGAATTTATTTAAATTCCTACTACTAGACGAAACTTGGAGTAACACTGAAGATATGTAAAAATGACGTATTAGGTGTTTTAGTAAAACTGTTTTGTTCGGTGTCATAATGAACTCAACTGTCATTTGAATATTGTGAAGGTGGCAACGAGAAAAAGATTCGGACATTCTGATAAATCAAAGATAGACAAACTTAACTACTAGATTGAAATTTTCCATTACAAACAGTTGAGGCTTGGAAATTTGATACTCTGTGTAAGTACGAGACGTTTGATCATCGCGCTACTGGGCGCCATTGATAATTGACAATGGCAGACTTGAGAGGACGTCTTTTCGGTGATTTGATGCCCTGTTGATGTTACAGTTGTGACGTCACTGAAATTACTCTACTCTCTACCAATATTATACACAAGGCGTTAAGTATTGACAGTGCCTATGATCTGGATAAACTTGAGTTTAAGTTTAATTTGGTGATGAAACTAAGCAGATTTTTCTCCCAAAATATAAACAACTTAAAATGTCTTAATCGCAATATGCATGTGTATGCTCCTTAAAATCACAAGAACTGCATTATTCTGAAGAATAATTCCCACCGAGCTTATAGATTCAACATAAAACACCACTTGATATAACTTAAGTTTCACTATAACCTGGTTGCAAACGTTGTGGTCGCATTAGGTATGTACTATTCAAGTCGATATTTATCGAAAATCGATTGTTTTTATCAGAAAAATCGCTTAATTTGAATCGATTTAATGTGATGGAAAGTCGAATTTCGAAACCAATATCAAAGATCGCAACTGAGGACGAAACGTCAGGAAGAAATTCCATTGGACCACGACTTCAAAGCCCGGAGAACATTTTAGATTGCACTATACAACTACCTAGATTGAATTTTCCTATATATTTATTTCCTTATATATTATTATGGAACAATAAATTCGGTCTGTAGAGCCAAATGTTGGCTTAAGAGTCACAGCTTAGTTCTTGTTTCGTTTGTTTTGTCTTGTTCTCCTTTTTTGTTTTTATAAACAAATAATTGGCAAATCAGTCTTACCTGATTTGGGCCCATAGGCAAAAGGATTTTCTGAAAAAAGCAAGTCTCCAGCTTTCAAGTCCTCACTGGCGACTGCATAACGTCCTACTTTTTCATTCTTTTCCACCTTGAACAAGTCCTGAAATATAAGTTAAAATCAGTTTCTAGTGATCCTATTGATCTAAGGTAGTCTAAAGGTGTCCATCATCAGATTCTAAACCCAAATCACAATCAGAGAACTTTTACTACAAAAGTCGTGACCTCAAGAACACCTGATGGTGTTAGAATATCAAAAACAAAAAAAATTGTTTTTGTTTTTTGCAAAATAAACTAATACACTCAGGAAAAATGTAAAATACGATAATATAAAAAAAATACTATGTATATTGAAGACACTCTTTTACATGAAAATTTGTACTTATTCTCAACTAAACTCTTTAGATTGAGAAGTCAATAAAACTAAAGGTGTTTAAAAACGCAACTGCTAAACTTACCTTTTTGTCATCCATATTGTTATAATTTTCCTTCCTTCCTAATGCTAAAACTGAATTGAAAACACTCGCACTAATTCAAAACCTACAACTTTTGCATCAACAAATTAGTTTGCACTTAGTGACGAACGCTCTTGTTTTCCATCTAAATTGAACTGGCGATTTGTATTTATATTTAGGATGTGGAGTAAAAATAGCTCTCAAACGTTACTCTAGAAAATGCCAGGGGCTTATGGATTAGTTTTCCAATTTTCTAGAGAGATTTGATAGACGTGCGGGGTACGAGGGCAATCTAAAATTAAAATGTAAACAAATATGAACGTGTGCACTAATTTATTTTACTTCAAACTAGGAACTAGTTGCGCTTATATAACACATTATATAGGTAAGCCAGTTTATTTGTTATATCAAAAATGTATCGCAAAACTTAAAAAAAAAACACTACATTGGTACCTACTATAACACTATTAATATAGGAACGCACCTATAACCAATCAATATAGGAACCTACCCTAATATATAATTAGCCAGAATATTGGTGGCCTACATGGTGCCTTACGCCCCACTTGAAGTTAGCATTCTTGTCAGTTTTTACGAAGGTATGCACAGGACCCGTGACTCTTCTCTGTTTTTGATGTCCGTTTTTGTTTTTTTGCTCACTCGGCTCAGCCAAAAATTCCTCTGGAATTATGATTAATTAATACCTCGTTAAGAAATTTGCGATCGACAGTTTACCTCCAAGTGAAGCACCCAACACTGACAAGACCATAGTAAATAGAAATAGGGCTGCGTGCAGCTAAATAAGAAAAATAAAAATGTATTTCTACTTATGGGGTTTTGCAACAACTTACAAGACTGTTCAAATTCATCTTTAACGAAGTTCTGGTATACGTTAGTCACTCACAAACGAATTATAATTAATACTTGAAGAGCTTTTCAATATATTGCTAGAGGAGCAGCTTTAAAAAAGATACTGAAATATATAAACTTTCATTTGTTTGCCCGTGACAGTAGATAGAAAGTGCTTTGCCCATAAAATTGTTGTGCGTTAGAGTGGAAAAATGGAGTTCTTGTGCGGTTTGTAAACAGTCATCAATCTTAAATTTGCTCATGTAACCTTATAATAAAATTTATGGTATAAATAGTAATTTTTCTAATTTCATTCAGTGCTTCTGCTCAAATTACACATAGATTTCAAAAAAGTGCGAGGAGAAAACAAAACTGACATCAATCTTGTCACTTATTGTTACATTAAGAAAGGAGGATGGACGATTGGGCTTTGTTAGGGGATTGACATATCACAACATATAAGGGGAAGAACTGGAAACAGTCAACTGCATGACAAGCCAGATAGGCAAATATTTGGATAGTTAGTGCAGTTTTCTCATACTAGCGGACTAGCTTCTGCACATATTATGTCCTCATTAATGCCCAAAATCGGTTATGTCGACTGTTACGACAAGTTTATAAACTGATATTTACTCATCACAAGAATACTTAAATTACAAATTCTATAACTAACAAAAACCACATGGAAAAGGCAGGAAAATTTAAAATATGTCGCATCCAATAGGATTTTTTAGCTAACACTTAGCCCACTTAATGACTTTTTTCGGACTATTTGGAGAAATTCAGGCTAGAATTAGGGCTAAAATATAATCCACATTGTCTGAAATTCAGCTTTAGGACCAAATCAGGCAAAATTGATTCAAATATTCTAATTCGCTGTTTTTGGGAAAATTAATTTTTAAGCCAAAATAAGTGAAATTTGACTCAAAACACTTCAAAATGCAAATTTTGAGTTTTTTTTTGGAAAGTCAGATTAATATTAAGATCGGATGTAGGACATGAACAACAGTTCACGTTTGCGAACGTTTTGACCGTATTGAGGTCTTCCTAAAGGCTCTTTCAATAAGCGAGCCCTGAGGAAGACTACTTTCAGTTTGGTTACAACATATAAGGGGAAGAATCGGAAACAATCAACAGCATGAAAATGATGACATTCTCATATAAATATCCTTATTGGCGGACTAGTTTATGTACATATGTAGTCGACAAGTTTATAAACTGATAATTACTCATCACAAGAATACTTAAATTGCAGATTCTATAACTAACAAAGACCATATGGAATTAGCATTAAGGGCAAATTCAGTGAAGAATGACAGAGCATCTAAAAATGTAAATTTGAAATTTTTTGTGGAAATTCGGGTTAGTGACTCGCCTGGTATAAAAATGCATATTTTGACATTTTTCGAGAAACCCAATTTGTGTATAAAATCATGCAAAACTGATTCAAGTAAATCGTTAATTGTGGACCTAAATAAGAAATATCTGACTCAACGTCCTTGCAAAATGCGCATTGGGTGTTTTTCGAGAAAGTCAATATAGGATTAGGGTCAAAAATGGCAAAAAATTACTCAAAGTGTCTAAAAATACTAATTTGGAGAAATTGAGGTTAAGATTATAGCCAAAACTTGTTAAAAATTATTCAAAGCATCTAGAAATGCAAATTAAAGTATTCTGAAAAATCTAGATCACGGTTAGGACCCCAATCGTTTAACCCAAGTAGCATTGTATAACCAAATAGCATTATGGCCAAAAGTTAGTCATAAAGGAGTAAAAAAAGCGAGGATTTGGTTATTATTTGGTAATTTATGTAAAATAAATTTTGGTAAAAAAAATTAGCCATAAATTCTCATCTATTGCCAAGATTGGGTCATAAAGTAGCATTTTTCTTCATGGCAATAATTTGGCAAACATTCTGATAAACATTACATTTCTTTGCATGGTTAAAAATGCCGAATATTAACTGGATAAAATGTCTACTTTATTGCAGTAATTTTGTGGCTTTCTTAACCAGAAATATAGCTAAAACTTGTGTTAGCCAAAATAACTACAAAATTTGGAAATAATAGCTAATATATGTAGCCACGGAATATTCATATGAGATAGACATAAAGTAGCAACTTTAACTTTACCCAAACGCCAAAGCTTATTTAAAAACTTATTAACCTTAAACAAAATCGAATTCTACGCCAGCTACTCTCCAGAAACCGTTCACTTTTCTGTAACTTCTGTAACTTTCATCAACATGGGTAAGAAGAAGTACCTATAAATACCTATTCCACTAGAATTTTACAAATCGATTAACCCAAATGTTTTTTTGGACAATGTTGTCACGTCAATTTATTAGTGAGAGATTTCTTTTATATTCATATTACGCTAGGTATCTCATATAAGTCTATGATCTACTACGGAATTGGTAATAAATAAAACTAGAAGTTTAAAACTCAAAAAGCAAAAATTAAAATAATTATTTTACTTTTATATTTATTATTTACTTTATAATGCAAACTTTTCGTAACAACAAAAACATTCAAAGACGTGGCAGCATGTGATTTTACATTTTACTTCCTTGAGAGCCGTCAGAGGGCGTAAAATAAACGACATGTCCGACATATCCATTTTTTTGGCCACTGATTGGCTTTTATGACGGTCGCTCCTAGCCACTTGACGATCGTTGTAGCCTCGATAAATATCTGCAATAACCAGGCGGCCATTACTTATAGCTGTATTAGTAGCTATTACTTATAAACTGTTAAATTTTCTAATTTAGCAGCCATTTGTAAAACAATATACATACATATTAAATTTGCCTTGGCACTAAGATTTTAGTCCATTATTTGCGACAATTTGCTGTCAAACCTGCAATCAAACTAATGTATCCACACAAAACAATCAGTCATGTCATGTGGGCATTTTGAATCACCATGCACAGGTCGTTTGATAGATATCAAAATGTAGGAACATTTTTAGTCATAAAAGCTATTTTTTATCACTCAAATTTTAGCTATTAACTCTATAAACTCTGGCATTTTTGCTGAAATATGGTTGGCCTAAATATTGGTCAGAAAAGCCGAGTAATGACGAATTATTAGCTCCCCATTGTCGCCAAGGTGCCGTAATAGATTGGCTTTTTTGGCAGTTTTTTTTAACCAAATGGTCGCCGAATTGGGAAACATGACAAAGTGAAACTTTTAAAGAACTTCGTATTAAAATTTGGGCCACAATTAGTTATGGTTAAGTAAAGAGTTATGGTTAAGGCCAAAATCGATTAAACACTTCTCAATGTATTTGGATATACAATTTGGAGTTTTTGGAAAAATTCAGGTTATGAAAAGAGCCAGAATCGTTAAAAAATTGCACGAATAACATAAATTGTTAAAATTAGGGCTAAAACATTGTCACAACCAATTGATTTGCCAATTGATGTGTTGAATTGCTACTGACGATGAAATTACGTCATATATCTTTTAAAAATGGTGAAGTTTTGATCAAAAAAACAGGAAAAATTTTAGGGAAATATAGGCATTTGTTGGATTGTTCTTCTATCATCTAGATATCTAGATTATTGGTTACAACACATCGTCTGAGAATAAAATTTTGAAATATTTTTGGAGAAATTTTATTTTAGGTCAAGTCAGGAAAAATTCGGCTCTACGGGGATATATCAAGGCTGCTTCGACAACCGGAGAACCTCCGCAAGAAGAAATCACGGCTCTTGAGTCCACTCGCATTTTCACAACGATGCCGTGACACCAAACACATCTCAAACTACCTGAGGATAAAAATACCCTTTGACTAGTCAAGCGAGCAGGATTTACAACAGGATCGAACAATCTTTTCCCAGTGAAAAGATCCATGAGATCCATAGAGATCTTGCATACAGGGTGTCCACGATAACTTTGGCAAAAATTATAGGGTAGAAAAAGTCCGTAGAAGCCCCATTTCGAAGATACAGCTGTTTTAAAATTGGACTTTTCCTGCCAGGTCGGTAGGTACATCTAACACGTTGTATACGAAAGGTCTTTATCTGGCTGGTCCTGAACACCATGTAGTTTTTCTGGTCATTAAAGTTGACAAAACTGTCAATCTGAATGGCAAATAAAAATCAGATTATTGTTGTTCGATGTGTTTGTGTAAAGAACTGACACAATGAAGCTGGCAGATGTGCATTTGTTGTATTGAGCTGCAGGTGGTAATGCACTTGCGGCCCACCGCTTGTATGCCAAACGCTATCCATTGCGTGCCCAGGTACATCGCAGCGTATTTGTAAATGTTGACCGCATACTACGTGAAAAAGGATCATTTCGGGTAAATATCGGTTTAAAAATTATTTTTTTCTACGACCGTAAAAATAAACAACTTTTGTCATACCTTGCCCTAGCCGAAAACGTAACTTTCGTCTCTAGTGAGAGAAAATCCCATAACGCTAACTTTCGTCTCTAGTAACGAAATTAAGTTGTTCTAATTTCGCCTGTATATCGCCAATTAAATGCGATTTAACTGGTCTAATCTTATAAAACACCCTGAAAAATGGTGATATCATACAGAAACATGTATATTTTGCCTTCTCGGGCCTCAGAAAAGTGAATCAAATTGTTGAAATTTCACCAAACTGAACTCATTGACCGTCGAGGCGTCATATTGACAATGACGCGCCTTAAGTTTTGAAAGAAATACTCTATAGAGATTTTTTTTTAAAGTTAAAGAAGAAAAAGTATAGTGTTTTACTCGTCAAAAAAGCATTTTCTATCGCTTGAGAACATTACCAAACTCGCCTTCGCCTCGGCCAAATGCTATTTTCGTCACTTGTTAAACAATGTACTATTATATCGCACTTGTTGACATTGAATTAAAAGAGTCAGGAAGGAACATTGTGCTTTTTTGTCAAAATTTGATTTTTAGGTTTAATTTATAAGCTAGGTTCTTCAAGATGGTTGCATTTCCGTTAGTCATTGGCGTGCTTGTAAAAAGTATTTGGGAACGGTCTTTCAAGATGGCGGATAAACATTTCTAATAGTCATTGGCGTACCTACTTGTAAAAATTATAAACGGTTTTGATTGTATATTTTTCGTTGTTGCTTGATAATTCTTTTTATATTATGTTTTGTACATTGAAATAAATAATGTGGGCTTGCTTAGGTATTAGGAATAGGTGTCTTGATTTTCTTTAGAAATAAATATAATATGGGTTTGTATATAATTGTGTGTAGCAAGAATAATTATAGTAGTAGTGAGAGTAATAAATACATTACATATTACAAATAGTTTATTAAGTCAGATAGATATCCATGCATTTCTAAATTATCTATAATTAGTAAAAACAAGTAATTACTTATAATTATTAAACTTACAATAAAGGAAAAAGTTTCACAGGCTTATTCGTCCTGCTCTAGCCTTTATGTAGTAGTTACAATACCTATATCATCCGTGAATCGTTAATAGTTAATAGTAAAGTTTGTGGAGTGTGCGAGGACTTCTTCAGACCACTACAAACTGACCACAAACATGAACTACAAACTTTTAGCTCTGTATTGAGTTTACTAGTTTTTCCTAGATATCGTATGTTTTTATCTTTTACCATTATAACATTTGACATATCAGCCAATTTTCTTTTTAAGTTAACTAATTCCAGAGAATGATTGTCTATGGCACCAGTTCTTATGAGTTGATTGTGAGATATATGATTAGCTGAAGTCATCGACGAACCACTCCTTGATGACATCTTCTCCACTTTCTAGAACCTCCTTGCCTCTAGTTTTCATCACCATTTCAAGATTATGCATTTGATTATTGCCTTTGCATGCCTTAAAAATAAAAATAGTTACCTATTGCCTGTTGATTCATTAAATATAAGGGTGGTCCAATAGTAAAACAACGGATGATTGCTCCAAAATGCAAAGAGGAATCAAATAGAAATGTAGGAATTTTTTTTCAGAGACCCCGTATATTTTTGCAGAAAAACTGAAACTTTTCTGGAATTTTATTTATATACACAAGTTGCGCTTCACGCAAATGCAAAGAAAATACAGATATAATATGTAGGCTTCAGAGCGTGGATTTTAAAAATATGGTGGTTTACATGAAAAAAATCACCCTTCTTTGGGGGTACATGCCTCGTTTACAAAGGAAAACTGAAAATCGAACTATACCTACTTACTTATTTAGGGTACTTATAAATTTGCAACTCAGATTTATGTGTCGATATCGGAGGTGAAAAGCAAACCATTTTCACATATTTATCTTTTTTTGCTTACAGAGAGAATATTTTACTTAAACTGTGACCATTCACTTACATATTTAGTTCGGGTAGTTTTTATTGTGGGTGCAGCAGTAACAGTTAATCGTGGTACTACCGGCGAGCTTCGGTCAAAGCATCATTGTTCGAAATGTTGGCTGCAAAGGAAACTATTGTCAACGTCCCCGGTTACATCTGCGTTGTTCAGAAACTGAATCCAAATTCGTCTTATAGCTTTCTCTAGTGGAAATCTATAATAATATAGGGACTACTGGTAAAACATGATCGCAATTTTTATCGCAATTCTACTGACTATACTCAGCAATTTTTTTTAACTACTTACGTGGTACTTACTCAGAAAAAAAAGTGCAAATAATATACTTACCGATGGAAAGTGGCTTCCTGCAATTTAGCGGCAGGTGATTTTGTTCGATGGCATGCCGTACAACTAACCATGATTTTTCAGGAATAAGTAATACAAATTATTTAAAATCGATTAAGATAATGATGTTTATGTTGTGTATGTTGAAAGGCGCGTCTCTTTGCCCACAGAATTGTCATATTACAGGTCAGGTATGAAAATTTAAAAAGGTAACTTTACCTGAAGTAGGTTTTTCATGATGGCGGAACTTCCGTCGTAGGTCATATTAGTGCAAATTGAATGGAAATGTCATTTAGTGCTCTTTCCTGTTATCTTTTAATTCAATACTTGTTGATATGGAATTTTTAGCAAAGTGTGTCAGGAGCGAGTACGAATGCGTATAGTGCGTAATGAACTCGAGGATATTGCGGTAGGAAATATTAGTGCGAATCCCCGAACGAGCACGCGTCAGGTAACTTCCCAAGTGGGTTGCAGCAGATCGACAGTGTTGAATATCTTTTATGATAACCACTTGAATCCCTTTAAACGCAGCACAACTTTCCTGACGATCTCCCTCGGCGCCTGAATTATTGCCAATAGTTAAACGAAAAGATTAGGGAAAATCCTAATTTCCTATATTTCGTGTGCTCTACCGATGAAAAGAGCTTTTGGAGGGAAGGTTCATTTAACGCCCACAACAGTCTTGGCCGGAAGAAAACCCTCACGCTAGGCATGTGTGAGAGGACCAGAAAAAAATTTGACGTCAATGTTTGGGCTCGAATTTTTGTTTTGTCAACCTCAATGACCAGAAAAACTATATGGTTTTCAGGACTAGCCAGAAAAAGACCTTTCGTATATAATGAGTTACCTGTATCGATCTGGCAGGAAGAGTCCAATTTTAAAACAGCTCTATCTCTGAAATGGTGCTTCTGCGGATATGGGTTCATTTGCTTAAAGTACTTGCCTATGGACCCTTGCCTACCTTATAATTTTTGCCAAAGTTATCGTCGAACATATTAACCAGAAATTTCCACAAAATATTGCAAACACTGCCTAACCACTACATATCTTCAATGGAAGAAAGATTTCTACGAATAAACTGATGGTGTAGCTATGGGCAGCCCCCTTAGTCCAGTAATAGGCAACTAGTTTATGGACATTTTTGAGACTAAGGCGTTGGTAACGGCAAGTAAGAGGCCAAAGTGCTGGTTCCGATACGTGGACGACACCTTTCTTATTTGGAGCCGTGGCATGGGCGAACTTCAAAACTTCCTCTTACACCTCAACTCTATCGACCCAAAAATTCAATTCACCATGGAGATAGAAAAAAAAGAATGCCTAACGTTTTTGGATGTTTTAATATCAAGGAGACGAAATGGGAAGCTTATGCACACCGTTTATAGAAAAGCAACATACACTGACCGATACCTCAGTAACGGATCAAATCATCATGCCAGACAGAAAGGGGGAGGCATAAAATCTCTGTCTGTGAGGCCCAAGAAAATTTGTGAGTTGACTCAATTGGAACGGGAAATGGAAGCATCTGGAAAGAGCTTTTGGTCGGAATGGATACAGCAAGTACGAGTTCTTAGGGTAGTCCGTCCAAGAAACGTAGAGCGCCAGGAAGAAATAACGGGAGAAGATTAAGTAACCCGGATGGACTAGTCTACCATACATCCACAAAGTAACGGGCAGGATCGGTAGGCTACTGAAAAAGCACCATGTTAGAACTGTCTTTAAACCCACTCGTACAATTCAACAGAGCTTGAGCTCGGCCAAAGACCGCAGAGATCCCATATCGGCTCCCGCAGTTTACCGAGTTCCATGCAGCTGTGGCTCGGTATACATTGACACCACAAAACGCAGTGTCAACACGAGGATTACGGAACACAGATGGATCTGCAGGCTGGGAGTTTTCAAGTTTAAAGGAAAGTAAACGTGGCTTTCAAAGAAAGAAGAAAAAAGTTCGAAAAAGCGAAAACTTACGCATTATGGGGAAAATATTTCAACAATAATGGCTGGATTATCCCGAATATAAAGGATGGTTAGAGAAAGCAAATCACGCATGCGCATTATTTTGGAAACATAGGTTATTCTGCGCCGTATGCCATCTTTGTATCGCATAATATAAGATATTGTCGGGACAGCGTCGGGAAGCACGGGAGATCACTTAGCCCCTTGCCTCATCGTCTTTGATAATGTCCCGCAGCTGTAGATGAAACGTCAGGAAGAAATTCCATTGGACGGCCTCAAAGCTCGGAAAATACTTTAGATTGTACTTTAGTCTTTTTTCTAAAAGTCAATTTGGTTTTAGAGAAGGGCAAGTCTGTGCTCCGAGCATACTCGAACTGCTGTCTTCCTTTGTGTTTACAGATGTAAAGGTTTTGCAACGTTTCGACGTTTAATTTACGTCTTCTTCAGGGCTATACTCGGCGACAAAGGATGACGTCAATAAACAAAATTATATCCATGATGCAACGATCGTTGTTTGGTAGTGCCACCGACCATTCCTCGTGCCGAGCGATATTAGTGATCTGATGGTGCTGACATGCGTAATGTGTGAGTTGCATCATGGATGTAATTTTGTTTGTTGACGTCATCCTTTGTCGCCGACTATAGCTCTGAAAATAACGTAAATTAAACGTCGAAACATTGGCCTTTATTCAAACGACAAGGGAGTTTTATTTGTCCTAAACCTGCAAAACTATTACATCTGTAAATTAAGAGGACGCAATACATTATGACCTTTATGTTTACGTTAATTTTACGACCTAACTAAGACTTTTGACTCTTGGTACCCAAACTGAGGAGGTACAACTTTGATGAAAATAGTGTGAAACTTATGGATTCCTACCTTTCCGGAAGATTCCATATGGTGGGGTGGGGTCCCACAAAACACAAATACATCCCTACACGCATATTTGTGAGACCAATCCATGTATGTCTGATTTACTTCAAACGTATATCCTACAAATATTCATTTGTCGCAGTTGTGGATATATAGAGAACATATAGGTCGTACATTATAACTTTACGTGCAAAGGCAACCATGATATTTTTCCATTAGATTGGCACTTCTGAATTGTTAGTTCAGGTTAGACGGTCCCTTTGATCTTTCCAAAAACACTCACTTTTTTACCTTGACTACCTTGGTATAGATTTCAGAGGCGTGCTAAAATTTATTTATAATTTTATTTTATTATGAAGTTACCCTAAACTTAACCTATTTGTGTAATCCGCTGACCAGCTGTAACAACAGAGCTCAGGTGTAGAAGTACGTATATAGTAGATATAATATAATTTGAATTATTTGAATTACAGATTTGTCAAAAATTAAAATTTTTTTGACTTTTTGATTACATCAAATAAATCCAATCCATACAATTTATTGATACTGCCAAATAATCAATTCGTTTTTTCATTTTCACGTCATTTTTAACGCTATTAATGGATAATACGCTTCAGAGGGTTTTATATTTGATTCACTAATTTGGCAATATACTGAGATCTCTATGCTTGGATCTTCGGTACACAACCAACGTTTTGAAACTAGTTCTGAAATAATTTAGCAATTTTTAATTATTTGCGCCACATCTATCTTTGAGAGTAAAATACCTAATTGATGTTCCACACGACACATTTTTTTTATCGTTCACCTAAATCTTCAGAAGATAAAAGTCTCTTTTTGTTGTTTCTTTCACTGCTAAGATTTCATACCACTTCCAATTGAGGAAAAAATCGTTGCAACTGCTCCATATCGCCACCTTCTGCGGTGAGTGCCAACGATGAACATGCTCTCTTCAAAATGAGACCCACAAAGCCGAGTGCTGCCATAAAGCGAATCCAAATTTCGAAGCAAATCTTTTCGATTTGCAAAAGTTACTTTTTTCTATCTTGAAGAAATTGAAAGAAAGTTGACTCACGTTGTACTGCTTATGACTGCAGTTTTTAGCTGCACGCACCACTCCAGCTAACTTGGTAAAACTTCCCGCCATCTTTCCTTATAAATACACTTGCTATAACTATACTGCTAGATTCGGAAACAATTTTTGACTAAATAAGATATGACATATTTATTTTACTCACAGACATAGTAAATTGAACAGTTTGCTTACCTTTTACCAGAACTTACCTACCAACAATAAACATAAATAAAATTAAATTATTTCCACTCCGCCACTGCAAAATGTCAGAATGACGCTATACCAAGGTATCCAAACTTTAGGTTATGCATTATTTTGCGACCTTGAGAGAGTGAGGATTCTGTATATTTTATTCTGTGACCATAACGAGGTGCGAAATCAAAATTTTCCAATAAAATTCATATTTGATAAAATTCAACCAATCGTCTTCAAGGAATCTGTTTACCTATGGAATTAACTTAATGTTAGTGTCAAAGGGGCCACCAGCAATCGCTTTTAAAAAATTGGACGTTGTCTAACTTTTTGCTCTTTTCAAGTCTGCGTGTTTCTGTATAAATCCTATATTAATTTGAAGATCTACCGTAAAGTATTCACTTCTGTTTGGTTACCCGGAAGGAAGAACTAATACTGGGAAGTTAACTGGGAAGACCTGGAAGGAAGACTTAATAAGCCCGATCACTTCAGAATTATGTACCATCAAGTGTATTATTCATACTGAGCAAATCGTTAATGTGTGGCATGAGAAGTAAATAGTGTCCAACTGGCAAGAAAATCAGCTTCTAATAATCTAAGTAAACTACAAAACTGATTCAGGATACTGAGGTAGGTGCAATTTTCGAGAAAATTATGAATTTTACAGTTTTAGCTAGTAACTAGAGTAGCCTGGGCTTGGAGACTGAAACGAAAGAGGAAAATACATGAATAAAGTTTATTCACTGCAGAACCAGATCCTAATCCAGATAGAATTATTAACGTATTGAAACACCTAAGACAGTCAACAGAAATAACGCGATAATAATATGAGAAACCAGAAGGAGTAAATGTTAGGAAATTACAACCAGAATACACTGTGTCTACCTCTCGTAGAATGATAATGTCAACCAATACTAAATTTGTTATAAATTATAATTATTATTTATCAATAAAAATCAATTTTCTCTTAAAATGCATATTTTATAAAACGAAATTAAAAATTGTTAGTGACTCTTCAGTCATACATATAACCTAAAATATATGACAATGCCTTCATAATATACAGGGGGCAAAATGTCAAATTTACATGACCTACTGCGCAAGCAAAGTTATAGTGTACGAACTATACATCGATGGATGTCACATGTATAAACGATTCACTTTTTATTGCCGTCAAGTAGGCGCTGGAAATCTGACTGATTTTTATCGTAATTTCTCATCATATGCGGAAAAGAGATACGTATAAAAAAAATGAAGGTTTCAAAGGTAACGAGATGCCAAAAATAAGTGAATATGGTATATATCTACCCATGTTTTATGTATGTATGTACATTTGATGTTGTGGGAGCAATTCACATATCCTAAATACGGGGTGTTCATTATAAAACTTCATCTAGCAGGCTATGAAATTTTTACAGAAAAGGATGACATAATTAAACTAAATGGACTTTTGTTTCTCCATCCTTTTCTTTTGACATTTCACAGCCAACTAGGTGAAGTTTTATAACGAACACCCCGTATATCCGGGGTATGAACAACGAACATTTCTGTATGGATATTGTATGTTCTCAAGATATCCCCATTTTATTAATTGATATACACCGTACATTATATGAAGGTACAGGGTGAATCATTTCCATTGGGGGTAGGTACGTACAGCAAAATCTAGCTATCTCCATTTGTTTAGGTTACAGGGGATTTTTGTAAAATTACCATTTACTATTATTTCATATTTTGGTTAGTATATATATCAGGGAGAACTGCTATGAATAATGAATAGGGTTTTTCTTGAAGAATCCAGTGGCATAGCTGAGGATGTATTATATAATGGTACTTTCAAGCTCTTTTCAAATATGAAAATATACAGGGTGGTCTACTGTTTTGTCGTGTAACTTTACCCACGCATTCTACAGCAAAAATAACCCTAGTTTCTTATATAAACTGTAGTTAAAAAATGTTTTGCTACGGATATATTAGGGTGTTTAAGTTTTTTTTCAATTTTTTCTTATAGCTCTTAGAGTTTTTGAGATATTTAAATCAAATTTGAAATAGGGTTTAAATCGGGTATTTAAATCAAATCAATTTTTTCTTATAGCTCTTAGAGTTTTTGAGATATTTAAATCAAATTTGAAATAAAGGTAAATACATATTTATAATCAACATGGTTGGATATATTCAACCGGTATAAAAAATCTTCAGGGTTTTAATTTTTGTGGGGTTGTGTCCCATTTTACCCTCCAAAACTTTTTTGTAGCACGCCATTGATCATTTTTTCTTTTTTATTATATACGAATTTAGAAACTTTCTTGCGTCTTGCATTTTTTCTTATCCCTCACTTTTATCGAGAAATTTGCAAAAATGTCTAGAAATGCACTTAATTATTCCAAAGGCAACCATAGAGACCATTTTACCGGCGAAGTATAGTACAAGTACGTCAATGACGTACGGGACATTCCTTGGCGACCATGATGCCAAAATATGGGGACTCGGAACCGATTCACAATGCGCGTGTGCGTGGGTTGTTGCCAAATCTCGAAACGCAGGTACTTGATTAGAATCACACACTTTCAATTCAAATCAAGATTCGTTGACAGTAGGTTAATCTAACTGCATGTGGGTCTAACTCTGCCGGTTTCAAAAGAGCGCTAATTTTTTGGCATGTGCAGAAATTGTATTATACGAGCTATTATGTTTTCATCCCCTCCTTTTGCAGTCCAAGGCCAGCAATGTAAAAGATAGGCAATGTCCTGTATGTTATGGAAGTATGTGGCGTAGTAAGCAATCGTTCCGCCGACGCACACTGGTCCTTTTTTAAAAAACCTCGGCAAAAAGTTCCAAAATAATGTTCAAAAGTTGTTTGTAATTTACTATGGTTTTGAAAGTAGACACCTCAAAGTATTAGTTGGCCATGAAATTTGACATATCGCTAATGTTTTCTTATGACGACAAAACGTCAAAGATTAGACTTTGTGTACTTGAATTAATAGAGATAAACGACGCGTGCAGATTTTTAGGTCGAAAAAAATGTTCGTTTGCAAACGTAAGTTTTAATATTAAATTATAATTATAGCGCTATGTAAGGCTTCTTGCTATTATGAATTTATATATACTCGGTTGTTGTGTGGATGTATAAAAAGAAAGTGACTGCGTAGAACTAGTTTTTTAGTTTTTGAATTTATGTGGAAGTTTTTTGTTTATGTTCCACCCGAAATCCACTTGAGTTTATTACATTTATAAATTCCCTAACTTTTCCCATATTTGATGAAAAAATAAAATCTTGCGGATATTTGCAGATGCGCTAATAAATTAATGAACAACAAGATATGACACATTTAAGTACAAAGTTTTTATTTGTGGATTAATTATTCAAAATAAAGCCACTTTGATAAAAATTTGGTCTTACAACTTTCATTATTGCGTACAGGATGCATAAGTTTCAAATTTCATAATAACAATAAAATAATATATATTTGTATTTTTTTCCTGGGTTTAGGTTCGAGGTGTGAAAACAAAGTAGCTGTTAGTTTTCCTAACGTTTCGCCAATGCGATTTTGGCTTTATTCAAAGGAATGAGTTGTTGATCTTATAATTTCACCTATGAAGAAAATAATGCATTCACAATAGTAATTTTTTAAATAATTCTAAAAACACATATATACATTAGGCTCTCATAGTTACGTACCTCGAAATTTCTTCGCTGATGTAAAGTAAGATCAATTTTTGTACCCATGTATGTATGTTGTTGGCTGTAGGTACGAAAGTGTATTAATTTATCTTGGCTGCAAAAGCGCACGAGGTGAGCATGTTTTCTTTTTTTGTTTTTTTTTCCTTTTAAGTGGTATTTTGTATCGTTGGTGTATGGTAAAGCACCGGTTTCGTTTATGTTAGTATAGTATCAAGTTGTTGTAGAATTGTGAAAGATTTTTGACATCTTGTTTGTCATTGTCTTTCGCGCACTTGACTGTTGCCCGGCAGTCGCGTGCGCGATAGTGTTACTTTGCGCACTTGTTAGGAAAATAACTATTATGGACCCAAGTGAGAGATCAAAGAGACATAAAACTGGATCTCTAGAAATAAGGCATCATTGCAAATTGCGTAATAGTTTCAGAAATTACCAAAATTAATATTGAAATTATCCATCGATTTCATGTGATATTACAAACTTTATCGTCTGGTTTTGATATTAATATAACTAAATATAACTCGTTGGAAACGGCAAAACTTTATGTGTCTTTATATCCCTGGTACCCAATGTCCACTACAATTCATAAAATTTTAATTCATGGGCATGAAATCATAAATTCATTTCTTCTTCCTATAGGGCATATGTCCGAAGAAGCACAGGAGGAGAGAAGTAAAGATATAAAAAAATATAGGAAAGATTTTTCTAGGAAAATGTCTAGAAGGAAAAGCTTAACAGATATTATGCATCGCCTACTGGTCTCTTCGGACCCTTTTATTCCAAGTTTACTTAAATTATCAAAAAAAAAGTAAAAAGGTTATTTCCTGAAACACTTAATTTACTTCAATCCCCAAGCATTTCAGTTTTCAATGCGAATGCTGTTACTGATGATAGCTACTGAATTCTTTGTACAAAATATTAGATATCGCTTTTATTCTGAAAATTGAGTTAGGAGGTTGGGTCCAAAATGTGAAATTGCCCCTTGATTATAAAAACCGAGAGCCATAAAAAACTATATGTACCATCGGCATATTTTGTTACATAAAAAGCACATTTTGCGAAAATCGCTTTCTTTTACTTTTATTAGTACACGAGATGCGAGGTAAAGCAATTCAAATTGAGACAACCTGTATACATTAAGACACTCTTTATTAAGCGATTAGTAACATCTTCTACCGTAGAGAAATATAAGGTTTTGGAGTGTTAATAATTAGCAAAATAAGTATTAGTTAATTAATGTTACTGAATGTTTAAGCATTCGCAAATAATTTGATGTTTTTTGTTTTTATCACCCTGAATATATCTCCTAATATGGAGGTCGAATAAAATTAATGTGTCAAAGATGTAATATGGAGGACAAATGTCTTAAAAATTGCTTTTTTTAAAATAAATCACGAATAACAATTAATTAAATTTGTTTGTACCTAAACGGTATATTGACGTTTTACTTGACTCTTTCTTAGTGCTGCTCTAACTGAGTTTAAAGACTTGATGTCATATATAAATGCACCCTACACGCATTTTACTTTATTATTGAGGAACATTTTTGCGAATTTTTCAGACACCCATTTTTTGCCACCTTTAAGCGCAAATGGACCAGTGTGCGACGGCAGCAGTTTAGCTGGTCAGCAAACGCTGAAAATCGGCACCTGATTGGCCAATTTCAGGGTTCGCTGACTAAACTTCTCAGCAGCTGCCGTCGGCGGAACGTAAGCATTGACAGATATGTCAACAATGTCATTTGTCGTTGTCAACTCCGAAAGGATTTTTCTCACTTCTTCGTTCCACTGGTTCCACCTACTCTTCATACACTAGACCAAATTTCCCCAGATTTACAAAAACAAAAAGACTTTAACATATTATATCGGCGAAACCGAAACATATAAATCAAAAGATTATTCATGTTTTTGTTGTCCCCTTCCTATATACATAAATATATCCGGCCACAGCGAAAATATTTTTCAATGTCAATTTTGAGATATCCCAAGGATGTAAGTTTTTGAACCTAAAATCATAAAATTTTGCTCGACATTTTATGAATGTCGTATGTATGTTGCGGATATGCTCCGCACATACATAAGATATATTGTGTAATGTGGGACGTGTTGTCACATAAAGAAGTCATTAGTGTCAGAGTGTCGCAAGGGTCTTGGGACAACTTTTCTTTATTATTTACATAAACGATCTTCATTATAAAAACAGTATAATCAAGTATACACTCTTTGCTGACGACATCACGCTTACCCTTCGGGATGCTCACCTGGTGGACTGGAAAAAAAGTGGAGAACCAAGGCACGCTCAAGAGCAGAGGAATTATTTGTATCAAACAAAATTTTAGTAAACCAAAAGAAAACATTGACTTTAAAGAATACACAGTGATTGCAGAATCCTATATATTATTTGTTAAATTCTTTAAGGGTGTAAGATATGTGGTATTTGTAGCAAGTCAAACTTTAATTTTATCACAAAAAGGCGAAGATGTGTTTGTATATTAAGTTTGGTTTGTGTGTTACAAGCCCCACTGAAAGAAAAAATTCGTTTTCTGCAGACAATATCATGATTATTGCGAATAACTGAAAAACTCTTGAAAAATGCAAGACGGCACTATCTGGCCCTTTCTTAAACCAATTTTGCGTCAACTATGTAGGTATATACAGAGAATGAGAGCGTGGGCGATGCCATACAAAAGCGACCATATTATTTAGTTTCCTCTCGACAGTGTTCATTTTTATATCCCCCCTGAGGATCCACATTTCAAAGGTCCTCGAGAAAGATTGGCAGAGTCAAAATGATAATGTTTTGCATTAAAAAGGGAGAAGTCGCCCCGGAAAGGATAGAACTCCGTGCCCGGGGGCGAATAATTACGGACGATTTGGCGAGTAAAGAATACAAATAAAAAGGGGTCCCCTCAAGCGTATGTTTGCTTTCAACCATTGTGATGGAGCTATATTAAAAATGTCGGGCTTTGGCGCTCTTCTTTTCCGGAGCCGTAATCAGGCTGTTAATTTTTGAATTGCTTTCGCTGAGTGCTTCGTTAAAAGGAAAAAGTTATCTTATTAAGTCAGATTTTACTCTTGTTTAAGAGAAATGAGTTTTTTACTTTTTCTGGTCCTTCATTTTGTTGTACATTTCAATCCGCTATCACTTCAAGCGTCGCACATGACTGCGGTTAGGTATCAAAAATAATACTTTGTGTCTTCTAACACGCAAATTGATGACAAAATAATTCATATAAAAAGGTGGCAAATAAATTTTCTCCCAATCCCAATATTAACGCCCAACTTAGTCGCCATTATTCGGAATTATGTTCTTAGTGCCTACTTTAATCCAGAGCGGTCCTATAAGCGCCGCCGCTTCTCCCGGAATTTCCCACCCAAATGATTTGCGAATTTGTTTTCTTTCCCCCCTTCCCCAATTAAAGGGTTTGAAACAAGCGAAAAGTGTCTAAATTAATTAGGGCTCTCGACCGTTCAGGTGCGAAATATATTCGCTTTCATGGGGATTTTTAAGCCTCTGCTATTAAAAAAAAAACTTTCCCAGAACTTATTACTGTTTTATTAACACGAATTTTGTTTGGATTGCGATACCTCCGTATACTTTTCAGGTGGGATAACGCTAATTAAGGCTATAGCTGCTTCTTTTTCAATTTCGTTCGGTCCCTAAAGGGCAGTTTATCAGTGCCCCGGCACTTTTATCGGGGAGGTTTCGTATTCCTTCCGACACAACTATAAATAATACTGCAGAGCACAGTGTTTATCCCTTATGTACCGGAAGTTTGCTTTATGTTGGCGGCTTGCCAAAGGTAATATAGATTTTAAATTGCAAACCTGACCTATCGTCCTAAAGCATTATCCATCTTGCGTCCAGAAGTCCATACGTAGGTGATTACGAAAGCTATAAAAGCCGTTTTATTAGGCGTAAAACTGGCGTAAATTCAATAATAGTCTACAAAATTATTTTTTTTTAATAATCGGTGTCCCAATTCTAGCATTTATCAGAATATAGTACCATCATTGAGTTAAACTGATAAAAAAAACTTCATTGGTTCTTAAGGTTTTCCAAGATGTTTCTTACTGCGAACAAAAATAGTTTAATAGCTCTTCCTAGGTTGCGTTTTGTGTTTCAGAAACCTATTTTAGATATAGTATACCTATAATAGAAAAAAAAGACAAATGCAATAAGGATGTTTAATAGAAACCTATTCGTGCCTCAACAAGAGATATAGATAGATAGATACTTTATTAATCTACATTATCACATATAGGATATAAGATACGTCACAATATTTTAACTTAATTATTAATAGATAACTCCTAAATCTATGAGGCGGAAAGTTCATTTTTTACTACTTACTTTTGGGTGAAGCCTCAATAATTATTAATGTTGAGAAATTAAAGTTTAAAAATTCTTCAATATTGTAGAAGGCATTTCTTAAAAGTACATGTTTAATATCTCTACAATAACTGTTTGGATTTAGTGTTCTAAAACGTGTTGGAAGTTTGTTATACAAGATTGAACCAATATAGTATGGATTTGACTTATACAATTCTCTTCTATAATAATCCAATAGAAGATCACAGCCATGTCTCGTCTCGTGATTGTGACAGTAGTTTAGAGCTTTTAGCTTATGTAAGTTTACTTTGATATGTATTAAATTTTTCAGGATAAGTATAGATGGTAGAGTCAGGATTAATTCTTGGATAAAAGTAGCTTTGCAGGACGCACAATACTTTAAGCCGAACATATTTCTGATACACCTCTTTTGAATAACGAATGCACGCTGTGAGGCAGATGAAGAATCCCAAAGTATAATACCATATCTAAAAATTGATTCAATGTTGGAAAAATAGAATGATTTTAATACATGCTTGCTGAGTATAGACCTCCATCATTGCAAAGCACTGCTTTGCACTTTTTTTTGCAAACTGAGTGAACGTGGTCCTTCTAGTTCAGTGACATGTCTATATGGATACCCAGTAATTTAGGATCCGTTTTCGACAAGCTTTTTTGAGTGGCATGCAAACAGTGTAGTCAGACATACCGAATTTTCTGAGCTTATACGGGAAGAATCGACAATTCAATATCGTTTGTTCTTTTAGGATGATATATCCTCGTTAAAACAATATTTTTCTATTATTATTCGCATTTTATTAACATTATCTTTAGTTTTTATAACTTATAACGAAACGTAAGAACGGCAACTCTGTTCTACTGCTACCGCAGCCAGTTTATCAATTATTTTTGTTTATTATATTACACTTTTTGTGAGTTAGCATAATCAGTTAGTATAATAACTCTACCAAGTTGCTAGTAGGAAGAAAACAGTTGTTTGGCACTCAGAAGGCTTTTTCTAGGCATTCAAATTCGTTGAAAGCCCTGATTTTTATATATTTTTAAAAGAACAACTGTTCAAGCTGGAACAATTAAATATACTCAATTTTAGCTGAGATAACTATTGTTTAGGTCTCACAGGGCTTTTTCCTCCGGAGTTTGAGCAACGCATTGAAAACTCTTCTACGGTAAACACTTTCTGAGGAAAGCAACTCATAAAGCTCAATTTTTTGTTACAATTACCTTGGATTCAGGAGGTATTTTCCAGAATTTTTACGTCGTTGTTGACGTTCTGTTAAACCGCTGAATCCCATTGTTTTTGAAGAAGAAGCTTTCTGTCCGTACCAGCCAAGGTTTCGCCAATGTTTACAAACAAAAACCACCAAATTCTACCGAAAGTGAAAATTCTCTTTTTTCGCTTGACACTGCAATTACGCTATTACCGCAATCTCAATGCTTAAAACAGTTAGTCACAGAACACCATTCGCATTATTTTCATATGTCAGCACTTTTTAAGGGATGTTAAGCCGTTAATCTGAGATTTTCATCCAGTTTACAATATACCTACTAATACCCAATATATATTCAAAAGAAACTAGGTAGAGAATATCTTAAAACATTTGAAATAGTCCAAAACAAGTTCCAATCAAAGTTCAACCGAAAGCACATTAGATGGCATACCAATCGCGTTCAATATTCCAAAATTATATGATTTTTCCTTACTAACCCTATGGAAGAAAGAAGGAGTAAGGTATTACCAAATTGAAGTACCAAGCGCGATTGTTATCCCATCTTTAAAAAAATACATCTTTTAAAAGAATAGCCCTTCTCAGTAAGAAGACTCTTGAAATCACTTTTTTTTTTGTAATAATGCTATTAGCGTAATCGTTCTACAAAATTGGTTCTAGGAAGAAAACACCTGTTTTAGACTCAAGACAGATTCTCAGATTTTTTAAAGAACAAATCTTCAAGCTGGAAGATTAAGTCTTCCAGCTTAATTAAAAAAAGTAAAATTTTGGCTTAGGTAACCTTTGCTTAGGTCTTAGAGGGCTTCTTCCTCTGGAATTTGAGCTTCTCAAGAATTAACGTTCTAAGCAAGATAACTCATAAAGCTCGTGTTTTTGTTACACATACTTTAGACTCAGAAGGCTTCCTCAAGACTTGCGTCCTTATTGGCGTTCTTTTAAACCATTGAATTTCAGATCTTTAAAGAAAAAGCTTAATGTCCCTATCAGCTAGAGCTCTAAATAGAAGAATAGACTTTGTAAGCAAGAAGATTTCTTTTTGTGCAAGAAGATTCTTAAAAGCCATATGTTTGTAATAGTGCCATTAGTATAATTTCCAAACCATAGTACGAAATTGCTACTAGGAGAAAAATGGCAGCTTTTGACAAATTTTTTTCTAGACGAAGTTTGTTTGAGTCAGCGATTCTGAGATTGACTTAGGTCCGGTTGTATAAGTTGATTTTAAATACAGGAGCTCCTCTTAAATCGCAAATTGGCGTAATGATCGTTGTATAAGTTCGTTTTAAAATGTAAATCAGACTTTAACTTTATGTTAAGATATGATGTAGATGAAGCAGGACTTAAGCTTTAGAGGTCGGCTTTAATTTAAGAAAATTAACAGTTTTGTCACTTTAAATGTTTGTGTTAGTGTTAAAAATTGAAATGAATATTTTTGATTTTTTTTTAAGATATAGAGATAGCTACTTGCACAACTTTCCTCATAAAGTTGATCTAAGGTGGACTTAAAATTTTCCATACGGAATACATCGCTGTCAAGCGATCTGTCACTTACCAATTGTTTGGCAGCAATACATTTTATATGGAAAACTTTAAGGTTTACCTTAGCTGAAGACTTTACGGGGAAAGTGTGCAAATGGCACGTAATATCGGACGACGAGGATAATGTAGATATACTTCTTACAAACGACATTTGCCCTCACAATTTGACATCCATCTTTTCTTGAATTTAAGCTTTACTTATACAACGTACATCCACGTAGATCAGAAATTTCGATGTTAGTTTTGAATGAAAGTTAGTTTTAAACCGAATTTTAAAAACAAATTTAAATCTGTATTTAAAATTAACCTATACAATTGGGTCCTTAAAGAACAAAACACCCATCAGAAACATTAAAAAAAAAGATAAAAAATATTATATTTTGGCGTAAGAGGAAGCCTTTGTTTAGGTCTCAAACATTAACCTTCGTTGTAAACGTTTTTTGAGACCTTTGAGCAAGACGACCAATAAAACTATTCTTTTTGATAAACACCTTGGATTCCGAAGACTTTTGTGGTTTATTGTAGAATTTGATGTTCTTTTGAACCATTGATTCTCAGGTTTTTGAAAAAGAAGAGTTTGAGAAATGCGTTTTAGATGCGTTTTCTAGGTCTTCTAGAAAAGTTCATCTTATGATCCAAGAAGATTTTTGAAACTCAACTGGAAAAGAAGGAACTGGAAGCTGGAAAACTAAATAATAACTTAAGTTTTGGCTTAAAAATCTTTTTGTTTAGGCCACAGAAGGCTTTTTCCATCAGAGTATAAGTACCCGTTGTAAGCCTTTTTTGGAGACTAAACCTTCAGAGCAAAAAGACTCATAACATTTTTGAAAGAGATTTTGGATGAGCAGCTTCTTGTTTATGCCTCTGAAAGCTTTATCTATAGTTTTAAAATCCATTTCAGTTTCCTTCCTTCCATGTCATTCTAAGCCAAAACTCGAGTTTTGGCTTAGAATCAAGTTGTATTGTATTGTATTCAATGTGAGTGACTTATACAGTCCACCGCGATCTGCGACTCACTCGAAGTGTTACCAGCAAGGTTTGCTCCTGTTAGCTCCACTAGTTGTGATCCGTTATGCCCAGACCCTCAACGAATCTGATGGTTCTCTCGGGCAACACTCCGTTTGCATCTCGATGTCCAATGATCGTGTTTCCGAACAGACACTAGAGGATTAGCGCCAGGCCACCCACCTTACGGCATCAGCCCTTCCTCATCCCACCACCCATCAAAATCACCCCCAAGAGAGCGAAGCGCCCCTCTTCCCTTCCAAAAAACCACCCCATGAAACCACCGTACACCTCCCGCTTCATACGGAGACCCCCCCAAATGGCAACACCCCCCCCAGCCATTCCTTTTATTTCAACATACTTAGAGCTATACATCCTATGCAACCACATCCTCCATAACCTTCAACATAATTACAATTCAAGTATATAACCAACTCCTCAATCCTCTACCACCTCATCCGCCCACTCATTAAGCTTATTAATCACGTGTCCCTGTTTTATCCCACCCTGACGAAGGTGAAACGATACCCAATCTCCAGATATACCTTCTATTTCCCTTCTGACCAACAACCTGTCTGCCCTCGCGCAAATCTCCCTTATATGGTGAATTGTTTCCAGTCCACCACCACACCGACACCCCCCATCACCCCCTCCCTCAGCCTAAATCTAACCAAATAACCCGCAAAGTTCCCATGACCCGTCACCCACTGAAAGGCTTTAAAGGTAAGGTTCAACCTCTCTGTACCTACCTCCCTAACTAAATAGGTCTCCCTACCCTTAGAACTTTGCTCCCACTGCCTCTGCCACAGTTGTAAAATTCACTCTTTATTCTCCATCCTCAGTATCTTCTTGTCCCACAACCTACAACGCTGCCTACTCTCACCCACCTCACCCATCCTTGCCAAATCTGCCATAGCATGCGCCCTCTTTTTTCCTTCCACGTCTCTATTCGCCCAGCGAACCACCACTTCCACACCAAAATTTACCCACTTCCTCCTAAACTTACCCCTTATATTCCCGATCACTCTATGATCGGAGCTATCCCCAATCACCAACGTAACCGCTCCCATATTGTCGCTATTTGTAAATACCTTCATACCTCCCTCCACCACCCGTTCATACAACCAACCTTCCACCCTGTCAATCATATATGAAATCCCTGTGAGTTCCGCCTCCACCGTAGTTTCCTGACCCCTTATCTTCATTACCCCCTCTATATCTACATTTACCAATTACTTCCTCTGAATCGCCCAGCCTAAAACCGCTCTACCCTCCCTCTCACTCGCATCCACATACACCTCCATTCTCTCTCCCTCATTCTCCCTTATGTACCCCCCATTTCTATAGGGCACAAACAGTTTCTTACCCTTTCTCATTCTCCTTTCTTCCTTCATATCCATATTCACTCCCCACCCTTCTGTTGACAGTCTCGCCTGCAGAGCTAGCGGGGGTGTATCACTACCCGTGAGTCCGTGCTTCTAACACCCCATAGCTCTACCTCATACAATATCGCTCCCACCACCACTCTTTCATACAGGGCCTTTGCCCATCTTTATTTATATCCCTTCCCCTGCGACAAAACCCTATAATTTTTCCCCACCAATTCCCCACTTCTCTTCCTAATCCCCTTAACATGCTTAATATAATTCCACTTTTTATCTATTACAAACCCCAGTACCTTTACCTCTCCCGCACATTCCACTCTATCCTCACCCAATCTAGCCACTGGAGGCCTAATAATTCCCCCCTTTCCATAAACATCACCCCCCGTCTTGCCAGGATTGTATTTCATCCTGGCTCGATCCTCCCATTCCACACATACATCCCATATCCTATCCCATTTCCTATCTATCTCTTTAACCGATTTTCCCGCAACCACCACCACTTGGTCATCCGCATAGGCTAAGCCCACACTACCCTCCTCCCGGCCGACTGACACCGTGTGGTGGCCATTCGCATCACATCCCAGTATTTGCTGGGTAAATTTTATTGTTTAGCGCTCAGAACGTGCCTGGATTTTGAGCTACTAGTTATATATATTTTTGAAGAATAAACCAAAGAAGATATAAGAGTCATAAACTAATTTTTTGCGACAATGACCTTAGCATATCAGCCACTCTTATTCACAGAAAAAGCCTGTTCCAGGCTCAAAAGCCTCCTGCGCAAGCGTCTTTCACGTGTGTCTTAGGTGGTGCTTCTGAGACATTTTGAAGAAGAAAATTTTTGAGTTGTAATTTATTTTTTTGCTTCCAAGTTTTGGTGTAATATAGTTAAATAAATGCATTCATATATTTATCTATTTGTTAATTTTACAACATAGTTAACGTTAATGTTAACTAACTGAATAGAGGAATTTTAATAAACAGGATAAAAAGGAAACAAAATAATAAATAACGATTGTTGGAAGAAATGTTCTAACCGTCCAAAGTCAACCAACTAATAATTAACCGTTAGACCAAATCAAAGCTCACGTTGAATGCGTCTTACTTTTATCTACATGAACATTTGGCTACATATATCAGGGATTCATTGAATGGAGCGGAAAATATTAAAGGCGAGCAAACTGATATTCTTTAATCAAGAAAGGGGGAGTCGAAAATATCAAACTTCGCGCGATTTTTTGGTTCATTTGACAATGAAACTTTACCTTAATAAACGTTACGACAACTCGGGGCAAGATGCAATAAAAGACCCCAGCCAAGAATGGCGGCCCAATTAGCATTCTAAGAGCCTAATTTACCGAAATAAATTGAAAATATTTATGAACGTGCTGGAATCCCCTGTTTAACTTTTCGGCAATTAAAGAATCTCTGCATTGGTTTAAGCAAAAACTTTAAAAGTCTCAATGCGACGATACACTTAAACGTGCAACAATGTAGCCTTATCCTACGGGCTGCGCCAAACTTTCCTGCCGACTCGCGACTTTATAGTTGAAAATTTTTGCGGGATTAATTCGCGCATAACTCCTCGCAATAATGCCGCTCTATCTGGTGCCTCAAGGATTCATTTTCATTAGCCTTAATCAAATTAAAGAGGGTTATTCTCAATTACCGCGAGAGATTTGGATAGAGTCATCCACAATTTTATTAGGGCATAAAGCAGTTGAGCGCCGTTATTACGCTTTAATGGCGGATTTATTATTGTGTGTGCGTATACGATACAAAATCCGCTTTGAAATAAGGCTTTCGGCTGGATTAGCAACATAAAGCTATTTGTAATGGGCTGCTTTCATGGAGGGTAGTTTCGCAGTTCCGGGTAGAAGGAGGAGTGTGAACATTAATTTGATTCTGTAAACATTTCTAATCCACTAATCAATTGCTTTATTACTTGCAATGACGAGTTTCAGCAACAACAACAATCACCCTGTGTGGTAAGCGATTAAGAAGAACAAAATTACCTTACACAATCTAAGTTCAATTTAATATAAAACTAAAGCCGTAAACCCTACACAGAAAGCAGCTTAAACTACCTCAAATTTCACACATTGAGTTTATTTATACAGGCAAAGTTCCACATCACATACACGCACATACATAGTCGAAAAGTTTAGTTCTGCTTTAAACTAAGCCATAACAGTTATTAATAAAATTACGGCCGGATCCCTCTTCCTATATATTCATTTGCCCCTAATACGGCCTCTGGTAATAAGGTTATTTGTTTAATGGCAGTGGAATTTAGAGACTCTAGAGGACGTTATTGTGCCCCCTTTTGGGTCCAGGTTAGAGAGTTACTATGTAATGTGTCACTGTAAAGAACAGAAAAGTTTTTATAAAAATATTTATTGTTTATTTATTTTCTCCCACCTTTACCATTTCTTCAAGGAGTTTAATACTGAACTAAAATCACCAAATACGTGGCCAAGGTCAACAATGCCTGTAAAGATCAAGCTATATCAAGGTTAGCAAACTATATTAAGCCCCTACCGATTTGAGTAAGGTTACATCAACTGGAAATACATCTACGGCTGAAAAACGTATTGGGCAGTGATTAACTTGCATACTCAATAAATGAAGCTAAAACAGGGAATTTAGTAATAATACAAAAAGTGCCACCGCTAATCTCTTACATGCTCCTCAAACGTAAGGTCATAATGAAACCCAACGTTAACTTTCCGAAGACCGTCATACAGCTTCTCAGCTTCCTTCACAGTGTTTACAGCTGGAATTACGATCGCCACCAAAAATGCAGCTCCCATAAATAACTCAAAAATAATATGCAAATCTTCGTGCAAGTTCCTCTGGTTAATCTTGCTCAGATAGTACATATCGTACAGCATTAGCACCATTATCAGTGGTACCAAAAACAGGATTTGCCACTCGAACAATTCATTCAAATTCCTTGTGTCTCTTAGCAGTTTGTTGTAGACCATGTAAGTGTTCCCTATAACTTTCTTTCTTAAGTATTTGGGCTGTATGATGGTGGTGTTTGTTATGGTACGCAGATAATGGCTCAAGAGATTGAAATAAGTTTTGAGAATCACGTGATAGATGTACCATTGAATATTTACTAGGGCGATAATCTGTTGCACAAAAAAGTGCACGAAGATGTTGAATACCTTGATCACGTTCCAAGAGCGTTGTTCTGGAAGTAAAAGAGAAAGTTTCGTCCAAAATCTTATTAAATGAGTTTAGCTGTAGACCATTCACTTATTAATGACATCAAGTAAACGTTGAAAATTAAACTTGACATGTTTATCGTATCTTCTCAACATGTGCTGAAAGGAGATAGGTATAAAAAAAAATAAGGGAATGGGTGAGTAAAGTTTCAATAATCTAGCAAACACTGAGCTCCCGCTTCAGAAATACCAATAAATCAATATTTTTCTTAATTAAATTCTTAACAGAAGATGGACCATGCCCACCAGAAATCATGTAAACTAAACAGCAATTTTAATATTGGACTGTGAAGGCTTTCACGGCCGGACGAAACACAATCTAAAGGTCTCCGGGTTTTGAAGCCATGGTCCAATGGAATTTATTCCTGACGTTTTGTTTACAGCCGCGGCAGACATTATCAAAGGCGATGAGACAATGTGCGAAGTGGTCTCCCGTGTTTCCCGACGTTAACTGATTCGACTGTGGTGAGCTCCGTGGTATTTATTCCTTCGCCGTTGCGCTGCAGTGGAGGGACTGGGGTGGGAGCAGTGGAGGCGCGGGGTTTGGGCGCACTTGAAGTATGTCGTAGAACTCGCTTCCAGTCTGAATTTAGAAAAGTAATTTTCTCCTTCCTGTTGAAATTGTTGTGGCGTTTAAAGATCTCAATGATTTCCCTTCTTGGTCTCGGATAGAAACGCTGTGATGAAAAGACCTCGTTGAAAAGGATGTCGTGACCTTCGGAGAGAGCGTGCTCTGCTACTGCTGACTTTCGTGTTTGTCCCAGCCTGCAAGTCCTCTTGTGTTTCGTAAGCGTCGTGTTGACAATGCGTTTTGTGCTGCCAACGTATACTGAGCCACAGGAGCATGGAACTCAGTAAATTCCGGGTGCAGATAGGGGATCTCTGCGGTCTTGGGCCAATCTCAAGTTAGGTTGTATTGTACGAGTGGGTTTATAGATAGTTTCAACATTGTGCTTTTCCAGAAACCTGCCAATCCTGTCCGTTACTTTGTGGATGCATGGTAGACTAGTCTAACCGCGATTTTCTTCATCTTCTTCCGTTGTTCCTTCCTGGCGCAATATATTCCTTGGCCGGACGACCCTATCGAACTTGTACTTGCTGTATTCATTCCAACCAAAGGCTCTTTCCAGATGCTATATTTTCCATTTCCAATCAGCCGGTTCACACATTCTCTTCTATCTCCTCTATCGGTCAGTGTTGGTTGGTTTTCTATAAACTGAGTGGGAGCGGGAAGTTCCGTAGCTGCAATATTTTCGGAGATAGGCCCCTCGGAGGTCGATTTTTAGGCACTTCTAGAATCGCGTTTTTGGACCATTTTTAAAAAAGTCTCTTTAGATTTTGATTAAATTCGAATTGAGCTTGTTATGTTCTCAGGGGATTGCAACCGTGACATTTCGATCAAAAACAATAAAAAAAAAATTAACAAATTTTTTTTGAAAATCTCCAAAGTAACTTGAGAACGCCTGGACCGATTCGAGTGAATCCAACTGTGTTGTCCTCTTCTCGATGTCCTCTTCCACATCCCACTATCGGAAGTTCCGTAGGTGCAACAATTCCGGAGGTAGACCCCTTCGGAGGTCGATTTTTAGGCACTTTTAGAATCGGTGTTTGGACAATTTTTAAAAAAACCTCTTTAGAGTTTAATTCCATTCGAATTGAGTTTGTTATGTTCTTAAGGGATTGCAAACGTGCCATTCCGATCAAAAACAGCAATAAAAAATTTCCGAAAATTGATTCGATTCGATTGAAAATATCCAAGGGGGGGGGGGGTATTACGACTTTTTTCTCAATTCTCAACTTTGACCGCCTGTAACTTGAGAACGCCTGGACCGATTAGAGTGAATCCAACTGTGTTGTCCTCTTCTCGATGTCCTCTTTCACCTCCCACCATCACCAAGTTCCGTGGGTGCAATATTTACGGAGATAGACCCCTTCGGAGGTCGATTTTTAGGCACTTTTAGTGTCGCGTTTTCGGACCATTTTTAAAAAATAGTTCTTTAGAGGTTAATTTTATTTGAAGACCACTGTTAGACTATGAACAGGAAAAGTAGAACGTTAGGTCACTGTCATCAGTATTGAAAAGTGCCACGGAAGGTCACGACAGCGGTTCTATCCGAGACTAACGAGAGAGGCCATTGTGATCCTTAAACACGACAACAATTTCAACAGGAAGGAAGAAATTACGCTTCTAAATGCAGACTGGAAACGAGTTCTACAACATAGGTAATTCAAGTTGGCCGAAATCCCGCGCCACCACTATCCCCACCCCAGTCCCTTCACTGCAGCGCGACGGCAGGGGAATAAATACCACGGAGCTCACCACAGTCGAATTAGTCAACGTCGGAAAGCACGGGAGATCAATTCGTCCATGGCCTCATCGCCTTTGATAATGTCAGCCGCAGCTATGGATGAAACGTCAGGCAGAAATTCCATTGGACCACGGCTTCAAAGCCCTTTAAATGTAACTTATTTCGTCCGAAAATGCATATTTAGAATCCTTGAAGAAACTCAGGTTAGATAGATAGAGAATATGACTCGAAGCGTCTAAATGTGCAATTCGGTGTATTTTTTTTCGAAAAATTTTGCCTTTTTTGATTAAAAGTGACTCAAAATGGTTTACAATGCAAATAAGGAGTTTTTCAAGGAATTCAGATAATATAAAATTTTAAAAAGATATATTGTCGATCTATAAGTCTGATAATTTTTGGGAAATTGAATTTAGCACAAATTCAGACAAAACTACCTCAATTACTCTAATTATGTAGTTGCCTTTAGTAAAACTACTTTCTTGTGCCAAAATAAGTGAAATTTAACTCAAAATTGAAATTTGATGTTTTATAAGAAAGTGAGGTTAGGATTAACTACCAAAAATAACGCGCCCGAGTTATCCGCGTTAGGGATAATGTCAGGGGTCAGCCCAACCTTAGTGCAATGGTAGGGCCTCATCCTGGGGGAACCGCCTTATTGGTCAGGGTAACCCCTACAACCAGGACCGGTGAAAAATGACTCAAAGCTTGTAAAAATACAATTTTGAATTGTTTGGAGTATTTCAGACTGGGGTTGTGGCCAAAATAGGTTAAAAGGGACTAAAAGCGTTTAAAAATACAACTAATAGCTTTTGAAAAAAAAATCACGTTAGGATTAATGTCAAAATCGGTTAAAAATAACTAATTGTGTCTAAAAATGCAAATTTAAGTTCTTAGAAAAACTGAGGTTAGGATGAAGGCTAAAATCGGTTAGAAATGACTCAAAGCGCCGGGTAACAACTAAGGCTAAAAGCATTTAAAAATGATTCTGAACGTTTCGAAATGGAAATATGGAGCTTTTCAAGAAACTCAGATAAAACATTAGACTAAAATCGTTTAAATATGACTCCAATCGTTTCAAAACGCTTTGAGTCATTTCTAAACATATTTTTTTTCATACCACACAATTTTATTTTATTATTTCTCTTCTTACCATAATCCACAATTAGAAGATAAACATAAACACTCCCCGCTACAGTAATAACTAAAACAGCGCAGCATATGGTCCTCCTTAATTTTCCATAAGGCACACCTCTTTTAAGCAGATTTCCAAACGTCTTGTCTAGCAACATGCAATTATTCAAAAACTCTGCACAGTTCCTTCTTTTAAAATTCGCTAGAATTATGCACAATATGCATATGGGTTGTTTGGAGGAATACCATATGGTGTGCAAGGTGTCCATGGTCAAGCCCAGTGAGATATACAGGTCTCTATAGAAAAAATGATCAAAAATGGGAAATACCAGCGAAAACACTATAAGAAAAATGAATCTTAGGATCAGAAATAGGTCAAACTTGATGTAAAGAAATTTTCCATTATGTACTTTGTATGGGCACATAAGGTACAGTTTTGAGAAATATTCCAGAGGTCTTAAAGACTTGCAGATGTCCATGGTTTTGGTGTGACTATTACATTTAAAATGTGTTTCAAATGAGCTGTCAAATTCATTTCTTCTTAACGAACCTAGTTTGTCAACTTAATCGACAGCTCCATCGCCCTTAATCACACCAACCCCCATTTTTCGTGCCGACTATTGCAAATGGTCATATTTTATCAATTTAATTTCCCATATTTCAGGGGAGAAAATATGGACTGGCCTCAGTAAAGCCGGAAGCAAAGGTCTTAAAACTGTTATAGTTTGGTAACTTAAGGACATTATTTTTACGGCCACTCTGTGTAGGGACATCAATTTTGCTAAATCGATTGCAACGCGAAATGACCCGCCATATACCAGAGACTCAATAAGCAAAATTTATTGAAAATTGACATTAAGAATATGAGGAATTCTATAGATGTTCTTTTGGGGTCTATTATTGGGTGTTATCGGGGGTCTTAACGGGTGTTATTTCGTAATACAAGTTGATAAAACTAAAGGGAATATAGAGAATGTAGGGTAGATTTTTCGGAGCCCCGGTATTTGTTTTCCCTTTGCGCTTTCGACTTCCATAATTCACTTGCCGGCCAAAAGTCCTGCTGACAACATAAAACAGGAGAAAAAGTGTCAGTAATGGCCGCCCAGGGCGTTTTATGAAGGGTCCATACATCTTCGCGAGGGCCGAAATAACTTGTTCCCTACCAAAATTTATCAAAAGCCTCATCGCGTTTTTGTGTTGTTCTGTAGAGCATTATAATACGTTAGTAAAAATCTAAATTTACTATATACTTTTGCCAGAAATAATCTTAAAAGTGAGGTTGTTGTCTGAGGGGGGGATATTTGAGTTAAAGCATTAAGTATGCTGTAAAAATAGGTCCCAAGTTCGGCGCCAATATTTCATCACGGTTACGTTTGGCAATCTGCTGGGCTAAAGAGAGTTTTAAAAAAAGGGCTGCAAGGTTTCTAATTAGCTTTTTAGATTTTACCACATCTCTGTCGTTTCGTTGTTATATCAATTTAAAAAAAAAGTACAGGTGCGGTCAAAGTTAACTAAAGGTAAGAAAGGCTGACTGTAACTAGAACTATATCTTTATTCAAACGAAAATGAGTTGCTAAGAGATAAAAAGCGAAGATGGCACAAAGGTTTTTCTGCAATCACCATTAAGATTTAAGGTTATTGATCACCTTAACATAGCCTTATTTTTATTGGCTGCACTAGTTTACTTTCATCCTTTAAATTTCGCTTGAGTTGTGAAAGGAAAGACAACACTTGTGATGAACCAATAGGTATCCCCTTGATAATATTTTTTGTATGTATATCTGTAATTTTTGTACCAAGATACCTGACAACCGTGATCTCTATTCAAGTAAGCCGTTTACTTCAGTAGAGTTCGTATTTTTTTGTGGAGCTGTAGTACTCCTGGGCTCTGTAGTACACTTGGCCCTGTCCATATTTGCTGGGTCATAGGTGGCCACACAAAAAACTTGAAATTAATATACGAAGCCGTTTTCTAGATATTTCTAAGGTACCATTACCGAGAATCACTCTGTAGATTCCGCAAAGCTCTTAGAATTTCTGTTTCATGTTGGTGTTTTGATGTAGTTTATAGCCTTTAACGGAATCGCCAGACAGGGTTTCCCATCCTTTGTTTTCTCAATAAAAATGCAAGGACGGGAATACACGCAGAACCGTCTAAAAACGCTGTCAGTCTCACTACAGTTTTCATTCATGAAGAGTTTTACTTGAAAATTATTTTCTTTTTGAAAATCATATTTTACTATAAGTATTTTGTTGAAGAAAACAAACAAAAATCCTTAGGAATCAAATGTGTGACACACTCCCACGGGGTGGGAACGCAACAACAGGGGCCTCAGCGATACCACCAGTACTTTTCCTACATCTACCATTAAAATCTGGAAGATATCATATTCCCATAACGTCATTGGATATTAAACACCGGGCACGAAATAGCTATTTATGTAACCAGTTACGATAAATCCGATTTTGTGTGTCAACGAATGAATGTTTCGCAATTTGAATGAGATACACAAAAAAGGCTTTTCGTTACGTGTTTCATACATTTTTTTTTTCTAATTTTAACTACAAATACCTACTTAGAGAGAGTTATTATTATTAAACTTCAATATTTACTTTTAAACCACTTTGTATCTACTTAATACCGTAAAACTTTAGCAACTGTGTGCCAAAACCGAAACCTGCAGCTGGTGATAAAACGAACTTTTCATTGAAACTCAACGGCCCACTACTGTGGCTACAGAAGAAAGGGGAGGCAGTGAAGCACCATCTGAAGTTACTCGTCCTCCACAAGAAATTGAAACACAGCGTCCTCAAGAATCTGAAGCACAGACTCCTCACGAAGTTGAAACTCAGCATCCTACTAATGTGGCTACAGAAGAAACGGGAGGCAGTGAAGCACCATCTGAAGTTACCAAGCCAGAGTTGCCAAGCGAAGAGCAAAAGACTGCCCAAATTGACGAGGCTGCCACAACCGAATTGCCTAGTGAAGAAGAAAATGAAATCGAACTTGACGACATCCATTCGCCTGGGCCTAAAATTGAAGAGCACGTTAGCGAAGCTGGCGTTTCGGAAACTACCAAACCTTTACAACAACTGCCCATTACAATACCATCTAGGATTGGAGAAATTCCAAAAGAAGAAGCAGCAACCGAAGAACAAATCACCGAAAAGCCAGTGGTGCCTGAAGTGTGTACTTCAGAAACTGAGTGTGCCCCGGGAATTATTCCTTCGGTGCCCAAAGTTCAGCCCCTACCCTCAACTAGCCTTCCGAGGCGACATTAATTTCACCCCCAGAAGAAGGAACCGAGCCTAGTGAAGGGACCACTGAAAGCAACAAGATTCCTGAAGAACCGACCGAAGAAACAAACGAACTTCCTGAAAGCGGTACTGAGGCAGTGGCTGGTTGAGTTACCGAAGTTGCTCCAGAGATTCCATCAACCGAAGGTTGCGGTGCGGAAATCTCTACAGAGCCATCTCGCAAAGAAGAAGGTTCCGGTGAAGAACCTCAAGAAGGCAGCGAAGCTACGCCGACAGAATCTCATGACGTTACAGAACCTGAAGTGGCAACTCAGTCTTCCAGTTCCACCGAGCGACTATCTGAACAAACTACTGGAGTGCCAGAAGTTCACCCCACAAAGCCTCAATTGTCTGAAACCACAGAATATCCAGAGAAAACCATGTTGCCCGACTGAGAAATTTCTGGTGAGGGCAGCTGCTTGATGGATGGACTAACTTACAAGAGCAACAGAGCAGTTCCTCCGGTTAATCACTGCCAGGCGACATGCAGCTGACACATCTGCATGTCGCCTGGTCGTTTCTGCGATTTTGCGATGCGATTCGATCGAGTGTCTCAGGCTCTCTATTCTTTAAAATGGGTACCGGATCGTCGTTACCTCCCCCGAAGGGTCCTATGCTGATTTACTCACTGAATGGGGGCTTCCAAAAATATGGGGGGGGGTCTATATTTAAAATAAGAAGATGGGATTCAAGTAAACTTCTATTTTCTGTGCCTTAAAATTACCCTAACTACTTAACTGAAATCACTAATATGAAAACAAACACCGTTATAACAAAAGGGTCTTACCTAGGTCAAATGTAGAGGAGGACCGTATCGTGCCAACCAATTTAACGTACTTCAGGGGTACTCCTATGCGTACCCGTGGCTTCTCTTAGGACTACAAGGATTTCTAGGACAAGTTTCTTCTTTGTACTCGGACGATAACAAATTATGGAAAACACTTAATTACTCTTCGACGGGTGGTCGTTCGTCTATCTGACGTAACGCCCCCAAAAGGATCAACCCGAACTTCAAAAGAATCTTGGAGTCTTGCCTACGTGCAAGCCACCGAGCAAGTCCTCGTTGCTGGCTCAAAAATCCTCGAGCTTACTTCTCTTTTTGTCAGCACTTTTTTCCAATGCATTGCAACGTTCTTTTCCATGACGTCAATCAGCGGTTCGAAGTACCCAATTGCTGAACCGCTTTCAGCTGTACGTCGAAAAACGAAAAATACTAGATCGTACGCCACCTTTTTTTTTCTGCTTTAACCCGGGCATATTTTGTTTCCGAAAAAAATGTGTATAGTTCTGTCTGTTTAGCGGGGGGGGGGGGGGGGGATGTGTGGTTGTCGTAGTGAGTATCGTTTCCTTCGAGTAGGAGTTATGGGGTAAGGTGAGTTCTAGTACCATGTACGATTAGCTCCGTCGTGTCTGTTAGTCAGTTGACCTGTGGCAATGTTTGAGTGATAGGGTCCCCTCCCCTTTTCTCCTTCTTCCAGTTTGTAGCACCAGTTGTGCTTCCTGTAGTCCCTTTGCTTTTTCCTTCTTTGTCCCTATAACTTCTAAGAAAAAAAATGTTACCTCTTGTTTTCTGTATTCTAATTTCTGGTCCTCGATTCGCCTCTGAATTCCTTTTGATAATATCTTTAACCTATTTCAGCGCCCTCTTTTTGGTGGCGTTTGATTTCGTAACTTATACTTAGCAAATTGTTTGTCCTCTCGATTACTTATTTGTTTCCTTAAATATCTATCTAATCCTAAGCCTAAGCCTAACCTTCTACGATAGTCCCTGAGGCTATATTCAGCGCAGTGTTAGCTCCTTTTGTTTGCCTAACTCTATGTAAATCTCCCTGTGGAGCCCCTTTTTATTTTATATATGCTGATCTTCTAATTTAAAGTTCATAATTATCCCAACTACTATACTATCCCCTCTTTTCGTTCTTCACTAGTCTACCAGTCTTGAATTTGATCTCGCTCTATTTCTTATTTTCCCTGCGTTAAATGAAAGTTTAGATTCTTCTTTCTTAACTTTTGTGAATAAGTCGAGGTTTTTTCTCGTTTTATTTCTACATTTAACGATCGCTATTTCTATTCCTTATTCTATCGGCCCCCTTCGCTCTTTTTTTTCTTTTTAAGTTTTTATCCTATTTTACTTGTATTTCTATCATTAACGTCTTTTAGCAATAACTCTATTTTCTATTTTTCCTACTCTCGCATAATTCTTCGCAACTTCGAATTCTTGCATAATTTGATTGACTGTGGTGGTTCCACTCTTGTTTTCCCTATTTTCATTTTAGTTTCCTGGTAGCAGTCTCTGTTTCTGGACTATCATAGTTCTATTTTCGCTTCTTTTCCTTACTCGATATAAATGCTCCTCTAATAGTTCGACTACTACGAACTCTCCTTCCCATCGTGGGTGCCACATTGTACTACCATCGCTTAAGATTTCCTCAAACGGTAATAGGATTCTCACTTTGTCCCCTACATTAATTTTTCGGTCCATCTCCTCGTCTGTATTGCTGGAATCCTTGTAGTTTACGAGCCATCCCAGGCATGTGCCATTTGCCAGTTCCACGTCTGTACCTTTTGTTATTCTTAACTCTAAGTACGATCTATCCCTTCTCACAAAGAGGTATCTGGAAATGCCTATATTGCCTAGATACGTCATTTCCTCATCTGTCAGAGGAACAAATTCACCGCCATAAACCTTATTTTCATCTATTTTTCCTTTACGTCTTAGAGCTAATACTACTTCAAGTGGTTCGCCTTCTTTGATTGTATATCTTTTTACTGCACATACTTCTATTACCTCGTGTTCTCCATTGTATTTTATTTGTTCTGTAATTATCTCTTGTTCTTTTCGACTGACTCTATATTGTTGGCTTTTGATAGGCTTTTCGTCGTTCAGCTCTATTTTATGTTTCACTAATTTTGTGCGGTCCATGTCCTTTGTAGTCTTCGCAAATACGTCTTTGTATTCATTTAATAGTTTCAGTAGTTCCCGTTTTAATTTTCCGTCCCTAAGGTGTTCTATTTCGTGATCTGCTTCTTGGATTTCGCTACTTTGCTCTTCGTTTTCTTCCAAGTAGAGCAGCATCATCTCATCGTTTTCTTGTACCCTTGCCTTCATGATATAACCCAGGGTTGTGCATTTATTTAACATTATCGGTTGTGGGCTCCTCGATTTAATGTTTATCATAGTTCTTAGTCCGGACGTGTATGGCCCGCTAGTTGTGTAAAATTTCTTAGCTAAGAATATGTCCTCTTTAGGTATAAATTCAGTGATGTTTATGCTGCGGGGGTCATGTTTCTCTGTGGCGTCTATTTTTAACTCGACGGCGATTTCCTTTCTGGGTTGAATAATATAATTTGCTGCCAATCGCAGTTTTGCGATGATACCTGAATCGTCTTTGGTACTTTCGATTTCTGACATGACATTTTTCCTCAATTTCCGGTGATTCGTTCTTCAAAGTTTTTAATCTTCGGATCATTTCTGCTAACTCTCTCTCGTCCATTTCATTTTGCTCTATATCCTTATCGGTGTTGGTATTTCTTTTCTGTCTCTGCTCTTTTTTTGGGTTCCAGGTGCACACTAATATCTCGATGTCTGTCTCTGCAAAAATGTATTTTACCATTTCAGACACTATGTCCCATTGAGGCTTGTCTAGGCCGCAACCTAATCTTGGCATCGCCAGCTTTTTCTGTTGATTAGTCTGTAAGTGGTTCTTTAGTTCGCAAAGAGATTTATAGAGGTGTTCGTAATTTGGCTTGTGGTGTGGTTGTTCTTTAGTTACCAGGTAGTACAATAATCTGCCTTTACTTTTAAGAAATGCTAATCCTCCCGTCTCTTCTTTTTGTGCACGTAGGAGTGTAACGTTGCCAAATATTTCTTTAATTCCCTTGCGATACCTCTATTCATAGCCAAGGTACACGTGGCACACAATGGCACAACGCGTAGTCCTCTCCTGTCGAAAAAATATCGATTTCTCGTTGTTCTATGACCTTTGAACTACTGAGTTTTTGCTTTTTAAATTTTTCCCAAAATAAAGCGTACTCTTTGCCGTTTGTGGGCTTTTCCTTTCCATCTTCTTTTCCATTTTATTTTCATTTCTCTTGTTTGTCATCTCGTTGAAGTTATTCGTAATTGATCTCTGGCATTCTTCGTAGTACATTTATAGTATAAATATATATAGTTTAATCCATGTGATTTGCGATTATAAGTTTCTTCATGTATCAAGCCTACTTGATTTCTGCGTGTATGTGGCTTCAACTTTGCTAATTTTATTTCATGCTTTCCTTGCTGTGTAGTTACAGTCAGCTTGTTGGTACTTAGATCTATGTTAGCTTTCACTGAGTTCAAGAATTCCATTCCTAAGATTAACGGGTATGGGGAGTTTTCGATCACTCTTGCCTCGCATCTAGTTTGGACTACTCCGATTTCCAATGTAAAGTTTGACTTACCTAGTACTGGTATGCGATGGCCTCCGGCTGATATCAAATGTCCCATATCCCGGTTGCGGTTTATGTTATGCGCTATGTCCTTTCTTATAACATTTTTCACACTTCCTGTATCTACAATCGCTTGCGTGTTCCTTCTATTATTTACTTTTACATCTAGCAGTAATGTAGTCGATTCTGTAGCTCGTCTTTCGCTTCTGGCCCCATTTATCAAGGCGACCTGGGGAAACTTTAGTTCCGTCGCCCTGACCCATTTGGGCATGCCCTATTCCATTGCATGCATAACATCTTCGTCGATTGTCTCTAGTTCTTGTTTTAGGTAGTGTACTACTACGCTCAAAAGTAATCGTTCTTGGCCGGTCATATCTGTTTTCTCTCATTTCATATCTCTCTCTGGGGCCCTCTCACGTATGTTCTCTTGAGCCCTTTCGCCATATCTGCCTCTTCTATCCTCCTGTGGTGGCTGAAATTGATTCCAGCTCGACTCTCTCATGTAGGACTCATTTCTTTTTCTCGGGTAATACTCTTGTCGTACGTTTGTCCTTTTGTAGTTCCTCGGTGATCTAAAATTTGCCTCTCTTTCCATGTAGTCTGTTTGCCCTTGTTGTGTTGCTGGTATGTTACAAATACACCTGTACTGGTGGCAAGGTTGTTGAAAAAAAAAATTGGTATTGGTGGCGAGGTTGTTGGAAAAAAAAATGACGGGAGAGATTTGTCAAAAAATTTGGTAGAAAAAGTCTCCGTCATTACATCACGACTATCGAATAACGCACCTAATTAGCAGTATTCCTGTTCGGTTCGTCTCTTGTGAGAACTCTAGTCCAGAGCCCTACCCAATCTCCTTCCAAGTCCCACTTACCCTTCTAGTGAGGTCACGGAATGAGCTCGGAAGCTTAAATAGTAGCCTGCAGGTTTGAAGACTCGCTTACGCAAGGAACTTGTGTTTCTAAAGGAAGTAATTAAATGTTAAGAAATTTTGATAGTGAAAGCTGTTAAAGTGCTACGGAACCTGAGCTTAAGAATAAAGCGTGAACATTCAAGCATAAAGTGCACGAAACCAGAAACTTGGTGAGTCATTCTTGAATTATTTTTTATTGTTTGCGATTCACATAATTACCCCCCCCCCCTCCAAGGGGAGAAAAAATTTGTTGAACTTTAATATGGTATAACCATTTTATCTTTGATCTGGACATTGAATCGATCATTGGATTTCTATTATTGTATTAGATAATAAGACGATAGTTCAGGTTATCTGTTTTTTGTGCTACCTCTGAAGGACTGAGAATTCAGGAAAAGGACAGTTATTTAATTACGAATATATAACCGTGGAATTAACAAATTAAATTTGATTTTATAGAGTTAACTATTGTTAGTAGTAGTTTAATATTTCATAAAATTCTTCTTTTCATCTCGGTACCCAAATTTCCAAGCATAATCTATTCTTTCATAAGTTGTGTTTTCATCATTTTCTATTCGATTGTGTTATTAAATTTAATTTCTATGCGGTCTAGATATTTTCTTCCCTTCAATAGTAATTTGTATTCCAGATCAAAGTACAACCAACCATCCAACAGATAAATATTTATGTTTGAATTTTGACTGAATGATTAAGAAAAAAAATATATACATACATATATTTTTTCTACTAATTCTATTAATTGTAACTCCAGCGGAAGTGCAAGTTCCGTTTCGTCGGCTTCTGAGTTTCCGGCATTCGATTACAAACTCAGTGGCATCCCTAACATTTGGTGAGTATTTTATTTCCCTTTGATTTATCTTAGGAATAAAACACTCCCGGTTTTCTGATACTACCCTATCGTTTTTTTTTATTTAACATGTCTCAAAGCTCCAGGTCTTCTCGTGATAGCGAGATATGGAAAATTGTAAATTCTTTGAACCAGCGTGTGGACGAACTATCTCGCTCACTGCCTCCAAAGAAATTACCTTCTGGAGTTCAGACACAAACCCAAATTGTTGGGCAACAAACTTTCAATTTCCTTCTACCTCGAGTTCAAGGCGAATCCAAGAAGACCGAAAAATCCGAGTCGATTCAAGGTGTTAGAGAACGCGACATGGCATCCCTGGCGGGGAAGCGCCAGTTAGAATTGGCTCAAGAGCCTCTCGGATTCCAAAACGAGCGGCAAAGGACCACTAACCAACTAAATTCGGCTCTAGAAGAGGTTGATGAACCAAAACATCAGTCGATATCTGTTTGTGGACATCAATTCCAAGATTGGTACAGTTCTTGTAGTTGGCATGGTTGGCTCAACCCCCCTAATGTTTCTGTGAGAACCAATCTATTTTCGAACCTGTTCGAAGAGCCTGGGGACAGCGTCTTAATACCCCCTCCTGCGACCTTTTCAGATACTCATAACACAAAAAACCTAGGTGTGGATTTACCAAAAACAAGTTCTGAACCCCGTAATATTCCTAAAATAATATCTCAAAATCAAAACCCTATTGAGACTTCTCCCGATTTAGGCTTGCACTTAACCATGTCCGAGTTTCTGCAGTCACAGACTGCTCTTGTTAATACAATGCAGACATTTACCTCTAAACTACCGGTTTACCCTTCAACTCACGATCTTAAATTAACCTTTTCGGGAACTGCCTACGAGAGCCCTGCCAAATTTCTGAAACTCTGTAAAGCGTATTTTAATGAAAAACGAATCTACAATCCTACTGAACAGACGGAGCTGGCTGCTCAATGCTTAAGGGATACCGCTAAAATGTGGTTCGACTCTCAAAAACATTTCTCATTTAGTTTTTCAGAATTTAGCTCTAGATTATTACGTAAATTTGATGCAATGGAAACCCTTGTGGAACTCCAAGCTAGTTTGTATGGAAAATCTCAAGGTTATAATGAGCCTGCTGAGGATTTTATTCTCAGAAAGAGAGCTCTTGCCGAACGTTTGCAAATAAAAGTTTATGATAGTGCTTTTATTCAGTTGATGGTTACCCTCCTCAAACCTTCTCTCAGATCTCGGCTTAGAAGTGTAAACTTTCATACCTTGGATCAACTAATGGAGATGGTCAATATCGTAGAGAAGAATTTTTTGGAAGAGGTGAGAGACCTTCAAACAAACCTTTCGGAGACAAGAATGTATACCCTTAACCATCAAGTAAATCCTAATTTTTCCTCAAACCGAGCCCGACCGAATAATGGAAACCCCCCGAACCGTGTGGTGAAATGTGTCATTTGCCAGGGCCCTCATTATGCCAATCATTGTCCTGATAGACGCTCCTCAAATCAGAACAACTTGCCTCGTAAGAATCACGGCCCATGAACATCTCTTAGGTGCCAACGTTGAGGTGAAGTTTCCTGAAACCAATCAGACCGAACAAATTGACGTAGTACCATCCCCAAGCGATACTAGCCAAGACCAACTACGACCCAAACGTGACGGACAAAGACATAACTGGTACAGAACGGTTTCGGAAAACTAGGTTTGGACCGACATGATCTTAACAACCGCGAGCAACCGCAAATTCATGCCGGTCCCCTTGACTTAAATAAAGTTCTCACTGGTCGACCAATTATCAAAGTTATTTTCAAAAAAAAAAAAATCAAAAGGCTCTGATCGACTCGGGGTCAGATTGTAATCTAATCTCAAGTCGCCTCATTGAGCAAGACATGAAACAGTCTCAATTTGACAAAGTCAGCCTTGCCTGTAAAGGGCAGATGGCTAATATATTGGGTGAAATAACCATGAGTCTTCACATTGGTAGTCATGATTTTAATTTGCAGTTTTTGGTCATTAAGGACCTGTTGCATGCATTCATTTTGGGAAATGAACTTTTGCTCAACGAAGATGTGGTCATAGACTTCCCTAGAGGCTGTCTTTACTTAGGGCGTCAACAGAGACAAACAGTTTTTTGGTCGCCAAAGCTAGTTGTACAAAAAAAGGATATACATTTACCGCAAGTTTTGAATGACCACCCTCCTGAACTTCGGCTTTTAGTAAACGAATTTCAGGATATCTTTGAAATTGGCTTACAACAGCCAACCACCCGAACTACAACTCACTCTATTCGTTTAACTTGTAATAAAGTCATTAACCGCAAGTGATATCCTCTATCCAGAGAGAAAGCAGATATTTTGAATGAACAAATAGAAGAAATGTTAAGGGCTGGTGTGATAGAACCAACGTCCTCCCCATACTCGGCGTCACCAGTCATTGTCTTAAAACCTGAAAAAAAACCTCGGTTTTGTATTGACTACAGACCTCTCAACGAAATTACCGAAGACGAATGTTCAACGCTCCCAAATATCCCTGACACCATCAAGTCTTTGTCGGTAACCAAATATTTTACCGTGCTGGACCTCAAGAGTGGATATTGGCAAATTCCAATGACGCCACATAGTAAACACCTTACCGCCTTTTCTACTCCTGATGGTGCAATTTATCAATTTAATGTGATGCCATTTGGGCTTAAGAATGCACCCAGCACATTCCAAAGACTAATGGTGACGGAAGTGTTGGCGGGCCCTATTCTTAAATTTACTCGAGTTTATCTCGACGACATAATCGTTTTTTCAGACACTATTGACGAACATTTAGTTAGGCTGAGAATGGTGTTTGAACGACTAAGACTGCACAACTTGAAAGCCTCCGCTGAAAAATGTCACTTATTAACTTCCAACATCGACTATCTCGGTTTTCGATTGGTGGATGGTGGCGTGACTCCTCAAACAAAACACCTAGAACAAATCGCTGCTTTTAAACCACCCCATAACAAGAAAACCCTACAATCTTTTCTAGGCACCGTAAACTGGTTACGTGAGCATGTGCCCAATATTTCCAAACTCACAGCCCCTTTAACCGAACTTCTAAAATTTCCAAAGTTTAAGTGAACTACCGAAGCCCAACAAGCCTTCTTAGATACGAAAAATGCCTTAGCCAAGGCCAAAACACTAAGCCTCCCAAACCCCGCTCTCCCATTTATCCTGCAAACGGACGCCAGCTCAGTTGGTATGGCAGCAATTTTATATCAAGAAGAAGGAACAAGAAAGTACATAATTTCTTATGCAAGTGCTAAGTTCAAACCAGCTGAGCAGCGATACCACATTAATGAACAAGAATGTTTGGCATTAGTCTGGTCGATTAACAAATACAAACACTATCTAGAGTCCACTCAGTTCGTGGTGAGACTTACATGGTTATCCAAATTTAAAAACACCAGAGCTAAATTAGCCAGGTGGTCTGTGCTACTTCAAGAGTTTAATTTTAAAATTGAACTTGTTTGGCTCTAACAATCAATTACCTGATATTTTGAGTAGACACCCTGACCCTGAAGAAGATTATGACCCTGAACCCGATGACGAAAGGTTGCTGCCTCCTATTTGTCTAACCACTGCTGAAACGGTTCAAGTAAACGCGTTTAACATTGGCACTCTTTATGAAGCCGTAACAGAAGCTCAGAAGAAAGTAGATCATATAAGACGTACAATAGATAAATTGAAATTTCTAGAAGGAGCAACCGAACTCACTCCTGCCCAAGTTAAGTTAAAGAGACGATTTGTCACTTATGACGGTTTACTTTGGAAACGACAGCAGTGGGGAGATTTGTTAGTGGTACCACGTAAATATACACAAAGGGTCACTTACTATTACCATGATTCTCCCGAAAGGGCTCATCCTGGTATTACAGAAACTTTTCGACAAATCAAAACTACTTACTTCTGGGGTCATATGTATAAGGAAATTTGTGCTTATGTCACTAAGTGCCTTATTTGTGGTGTGGCTAAAACCAAGCAAGTTCAATGTCAAGCTCCCTTTCACGCTCGTAGTCCTTCACAACCGTTTGAAACCCTATCGCTTGATGTCATTGGCCCTCTTTCTAGTTCAGGAGTTTCCCGAAAGGCCTATATCTTGGTCATTGAAGACGTTTTTTCAAAATGGATAGAGGCATTCTCCTTTTCTAGAGTTCAAGCTCCACAGTTAGTGAAGTGTCTCCAAGACGAAATATTTACCCGATACGGTGTTCCTAAATTTATCATTTCGGATAATGGTAGTATTTTCACTAGTAAAATGTATAAGAATTTCTGTGTGTCACATGATATCACGATCAGATATAGTAGTATCTACCATCAAAGGGCTAACCCGGTCGAGCGACAAGTCCAGGAACTAAAAAAAGTAATACGTATTCTCTTGCATGGCAAGTCAGAAAAAAAAGCATTGGGACAAAGTTTTACCTCAGGCCATCCAAGTCTTGAGATCTCGAACTAGTCGTACAACAGGAGAGACTCCAGGAAAGTTAATCCTAGGCTATGATCTACCATGTCCTGGCCAGTGGAGAACGAAGCTGTCTCGTCAGGGAGAGGACAAACATCCCGCGGAAAGAAAGGAAGCAGTGAAAGTAGCTTTTAAAAGAACCTTAAGAGTTCAACAGGAGTACGACAAAAAGAACAGTCCGCCGCCAGTTCAATTTAACGTGGGTGATAGAGTAATGGTAAAAAACCATAACCCTGGAACGTTTACTCCAAAATGGTTCATAGGGGAAGTGATTCGCAAAGAAGGAGAACTGAATTACGAGGTCTCATATGAAGGGCGACAAAATATAGTCCATGTGAATGATATTCGTCCTGGAAGAAATGAAAACATAAATCCCGAACCATCTTCAGACGAAGATGATTACACTACTTCTAATGAAACTGATAATGAGGATGAGAGACCTGAAAACCCACAAAAGAAAGTTCTGGATGTAGAAGACATATTAGAGCTAGAGGACGAGGTCAGGCGCAAGCCTGAAACAATTTCTGCAGGGGAAGAAGGCTCCACAATACCTCTGTGCAATTTCGTACAAGCCTCTTTAGACGACAGCTCTTGGAGTAACCTTGAAGCACAACGTGAAAGCCATATCATTACACTCTTAAAACTTCCTAAGTCTACTCTGTCTGATAAAGAAAAATGTCGTTTTCGGCGTCTTTAAACGCCATTAAGCTGGGCGTCAATTAAACGCCCAGCTTAATATAATTGAGCTTCAGAGTTTCAGAAAATTAGGAAACCCATTTCGAGAAATATTATCAAAACCTTTAGCTCCATTCCCCAAGTAAAGGTTTTTCCTTTTCTTTGGTGGAATCTCGTCTCGGCCCGGGGGTGTTGTGTTGCTGGTATGTTACAAATACACCTGTACTGGTGGCAAGGTTGTTGAAAAAAAAAATTGGTACTGGTGGAGAGGTTGTTGGAAAAAAAAAATGAAGGGAGAGATTTGTCAAAAAATTTGGTAGAAAAAGTCTCCGTTATTACTATCGAATAACGCACCTAATTAGCCGTATTCCTGTTTGGTTCGTCTCTTGTGAGAACTCTAGTCCAGAGCCCTACCCAATCTCCTTCCAAGTCCCACTTACCCTTCTAGTGAGGTCACTGAATGAGCTCGGAAGCTTAAATAGTAGCCTGCAGGTTTGAAGACTCGCTTACGCAAGGAACTTGTGTTTCTAAAGGAGGTAATTAAATGTTAAGAAATTTTGATAGTGAAAGCTGAAGTCCTACGGAACCTGAGCTTAAGAATAAAGCTTGAAGCATAAAGTGCACGAAACCAGAAACTTGGTGAGTCATTCTTGAATTATTTTTTATTGTTTGCGATTCACTTAATTACCCCCCCCCCCTCCAAGGGGAGAAAAAATTTGTTGAACTTTAATATGGTATAACCATTTTATCTTTGATCTGGACATTGAATGGATCATTGGATTTCTATTATTGTATTAGATAATAAGACGATAGTTCAGGTTATCTGCTTTTTGTGCTACCTCTGAAGGACTGAGAATTCAGGAAGAGGACAGTTATTTAATTACGAATATATAACCGTGGAATTAACAAATTAAATTTGATTCTATAGTGTTAACTATTGTTAGTAGTAGTTTAATATTTCATAAAATTCTTCTTTTCATCTGGGTACCCAAATTTCCAAGCATAATCTATTCTTTCATAAGTTGTGTTTTCATCATTTTCTATTCGAATGTGTTATTAAATTTAATTTCTATGCGGTCTAGATATTTTCTTCCCTTCAATAGTAATTTGTATTCCAGATCAAAGTACAACCAACCATCCAACAGGTAAATATTTATGTTTGAATTTTGACTGAATGATTAAGAAAAAAAATATATATACATACATATATTTTTTCTACTAATTCTATTAATTCTAACTCCAGCGGAAGTGCAAGTTCCGTTTCGTCGGTTTCTGAGTTTCCGGCATTCGATTACAAACTCAGTGGCATCCCTAACATTTGGTGAGTATTTTATTTCCCTTTGATTTATCTTAGGAATAAAACACTCCCAGTTCTCTGATACTACCCTATCGTTTTTTTTTATTTAACATGTCTCAAAGCTCCAGGTCTTCTCGTGATAGCGAGATATGGGAAATTGTAAATCCTTTGAACCAGCGTGTGGACGAACTATCTCGCTCACTGCCTCCAAAGAAGTTACATTCTGGAGTTCAGACACAAACCCAAATTGTTGGGCAACAAACTTTCAATTCCCTTCTACCTCGAGTTCAAGGCGAATCCAAGAAGACCGAAAAATCCGAGTTGATTCAAGGTGTCAGAGAACGCGACACCCTCTGTCTTCCTCATTAAATTGTACTCTCTGGCTTCTTGCCCTACTATCTTGTACTGGTATACCATCGATAGCCCTCGCAATCTGTTTTGCTTCTTCTAAGGTTCTTGACCTTCTATTCGGGTTCGTAAAATAATAATACTCCGTTGCCGCTTGCTCGGAAAGTCCATTCTGAAAATAGTCTAAGAACAAATCTATGTCCATATCTTCATCGTACTGTGAATATAAATCTAATATTTCGTAGTAATACTCCAGTGTTTTCTCTGTTGGGCCCTGCCTGCGACTTTCTAGCGTTTTTTTGGCATCCCATTTAGAGTTTTTCCACCCCACTCTTTCACAAATGCGGCCTTTAAGTCGTCCCATGTGTCGTCTTTATTTTCTTCCTCTCGCGCGTACATTTTGTACCATGTGGCTGCGGCTCCCATCAAAAATGTCCCAAAATAAAATATTTTCAGCTTGTTTGGCCAGGCGTTTGCGGTTGCGCATCTCTCAAACTTGTTGATAAAACTCCCGACTGTGTGCTTGGGTTGAATGTTTCTGGACTTATGAAACTTGGAACTGCCGGCACTGTGCCCTGTGGTGCTGATTGGCAATTCCCTAACGTAGCGTCCATCCTGCTTTTACCTATAAATACTTGCTCGTCCTCTGATTCTGAACTCTCTCTGTCGGTGTCGATTAATCTGTTCGTTTTTCTCTTATCGTTTTCTTCTTGATTTGTGTCTGTTGGTAGTTTTACAATCTCTACTACTGTCTTCTCTCCCTCTAGAATACTTAGGTCGTTCGCTCTGTTTTCCTCCTCTATCTCGTTATTCTTCTTGGTGTGTCTACGTTTGGGGTACTAGTGGACTCTTTTCTAGTCTCTAGGTGATTTTTTATCGTCGCTGTATCAAATGAAAATTCAGTGTTTTCTCCTGGCGGGGTTCTCGACAATTTTGGCTTTCGCTTAAACGCGGTTTCTTCTAGTTTCATCGGTGTGAGTTTTATTTTCAAATTTAGATTTTTCTGACATTGAATTAATTGTGAGTATCCGTATAGTAAATCCAAAAAATATATAAGCGTGTTATGGTACTAAAGAAATATCAACTTGCAAGACATCAGAAAACAAACAAAACAATCAAAATGGCGAGTTCTTGTAAAACTCTTAAAATTTGCCAGTAAATTAGCGGTTAGGTCCCTTTCAAAATTACTCGGTCCTTTTAAAATTACTGTCGAATAACGGAAAACACAAATTTACAACTGGATATTTCTACCACTTGCTCTAAAACGCTCCGAGAGGACAAACACTGCTTTAAACAAAAGTTACTTGGTGGTTTAAGAGGCAACGCTCTGAATACTAGCTTGGTTCAAAATGGAAAACAAGAAAAAATAAATTTATCAAAATTCTCGTCGTCTCAAACGAAATTAGTTTACACTTATATTAATTTGAAAGTCTCAAGATAATTTAGAAAAAAAAAATTTTACTTGCAAAATGTTTAAAACAATGAGACATTCAGTTATACTTCATTTACATAAAATCAAATCAAAAGCAAAAATGATGGTAAAATGTGTCGAAATATCGCGCTCTTTACCACACTAAAATTTTCTTTCTAAATTCGTTTTCAGAAACAATGGTATCCCTTCCTACTACTTTACTGATGGCATTGCGCAACTTTTAATAATAATTACTGGTACGCTTTTCAATAAAAAATATTCCTATCCCCGCGAAACTGAGTTTTCTAGCTGACGCTCTACAACCAATACAAATATTCTATCCTCCAATACTAAAAAAAAAAAATACTAAAGCAAGACGGCACCTCTAATAGGATTCCAAGAATTTTCTTTAGAACTCGTTATTGTTAAATACCCAAATTCTAAGTGGAGTATGATTACTCTGTTCTTAGTAGTTTTTCGTAGAAACTAAAACAATAGGCCTGCCTCAAAAGAAAAAAATTTAAATTACCACCTTTTATGACTTTTAACAATGTCCGCAAAATTTCTACAAAGAATGTTGACCTGAGGAAATCTGACCTAATTAAATTATAAGGCAGTAGTTCATAGAAGTTACTTGACCCTGGTTCGTATTAAATTAATAAAAACACAAATAAAATAACAAATCAGCATATTTGCCTTCGGTTTGCGCTCTCCACCATGTCACGAACTGATATACGATATGTCACGAACATGATACACATATTTGTGAGGGTGTGGAGGGACAAGCATGAAAACCAACTGAATAGAAGAGTAAGGGTACGTGCACAACGGAGCTTTGATTATAGCTTATAGCTTAGATGATAGCATCATAGCTGAAATTATAATCGCTTATAGGTGTGCACAACGGAGCTTTGAGTCTTGTGGGTTATAACTGAAAGGGAATTATGTAAAATTCGCATTTCTGGTCGCAATGTCGGACAGTGAAGACGATTATTTTTGCTCATTTGCTACAAAACAGTACATCCTTCGGGGTTTATCCTATAGGAAGTACCATACTTACCCAATAAATCAAAAACGGTTGGACATGGGAGAATTTTATCATCTATATCAGGATCTAAAAGGATACCCTGATCGTTTTTATCAGTATTTAAGGATTAAACCATCTGCTATTCAATATATTTTAAAAATAATTAAAGAAAAGAAGGATAAAAACGTACACATTCACCCTCCAACTGATAACAGAGCGCGCCGGCGCGGGTCGCTTGATGTTTTCTGCTCGCGGAAAGAATGGTAAAAATCATTCTAGTATGCAATTTGCGATCATCCCGGCTATGCTCTCTGCTCCAATGTGCACGCTCACATTTAAAACAACGGTACAATTCTTACCATCGATGATAGATTGCATCTATCATCTAAGCTATAAGTTATAATCAAAGCTTTGTTGTGCACGTACCCTTAAGGAAGATCCAGAGGATCCAAACTGAAATGGAGAACCTCTTAAGTCAACGGCCGTGTGCACGGTAACAAACAAATAGGTAGGGGGAGAACGTGCATATTTCGTGCAATTTTCTTAAAAATCCTTTATTGGCGGGCCTGTTTCGGCACAAAGGCCATCATGAGCGTCCAAAAATTCGTCAAAAAAGTGAAGGGTGAGGAGTCATCGCGCCCTTACAACCTCTTATTAGCATAAGTTTTCAATTTACTGACTGTTGTAGGCTGCTCATTGGGTGGCTTGGCGCGATGACCTCTCACCTTTCACTTCCCCCCTTTTGACGAACTTTTGGGCGCTCATGATAGCCTTTGTGCCGAAGCTGGTCCGCCAATAAAAGATTTTTAAGAAAAGTATGCACCTTCTCTTCCGTAACTAAATGGAGAAGACAGGAAATAATGAGGATACCCATGAACACATGTAGTAAACAAACGACGTCGATAAAAACATTTTATTGGAGACAAATGAACAAAATGGGGAGTGCATCAGAGACGCCTCCAACATGTCTTAACAAGGTTTTAGGGTCATTTAGGAGTGGAGGAGTAAAAGCCACAAAGCAGGACGTTGACGGGAACAGAGATCCAACAATACCCTTTGGGAAATTGTCAAGATGAAAGGCAGCAGGACAGACTAAACTTCCGAGAATTCATTATGGATTTTAATTGGAGGGATGTGATATCCTAGTCTGCTTCTCGAGCTCCAGGTTCATCTTTGTATATACAGGGTGGTTCATCATTGAAAAAGATCCAAACCGTTTTTCTTCCAACTTCGAAGTAACCTGAATTGCGTATTTACTCACAATGTCAGATATCTATTGTTACTCTTCACCACCAGAGCTGAGGGCATTTTTCCTTACACTCATGTTATAAAACAGATCTTTCACTGTTATAATAGTCCCCTTGTTACCATTCATGGGTTTAGGAAGAGCTTTCAGTTTGCCTTAACAATAATCCGCTCTAAAATTATACCAATTCTTAACCAGGACAATGTGTATTGGTTTAAATAACTTCAACAACAATTATTATTGATAGGCGTAAAGCGCTTTCTCTGTTTCGAGGTTATTTGCAAATGAGCGATGTGAGAAATACTGGTCAAAGTCAAATTTACCCAACTTGACGTGGTGAAACGTTCCCAGACAATTTCACAAACTTTAGTCTTTAAGGGGGAAGAAATAAGCTTCTGAGCAGTGTTAACCCCATGACCTGACAAGAGAACAAGAGCCAACTTTTTTGAAATTACCTACGTTTCGACCTCTATTAAGCACTTCCTCAGGACTTATTTAGTCATTAGAGAAACAGGTCGCAATAGTAACGATTCTCATAGTCATATACGAGTGTACCATAATAAAATATTGGCAACACACACAGAATGGCTGGAAGTCGTTAAAAACGAAAGGTTTGTTTATTTTCTTTTCATTTCTTAATGATGTGGAGGTAACAATATCCAATTTTTGTTTTAGAATACAACGAAATTTACTCACTAACATTATGTTTTAATGCTTAATTTAATAAACTTATGATTCTTAAAATAATTACAATAAACATTAATATTTTATAAACACATATTGAGTATTAACCGTTATAGAGACTCATTGAAATAACAACAAAATTTTCTTCTAAAACATATTATTATAACAATATTTTGTCTATTTTACAAACACAACTTATTGATTAGTCGACTGAAAGCTTATTAGAAAAAAAATTGAGTTAGTAAAAAGCAAATGATCAATGGTAAGTAAAATGGAAGTTTGTGTTTGGTTTCCCCAATAAAAGTGGCAACACTTCTTGCGTTGTTGGAAGACAAGAGTACTAGAGCTTGCCAAGGTTATTCTACGAGACACAAAAGCAAAAGCTACCACCAAAGCCTTATATACACGAGCCAAAAAAACAACATCACTCAACAATACTCGAGGTAGTTTATGTAAAAAACAAAAAAAATGATGCTATTAGAGACAACAAAATATTACATATACAGTCTTTTCACTATTACCAACTAAATGCAACAATTGGGAAGTTCTTATGCTTGGTACCTCCAGGCAAGGTAATAGTTTAACACTACGTAGAATAACCCTGCAAATAAAATTTGTTATTAGAAAACCCCCTCAATTTTCGATCACAATAATAATTTTGATTATCTAAATTAAGAAACGAATCATTTGCGCCCTCCACCAGCTATGGCCTTGGTAATATAGTCTTTGAGGAAATTAGTACCTATTTTCTTCAGACTCTCCGTGATTTTGTCGGTTATTGAACTGCCGGAACTCTTTTGAGGATACTGCTGATATGGGTTGTAACCTCCTTGGTAACCACCTAAAAAAAATGCCCCTTTAACAAAAAGACATTTCTTGTCCAGACAGAAATTACCTTGATTGTATCCACCCTGTGGATAACCCTGATATCCTCCTTGAGGATACCCCTGATATCCGCCCTGCGGATATTGTCCTCCCTGCTGTGGATATCCCCCTCCTTGCTGTGGATATCCGCCGCCTCCCTGCTGAGTATAACCAGGATATCCCGAACCTATAGCGCCTCCTTGGTATCCAGAACCACCACCAGCAGGTCTAACGTTAGGTCTGGGAGTAGTTTCTCCTCTTGGAATCTGGGGATAAACATGACTGCCCCCGTTAGATGGGGGAGCGCTGGGGGCGCTGTTTGGATCCAGAGGGGCGCTGGCTGCGTGGGTGTCATACTGCACGTGGCCAGCTAAAAACGTAGGTAACTAATTAGAGGCCGAAAAGTAAAAAGATGGGTTTTTTTATTAAAGGCGAAAAGGAGGGAGGAAAAAACAATCCGTCTCGGGCTTAAAACAAATTACGACGCAAATATTCTCAATTTATTTGCCTTTATCTTGGCCTGGTTTCTCCATTTCGTTTCGTTTAATCTGATTAGGGTCTATTTACGTTGTTGCAGATAATGGGAAGTAAAATTGTGTTTATTTTATTGGGAATCGCACAAACGTGATAAAGGCGATCTCTGACCGTAGTGATAATGCCGCTTAATGGGGAAAAAGCTTACATTTGGAGGCGTCGTTCACGCATTTCGGTGTGTCACCATCCATTCGGCAAACTTGGCTGGGGGGGCACACGTAAGTAGCGCACGTGCGGGCTGTGTTACCTGTTTTTTTCTGACAGGTTGGATATCTGAAATACAATAATTAAGTATAATCATTTAATGGTATATTCAAAAAATTGCACCTTTCGCACGAGTGTGACGGTTTGGACACGAGCCGTAGGCGAAGGATAGAACGTCACAGGAGTGCGAATAGTGATTTTGGTACGTGTTGCAAACTATATTTTTTCTACGACTTTGCTTCATAAATCATCATTCGTATTATAGAATATTTGCAAAGCGTGTGCAAAATAATCAGAAACGTGTGCAAAGCATGAGAGTGTTCTGCATGGGAGCGTGTTCAATGACCACTTTGCACACGCTTCTGATTGTTTTGCACAAGCCTTGCAATACGAATGAGCATTTATGAAGCAAAGTCGCAGTGGTAGAAAAAGTATAGTGTGCAACAAGTATGAGAATCACTCTTCACACTCTTAGAACTTTGTATCACTCGCGTACGGCTCGTTTCCAAACCGTCACACTCGTGTGAAAAGTGCAATTTTCGACACTAGTTGCACAATATATTATTAGGCAAAAAGAAGTGTTAAGTTGAAACAAAAAAATCTAGACCAGTACCTAACACTGTAACCATAATTATTACCCATTCAGGATTTTTTAGCATCTCGGTAGCTATGCAATATAATTTTTTTCTCTACGAATGTCCTTTTTGCTTATGTCAAGAATATTGGCAAACAAGGTCAAAGTCCAAGTTACAAGGCTACCAAAATGTCAAACTTTTGTGATTTGTTAATACGTATTAAGCTAGAAACGATGGTTAGTGGAAGTTTAGTATTTTTAGTAAGATATTTTTGGAGAAATACCTACGCTCCACATTCTCCTTGGCGTTGGTAGTATGAACAAGGATCCGTTTGCATGACGCATTCTTGATTGCCTGGACAGCCTATGTCCTTGCACGATCTTCCATATTCTAGAAAATAAGAACCAATAATTCATTAAAATGTTAAGCTAATGAAGTCCATGTAAGTTTAAGTATATACGAATATAAAAAAGTAGTTAATAAGTTCCTTTTCTTTGCATAACGTTTTTTTGGTTTATATACGCGTACAACTTATAAATTAAGTATTTTCCATATTGTAGCTCTTAGTCTGATGAAGGCACAAAAGCCGTGCTGAAACATCACTATTAAACAATACCGAGCTTTGAATTACTTCTGTAGTATCTTTTAAAGTACCACAAGCCAAGAAACCATTCATCACGTTACTATACCTCATTCACTTATTTTGATGTTGAGAAGATACGATAAAAGTGTCAAAGTCAGATTTCCAACGCTTACTTGACGGCAATAATAAGTGAATGGTTTATACATAACGTTAGTAGTAGGTCTCATAACGTTACTAATAGGAACAATAAAAGGGAATTAAGAAATCAATAATTTAAATAAAAAAAAATAGAACCGGAAGTCAAAATATGAATTAGTCACAAAGTTATAGATAAAAATATGTTTAAGAATGGTAAATAGGTAGAGGCAACATGAAATATTTATAATTTTGAATCAAAATCATCCTTAAAACTTTTCTACAAGAGTTTTCTTTTCAAAAATAATATCGATTTTTGGATCATTATAGAATATCAGTTTCGGGCAACAATTGTACAAAAACTAAAAAAAAAAACACTTTGAAAGACACGCAGAAAGTTGGAAAGTTCGCTCGCTGTACACAGAATAAATCCATTAAAAACTCGAATTTAGAACCATCCGGATAATACATAGAAGAACCAAGGTTTGAAAGGAACATGCCTAAGAATAAGAATAGAGAAACCGGAACATTAAGAGAACAGTACAAAATAAAAAAATAATTAAATGAAAAGCTACGGAAAGCATCAAAAGTGAACAAATCTGGACTAATGATGGAACTATAGAAAAAATATTTCCAAAAGGAGTAGGAGAATTGTTTAATTAAAATCGATTTTTGAAAAACGTGTTGTAAAAGTTCTACATCGTGTCATAAACAATTATAAGCAAAAATTAAAGCAATTCCAATTTTAAGCTAAAATCGTTTAAAAGCTTTTAAATACCGTATAAAAAATATTGAAAAATCTGGAATCGTAAAAAAAAAACATAATTATTGCCGAAAACTGTCGCAATAGAAATAAATTTATATAAAGAGTGAGTGTGCACTCGTCAGAAAAGTCTTTGGTCAAAATTACCTCGCAAGAATGAAAACAATGCAAAATGTCAATAAAAAGAGATATAAAAAAACAAATAATTTAACAAAATGTAACAAGATATAAGAAAAGAGAAATATAAAGAATAAAAGAACAATAAGGAAGGAAAAAATTTAAAACTACAAAGGCACCCTTTAAAAACTACTAAAGTTAGAAAAAATGGACATTCTAGAAATCGTGAATAAATTATTCCAAAGGATTTAGGAGTTACAAATTTTAAAGAAAATCTAATTTCGGGCGAAAATCTTCTAAAACTTCAATCGCTTAAAAACTCGGAAGAGAAGTCCCTATTTGAACGAAAATTATCTCAATAAAAATTGATTTTAACCCATTGGAAGAGTTTAATTTTGGGCAAATAGGCAATTAGAGAAGAACCTATAAATAGAGGAATATGAAGAATAAAAAAACAATAAAAAAAAGGAAAACATTGAAAACTACAAAAGCATCCTTTAAAAACTACGAAAGTAGAAAAAATGGAAAATCTGGAAATCATAAAAAAATAGTCCAAAGGATGTAGGAGTTACAAATTTAAAAAAATTCTAATTTTGTGCGAAAATCCTCTAAAACTTCAATCGTTTAAAAATTCGGAAGAGAAGTCCCTTTTTGAACGAAAATTATCTCAATAAAAATTGATTTGAGAAATATGAAGAATAAAAAAACAATAAGGAACGAAAAAATTGACAACTTCAAAAGCACCCTTTAAAAACTACGAAAGTAGAAAAAACGGAAAACTTGGAAATCATAAGAAAATAGTCCAAAGGATTTAGTAGTTACAAATTCTAGTTTCGGGCGAAAATCCTCTAAATCTCCAATCGTTTAAAAATTCGGAAGGGAAGTCCATTTTTGAACGAAAATTATCTCAATAAAAATTGATTTTAACCCGTTGAAAAAGTTTAATTTTTGTCAAATATAAAAATAGAGAAGAACTTGCAAATAGAGGAATATGAAGAATAAAAAAACAATAAAGAAGGAAAAAAATGAAAACTACAAAAGCACCCTTTAAAAACCACGAAAGTAGAATGAATGAAAAATCTGGAAATCATAAAAAAATAGTCCAAAGGATTTAGGAGTTACAAATTTAAAAAAATTCTAATTTCGTGCGAAAATCGTCTAAACTTCAATCGTTTAAAAAGTCGGAAAAGAAGGTCTTTTTTGAACGAAAATGAAATTGATGTTAACTCAATAAAAATTGATTTTAACCCATTGGAAAAGATTAATTTTGAGCAAATACCCAAATAGAGAAGAACCTAGAGAATAGCGAAATATGAAGTATAAAAAAACAATAAGGAAGAAAAAAATTGAAAACTTCAAAAGCACCCTTTAAAAACTACGAAAGTAGAAAAATTGGAAAATCTGGAAATCATAAAAAAATCAGTCCAAAAGATTTAGTAGTTACAAATATAAAAAAATTCTACTTTTTGGGCCAAAATCGTCTAAAACTTCATTCGTTTAAAAAGTCGGAACAGAAGGTATTTTTTAAACGAAAATAAAATTGATAACCCAATAAAAATTGATTTTAACCCGTTGGAAAAGTTTAATTTTGGCCAAATATCTAAATAGAGAAGAACCTATAAATAGAGAAATATGAAGAATAAAAGAACAATAAGGAAGGAAAAAATTGAAAACTTCAAAACCACCCTTTAAAAACTACGAAAGTTACAAAAAATGGAAATTCTGGAAATCATAAAAAAAATAGTCCAAAGGATTTAATAGTTACAAATTTAAAAACATTCTAATTTCGGGACAAAATCGTCCAAAAACCAATCGCTCAAAAATTCAGAAGAGAAGTACCTTTTTGAACGAAAATTATCTCAATAAAAATAAATTTTTACCTATTGGAAAGGGAAAGGAAGTTTCTTTTTGGGCAAAAAGACACGTAAACAAAAAATTAAAAAATCAAGAATCAGTAATTGAAAAATACAGTTTTTTATGCTAAAATTGTCTCAATGAAAACCAATATGCAATATATTTACAGTTTATATTTTTAAACATTAAAAAACTTTAGTTTTGGGTCAAAACTACCTCAGAGAAATGAAAACTAAAAAGTAGGAATAGAAAATGTAAATAATAAGAGAAGAATAAAAAATAAAACTTAAAATTAAAAATATCGAAAAACGCCGACACCAAGAAACCTGAAATAGGCAGAAATTATAGAAAAAACTATGTCCAAAAGAGGTAGTTATCTAAAATCGCAAATTTCTTCCTTGACCGACCAAGCAAATTTTAATAAAAATCGAGTTTTGACGCATGTTGTAAAAGTTTTATTTCAAGCCAAAACCTATTAAAAATTATTTTTTTGAAACAATAGAACAGTTGAAAAACGAGATAGAAAACCTGGAAAAAGAAGGGCCAGAAGAAAGAGTAGACGGAAGTGAAAGAAAAAGGGATGTACCTCAACTAATAATAATTTTTTTTGGTAATTTATTGGTTACTTAAAGGAGGAAAAAAGAGGCATGCACCCCAAACAATAATAATTTTTTTAGTAATTTATTGCTTCCGTCGGAAATTGTCAGAATTTCTTGTTGAAGAATTACCACAACAAATGCCACAACGAAGAAACAAAAATTATAATAGAAAACCTAATAATAAAATTGTTAAAAAAATTGTTATTAAAGAAATAGAAAGGCAATAAAGAGGAAAAAAACTCAATTTTTACTGAAGAGCTTAAGGTAAACCCCTCAAGCAACGGTTAGAGTTAAAGAGGTTGCCAATCCCCAAGACATTAGGATATGCTCCTGAGGAAGTTTCTGAGCAAAAACAAAAGAGCGTTATTATTGAGGAAGAATGACTTAAAGACAGAAAAGAAAGGGTACAAGCCGTTATAGCAGGGGAACTTGGAAGAAAGCCACTCACTACAGTTATTGATAAAGAAAAACCTGAAGAATCGGAATGTCAAATTGAAAACCCTACCCGAGGATGTTTAGGAAATAACAGATTTGGACGCAATATACCTAGGAAGCAGGTTGTGAAGAGCAGAGTGGTTATTAAAGGGAAGAAACGTGACAAAGAAGAAAACCAAAATTGTGACTCTGGATGAGGATGAAGGCAAAAAATCTTACTCGTCATAGCCGTAGTGTGGAAGACAGTCTAACTTAAAGTATTGATAAGAGCTACCAAAAGAAGTACAGGAGAGAGTATAAAAGAAGAAAAAACGTGGAAAACCTCTCATCAAAAAAAAAAAAGAAAAGAAAAAAAACTAACTTTACCAGACATGGCAACACTGTGCTCAATGGACAACTAATGGAAACATTGTAGAAAAATGAAAAACTAAATTCTGAATGTTAGTTACAGTATCAGAGGTACTCTTGGAGTACGGTTCTTCGATTCTTCACTGAGAAAAACCACCTTTTCTCAAACTCCTCACTTCATTTTAGACGTTTTGATGCTGATCTAAGAAACCATTGGAGGTTGTATACTACGAGGACATCGAATTCATTTCAGCATAGGTCTCAATCCAGAGAATCTATTACATAGGAAAAATCGATCCCAAGTCCAACTTAGTCAGCTGTTTTCTTACGGAGCCACTCACATGGAAGGTATTTCATCTCAGCAACTAGGTCAGAACCAATGTCTAGAAGCCAATGTTGAGAAGATTAATAGAACTGGAGTTTGAATCCGCATCATCACAATTATTTGAAAGCACCTGGAGCCTGTAAAAACTCACATAACTAATACCACTCAAGGGGGACAGCCAACATAAAATGGAGCATGTGAAGAAGAAGAAGAAAAGAGGCTTCATGATGGAAGTTCATATTACATCTTTTGCCTGCTCCTGCTCAGCTTGATTGCCTGCTTCAGCCTGCTCCTGCTATGTACCAACATCGCACCGTTGTTCCGTAGCTTCTTGGCTTTAAACCGCAAACTCACGATCTCCAATGCGTCGACCACTCGAAGCTCTACTGATGAGGGGTAGACCCCGAAACTAGTATGCAGATGGGTTGATCGACAAATTGGTGACAACCTACTATTTACACTTCGTTCTGATTCCGATAACCTGCGAGGTACAAAGCAATACGGGCTGCTTCTCGAAGTGAGAGCCATCTGCCATGCAGTATTAGACGTAATATGCTGGAGGATGTGGCCTGCTCCTGCTCTGTACAACATCTCACCGTTACTACATATTTTACTTGAATCTTATTTGAAAATATTATCATTCTACGGATCCGTTTTAGTCTCATAGTTTTAAAACAATAAACAAAAACATAAAAGTGCTTTGTTTTGATACCGAATATTTTGTTACCATCTTGTGTTTTTTAATTTTTTCTAAACGAAGAAGACATATTTCAACATTTCATAAAGTTTTTCATATATTTTAGTTTCAGTTTTATCAGCTTTATTATAAATTTCTGTTTTGTAGAAATTTCTACACATAATGGCGTTTAGAGAGACAAACTATAGACAAAAATATACTTTGACACCTGGTATATTAAATATTTAAGTGAAGGTCGGACTTATGAGGTATATCCAACTCACTGCGTTAAACTACTTTGAAGCTAATGACACATATTTGATCCAAATCATAGCAAAGACAAAACGGATGATAAAATGGGGCGTTAGAATGTGTTAAGAAATTTTCCATTAAATACTTTCTAAAACTAGCGACTTTGATAACGCAAAATTTTGTGGTGTCAGAATTTCAATCTGGAGCCTCCAACCTCCAAGAAGTATCCTATGAATGTATACAACCAATTATGCCAAAATAATCTAGGCAAAACCGGATCTGTATGCACATCCTTGAATCTAGAACTCGACAAGCACTTACATATATGTGGAAAGAAAATACACAATTTACTAATAACATGGTTCCTTCAATTAGTTTAACCTTGACATTCAAAGGAGCAAGCTCGTCTTTGCAGAACGATTTATTTTCATTTGGGTTGTTGTGCGCGTCAGTACAGACTTCGCAGAGATAATAAGGTTATGGTACAAAGGGCATATTGTAAACTTACTTGTGAAACTGCTACTTGAGTGCAGGATGGCCAGGAATGTGACAGCAGCAACGAACTCCCTCATTATCCTTTCGATAATCTAAAAAAAAAATAGGCAATTTGAGGTTGACAAGGTTTATAAAAACAGTGATACATATCACATACAAAGATCCATTTTAAGTAGATAAAAAAATTGACTTTTCCTTAATGTTGATAGTAAATACCTACGTAACTAATTTTTTTCTTTGATTGAAGTAGTGTGATTTAGAATATGCACCTATTAAATGCAGAATTTGCAACTATTTACTTGCCTTTAACACTAAACCTTAAAGCACCATTTAACAGATAATCAGATGAATAATGCGTGAACTGGTTAATGAATAAGCGAGATAATATGGATCACGAACAATACAGCCTTGAGCTTTTACAGACAAGTGAGGACATAAACAAAAATACACCATTAAGTATTCCTACAAATGTGATTTCAACAGGTTACACATTCTTCTTAGAACGATCCGCTCTCGCATATCTTATTCTATAATAATATTCACTCTAAATTACACTCAAACCTGTGATCAGTACGTAGCCAAGATAAAAACATCTCATAGATGAAGATGTCCGCATTGTCTTTTAGTGCTATCAGAGATACCAACTATATATTTCCTCATACCACTTGGTTGCGTTATAGGAAGTGCACTTTACTTCCTGTTGACCCTCCTTCCACCATGTTTGAATGCAAAATCAGTGGAATATACCATATTTGGTATAGTAGTTGTGATAATGACTGTTGCTGTATGAATAGTCATGTACAGAGATTAACCACATTACTATAATTCATGAGCAAGGTCCAATGTTTGTTTTGTTGTATGTAGAGGTAACAAGAATTCTCTTTTACCAGTACAAATTAGGGATTTCTACAAAATTAGGAATTTTTACTTTAAGGACGTCAAAGACGAGACGAAGTGGTATTGTTGAAAAGCGCTAATTAGCGGCAATTAGCAATCTAACGCAATTTGACTCCTGACGCGCTCCATCGCCCCCGGCATTTCGAGCGAAGAGTTTATTAAATTTCGTTATAGTTGCCTTCTCTCCGATAAAATCGAGTTATTCACTTAGATCCAAAGTGCCTATCAATCTCTCCACTCCCCCCTAATTGGCCGGAGAAGTCGCGTAAGCAAAGATGGTACAACGTAAAGGCCTTTCAATTTAATAACCAAACATATTACCATAGTGTTAAGTTTGGCCCAGTTAAACGTACCTATGCAGCATTAAACTACAGAGCCGAACTCCAACTAGATAATCGATGGTTCTTGGAATATAGAGGGGAGAAAAATAGAAAACACAGATTTTTAAATAAAACTGTAGAAACACAGAATGCTACGAATTTTATGTGGAACTAAATCAAGCCACGATAAAACCAGAAAAGTAAACTTTCAGCTTTTCTAAATGTGCAGGAGATACTGCTGACAGACCAAAATAGGCACTTTGTAACGAAGTTACTATTTATCCGGGTCTATATTTAATCATAGGGTAAATTAGTTCATAGCAAAAGGTTTACCTGCAAGGTATCTTAAACCTCGTAGGTACCTAGAAATAAGGCAGTTGGCGTCGATGCGCACGACACTGGGCAGGCAGCAGTACCGCTGTATCCCCACCTCTCCCACTCCTGCACATGCCCTACTGCTATAAAAGAGCACGGACTAGCCCTAAGGAGAGAATAATATCATTGACCACGATGATACCGACCGATGGAAAGAGATGGTAGAACAACGAGCTAGAAGGATAGACGGGATGCTCGAAGAAGAGCACATCCCGCACACCAGCCCTGAAGAAATTCGGGACATTGTGCAGCGTCTAGACCTCAAGTAGGCACCTGGATGTGACCAGATAGGGAACATACTACTCCGGCTACTGCCATCCAGGGGGATTGCAGCCTTGATCAACATTGTGACAACCAGGTAAAAACCGTCTTTTTCCATAGAGTTCCAAGCCCACCAGCCTGCTGCCTACCAAGGGAAAGGTAGCAGAAGCAGAGCAGCTAGAGGCGCAGAGGAGGAGCAGTTTGGCTTTAGGGCCCAGCTGTCGACTGCTGCAGCTTTCGTTTCTTTATTTATTTCTTCTTGTTCTTTATTTATTAAAACTAGTTGAGTTGTCGTGTGAAATGAACTATCTAACCAATCTAAAAACGCGAAATTGCTACATATGGTCGAAAAGTCCTAAGTCTTCGCAATATTTTGATTGTCCTATTCCCGGTAACCTTAGTACGCCCGTTAAAGAAAATTTCAAATATCAAAGATTTATGCTTTTGCTCTCTTAAAGTCACCTGCGGCGCTATCTAACGTAAAAGAAAGCGATGGTATCAATATTAACCAACAAATTGCTTGCTTCTGTGCTGTGTATGTAAAAGATATCGAATGAAATGTGCGTGAACATAGAAAAAAATCCATTAGAATATGTGTTTCAGGTGAAATGTTTTACGTTCTGTTATTTAGTGGACTTATATATAGCATTCCAACAAAAAAAAATTAATAAAAAAACAACCTGTAGTACATAATATCATCATCATCTAGCGCTACAATCCTGGATGGGCCTTGGTTGACCGCAAAATTCTTTTCCAACCGATACGGGCTTCCATCAATTTTTGGTCGAAAGGGATATTCATTTTCTGTAGGTCTGATTTGATATTGTCTCTCCAACGCATTCTGAGACGCCCGAGTGGTCTTTTTCCTGTTGGAACCTCTTCCCACACCAATCTTACAAGTCTTTCATTCTGCAGCTTGTGTGCGTGGCCTGCCGATCTTAGTCGTTGGGATGTAGTCTCTTGCACGATATCGCTATCGTTGTAGAGCTTAGCTAGAACTGCAGGTGCTGAGGATGGTGTGATATCACCGAGGCATTCTCATTAGAAGTAGCTAAATACTTTGACAGAGTCTGGCGCAAAGGACTGCTAGTCGAGCTGTTAGAAAATGGATTTCCTGTATCCTTTGTTAAACTAATCAGATCTTTCCTTTCTAATAGGTATTTCAGGGTGAAGCTGGACGGGCAATACTCTGCATACAGTATGATGGAAGCAGGAGTACTACAAAGAGCGGTGTTCTCGCCCTCCAGAACAGATAGGACCAGACTTGCATTATACGCTGACGACACAGCTATAATGGCAAAATCACTCAACACAAGGTTACTATCACGATACCTTCAAGAGGACGTCACAGCCTTGGAAGAGTGGTGTGCCAAGATAAACCTGAATGTCAACAAGACGCAGGCCATAATCTTCAGGAAGTGACGCAATCACAGGCCAGACAATCAAGTCCTAGTTAAAGGCGAAGCGATTTCTTGGCAAGAGACAGCCACTAATTTGGTGTGGAGCTGGACAAAATCCTCACTTGGAAAGCACACATCACCAAGACCAAAAACGGGGCAAAGATGACAAGGAGCAAGTTCTACCCGATGATCGGAAGACGCTCAAAACTGACTATGAAGAACAAGGTCACACTGCTCATACAGGTGATCCAGCCACACTTCCCTGTTGAGGCGTGCTTATCTCCACGCCTCAACAGCGTGGGGATATGCAGCAAACACACACCTGAAAAGCCTTCATGCAGTCGAAAATAGGATGGCATTAGAAGCGCCCTGGTATGTCCGTAACCAGGATATACAAAGGGACCTCGACTGCCTCACAGCCACTGAGAGAATAAAAAGCAATGCGAGGAAAACCTTCCAGAAGACAGAGTCACTGATCCCGAGGTCGAAGGCCCGCATGAGCGGCCGAAATTCCAGCAGAAAAATAAGGGGTAAACACTAATTGTTGTTATTTTCTTTTACAGGAAACTAGGACTACCCCAGAGGCCAAAAGTGACAGGAAAAAACCCCACTAACAAACAAAAACCCCCCGGGCAGCGAGTCTAGACACTTAATGCCTGGGTATGACCTTCCCACGGATAACTGGTGCTAATCAGTTCTTTCCGCAATCCTGCCCCCTCAGTAACGGGGAGCTTTCCTCCCTTAGCCACAGCCCAAACCCAAACCCCTCAGGGTGGGGTAAAGACGCAATAGTTCTTCACTATTGTATTATTTACCACAACTTAAAACAAGACATTCCGAAAGGAAGGCAGCCGACGATGAAAATAAGAATTCAAGACAAGAAGAGCGCCTGAAGAGCCTAATTCGGCGGAGTAACTTCATTCAGGACCCAGAAATGGCCACCTTGCTGAGAACTGGACAATCTTCAAGATTGTTCAGAAGGGAGAGAGGTGGCTGAAATTTCTGTTACAGACTGGTCCGGTCTACAGCGATGATAGAGTAAAAGGCAATAGCCCTGCCTAACTATTTTATCTGAATCCATCTTTTAGTCACAGATAGTGGTACTAAGGAGAGCATTCTAGTTTGTGCAGCGGTTCAGTGATAGTGAGAGTGCCAACGAAGAACGAGGAAGATGAACTACTTCGAAATTGAAGAGGACATCCGATGAAGAGGCCAGATGTTATATCAAAAAGATCAAAAGAGAAGAAGAAAAAAGGTTAAAAACTTAGATAAAGGAAATGCTCAACTCAAAGAGGCGGGCATTAAAATGCAAAAGAAAATGCAGGAAATGGAAATGATGATGACAAAGCAGGAAAACATCATAGAAGACATGCAAAGAAATATGACCAAGCCGGAAGAAAAGAAGAGAAAAAAGCCAAAAAATCAGAGAGATGACGCAGAACGAGAAAATGATCGACGATATGTTTCAAGAGACACCCGATCAGGAAAAAGAGGTTCATCGATGGATGTTGCGGGACTCAGCAATGTTCATAAAGAAAACACGAAGATGATCGCATCGAAAAAACTGGCAGAAGAAACAATACCTAAGGTCCCACTTATGGTGTTGAAAAATGCAAACGACTGACCTGCATTCTGCAAACGACTTGGAAAGTCAAAAATAAAATTCACCAAGGCAAGGATGATCCGGAATGGACTAGCTATCTCACCAGAAACGTCGACAGACTACAGGTAGCTCAATAAGATAGTCTGAGACAAAGAAAGAGTACCACACGTACACTTTAAGCGAAGACAAGACCGGTGATTAAAGGCGTACCTACAGTGTATAGCACTAAGGACGTTGACCAGGACCTGATAGCCCAAAGCATAACCACACTTTTCGTGCAACGGATGCACACCTTTAAGGACAAGCTCCCCTTGCCCTTAATGCTCGTGCAAGTGAAGAAGGACGAGAAAGGGGCTATGCTGAAGGTGAAGCGTTGCTGCGACCTAGCAGTCCAAGTAGAGCCCCAGAGAAGGCAAAACAGCCCACAAATGTGCCACCGATGCACCGCAGCGGCAGCAAAGTACGTGAAATGCGGAGGTGACGACCTGAGCAAGCTATCGAGGCTGTAAAGAAAACGCCGCTCATAAGAAGCCAGAAAAGGCTCCTCAAAGGCAGCAGAACAGCCAAAGAGTCTAAAACAAACGCTTCGCAGCCGCCGCTAAAGCAAATAGCATCCAGTCAAAAGCCCCAGCAGCAGGAAACACCTCACTGCCACCGGACCTCGCTCTAGAAGCACAGCAAATGCAAGAGATGCTCTCCGCAATGAGTGCATTTTTTGCAACAGATAAAGCTTATCTTTCAGATACCACAGAAGCCAGGAAGAGACAGACAAACCCTCTACATACGAGACATTCCCCCCAGGCAGCGAGGATTTATTCTCAAAACTTGGGTATAAACTACGTGGTTGGGATGTATCCCAACCATCTAGTCCAGACTTCCCTGTAGACAATGTCCAGACCTTCCTGTAGAAAGATCGCTCTCACTACATCATCACTAGGCGCCTTAAATGGTTGGAATGAACCCACTGCCCATCTAAGCGTATGTATGATAACAACCTTTTTTGAAACACTTCAGTCGTGTTCCCTAGGTCTTTTGTTCGGCCTCAGGGAAACATGGAGTTCATCTGTTGCCATCAAAAGACTATCTGGGAAGTGATCATCGGGAAATGTTGGTTACTCAGAGAAAGAAGATATACCTAATTTGCCAGACATTCTTGTTGAAGATTTGGCACAACAAATAAAAGAGACAAAACATATATTAGAAAAATTGGTACCTAAAAAAAGTTGATAAAGAAATTAGTAATAGAAAAATAGAAAGGCGATAAAGAGAAAGAAAAACGCAAATTGTTTCTAAAGAAGAAAACGTTAAAAACCTCAGACAACGGTTACATTTTGAAGTGGTTCTGGGTAAAAAGAAGAGACCGTTAATATTGTGAAAAAAAAATAAAAGTTGAAAAAGGACGTCAAAGAAACACCGGCAAAAGTTGTTACCGTAGGGAAAGCAGGAAAACAGCCATTCACCATAGTTACCGCTGATGAAAATCCTAAAAAATGAAATTGTCAAATTCCCATTCTTATCAAAATTTCTACCCTAAGGTTGTTCAGAAAATAACAGTCTTTGAACACAAAGTACCTAAGAAGCATGTTGCGAAGAGAAGAGTTGTTTTTAAAGAGAATGGTGTGAAAGCAGGAAACGAAAATTGTCACTGTCGAGGAACAAGGTAAAAAGATTGAAACAGGGTCACCGTCGAAGGAAGATCAACACATGATTAAAGAGCTCCCAGAAGAAGTACAGGAGATCCTAGTTCTGAAAGAATTAACTCAACACAATTGAATCAGTCTGTCGCAGCCCGAAAAACACTTTATATTGAACTTTTTTTTAGTCCAAGTAACTTCGGGTTCTGGTATACAGGCCCCCTATGCGAAGCTAGAAGAATAAAGTTTTTCAATCAGAGCAGAAGAAACTAAAAAAATTTGTAAGAAAAGGAACAAATAGAGTTGACGGAAGAAGATACAGAGCAAACAGGCAAAAAATGAAGAAGAAAGCTGCCAAAGTAGAGGCTAAACGGGTTACCCACTGTTATAAATTGACAGAAATGACTTGCACAGTCCATGTTTTCTAGGAAACTAGTAGAAAAACAAAAGCAAAGGAGACTGTATAGTAATAGGGTGAAAAACCAGCTGAGAGAAAGTTTTTGTCAATGTGACTTTAACTTAAATTAAGCTTAACGAAGACGGTGAATAGTTATGAGGACATATTCGCCAATTTCTTCCATTAACGCCAGTTCTTCAATGTTTTGCTCAAATTGCCGCTAATCATTGAGCTGCTAACTAACTGCAGATTTATTTATTATGTTGTAGTGACGTAATAAAGTTGTTCTGATGGAGGTACAAAGCAGAGTACCGAAACGTCAAACATGAGTGGAATTATGGACTAAAAAAAAAATCCGTTCTGCATTTTTATTTTACAACCCCAAGAGAACCTAAATCACCATAAATGAAATAAGGTCTTAAACATTCCAGATTAACAGATGATAAAAGAAATTGGCTCAAAAGGGTCGACAGTACTTAGTCAAACAATTAATATTTTCTGTGAATTTTAGATAAGGTAGATGAAGAAATATTAGAGTTTTCAATAAACAAATAAATTCATATATATATATTGTTCCAGTATTTTCTGCATCTCGTTAGTCTTGACAATTTGACATATTGCACTCGTATAACATAACTGACACTATCATTGATTGACAACCAATTTGAGGTTATGATTATTGTTTACTGTTATGCCTACACAGTTGCCAGACTGTCTTAAATTCACTAAATATTACAAAAACTAATTTAAAATAAAATGTGTATATTATGATGCTGTGTATCGCCAAAATAGTTACCTGCAATTTAGAACCGTACCTCTGCAGCTCTTAATTTGCCTAGACAGACTTCAGGAGCTATAAATCTATCAAGCATTATTTACAATGTACTGCTTTACTATAAGTTTACAAGTTTATGAAATTAGAATTACCTTGAAATAAACTATTCAAAACTGAGGTGTTTTAAAAGTTTAGAAAAAACAAAATTCATAAATGTCATAAATCCGAGTTAGTTGTAATTTCGTATAGTAAGAGGTTACAAGTTTCACAAAGGAAGAACTTGGAATTTGAATTGTAACACAGAAATAAAAATTCCTCACAAACTGGGCGTGACAAGTTTTACGAAACTGTGTATTGCAACTTAAAGTTACATCGTGTGGATGGTAATCGATTCTGACTGTTCAAAGTTTAAAATATTTTACCTTTGATATTTTACAAATGATGAGTTAAGCTGAAGGTTTTAAAAGTTTAGAAAAGGCAGAATTCGAAAATGTTATAAAACCGAATTAGTTCTAAATTTGGCATGATGAGATTGGCATGATTTTGCAATGGAGAACAAAAAATACGTCACTTCAACCAAGACTTCTTCGTATTTTAGAAAGTTGCGGAAATGTAGTTTTTAAGAGTAACGGTATATTGGTCCTCCAAATTTTGTTCTGTAAATCTTAAAAATGTGAAAATTTAAGGTCTGTTGATTTGAAGTATTTTAAGTTTGAAAATTTTACTTGTAATAGTTTTATAAATGAGGAATTTGAAAACATTTTATAAGTTCAGAAAAGGCAAACTTCAAAAAGATTCGAATTACGTCTGATTTTCCATTAAAAGAAGTTTCAGCAAGTTACACAAAGGAAAAATTGAAACTGCCATTGTTTAGTAATGGACCAGCCTAAAAATCTGAAGACACATCCACTACAAGGCAAGATCTTAGTGACTTTAGAAAATAAAAAGTTCTACGGAAACTGAACATTTAGAATTTAAAAAAGTGTATGCGAAAGATGAATTAGAAAACTGAACGTTGAATAAGTTAAGGAAATTAAGGATTCAAAACGGTATAAATCTGAAATTGTTGTGAATTTGATATTTTAAAAAGTTTTAAGTTCTACAAAGAAAGAAGTTGTTATCTGAACTGAGCAGTAAGAGATCCTGAAGTTACATACAACCTGTAAAACCTAAAGGAATCAAAATATGTTGAATTTGAGGTATTGGAAGTCCGCAATTGTTGGCTGTAAATGAAAAAAATTTTAAACGATTAAAAAACACTGATTAACTTCTTTAAAATTTGAGAATTTGGAGAGTTTTACTAAAGAAAAATTCAGAAAGCAGTGCTTAGAATTGCTGGAATTGTTGTCGGAATTTAGAGAATAATGCAAATAATTACAACCTGAAAATCTAGTAAATTTGAAAATAAAAAAAATGGCTGATTCTTAGATTTTTTCGGGTTCCATTTGAGGTAGGTACCCGAAATTCACATTACATTTCATTTGAGGTACCTGAACTTCTTAAGCTTAACTTGGTATATTTGTTTTTAATTTGAAGAAACGATTCAAAGATTGTTACTCCGCCTCTAGACTGATTAACTGTTTCTTCTGAAGTTTATTATAGTTTCTGAGCTTTGACAGAAAACTTAGATTAAATGAATTCAGATATATTTTAGAAAAATTAGTTTTTTTGGTAATTCTTTAGTTTAAGGTGGTATACTAAATTTTCTGAGTGTTACATTGTTCCTAGACACTCCTTAACTCTTTCTTATGAGTTTCGCGTTTCTTTCTGAGTTTAACCTTTTTGTTATAAAATATTATTTAAATGAATTCTGAACAATCTAAGATAACCGAGTTATATATTGACTTCAAATATGTGAATATTTACATTTCAAACATTCTTCTGAGTACGTTATTCTCATTCTAGACTCAGTAGTACTTTTTTTCTGAACTTAATAAATCTTTTGGGGTTAAACGTTTAACATAAAATACTGTTTAAATAATTTATGATACACGTAATATATAATGAGTTTTATTGGTATTTTCTGAGCTAAAGAAGATTGTATATTATTTAAAATTCACAAAATTGTGTAAATTTTTTTTTCGTCTTCATGACACTGAGCAAAAACATTTAAAGGAAAATAAAATTTGAATACATTCTGATCCATCTGAAGTAACTAACTTTTATTGGAATTTTCTTAGCTTAAAATAAATAATCTAACTTTCAAGAAACATTTCTAAATATACACCTCCAGCTATGCTACCTAACTTTTTCTTCAGAGTCTTAACTGGTTGCTTGTTAATGAATTTACGGTTACCTCCATAAAGGCACAAATGGAGATAAAAAATATTGTTTACAAGGAGAATAATATTAACACTTGAACTAGTTTCAAACTTCACAATGTTGTATTTTCAATAAATATAATTTTACAATTATGTTGGGTGATTAAATAAGTACATACATATTTGACTATCTTATGCAAAACTTTTCGACAGCTGTGAATAAAATAAAAAATAATTTTACAAACTAGTTAACACTTAAACTATGAAAGAGAAGCTGTCATAAACCTCGCACATTCGTATATTAGTAAGTTTTTAAAGTTTTCAAAGTGTGAATTTCTAATTTCCCCATATCTATAGCACCTTACTATAATGTTTTACGTGAAGACAATGGTTTTACTTACCCGTAGAAATTGATTTCGAAAAGAAGCCAGATTAGCGCTAACCCAATTCTGTGATATGGGTTGTGGGATTCTAATCGGCACACCGTTTCAAACATTGAGTTGTGGTTTCCTTGGTAATTTTGGTGGTTTTTAAATTCAAATATGTAATAAAAGGCGCACGACGATACATTAGATATCGACAACGCCGAACTTTCAAAATGACATGAATTAAAAATTAATTTTAAACGTCAACAGGATTTGACTGGAGTGAAGGAAGGCTTCAGCGTATAATTGGTCACAATCGAAACAGCTCTGACGTCACCCCATTCTATTGGAGTTTTCAAAACATAAGGTACTTCTTCTTTAGATTATAAAATCAACTTTATCAATTTGTTTTGACAACGTTAAAGAAGACAAAGGCAAACGATAGTATACAGAAATTTCATGACCACCTGAGATGCAGAAAATAATGGAATAGGGTGTATCTTGTTTTCAAGTATTTCGATCAATTCTGGAAGAAAAATGTCAAGAGACTTAATGTCTGGGTGGAAAGAACCTTTTTTAAAGCCAAGAAAAAACGCATTGAAACCGAAGATAGATACCTATCATTGAAGCCTGCATTTTTCAGTTTTCAGAGCTACTTAAGGGTCAAGAGGTTACGATTTAAGCCAAAAAATGAATATTTAGTGCAAAAAGTCGAGGTTTTTTCCTCCAGACACTGCAGAATGTAACGAAAAATTCCAATGACTGCTATATAAATGTGTTACGTTTTTATTTTGTCGAAAACATTTATTTTAGTTAGTCCGGTCCTGCCGAGGTTTCCGATGGCTAAGGTCGATGATATCGATTATTGGAAGATCTCAAATCCTTCACCTTGATTGGCCCTAAAGGTTAACTAAAGGTCGTGACATCACCATTTGCCACCAATGGGAATTTTTGCAGATTTTGCATACCATTTTTAGTACTTTTGTACGGCCCTAGTTTTTCTTGGGTTGATTCTAGAAGATCTTTTTTTTTTCTGTGCGCTTCTTGGCTGGCTGCCTAGCGGATTTTAGAAATAAATCAGAACTACCCTCAATTTTATCTTGGCTATAAAAGTGCCTTACCTAGTCTAGTGACTGATTTGCAATTATTGAGTGGTTTAGTGAACTGATTAACTTAACCCAAAGACCATAGTTCATACCAGCACATGGTTTTCTCTTAAGGCCACCCGTCACCCTAAGGCCTTCTTTTAAGAGTTTGGTTTTTCTTTCCTGACTCATTAGTTTTTTGATACGTTCTTAATGCTCTAATCGACTTGGAAGAGTGGACCCCTTTTTCGAAACATCCTAGAACTGCTAATTCGTCAAGACAATTCCTGGACACTCTGGCCCTGTTCCCTCTCGAGGTATCTGCCTGGTACAATACAACTTAGGATAACAGTTGTGACTGGTAGGAGACCTGGAGAAGTCAGGTGGATCCATTCCATTTTTTTTGTTTTAACCACCATCATAATCACATTTGTGGACCGTACCTACTGAAGCCAATTTACCAATTTTTTTTGGACATAAGAAGTATTACCTAGAATTTAAACATAACCTGTTAGGTACACCTTATAACTGCTAATTGCATTCTTTTTACCTTAAGTCTTAAGAATATACAAAGCACCACAACACATTTAAACACTACAACACATTTAATCGTCACACGGAAATGTAAACCAGACGTATACGTATATGGCCGGTATGGGTACTATTCACACTAATCACGCAGTACCGATTCTTGAGAAGTGTTCCAGAGAAGCTATATGATTATAATTTGCATAACAAAATACTGTGGTTGACTGTGTCAAACGCCTTTCAAAAGTCTCAGTAAATGGAGTCCCCTAAAACGAAGCACCAACCGAAGAACATAAAAGGATAAACTCTTCAGCAGAAAGAAAACCATGTTGGCCAGTTGACAAAACAAATCAGAAGCTATGGATCAAGCAGTCCAACCAACAAACTTCGGAACTTTTGATAGGCAGTTCAGCCCAGTTATATGTCAATAGCCTGCGTGCCAGTGTGATATGTGTAGTCTTCCAGACGAATGGAAACATTCCGGAGGTTAACGAGAGCTGAACCACGATTCAGTGGATAGGTAAGTGTTGCGTTCTTTAATGAATAATGGAGGTATACTATTGGGACCTGGTCTCCTTGACAAGTCCAGATGTGGGGCTATTGAAAACATCAATTTAGTAAGTGGTAGGCACTGTAGACAGTGTACTTTATTTCGTATTCTGTTAAACCCCGTCATGGCTACACCACTCGTTGCCAATATATACCAATATATCAACGACGTAATTTGTTTAGCCATCTTTTGCTTCTTCAAGAAATCCGATATTTTCTATTTGTCCTTCTCACCGAGGCAATAAATGGCATAAGACATCATAACGTCAAGCATACGTCGGTGATAAAACACGAGGTGACAGTGGTGCCACAAGAGAGCTAATCAGAGGCTATAATATATGTATGTTGGAGGTTTTGGAGTGATTTCGGTAACGTATAGCCAAGTTTGAGCTTAGTAGTAAACGTCACTAGTAGTAGACCATCAGCAAGCCAATCTACAACAAATTAAAGGACAAATAATTGAGCAAAATCGAGGCTCCAACAAACTACAAGTTAACTTTAAAAATCAAGAAATAAATTGTAAGAAAATTTTAGCCATTTTTGTAACTAATAAAAAGACGAAATGCTCGAGCTGCCTTCCGTTATCTAAATCCTCAGCCAAAATCCGAAGGGACAACATAAGTACGGCATAATAATAATTTCGAGGACCGGAACTGAATTAAAGTTAAGTTATTTAGATAGGGTCAGAACGGCGTACACATACATTTTCCCATGGCCTCATAAATTTCCCCGTAATCTGATTACGCACCATATCCTCTTGACGATCATTGCTGCTGAAGCAGGACTCCTTTTAAGGTCCTTAAGAGGTTTACGTTAACCTGTCAAGACAACATTGAAACTTTAATATCCTGATAACCTCCGGAAAGTGTTCGATATTGGGCGACGAGAGTGGGGCTCTAATGGGGAAGAAATTATTTAATTTCCAGTCAATGAGCGAGTATATAGAGTTTGAGGGTAAAGGGGCTGGCGCTTCTCTTCAAATAACTAAGAGGTTGACTTCAAATAAAGCTTCTACTTTAGCGATGGCTTATTAATAAAGCATTCTACACACATGCACACTAGATGGGCAAACAACGAAACGAATGCACGAGTAACTCCTAAAATGGCAAAATTTTCCTCCCAAGGGCATTAAAATGTTGACGCAAGCTTTTTGCAATAAAAGCGCCCTAACAACACGTCAAGCTCGTCCTATTGTTGAACAAAATCAACAAGCCTTTTCGCATCTCTCACTATCGTCGCATGTGTGTGTCTACGGATAAAGCCTATTATTCTCGATAACAATGCTTTACAGCATATTTAGCGCCCCAGAAACAAGATGGGATAATGGGAATAATAATGAATAATGAATATTAATAATAATTTCACATCCCGCCGGGAAAAACAGGAAAGGCCTCTCCAGTTACACATGTGCGTTTAATTATTTACTGTAATAATAATAATAATCAGTTTGCAAGCTATATGTTTGCCAATTGTAAATATTTGAATTTTGATGTACTGATTTAATTGAAATTATATGGAATACCATGGCATGTGACATTGTTTTCGGGAAAACCCAGATCCATGTTTTAGCTCAATTTATGGTTAAATTGATTAAGAATAACGACATCATTGTTATTATTTTTTTTTAAATTTGGCACTTGTAAGATATTGCTATAGATAATAAATTGATATCAGTTTAAAAATATAGTAAAAATAAAACGAGTTTTTATTTGTAAATATGTGGATTGCCCAGGAGTAGAGTCTTGAAAAGCAGCACGTAGTTAAAGAGCTACAATAAATTCGTTAAAACCGTGCAGCTGCCATAAGGATGTGGCATCACAAGAATCATCTCTAGTTTTGCTCACATCAGATGGTTGGTAATATTTTGAAGATAATCAAACGACGGAATTGTAATATTATTACGCCCGACCGTCGGTCCACAGAGATTCGGGCCGAAGCGGCAACGCCGAGCGCCGACCGCGACCTCGGGAACCCATCTAGAATAAACGAGAACCGGGAACACTCGTCTCCGTTTTCGAAAGTACGAAAGTGTGTTCAGGCTGGGTATACAAACTAGCAAGCCGCGCGAGATGGGATCGAATAGATAGTGCAGTTTAGTAAATAAGCGAGATAAGCGGACAAGCGAACATAGCAAATTGTTAGTAGAGAATAATTGTGTTTTAATCGTGTTGTAATAGTTAAAAGTAAATAAAAGTGAGTAGTGAATTGCCGATAAATTATTGGAACCCATATCCCGTAATAACTGGTGTCAGAAGTGGGTTAATTTTCGTCAAATTTGTGACTGTACGGACAAAGTAGTGGTTGCGCGCGTGGAAGTTTGTGTGGTAAGGACAGTGCAAGAACTTTGGTGTTTTTTACATGCCATATACTCGATCTACGACAAAAATCATAGATGAACAATTGGCAGCACTTACACAAATGCTGAAGAAAGACGAAGAATAAAGGAATTTTCTGTAATAAGAAAAACAAAGGCAACTTGAGAAAAAGGAACAAGAAAAACAAATGCAACTTGAGATAAACGAACAAAGAAAGACGTAGATCAAGGCAAACAAGACGTGGATCAAGTTAAACATGAAGGAGAGATGAAAAGAACGGAGTTAGAAGAACGGTGGCGTATATGGGAAATACGTCGCAGTGGGCCGACTTCAACCGCTGAGCGACTGAACATTACTAGGCCTCCAGTTTTCGACGTCACTACTTCTTGGAGCATTTATAAAGACCAATTTGAGGCGGCAGCAGCTAAAAATGGATGGACAGATTCGGACAAGGCTACCGAACTTTTAGTAGCTTTGAGAGGAAAGGCTGCAAACATCATGCCTACATTGACGACCACTGAAAAGTGTAATTACAATGCAACTGCCGAAGCGTCAGAAAGGAAGTTTGGTAAGGCCCATCGCGAAATAATCTACCAGATAGAACTACGGATGAGGCAGTAGGAGCCAGGGAAAACCTACAGGAATTTGGAGCGGACATTGAGCGTTTCACAAGATTAGCGTATACTGCGGCTCCCTCTAATTTCCTTGACCAGCTATCAGGGCAGCGGTTTATCGAAGGAGTTCGCGACAGTGAAATGAAATGCCATTTGTGGTTGACTCGTCGTTCCGGTTCAAATGAGGCATTAATTCGGGCATTGAAGTATGAGAGGTCGATAAGAAACACGGGCCACAGAGTTAGAATAGTTGACGTACAGGAAGAGCCGCATCCAAACTCAATCTTAAAGCAATTGTTGCACGAGCAGCGTGAATTCAGGAAGCAAATTACTTCATATTTCGACCAATCAAGTAGTAGGACACAAGACATTGGTTACAGAAGGAATATGGACCGAAATGCCGACCTACACAAACTCGGATCTTGTTTCAATGCGGCAGAAATGGCCATTTTAAAAGGGACTGTCGCGTTTGACGGGAAAGGAGTCAGACTCCGCCACGACAACAATCTGACGCACTGACAGATCAGCCGGAAAACTAAGACCAGTCAGTGTGAAGGGGCAAAGTCTGACTGACCCCACGGAAGCCTCCAGGATCATTAGGATTGGACCGCTTGGAAGAAGCCTAACCATCTCTGGCAAGATTGAACAAACGGAAATTCTTATAACCATCGACACTGGTGCCGAAGTGTCAATAATTCGACCGGTTAAAGAGAAACAATGGTATATTTGGAAGATGGGAAAAGGTGAAATATTCATGACGATGTATTGGTGGAAAACATTAAGGTCGAGTTTATTCTAGGTACGGACATCACTAGGGAAATACGGATTTTTCTATGACAATCGGCAGCAGGTGTAAAATTTGGAATTGGAGAATTTGCTGTAACGGAACCAAGTGCCATGGATTGTGTCCGTTTGACGACGGAAGAAACTACGAGAATTCCTCCTGGCACTGAAAGGCCTATTTACGTCACTTCTGAAAATAACTCTGGATGGTGCGTTGGATTAGTAGAACCGGACTTGGAGAATTCAACCCTATTAGTGGCAAGAACCCTGACTGAGACAAAACGAAAAATTCCGATTAGAGTGGAAAACATTGGGGAGACAATATCAGGGTACAAAAAGGAGAGTTCCTGGCAAATTATCAACCAATCACTTGGATATCCCTTTATGAGGAAGAAAACAGTGTTGCTGGTGGAAACCCTGAGGAATTATTGGCCAGTATTCTCCATTCAATTGAAAATAGCTGGAAATATTTGACTAAGGAACAATTCGAATCGGCTAGACGTTTTGTGACCACTCAACGGGATGTCTTCGATATTAACTAGACTGCAACTATACTCTGTTCAGCGAGGGTTAAATATTACGTCATAAATTGTAACGTCATACAAAAAAAAAACGTCTGTATCTGATAAAATGTCAGTTGAACTGGTAAAAAATATGGTATTTAGTCTTCAAAAATACATCAATTAGAAACTTACCTTGAACACTACATCTACTTTCAAAATTTGTTCCTTTTCACCGTAGCGCCAAGGCATTTTGTAACAATTTCACAAAATTTTACACTCTTTTGACGATGACGACGATTAATCTAGATTTTCTAAATTTTGACGACATTTTGACATTAATAGCGTTTTTCACTGGCTGCCCTCTGTGCGCACTGGCCTGAACTCGGTGCGGATTCCATGTTTCACTGGGAGATCCAGGGCGCACTTTTTCGGAGTCGTATGTTTCACTGGGCGACTTGCATCGGAAAATGGTTGTCACGTCAGATGAAGTTTTTGATGATATTTCACCAATAATTATTAACAATTACGTATTAAACGTATATACTTCAATATTTACACGTTCTTGATAATAATAATATTTACTTGAAAATATATATGTGATCCAGTCCTTTAGCTGCTAAAATCAGGAACAATACTGACGATTCAATCCAGGACCCAGTCAAATGGAAACGTTTTGTAAGTAAAATAAACCTTCATACCATATACATTATAATATTACATGTATCTCTATTCAGAAATATATTTATTGTAGGTTTGTAGGTATATACCTACTTTTATTACTATATAACTAATTATTTTCATCATATCATTCAGGCTGAGGACAATCATTTAAATTCTACACCCTGCAGTACTGATAATGACCATGTTCTTGTAGACCTTCCTAATAGACAAAAAAAACCTCAAAAAAACCATAAATATTTCGCAAAATCAAACTAAAACACAATCCAAACCGAAAACCGATACCACGCTAACAAATAAAAAAGAAATTGAATCCCTACAAAGATACAATAGGTTTGGTCCAGCAAGTGACCTGTCGTCGAACTTCCCATATCCAGGTTGGAGCTATTGGATAACATTGCCGCATAACTGTACAGGAATTAAATAAAATTGGAACTTTGCAGATTCTGCTTACTCAGACCCTAATCGGCTTTAGGTATAGTTTAAAAATGTACTTTCAAATCACACTATTAATATCTGAGCATTACGTGATTAGAACAACTGTTAAGTAGCCCATTATTTCAACTCCAAATATTTTATGAATAAAAAATACTGAAATTAGAATTTTGTTGGTTTTTACTTTGCAATGTTTGTCTTCATAGTGCTTAATTCAACCCCATGCCAAGGAGGATACAATAATACTAAGTAAAGAATTATACCCTCATTGGTGCTTAACATACAGTTCCAATCATATTATTTTTGCTGTTTTTTTGTAATTGTTTAACTAGAGTATTGTTTTTAATACCTTAATAGCTTTATTGTGGTTGTAGAGTATGGAAATGACAAAAAAGTAGCTAAGTAAGGAAACAGAAGCCATTCCTCATAAGTAGTATGTAACGCAATGAAAGGAAAAAGTTATATTCAAAAAAAAGTAGCAAAATGGTGTTGTGGTTTGTGGCAAATATTTTTAAACATATTTACTTAAGTAGCTAATTTATTTATAAAATTTAAAAATATGTTTTTATATTCTAGCAGTACCAGTGAGATTGTATTGAAGAAAATCATTGAATAAGTGTTTGTTATAATAAAATGTGTGTTCCCTTAAGAGACAGGTTTAGTTTTACATTCTTCGATAAACAATTATAACCACAAAAGTAACAATATTTTTATACTAAATTGAGAAGGAACATTTATAATTTATTTTAAATATCAGATCTTCATAACAAATCATCAAGGTTGTGGTCTGGTAGCCTATGAAGTTTACTTTGCCTTAATTTATCACTGCACAGTTCAAGTGTTATCTATTTCTGACCACAGTAATCGCCAATTTTTTTTTACAATTATTTCCTTGTAGGCACAAAAGTGCTTGATTTATATGGATTTGGTGCAAGATATCCAGGTCTAGGGCATATATGACTCAGAATTCACGCCTACGAATGTTTAAATATCTTATTCCATCTTCCAGCCAAGTAATCACATTATACCTTTTAACAATCCACTCCTTTCTAGTTTTTATGGCAAAGTATCTACTGGGAAGCCAAACCTCTATATCCATCCTCCTTTGTCTGAATTTGAAGTAGTTTTGAGGCATACAAATGTTGGTGGTAGGTCTAATCCACAAAATATAGCTCTCCTTACCACTTATTTCGGCATAAAAGTATTTTTTTTTGCTTCACTATTAAGAATGATGATTCTAGAAGGCCTCCAGCAAAATCTAAATCTCATTTGATTTAAGATAATTGAAAAAAAATTAATTATATGCAAAAATGTCATTACTTTACATGTATTTTAAATGGGTGACGTTATACATCAGCCCGGCACCTTTCGATGGTTTCTTCTTTCACTGGAAACTGCACTGACAGTGCACTGAAAAAGTGCAATGACGTAATTTGACAGATCTACTAGAATCGAGTGCGGTTCTAGTGCGGCCCAGTGAAAAAGGCTATAATAATACGGTTGGTTTTTGGCGATCTTTTTCTAATAAAATGAGATGAGGAATGTGACGTCATATAGAACCCTCGCTGAGCAAAGAGTATTCTACCAGCTAACCAACAGCAACCACCAGCTAAAGTCAGTTTGACACTTAATGTCAAAATGTCATTAAAATTTAGAAATCTTGGATTAATCGTCACCGCCAAAAGAGTGTAAAATTCTGTGAAATGGTTACAAAATGCCTTGGCGCTACGGTGAAAACAAATTTTGTTATTAAGACTCATTGACTACTTTCAGCGAAAAAGTGGCACGAAAAACATTATTACCAGTAGATGCAGTGTTCAAGGTAAGTTTCTATTTGATGTATTTTTGAAGGCTAAATACCATATTTTTTATTTCATACTGTCCGGTATGATGGTACTGTATCATACTGTCCGGTATTCATAATGTCCGTATTTGAACAACATTGAAGCAGAACCGACTTATTTTAAAGTACTACATATATTTTTTTTTAATTTCTAAATCATAAAAACAGTATGAAATAAAGTATTGTACGATACACGTCCATTAGGTGTTGTTACAGTACTCATATAACTTTCCAGACTCGGCTCCTGACGTCGCCTCGTCCACAGAGTATATTTCTGACCTTGTGGTTCATAAAATCAACACCGAGGATTCACAACCAATGCGACAACCTGTGGCAAGTTTATTTTAATTCTTCAAAATATGAATTAGGGCTCTTAATAAAATAATTTCTCTGTCGATGGGTATCGCAAATATGCTCTGTGTGTTTCGCCTAGTTGCCATCCCTTTGGTTTTCTCTTCTTCACTTCACTACAAATCTGCTATATCTCGAACACTCGAGGTTAGGGCCAATCGAGATATCCCAACTTGTCGGGTACATTCGCCAACACCTTGCATCTAGTCAGCTCATGAGCCTGATCAGCGAAGCGCTTTTTCACTACGCCTAGCGACAGGTGACAATCTTCGGTTTCTGCCCTTCCGTATAAAAAGGTAAGACACACTTTCCTAATTCTGGTTTAATTATCAAACTAATTGTAAAAGTGTTCAAGGGTTTTTTTTTCTTATATTTTCCTTGTCGCCATTTGGATCAAAATGCATGCTGGGAGTCATCACTGAGTAAGCTCCAACTGTGGTAATCCGTGCTACCCTTGGTCTAGGATGCCCTGGGTCGACGTAGAGTACGAATCAGTCGGCATTCTTCCAGAAGAAAGTCGACAACGAGAACAATAGTCTCGACAATAGCTCACCTGATTAAGAGATGCAGAGAATGTAAGACCAGTTATCTCAATTATTTATTTTTACCACTTTGTCTTTGAATACGTTTTGCTCAACAGAATTGATAATGAAATCCTAACCGTTCGTTTAATCCTTTAACAATTAACTTAACATTTTCAATTTTAACATTTCTTATAAACTAAGCTTAATAACTATAACTAGGTATATATTATTATTTTATCAGAAACTGTGACAGCCGTTTCTAGTACCTTTGGTTTCATATTTGGGATATGTAAAGTTTGTTTGAAATACGCGAATAACCCTCTTTGGCCAAATAACTAATACGCGACTCCTCGTTTTGTTTAAACTCAGGATTACGCCGCAAGTGCCAGAATAGGCTGATTTATTTACTATAGTCGAATGGGTTCTTAACTGGCCGGTCCGACGATTCATCAACGACAAACTTTGAAATTTTTGTTTCTTTTGATGGCATTTATTTGTACCGACCAAAAACAAGCCGTATGATAAAAAAGACAGATATACACAACTTTGGACAAGAAAAAATAGGATACACTTATATTTGTCTCTGGCTTAAAGTGGTCACTAAAATGTGTATTTTTCCCGTCATTTTGATTTACAAATGTCACTCTGACAGTCTAATTAGGCAAAATTAATAATTCTAAGCAATTTTCGGGTTTTTGCATTTTTAATCCAAGCAAATACTGTTAAATTTATTATACTATTTCGGGAATGAAAGAAAAAGTGGAAATTTGCCAACCAATATCCAGGAAACTGTATCAAAGACACTGGGAATCATCTTAAGGAGTATGCAGAGCGGAAGTGCATAAAAACCAAGTACAAAATAATACCGAAGAACATTAAAAGAAGAGAACAAAGACTTTTGATTTACCGAAAGCAGTGAAATTGGATGTGAAAAATGACTGATCGGAACTTTTGTCAGTGACCAGAGCTCTAAAAAAAAAACGAAAATCTACGCCGTAGACCAAAGATTGTGCGAATATGGACATGATGGTTTTCCCAGTTTACTGCAATAGAATTGATATGTACTGGAACAAAAGGGTATTACCACAAGCATATACATAGATGATGAGCTTAAATCAGAGCATGTATAGCAAAGATGCATTGGAATACTTAGTAATAGAGGTGATGAAGAAAAAAGTGCTTGGTCTAGTCTACCACACATCCACAAAGTCCACAGGATTGGTAGGCTGAAAAAACAAAACGAAAAGTGTTTTTAAATCGAGTCCAACAATACAACATAGCCTGAGACAAATTGGTCAAACATCAGAGGTATCCTCTATCAGCACCAGGAGTTTACAAAGTTTCCTGCAGCTCTGGCTAGGTATGAATACACTGACACCACAAAACGTAGTATAAACACGAGAACTACGGAACATAAAAGAAGTTGCAGGCTGGGACAAACACAAAAGTCAGCCGTAGTAGAGCACGCTCTCTCTGAAGGTCACGACATCCTTTTTAACGAAGTGGATATCTTACATCAAACGCAGTATTACTATTTGAGACTAAAGAATAAAGTCACTGAGATCTTCGAGCACAAGAACAACTTCGACAGGAAAGAGGAAGTTACGGCCTTAATTCATGCTGGGAGTTCTGCAACATATACGTTATGTGCGCCAAAACTATGCTCTAACCGTTTCCCAGTCCTTCCACTTCAGCATGGCGCATGGCAGTGGCAGTAAAAATACCACGAATCTTTTGGATCTTCTGGAAATCTTTTTTCAATTCAACTTATATTTTAATAAAAAATGTAAATTTTATATAAATATTATTGAAGCGTTTAGAGCCCAGGCACTTCGCCCATTGCCTCATCGCAGTTGATAATGTCCGTAATGTGGTAGTTATGGGCAAACCGTCAGGAAGAAATTCACACAAAAATGTAGTTTAGTTAATAGCTATAAAGCAATTGTGTGGGCAACATCTATTCTTGTATCTGTTTATTATAGAGCATCTTTATCGTTTTTTCCCAATCTAAAATTTAATAAATTTAGCTGAGTTTCAGATTTGTTTTTCTTTAAAACATCTATGGTTAATGAATAAATTAAGTATTTAATGTTATCTGGAAAATATTCATTTTTTGCTTAGGAACGTTTAGAACCCATTTTTGAATCATATATATTGTTTTAATTGTTTTACCTATTTCCTCCAATTTTTATTCAAAGTTGGTTTTGTTTCTAAAGCACAGATTGCTAATTGCTTCAATCTACAAAAATATACATAGATGAAAATGAAACATAATATAGTACAAAGTGGTACATCAGTTATTCTATTAAAAATTTCATTCGTGTCTTCTTTCCAAATTCTGTAAAAAAATACAAATACAAAAAGAAAGTCTATAGATGTCAAAAACATTTTTTTATAATGTCGATACACATGTATGATGTATGTATATTACTTAACTCTAATGTTCACTTTTCAATTGATATGATATGATTCTTTTCAAACCGTAACTCATAGGAACTGACCAAGTTCTTCTAATATTTGATATATTCTCTATAGTCTGAAGTAAAAGGAAATTCCAGAATTAATATAGGACTCTACGAATTCTACGAGTAGTTAATCCGAATAACATTCCGAAAAAGCTTAATGTCATTTGATATACCGACTTATGACTATGACAAGCTAACCTCGAATTGTTTACGTCAGGAAACATTTTGGTAGTCACTGTGTTCTCTGATTTCATTCATATGGTTAGTGGACTTTGGACCCGCCAGTTAAGAACCGATGCCACTATATTTATCAATATTGACATAGATGTTACTTGTTTTTGCATCACCAAGTGACCACCGGTTTACTGTTTATTGATCTTTGCGATGAAACAATATATGAAGTTACTGTAGAGGAGGTTATTCTCATAATTTTTTTTTGTTATTACACAAGACGTTTCAATATGTTCTTATCATCTCAGTTAAATAAGAACTGGTTGTTTCATAAAAGACTTTAAATGAGTGGCGCCCTATTTTTATCCAAAAGTAAGTAACCGCGACCATCTACTCTCCAGACGAGGAGCTGCCGTCCGCAAATTGTGATAAAAAAATTCTCAAATCAAAAACTCTCATAATTCATTTTAAAATCTTTTCGTAAATAAGGTCACAAATCCCACAGCAGAGTGCCAATCGCAAAGCAAGAAGAATTTGATCACCTGTTGGAGAGCATGCTAGAAGAGGGCGTCATCGAAGAATCGTTTGATTCCCAAATGAATTCTAGGATAAACAAAAACAAGGTGTGATTTTGGTCACGTTCTCAATACATTTAATATTAAAATATTATAAAATAGTCTAAAATATACATTTTACAAAGGTAACCAACTTATTTTTAAAAAAATATTAAAAAAAATAGCATTAGGATTTTAGCGTCAGCTTTTGAACCAAACTAACGTGTAGATTTGCACCCTCTTGATGAGCAGCCCTCATCGTTAGAATAGTCAGTTTCACACTCGTTACAGTTACAGTAGGTGCTATGAGAGTCGTAAGAGTCAGTGGAGTCGCTGTAGCAACAACTGCGGCCTTGTTAGTTTTGGGTACTCCGGATGGTCCGCAACTGCTACGTTTGGATGGCGGTGTGGCTTCGCGGTTGACGAAGCCAGTTCTTAGTTGTGGATGATTTCTTGGCCGTGGTAGATTTCTTTTCAGGTTTTTTCGCCGTTTTACGAGGTCTGCATGGGCCACATCCGCTCGGTCCGCAAGGTCCAGGCATTTTGTACAAAAAACGGATTCGCAGTTGTCAGTAACTGTACAAAATTCGATTTAGTTGCGCAAAAGGTGTGATACTTTTGGTAATCACAACAGGTCATACGTACCCTTGCATAAAGGACTTTTTTCTACAAGCGTCAAGTAATGACGCATTTTACGCTTTCATTAGACAAACGAAAACCTAACGATTTTTGAGGATCGGAATGTGAGTGTACTTTTCCGCGCGTTGCCCAGGACAGCAAGCGAAAATTATTTTTTCTAATTTTGACATATAAAGTGGCACTTTTCAATACTGATGACAGTGACGTAACGTCCACAGTTACGAAAAGTAAAATCTTTCGTAACTAGTGATGAAAAGTTGGTGTCACCACCAGTTGCAGGTTTCGGCTGTGGCACACCGTTGCTATAGTTTTACGGTATTAAGTAGATACAAAGTGGTTTAAAAGTAAATATTGAAGTTTAATAATAATAATTCTCTCTCTAAGTAGGTATTTGTAGTCAAAATTAGAAAAAATCTTGTATGAAACACGTGACGAAAAACCTTTTTTGTGTATCTCATTCAAATTGCGGGAACTCGCTGCGCTCGTCCCGCGTTATTCTTAATTATAACATTCATTCGTTACACGAAATCGGACTTTTCGTAACTGGTTACATAAATAGCTATTTTCGCTTGCTGTCAATAGCAACTATCACCATTCAACCAATTATTAAAAACGTCATTGTCACTTTGATTTAAATTTTCAGATTGTGACTTCAGTTATGCTCAGCTGTGATTTACATTATTTGAAATTGATCGTTTGCAGAAAAAACGTATGCACTACGAGCAAAAAGTAACTTTTTTGCTCTCGAGTGATTGCCGCTCTCCGCTTCGCGTCGAGCGGCAAACTTCACTATCCGAGCAAAAAAGTTGTACTTTTCGCTCTTAATATATAAATAACTATTAAATTAGGTAAATAATAACAAATTACATTAACGTCCTTCTTCTGACACAACAATAAACAAACGGTATGGTGGGTTGCCGGTCTGGGTCTGTTTTGTCGGGGGGCGGGGACATCTATGACGGTGCATCTAAACTTTCACATTACTGTCCTACTAGTACTAGTTTTTGGGTTCTGACGAGTTGCAGTCGCTGAGCGCCAGATGACGCTTCATAATAAATTTGAAGAACAGGGTTTGATTTTCAATTTTGGTTAAAAGGTCACACACCAACAAGGTCTCTTCTAGGAAATATAAAAAACACAAAATTACTAACATATCCTCCTTGGACCTGATAGTTTTTTAAAAGTATTTTAAACCTAATGCAGAATATTGTAAAATACACAAATAAACTTTTAGCCGTCGGTACTATGAAAACGCTGTTTTCGACTTTTTAAGTCTCTTAGTTTCGACGTATTACCCATTCAGTTATTTTTGTCATCTAGTTACCTTTGAAACCTTCATTTTTGTATACCCATCTCTTTTTAGCACATGTTGAGAAGATACGATAAAAATATCAAAGTCAAATTTCTACTTGACGCCTACTTGACGACAATAATAAGTGAATGGCTTATATACGGCTTGTCAGTGAGGCTTTGACACAATCAGAACTTCCGAAATTTTCGGTACTTTCATAGCAGCACCGAGAAAAGTCTCCCAGTGGGGCCATCTATGTCCGTTTGTTGAACTAACGAGATTTTAATAGTTTTCAAATTGTCGTGCCTGTTACGTGTGATCTGTTGTTGTCAATTACATGTTTTTATTAGCATAAGTTTTAAAGTGGCTGGGGTCTTGGGGTGCCTTGGCGCGATGACTCCTCACTTTCCCTCTTTTGACGAGTAAGTTAATTACATTTTTGGCAACCAACACTATTGCTACAACGTTACTCGTCAATAGATTTTTGCCTTTGCGCCGAAACCAGTCCGCCAATAAAAAAATTTTTGTAACCAATGCTCCCACCCCTACCTAATAAAGATGAAAGCTACGTTATGGTGAATGAAGTATGAAAAGTATGGAAGTATGAATGAAGTATGAAGTCTACGTTAGTATATATGATAAGACGAATCCTGAAAAATCCAGTTATGTAGGGCAATGAAAAACGCTCCTTTTTTACGTTTCCTAATGACGATTTTAAAGGGATACTTTTTTGATTTTAGTGTTCCGTTTTGTTGTTTATTATGTTTATAGCAAATTAGCAAAAAAATGCTGTGTTTTTTTGGTTTCTTTATTACATAGATCTCATGTTTTATTTAATATTAATGATTATATATAACTCTTTTTTGTTAACTTTTTTTTAATTAAACATGTTTTTTTATACATCAGGTTTTCTTATGCGGTTTTGGCACCCACTTATCCCCACGAGTCACAATATTTGACTTCTAGGCACTTTTAAATAGCTTACTTACATTGCTCCACCTCGCAGGTTATTTTGGCGGGCACTAAATAAATTTTTTTGTGAGAATCAACGCAATCAATCGTCTTTTCGTGCATTCAGTAGGTCTACTTAAGTACTAATACGATACAAATTAGAACCTACATAAATTAAATATTACCAACGCTACTCCGAAAAAATAGGTACCAAAAAAACAACCAAATAACTCCGTTTTCCGGTACCTAGTACCTATTGTATATGTGGAAATAAAATCTGGCGTCGATTGCAAGATAAACTTTAACCCACACAGATATAATTGGTTCTAAATAAATCAATATGACTCGGTAAAGAAGCAAACATTTACGTATACATAGAACAAAATAACTGGTAATTATTCTATTATGAGAAGTAGACGTAAAACTGTAACAAAACGTCTTTGTTTATGGTGTAAATAAACTTTGACAAAGATACCCAGTTAAAAAAAAAATCTGTCGATTTTGTTTTCTTAGGAGTCGATTTTAGTTCTTGATCAACCAAAATTAAACAAAAATATACTCTCGAACCTTGTAGTTCGATTTTTTTGATAAATTTTTCTCAAACCGAGAAAGTTAGATCCGATCAAAACTTATTGATCAATGAATGCGTCATAGTCGAATTTCACTTAAAATCGACTCGTCAGAAGACTGCCTAAGACACATTTGTATGTACCTAACTACATACATTGAGATTCTTAAGGTACCTAACACGAACCTTGATTGCAACCATTTCAACTAAACGTTTAACAACTACAAGGTTTCTAATCTATTTCTGCCTATAATCGAACAATAAGGAATAACGAAAATTCTCACCTGCCCTAAGAAAACTGGGGTTTAGCAATTCCAGAAACACAAACACACACCAACCAAACAAAAATGTCGCAGTCCTAAAAATACAACACGTCCACGATAGACCAGCGAGGTCCGCTTCGATTTTCTACTGCCCAGCCTAAAAGCGAAGCAATCTCTCATTAACTGGCCGTGAATAATGACGTCATTATTTCATGGTTAACAACCATTAAGAAGACTAAATTACCGGGGTCGTTTTAAAAATAGTTTAGCTTCACGCGCTGCTGAGAATCAAACTGCTGCAGTGCAAGAAAACATTTTTTTATCGATTTGGAGCTTTACAAAACTCGATCACATAACCGGATTTATATACTTTATATATATTTTCTCACATATAAATGAGTCGATTTCCAAAGGGACGCGCGACGTTGTATACCCGAGGGTTTTAATAAATGGCCCCGCCAAGTTTCATTTCGCAAGTTTGCTCCTTTTTTATATTTCAAGCAAAGTACGTAAAACGTTGCGAAGTTAAAAAGTTTTCAGCCTTGACTCGGGCTTGTTATCTTTTTTTTGTTCGTTTACGTCAAACTTTTTTCCTTTCGGTTTTTGGGGGATCCGAGGCCCTTAAATATAAATTATCAATCATTCAAATGAGATCAAACTGATTATTTTGATGTTGTTTGTCCTAAAAAAAAAGTTAACTTATAATTTTGCAATCTGGGCTTGACCGAATTTTTTTCTCAGTATTGCTTTCGGTTCAAACTTTTTCGTCTTTTAAGCCCTTGCATAAAAAAGGTACCAGGAACAGTTTCAAGTATTTTTAACGTCGGAATAAAACCGTCGAAACAAATTAAAAAGCATGCTAAAGTAGACAAATATTAATAAATTTATAAGAATAAATAAAATGTGAAATTAACTTTCGACTAACCTAAAAATTTTAAATTTTGATAAATTTAAATTATTTAAAAAAATTAAAAATTTTTAGGTTAGTTAAATCATTTGGAATTTTATTTTTGAAATTTAAATTTTCAGATTAATTAGTTAAATTATTTTTTTTTACAATCTAAAGTGTTTTCCGGGTTTTGAAGCCGTGGTCCAATGGAATTCTTCCTGACGTTTCGTCTACAGCTGCTGCAGACATTGTTGGCTCCGTGATATTTATTTTCCCGCCGTCATGCTGCAGTGGAGTGACTGGGGTGGGGGTAGTGGTGGTGCGGGGTTTCGGCGCATAAAATATTTCGTAGAACTCGCTTCCAATCTGCATTTAGAAACATAATTTCCTCCTTCCTGTTGAAATTGTTGTAGTGTTTAGAGATCTCGCTGTTAAGAAACGCTGCGATTGATATAAGATATATAACTTGTTGAAAAGGATGTCGTGACCTTCGTGAAAGAGCGTGTCTTATACAACTTCTTCTTCTTCTTAAGACGCCGGCTTCTTCCGAAGCTTAAAATCTATCACAACGGGGTTGTGGTCGCTGCTGACGTCGGCACCCGTTTCATGAGTTAGTTTTTAACAAGGATGAAGTCTATTTGGTTTCTAATGGTTATCGCCGGAGACCCCCAGGTGTAAAGCCGTCGAGGGTGCTGTTTGAAAAGTGTTGGTAATTAATAGATGGTGTTCTATTCAGAATTGTGCCAAACGATCTCCTCTAGCATTTCGTGTTCCCAGTCCATATTTTCTTGTTATCTCGTCTGTAGTACCACTTCCGATCTAAGCATTAAAGTCGCCCAAAACCATTGTTATTGCTCCCTTTTTCGTTACATTTCAAGCGCATTCCAATGTGGAGTAGAACTTCTCCAATGCCTCGTCAGGTTTATCACAATCTGGAGCGTACGCTTGGATTACATTCATCACTTTGTGGGCAGTGCGTAGTCTCAGGAGCATCACGCGATTCCCTAGCAAAAAAAAATCAATAACGGACTTCTCCAATTCAAGGGAAATAAGTATAGCCACTCTATATTGGCGACTGGGATCGTCGCCCCCCGAGTAATAAAGGACGCTCTTCGGAGTTCTGTGGCCTCTCCCCACTTAAGGGGTGCCCCGGACTGAGATCCAATCTTGAATTTACTTCAGCCATGTTAGGCAATGGAATAAATAGGGTAGTGGGAATTCCGTTTTCCTTCTTCACCGCAGTGTGTAAGGCGGTGGAAGCTGTTACAGCTGCACCTCCCACATCCATTATAGCACTGGGTATGAAGTCTATCTTCGCCACCGCTGCATGGTACTGTTGTCGCTGCTGCCCAACAACAGTGTTTGCCATATCTGGCTACTCTACTCAATTAGCCTGTGGGTCAACACAGTTTCCCAGGGTGTGGCGCTTAAAACCTTGAATAACAGCTGGGTACCCCATGAGGACCAGTTACTACAATCTATCTCCCGTCTATGACGCTTATGTGACCGATTCTAGTAAAAGGTGCTACCTCTATGGCGTAACCCCTTTACACCCCTTTTATACAACTGACCAAATTCAATTCTCCACAATGAATATTTGGATGATTGCTTTCTAACTCCCGTCATCATGTTATTGTACCCTTTGTCGTTTTTGGTTACTGCCGAATGAGAGTCATCTGGACCATTTGCAACCGCGTCAACCATAGGCACAGATCAAGAAAGTGCATCAGGCACGACGTGTTCCCTTTCGATGGACTATCTCAAAGTCGTATTGTTGAAGGCGAACTGCCCATCTTGCAATACGACCTACGGGGTTTTTCATAGAATTGAGATTCTTAAGGAAGTAGTGATGTGTTATGACCGTAAAGTGCGTACTGTCGATATACGGCAGCTATTTTTCAATAGCGAATAGAACGGCAAGGCACTCCTTGTCTGTAGTACTGTACCTTGTCTCGCTGTGTTAATGAACTCTGTTAATGTACTCTGTTAATCTCGCTCTGTTAATGAACGGCTCAGATAACAAATCATATGTTCGACACCATCCTGCACTTGTGACAAAACGGCGACAAGTGTCACATTGTATCATAATGGTTGATCAAAGTCCGGGTATGATAACACAAGAACTTTAATGAGGTGCTCTTTAGCGGTTTTAAAAGCAAACTCACATTATTCACTTCATGTAAATCTAGTGTTCTTCTAAATTAAAGCTGTCAGTGGCAATATCAAAGATCGTTAACTATCCAAACAATACCAACTATTCGCCGAATTTCACTCACGGCTGTTGGAGCTGGAATCTTCAAAATGGCATCGACTTTCTCTGGGTCGACCATCAAACCAGAAGCACTAACCACATATCCGAGATATTTAAGTTCAGGTTTACAGAAATGACATTTTTCTTTATTGAGGGTTAGACTTGCTCTAAGGATTCGACTTATAACCTCTTTTAAAACTTGATCATGTTCCTCAAAAGAACAGGTGCAAGTGATTACGTCATCCAAATATACAAAGACTAGCTTCTCCAAATCCACACCAATAAGTCGATCAATGAATCGTTGCCAAACAGCTTATAGCTATAGACACCCCTATGGAGCTGACTATCTTGCACAACTCACATATGCCTCCTGGTAGATCGCTCACTGTCACCCTGCATTTCACTAGTCGCCGATCTGCTGCCAGACCTCTTTCCAGACACCTGCCCAGAATCATTGTGTCGATATTACCCCCACTTAGTATTAATACCATTCTGCATTGGATTTTTAGTAAAGTTTTGGTTTCAACCATCCATTTTTGTGGCTCACATTTTGTCCTTAAAGTCATCTAATTGACCTGCTAAGATCGCAGCTAAACCACATGCGCCAGCTCTTCCAACTACACACTTTTCATTTTCGATAAATCGAAGAATGGCCAGAACAATATACTCTTCTTTTACTTCGACCTTAAAATAAAGAGGGCAGCTCAAAGATGAGGCTTTGAACAAAATTTAGAATTACTGACTAGTTTGTCAAGCAAATTTTTTTATGTTTCCCAGGCATTGTTGCCTACTTCTGGCACTGCTAGGCTCTTAGATAAGGTGCTAGAAATGGGTATAAATAGAGGCCCCCCATTGGCTATTGCTTTTGAGCAGTTACATATCTTTCAGACTCAATACCCTAAGGAATTATGTTAGCTTTTGATTTTTTTCACCGCGAGGTTTTGACATTCAATTTTGTGTAGTGCTTAACTAGCATTACTCAATTAATTAGTGCTCCAACCAAAAATACACTTATGGACTTACTGGAATACCCCCTGTGGGAACTACAACAGCATCAACTTCCTCCACCTGCTCGAGAATCTCCGGCCCTAAAGTCCCCTGACCGGAAATAATGTGTGGATGATCGTACCCATTAATATAAGTCAAACCTCGCTCTTTTGATAGCCTGTAGGCTTCTTGCCCTCAGCCATATCCTACACGGTATACAGATGGCTAAATAAAATCGGGTAGGTTTGAAAATATGTGAAGAAAATACCTTCCCTGGTCAGCCCAAAAGGCATTTGCATTAACTGAAACAGTCCTCTAGACGGAACAGTAAACGCTGTAAGAAGTCATGATTCTTTAGCTACTGGAATCTGCCAATAAGCGGATTTAATGTCTAACGTACTCAGATATCGAGCGTAACTTATCCAATGTTGCTGAGACGAAAGGAATTGGGTAAGTGTCGGGAACAGTGATTCGATTTAGTTGGCGATAATCTACACAAAATCGCCATCCTCCCGTCTACCAATCCCCCAGAGGGTTTAATAATATCATCAGCTATAGTTGCTCCAATTCGACATTTACTTCTTTTTGAAGAGCGTGTGACAATGGGTAATACCGTTGTTTTATAGTTGCTGATTGTGTCTTGATAAGAAGTTTGACCATGTTGGTAGAGGTACTCTCATCTACCGACCACGATTCCTCCGACTTAATTTTACGAACTGAGTGGCACCAACTGAATGCTCATCAGAAACAGTCAATTCGCCGGCATGCAAATCTGGAAAAATTTGCATCCGTGTTCAAAAATCTATCCCCAAAATAATCTTGTGAGGTAAATGAGGGACCACCAAAAACATCAAGAAGCAGGTATTACTAGATCCCGTAACTTTATAGGTAACTCTATGAATCTCAGGACTGAACAAGTTTATCCATTGGCGACCCTACACTGAATTATGTTACCAGGACGAATTGTGCATTAGGGTTTAAGAACAGACCAACCTGAGGACCCAAGCACAGTGTAAGAAGCTCCACTATCCAACAAGTCCAGAGTCACTATCGGAGAATCGTCGTACCTAAAATTTCTACTCTAAGAAAGGGTCGCTCGTCTCTCTTGGCATGCGCCAACACAAAGTTCAACACTGCTGTTACACTATGGGAAGCCTTTGATTCAGGAAGAAACCGTCGGCCTACGATTTCTTCTGGTCGTTTTTTGTACACTTCGAGCAGGTTCTGCTAGTGATTCCGCTCTGACCACACCTAAAGCAAAATATTGTCTTTGGTTTACAACATTGTCGAAATCGATGTCATTGTTCCTTACAATTCCAACATAAGGGACTGTTTGCGGCACGAACAGTCATCTGAAAGCTGCTAAAGAGAATTATTATCCGATATCCGAACCGTCCCACTCGTAAGTGTATGATAAGCTAGGGCGGGCTCTACTAACTTTTTATAACAGGTAGAAGATGGAACAAATTGTTGCACTTTCGTCTCAGTTTTTTTCACCTCTCTACTGAGGCATAATAAGTCCTATATCGAAGAAACTTGATGCAAAGCTAGACGGCTCTGTATATAAGGCAGTAAGTTGCGTCGTATGATCTGCAGCTGTGCTTTCTCAGTGGGTATTTCAGAAAGTTTACGGAACAAGGTCTGCATCACTACTACATAGTTTAATACCCTTTCCTGGCTACCCTACGTGCGTCTGCGAATCTCGTCGCAAAGAGGATATTCATAGTCATACGGCTGAAAGACCTGCTTCAACTGAGCAATCAAGTCATCCAAACTGATACCACCAAAGTGCATCTTTAGACAGCAATTCTGGAGCTGCACGCAAAAGAAATTCCTTAGAGACTCCACGTGAGCATCGAAGCTCCTCTATTCTTTCGAGAAACCTATTTACACTGGAACGTTTATCAAAGTAACATTCCAACGATTAACATCCCAAAACTTAGAATATCCCTGAAAGGGATTAACTAAATCACTTACGATCACATTGGATCCGTAAGTCGAAGAGGCGAAAATTTAAAATTATCTAGGCGATCTGCCAAATCCACATAAGGATTGGAATACCCTAAACTATGTTGAAGCGGAATAGAATTATTAATTTGGGAAGGAACCGAAGTAAGGGAAAGATCAAATCGTACTTGTGAAGAAGATCGCATTACAGACATATTTCCCGCTGTATACGGATTCGTTGATCGAGCGCGCTCAGGTCCTGCACAACTTTCTTCTTGAAAAGGAAATTGAGTTGGGCAATATAGAGGTTGGCAAATATATTCATTAGAAGAATAATTGTTTCTTAAATTCCTACTTCTAAAATTTACATTACACGTTTCGTGGCGAAGTGTAGGATCGCGCCACATAATTTCTTTCTCCGGAGAATGGTACCTCATCATGCGACCCTCTAGGAGCTTCGTCTGAATCGGAGTCCGAAAATTGACGTCAAGAAGTAGGAGTTCCAGAAAATGGCTCGTATGTAACTACATTTGATACAGTGGATATTTGAATAGATTTATCACCAGGCAGAATGTGCTGCTCTTCAAGCAAGAAAAGGGGTTGTCATGTGGAAGAAAAAAACTGCTCGATTCCAAAACCGGAGAAACTCGTCTCTGACTCAATGATTCAAATTTTGTTCGATTGGTTTTTTCACCTAATGTTGCAAGGTTAACATTAACGTTTGAAGACGCGCCATTAGACATATCATCAAAATTAATAATGGGTGCTTCCAATAACCTTTTGCATCTGCAGCTGAAGTAGATGTCCTTGGTGGTACCGGTTAGCCATTGAAACACATTAAATCAGGCGCATCATGTTGAAATATATGCGGTGGTTCGGATGAGATTGCTTCAAAAGCTTGAGCGTTTCCTCTGCCTTCGTTCAATTTAGACACCTGAGTCAGTTGCGTCATCAATCTCCGTCCAAATCTTTCCAATCTTTGTCTCAGTTCCAGGTTCTCTATCACCACCGGCCTGATTCGGAAAATTCGACTTTTTTTGTCTTTGGCACAATAATAAACAATAGAGATTCTTATACAATCCTTTAATCAGGTAAGTGTTTGATTTTAGAAAAGGTACCTAATCCTTATGGATTAGTCCTTATGACTCAGACAGAAGAAGAGGGATCAAGACAGAAAATCCATAAGTTTAGATATCTGCCTACCGATAAGCAATAAATAATTTATCAAAACTGCTGACTTTTGTGTTTATCCCAGCCTGCCACTCCTCTTGTGTTCCGTAATCCTCCTGTTGACACTGCATTTTGGGGTGCCAATTTATACAGAGACACAGCTGCATGGAACTCGGTAAACTCCGGGTGGCGATAGGGGATCTCTGCAGTCTTTGGCCCATGTCAAGCTCTGTTGTATTGTACGAGTGGGTTTAAAGACAGATTTAACATTGTGCTTTTCCTAGTGCTAGCCTGCCAATCCAGTCCGTAGATGTATGGTAGAGTAGTCCATCCGCGCTTTTCTTCATCTTCTCCTGTTTTTCCTCCCTGGCGTTCTACAATTCTATTGAACTCATGCTTGCTCCATCCATTTCAAACAAAGGCTCTTTCCGGATTCTTCATTTCCCATTCCAATTCGGCCGGCTCACAAATTCTCTTGTCTCTCACAGACAGAGTCTTTGTGATTCCCCTTTTCGGTCTGGGATGATGACTTGATCCGTTATTGAGGTATCGGTCAGTGTGTGTTGGGTTTCTATAAACGGTGTGCGCAAATTTCCCATTTCCTTGATACCAAAACATCCAAAAGCGGTAGGCATCCTTACTTTTCTATCTCCGTAGTGAATTTAATTTTTGGGTTGATAGAGTTCCTTTTAGATAGGGCCGTTCAAGTAAGGTAGAGCGCCAGGAAGGAACAACGGGAGAAGATAAAGAAAAGCGCGGATTGACTAGTCTACCATATATCCACAAAGTAACGGACAGGATCGGCAGGCTACTGGAAAAGCACTATGTTAAATCTGACCTTAAACCCACTCGTAAAATAGAACAGACCTTGAGATCGGCCAAAGACCGCAGAGATTCCTTATCGGCACCTTTTCAGTCATATTTTTTTTAGTTTAGCCTTTTTTTAGCTTAGTTTAGTTTTTAGGTTAGTTCAGGTTAGAAAACGTATTTGACTGAATATGGAGTACTTGGACGTTTGGCTAGTCCGATATTACAGCTTTCGACGTGTTGTTTTGTCGGGAAATCAAATAAACATAAAAGGTTTTTGAAGAAGATTGATTAAGATACTGTAAGAAAACCAAAGATTTCTCACGCTTCCCAATAACGAGATTAAGATTTAGTATAGAACCAAGTGCAGGCTGTAGATAAGAAACCCCAACAGTTCATCGCAGACAAGACCAAAAGCAAATATAGTGGAATATAGCAAAAATAGTGGAAAAATGCCGTTTTGTCAAAGAAGACGATGGACTTTGGATGAAATTTCAAAGCTATAGACTAGAAATAATATTTTATTTAATAAATGTAATGAAGTCCATATGGGAAACATTTAACAATTTTTATGCAAAATAGGTTGATCAAGGTACTGTTAGTAGTTGGTTTGACGACCTTCCAAAGGACCATAAGTCCACACGTACTAATTTTAATCAAGTCTTTGTTGCTCAGTGGTCGTTTTCGTTGAAAATGTGCTTTATATTCAATATGTGTGACATTTAAAATACCCGTAACATCTGAGGTATGTTTTAGTTTGTAATGTGTTTTTTAACTGTGTAATTGACATGCTTTGTTTTATATTATATGACTGTAACATTTGACCGATGATTGCTTAGTCAACTTCGTGATCGGGATTCAAAATACCAGCCCTTAGTAGGTAGTATTTGATTAAATGGACAGAGAATCATCTACTCTGTCACCTCCCAAAATTATTGTAACAACTGACAAGACTTACGTAATATGTTACTATAATTATTAGTACACTAGTAAATTATAATCATTAAATTTCTCATGTTTGAATATTGTGCAATAATGCACAATAACTCATTTATGAGTATCATGACTCACTTTATGGAGTATTATACCTGTTAATGTTTGAGTATCTGGAATAAATCTTCTTTGATGGATTGCATTGCCAGAGAAAGAAGACAAGTTAAGTTGACTGTGTGCTTAGGGTTCTTCAGATGCATTTCCATGATTTTGTAGAATATCTTTATTTGATGATGTATAATTCCATGTTTTTCAAATATACCATCAATCTTCTTCAGAGTTTTAATTTCCTTGATAATCTCTGCAAATGTTTTGATGTAAATATGTATTTCTTTTGCTGAAATAACATGTGAACATTAGGAAACAATGCTTTCTATCATACATGTGCAATTGTATAATATATAGTATAAAATATCAAATTCTAATATTTTTTAATAAAATTAACTTTTTACTCAAATATTTTATGCTTTCCGTATCATGTTCAACATGGTAATCTGGCTCATATATACCGTTTCTTTTTTTGAATGCCATATTAATAAGAGAATTTGAGATAGTATATAAACTAGAATAATGATGGGCTGAATATGCAAACTTTCGCAAAAATCACCTTATTTTCAATTTTTTTATGAGATACTGTATGTCCAAATACATTCAAAACGAGAAAATCCCATAAAGTATATTTTACAAAGGTATTCCTTATAAATTTGACAAATTTTACCTTGGGTATACATAAAACAGGAAAAGCGCCTGGAGTAAGGTTTCTACCATCCTCAAGTACCCACATATTTGCAATAATTAACTCTAATTACTAAATGATACACTCAATAAGTAGCAAGCCGAAATCATTGAAATTAAACGAAAATTGTGCCCAAATTTGAGTACTGCCAAGTTGAGAAAGACGTGAATTTTAAGGGTCCCTTCATTGTCACCTTCAACTTAACCAAGTTTTTAGGTATTTATTGAAGAGAACTGTAACCTTTGAAAATGGAGTACTAGTGGCCCTCTTACGCAATAGGAAGGCAAACTTTTATATGGGTATGTTTTGTGATTTTGACGAGAGGTTTCCTTAGGAATCTTTTGACATCTATCTTTTTTACTTGACTTCTAGCTACTCTGCTTTGTTTCAGACACCTGTACACTAAACACAGAATTTAATAGATTTTAGTGAAAGCCTTAACACATTGAACGACATTTTCTGTGGGAAAAACTATTCTACCGTAAAACATTCCTATATTAAGAATGAGAACTAATTACGAACAGTTAATAACACTAATGGATATTTTCATACTGTTTCATAAACACACAAGACAACTAGCATCTAGCAAAGACTCCAAATTAGTTTGTGTACCTGTGGCGTTTTGTTGCATAATAAGGTCCAATTTCAGAAGCCAAAGTCGGCGATTAATTAACGGGTGATGAAACTCCCGGCTATTGTTTTAACTCGTAGAAAATTAAACTCGGCATAACTTAAGGTGAACGTTATTTCGGTGCCTTCAACTCCCAATTTGCACTATTTATAAGAGCCATTACACATTTAGCGGAAACGGTCCCCCGTGTTAAATTGCTCACTTAAATATCTTTGGATTTCGGCTTGCTGCTTTAGCTATAAAGTGCAGTTGGCTCCTGTAATTAAAGATACAAATGGGTCCTAATGCGTATGCTTATCTTTTAGATTTTGCAGTTTATCTCAGGTGAAAAGTAGAAATAGATATGTACCTTGCCCTGCTATGACTGAAAACATGACGGTGACAGAATAGTAGTAACGATCCGATTTTCAAGTCAAGAGAAAAAATGGAGTGACAAAGTATTATCTTTCAACACCCCATCCTCCTCATGGGCAACTTGATTAAAACTAAATGGACAAAACAAACAAAAAAATGAGATTTGTGTGAGTTAGAGTGTGTTCGATGTGTTATCATCATAGGTAGATTGGTGCGAAAATTTTGTATGTACACTGTATAAATGTGCTAAAGAATGTCAATAATCAAAATATTTAAAAATTCAATTAATTATTGAATTTTGAAAGCTGTAATCTCAAAATTTGTTCACTTGAAAAGCCTAATTGTACCGTGAATGTCATAAATAAAATTAAAAAAATTAACTCGACAAAATGCCTTTATCACAGAGAATATATGATACCTTCTTGGTCTATTAAAACTAGAATAAACAAAAATAAAAAAATAAGAAAGTGTCTAAATATAGATAGGTGTCCCATGGAAAAAGGTCCACCATAAACAATTTTTATTAATTGTATTAAAAAAAAAACGTCAAAATACGTCGATTTCATATCAAGAGGTACACTTTTCGGTGTACAAGTTTTTTACTCCTCGTTCCTCTGCCTCCGGGGTCCCCCTTTTTAAATTGGAATGAGTGTTGTGTTATGCCATATTTGAAATGCAATTTTATTCCGTACACGATCATTTTGCCATTTTTATTCTCTAGTTATCTTTACATAAAGGAATTTTGTGTCAACTAAATGCTATAAGGTATCATTGTTACCTGTGGTTTTACCCACTATCTCTCAAAATTTTTCGATGTTTTTCATTATTATATTGAGATTGTGGGTCTTTTATTTAAGTAATTCTTAAAAAATGGTATAACCCTCCTATAAGCCATTCATTTATTATTGTCGTCAAGTAGGCGTTGAAAATTATATATTGATATGGAATGACGATATGAATTAAATATTGATATATTGATATGGATATTTTTATCGTAGGATGTTCTCAATATGTGCTAAAAGGAGAAGGGTAAAAAAATGAATGTTTCAAAGGTGACTAGATGACAAAAATAACTGAATGGGTAATACTTAAGTAAATTATTAACGAAGTTCTAGAGTAAAGGTTGCGTCCAAAACGTTAAACATAAGTTGTTCGCCCACTGAGGGGTGATCAAATGGCTGGCTGAAAGATTGCTGAACTATCCGGTGTTTTAAAAACTACAATCTATAGAATTCTGAAATGCATAAAATGTCATCTTTACATCATCAAGTTAGTACAGGAATTAAATGAGGATGACTTTGATCGTCGCTTACAATTCTGCATATCCTTAAAGTAATATGATATTTCTAGTCAGCAATGTGTTGTATAACACCACTTTTTCGTCGATATTGGGGTGTTGTAAATCCATATTTGTTTCAATAGACCCAGCACCTTCAAACGCATGGGTTACTCGAAGGTTTACTGAAATTCTTTAACAGGATTCCTGCCCATAGAAGAAGAATTAGTTTTTCAGCAGGATGGAGAGTTTTCTTACTACACTGCTTCAATTCGAGAATGTTTAGATAAACAATTTCCTAGAAGAAAGATTGGTAGGAGAGGCCTAGTGGAATGCCTGCCAGGTCCCCTGTTTTCACTCCTCAAGATAATTTTTTATGGGGACATTTGAAGACCAAAGTCTACATTACACAAAATTTGATTCTCTCGTCGTGTTACATGTCAGAATTCATAGAAGAGTGTACGTTCATTACAATACAAATGTTTTCTAATGTGGCCCTGATGTGATGAGGCAAAAACAATGTCCTCTTCTCAAACTTCTTTTATTCTTAGAGGTTTTGTTACTTTATGGCATCTTCACCAATAAAGTTGCATAAAACACTCTCATATGTGAGATGTGAGTGATTAGTGCGTCAGAAAGACGTTACGAATACCCTACTATTGGTAAGCTTGTTAAGTCCTAGTTGTTAAAGTATTGTGATGGTGAAAATTGAATTACACGTTACACAGCAAGAGCTAGGCATGTAACTCCAACTTCACCATCACAATAGCAAAACAACTAGGACACAACATGTTTACCAACAGTATGATGCTCGTCTTTGTGAAGCACTACTAGCGTTGGAATCCATAACTTGATGGCGAGACTGACCAATACCCATTTTCACAAAACTACTGAGAAAAAACAATACACAAAAAGAAAGGAAGTCCATCAGTCATATCTCACATGTGAGAGTGTTTTGTGCTATTTTACTGATGAAAATGCCATAAAGTATCGAAACGTCTAAGAATAAAAAAGTTTGAGAAAAGGACATTGTTTTTTCTCATCACACAATGTTTGATGACTTTTTGAGGATCAAACATACATGTGCATGGAAGTCAATGAAGTTCAGATTTGAAAACATTGTACTAACCTACGGGTTGAATCGTTTGCAGAAACTAAAGCTAGGAAGCTTCAACAATTTGACAAAAACATTTGGTGGCTTTTGTTGCTTTCCCTCATCAAACCAGAAAATAATTGCGTTCTGCAGCTCTGAGAAATGTACTAGCATATTCTAAAGGGTTCTCATCAGAGCCATCCCTCTCGAACAAACATGCTCCAATGGCATAAGCTGAAATTTTGTATAGCTGCGTGAGGCCTGTCGGAGGATTGGTTAAGTAGACAGCCACATCTTGAGCTTCTGAAAAGCATTGTTTTGTAATGCTCCCCAGGTCTACTCGCCGTTCTTCTTGGTTAGCGGTTGTCATATGGCGCCAAAATATGAAGCTTCGGTACCTGGAACATGTTTGAATGAAAGAGAGAAGTCTTTCTATGTCTTGGTATGTTGAAGATGGAGGAAGTTTTAGCCGGGTCATGGGTCGATGGTATGATCTAGTGTCTCGAGTACTTAACAGAAAAACAGGAAAAACGACACTTTGCCCGCTTTAGTGTGAGTTTGAATAGTCTCAGCCAATCAAAAGGGAGCTATCTTAATGCAAGCCCTGATGAGTTTTAGGGTCTTTACCTCTAGATCTTTATGAAATGGAATCTATCAACAAGCCGTTGAAAAGTCAAAGGCGTATTACGCAAACCGAAAGGCATGCGTAATGCGGGTTAACCTGAACTACCCTGTAGAAGCCAAACGGACCTACAAAAGCTGTTTTTCCCTGTAAGAAGCCTTTACTGACTCTTGATGATAATCGGATTTCATATCCAGCGACGTCATAAACTTGGTCTTTTTAGCTTGTTGTAAGATAACTTCAATCCTTGATTACGAGTAGCGCTCAAGCCTTCAACTTTCGGCAGTCGACAGTAAGGCTTATGATTCCATTCTTCTTTGAGACGATTACAACAGGGTCGCACTCTCCAATTACTGCTTCTGCCAGTAAGTTATCGACTTCTTTCTTGAGTTTCGCGCCAAGATCTTGCATCCTAACGTCCAAGGATCTTCAGGTGATACATGTAAAAAACCTGGGATTCATGTCACAGCGGCGATCATAGAATACAGGGTGAGTCAATAAAAAGTAAAAAGGCTTATAAGTAGAATATATCTTCCATATGACGTTGTGCATCATCTCCTAACGGAATATATGGTAACGGTAGTGCGATATTCAAAAGGTCACAATTTTCCGTTCATAATAGGGTGCGACGCAAATGCACAAAACATCGTTTGGGGCAGCACCGACACTAATGCGAGAGGTAATGAATGCCCTAATAGACTACCTCGCATCGGAAAATCTAGAGATTTGTACTGTTTAGAACCAACTTCTAAATGGTATCCGACAGGAGATGATAGACGTGACGGTCGTCTGTCTGATAAGAAAAAAACTGGAGAAATCTGAGGAGATTACGATGTCCGACCACAGAATGATTAGATTTGAAATCGAGTCAAACTGGACAAATACATCGCCGAAAAAGAATCCAAAGACCACAGACTGAGTAAATGTCATTGAGCTTTGAGACTGGCGGTTGCTCTCCACAGAGGAAATAGATAACTAACTAGAAGGCCTGAGCAAATCCATTGGACACTCCTTTAAAGGGTCGTGCATACTTAGGAAGCAGCCAAGCTCGCCAAATTGGTGAGCTCAGAAAGAGGACTCCAACTAGGTATAATGAATAAAACAGGACAAGACATGGACGGGTGACCAGGGAGAGACCATAGAGATTCTCCTGGAGACCCACTTCCCTGGAGAAAATTGCGTGGCCGCTTCTCCGGACCTGGTTCCAGTCCGGGAGGACTGGATACCTACGTGCAAGGGAAGTAGTGACCGACAAAGTCATTAGATGGGCGGTCAATTAGACGACAATTGGAAGAAGTCATTAGACGTCAGGATGTGCTCCCGTCGCTGAACAGAGTGTTCACGGCGAGCGTGGCACTGGGATACGTCCGTAAGGCGTAGAGATCCGCGAACGCAATCTTCATACCAAAAGCTGGGAAAAGTAACTACATGTCGCAAAATGATTTAGACCAATAATTTTGACATCCTGTCTAATGAAAATGTTAGAAAAGATAATCGATATGCTTTTGCAATGTGACTTTTGCAAAGGCATGCAACAAGGTAACAACATTGCTATCGCAAGCTGCTCAGGGCTGTGGGCAGGAGGTAGGGTCTAGAGCCACACGTCCTGCACAGACTTTACACTGCAGTCTGTTGTCTGATGGCCAGCGGTGGACAGGACCAGGATGGATTGCTACGACCAGTGGAAGGAAACAGTCATAGGAAACGGTCACACTCAGATCGCCGGCCTCATCTAGCGGGACATCCCAATTGTCCTGTCACAGGAGGGGCGCGCTTGCGATCGGCTGAAACAGCCATTTGGTATAAACATCCCAACAAGAGAAGAATTCAAAGAAGAGCTGCTTCAGCAACCTTCTGAGAGTAAGCAGGTCTGATATTCAGGCGGATCAAGAATTGCGGATTCACAGTCGTCAGGAGCCGAAATATACAACGCAGGCCATGAAGGGGGCGAGGGCTTTACCTGAGGAAGCCACTCGACGGTTTTCCAGGCGGAGGTGTTTGCAATACTCGAAGTGGCCACACGATCAGAAGTGAAACAAGGAGCAGAACGAAACTTCTTCATCTACTTCAGACAGTCAGGCGGCCCTGCGAGCCATCTGCAGGAACAGGACCAATTCAAACCTCGTTCAGGATTGCAGAGATGCTCTAGAGCCACTGGCAGAAACAAAAAGGGTACTTCTGGGATGTTTTCCTAGACATAAGAATATTGAGGTAAACAAAGGCGCCGATGAATCGGCCAAGTTTGGTTCTCTGGTTGGTCTAGGCGTAAGCAATAGGTACGTCTCTCTTACACTCTAAATGAGTGGGCATGGGAGAGTACAAATACAAACTGGACACAGTCAGGAATATGTAGACGTACCAAGGAAATCTACCCTAACCCGGATAGATCCAAGGTCTCGTGGATACTTCGGAGAATTCGACAGTGCCTGGGAGATTTTAGACGAATCCTCACTGGCCACTGCAGACTAAACAGACACGTGCACCTCCTAGGAATGGTGGATACTCTGCACCCATTGTGGAGCAGGGAAAGAGTCGTCATACGACTTTCTGGGAATGTGCTATAGGTGGGCGCGACTGCGCCACGGAACACTGGGAGCCGCCTCCATCGAGACGGGACGGGATACTCTCCTCTATTAGAGAGAAGGGTCGGCTTGTGGAGGGAATGAGGGCCCAGGCGGACTAGAGATGTGGATCGGGTGACTGTGAAAAGGGCCTTTAAGCCTAGTCGCAAGGCCGCGGCACCACAATATCTACTACTACTACTGAAAATATGACACTCCTAGTAAAAATAGTAGATTATGTCACTAGGAGTAAAAATGGGTCTTTTTGTGCTGAGCCCAGAGATTGACGGCCGAAGTGAAGCTGAGGCCTGCAACTGGGCGAAGCACAAAAAGACCTTTTACTCCGAGTAACATATACTATTTTTTTTCCCAAGCTATTTAAATTACAAGTCAACAGGGTAATTCATCAGTATATTATTATACTTCCATTTTTTTTATTTATCATTTTAAATAAAAATGTTCAATGCAAGTTGTATAGGGTTTTATAGAATTATTTAGAAATAGATATGGATTTTTTGTTTTTGTCAATATGTACTGTATGTATTAATGTGTATTAAAAATATGTCCAATAGAAATTACTCGGTGCCGAGGAGCCAATAAAATGGTATTGCAGTTGTTTGACTTTGACTTTGTTTTTAAGGGCATAACGAGGTTAACTTTGGATTTTCAAATGGAAAGCTATACTTTTTTCTTCCTAAACTTAATAAGGAGTTAAGAACTAGTAACTTTTAAACAATTTTTTTTTTACTTTTAAACAATTCTTACTTTTTTTAAATATCAAAGGAAAGCAATACGAAGTTTTACATAAAGTTTTCAATAAATGCTCAAAATGACATCCATTAGCTTCAATGGACTTGTCAACTCGCCTAACAAAAGTTTTTGTTTTTTTTTAAGGCTTGGTTATCTATTTTCTCAAACAAATAATGTGGTTTGTCATTTAATATTTGAATTTCTTATAATGTCGTCAATATAGTTACAAAAAAAGTTTCATATAAAAGAAAGTTATTAGTTTTTTTTTAGTCCTCCTCAATTTCAGGAAAAAAATGGATAGCTTTCCAGTTGAAAATCCAAACTTAACCTATTATGAACTTTAAAACAAAGTCAAGTTTAAACAACTATAATATTTTATTTGCCCCCGACATTGAGTAATTTCTATTTGAAACATTTTTTCATACAATGAACTGTTTTCAAATTATATAGCTTTCTTAAGTTAAGTGGACAACCCTGTATAACGATGGCAGACGCAAGTTAAGTTTTTTCTTTGTTATGAAGGAGGTGAGTTTTTGGGTTTTGGTCCCTTGATATGTTGGGAAAAAAAACAATTTTCTTTGTTTAACTGTAAAAAATGTAGTAGTTCAATGATGTTTAGCATCTTCATCAGTAAAACATTAAAACATAATAGTGAAAAATAAAATTTTTATTTTGATTGTTGTGACAATTGCACACCTTATATATTACACTAAATAGAACTCTTTTGCCCTTAACATGTTCAAACCTGTTACAAAAATATAAACTAATTGAAATATTTATTTAATAATATGTACTGAAATCGAATAATTTTGAAAGGTACGGTTTTCAAATAATTTATCATTACTACCACCTTTTAAATCTAAATCTTTGCTCAAAACGTTTGTTTTGCACTACGTTGACCCAGAGATTTACTCCTATTATTATTACCCACATTAAGATTATCGAGTGGTGACTTGTAGGTGCAAGTATTTCTTTTGCTGCTTGTTTTTTGTTAGTCATCGAATCCTCGATATATCCTTCTGCGACATTTGTAGAGCGCCAACCCCCATGTCTTTTTAAAGCTGACATATCGCCTCCATTATCTATCAATAAAGTAGCTGATGTTCTACGTAGGCAATGCCCGGTATACATTTTGGCATTTGGTAATTTCAAAAAGGAAGCAACTTATTGTTGTAGCGAAACAGATGCAATTTTATGCTTACCAATTACTGCTTTTTGGCATTTGCCATTTTCGTATTTTACCAAAAATATGTTTATGTAAATGTTCTTGCGAAGATCCATATACTTTAGAGAAACTTAAATAGAAAGTACCTAAAATGGTAAATGATCGGGATATATAGGTTTTGGGATTAGGAATTTCTGATTTCTTGGGTGTATTTTCACAAGGATCGTTGAGCCTAAATCTGTGATATCCTGTAGAGTACTATTTGTCAACTCATCACATCTGCATGCTCCTGAGACTCCTTATATCAATTTAACCTAAAATATTTGCAACATTTAAATACATGTATACTTCTTACATACGTCTATTTATTATAGTCTTTAGTAAAGCTATGATATAGTATGCTACTTTTGGGGCCAAATATTTTTCATTAGGCGCATTGGATAGAATGGAACAACCTCTTCTTTCGATAGAACTTTTGATTTCTTGGGTGTATATTCATCACTTTCCTCTTCAAAAACGCCAATAATTTAGTATAGGATCCAACTATTATATTATGCTTAATGGTGAGTTCTGCTTTTAGCATTGAATTGGACCAGAGTGAGGCAGGATTTAGTGTGGATGATAAATGAATAAAATAAGATATCACCACATTTTCAGAATAAGTCGACACATTGTGTTGTTTTGCCCAATTCATAAATCGATCGTAAGCAAAATCGTAAACTTTACGAGATTTTGCAAGAAGTAAATGTAACATAACATTGGATGCTACTTCGACCAGTTCAGGCGGTGTACATGGTAGTGAATCTGAGATTGCTAAAAAAACAACAAGAAATTAAGATATCTACCTACTTCTCATTGATTTCTTTTTGCAATTTTCATGCATCCTTTAATTGAGGCCTCTCTAGGTACTTACTTAATAATATTTATTAAGTAAGTACCTATTAGGATTATATGTTTATGATTACAAATAAATATTATGATTATGATATAATATGACAGATGATGTGAATGACAACACGGCACTATAGACAATTTCGGATGGCATCGATCGCGTTTAGTACCGCATTCTAATTTTTAAGCTCTTCAAGCAATTCTAAACTTTAAGCTTGTCAAACTTTATTATCACTAAAAGTTGGAAAAATATACCAATTTGGGCTACTACTAACCAGTCGAAATCCGCGAAATGAACTAAGAAATGACGTCAAGAACTAAAACATAGGATGGATACACCTTCACACCAAAAGCTCTCATTACGCTTTTTATTCAACTGCTGTACTGCCATCTAGTATCTAGTGCTTAAAAGTTTTCGTAAATTACAATATGGACAATCGTTTATGTACAACTGCGCCACCACGACAGTAGCAATGAGTTTTGACTTTACTTTTATTGCCTAGGACTTTTTTGCTACTTTCTTGGTCTCAGGATTTGAAAGCTCACTTTAGGTGTGCGCATGGAGAAAACAAATGACGTACTTTTAGTTCGCTTGGAAAAAAATATATTTTTGTGCTCGGCATATGTCTATAGGAGTAGAGAATGTGTTTAGTCTTAAGCATATTTTTTCAGGTCACTTATCGCTACTAAAAATAAAGTTTTTTAATGGCATATCATTATTCTTTTTATATACAGGGTGACCGCTTTTCGAGTTTAACCATGGAGATTTCGGTTATTTAATAGATAAGAAAAGGTTTAAATTAGGACAAAATTGCTCAATTAGAAGTCTTAAAAAATTACGTTTTCGAAATTCAAAAAATTCCAACTAGTTGGAAATATGGGCAAAAAACCGAAATTTTGAAAAAAAAAATACATTTCTAGTCTTAATTTCAAACTAAAAATAATTGAGACTTCTTCATAGCTTCTTCTTCATGCTCTTTTCAACATAGTGTTTCCAAATTTAAATTCCCGCGACTCGCTTTCATGGAACCCCTTTTTTTTTAATATGGTCCTGGATTTTTTATATCCGACTCTCAATCACCTTGCAATTCGGCATTCGGTTGTTGGTGCAGGGGCCAAAAAGATGGTGACTCGTCTTTATCAACAAATTTTAACAATTACATCACAAAATCAGCAAAATCTAATTTTAAAGTTGAGGAAATTATTAATTGTCGCATGTTATCGAATGGAGAATTGCAATAAGATTCAGAATTCGATATAAAAAATCTAAGACCGTATTTAAAAAACAGTCGGATTTTAAATTTGAAAATTCCCCGTTGAAGAGAGCCGAAAAAGGCTATCAAAAAATGTCAATTATTTTTAATTGTCTCCTTAAATTATGACTAAAAAAAATAAAATCTATTTTCAAAATTTCCATATTTTGCCAATATTTTCGAAACCAGTCGGAATTTTCAATCTTTCAAAACGTAAAAAATTCTAATTTTCCAACTTTGCCCTAATTTAACCTTCTTCGTATCTCTTGAAATAACCGATATCCCCATGGTTAAACTTGAAAAATGGTCACCCTGTGTAATGCCATTGTCTTAAAAACAAGTGCATACACAGACAACTTTTCTATTTTCCCCATTATAAAGTTGTAGCTCCTGGTTTAAATTTTAATCCAGTTTTCCAGTCATCATTAACAACAATAACCTCAATTAGCTATTTACATTCCTCGAAACAGGATACGTTGAAACAACAAACACACACACACATTCCTGCTTGCATGGCTTTCCTGCAAGGCGCGAGGGTCCGCCGGTAAGGCAATATGTGTTTCCCGGGGATTTCGTGTGGATTTTTATGTCAGCAGGGATTACAGAAACTCTTTTAATTTTAAAGAAAATAAATTTGGAAAGCACAAGGTCGTTTCAAACTTCCCGTGGCGCGATATTGGCTGTGAATTTCACACAAAACTTTTCCTTGACTTTTCGTCAAGGAAAAATTGTTGTTTGCTTTATATGCATCTGGATATCGGGGCAAGATGCATTGCATGTAATCGAATGACGTAACCTAAATGGGCAATTCTAGTAAAAAGCGCCCCTTACTCGGCAATGTCAAAAAGTGGCAAAAATGTTTTAAGTTATGGGGACCCGTAAAAACCCAGATATAAAACGAATGCGGACCTTATCTTTGAGTATATGCGCCACTACTCATGGTTTATGAACAACTTTACGATTCTTTTCAATTTGGGTTCACGTTTGGCTGGATATGCTTATTTTCGACTGAGGTTTCCGGACGGAGTGCAATTTTTCTGGATAGTTTACGAGAGATTTCGTTTAGATAGACACAAAAGAGAAAAAGTAGAAACGACTGTTCTTGACGCGGTCCGTAAAACAAAAGGAAAATTTTCCGGACCGGAAAAAACCTCTAAGAAATTGTTCTTCTAAATAGTTTCGAAAGTCGGTAAATTCGCGCAATTAAAACTGCGCCACGTTCGCCGAACGCTAGCACGCTTTGTATTATATAATTTGGCTCGGTGAAATCTGGAAAACTACCGCAGACCTGGAATATTTTACTTGTCCAAACAATAAGGAGCCAGGTTACTTTATACCCTCGCACCGAGAATGAAAACTTGTAGAGTTAGAGCCAAAAGGGGAACTACTGAGAATAAGGGCTACTCTTTATGTGAATTAAGTTTAATAGCTGAAAATGGTATTATTTTTTTACTTGTATTTTCGTTCTCTTTTAGAGATATTTCCAGATATTTATAAAAATGTTTAAGCAATTTATCTAGGTGTAACCTAATGTTTCATCTGCAGGAGTGCCTTAAGAAACTAGAAACATCTGTTACGAACGCAGCACTGCTTTTCGTACATGTTGTGTATTATTAACGGCTGATCCCCATTAATTTACGCTTTAGGTTTACAAGTTTACAATAAGGTAATAAGTGAGATTTCATAGAAGCTTTACAGATTAGTAACTATGTTGCCACGCCTTTTCTACAGGATGAAGTCCTGTTTATACAGAAAGGTTTGTTTACGAATAAAGGGTAAGGAAAACTAATATACAAATTAAGTTTATTAAAGGGGTGTGAGTTGTATAGTGGCCTGGCAAATTAGAACAATTCGGAGAGTGGGGTAGTCAGAGATTTGCGGTGTCAACATTTCCTGTCAACAACACAATTGTTGGCACGTCAACAAATGGGCCGGAGTCTACAAAAAATAGCCATATCAACATTGTCAACAATGATGGCTGACGTCACAGCCAGTTGAATCTAAAGGAAATGGCCCCCAAAGCGATAACGAAACATAGAACACTCAAAAATAAAATAAAAGTGCCATCCTTATTTAAATCTTTTCAAAACAAAATAAATAAATTTAAAATTAAAATTTATTTTCCTAAACTATTAAAAATCCATTTCCAGCTCAAAATTATCTAGAAATTCCGAACCAAGTTCACTGGAATATTTATTTTTTAAAGTGAAATATACATGTGTTAGTTGTTTTGAATGAATAAACGTTAATCGGTTTCTTAATAAAGAATGAGTATGTCCCCAAAAAGTCTTTCTATTTGAGCGGAGCAGGTAACTGCAACAGTCTCAATGCTAGGTCCCCCAAGTTTGGGCATTCCATTTTTGCCATTCTCCAGAACAGCAAAGGTTTCAATCTTCTTATCATAAAGTTGCTGAAATATTCCTGAAAAAATAAATTGTAATTTATAATAATATTCTGTAGGTAGGTAATTTTTTGTGATCATTGAACTAACCTGTTTTAGTGTTAAACTTGTCCCATTTCTCAATACCTGCGGTAATCAAAGATTTGAACAGAAAGTTATTTATTTTACTCTTACGTTCTGAATTGAGACTTGTGTCGTAGCCGGGATGTAAGTAAAATGCTGTCAAAGCGTAAATGTTTAGAGCCATGTCTTGTCTATGCTTTAGTGTTTTTCGGTACTTTTCTGGAACTTGCAAGGTCAGCCAGAGATTAGCAGCATCAGCAACAGAAGTATCCGATGTTTGACATACAGTGCGAGTTTCTAAAATGGAACAAATTCAGTAAAAAACCGTTGTATTTTTTGGAAAAACGCTTGGACCCGTCGATTTATATTTTAGATTGTTTCCTTCTTTTTTTTTGTAAAATAAACCATTATGCAGGTTGTCCCAATTTGGAAATATGACGCCATCAATTGTTTTTTTAAATGACAACTGCTATTTTTTGTCAGCTATTTTCATAGTGTACATCAAGTTATACATAGTAGCCAATTTTCAAATTTTTATAAAGTGCCAGTCGCAAGATAATTAACACAATTTATTTTATTTCAATCATCAATTCATATTAGTCATTTACCTACTTAATTTACCCTAAGCTACCCTTTCATAGATTACCTTTGACTTTCTGGTAACGATAATTTCTACCAGCATTAGGTACGTTTCATTAATGTCAATATCAAATATACAATTGACAGCGTTTTACTTTTCTTAAATATCTTTGCTTAAATACTTGATAAAAATAACTTAACTCGTTCAACGTAATGTCTTACTTAACTGAAAGTCACAAGATTGAAATTTTAATGATGATTGGATACGGGGATAGAACACGAACACAAAATGAAGTAGTTCAATTATCCAGAGACAAGCATCGTGATTGGCCACTCTTATCTCGAAGTACTGTAAGTAAGATAGAAAAACGGTTTCGGGAAACCGGACATGTAATTCATCGAAAGAGTGCACTAAGGGAGGATGTCAAAGTTAATGTACGATTATCAGTTCAACAAAATCCTAATATTTCCACCAGACAGCTAGCTAATGAACAGGAAATTAGCCAAATTTTAGCAGTAAAAATTCTCAAAGCCCAAAAGTTGCATTCTTACAAACTACAAATTCTCCAGGAATTGACCAAAGATGATCCTGATAGAAGAGTTCAGTATTGCGAGCAAATGATGGATCTCCTGAACAGAAACGTTGTGAACACAAACAACGTTGTGTTCTCTGACGAATCGACATTTACGCTAAATGGTGAGGTAAACCGACAAAATGTTCGTTATTGGGCAGACGAGAATCCCCACTGGATGAGAGAAGGTCACAGTCAACGCCCAGAAAAACTCAATGTTTGGGCAGGAACTGTCGACAATCGAGTTAAGGGACCAATCTTTTTTTGAAGAAAATCTCAATGGAGCGAGATATTTAGAATTTTTGGAAGAGGAACTAATTCCAGATTTGGTTACTCTATTTCCTTGTCCTATAGAAGAAGATGTCCTCAACAGAAATATCTGATTTCAACAAGATGGTACTCCTCCCCATTTTACCAGACCTGTTCGCCAATATCTGGATGAAGTATTTCCGGACCGATGGATTGGTAGAAGAGGCCTCATTGAATGGCCACCCAAGTCACCAGACCTAACTCCATTGGATTTTTTTTGTGGGGTTACTTAAAAAGCAAAGTTTACCAAACGAAACCTGAAAATGTTCAGGAGTTGAAAGCGCGAATAAGGCATGAGTGCAGACTAATTTCCCCCCAGAAGTAATTTTAAACGTGTAAAGCGAGTTTCAGTTACGTTTAGGGTATTGCCAACAAGTAGTGAATGGACATCGCTTTGAGCATTTATTGTAAAATATTTATTAATATGAATTGATGTTTGAAATAAAATAAATTTTGTTAATTATCTTGCGACTGGCAGCTTATAAAAATTTGACAATTGGCAACTATGTATAACTTGAGGTACACTATGAAAATAGCTAACCCAAAACTGCAGTTGTCATTTAAAAAACAATCGATGACGTCATATCTTGAATTTGGGACAACCTGTATAATAGTTTATTTTAAAAAAAGACGGCAATGTAAAATATAAATCAACGGGTCTGAGCGTTTTTTCAAAAAATAAACTTTTTTTTTTACAGAATTTGTTCCATTTTAGAAACTCACACTCTATATTGTGAACTTGTAAATGTTCTTCTACTTCTTCTTTAAAATCATCGTTGAACAAAAGTTCAGTAACAGTGTGTTTTATTTTTTTTTCTCGTGGATGCTACGATTCGTTTCATGTGAGAGAGATTGTTAATAAAACTTTCCATGCAATCACGGTATGAGCACCACCGTGTATCAGCAGGAAGCCGTATTCTGTGCCATCCTTGTAAAATTATATTTTTTTTCAAAATCAGGCTGCTTAAACTCCTTGGGGGATAAGAATAACTTCGTCTACTAATGCTTTATTTAAAAAATCTTTTGCCGATAGGTTCAGGAAAAGCGCATTCTCCTTCAACTGTTTGAAACATGGTGACCACTATTTTACTGTTTGAGGACGAGGTCTTCCATCCGTCGCTAGAATAGCAGACTTTTCTTGAATATTCTTTCGTGCATTGCTTACGCAATCTTCATAACAATCGTTTAAAAGAGAAGTACTTAGTTTTTTACGACTAGGAATTTAAGTACATATGCTGGACGAATTGTCTTAATGAATTCTTTAAAAAGAGGGGATTCCACTGTAGAAAAAGGTAGATTGCACCCAGATATAAATTTCGCCAGTGATCGACTAATTTTACATTCTTCATCATCATGTACATCAAAGAAATTCGTTATCTTCGTATTTTTGCTTTTTGCTCTAGTAATGGGTGTATTATTTAAAAAAAATATTTTTATCATGATTGTTTTAATTTAAGTTTTTTATATTATGTAGGTGCTTGCACTTTTGGTTGGAGTGGTCTTTGTACTTTTATTACAGCTTATTGTAGGAAGACTAGAAACTTGGATCTTCTTGGTTAAAGTTCGAATTGATATCTAGATATCTTCATTGGTATCCATTGGGTCGAATAAAGTTATAGACGAATAAAATTATAGAAGGTAATATAGACGAATTGGAGGCTTGAGTTACGTATTCTATTAAATCGCCACATTGGGTGGTTTCGGTACGATTATATCCTGGTGCTGAGAGTAAAGATCCATCCTCCATGACATCATATTGCTAAAGTGCAAAAAGTAGTAGATACTTTATAAACTATCCTCTGAAGGCTAGAGGTTCATATAGAAATAAACTGCTAACGGAAAAGATCGATACAGCAAAATTGTTTGCCATATTTGGGGGTCTGTATCTCGGAAATGCCTTAGCCGAAATTGAAAATCTAAAGAGATTTTGAAAAGTCGTTTCTTCTAGAATCACGGAGGTAGATTGTTCTTAAATAAGTTTTTCGCGAAAGGATATACAGGGTAAAGAAAAAAGCACTGCAAAATGGTTGCATTTCAACTCACTGCATTTGGTAGGTTGCGTAATTTCAGAACATTCATTGTTATGACATTTAATGGCGTTAGTTGGTGTCTCGGAACATGTTCGGCAGTTTTCGGTTTTTTGGTCTACAAAATAAATTACTGGGGTTTTTTAAAAAGTTGACGCTCTTTTGTAAGTCAACCTGTATCGCGAGAATGCCGCACCCGATTTTAATAAGATAAATGATCTCGAAAAGATAACTGGTTGTAAAATCAGCGACGTATACTCATAGTTAATAAAACAATTTTATTCATTTTGTACAAGGATGGACAAAATCTAATAAAATACTGATTAACATTAACATTTAAGAGCTATGGTCGATATCTCGGGACGGTTTTGGCGGTTTTTTGGTTTCCTGCCTACTAAATCGGTTACAGGGCGCTTACAGAAAGTTTGAACTTTCTTGTAAGTTACAACACAAGGTATCCTGAAATTAACTGGTAAATCCCTAGGCAAAAATAGGGCACAATCTTTATACAAATATAACTCGCAAACGGTTCGTCTACGAGATATAGGGTGTTGATTTTTTTTTATAGCTCTTAGAGTTTTTGAGTTATTTAACTCGAATTTTGAATATAGGTAATCATTTATTATGTACATCGTTGGATATACCAACAGCTAACCACAATCGGCAAGGCCTTATTTTTTCTAGGGTTGTATCCCTTTTACCGTCACAAACTTTTTTGTGGCACGCCACTGATCATTTTATCTTAAAGATCTCAATTCTCTATTCAATTTATAAACTTTCTTGCGTCTTGCATCCTTGACTTATCTCCCACCGTTTTCGAGAAATTTGCAAAAGCGTCTAGAAATGCGCTTTTGCAAATTTCTCGAAAGCGGTGGGAGATAAGACAAGGATGCAAGAGGAGCCAAGAATGATTCTAAATTGAATAGAGAATTCAGACTTTTAAGAAAAAACGGTCAATAGCGTGCTACAAAAAAGATTGTGAGGGTAAAAAGGATACAACCCGAGAAAAAATAAGACCCTGGGAATTTGGCTAGCGGTTGGTATATCCAACGATGTAGATAATAAATAGTTACCTACATTCAAATTTTGAGTTGAATATCTCAAAAACTGTAAGAGCTATAAAGAAAAAATAAATACAAAAATTCAACACGCTGTATCTCGGAGAAGAAGCATTTGCAGGTTATGTTTGTATGAACATTGTGCCCTATTTTTGCCTATGTTAGTTTGTTTTTGCTTATATTATATTTCCCAGTTAATTTCAGGATACCTTGTATTGTAACTTACAAGAAAGTTCAAACTTTCGGTAAACGCCCTGTAACTGATTTAGTAGGCAAAAAAACAAAAACTGCCAAAACCGTCCCGAGATATCGACCGTAGCTCTTAAATGTCATTACAAAAAGAGTCTTAAAGTTAAGGCTCCCGTCATGACATCGTAGTAAACAAAATTTTAATCAGTTTTTTATTAGATTTTTCCCCATCCTTGTACAAAATGAAATAAAAGTGTTTTATTAACTATGAGTATACGTCGCTGATTTTACAACCAGTTATCTTTTAGAGATCATTTATCTTATTAAAATGGGCTGCGACATTCTCGCGATACAGGGTGACTTACAAAAGAGCGTCAACTTTTTGAAAAACCCCAGTGATTTATTTTGTAGGCCAAAAAACCGAAAACTGCCGAACACGTCCCGAGATACCAACTAACGCCATTAAATGTCATAATAATGAATGTTCTGAAATTACGCTACCTACCTAAGGCTGTAGGCTGAAATGCAACCATTTTGCAGTGCTTTTTTCTTTGCCATGTATATCCTTTAGAGAATAATTTATTTAAGAACAATCTTCCGCCGTAATTCTACAAGAATGGACCTTTCAAAAGCTCTTTAGGTTTTAAATTTCGTCTAAGGCATTTCCGCGATACAGACCCCCAAAAATGGCAAAAAATTTGCAATATCGATCTTTTCCGTTAGCAGTTTATTTGTATAATTCTTAGGTAGTTATTCATTTTGTCATAAAGAACGTATAATATACAAACCTCAACGTCTTTAACTTCAATCTCTTCAGAATCTGCCTCTTTCCCTATTCTTTGGCTTCTGCATATTTTTCTAAAAACAAAGGCAAACAAATGAGCTAAGAACTTGTCTCTAATATAACACTTATACACTCCTTAGGTCCCATAATGGATAATATTAATAAGCGGGTACTCACCTGTGTTGTTCGAGACGAACTGCACCTGTATTTGACACTTATTTTCCACAAATTTTGCATTTTGCCATATATTTTATGTGCTCTTTAATTAACTCAAATCCCAACATTTCAAAGTTTTTGTTCTGCTTTCTTCCTCTAGAAGACATTTTAATATCAAAGGAAAACCGATAGGAAATTAATAACAATAACAATGCTGCCGATAAAATAGTAGATCTTCAGATTTTTTTTGTTGATATATGTTGACATTGTTGACAAATATTGACATCTGTCTTGTCAACAGTTCCCGATTTTGTGTCGACGCACATCCCTGGGAGTAGGTTGGCGACACTGGCTTTGACAGTAAAGCCAGAAATCTCCACTGATGGAATATTGGAATTCTGCACCAAACCATAATATAAACCAATAAGTAAGAACAAGAAACATCAATAACAATGTAGAGTTTGGCTTATTTGCTATTGCTAATTGAAATTAATCGAATCTACTAGGAAAAGGTTAGTAATCCTCTCCCCGTCAGATAAAAACCAATCAAAAGTCCTGAATGAAATATGAAATTACTATTCAAGCTTTGAGAAACATGCTCGTTGCTGCAATGCAACAACAGGTGTGAAACAGATGTTTAGTTGTAAACAAAGGTAAGACGAGGGCACTATTTACTGCATAAAACTAATAATTTTAAAACAATAAGGCAGGCGAATGGGAACCAAATTACAGTGAGCAGCACGAAACTAAGAGATTTCCCTCAGCGATTAAAAAGCAGGAGTTAAAGTAAAAGTTAATATTTCAAAAGTTTTCAGCCTTTATTTTCTTTACTTGAGAATTAATCCTACATTTGCATTAAGTCTCAAAAGTGGGTGGCCAGAGTTCAGAACTGGGTGTAGTTTTTCCCCAGGGTTTCCTTACTTACTATTGACTAGGTTATCTTGAGTTATATGGGGCTAAGGTCCCAAAAGCTTCGCTCAGATCGGAAAGTGGTCGTGGGTGTATACGGTTTTAATCTTAAGGCGCCACTCCCTTTTATGGCCCTTCAAAAACTCAAGATAATTCAACACCTGATAACCTTGCAGTATCGGTAAAAGAGATAAAATACGGAGAAAAACTATGAAAATACAAGATCTACCAATTACTTCCTATTATCCTATCTGCTTTCTGGTACAAGCTGTACAATTCATAGAGGTACCCTGAAGGGGTAACCCTGAATATAATAGTGGTATCGCCCCAAAATCAACAACAGCTGTCTCTCGCCTAAATGTGTAATATAATACTGTTTATCTATGAATGTAATGTTTACCTTGGAAGGACAAAAGAATGGAGGTTGTTTTCCCATACAGACACCGGTCATATAATATGTATATGTATAATATGTATGGTTTACACTAATTTGTAAAAGTTAATAAGAGTACTACACCATTTTCACATGTAGTTTAGAAAGTATCATTTGTATTTTAGAATACGTCTCTTGGATTTCAGATATATCACTTGTATTTCAGAAATCGTCACTTGTATTTCGGAATAGTCAGTTGAATTTTAGAAAGTATCATTTGAAATTTAGAAGCGTCACATGTATTTTAGAAATCATCAGTTGAAATTTAGATTTTTTAAATTTAGATTATTCATTTGTATTTCAGAAAAGTTCAGATATATTTCAGAATTCGTCATTTAAATTTCAGAAAATTACTGAATTACATACCATCTTCAGAATCGGATTGAGAAAGCATGCGATGCAGCTACAACAGAGTTTCTTTTTTTTATATTGTATAAATTATGCTTGATATACACATAAAATTTAACAATGACAATAATTTACTATTGGCAAATATAAAATTTAGTCCAATTGGTATATCTTCCGTTACTAAGACGGCGGCATTAAGGGCTAAGTTGTGCGAATAAAGTCCAATTTTTTTAAAATAATATTGTGTTGAAGTGGTTTTTGAGTCCTTCACTTTTGCACTGTAATTACCTTTTTGAAAATTTCTGAAATTCAAGTGATATCTTCTAAACTACAAGTGATGCCTTCTGAAATACAAGTGATATATTCTAAAATCTAAATGATTGTTCTGAAATTCAAGTGTAGTTTTCTGAAATACAAGTGACGATTTCTAAAAACAAAATCACTATTCTGAAATGCAAGTGCTATATTCTGAAAACCAAGTGACTGTTCTAAAATACAAATGATGCTTTCTAAACTACATGTGAAAATGGTGTAGTTAAAATGTGAGTGCTCTGTGACGCATTTGGGGTAGAAGTTCAGAGTTAAGTGTGGTGAATCTGTAGTTTAATAAGAAAGGGACCGACCATGTGATTTCCGCGTTGGACTTTATTTATTTCCGACTTATGCTATATAGAAGGTTGTCTGGAAGTTGCCTCGAAGCTGGGCAGGAGGGCAGGTAGTTGAGGAAGTCCACTTAGATCAGCAGCCTTTGTGGAGTTCACTTGAGTATGGCGGTGTTCCGGAGGGTAGTAGAGGTAATAAGTTTGTCCACTTAGCAGCAGGTGATACTTGTTATCGTAAATGTTGCAGGCCGATAGCATACAAAAAGGTTGTAAGATAAAGGTAATATTCGGGAAAAAGAAAAAAAGCCTGATACAAAGCTATTCCTCTCACCGTTGGTGGATATCAAAGTTAAGTTAAAATGAACTTTAACGTAGGGGCATGTCTTGAAGCACACTGTATTTTAGCTTTTCGAAAGAAATACCTGAGGGTGGTGGATGGCCTTATGAAGTGTGTACCATGTGGTATTTACACTATGCTTTAATTAAGTTGTGTTACAAGTCGATTTCAATTAAATAAATCAGTCACTGAGGACTAAGTAAAGGTAATAAAACCCAATAAAATTGAAGATTGATCCTAATAATTGGTCTTTATATCCGCAGAGCGAAATATATAACTCAGCAAGCTAGCCAAGAGCTATCGGTCTTCAAAAGAAAACCTAACGACGAGATTTCAAATCCTTCCAAAAACAAGAAACTGAGGTTGTACCAGAAATTATTGTATGTACCAAAATAGTCAAAGTTTGTACTAAACTTTGTATTATTGTTAGGGCCCTTCCAATTGGTTGTATTTAGTGAGGTCACACATATTAAATATTATTTATAGCCAATCAGGAGGATTACTGATCCAAAGAAATTCATAAATTAGGGATGGGTAATCTTATTATTTCAAATAAACTTTGATATTTCAAATACAGTAGGAACAGAGATACCTACTGTATTTGAAATAAAGCAAAAGATAATTCATGACTAAATAATCTCAGTAACACCTCCAGAACCGAGATTTTAAGCAAAAGTATTATCAAAAAAAAACACAAATCTCTTTTAAGTAATGCACTTATCTGCTTGCTTGTAACTATTTTTATAGTCTTGGTTTTTAGGGTCCCATAATAATGGATGCTCTCGATAGAGCTCTATTAATTTGAAACGTATATTCCTTTTTTCTCCCGACGTTTTTGACGAAAACTAAGCACTCCTTCTACATATTTAACAACAGAACTAAGCATAAACCTAAAGGGTTATTGGAAATTTATATAAAGTTAAATTTGTGTGATTTTACTGGTCTCCTACTTTTGTCAACAACGCCATCCACACTGCGTCAACAACTTGTTGTAAAATACATAAACAAAACAGAGACTCTTTGATCTTTACCGACTCGAGACCGGACTTGCAAAAGTCTCTGGATTTGGAAGCAAAACAATAATTAGACAAAAATGTCACAGGAATGTATCGGTTTTGTCGCCACTTTGTGGCGAGACATGAATGTTTCTGTCTTGTCGTTGTTCCTCCTGTTTGGTCTAGACCCGGCATACGACATACTTCAAGTGCGCTAAAACCACGCGCCACCCCTACCGCCACCACAGTCCCTCCAATGCAGCGCGATGACGAGGCAATAAATATCACGAAGCTTACCACAGTCGAATCAGTCAACGTCGGGCTTCACGGGAGACCACTTAGCCTTTGATAATGACTGCCGCAACTGTACACAAAACGTCAGGAAGAAATACCATTAGACCACGCCTTCAAAGCACGGAAATCTCTGTATATGGGAACCCATCAGAAACCTCTACACCAAGGCAACGCAAACAGGCCACAGAAAAAAAATGTACTGTGATGTACTGTTGTCACATGATTTTCTGATTGAAACACATCTATTGAAGAAATCAATCAAGGTCAAAACGTTCATGACTTAATGAGTAAAAGTGTTGAAATTTAACCAAACTGAACTCATTGACCGTCGAGGTGTCATGTTGACAATGACGCGTTTTAATTTTTGAAAGAAATACTCTGTAGAGATTGTTTTAAAGCTAATAAAGACTTAATGTTAGCGTGGTCCAAGAAAAAGTATAGTGTTTTACTAGTCAAAAAAGCATTTTCTATCGCTCGAGAACATTACCAAACTCGGATTCGCCTCGTTTGGTAAACTGTTCTGTTGCGAGAGAAAATGCTATTTTCGTCTCTCGTTAAACAATATACTATTTTATTGGCAATATTGCCTAACTAAGCTACTTTGGAAGGAATCTTAACAGTTACTACTGTTGACTGAAGTCTTCCCAAACCGCGCAGCTCGCTTAACCACTCGCCGGAGAAGATAGCTGTCTATGTGTTGAAAAGTTGGTCCGGGCTTGATCAAGCCCGCGCGGCGCATTTCAGCTTGCGATATCATGGGCCGTAGGAAGCCAGCTTAAGAGATAACATTTTTATTGGCAATATTTGATTATTTTCACGCCTTTTTACCGTTTCAATTTTTTTTTACGCACGCCTCTGATAGCTTTTTTGCTAAGATTTATGCTCCATGTTCAATTTGGAAAAACACTTGCCACTTAGAGAAAGTCAGTATCTCTAACTGTTTTCAAGATTTGAAACAAACCGGGATCTCGCCTATAATTATTGTAATCCACAATGATACAATTAACATAGGTATTAGATATTTTCCATAATCTGCTCGAATATGATACTCACTTTCTATTATATTTTTACATTTTACTTTTGCAACTTAAAATTGAGAAACTTGATGAAAAATGTTGAAAAAATATTTCTTTCTTCTTTTAAAGTAATTAGAAGTTAGTTTATTGCATGAGAAATTATCGGAAGTTATTTTAAAATATTTAAATTAAAAACGTCAACAGAATTTTTCAACTAAGAATTGAGAAGTCTGATAGAAAATGGTCCGAAAATTATTTGTGTTTTCTATTTGAAACTGAAGAACCTTCTTATTTATGAACCTGAAATGTCAGTATTATATATACAGCAGAAGAACAGAGAAAGAAGATGGAATAACAAACATTCTGTCAAAACCAGGACGTAATATTATTGGTATACACATTCAGATAAACTATTTCAACATATCTTTCAACGAATCTTGCACATCTTTGCTCAGTTCTAAAAGAAAAATCTTTTATTTTATGTTTAGTGTAGGGCATATCTTTAATATGTGCTGAAATTGAATGCTGAATTCTGAGGAAAAAACACACTCGCTCCAGAAGACCAGTGAAATATAATAAATTGTCCATTAGAATGAGTTTCTAACTACAGGGAACTCCCCTGAAGAAAAATGACATAAATAGGGCTCCAAAGAGTTCTACCATGTATAATAAGTGCAGCATTTAGAACTCTTTTTCTTTCAATTACTAGCTTTGCATTTCTAGTCCCTCCAACAAAACCAAAGGACATTCTAATGCTTAGAGTTGTTCAGAAATTTCTTTATACGATAAAAATTGAAATGTGAAAGTTGTTATAAAATAGTTACGTTAAAACGAATATACTCGAGAAGCCAATGCCCTCCCTATAATATTAATGCAAAATTTTTAATTTTTAAATCCAAAAAAATGTATCAGAACAATAATGCATCTTCATTACCCCCGATTTTTATTACTTAGCACCCCAAATCCCCTGTTTATGTGCTCTGCGGTAATCTTCAGTCAAAGATCCTCATTAAAGCTCGCTTAATCTCGGTCGACCGCACAATGCAATCTTAATCTTTTATCTATTATCAGTGCCCCTAAAACTTTGTACTTTGCACAAAATTCATGGTAAATTTGGGGCGCAGGCGTTTATATACGGGCACAGTCCTAAAGGGCGGTTGACGCCGCATTTTCAGTCAGTTAAGGGCTCCATGTCCGCGGACGCCGGTGAGATCGGTGTTGTTGGGGCTGCCGCAGGTTTCGGGGGCTGACTTTACGTAGCCTACGTCTTTGAGCGAAAATTTGTGTTTATGTAATTTTTTAACTTTGACTTTAGATTATTATTATTGTTAATGTGCAGTGGTTGTGTAGCTTAGCCAATGGACTGATCAGATTTTTACTAAGCAGGTTAGTGGATAGTTTAGAGACATAGTGTTAGAAACGGAAAAACTTCATGTTAGTTGATCATTTAAAACTCTAAAGCAAGTAGGTGGTATGAATAAAAAAAAATTTCCATAGTTGCTAAGCATCTGTCAGTAAAAATTCTTATTAAACATTAGTTCAGCATCACCAAACTTGAAAGGTAAATTCGAAGACATTTTACCAAGATATTGCAGAGCTGATAAATCAGATTTTTTACAACTATCAGTAAAACTTCAGTTTAAACTTTATCTAAAAGTTGGAGAAACACTGAAGGTACGAAAATGTCATGATGAATTCAACTGCCACTTGAGTGCTTTAAAGGGGACAATTAGAAAAAGAGATTCTGACGTGTCAGTATCAGATTTACTGATAGTTGTAAAAGTCGTCCTTAACCTTTAATGTTTAACACAAGCATTTTAAGATTGTAAAAAGAAATAAATGTCTTTCTTGAATGGCAAACTTTATTTTTCTGTGTCAATATCTATGATAAAACATGATCTTTAAAATAACAGAAACGATTATAAGACTTAAATGACAACCCTTCGAACAACAGGGTTTAATAAACCTTGACAGGGCTTGACAACATGATTACTATCTTGTCAAGAAGCTGTATTTCTAGCCTTTGTGGCCAGAAAGACTTTTCTAATCTATCTTCAAAGCTAATAGTGAGTTGCAGGCTTACAATCAATCAATCGTCTAAAAGTGAATAGAACCATACCTTAAAAATTTTAGCGAAGTGCTAACAAACTAGCCATTAGTCTACATCTATATTGCAATCATTGGTAATATGTTTATTTGAAAGTGAGAAGAAAACCAAAACTTAAAAATTTTCAATATCCAGGTGAAAAATTATTAAAAAGACGTAGTGTAAAAAACTAGAAAACGTACAACCTTGTTCGATAAAAACCATACTTTTGGTAAGTTGCAAGAAAGTTAATCTGTTGGGTCTGTAATACACTATTCAATTTTCCTCTTTTTTATAATTTTTTCTTTCCTTTATTGATGATTTCAGAGCAATTTGTGTGGTTATTGTAATTGTTTGTCATATCAGTCTACCTTACATTTAGAGCCACAAAACTTTGCAGTAAAATTGTGAGTTTAACAACCTTGGAATTAATAGTCATAAATTTCATAGGTCAACCCTACAAACATGGCTATTTAATAAACCTTGACAGAGCTTGGGAGGAAGGGTTACCATGGCGACCAACTGAGTAGCCAATAGAAATTAACTTCTGACCTCAAAGGCTGATAGTGAGTTGCAGGCTTACAACTCATTTAATCTTCTTACAACCATTAGATCAATCCTTTAACAATTTTAGCGGGAATATAATTTCCAAGGAAGTGGAAAAAAATCTAGCATCTATGTTCCAATCATCTGTCTCCAAAGAAGGAACCAAAAATTTAAGATCCTTGGTTATTATTGAAAAATTCATTTCATAGGACAACCCTACAAATATGGCGATTTAATAAACCTTGACACGGTTTGACACCGCGGTTACCATGGTTACCGACCGCGAAGCAAATAGAAATATACTTCTGGCCGCAAAGGCTAATGGTAAGTTGCAGACTTGCATTTATTTAACCTTCTTGGTGGTTGAGTTAGTGAAAGAGAGTTATTAGTCCTGAACACCTTGGATCTAGAAATCTTGCACATTGCAACAAATCATTATGGATGAGGCTTTTTTGTGTATAAAAGAAAATATTTGAAAAACAAAACTTTATTTAGTGCGGATCTCTATGTATATTAGTTCCAAAGTAAGTACCCAAAATTTCCATGAAATGTATCGTACTTACCATTAAGGCCTGTGGGTATTCCAAACTCTTTATTGATAAGTAAAACAGTGCTAAAAAGGGTATGTCCCATTTCACATAAATATTCATTTAGCAGGCTGGGGAACTATTGATTCGTCCTATACCATCCGTGTTAATGTATTATTTATATATCAATTTCTCAGCTTTCTAGATGAATATTTATTTGAAATTGACTCTAAGTGTGAAATTTCGAGATAGCAATAAGTTTACAAAACGATGCAGTACATAGACATATACATAAAGACAGTCACTGAACCCTTACTGGATTTATCCCGAAAGGCAAATTTTGACACTTACCTCTTTTGTAACTTTCACTCTTTAACCACGTGACATGTAAAGTGACACTACATCTAGAGAACCTTTTTTAATAATAGAAAAGTTCAAGTTGTTTTCGGCTGGCAACAACCCCTTTTGGATAAATCATTCATGGACATGTCCGTTCGTGGAACAATGCAAACTTTAGGAATGACAGTATAAACAAAGAAGCTTTATAAGTTGTGTGAGAGTGAAGGACCGCGTGTGGGAGGTGGGAGAGGTATTCTTGGTTTCTTTTTTACTCACCAAAAACAATACAAAGAAACTCCACTGGTCTAATTATTTTAAGGCTGGTTTCCTCATTCTGAAAACTAACAAAAACTGGTAGATTTTCTTCAATGGTTGGAAAAATTTTACCTTACACGAAGGTTAATGAAATGAAGATATTCACTCTCAAATAGGAACTTACGTAAGTGAACACAGACTAATCATATCATCTCACCAACTTCCATTCACTATATTGGTGATAAAAAAGTTTTCGATTCGTTACTTTGTTTTGGTTGGTTTTCAAAATTTGATTGGTTGAAATCTGTAATCAAAATTGATTAAACCAATCAACGTTGTATTATTAACAGGTTTGTGCAAAATTGTAATAACTCGATTTTACTGAAGATACGGGGATTACAGACCAATTACTGATCCACCCCGAGTACGTAAGGAAGCCTGAATACTTTACCAGACCTCTTTGAGGTCCCGTGTAGTTCCTCGCCCAAACTCGTTTTCCGCCCATTTTCGTTTTCCACTCATCGCGTCCGTTGAGCTGCAGATGATGCCAGCAGTACTCTGACGGACAGAGATTTTTTATATTTGAATTTTATGTTCGACTGTGGGGGTCAAATCTCAGTTCATAGAGGATATTTAAGAGCAAAAACAGTCCGTACACAATCTTGATCACTTAATGACTTTATGTCGTATGTATCACAGAAAGAAAACTCTATCGAAAAAAAAGGTCTCTTGCCAATTTGGCATTTCTTGCTTTTGTAAAACGTAAATGATACCTATCCGAGTATAAGCCATTCAGTTATTATTGTCGTCAAGTAGGCGTTGAAAATTTGGCTATTTTTATCTTATCTTCTCAACATATGCTAAAAGGATATAGAAAGATCTTAGATAGAAAGGGCATAATAAAAATGAAGGTTTCAAAGGTAACTAGATGACAAAAATAACTAAATGGTTAATACACTCTATATTTTATATATATAAACTGATAAAACTAGATATCCTTATTTTGAAATAATATTCTATGTAGATATATGATATGGCGCTTTAAATAAATAACAACATCACAATCGAAAAATGGTACACCAACGTGCGAATACACGTGCAAATTACATTTTAATGATATTAAACTGGCAAAGGGTTTCGTTCAATTTTGAGTTTTATCGGAACCGGATATGAATTGATTCGATATTATTTGATTCGTGCTCGGATTTCGAGCTCGAAGAGAGGATGTAAATGGATGCAATTCATTTGTATATTTATTTCGGGAAAATTTCAAAAACTCCTCTATTAGTTCAATACTGATAATCAATAAAGAATAATTATTATTGTTTGTGATAATACGACCGTTCCCATTACGATGTGTAATATCGAGAATATTCTCATCCTTATAATAACTTTGAAAGAGGGAAAGATGGAGAAAGTTTCAGGTTGTTCGAGACTTCTTAGTTTTAAATCCGTTAAACTAGTAATTTTACCATAACTAGACCGATTACGATTGTCGTCTTTTTAATAGTGTGTAAGGTTCTACAGGGCGTTCCAGATCCATTTTAAAAGCTTATTCAGTTTTCGCCTCTCCATGGGACGCTTTCAATCCCCTTAGAATGTAACAAACTCAATTTGAATGAAATTAATCGCCAAAGATTTTTTTTTAAGAAGAATCGAAAAACGGAACTTCCCATGCTACTCTATTTGGACTTTTTTCTATGAGTTTTTTAATTTTTCTTAACTTGGTGCTTTTGCAGTTTTTTATTTTTTTCTCACTTTTTTATTCTTTAATTTTTCTACTCTTTTACTTTGCCGTGTTTCATTGAAGATTTGGTTCTTTCATTTTTTATCGTTCTAACCTCACTCTTCTTGTGTTTTTATTGTTAACGTACCACTGTAAATATTAGTAACAGTGTTGGATATTTTCCTTGGATAGGTCACGCCCATATGTGGAGCAGAACCCGCATAGTTCTACTACTTGCACTATCTAAACAGCAAACGCAAGTAGTAGATATATGCGGGTTCCGGCACTTATAGAATAAAATTCAATTCCATCGAGATAATTCTGGCCCAAAACTGGGTTTTTTAACGATTAAAGACTCCTACCTTCTTAGGTTTTCTATTCGGTTTTAGCCTTATTTTTAGATTATTGGCATAACTGTGATTCAATTTTCTAAGTTTTAGATTATTTTGGCTCAAAATTTGAACAGATACTTTAGTTTCGTGCCTCGTCTATTTCTTTTAGACTTTTTTCTGCATTAGTTGTATCGAGGATTTTTCTTCACCTAAAATAAAACCTTAACAACGGGTGAAATTAATTGAAATAAAATGAAAAAATAATGTAAAATTTCTAGTTGGTAGACGGAACGGCGAACGGATTTTTAAGGTCTGAGAAAAAAACTGCTACAAAGTTTTTCCGTTTTACTGTAATAATTATCATCTACTTACTCTGTTTAATAAAATGCCGAATCTTATCGGGGGTCGGAGGGTGGTTGTATGTGGCGACTTTAATATTGACTTCTTAGACAGCTCATCAGAGTTGTCTGATAGAGCTGGATCATCTTATGGGTTACAATTCCACGTCTGAGAGCCAACGAAAGTCACTTCTACTTCTTCCACGTAGGTAGACAATGTTTTCTCGAATCTTTCGGATCTGGACAGTGAATTGCTGCGGTGCGAGGTATTCAAAACTCATATTTCTGATCACTATGGGCAGGTGCTGACAATTATTGAGGATGCAGTGTGTAGATCATCTGCATTGCCTGGAGTGGCAAGACGTTATTTTACAGAGGAAAACATCGCTTTATTGATAGAGTACCTATCCAATGTGTCATGGCGGGAGGTCTATGAAACTAGCGGAGGAAAGCCTAAATATGAGTGCTTCCTCGGAACACTGCTCTATTGGTTTGATAAGGCAATTTCTATGGTTGTTACTTACCACTTGTAAAAATAAGACAGAAAATTGGATATCTCAAGAAGAAAAGGATTATTCAAACTACGTTAAAGATCTATACGTCTGGTATAAACAGACAAACTCTGCTTAACAACGTTATAAAAATGAACGAAAACGATATAGATTCCTGCTGTCAAATACAAACAAAGCGCAATTTGATGACCAAATTTCTGACTCAGGTAGCAAATCAAAAACAGCTTGGAACATTTTCAACACAGTAATCAATAAAATAAAGCGCCAACGAGACTGGACTCTCGTAAGCAATAATAATGTCACGTCTGAGGAGCTATTCAATTTGCAATTTGGTGCATCAATTCAGAATCAGCGATTCACCCCCGTGCTTGAATCGCTTCAATAACCTACAATATATTTATTTGAATCCAACAGATGAACATCAGATTTTCAGACTCTTTATGAGCCTACCAAATAAATTCTCAGCGGGTTTTGATGAGATCCCCATCAGGGTATTGAAGTAGGTTGCCCAGTTTATATCTCTTCGGAACAAGGTTATTTTGGAAGGTTCGATGTGCTCACGGCTGCTTCCCTTTTTTTATTTTCACTGGTGATGTACATAAGGAAAAATCCGTACTTCTTCTCTAGAAATTGTGACCACTATGCGCCTGAAATATCAGTGGGGACTAGAGGAGCAACTAAACTACGGATCCCCCAGCATAGTGGTAACTTTTTTGAAAGAGGTCCATCTTATAAGGCGACAAAAGCCTACAGAATGCTGCTAAATGTTGTGCGAGAGACAACCACTGTCGCCCGGTTTAGAGAGAAGTTGATCTCTTTTTTAAAAGAAAAGCAATTTTATAACTATAGTTTTACACAATAAAGTGTTGTTTTGTTTTGTATACTTAACTATATATGAACACGTGTTTTTAACATTGGGTTACTTTAAACTTTAATTTTTATTAAGTTTTTAAATATTGAGTGCGCCCTGAGGGCAAATTCTGGCTCTCCTCTAGTTGCATCAAGGGGTGAATGTTTCTTCAGACGGTTGCTTTGTGATCATTTGTATCATTTTGATGGCAATAAAGTTATTTTTATTATTATTAATCTAAAAAACATCGCTTTTGCTTTGAAGACACTGGTGATAATACCAGAGACCATTATCACTCATAGTGAATGCTTGAAAGGAGCGTCACATAACTTTTGTAATTTGAATTATTGTTCATTCGACATTTTTTACTCTTGTGTCTCATAACTTATGAGGTTGTGACATACATTTCATAATTAAAGCCTGGTTTATTGAACTCGTATACAATACTATTATTAAGTAATTTAAACTTTTTTTTTAATTTTTCCTTATTGTGTCGCTTGATGCTTCTAGATATCAATTTAAAAACTGTCAGCTGCAAATTTTAATATTTCTTTACTTTCTTTCATGGAGAATGGAACTAGAGTTTTTAATTTAAATTTGTGTGAGATATTCAATCGCAGCTCGAATTTCATAAAAGCACTACAAAACTCACAATGTACTACCCAAGATTTTAAACTCCTTTAATCATTTGTTTTATTTGCTTAAGTTGGCTTCAGTTGCTTCATTATTGTTATATGGTAGTGGTCTTTATTGGGTGAAAGTACAACAAAAACAACCTCTAAGATTGCAAATTCGTCGATGTTTCGATCTTTATTTGTATTGTATTGATGCCGGTTTGGTGAAATGTATTTCTCCAAAAAAATGTTTGTGTCTTCATATTGTGTTTTGGATACGAATCTTGAGAAGTTGACTAGGTCTCTTATCATTAAATAACCTTGAACCTTGACATTTCACAGCCAACTAGATGACGTTTTGAAATGAACCTTTCCTATATATTCTTGTTCTATATATCTCCTCTTGTTTCTAACTTGTTCTTACTACTCAAAAATAAGACAAAATTTACAGGGTTGTTTCATAAAAAAAATATTTTTTCAAAGGAACGTCAAAATGACAGTTCTTGTTCATCCATCTATAAACAAGTAAATTTTTATTTTATAGTAGTTATACATCATAAAAACAGAATTTTCTCTATTCCCACGTATAAGTGGAAAAAAAATTTGGTAACAAATCGAAAAATTGTCAAAACCAGAGAAATCAGACATACCTAGTTTAAAAGTTATCAGCATTTAAAATGAGTCCCTCTGGGCTGGGACACCCAGTATAATAGAATTTGATTTTTTTTTAGCTTAAAGGGAAAACTTGAGCATTTGGTCATCTATATTTTGACAATCGCATTATTTTTATAAAAGTCTTATCAATTAAATAAAACAAACGTGAAAGGATTTTTTAAATATATCATTACTCATGTAAAGTTCCTATTTTTAATACAATCTAAGACGTTTTCTGAGCTTTGAAGTCGTGATGCAATGAATCTTTCTTCAGAGAGAGAGGCTAACGTTAGACTAACGAGAGAGACCATTGAGATCTTTAAACATGACAAAAATTTCAAGGGGGAGGAGGAAATTACATTTCTAAATGCAGACTGGAAGCGAGTTCTAAGACATACTTCAAGTGCGCCGAAACTCCGCGCGACCACCACCCCCATGCCAGTCCTTCCACTGCAGCGTCTTGGCGGGGGAGTAAATACCATGGAGCTCACCAAAGGCGAATCAGTCAACATCGGGGAGCACGAAAAATCACTTCTTCCATTGCTTCATCGTTTTGGTAACGTGTGCCGCAGCTGTAGACGAAACGTCATGAAGAAATTCCATTGGACCATGGCTTCAAAGCCCGGAAAATACTTTAGATGGTATTTTGACCGGCCGTGAAAGCCTTGATATGCCAATTTTAATTTTTTACATTTAAAAGTTTAAGTCCGATGTTTTATGTTACATAAATACCTTGGATACGACTCCTAATTGTGACGTTGCATTCTACAGCGATTTCCATTAAAAATAATTGAGAATTTGGATGTCAAAAAATGGCACTTTTCTCCCAATGGAGAAGTGTGGACAAAATTTTGCGTCAATTAGATAAACCATTAGAATAAGAGAAAAGGAGGAGCGTAGACTATGAGCTATAAGTATTTAAAATGGGTCGCTATTGCCTAGCCAACAGTGACAATAATATATTGCAATATACACAAATTTCCATTGAAAATAGTTGGGAATTGTGATGCCGAATGAGACATTATTTTGATTTCCACTGTAGAAGATAAAATTTGGTACCAACTAGAAAAAAACATTAGAGTAAGAGAAAAAGAATGAAGTGAACCACAGGCACACCTGGTATTAAAGTTGTGAGCATTGAAAATCAGTCACTTTCGGCTGAGACACTCAGTATAATACAGTTTTGGCAGCGAATTTTTTTTTATAAAAGTACTACCAACGAAATAAAAGTGATTAACAAAACTCCTAAACCTGAAAGGAATTTTGTAATATATCAGTACCCATATAAATTTCCTATTTCTGATACAATCTAAAGTGTTTTCCGGGCTTTAAAACAGTGGTCCAATGGAATTTCTTCCTGACGTTTCGTCCACAATTGCGGCAGATATTATCAAAGGCAATGAGGCAAGTGATATCCTGTGCTTCCCGATGTTGACTGATTTGACTGTGGTGAGCTCTGTGGTATTCGTTCCCCAGCCGTCGTGCTGCAGTGAAGGGACTGGGGTGGGGGTAGCGATGGCGCGGGGTTTCGGCGCACCACTCGCTTGTAGGAGTATTTGGGGGGGGGGGGGGGTAACAGGGTAACCAACCTGAACTAACGGTGGTTCGAACGTCGGCGATTTAAAAGACTGAAGTTGTTATTACGTCCCCATCCCCCGAATCTACACTATATCTTCATTGATTGGGGGGACAATTAAACACTTGGAAGTATTACTAAAACTGTGGTGTTTGAGTAACTTGTTGCACCATTCCATAGTGTATATTATTAGGTAGCCTATCACAAGAGTTGTTGATCATTATCCATCAAGTACTGGTTAGTATCTGGTATGTGTAAGTTATAAGTTATATCAAACTGATTAGGCGATAAAAATAGTAGATTATGTCACTAGGAGTAAAAGTGGGTCTTTTCGTGCTGAGCCCAGAGATTGACGGCCGAAGCGAAGCTGAGGCCTGCAACTGGGCGAAGCACAAAAAGACCTTTTACTCCGAGTAGCATATACTATTTTTTTTTCAAGCATGCAAGAAATAAGAAATCTATTTCAAAGTGGTTCAGTTTTGCAATTTTCTCTCATCCTCTTTAAGCGGGTCTAGGTACTTACCCAATTGTGTATATTATTGGTAAAATACATAGAATATGTTAGAATGGTGGTTTTCAATGTTCAATGGTTTTAATGTATTAAATAATAACCAATGATTATGGTAATCTAAGAATTTGTAGCATTATTTTCAATACTAAATTAATAAATGTCACATTGACAGATAAATATGATGACGCGCATGACATTTAACAGACGAATTCAGAATTCGAGAACCTATGCGATTTCGACTAATAACGGTTTCGGATGGTGCTCTTGAGTGCTCTGAGACTATTTCTGTCCTTTGTTTTTTCAACAAGAATGTAAAGATGGCAATACACTCAGATCGGTTTATTTGGTGTCATCTATTATTAAAATAATTTTGGTGAATGAAAATCGTTTATATATGCGCCACCATGACACTAGCGGTGACTTTTGACTTTACTTTTACTGCCTAGGACTTTTTTGCTACTTTTTTGGTCTCAGGATTTGAAAGCCCACTTTAGGTGTGCGTATGGAGAAAACAAACGACGTACTTTTGGTCCGCTTGAAAAAAAATTCATTTTTGTGGTTTTCCGGGCTTTGAAGCCGTGGTCCAATGGAATTACTTCCTGATGGCTGTGGCAGACATTATCAAACGCGATGAGGCAATGGGCGAAGTGATCTCCCGTACTTCCCGACGTTGTCTGATTCGACTGTGGCGAGTTCCGTGGTATTTATTCCCCTGCTGCGGCGTTGTAGTAGAGGAACTGGGGTGAAGGTAGTAGTGGCGCTGGATTTCGGCGCACCACCATAATACAGTTTTGGCAATGTCATTTTTATAAAAGTACCACCAACGAAATAAAAGTGGTTAACTAATCTCCTAAACCTGAAAGGAATTTTTTAATGTATCAGTACCCATATAAAGTTCCTATTTCTGATACAATCTAAAGAGTTTTCCGGGCTTTGAAGCCGTGGTCCAATGGATTTTCTTCCTGACGTTTCTTCTACAGCTGTGGCAGACAATATCAAAGGCAATGAGGAAATGGTCGAAGTGATCTCCCGTGCTTCCTGACGTTGACTGATTCGACTGTGGTGAGCTCAGTGGTATTATTTCCCTCGCCGTCGCCCTGCAGTGGTGGGACTGGGGTGGGGGTAGTGGTGGTGCGGGGGTTCGGCGCACTTGAGTATGTCGTAGAGCTCGCTTCCAGTCTGCAACTAGAAACGTAATTTCCTCTTTCCTGTTGAAATTGTAGTCGTGTTTCAAGATCTCAATGGCCTCTCTCGTTAGTCATGGCCTCTTTTGTTAGACTAACGAGAGAGGCCATTGAAATCTAAAGTTCTGAGCTGACAACAATAGCTTTCAATATGCAGAAATTTCCATTAAAAATAGTTGGGAATTTTGATGGCCAAAAAGGCATTGTTTCTATTGCCACTGTAGAAGATAAAATTTGTTACAGACTAGAAAAAACATTAGAGCAAGAGAAAAAGAATGGGGTAAACCACAGGCACACCTGGTTGAAAAGTTGTGAGCATTTAAAATGAGTCACTCAGTATAATAGAGTTTTCACAATGGCATATTTTTAGCATAAAGGGCAAACTTGAGAATACGCGCACACGACTTAAGTATACTTTACATTATTGGATTTTCCATTCGACTTTTAATTTATCGATTGAAAAGCCGAAATATTTGTTTTTACATCTTTCGATTTTACATTGGACTGGTTCGGTTCGATATATCTCTCGATTTTCTCATTTGATTTTAAGGAATAGGACGGGATCTATTTGGATTCCATTTTTATGTTAGATTTTTCTTTGAACATGCACCTGGAACTGTCAAGGCTGCAAATCTAACCTAACTTTTTATGAGTTGTTTTTGTATCTGGTGCGATTTGTAAATGTCCAAGGGATTTATTTTTTGGTTTTGCCAGCGCCTCAGACAAAATGGAAGGTGAAGATGAAGTCCCGGCGAAAAAATTTCGAAAAGTATGGAGCGGTAGTAGTACGTACGGAGTAGTATGTATATAATATATACTTTCTAACTAAGTAATCTGTTTGTTGTAGAGCACAGTGTGGACTAAAGAATCAATAACTCACTTTTTTGAGGAATTTCAGTTATATACGTGTTTGTTCGATACTAAATCAAAATTCTATTCAAACAAACATGCAAGTGCGGACGCCCTAAACAAAATTTGTAACGCGTTAAAAATTCCTGGTTTACCTGTGGAAGATGTGCGCACAAAATAAATAATGTGCGAACCCAAGTTTCACATGAGTTGAAACAAATTAACAGTAGGCGGAGCGGGGATAAAACAGAGGACAAGTATGACGCCAGTTTGGCGGTTTGACATGGGACAATTTTTGCTTCTCTACATAAAAACTCGAAAATGATATGATTTTGTAGTGGAATCTCAGGTACGTAGATTTATAATTATAAGTTGATCCACATTTAAACAAGAGTGATCTGATTATCCAAATATTAATAGCAAAATAATAAATAGATGACGATGAATTATTACTCGAAGCAAAACAAAAAGTAACAAATATTATATTTAGGACAAAAAGGCAATATATCCAAAAAATGAATAATATCACTTTTGAAATCATAGAAACACAGGGCATATATTATTAACTCTGTTAAATATAACAAAGAGATTTAAAAATTAAACTTGTTATAGCTTTTTGTTGCCATGAAACTGCACCTGATCCATTAAAATAGTACATTTTTCCTTTATGTCTATTGTCTCATTAGAAGACCTGTTGACCACATTACGTTGTAAATTAGGTACAAAAATATTCCGTCTCCAATCTCCCTCAACTATTGATACTTCATCCCCAATGTTTTCAACATCAATTCCAGTTAAATATTTTTTCCCGTCTCTAATTTTAATAAAGTTACTGTGATTTTTCAAACTGTTTCAATAGGCAGAATTATTTTCGACTCTAATACTTGAAATTTATTACTTAAAATTCCAAAAAAATTTCCAAAACTCGACGAGCCCTACTAAGGCTATAGTTAAAAATTTTCTTCTGGTTTGAAGTGCGTTGTCGCCAAGGTTTTATTAAAAGTGGTGTTGCTTTGAATGCTTCATCAGCAACTATAACATAAGGTACTTTAAGTCCTGTTCCTGGCAAAAACTCATCTTCAGGCAAATTGAGTGTATTGTTTTGAACAGCTGTAGTAAGTTCACAGTTGCTGAATACACCACCATCACTTCTTCTTCCATTACTTAAATAAAACTATTACTTAAATAAAATTGTATTCTGCATCCAGCAAACAGTATAATGCTGTTAAAACCCTTATAATTACAATAAAAAGATCCATCAGATTTCTTTGCTCGAAAATGAATATGTTTACCATCAAAGACCCTAAGACTCAGAGGAAAATCCCACAACTTAAAAAAATTTACTGCAATTTGTTTCCATTGTTCTACTGAAGACGGTGTCTAAAAAAAAATACCTTATTTTTATATAAGTCACAATTTTATTTAAAGTCACACATATTGCTGCAATAGTTTCTGGTATTATAGATGATAGAAATGGTACATATATTCTGAAACTATAACTTAAGCTCTTAAATTTTTCTCCAGTAACAAGATAAAGTCACAAGTAATCTAAAAATTACAAAATATTGATAACATGTATGTAATATTGTTATATGAGTAATATTTATTACCTAGTATCAGTGGCAATACACTCTCAAAATACTGTATTTTGCCGTTGAATGTGTGGTGTCACTCAAGGGAGTAGAGCTTTAAATGTTGAAAAACTCATTGGAGTAAAATTTTTAAATCCAACCCGATCTTCAATTTTCAATTCATCAAAAACAAAATGTGATGCGCCGCAACCTTCGTTTCTCCGCAATAGCCACTTTCTAGCCCATAAGTTCTTGCTTCTACGATTACAAAGGAGTCTTCGGTTTCGATTTTGAAATTGCAATGACAGTAGTAGCAAGGTGCTGCATAGATGGAACCTGATGAGTTTAAAATTTTGTTTTATTTTCTTTTTGGGGAACAAACGAATTAAAAACTTTTTGAACACAATTTTGATTTTATTTCCTTTTGGTTTTATAGATTATATCACGCGATAAAAAAAAACGAGTGATTTTGAACTTTTGTAGACACATGACACCACATGCCAACATCTTGAAGGGACATTTGATGTTACACAGATGACAGTAATGGCACTAAATCGAAATGAAGAATCGAATAGATCTAAAGATACTTCTACTGTACGTCAAAATAGAATCCAACGAAAATATCGAAATAAAAAATCCATCCTAAATATCTAATTATGTAAGATGCTTTTTAGTTGTGGCGTTGCAATATTCTGGGCGTTTCAGTAAAAATAAGTGAGAATTTCCATGCAAAAAACGCATTGTTTTCTACGCCCACTCTAGAAGTGTCGACAAAATTTGGTACCAAGTGAAAAAAACATTAGGGCAAGAGAAAAGGAATGGCGTAGACTATCATTTATGAGCGTTTAAAATGGGTCGCTCTTGGCTGACAAACTGAAAATAATAGAGTTTTTGCATTTTTTTTTAATCTAAAGGGACAACTTGATCATTTGTCCACATATAGCACGACAATCGCATTATTTTTATAAAAGTCTGACCGACGAAATAAAAGTGACCAACAAATCTCCCAAACTTTGTTAACTTTCAGCCCCTTGTTTGAGGATAACTTCCCTGTTGGGAACTGGGGGGCAACAAAAGTTCAGGCCCACCCAAGGGACTGCGCACATAAAGTTTATTGAAAATTATTACATTGTTTACTGCTTTCTTTGATGCGATGATATTATTGGTGTTTTCTTTTAACAACATCAAAAATCAAAAACGTCTCGTATCATGTGGGTAAATTATTAACAACTCACGCCAGTAAAACCGCTGCGATGGCAGGAAAACGTGCATCAAGGAATACTTAGAGCCTGGCAGTGATTACATAAAAATGTTTTACAGCAAATTACATTTTCCCAAACGACGTGCACCTTTAGAAACTCGCTGCCTAAATCACCTCATAAAATTCCTCGAACGTTAGATATATCAAAAGGTGTCAATGGCCTAATATCTTCATCTCTTTTACACCAGTAATACAGTCTGGGAAGCTCGGAAAGGACTGGCTAACACCGAATGTACCAATAATCTGCGGCCGATTTTTTGAACTAGTGAGAGGACGATAATCCCGGCTTTAGAAAAGCTCGGTTTTCACCCGCCTTTAGTTAGGTAGAAAGAAATAGGTGGTTTTTGTTAGGTTTTTTTTTCCCGAAGGGCAAGAGATGTTCTCGTTCGAAAATAATAATTCTCCGGGTTGCTGTTATTAAATAATAAATTCTTGGCGGCTCGTGTAAATTACATTAAAGTTTCGCAGTGATTTAATAAACGTCCAGAGTTGTGAAGACTTGCCGAAGGTTTTTGGGGTTACGAAATTTGCGCTTTTGCCCCGTTTAATTTCGTCAGCTTTACGTACACCCAAGGCCAATTAATTTTTGCCCCGAACCCAAACCGAAAACTCGTAAAATAAGGGCGAAATAAATGTATCGAAAACGTGTGTCAGACGTTTGCACATTTCCCGAATACATTCGTTCTCGTCCGAACCTTATAGACCGGAATCAATGCAGGAAGCCATAAAGACTCGACTGGATGGCTTCACTTAACGCCGCTTAACAATGGCGGAAAGGGTGTGTGGATTTCTGCTTTTTCACGCCATTATTGCGATTCTGGATTTAGTGTTTCGTGAGAATGAGATCAGCCCTCAGCGGATTAATCTTTTTCAAACAGATAAAGGACGTTTGCCTTCGATAGGTCAGTGCTGCTTTCCGATGCGCTTCACAATAACAGCCCGATGATCTCCTGGCTTTTGGTTGCTGAATATATTGGGATGGTGGTAAAGCTGAACGATTGTTAACTGTTTCCTGCTTTGCAACATGTTATCTCCATCACGATGAGACTTTCAGTAATTGAATGACATTCTTTGCAAATTTATTTTGAGGTCGTTTTCCCATTGTAACAATTGTCTACGTTTGTTGACACGGCCTTAAACCTGCAGTAATCTTGAGTTTTATGCTCTCATGGACCCCACAGAGCTCATGGTCTAATCTAGTTAGAAACATGCAGTCTAGATGAGACGTTTTTCTGAGATGTATTCAAATAATACAGAGTAGTAAAAAAAAAGAAATTTTCAGAAAATAAGTCAATCCAATCAGTCATTTTCTAAATAGCATTCCTTGGCCAATTTACGAACATCGTTCAACATTAATAGCATCGTAAATCTGTGGAAAGAAATGCCTATTCTTTCATAACTTCCGAAATGTGGTTTCCAATCAGTAAAAATAGTTTCAATAACTTAGAAATACAATAAGGGACGTATATTTCGTGAACGATTCAAAAATTTTTTACAAACCGGTTTCGGCACAGAGGCCATTATTAGGTCCCAAACATTGTTGTGACGACCAATAATGACTACAGTAAAAGGTGCCAAGTTGTAGATACAAGGTGACTCAGAAAGAAGCTGGCAAGCTATAGGAGAGGTTATAGAGGATGCCAAGTCATCCAACTTTTCTAGGTAACACCTAAATCTTTGAAGCGGATATTCATTTTTCCTACTTACTTATGGGTATTACGCCACAATCCAATTTTTTTGTGTATAGATTAAAAAACAAAAAAATTAAATTCAAGTTTTTGTAATTTCTAAATAATAAGCCCCATTGAGCGCTTTTCTTCATTTTCTCCAGTTGTTCCTTCCTGGCGCTCTACAGTCCTTGGACGGACAGCCCTATCGAACTCGTGCTTGTTGTATCCATTCCAACCAAAGGCTCTTTCCAGATGCTTCATTCTTTGCGTTTGTTTACGCTAAATATTGATTTCAACTAAACTGACATCCTCGTTCAAATCAAGACTGTTTTCATACCATTAACATAAATTAAGCGAATCCCCGCGGGAAGGCATTCGGTCGTTGGTATATATTTTCAGTATATGGAGAAGAAGAACGAGGATAGTCAAAGAAACGCAAACAAGTCTCCATGTCAGAGTTCGCGTTTCGTTCCGTCCGCGAAAGTGAAAAATTTAATAAAAGTTCGAAACTTTCGCATTATCGAAAAACATCGCCCTATAAAGCAGGAGCTCCCGCTTGATATCAGTGTAATTTTATTCAAATTTATGCCCGGTCCGTAAATCAAAAAGGTGGTATTTACCCGAAACCGCAAAAAGTTCGGGATTACTGAAGTGAAAACTCAGTAACTTTTCGCGTTTTAAGAATACTTAACCCTAATCAGGAAATATGAGAACGATGAGAAGCGGAATGGACCTTAAATCGCAGATTTTTGTCCCGTTTATTGTGAGTGAATTAACAGACTCATATTACGAAAAAACTTGTTTAATAAAAAAAAAACTATATTTTTCAAAATAAGAGATATAGCCTGCAAAAGTGCAGAAAGTGTGATACCCTGTACGTATTTATTAGGTACTGGGTATCACACTTTCCACATCTATAACTACTATAGCCTTCTATTTTTCCATTTCTTACCAAACTCTTCAATTTTCATTGTTACGTTCTAGTTTTTCCCTGTCGGTGTGTTGCTTAAATCAATATCATCAAGCTTATCATTGTCATGATGTCGTTCTCACTTACGTTATTACAGTCTTTAGATGAAAAAGACTCGGCTTATATTTTTATATCTTATGAATTCTGTAGAAATGCGTCTCTTAATTTTTGCAATATTATTTCTTTGAGATTTTTCGTTTACCTGACCTCTACAAACAGTACGCCAAAACCATAAGGGCAAGGATTTCAGAGGGTTGGCTTGGAAGGAGCAACTTTCCTCTTAACCATTGGAGATTCATTTCTTCAAATTCAAGAATAAGTTATTTAAATTATCTGTGGGAGTAGGAAACGACTAATCCTTTTGTGTGATTTTGGAATTTTCTCCTTCAGTTACAATTTCACTTTTTGCTTCTTCTCCAGGCTCAGTTGTGGACGAAACATATCACTTAATGAGTCAGTGTCAGGTTCGGTAGCGACCTCTACTATAAATGATCGTTATTCGTTAGAAGAAGCAAACTCGTCTTCATGTTGACCCTGTCACTTCATGTTCACGTCACCCCATTTGATTTTAAAAGAAATATTCCAGAGAAACGAAAACCCAACGCAGTTTTCTTCATGTTTGCCACTTTCATAAAGGGTTCATTCAAAACCTCTGTGATGTTAAGTAAAAATCATAAACTCTATAGATCTCATTTTTCAATGCTAAGAAGGAGGTAAGTTTCTGGCTAATTTTGATCAGATTTACAGAAAGTTTAGGTGTAAGTTTTGCAAAATGTTGGAACCAACCAAAATATAACTCTGTTAATCTATCCATTTTTGACCACCGATATGACCATTTTTCTACAAATTAAAATTCATCCTTTATCTTGTCATTTTTTATCTGTAAAGTTGCATGAGCAAAATGTTGTTAATTGCAAAACTTATTCAGAACACGCCTGTAACGCTCTCCTTCATTTACCTAAAGTAGCAACCCTTGCCTTCTGGATAGGCAAACCTACCGAGCTATTTTACGAGCAGAAAAGTATAGATTTCAAGATGAATGGTTTGGTCTGGATCAATAAAACGACTACGAGATGTCACCAATTATAATTAACGACGTTTCGGCTCTGAACGAGAGACATCTTCAAGACACTAAAAATTGTGAAAGTACATGCCATAAATGCACCGAAGAACTAAACGGTAACGACACTATTTGCAAATAACACATTGCCACGATCAAATTAAAAAAACCTTTAAAAGTTGTACCAATTAAATTGAGCAATTATAAACAACAGACCGCACTAGCAGAACACTCTGAAAAATACATGCAGTCATTGAATTCCGATGACGTTAAGATCTTAGGTCGACAAAAAAATGATCAAAAGAGGGTTGTACACGAGATGATTGAAATAATTAAAATGCAAAGGGCATTAACAAAAAGTAAGATGTTGAAGGACTTAGTAACAGCTACTTCATTTTGCAGATAATAAAGAAACATTAATGGCTTTCCCCTAGCCCCAGGTAATAAATCCTTTCAGTTCGCCAATACCAGCTTAATCTGCGCGACTTAGAACACAAGGAGTTTACTAACAATACAAGGAAGTTAGAAAACAATATAGAGATTACATCAAAGAGCAAAACAAGGCCATTAATAACAATAAAATAATCAACTTCCCGAAAGAAAACTGCCTGTAATATTTTTAACATACTTACAAATAAAGCAAACCCTAGAACAATATTAATTTAAAAATTAATGAGATACAAATTGATGATCCCTATACCTTAACTGAACTCCTTAGTAAGCAACTTAATCTACCAATTTCACATAATAATGTCGAATCTTTTCAAAATGAGACACATGCTACCCTATACAAACCTACCCAAGAAATATTCCGCAAGTATTAATGAAATACCAATTTCAGTTGTCAAAACTGTTGTCCAGTGTGTATATAGACCATTATCTGATTTGATAAATAACTGCTTCTCTTCCGGAGCCTTTCCTGATGCGTTCAAAGTGGCTAAAGTGGTCCTAGTCCACAAGAAAGGAAATACACTAGACATTTCGATCTATAGGCCAATATCCTTGCTGCCGTCATACTCCCAAATAATTTGAAGTTCTATAAAAATTACGTAAGTCTTAAAAAAGAAGCCAAAGACAGCTGACGATCGACATGCCTAGTTACTCGATGGAAATGAACTGCGCATGCGCGATATTTGAAAATTATTTGAAAGTTCTACGTTGCCAACTTATCGACGCATCTGACGTCACGCGATTAGATAAATTAGTAAAATCTTCCTAAAATCACCAATAATTACCATTTTAGCATTTTTAAGTTTATGCAGGATACATATTACTTATATCTTATATTATAACAGAACATATGATATTATAAAATCGATAAAATTCATAATAAATTGAATTTTTTAACACTCACAAACGGTAATAGAAATTACATCTGTCAACCTTGCATATAACCCTTCTTTTAGGGACGCTTTCAAGTTGTCATCTTGATCTTGTTCGTTCTTTGCTAAAGTTAAACTTTCAGTTTAGTGTTTGTTTAGTTTAATTTACTCAAATCATTAATCGGTCTGCATAAATACCGTTTGGTTTAATCTAATTCAACTTTGATTGGCTGGGTATTCCGGTGCGGCGCCTTTTGTGCTGTGTTTACTGCTGCAGATTCAGGATTGTTCCTACTTCTGACTGAGATTTGTTTAGTATATATAGGCATGTAGGTTTGTTTTGCAATTAAACAGATGTTTAGTGGTTTTGCCTGTATCCAAGCCCTCCACTAATGAACTATAGTAGTTCCATATTATTTTACCCATACCAAGACCTATACCTAGTTCAGGTGTTTATTTTATGCTAAACTGCAGGAAAGCATCAATGAGATAGCCTCCAAGGATGCTAGGCATATTGTGTGCCTGGTTTGTGACGCTTCAAGGTCAAGGGCCAAGGGCCACAACTACCTGAAGTTTCTTTCGGTATCGACTTTTGTTCCCGCCAATAAACATGTCACATTTGGCATAACCTAAATATTTGTAGACGTTGCAGATTCAAAACGTCACTCATCTTTCAACTAGCACGTGGTGCGCAGTAAACATGCGCAGTAAAATCTCGTCGACCAACTGTGAGATTTTCATAGCCAACTGAGGTGCTTCATTTTCGATTTACTGTGAGGGATTGACGTTCGCCGTATATTTAAATAATAGGTATATGCATTCTCCAAAGTTTTTGAAAAAGCAATCTATAGCAGAATGTTCAAAATTTTACGAGAAAACAAGTTGTTGCCAGATCATCCATTTGGTTTTATTTCCCAAAGCTCCACTGAAATGCAAACATATTGGTCAAAATGAGAGGGCATGCGGGCTTTTTTTCGACTTATCTAAAGTTTTTTTGATGGTATCAAAAAACATCAATCATGAACTTCTGGTCCATAAGTTGGAAACATCTGGTTTTTTACGAAGAGTATGCGCTTCTTTGATTGTGTCTTACTCGAGAGATAGATCACAGTCTATTTGCGAAAACTGCAATGGGATGTAAAACTTTTCAAAAATGCAGGAAATCAAACAGGTTGCCACCCCAAGGATCAACTTTGGGTCCACTTATTTTCATACATTATTCCAATGACTTATCAGCTAATGTTAGCAATTTTTTAGCATGCCAATATGCTGACGACTCTTCAGTCATGGATGTATGATGAAACAACGGATGGTCCTTCAGGCATCTCATCATTGGCCGTATCTGAAATGTTTCAATGGTGTGAAAGAAATTTTTTTGAAGCTAAACACCAAAAAACCTGGATTGCTCTGTTTTTCAAAAACAACACAGCCTGATTCTGTATATGTAAATATGCAAGGAAAATCGTTTTCCCACAGCGAATCAGCAAAATTCTTGGGCGTCGTTATTGATCCCCAATTAAATTGGTGTGAGCAAACATCCAAACTTGTGTCAAAACTCAATAGCTATTGCTTCCCCTTGAGAGGACTCCCCGATGTTCTGTCTATGGAATCCATTATTACATTTTCTCCGCATGAACCAAATATTTAGACCAAGTATCAAATGATGTCACTAGTACTTTCTTAACTGTGTAAACATTTAGAACCAAATTTAGAACATATTAGAAACCAAAAAGAAAACAAGAAAGAAAATTTGATATCGAAATGTTAAAGTGGCAAACAAAATCCCAAGAAAAGCAAACAAAAAGGCTTATTAATGCACCAGCAAATCTTGCACTCCAGGGCCATAGTGGTAACAGCTCCAAGAATGTTGAATTCAGTAGAAGTTCATCAGAATCATTAGATCTGAATGTGAGTCAGACTTTTAGAGGCTTTGTTAATAGTTATTCTATGGTTTTTAAAGTTATTCATACATTCATATCCAAATATATAGTATAATAAGTGTTTTATTGAGTTGCACAAGAAGGCTAGTAAGCAAAATAATTACATAAAATTGATCAAATAACTCAAAATTCCATAAGTATATTATGTATTTGTATCATACAAAATAAAATATTTACCTTCGAAAAGATCTTTATAATGGCAAATTCTGAGCTAAATATTTGCTTAGTTTTCTTCTAGTTTCAATGACTGTACTTTGTTACAGACATTGAAACTAACAACTTTATATCCAGCTGGTTGTTTTGGTCGTGGTCTCATTATATCAGCTAGTTGTACTTCTTTCATCCACTGCTGTACAAATTTTTCCTTGCTATCTTCTATAAAGTTATGTCGTATACAGCAAGCTACTACTAATTTGGGAACACATTTATAATATACATCAAATTTTTTTTAAATCCTTCTAAATCGAGCCTTCATACGACCAAAAGCCCACTCAACTACAATTCGTGCAGAATTGAGGTACACATTAAAAGATTCTTGTGTGGGTGTGCAAGCATCTGAAATCCTTTCAGTAACCAATCCAACACCGGTGGATTTTATATACCTATGGAAGGTGTTTTTTGAATTAACCAGTTAATTTTTCTATAAGTTATATTGTTTTCTTGTCAAAGAGACAGAATTAGAAATATCATTGAAAATTTGTCAATGATTTAATTTCTCCGACGAAACCGTATATTTTAAGGAAAATAATATAGTCCACAAAAACCATTTTGGTCCAGTCGAGCCGGATATTTCATCGAGAAGCTACAGCAAAGGCCCCGACCGATTCGAATCTTGGGTTTCCGCAAAACGGCGGTATCCAGATATACCTGACGAGGCGTTACAGCCAAGAGAACCGAAGAAGCCTTAATTTAAGGTTCGTTTATATATTTTACTTGCATCGCGATCAGTTTGCTTTAATTTTTCGCGAAATCGGTTTAATTTTGTGGTTTCAACTAGATACCTACATCAAAACGGTGAAATTTTCTGTTATTGATTCATATAGCTTTTATTTATTTCCTGCAGATATGGTTGATTTAAATTCAGATCCCAAAGTACCTATACCTGCGGAGCGTATAAAGTATTTAGTAATACGCCGAGGAATATTACGTCAAAAAATCACCAAATTTGACAATAGATTAGATTATTTTCAAAGTCACGGGTTAATACAGGAGTTAAAACTCCGTTTAGTGAAAATAGAAGAAATCTGAGATGAATTTGAAAAGCTTCAAAGCGAACTTGAAGAGATAAATTAATCGCAGGAAAGCGAGCGAGAATTTTTTGAAGATTCTTATTTTACAGTTGTGACCAAGGCTCACACAATTATTGAGCTTGCATGTCCAGTACTTCCGTTGACGACAACAAATACACAACCTTTGCAATTATGTCACACTGATAAAGTTACTGTCTCACCAAATCTACCTGTTATAAATGTTCCTATATTCTCCGGTTCATATGAAAGTTGGAAGCACGCCACTGAATTCAGGTCGAAAAATTCCCCCAAGATTGTTATTGTTTCACTTCAATATTGTCATAAACAAAAAAGTTATGAGGAATTTTCAAAATAGATGAAATTTGAAAAACGCCCTCCATTGCGTGGACTGTAATGATATCGAAATACGGTTTTTGCCATTAATTTTTTCTCAGAAATCGGCCTCTAGACATGTAAGTGAGTTTTTTCCCTATCTAGCCGAGAAATTGTTTTTTTTTTGGCAAAACACTCCAAATCCGAACACCCTGTACATACTAATATTCAGGTTAGTTCAGATTAGTTATCCAATATCCACGATCCAGGTAATAACAAATCGGAACCATTTTAGATGTCGCACTTTTGTTTTTTTTTAGTATTTCTTTTTTAATTAACCACATTTTGTATTCCTATAGTGACTTACTGAGTTAAAATTTGTTCTGCTTATTACTGATTTTATGATTCATCAATATTTATGACAAGAAGAGAAATAAAACAAATAATATCTATAGATTTATTATTTCAAATTTACAACAACTTTAAATCTTACCAAGTCTCCATTCTCCCTGCATTTCTCTTGTCTCTTCAACAAGTGAGCCACAGACTTTCGGATTTCCTGTGGACTACTTTTTATGTGGTCATAACAAGTTCTAAATTTTTGAATCAGTTGTTCTCTATTGTTAATTTGTTTATTATAAACCATTGACTTAAGGTGACCACATAAAAAATAATGTAGGGGAGTTAAATCTGGACTCCTTGGAGGCCAAGGTTGCGGACCTCCTCTTTCACTCCATCGATTAGGAAATCTAGTATTCAAATAGTCTTTTAAGGCCAGCGCAAAATGTGGAGGCCAGGCATGCTGGAACTATATTCTTCTTTTTTCTACTCTTTGCTTTTCTAGAAGACCCGGTAATATGTTTTGCAGGAAATCGAGGTCAGCAGGTCCTGTGAGGGGGCCTTCAAAGAAATCAAGTTCCACTAGTTTGTTGTTGAAAATACCACACTAAACATTTACTGAGAATCGATGTTGGGATCTGGTTTCACGAATGGCTTTTGGATATTTCAGCCCAAACATGTTCATTGTGATGGTGGTAAATTCCATCTCTAGTGAACTGCAATTCGACCGAAAACAACGTTCTGTAAATCGTGGGTCTATGGGTCACCATCCAATCGCAGAACAGCGTCCTGTCACCGGGTTCAAGGCGTTGGACCTGCTGAATGTGGTAAGGGTAGAGTCGTTATTTTTCCAGAATTCTCCAAACTTTGACATGGTTCAATTCAACTCGATTTAAACGTTGAGTGATTCCTCTTGTGCTCACGCTAGGTTTTTGGCCAATGGTATCCAACACATCATTGTCATGTTCAGTTAGTTCGTTTCTCTCCACAATATTATAGGGACACCTTCCGTACTGTCGGAGAAAGGAAAAAGTTCTGGAAAAATCTGATGATTGGGGACGCTTGGATTCGGATTTCGCCTCTGATATTTCCGTACCGCCGCTCTAATTTTTGACATAATTACACAAATTTAAACCTAATAAGTCATTGGCATCATAAATCGCAGTTGATTACAACATTAAAAAATTGTAAAACAACCATAAGTTACCACACCACAGCTTAAATTGTTCCGATTTCTTGTTATCTGGAGTTTATAAACTTCAGATCTATTGCAAAAATTTAAAAACATCGTTTACTGACTGTTTGTTTTATTAGTCCGGCTCTGGAAATTTACAACTTTTTGTCACATTCCTGAGTTCTCCTCCTCCAACGTCTCACGCACATGCAATTTGAATTAATTTCTGCGAAAATTCTGGGAAATATGATTGATTTTTGTTTTGGGCAAAATGTATAAAAAACCCTGTATAAACCCTGTTTTAACAGTTTTATTGATGGTTGTAAAAACCGCCCTAAGTAGGACTTGTAGTTACAGATTCGTTGTAATTTGTAAAAGTGTTACAATTGTACGGTTGTGTTAAAGAACCCTGCCTCGCCCGACTCTACATTATTATTGATGTCTCGCCACTCTTATATGGCAACAACTAATTTAAATCCTGTCAAAGTGAAGAAAATCAGACCTCCCATCACAAGAACCCCTCAGTGTCAATACAAACACGTGTTAATTAATTAATATGGGGTTGTAAATCAAGACAGTCAATAATTCTCCCCTTCTCTTGTGGACTTACGATATATCCAAATTACGTCTGTATGCAGATATTCTGCTAATTGGCTCCATGTTACGTACCATTATAATACCGCATCTCAAACATAAAGTGCTCGTCTGTTGGCTTGATATTTAAGGTCGAAGTTAAAAGCTGTTCTTTCTCTGTGAAGTTAATGAAGAAGGATCTGAAATTATATTCAAATCGGCAGCGAAAAATCCCTACTCCCGTTTTAGTAATCTCCCTTTCAAAATACGTAAGAGGAACTTTATCAAGGGAAACTTCCCAGTGTCTTTTGAATGCAAAAACTTTGCCAAGACTATAAAGAAGAAAACGCCGCAAACAACGTATTGTCAGAGGGCAAATTGAGGCAGCTTAGCGTCTCTCTTGGGGGGAAAGGGCCGTATGCAAGCCAAACTAGGACGTGAACAACCTGCTAAGTTATTTGATTATAGGCCCGAGGTTTTTTTCTTTAAAAGGATTTCGTTGTAACTTGACGAGGGACTCGAGAGGACAAGTTATTCTTGTCGATGAATCTCTTGACCCCGTTTTTGATGGCACCAAAATTAATTTTGGACTCGGTAAATTGCGAAATTACTTGTTGCCGGAAATCTGGATAATCCTTCATTAAAAATCAGTCCTTTATTAAACAACCCCCGAAATATGCGCTTTTCTGCGCATCTACTGTTAATATTAAATTTTTGGGGCTCAAAAGCTTAGTAACTTTAAATTATTCATATGTTTTTTTTATATTTTAAGCATGAGCCCCATGGAATTTGCAAATGTTTGTACTGGCGGGGTCCAGAAGACAAATTAATGTTTTAAGTGAATGTATTTCCGAAACCTCGAAACCGAGACGCCTGGGGACCGTGCGAACAAGTCAATTCGGGCGAACATTTGTATTAATACACGGATCCGGGTTAAGCGCCAAAGAAAAGCTATTGAGCTCTAACCGAGTTATAAATTAAACCAATTTCGTTCATTCCGCTAAAACCCCGCGAGGACGATATATTTTATGGGTTTTGGCTAAATCTTTACGTACATTTTGGACCGATAACACTTAATGCACCCTGTTGGTTTATTATCGTCTTGTTAAAATTGTAACTCTAAAAAATTGAAAGCGATTAGTTTATTTGATGAAAACTCATGGTTGGTCTGAGTACGTAATGGCAAAATTAAAAGGCTTTACCCACTAGCTATGTAACAATTTGGCTCCTTAAAAAAAGTATACGGTTTACTATTCCTCTTGTGAGTCCCGTATCCGCATTTCCAATATTTATTAATTATACAGGGTGTCCCGTAAGCACATGATCAAAAGACGACATTCTTTAGGTCGAAAGATGACAATTTGGGGTCACAGGGTTTGAGGGACAGTCGGAGTCATGGGACCAACCAGTTGGTCCGATGACTCCAACCACATACGCTGAATTGCTCGTGCTACTGTTGATGTCGATGCCAATAGTCAATCGTCTGTTGTCGACCTTTGTACTTAATGTTTAAAAAGCTGATGACTCTCAAAATCTATCTGAATTTGTGCTGAAGATGCTGTAATATATGGCGAAACGTCGACAAGTTCAAAACTGATTTTGAATAACACCCCTGATCCCACACCTCAAAAATCAATATCACGTTTTCTGTAATATCTGAAGAACGTTTCGATAGATTTTAATGAAGCTTCTTGTGGATTCGTTTCTAAGCAAAGCTCATGTTTTGATGAAACAACCACGTCTATCCGCTTTCGGCAAGTGGTGAGTTCTTCAGTGTCTTGGTACAAAAAATACTAGAAATTTTTATTTCGTTGTTTGAATCAGTTACTTTTTTTTTTAATGTGACGCAGTGGTCCTTTTTCGAGATTTTAGTGCCCTTGGTAAAATCTTGTAACATTCATAGGTTTTACGCAAAAAAAATTTTTCTGTCTTTCTTCTATTTACCATTTTACACATTTATTGCAAATACCGTAGTCACCAGTTAGCTTGATAATTATGAATTAACTAACAAAGTTTTAACGTTGACGTGACAGTTCCAAAAAATGTCTAATGAAGAAGTTCCCGCCCTGGTAATTTTTTTTCTTTTGCATTTAACCATTTTACACATCCATTGCGAATATAGTAGTAGTCGGTGATTTGAAAATAAGTTTAATGTAAATAGAAATCTGCGACGACAGTATAATTTTATTTCATTACGAAATTTCTCTTTAAGTCTGGGTTTATCCAACATCTTAATCGTTGTTGTAATCATAAATGAAATGATTTTTCTCCATAACAACACATTTTTATGATTACCACTAAAAGGTTGGATAAACCCGGACTCACTCGCAAAAAATTAAAGAGATTCTTAGGAAAAGTAATTCTTTATTGAAACTGGACCTCAGCCAGGTAACAAAAGCAGAATTTCTAAAAAAATGGAAATTACAACAGATGATCGAAATTCCTGCCATTTTCTCGAATGCATAGCTGGATCCTTTGAATGAAATTGAATTGAACCCTCAACATTTCTGGATCATCCCGAGTTACATTCGCCTCGTTCTGAATCCTACGTAATAACTCTTCCTCGGAGTCCACTGGAGTAGCGTACACTTTACTCTTTAAGTCACCCCATAAAAAAAATCTAATGCTATTAGGTCGGGAGACCTAGGGGGCCATTCGAGGGGAACATCTCTCCTTGTTCTTCCGAACCATTTGTTCGAAGTATAATTTAAATATGTAGTTACATTTCTACTGAAATGTGCAGGAGTACCATCGTGCATGAACCACATCTGAGCACGAACATTGAGAAGGACATCCTCCATTAGAACCGGCAAAGCATTCTCTTCTTAGAGAATTCTATTCGAGATAACTTTCACCATTTAAACGGTGAGGCAGGATATAAGGACCCAGAAGAATGTCTCCGACGATCCCGGCCCACAAATTTATTCGAAATTCCAGCTAAAAGTGGTTAATACGCCTCGCATGAGCTTTTTCTTCTGCGTAATGATGGAAATTATGTGAATTAAAAACACCACTTCTGGTAAATCCAGGTTCATCAATGAATAAAATGTTGCGGGTAAAATTTTGTCACGTGCCCGCTCACCCTCAATAAAGTGGCAAAATTGAAGTCTTCTGTCAAGGTGGTGTGGTAGAAGGTCCTAAACAGGCGTCGCATGGTATAGATGAAAGAGGTGCCGTCTTATGATGCGATTAATTGCATTTTTTGGTAATCCAAATTCCAGTGCCAGACGGTGAGTACTAATACTTGGATATTCAGCGACCCTATTTAAAATGTCCTCTTCAACAGGCGCATTATGAACTTGAGGACGACCTACACTCTCTCTCGCAAACTCCGTTCAATCCTCCCAATTCAATGTGCGGTAATCTGGAATTCGTCGATTTTGATAACGCGCAGCGTAGACGCGAACACTTTCACGCAAGTTGTCTTTGCAAAACCCTAAGACTGACCATGGCAATCATTTTTTCATTAGAAAACGCCATTAGATTTGTTTGAAACACACTTTTTCAAACTGTTAGACCAACGTCAAAATTTTGATAGTTAACGCATAATTATCAAGTTACCTGGTGACTACGTTATTTGAAATAAATGTGTAAAATAGAAATTTTTTTTTGCGTAAAAAATATAAATGTTACAAGATTTTACCAAGAGTATTAAAGTCTCGAAAAAGGACCATTGCGTCACATTAAAAAAAAGTAACTGATTCGAAAAACAAAAAAAAGTTCCAGTAATTCTTGGCCCAAAGCACTGAAGAACTTACCACTTGCCGAAGGGGGATAAACGTCGTTGTTTGATCAAAACATGAGCCTTGCTTAGAAATAAATCTACAGCAAATTTAATTAAAATCCATAGAAACGTTCTTCACATATTACAAAAAAACATTTTTTTTCAAGAACTTTTGACCATCAATAGAACCGGAACCAGGCACTTTTTCCTAATGACAGTTAGGTCAAATTGTCATCTTTCGACCTAAAGATTGTCGTAATACCCTTTTGATCATGTGCTTACGAGACACCCTGTATAATATTCTGAAGAAAATCTTTTGTGCATTTTTATCTTACAACTATAAAGCTTTTAAATTAGTTTTTCCAAACAGCGGGCAATGGAAATCTGAAGGTTTAACCCCTGTATAATTTTTGAACTGTGTCAATGTTATTAGTTATATTATAAAAACCGAAAAAACAAAGACTTTCTTAAAACCGCAACATTCGGGTTATACATAAACTGATTTGCCAAAAATGGGATTCTAGAAGTAAATTAAAAGCAGGGAATTGAAAATGCCAATAATAATTTCCCACAATGTGTTGATGACGGTATTATGTAGTTTTATTTATTAATTTGGCACTGATAAATCAAATTATTTTAACGACGTTGCCATTATATAGATATTTTAACGCATGCAGAAATTTTACAAGTGATATTTGTCGCGTCTTCTTTCGAACTTTCAGTTTTACGAATCGTGCAGATTTGTGTGATTCCCCAAATAAAATGTTCAAATAGGCAAAGTTTTGCGAGAACGATATCAACATTTGGGCATTTTACTAATAATAATATTAATAACAGAATAATATATTTTGAGTTAATAGAGAGAAAAACAGTGTTATCAACAACTTTCAGATGAACACAAAGTAATTGTCCCGCTGACAAGAGAAGCCATAATTGAGTACTGGAGTGAAATATGGAGCAAATCAGTCAATCATAATACACAGGCTGAATGGATCAATGATGAAATCGGGAGCGTCAGAAACATCAAGGAACAGAGTGAATTTTTAACAACAGGGAGATAACTAACTGCAGCAGTCTCAAAAACTCCTAACTGGAAATGCCCTGAACTTGATGGTATCCAAAACTTCTAGTACACACAATTTACATCAACTCATAAACATCTTACCATACGGATAAATAAAATAATTAATAACCCAGAATTTCTACCAACATTTCTCACCGAGGGGCAAACTTTTCTAAAACCAAAACCAGACATCTTTGCACTAATACAAAATCTGAGCAATTTCTATCACATATATACGAGGGTAAAAAGATATTCTGTATTTTAAAAACAAATTCGTGGGCGGTAAAGACAATCTTCTGCTTCACCGGTAATAAATTCAAAACATTGAGCATTGTTTCAATAAGGGTATATCGACTGCATTTCAGAAATGTTCTTATTGCTCGATTTTGGATAAGTTGGATCTGTTCTATTTTAGCAGTGGGCAAAAGCATAAGATATGAATAAAATTCTAGATGAGGTGCAACTGTACTCTTATATATAATAATAACCTAGTACCAAGGTACAATTGACCTCCGATTCTGGCAATAAAACTAACTTTCTTTGCGAGGTTACGTTTGGCATAATCAGCATGGGCATAGACGAATAAATGCAAATTAAATGTTACTCACAAGTATTTAATCACGCTCGCGTGATCGATTTTTGGTTGTTAATAGTTATTTCTACGTTCTCAAATTTAACATGCCCCTAAGTATCATCGGCAAACAATTCGATTTTAAACTCATTTACAGTACAGATTTAACAATATCATTAACGTATAATAATAAAAATAGCAGTGGACCCAATACTGATTCCTGAAAAACCCCATGCATTACAGTCATTGAATCAGAGGTACACTCCCTAAATTGAACTCTTTGATGGCTATTATTTAAATATGATCTCATCTATCGCCGCGCCGTAGGCTGTTTGCCGGGCAAAAGTAATTTTAGAGTCTTCCACATTTCAGCAGGATTTTATTTATTATCATCTATAACCTCTATAAAAGATTGCTGCTCTTTTGCCAGATTTATTTGCGTTACTACGTAATTTCGCATTCTCGTAAACTCATTTCAAACTTCATTGTCTCTAATTTGCATATTCTACCTAACACTTTCATTAATACACTCTTTATTAAAATTATTTTGTTTAAAAAATTTTGCCTCTATGAAACACATTTACAACTATTTAAAAACGATTCCATATCATCAACGAAAATATTTGCGAGTATATTCACATCCGCATTATCATTCACCCATGGGCATCAAAGAAATAATCATGTAATGCCTTCACGTCATACTTTTTCGTTGACCGATTTGCTTGGTGATATAAAAAATTTCATTTGATTTATGCCCAGGACAACTAGACTCACTGATCCTCGGTAACAGGTGAATATCTAATGCAAGGTTTCTGTTATTCGTAGTTATGTAGTCAGCACATGATCAGCCCTTAAACTTATCTTGTATTTCTCAATAGATGCAACTAAGTTTAAGCATTTGCTGGATTCCCATGTACAGTCCAGTATATTTAGTACTTGTTTTTTATCTTTGAATTCCTTCTGAAAATTTAAACATAAACTAAAAGCAACGAACAATTCCGTAGTCGTTGTAGACCCAATAACGTAACCAGCCTAAATTCATTTTTTGTCTGTTGATAAGCGAGTTATAAGTTTCAGAGTCAGCTTCCAAAACTATACGGAGTGTTCATTATAAAACTTCATCTAGTTGGCTGTGAAATGTCAAAAGAAAAGGATGGAGAAACAAAAGTCCATTTATTTTGATTATGTCATCCTTTTCTGTAAAAATTTCATAGACTGCTAGATGAAGTTTTATAATGAACACTCCGTACTAAACCTCCCGTTCAGCACTTGCGTTCTTCTCAGGATCTTCATTTTAAAAGTTTTATTGCATCCTTCTAGATCATTTTAGTAGATCTCTCAATAATGATGTTAAATTCTATGTTCTCGTGTTTCTATCTACTTTATAACCACCTCCAAGCTTTGATTGTATCTCCGACTGGACTGTAGAAATCTCTTTTGCCCGCGACCACTTAATAAGATAGAGGGATAAATGAGTTGAAACTGCGGGCATAATATCATTATTCCCGCTCTCCATTTAAGTTATGTATGTTGCTTTGGTAACCAGTAGGCCAACCTTAAAAACAACAATGCAATATCACATGCCTCAGCGCAAAAAATACACTGGTGGCACACTTCAATAATTTGATTTACACTACCTATAGATTTTATAATTTGTAATTAGACAATGACCATGGACAAAGTAAAGTATTATACTCGCTTTTTACGGACATTTTTCCCATGAGAGACTAGCGCCCCTCGCCTGCGGCTCGGGACGCACACGTCCCCGTAAGGGAATAATGGCTGTCATAAATAGCTCGTTTAATATTATATTATTTTACTGGCATAGTTTGGTAATAATCCCCCGTCCTTGGTTGTGCGTCCCATGGAGCCGCCAATGGCTATTTCTCCTGACCAGAATGACAAACCAAAAAAAAACCTGCTTTTTAAAAAAAGACTTTTTTTTTACATTTCTCTACATCTTCTTCGTATTTTTCAAGACTGAATGATTATTATTCAGAAATCGGATCTGTCTAGAGCATCACGAGGCCGAGACCGAGTCCGAGACTTACATACTCTCGGTCTCGGTCTCGAATTTATAATTGAGTCTCGGTCTCGGTCTCGGTCTTGTGCATCGAGACCGAGACCGAGACTCGCGTAATCTCGGTCTTGATCTCGTAGTAGCAACTCGAGTCACGGTCTTGGTCTCGAAAAAAAAGTAGTATCTCAAAAAATCTTATTATGTTTGAATTGCATATTCAATTTTCTTCTGAATTATTGAGTTATAACGCACAGTTGACTTCTGTTCATCGATGCACTTGTTTTAAAGTTACAGGCTGTCAAACTTGAAAATTGAGAAAAAAATCGTTATAGCCCCCCTCCCCTATGGTCAAGTTCAAAATTTGCTTTATTTGATGGGAATGGCATGTCTGCAATTCACTAGACTTAACAAACTCAATTCTAATGTAATCAACAATTAAAGAAATTTTTTCAATAATTGGCCAAAAACTCCATTTTAAAGGTGCCTAAAAATCGACCCCCGAAAGGGTCTAACTTCGAAAATGTTGCGCCTATGTGACTTTTGTTGACGGCAGGTGAAAGGGGATATCAAGAAGAGCAAAAACAGATGGATTCACTACAAACGGTACAGTTGTTCTAAAGTTACTGGGAGTCAATTTTGAAAATTAAAAAAAAGGTCGTAACATCTCTTCGGTCAATTTTAAAAAAGAATTAGACTTTTTTTTTTTGCTGTTATTGATCGGAATGCCACGTCTGTAAATCCCTAAGAACGCAACCCAATTCAAACAAAATTTACCCTTAATGTAATTTTTTTTTAAATTGGCCAAAAAATCAGTTTTAACAGTAAATGAAAATCGCCCAATGAAAGGTGGTCTCTCCGAAAATGTTGCCTCTACGGGACTTCTGTTGCAGGGAGGTGAAACGGGACATTAAGAACAGCAAAAAAAAATTGGATTCACTCTAATCGGTGCACTCGTTTTAAAGTTACAGGTGGTCAAACTTGAAAATTGAGAAAAAACTCGTACTACCCCCCCCGCCTTAGACAATTTCAAGAAAATTTAGGAAATTTTTCTTAGCTGTTTTTGATTGGAAGGCACGTCTGCAATTTCCTAAGAATGTAACACACTCAATTCGAATGAAATTAACGCTTGAAGTAGTTTTTTTTTTAAATATGCCCTAGACTCGATTGAAAAGTGCTTAAAAAACGGCCACCGAAGGGGCCTAATTCCGAAAATATTGCACCTACGGGACTTCTGCTGAAGGAAAGGGGACCTCAACAAGAGCAAAAAAACAGGTGTATACACTCCAAACGGTCCACTCGTCCCAAAGTTACCGAGAATCCAAGTTGAAAATAGAGAATAGAAAAAGTCGTATCATCCCCCACCTCCTTTGTTCAATAAAAAAAAAATTTGGGACATTTTATTGGTATTTTTGATCGGAATGGCACGTCTGCAATTCCCGAAGAATGTAAAAAACTCAAATCGAATGAACTTTGCCCTTAAAGTAGTTTTTTTTTAAAATTAACCAAAAGCTCGATTTTAAAAGTGAATAAAAATCGCCCACTGAAGGGTCGTCTCTCCGAAAATGTTGCATCTACGGGACTTGTATTCGCGGGAGGTAAAAGAGGACATCAAGAAGAGCAAAAAACAGGTGGCTTCATTCCCATCGGTGGACCCGCTCTAAAGTTACAGGCGGTCAAACTTGAAAATTGAGAAAAAAGTCGTTATAGCCCCCTCCCCTTTGGTCAATTTCAAAAAAAATCAGAAAAACTCGATTTTAAAAGATGACATCAAGAAGAGCAAAAAACAGTGAAATTCACTCCCATCGGTCCACTCGTTTTAATGTTACAGGCGGTCAAACTTGAAAGTTGAGGAAAAAGTCATTCTAGCCCCCCCCCCTTTGGTCAAGTTCAAATAAATTTCAGAATATTTTTTTTGCTATTTTTGATGGGAATGGCACGTCTGCAATTCACTAAGAACGCAGCAAACTCAATTTTAAGTTCTTATATTATTAGTTATTATATTTTTAGTTCTTATTATTGTTCCTTTTTTGGTTTTTCATACATCTTTTTACCGTTTACATATCTGTTGTTTTATATTTATTCATCAAGCTCCACTTCTTTTATTTCTCGCACTGCTTTTGACCTGCTTTGTTCTTTGTATGAATAATTTGTATTGTTTCTAATCCGTGATATTTTCCATATTTAAAAGACATTTGCTTCAGTTGCCATTTCTTGTTTTTCTTTTCTGTAACTTGAAGAAATTTTATTGAATCATTTTTCAGCCACTTTCCTTTTGATATTTTTTTATTATTTCAACTCATTTTCTTTCTTTTCCCAATTACATTCTGTAATATTTTGTGTTTTTCTTATAATTGTGGCTCAATTGCTCCCCTTTTTAATTCCTGTATCTTTGATCATTTTGTCTCACAATAATTTTCTGCCAATAAAGTTTTTCTTCGTTTTTGTTTTTTTTTTATTAAATTTCTTCTCTCTAGTTGGCTTACGTCTAATCTTCCATTCGCAAAATTTTTACTCCTTTCTATTTTAGATCATTCACTATTTTTCTTTGAATAAATTTCTGCTATTCCTTAATTTTTTTAATTTTAGCTCATCTGCTTTTTCTCTGATTTGCCGTTCTATTATGTTCAAAAATTTAATTGGCTCTCTTTCGGTTTTTCAAGCACCTATTCAGCATTTGTAATGTCCATAATTTTTCTTTACTTTTATATTCTCTACTTCTTTCCATACATTTAATATTTCTTCTTAATTTTCCTTTCTGTTTTCTCTTAAGTGTGAATTGGTTTGCTACCTGTCTTACTTGACAATATTTACCAGATATTTTTCTAACTTATTTCATACTAATTGTGAAATTTCTAGACTGCTTTATTTAACAGTTTTTCCATATATATCAGTTTATGTTCTGTTTTTTTTTTTGATTTTGTAAAGTTTTATTCTCTTATTTGCTTGTCACTGCTTTTAAATGTTCTGGTTAGTATTCTTTGTATATTATTTTATTTTTTTATTTTTCTCATTTGTTATTTTACAAATTTTTATATTATTTCCTTATTTTTAGTATCGGACTATTTCTTATAGAGCTTCGCGAGACCGAGACAGAGACCGATACTTACATACTCTCTGTGACGGTCTCAAATTTATAATTGAGTCTCGGTCTCGGTCTTGGTCTTGTAGTAGCAACTCAAGTCTCGGTCTCGAAAAAAAGTAGTATCTCAAGAAATCTATTATGTTTGAATTGCATATTCAACTTTCTTCTGAATTATTGAGTTATAGCGCACAGTTTTCAGAGAAATGTCCTTTTTTGTGTCTAAAGGTTTACTTAAAATCAAAATTTGAAATAATGAGGGCTCCAATTCCCAATGTAGAATCAGGTTAGTTCAGGTTAGTTTAATGTAAAACTGCATCAGACCTGCCCGTAGGTTGCCACTGATGCTACTAAACATATTTTTTATAAAAAATATGCGTCCTGTCTTAGCTATCAACACATCTACAAAAGTTCATTGAAAATATGGAAATAATTCAAATCAGGTTTTATATTATGAATTCGAATATACACGTCTAAAATATGCACATACGGCCAATGGAAAAACTCCTATTTTTTTAGGTTTATTTTGTGGTAAATGGACGTAATTTAAACCTACTTAAAAATTACCCTTAAAAATTACTCTATATAGAAATAATACAATACTTTTGCAAACACAAAAATATTGTTAACTGGCAGGCTAGTTACACTCAGGAATCCATAAAATTTATTTATGATAGTTGATAGTCATTTATAAATATAAAGGGTGGAAAGTAACTTTTTACACTTGTCTTTGTCTTTGGTTCTTGCTCGCTTTGAGTCGATTTCATTCGTGATCAAACTACTTTGTAGCGAACAAAATCTCGTTTTTCAATAAAATGAGGAAAATAGAAATCTCCGGTAAGTATTTACTACAGTACTTCTCTAGGACGTACTTAAAGTAAAGTGTCTTTTCGTACTAAGAATAACTATATGCAACGCACTATTATAAGGACCCCTCGCCTGCTGATTATATAATACCTAATCTCTTGCAAACGAATGATATTTTTCGAGACAGAGACTCTCGAGAGTCTCGATTGGCAGTATCGGTTTGGCAGATCGAGACCGAGATCGAGACCTCGATCTCGATCTCGGTCTCGAAGTCGATATTACAGTCTCGGTCTCGGTTTCGATCTCGGTCTCGGTCTCGTACGAGACCGAGACCGAGACCGAGACTTATCTCGTAGTCTCGTGAAGCTCTAAATCTGTCAGCTAAAGGCAAGATGGAAAACCCAGAGGATACCCGATCCACCCTATTAAGGAGGGTGTTTTCCGGTGATTTCGAAAAATCCAGACAAGATTTGGAAAAAAGTGCATCTTTGGCATTTCAATTAATTTCTTACCATTTTTCGTTTTTCCAGCCAAAAAATAATTAGGTACCGAGAAAAGACATCATTTCATTTTTTCTTTTATTTTAAATTTGCACAAAATTTATTTTTTGTACGTGCTTTTTTTTAACAAAACACGATCTTCTCTAGCATTTTTCAGCCCTTCTAATCGCTACACAAGGGCAGAAAATAAATTTTGCCAGCCGGATACTCAATGTTCACAACACGCTTTGTATCGTAGAAAGCCACTTTAAACTTCCAAGAAACTATTTAACGCCAAGAAGCGAAATCTACCGAAAGAATCTACAAGCGGTGCAATGTGCTCTTATACAATAAGATCAATAAGAAAGTTTTCCAGTTATACGATACCGATAAAATTAGAAATGTTTAAAAGTTGTCCGAAGCATCTACGTCTCCTTTTCGAGCAGAATGTGTGCAAATGTGCTTTGAAATGTCTTTGACGATCGTTTGCTCGCGCCATTTTTGTTTTCCGCTTATCTTTACGAAACTATACAATACAGATCGGTTTTCGTTTCTTTTGACAAAGTGCTAAAATTCCTAAGGCTCCAAACTTGGACTTTAGTTTCCGGATAATTAGCAAGTTTTAGAGCGAAAGAATCACATAATTAAGAAAGTTTTTAATCCGCTAATAATTGGCTCAATTCGCAGCTGTTTGACTTAAATGTAGACAAAGTAAACTGAAAACTTATGAACTCCTTTTTAGGAAAGTTTTGGTAGCGGATGGAACTTTGACAACTATAATCATAGCCATAACTTTTAGCTTAAAGCTTCTGCTAGCTATTATTGGCTGAAAACGAAATCTGCATTTGAATACTTAGGTACTTTAAGAATGTCGTAATATCTTATGACCAGACACTATAAGGGTCTTTTCAAAACTTTTTTAATTATTCGTGCCTTAACTGGTGTAATTAATAAGCACTGGGGGAAGAGACTGGCAGGCACATTTAACACGAAAAAATAAAAAGGAAAAGTTAAATTGCAACCAACTTTCCCGAAGTTTATTCGAAACAACATCGTAAAAAAGACTTTTTAAGAGGACGTCAAAAAGGAGATTGGAGTTTTTAGTAATTAAAATGAGGCCTGATTACATGGCTCAAATTAGTTGAATTTTATTTTTCCCATTTACGAAATCTCGGCCAAACTAATTGGCGAAAGATATCTCCAAAATTGACGTTTATTGTTCTTTCTGATTCATATTCACATCGCGAGCTCGATATTTTATATTTCACAGTGAACGGTTGCAGTTTTTATCTGCTCAGCAACTTTTACAAGTTTCCCCCTGATTGTATCGCGTGAGTAATGTACACGAATTTTTGAACTTTCTTGTCGAAGTTTTTCCGCAACTTTTGATCGAGACAGGTTTATTGCCCCGAAAATCATTCTTTATCGCTTCGAAAGGCAAAACTAGGTAAATTGTGGTGCCGATCCAAGAACCATCCTATAGGACTTAAGTGGGCGATAATGTGATATAATGATCAGGCTGTTAGAATATTTATGTTTTATAAAGCTTTTCAGTAAATTTTTCCAAACAGTTGGTCATGGAGATCTGACTGCTTACTTCCTGGATAAAACTTTACTAAAAATAAAAGCTGCAAGGAAAATCAATGTTAAAAAAGTTTTTTAATCTTGAATAATTATTTATTCAAGATATTATTATTATTAAATAGTATATTATACAACAAGCATTGAATGGGAATCGTTATTCTCGAGGGGAATTCACAAGTATTTAGTTGCCCTCTCGGGCAACTAAATACTGTACTTTATCCACGACCAAGATTCCGGATTTTCTTAAGGCTATAGGTACCACAAAGATAATTCACCATTAATTTTAAAATCACGACTGGTTTCGCTAATCGACGGCGCGACGTTTGATGCGTCAGATAGATGAAGGTCTGCTTAGTCGCCCGTGCATGTTCATTTCATTGCTATGACGCTGGACAGAAAATTACTTTATTTTATGGCCTATTTTAAGTATTTTTATTGAAAAGTTTAATTTTTTAGTGAAAAAGAGACACCGTAACCTACATTTGTCTCAATACATCCTAATAGAACGATAATTATATCCGAACGTCATTGAGGATATATAAAGCCGTGTGACAAACTCGATTTTGGTTGTAGATATTTGGTATTTTTTCTATTTTGACGCTTATAACTTTTAAAGTGCTCACTTGACGGGATTTTCGTTCCAAGGGTGTAAGTAGGGTGTTAGTACCGGTGCTAACTCAAAATCAGGGATCAGGCTTTCATTCCTCCCTCCTATAAATCACTGCAAATCCCCCTTCCACACTTCTCCCCCTACCCTTCCGTAAACCGCTAGAAGTATCCTTCCACCTATGCTCCGCTAGAGGTAACGCCCCCTTCCTATAATACAAGTCCCCCTACCCTTCTATAAATCGCTAGAAGTATCCTCCCTCCTATAAATCGCTGCAAATCCCCCTTCCACACTTCTCCCCCTACCCTTCTGTAAACCGCATCCTTCCACCTATGCTCCGCTAGAGGTAACGCCCCCTTCCTATAATACAAGTCCCCCTACCCTTCTATAAATCGCTAGAAGTATCCTCCCTCCTATAAATCGCTGCAAATCCCCCTTCCACACTTCTCCCCCTACCCTTCTGTAAACCGCTAGAAGTATCCTTCCACCTATGCTCCGCTAGAGGTAACGCCCCCTTCCTATAATACAAGTCCCCCTACCCTTCTATAAATCGCCAAAGTCTTCCATAAGATTATTATTGACGAGTCTCTTGCATAAAACTAATGCAAATGGAGTTCGAGTCTAGACGGCATCTTGTAAGGACTTAATCCGGTTGAGAAATCTCACACAGATTAAAATTTTTGTTGCATCTACACAGGTTTGCATCTACTCAGACAAAAAATCAAGGTAACCGGCCTTCGTTTCTCACAATATCTTCTTTTTTCTTTTACTAGTTAATATTTATTACACGTCTTGTTTTAAGGTAGCCAATTTAAATGCCACGAATATGAATTTTAAGTAGGCATCTGAATAATCGTTAACCTTCAATTGTACCATCGGTTATTGCTTCCATAAAGAGAAATAAATAAGCGGTACCCTTAGGTAGAATAAGGCAAAATTTTATGAACTTAGAGTAATGTGACGACTTTTCCTATCTTACATTGTAATTTTTTGGAAATGTCAACATTTCGTCCAGCCAAAGACAAAACATATGGGACGTAACGTTAAAAATTAAAACAAACATTCAAAACCGTCTCACCGACATAAAAATGATTAAATAAGCCGGTCAAAACGGTTTCGATGCTGGGATTCGCAAATTCAGTGTTGTTGGAATGGGTTGACCGAGATTGAAACAGAACCGGATTATCGATAGGTACAATATGTCTAAATTAATGAAACAAAAGATTGTTCGTGTTACATTTTTCAAATTTATTTTCATAGTATAAAAAATAAGAATTTTTTCCCGAAGAAAACCAGAAAATGTGCGTAAATAGATCTAATACTCGGTCATTTTGTTTATTTTTTAATTTGAAAATCGGTTGACATAACAAATAGTAAATTCATGAAACAATATTTATATTAAAATGGCTCTATAAGAGCGCGACACTATTCCTAATGAATGAATTCCTATGGCAAGGAAACTTCTACAATTTGCAACCTAGGAAACTCAAATAACAGATGTCAATAAAAAAGGGTTAATATATTTAATGAATTTTTTAATTAAAAACAAGAAATCAATCCCTTTTCTTTTTCTGAAACCAATTATGTAAAAAAGGTTTTGCTGAGACTCCTCAGCGTAAAAAATATATAGGCAAAATAATAATTGTTTCATGGTCAAAAAGTATGCTACCCCCTTTATTATTTTTTAGTTAAATAAAAATACAGAAGTTCTCTCATAAAAACATTTCTGTGATATTTTCTTGTAGCACCTTGTTTTCAATATAAAATAGAACATTTATCTATCAATCAGAGTATCTTTTAGTGCACCACAAATCAAACAGGGATGCGGTAATGTGCAGTTTGAAAAATATTTTGGTAATATTAGTGATAACGACTTCCTTAGGTTAAATACCAACAAAGTAAATTAAGCTGACATCAACCTGATAACGGTACCTTTAAATAAGTCGGTACTTGCAGGTCATAAGTAACAATCTCCCAATTTCGTTCGAATGGTATGGTAATAATTACACCCTCCGCAGATGTAGCCCAGGTGAGTTATTCATAAAAAAATAATTTTGTATTTATTAAAACCAAATTAAGCAAGAAGAATCGTTATGCTGGCAATGTTTCATTAATGGGTTATCGCCTTAAGTTAAATGAGAAGTAAATCAATTTATATTAGCTAAACAAAAAATAGAAGTCGTCCTCTTTTAAAAGCATTTGAGCATCAAAAACGCATACATGATAGTTTTCCGCAGTACTACATATTTAATTTACCCCTTTCCACTATTGAATAAAATTTTCCTTAAGCTTTGGAAGTGAATTTTATAAACAATCTAAATAACTAATTTAACCGATACATAAATTAATTATTGAATTAGTAGATATTATTACCTTTTTTTTCCGTGAGTAAAAAAACCACATCACTCACAACACACAACATTATTGCTTTCCACACAAAAAACCGCAGGATCAAACACTTATCTTACTTCACACTCGATTATGGGTTTCATACCCACACTTTTTACAAGAACCCGTTTCAAGTTAACGCTGCGCAGTGCGGATAAGGACTAAGCGATATCAAACCGTTCAGAAAAAGATTCTGTTACGGCGGTACGAAGCAAAATTAATAGTCTGCTATTGGTTTCTTGGGTTTTTACTTCACAATGATCTTTTTGAACACACCTGATAACATAGTCACATAGATTTTTTTCTTAAATATTGAATAAAGATAGGGCTCAGTGTCTTCAGTCTTCAGTCTCAGTACAGTCTACAAAACTGTAAGTAAATTTACTTAAAACTTGGAACATCCAAAAATGGCGTGTAAACCAAGTTCTTATTATTTAAAAAAAAAATTATTTGATGACGGTCCCGTCAACATCCAAGAACACTTCGTGTTTAATAAAAATTTGCCGTCTACTTCAAACCAAGAGCCGCAACCGAGAGTCCAGTTGCCGAAAGACCAACCAACGACTTCAGTGCTGCAAGAGGGCAGCATGTCTGCAATAACCATAGAAGATGACGAAATAGAAGAAGCCCTGAAGAACTTAAACAACACATCATGGAAAAGTGACATGCAGGAAGAAGTTCAAGATCTATTTGAAGGGCAGCAGTGGACGTTCGGCGAGGACCCTCCAAAAGATGAAGGAGAGAAGAAGGAAGAAAGAAAATCCCGGTGGCAGAAACATGAAAAGGAGATAGCTGCTCTCAATAGAACAATAGCTGAAGTAACCGAGCAAATAAAAGACTTTGAAAGTTTGCTAAAGCTTCTACAAGGAAGAAAGAAAAAACTTATTGAAATTTATTCGACATCTAACGAAGAAGAAACAATTTTGTCAAGAATTAAAAAACGAAAACTTTAAGTAAAATTTTTTGATGTTCCAAATCTTCTTATATTTAATTTCATATTTGTTCTTTAATTTTTTCATTTTTTTAATTTCTTTCTACAAGATGAAGTCCAGCAGTCACACAGTCAGAAGGGAAGAGTTGGAGGTGTTCTGGAGTGAGGCAGAGCGACATCTTCTCAACAATACACCCCCTCAAGTCTCAAGCTGTCAGACGCCGCCCGACTACACTTGGGACCTGGCTCCAGTTCACACTAATTCCGCTCTCTGCGCTACGCCTACAGCCAGAAGGAAAGAGTTGGAGGAGTTCTGGAGTGAGGCAGAGCGACACCTTCTCAACAATACACCCCCTCAAGTCTCAAGCTGTCAGACGCCGCCCGACAACACTTGGGAACTGCCTCCAGTTCCCACTTACAATCCCGACCTGTACTGTGTGTCTCAACCAGTAATAAGACGACCAAAAGGAAAAACGAAGAAAGAAAGAAAAGCGTTCCAAATTTTGGAACGCGAGAGATGGCAAAATTTTGACTGATTTACTTATAAAATAAATAACTTTTTGTTTATTTAATTAGTTTTTTTCACACCAGCATTGCTTATTCAGAACTGAAAGTAACACATGAGTATGTTCAACGTTTATAAAAGGATAGTGGAAACTTTAGTCAATTTTTGTTATTTTGGAGTTTGGATTGAACTAGCTGACTTATACCATTGGTGATTGCTAAACTCAAAGTACTTGTAACCTGCCAATTGTTCTAATATTTCAGTACAAATTGAGATGTGGTTAGCATATGTGCAAGAGAAACCTGCTCACAATCTAGTGTCTGCTGTAGAAAATTTGGCGGAACACTTCAAAAATTTACAGTTTGATGCCGAACATGCAGCTCTTTATGACATGGAAAAAATGTATACTTATGAAGAATGCAGAGGCATTGCTGAAGAATATCGAAAAGCTGTGCAAGCCTGTAATGTATTCTTGCACACCTCAGATTTAAGGACCTTCTTGTCAAGGATAAAGGAAATGGGATTAGAACATTCGTTAGATGAAGTGTTAAAGTTTGTACCAAAAGAAATTACTAATGAATTGTTTAAATAAAAAACTCAACAGTACTAAATTTGTTTTATTCAATCATTAAGCAATGATCATATAAAAAATAAACATTAGTTAGTGCACAAACACATTTCGATTTAGAGTGATACAAACATTTTGCTTCTGCATGCTGAATTTTTTGCACTTCTTCAAGTTCTATAACTGGCTTTAACGAGTATTTTCTTACGTAATCAGCTTTTTCCTTTCCTTTCACATACACGCGGTCTGCTTTTTCTGTTAAATTCCTAAGTATCTCCGAAAACTTATGAAGGGAAGTATATCCTTGACTCCATGAAATACAATGGTGATTCTTCATTAGCCATACAGCTTGTTTATAGCAATCTGCTGATAGATGCGATATTTGGAATGGTGCTTTAAAAATATAGTGACAAATTTTCTCTCCATCATAGGCCGCCAATTCCTTTGGAGTAAACTTATTTTCCACCATAAAACCTTGTACATCAATTACCAATAATTTCATATTTGTAAATTTTCAAACTTCTTCAATATTGCCTTCTTGTCGGCGTAATATTTAATTTGTTGTTTCAATTTTTGCAAATTTTTAATGTGATGAGACAAACACTGTTTGAATTCTGAAAGCATTTTAATATACGCTGTGGAATTACTTCGCATTATGAAAGCTCAGGTGAGCATGCGCATTAAAGTTCTTTAACAATCTTTGTAAGGGGATTATAGCTGAATATTTTATCGTGTAATATGAGACAATAAGCACTTGTTTTATCTGCTAAAGCACTGTTTAGCTCAAATTCGATTCTTAGCACTACCGAAGTAGACTGGAGAGATTCTTTTTGTCGTGAACAATTTATATAAGCAATGGGTGATTTTGCTTTAAATTCAAGAGGGTCAAAAAGTGTTTCATCGCTTTTTCCATAATATGAAGCCCGAAATTGAGAGTACATTTCATATAGTACAGCAAACTTGTTGTTTTTAATATCTAGTAAAAGATCGTTGTAAGGATATCTGTCAGAATTTAAATAAAGTTTAATATTTCTTAAATCAATGTCATCAAATTCACTCATGTTTGATTTAACAGAGTCTCTTTTGTTTTTTTGAAATGCTACTATTACATGACGTGGTGTTTCAACTCTGGTTGATGTTTTAACAGGCCAAACATGTCTGTCGCTATTGATGGTGAGTTGCGGCTGCTCAATCAGCTCCCAGCTTCTAAAGGCAATGGTTATATCACTTCCTTTATCAATAAGTTTTGTTAAGGCCAACTCTTGCGGTATTGCTACTGAAATATGTGGTATGTTCCAAGTGAGCTTCTGAAGCGTAATTTTCAATGTTTCCGTCTCATCGGTGGTTACAACAGCATTATTATCAGTGTTATCTCGAACTAGAATAAGCTCCTGTTTTACATTTAACATTATTTTTCTATAATCTTCAAAGAAACCCATTAATATTTTAAGGGGAATGCAAGCATTGAACTTTCCAGATTTTTCATCCAGTATAGATATTGTTTTGGTTGATCCCTTGTCATCAGTGAAAACTGTTTTTGATGGAAACCATCCCGCATTTTTCAATTTTTGAGATTCGTTAGAATTCAGAGACACATAGCCTTTCAATGTTGAAGTCAAACCCACGTCTCTCACTGAATCAATGATTTTACCATTTATTTGATATCTAAGTTCCCTAAAAAGGAACGCTATCCCATTGTTAATTAAAGAGGCTGTTTTAGAGACAGTTCCGTCAGTTTTTGTTAATTTTCCCTCTATATATAAAAAACTCTCGCATGGTAAGGTGTATTTCTCTACCTCATGCACAGGAATTAGAATTTCATCATTATTTTCTAATTTGGTTGGTAAATATGGTTCGTAAGCATGATACTCTGAGTGGGTAATTGAGTTATCCAAGTAAAGTTTTTCAGTCACATTAAGAATATTCATTTTATAATTTTTAAGCCGAGACTCTCTAAAAATTTTTTATTTGAACTTGTTAGTCCTCTAACGTTTCTAATAGAACTAGAATGTTTTTTCTTTTGTTTTTCTTTATAAGCTATTTGGGATTCTGCCAATGCCGTATTATTTCTGTTGTAAAAAATTACCATTATTCATTAACCTTCTTTACATGCAATCTGAGTGAAACAATTTCGTTTCGAAAATTAATTAATTTCAAGTCTTGATCCAATATTTTTACCGTTATTTTATCTATTGCTTTTACTGTAACTGGAAAATAAATTATATTTTGTGGAGTTTCAATAATTTTGTATCCTGGAGGAACGTTCGGAAAAAATTGATGAATTATGTGCACAGGTGTTCCGTTCAGAAACGAACCTTCTGCAATACTACAGTCAATACAGAGAGAGTTTACTTTTATAATGTCAGCAGGAAAGTCGGAAGATTTCGGCTTTCCATCTCCTTGGATAATCTGATCTTTAAAGCCCAAAATTTTACCAACAGTCCCATCTTTAAAATTTATATTTGCAGATGATTTAATAACCGTTTGCAAAGTGTTTCGATTTGAATATAAACTAAAAGTAATGTCTTTTTTCTGTAAATGTTCCTTCAAAAACTTATTTATATCCGTAATTTCATAGCTTCCATGTGGTATGGAAATATATTCATTCAAATCACCATAAAAGAATTTGTTATTTGTTTCATCAATATTTGGGATGGCATTGAAGGTTTCAAAAGTGGTTAGGCCGATAACATAATCTGAGTTAGAATCTAAATAAATTGGCGGATTAAAATTTGCGTGTAGTTCGGGATTTCGTCCTGATAGAGCTATCGTAAATGACATACTGCTTTGTTTAACTCTATTGCGGTAATGCTGCATTATTGATGCACATGTTATTATAAAGAAACATAAGACAAAGTTGACCACAATCTGATGTATTATATGATTGGAAAGAATCATGATTGTACTTAATTTTGTTCTTGCCACCATCGCTTAGAAAGTATGAGGTTAATTCCAAAGGGGGTTTTAAATTACCGTAACTGTCAAAATATAATATATTTTTATTTCTTTTTATGTAGGCAACCCAATGCGTTCCAGGTCCATTTTGATCATCCAAGTTAACTATACCACACTCTATATTTTTTATCAATTTAGGTAATTTATTGCGCATAAATATTCCTCTAAAGTGTCTTATTTTTAGTAGTGTGACATATCTTTTTAAATCAATGTTTGAAAGTGCTTTACGTGGTAGCAAATTTACTAGTTTTTTGGAAATGGTTTTAAATATAATCCAGTACCTTTTTTATACGGACGTAAATATAAACCCTTTCCTATAGTCACTTGTTCCATAGTTTTATTATGTCGTCTTTGCTCTTCCAAATTATTCCTAGCATTTTTCGCTGCATTTACGGCAGAAGCTATTCCAGCAGCACCCCCACTTAATGCTCCTAAGGCGGATAAACCGGCGAACAAAGGGATTAGGGGTAAAATACCGCCCACTCTAGGAATTGGAAGAATCCGTTTTTTCGGTTTTCTTATCTTTACTACATTACTATCAATTAATGACAAAGCATCTTTTGCGGCCGTCTGTAAGTTACTATATTTCTTTCCAATAATGCCTTTTTTTACACGATTTAAAGCAGATTGAAACGAAATAAATTTGGGTTTCGTTTTTTTCAATTTAGCGTGTTTCTTTTTCATCCCCATTCCCAATTTTGTTTTAGCTTTCATAACTCCGGCTACACCTAAGGCTGCAAAACGCTCACCTAAGGATGAGTCTTTGGCTTTATATCGCTGAAGTGCCTTTTCAGCCAAAATTTTATCAGCTTTATGACGATTGTTCAAATTAGAAAATCTGGTGTATACAAGATCGTGCTCTTTACAAGCTTCGTCCAACGGATTTTTACCTTTGTCGCCTCGAGAGATACGCTTATGGATCTTGGTTCCAGCACCACAATAATTGTATGTTGGAATGTGTAACTCAAACGGTAAACGATCGATAAGAGTATTTAATGAACCTCCTCTTCGTTTAATGTTCAATTTCCTTTTAGTTGAAGCTTGTTGTATCATTATATATATATATATATATATTGTTGAAAAGCACATTATATCATCCATTTATATACCATCATTTCAGCATGCGGATTGAAAAACAAAAGTTCGATTTACCAATAAAAAATGTTGATGGAAGTTACAAAAACTTTCGAAAACATGGTATTCTTGTTGGCGGCTCTTCAAAACGTGCGTTAGTGGTAGGACCAAGCGGAATCGGAAAAACAAATTTGGTTATTGCTTTATTAACATCAGAAAATGGTCTAAGATTTGAAAATGTTTACGTCTATGCCAAATCACTTTATCAACCAAAATATGAATTTTTAAGAACCTTATTAAGACCGATGAACAAAATTGGTTATTTTGAGACATCATGTGAAGAGGATCTAGTACCTCCTAACGAAATTAAATCTAACTCAATTATAATATTTGATGACGTCGCGTGTTGCAACCAGAGTTTAATGAGAGATTACTTTTGTTTTGGAAGACATAAAAATACTGATTGTTTTTATTTATGCCAGACTTATTCTTCAATTCCGAAACAATTAATTAGAGACAATGCAAATTTATTAATACTATTTAAGCAGGACTCTACCAACATGAAACATATTTATGATGATCATGTTAATACTGATATGACATTTCAACAATTTAAAGAATTGTGTAGTATGTGTTGGCAGGAGGAGTTTGATTTTGTTGTAATTGATAAAGATAGTGATTTGAAATCGGGTAGATATCGAAAGGGATTTAACCGCTTCATTAGTTTATAAGAATTATATAACCTTTAATTATATAAAATATAATTTAGTTTTGTCTTGCTGCTGATCAGTGAACATGAATGAAAGGGCAGCAAAAGAATTAGTAAAAGCGCGAAAAGCTGTAAGGAAAAAATACCAAGCTCTAAAGTCAGATATATTAGAAGCCCAAATTCAAAAAGAAACGTATTTACAACCAATTACTAAACCGTTGAGAGAGTTACTTGACACCATAAAAAGTGAACCCTTAATTAAAAGCGAACCAAAATCATTATTTTCACCTGAGAAATCCTATGAATGAAAGAAAAAATGATGCTCTACGAGAAGAACATGGGAGAAAATCAAACCCTTACCAAAAATATCTTCCTTACGAAGTGCCATCCTTCCTAGATGATGGAGATGTATTTGAAAATGAGAATGCGGGATCCGGTGAGATTTCCGACGAAAACATACCTTCCATATCTGAAATAAATACTGATATTCTTAACTTAACTAAAACTCCAGCCTACGCTTCATACCTTGAAGCCTTTCATCCGCTAGTGAGATCGTTTGTTGATGACTCTGTTAAAGGCTCTAGGGATTTAGATCACAAACATGGTTTTGTTCATGACACTGTGACTGAAAAGTGGAAAATTGGAAGCAGCTTTGTTGATTTTGTAGGACCCGATTTAAAATTACCTAATTTAGAAATACCATATAAGGGAACTCCCGGATTATATGAACTGTTATTCTTCAAAGAGCCAGTAGGCTATACAAAAAGTGATTTGGAAAATTATATGGACATATTAAAAAGGACAAATGCATATAAAAGGAATTACAATCCTGACGATCAAGTTCAGGGAACAAATGAAGTAAAATATTTAAGAATAATCAAACCATACTTAATTGAAAAACAAATTATTAAGCAACCAAGACCTAGCAGTTTTTCTAGTGTCTCTAGTTTGACAAGATTAAAACCACCTCAAAGAAAGCCATCAAAGGGAGGTGGTCTGCTAAATTTGACTAATAAGCGTGTAGATTATGTATACTTTGATGATGTCAATGAACTGGTTGAACGACTAAAATTGCTCGTATCTTCACAAATGGCTGGTCATACGGGACACCAAAACGAAATTATATCAATAATAGAAGAACTTAGAGAAGCTAAAATAATTCAATAAAAGTCATTTGTTTTCTGCAAAACGGTTAGTACACAGGCAACCTTCCTTAGGAAGATGTCTTTGGACAAATTCGGATCACATATATTCCACACTGAAACCATCCATAAAACTAATAATTTTGAAGAAAAAAACACCAAAAACAATTTAAGCTTTGTTGATATTCATAAAGTTAATTTGTTTTATCACATAATTTTGCCTTTTATTGGAGAATGGGATAAAGGTTCAAAAGCTTATAATTTACTTCAAGATGGTCGAACGAAATATGTTCTCCCCTTTGATGGATTAATCGAACACGCTGAGTATCCAAATGATGTTGTTCTTCTAGAGGTAAACGGAAATGTTGTTCCTTATGGAGAAAAGATTGACCTTGTACAAGGAGATGAAATAAGCTTCAAAAAAAGCCCTAGTCAAGTAAAGCCAGCACCAATATTTTATGGTGAACTTGTTATAAAGAGGCGAGTACTAGCGGAATAATGGAGACTAACCTAAAAGAAGACGTAGTTAATGAATTACATAAAACGAGTAGGAAAAATTATAAACGTAGAAGAGTAATAATAAAAGGTCTAAACGACTTATGGCAGGCTGATTTAGTAGAAATGATACCATATTGGAAAATTAATAAAGGATATCGTTACTTGCTGGTAGTTATAAATGCGTTCTCCAAGTTTGTTTGGGTAGAGCCACTTAAGTCAAAATCAACAAAAAATGTTTCTGCAGCTATGAAAAAAATTCTTGAAAGCGTCGGAAATACACCAAAAAATTTACAGACAGATATGGGAAAGGAATTCTTTTCAAACGAATTTCGAAAACTAATGAGTGATTACAAAATTAATCATTATAATACCTTCACTAATTTGAAGGCAAGTATCGTCGAGAGAGTAAACAGAACTCTTAAAAACCTAATGTGGAAGAGATTTAGTTTACGAGGAAATTATAAGTGGGTGGACATATTAGACGAAATAGTAAAAAAATACAACAATACGAAGCATTCAACAATTCAGAGAAAACCAATTGAAGTTAACAAAACTAACGAACAAGAAATTTTAAAGTCTTCATTCACACATAGCAAAACGGTAGATCCAAAAGTAGCGAAATTTAAAGTTGGTGATTATGTGCGCATAAGTAAAAGTAGAACAGCATTTTCAAAAGGTTATACCCCGAATTGGACAAACGAAATATTTCGCATTGCTAAGGTTAATCACACAAACCCAACAACGTATTTAATCAAAGATGAGCACGATTCAGAAATTCAAGGTGGATTTTATACCGAAGAATTGCAAAAGGCAAAACATCCTGATATATACTTAGTTGAAAAGGTGTTAAGGAAAAAGGGAAACAAGGTGTTGGTCAAGTGGTTGGGTCTTGATAGAACTCATAATTCATGGATTATGAAAAAAGATGTTTTATAAGTATCTTGTGTAATTAAAAAATAAAACAAATAGTATGAATTTTATTAGTTTTTATTAATATTCAGCTTCAAATATCTATAAATAGGGAAAGTTGTCCTGAAAAAACTACTAGTTTATTTTTCAAGACAACTTTTTACAAATTCATTGCAAGCAATTATTTCAACATCCTCTATAATGCAGTCTTTGTAAAATTGTAATAATTCTAATACACAACAAACGTTAAAACTAGTTTTCAGTGGAGAAATAATGTCATACATATTTTTAATCAAATCGCCAGTTTTTTCAGAAACTCCTTTCAGAAGGGTGTTATAGTATAATGAAAATCCTTGCGACTTCAATATGTCAAACCGATATTTCACTAAATTTACTAAATGCGTTAGTTCATGTAGGGTATCACCAGCGAGAAATATTTCGTTTCCTCCATCTTGGATAATCTTGATTATTCTTGATTCACCAATGAATACAAACTTGATTTCGTAACCAAGCCCCTGCATAGGTTGCCATCCCTGGTTGTTGGAATGAACAAAGCTTAGCATAATTCCTTGATTGTTTACAAAATTAACCCATTGATCTTCATTAAAAATTACGTATTGATTATTTTTAGCACCTCCTAGTTTGATGACTGGCTTATATTCTCTCTCCAAGGAAAAGCCAACGCTCACCCATTTCGACTTTGATTTGTTTATGTAGTAAACTGTTTCACTTATAACATTGCCTGCACGATTTGCTCTAAATTCTTGAGTATTATTGGAAACTTGATTCTTGCTGGAATTATACATGTTAAGGTAAATTTCAAACTATAGTTGAAATCTGAATGCTTGTATTTCCATCGCAACTGCTTAAATAATGAAACAATTTCTTGTGGGAGGAGGGGGATTATTAATGCTGTAGGGATACAATTTATAAAGATTTCTTCACGTAACAGTACAATATTGACAGAACTGGGACAAAAAGTAAAAACAGTAAAATTGCAATTGCTATATAGAATGTTGTGTATGAACAAGTATTTTTTAATAAATCATTCTTTCCGGTGAGATTTGAATTTTCAAAATAACTACAATTATTAAAGTGCTGACTAATTTCATTCCATCCTGAAACTACTTGGGATCTGTTAGAATACATATACAGGATTTTAAAAAACGTGTGCTTAGTGGAATTTAAATTACATGAAAATAGATTGACATTATTGACTCTTGAAAAATGCATAGGTTTATAACACTGTGGATATGACTCGATTTTACTATCATTTAAACAGATATATTGCAGATGTACATTTGGAGGATTATGCACGTAAAGAGTGCTCCCTAATAGGGAGTACAACACTATATTTTTGATCACTTCCATGTCGTACCGCAGACGAAACTAAAATAATGGTAATCAAACCCTTGTTCAAAATAAATATAATTTATTTTTTAAAATAATTACAATTTAGTCTTATAGTAACTTTGCACTAAGCCTTGCAACATTTCAACTACACCGTTGACTTCTTCATCTTCTGTATTAGCTTTAGTTACCAAAATGTCTATATTTTTATGCCCCCACGCTAAAGTTCTGAAACTATCCTTAATTATATACCTTTTGTCATCTTTAGGAGACAATGCAACCTTATTTTTTAATTGTGTGTACATTTGATGCAAAATTGAACAAAATATATTCATTTGCCTAAATTTAGTTTAAAAATTTTCAATAACGTCTTTATAATCTTGTGCTGTAATTGAATTTTGAATAACATATTTTTTAACACCTTTTGCTTTTTTTTCACACATATCTTGTAAATTAACGCAGTAAGCTTTTGCACCAGTCCCGTAAAAACTTACGATTGGTTTTCCAGCAAACTCATCTTTCATGCGACCTATTACAGATTCAGTTTTAGTAATGTTATGAGGATTTACTTCGGAATAATTCGAAGTATCAAATTTCTCTACATTTTCTTTAATATCATTATAAAAATTATCTGTTGTGACATGAAGTACTAAACTATCTGTATCGGTGTACAATAAAATTGCATTATCCCCATATTTTTGTTTTACATACTCGTAATAAAAATTGTAAATCACAGTTTTTGACAGTTCTAATACAGTAAATCCTACATATACTGGCTTATTGTATACTACTTTTAACCTTTCTAGTTGAAGAGCAGCAAAATTTTCATTAAAAACTAAAGAATTCTTAAAATTTGGTTTTGCGATTAACATTTCAGCACCTTGCTTATTTCCAATGTTATCCCAATGTGTTACTAATCTTATATCAACACGTTTGTCAATATTTTCTAAGGATTTCCCATAGATAGAATTGTTAAACAATTTATAACAATCTTTTTCCATTTTGTTTTTAAATAACTCACCTGGGCTACATCTGAGGAGGGTGTAATTATTACCATACCATTCGAACGAAATTGGGAGATTGTTACTTATGACCTGCAAGTACCGACTTATTTAAAGGTACCGTTATCAGGTTGATGTCAGCTTAATTTACTTTGTTGGTATTTAACCTAAGGAAGTCGTTATCACTAATATTACCAAAATATTTTTCAAACTGCACATTACCGCATCCCTGTTTGATTTGTGGTGCACTAAAAGATACTCTGATTGATAGATAAATGTTCTATTTTATATTGAAAACAAGGTGCTACAAGAAAATATCACAGACATGTTTTTATGAGAGAACTTCTGTATTTTTATTTAACTAAAAAATAATAAAGGGGGTAGCATACTTTTTGACCATGAAACAATTATTATTTTGCCTATATATTTTTTACGCTGAGGAGTCTCAGCAAAACCTTTTTTTTTACATAATTGGTTTCAGAAAAAGAAAAGGGATTGATTTCTTGTTTTTAATTAAAAAATTCATTAAATATATTAACCCTTTTTTATTGACATCTGTTATTTGAGTTTCCTAGGTTGCAAATTGTAGAAGTTTCCTTGCCATAGGAATTCATTCATTAGGAATAGTGTCGCGCTCTTATAGAGCCATTTTAATATAAATATTGTTTCATGAATTTACTATTTGTTATGTCAACCGATTTTCAAATTAAAAAATAAACAAAATGACCGAGTATTAGATCTATTTACGCACATTTTCTGGTTTTCTTCGGGAAAAAATTCTTATTTTTTATACTATGAAAATAAATTTGAAAAATGTAACACGAACAATCTTTTGTTTCATTAATTTAGACATATTGTACCTATCGATAATCCGGTTCTGTTTCAATCTCGGTCAACCCATTCCAACAACACTGAATTTGCGAATCCCAGCATCGAAACCGTTTTGACCGGCTTATTTAATCATTTTTAGGTCGGTGAGACGGTTTTGAATGTTTGTTTTAATTTTTAACGTTACGTCCCATATGTTTTGTCTTTGGCTGGACGAAATGTTGACATTTCCAAAAAATGACAATGTAAGATAGGAAAAGTCGTCACATTACTCTAAGTTCATAAAATTTTGCCTTATTCTACCTAAGGGTACCGCGTATTTATTTCTCTTTATGGAAGCAATAACCGATGGTACAATTGAAGGTTAACGATTATTCAGATGCCTACTTAAAATTCATATTCGTGGCATTTAAATTGGCTACCTTAAAACAAGACGTGTAATAAATATTAACTAGTAAAAGAAAAAAGAAGATATTGTGAGAAACGAAGGCCGGTTACCTTGATTTTTTGTCTGAGTAGATGCAAACCTGTGTAGATGCAACAAAAATTTTAATCTGTGTGAGATTTCTCAACCGGATTAAGTCCTTACAAGATGCCGTCTAGACTCGAACTCCATTTGCTTTAGTTTTATGCAAGAGACTCGTCAATAATAATCTTATGGAAGACTTTGGCTTTATTTTAATCACCTTTTGTGGTCATATAAAAATATAAAAAATAATTAAACTTAGAGATAAAAATCTAAGCTAGGTTACAATTACTTAAGACTAATTTGCTTAATGATACACTATTATTTAAAATGATGTGAGTGGGAGCACAACTTTGGTTTTTAAGAGCGTTGCACTTTTATGTAGATTTGTTCGTAGATGACCACTAAGTTTCTTCTTGATGTACCACGTATTGCACTGCCTACATCTGATCAATGTTACTTTAGAAATTTTCTTCTTCACAGCTTCACTCGCAAGCGGAGATTGAATTTTTAGCCCTTTTCTCACGCAAGACAAATTGGGAATTTTCACCTCTTTACTCGAAAATAGTTGCGATTTGCTCACGGAGAAAAATCTGTAACGACACGACTGTTTCTTGTGCCGTGTCATGTTACCCTTTTGTGTAAAACTTTTATTGCATTCACTGCATTGAAACATATTCCTAGTAATTTCTAGGATTTCTTTAATACAGAACCAAGATTTGCTTATATTGGTGCACGTAATAAAGGAAGGGGGACTGTTGATTTAAAGAAAGTCGTTTTTTTGCTAGAGGGGGATACCTCTGCTGTTCTTCACATCAGGGTTACTTCTAGCTATGCATAGGAGCGTAGAGGGCTTGTATTATAGGAGGGGGCGTTACCTCTAGCGGAGCATAGGTGGAAGGATGCTTCTAGCGGTTTATAGAAGGGTAGGGGGAGAAGTGTGGAAGGGGGATTTGCAGCGATTTATAGGAGGGAGGATACTTCTAGCGATTTATAGAAGGGTAGGGGGACTTGTATTATAGGAAGGGGGCGTTACCTCTAGCGGAGCATAGGTGGAAGGATGCGGTTTACGGAAGGGTAGGGGGAGAAGTGTGGAAGGGGGATTTGCAGCGATTTATAGGAGGGAGGATACTTCTAGCGATTTATAGAAGGGTAGGGGGAGAAGTGTGGAAGGGGGATTTGCAGCGATTTATAGGAGGGAGGATACTTCTAGCGATTTATAGAAGGGTAGGGGGAGAAGTGTGGAAGGGGGATTTGCAGCGATTTATAGGAGGGATGAATGAAAGCCTGATCCCTGATTTTGAGTTAGCACCGGTACTAACACCCTACTGGTGTAAGGTACAGAAATGAATGGTCTTTCCAAAAATCTGGTCGATTTGATAGTATGTGCGGGGGGAGGGGAGGGGGGGGGCTGAGCAGTGGCGTAGCAAAGTCAAAAATGCGTTTTTTTAGATACCCAAATTTACGACGGTTTTACCGTAGATCCGGGGCTATGTGGGGTATAGGGCTCCCCATGTGTAGATTTCTTTATATGTGTAGATAGCCTAATTCCGATATGTCAAATAGGAAAATGTACAAAAATTTACAAAGTTGAGATGGTTTTTAAAATTTTTTTTTCAACTTCAGTTCTGTTCTTCAGTTTTGTTTATTCAGCCTTCTGAAAAACTGTTAAAATTGTATAAAAATTATCTAATGTTTTAATTTGATCGAACATTATGCCAACTAAATTAAAAACTTGTAACGTCAAATTAAGCAGGTATTTTGTGGTCCTGAATGCTCTATTCACTGGTGTCAATAGCATCGTTACACCATGTTTAGTTTTTGAATTATATACATATGAGTATTAAAATGTTGCTAAAAAAGTGGAAAAATTACCTTTTAAGCGCCATTTTGAAAGAGAAGAAAATTACTGAAAATTCCAATTTTGCATTATTTTTACATATTTTTGTCCGCTCTTTCATATGAAACTATTTTTGACAAAATATATAACAGTTGATTTCGACCGAAAATTTTGACGACTACCCCCTTTGAAATTTTAGAAATTTTTACATTTGCTTGTTTATCTTGGAAACGCTAAGGTTTTTCGATATGCATGTTAATAGGATGTATAAAGAGGTCACTGAAGACTATTAGATACATGAATCAGAAAGAAGCTGCCTTTTATGGTTTTCGAGAGAAACAAAAACTGCAAAATTTGTTCCTTATATTTGGGCCACTCGTGTTCAGTTTCTGTTCCAAGCAGACATTGGAAAATATGCTCCGCGTGTAGCTCTGTTCTTCTACTTTCTTAACTCTTCTTATAGATTTTCGTATAAATCTTTATCGAAACGAGATATCAGCTCTTAAATGCCGTAATGTACGATTCTGATCTCAAAATTTAGGTTTTGGGCCGGGCCGGGCCGGTTTGAGAGCTCTATATGCTTAACATAGAAATATCGACTTTTCCCATATAAATCAATGGTCATCGATTTTATTCGTTAGCTCTAGTAGTTTTATGATAAATATGGCATATTACCCATTCACTTATTTTTGTCATCTAGTTTCCTTTGAAACCTTAATTTTTTTTTATACCCATCACATATATTATACCCACCATAAAATTGTCAAAGGCAAATTTCCAACGCTACTTGACGGCAATAATAAGTGAATGGTTTATAGATTTACATATTAGATAGTATGGAGTGTCCCAAAAAAATATTGTAACATTGAATTTTATGATTTTAGCATGTAAATTGATATCAATAAATTTATTGCGTTCATTCGAATAATTTTATGATAAACAGTGATTGATGACAGATTTCTAATTTAAATGCTATAGGGTGTACCAAAATTTTGCAAGTACTACATTTTTCGAAACCATAAAAGTTAGAAACCTGAAATTTTTGGTTGTAGGTTCTTTTCATAGTGACAAACAATATGTCACAAATGGGAACCCTGATATGGGTACCCGTGGTACAATTTTACATCTTTTCTTGAATTCTAATACAAAAAAAAACAAGAAAAAAAATATGACGCTGAGACAAATAAAAACACACCATAAACAAGCCAACTCAAGATTTCTGTTGACCGCCTTGTTATTTGAATGAACCAGTGGTAATTACCGATTTCACGTATAGGGCGGTATACTTTTTGAGTTGCCAGTTGCCCGTTTGTTTCGTTTCCATGACAACTCACTTGTGAATAATGTTCATTATTTATAAGTCAATAATGATTAGTATAAAACTTGAGAATGTACAAGAATAATGTGATTATTATAGTATTGTCATGAATAATAGTATTTTATACAACAAGCATTTAGTGAGGGTCGTTATTGCCGAGGGTAACTTTTAAGCCCACGAGCGGAGCGAGTGGCACAAGTTGCCCGAGAGAATAACACTTATTAAATGCCAGTTGAATACTATACTTTATCCACGACTAAGATTCCGGAGTTTACTCAAATATGGTAAATTATAAGTACCACAAAGATAATTCACAATTAATTTTAATATCACAGCTGGTTTCGCTAATAGATGGCGCGACATTTGATGCGTCAGATAGATGAAGGTCTGTCTAGTTTCCCGTGCAGGTTCATTGCAATGCTACGGGGGTGGACAGAAAATTACTTAATTTGATGGCCAATTTTAAGTATTTTTCATTGAAAAGCACATGTTTTAGTAAAAAAGAGACACCGTAACTTACATTTGTCTCAATACGTTCTAATAGAAGGATAATTGTTTGAATGAACCAGTGGTAACTACCGATTTCACGTATGAGGTTTACTTTTTGAGTTGCTAGTTGCCTATGACATGTTTCGTTTCCATGACAACTCATTATTCACAAGTGAATCAAAGTTAGTATTAATCTTGAGGATGTACAAGAAAGAATAATGTGATAATATTATCGAATGATCGTGGTTAAAATTAGTTTTTTGTTACCAATTTATTACTTTCAATGAAAACATTTTCGTGAAATAGGAATTCTAACTGTGTCATTGGACAAATAATAAAAATTTGTATCGTTTCAGTAGAAAAAACAAAATTTCTAGTTTTTTACGAATTCAATAGCAAAAAAAAACGAATATAAATTCCCTATGAATTTAAACTATTTCTCAAATATATTCTACCAAAACTCTTTTTTCGGCGTATCAGTGACATTAGTGTCATTGTTGTTTTTGACGTTGCCACGCCTTTTCTTTAGGACGAAGTCCTGAAAAAAGAAAAAAAGTCAACTGGGTAGTTTACTAGTTGCTATATTACTGTGGTGTTAGCATTTAAAATTAAAGTTTACAAACAGTCTCTAGGGATGGAGCAGAAACTGGGCCAATAGGTCACGGCACTCACGGCTGAAGAGGGTGACTTTGTGACCTTCGGCGGTTCTTGACAATGCGGTTTGTTGCAGTTATTATACTTGGTAGAGTCCAGAAAAAAATTCAAAACTCAAAGAAAAAAAACCCTCGCTGAGGTCCCATCACTGTCGCCAACATCCTTGTCTGGACACTTCACCGCTTGCTGGCCTCTAGACTTTCAGCACTTAGCCTCCATTGATCCCAGATAGGCTTCGTTTTCCTTGACGGAACAATGGCGAATTCCATAATCCTGCATACCTGCGCACCAGGACCAAGCCCTATTCGATCGCCTCCCTGGACCTTAAAAAGGCCTTGGATACGGTGCCACACACTTCCATTGAAAGGGTTCTTATACGAGTGGTTCAGAATAGACGCTCGGCTTTAGAAGTTTCTCATGAGAGGCCTTACTGGCTGCCATACTACTGTCTCCATAGGGAAGGTTACTACTCCTATGCTTCCTATTCTGCGCGGGATGAAACATGGGGACCCACTGTCACCCCTACTGTACAAGTTAGTACTGGACGAGCTCTTATGCTCTTTGGACGAGCTTCCAACTGGACTCCAAGTCAACGGAGTCACCATCAGCAGCTTAGCATACGCAGATAATCTCACCTCCTCCACCTCCTCCATCCGTAAGCTCCAGATTGCCTGCGTAAGTGCCACCGCTTCTTCGAAGCCCGCCACATGCCCCTAAACCCAAATAAGTGCGCCAACATCAATGATAAACTCCTGCCCGCTCAAAAGAAAGTGTATCTCGCCACCCAATCGCGAGTATTGATTGGTCCAACTCCATCGACCAAACCCACCTGCCTACTACCACCTCTCTAATGAAGATTCTTAACAACTTGCACCGGGCACCACTCAAACTCAACCAGAGCGGCGTCTATTTCTCGGTACCTAACTTTTCTTCGAAATTTTGGCTGGATTTTTCGAAAACACCTAAGACACCCTCCTTAAGAGTTTCGTTCGAGTATCCTCAGGCTCTTCCATCTTATTTTCAGCTGACATATCAAATTTCTCAATCCTTTAGCCACTCTGGTCGAGGAAAGTCAGCTGAAAGACGGGAATAACATGTGGCAGGTGAAAATTTGGCCATTTTTGTGATATAATTTCTGCTACCTATTTCGCTTTTGTTCTAGCATTTGGACTTATTTTCTTTGAAGAAATGGAAAGCAGAAATCCAGCAGGTTTAGGTTTGGGTACTTTTATTTGTGGTGTAGATTACCTATTTTTGCAATAATTTTTAAAAAAAAATTCTTTTAGATAACACGCCTGTCACCTAACCGAAAATCAAGCTCTTAACGCTGAATTTGAAGAAAAAAAATTGTTACGAATATTTATACTTGAAGTTTCCCCATTGAGGTCGATTTGTATTCTATTCCAGGAAATACTTTAAAATGTTTTCTATTCGGTACCTAATTATTTTTTTGCTAAAAAAAAAACGAGAAATGGTAAGAAAATAAATTTAAAGATGAAAGATGCTATTTTCTTTTAAAAATTATTGCTAGATTTTTCGAAAATACCCAAAGACATACTTCTTAAGAGGTTGTTCATTGAGGCTTCAGCTGACACATCAAATAACTCAATAATAATCATTTAGTCTTGAAAAATAGGAAAAAAAATTAGAAAAATCTGAAAAAAATAGAGGTATTTTTTTATTTATCATGCTATGAGGAATAAAGAGGAATTTTTCAAAAAAGTTCCGAAAATCGCGACACCAAGGCGTTCGTCAAGGTTTCACTGCTTATAGCACTATAAATTGTAAGGAGGTATGAGAAAAAGTGTGCAAAGTCTAAGAGCAAAGGGGAAATATGTTTTTGAGCAAATGTGCAAATTTTGTGCAATTTTAAAATAAAAAAAAATGAGATGACGTCTATTTCTCGGTAGTTACCAAACTATTTTTTGGCTGGAAAAACGTGAAATATGTATTAAGAAAATTAATTTAAAGGCGAAACATGCACTTTTGTTTTCCAAATTATTGCTGTTTTTTTTTAAATACACAAAGACATACTTTTTACGAGGTTGGATCGGGTATCCTCAAGCTCTTCCACCGTAGCTGCAGCTGACACATCAAATTGCTCAATAATAACCATTTAGTCTTGAGAAATAGGAAAAAAATTTAGAAAAATCTGAAAAAAATAGAGGTATTTTTTATTTATCATGCTATGAGAAATAAAGAGGAATTTTTCAAAAAAGTTCCGAAAATCGCGACACCAAGACGTTCGTCAAGGTTTCACTGCTTAAAGCACTATAAATTGTAAGGAGGTATGAGAAAAAGTGTCCAAAGTCTAAGAGCAACGGGGAAATTTGTTTTTGAGGAAATGAGCAAAAAAATAAATTTTGTGCAATTTTAAAATAAAAAAAAATGAGATGACGTCTATTTCTCGGTTGTTACCAAACTATTTTTTGGCTGAAAAAACGTGAAATACGTATTAAAAAAATTAATTTAAAGGCAAAACATGCTCTTTTGTTTTCCAAATTATTGCTGGTTTTTTTTTAAATACACAAAGACATACTTTTTACTAGGTTGGATCGGGTATCCTCAAGCTCTTCCACCGTAGCTGCAGCTGACACATCAAATTGCTCAATAATAACCATTTAGTCTTGAGAAATAGGAAAAAACTGTAGAAAAATATGAAAAATCGCGACACCAAGGCGTTCTTCAATGTTTTACTGCTTAGAGCACTACAAATTGTAAGGAGATATGAGAAAAAGTCTCCAAAGATTTAGAGCAAACGAGAGAGAAAGATGCTTTTGAACAAATGAGCAAAAATAGTGTATTGTTTAACGAGTGACGAAATAGTCATTTTTCTAACTAGTGCGGAAAGTGATACTTTCCCGCACGATGTCTGCCGATGCGATGCCACATCGACAGATGACGAGTGAGGGAAAGACACTTTCCGCACGAGTTAGGAACAATATTTTTTCTACAAACGTCAAATAATGACGCATTTTACGCTTTCATTTGACAAACGACAACCTAGCCTTTTTTTGAGGATCAGAATGTGAGTTTACTTTTCCGCGCGTTGCCCAGGAAAGCAAGCGAAAAAGATTTTTTCGCTTGCTGTCAATAGCAACTACCACCACTCAACCAATTAATAAAAACGTCATTGTCACTTTGATTTAAATGTTCAGATTGTGTCTTCAGTTATGCTCAGTTGTGATTCACATTATTTGAAATTGACCGTTTGCAGAAAAAACGTTGTATGCATTACGAGCAAAAAGTAACTTCTTTGCTCTCGAGTGATTGCCGCAAACTTCACTCTCCCTCAAAAAAGTTGTACTTTTCGCTCTTAATACATAAATAACTATTTTCTACAAACATCAAATAATGACGCATTTTACGCTTTCATTAGACAAACGAAAACCTAAACATTTTTGAGGATCAGAATGTGAGTTTACTTTTCCGCGCGTTGCCTAGGAGGGGAAGCGAAAAAGACTTTATCGCTTGCTGTGAATAGCAACTATCACCACTCAACCAAATATTTAAAACGTCATTGTCACTTTGATTTAAATTTTCAGATTGTGTCTTCATTCAAATTTCAGATTATTTGGAATTTATTGTTTGTAGAAAAAACGTTGTATGCATTACGAGCACAAAGTAACTTTTTTGCTCTGGAGTGATTGGCAAACTTCACTCTCCGAGCAAAAAAGTTGTACTTTTCGCTCTTAATACATAAATAACTATTTTCTACGAGCCAAGTCATTGTAACATATACAAGGAATAAACATACAATATATAAACAACTTTATCTTTGTCAACAGTATGACAGCTGAATTAATTAACAATCAATTGGTTGTTGTGACAAAAACTTGGTGTGATTGTTGGCGTCACTTATTGTTTCACACATGAACTGGTGACATTGGAATAAAAAGTACGTATATTATAGGTATATTTTGTATCAAAAATCAATAAAGGCAAGCATAATAGTTCTTTAAAACAGAAAAAAAATTTTGGCACAGCTGTAAGGCAGATGCATCTATCTAGATAGACAGACTATAAAGTCTAAATTATATTATAAATCAGTCATTCTTTAAATATTTACTTTCCCGCACACTAAATTTACTTTCACGCACGCCGTGCGGAAAAGTAAAGCTTTCTAAAACAAAATGCGTGCGGGAAAGTGACATAATAAGCACGCTCGTAGAAAAATGCTTTTTTCTACAAACGTCAAATAATGACGCATTTTATGCTTTCATTAGACAAACGAAAACCTAACCTTTTTTGACGATCAGAATGTGAGTTTACTTTTCCGCGCGTTGCCCAGGACATCAAGCGAAAATTGTTATTTTCCTATCTAGTGCGGAAAGTGATACTTTCCCGCACGCTGTCTGCCGATGCACAGCTGACGAGTGCGGGAAAACACTTTCCGCACAAGTTAGGAACAAAATTTTTTCTACTAGCCAATTCATTGTAACATAGACAAGGAATAAACATACAATACATAAACAACTTTATCTTTGTCAACAGTATGACAGCTGAATTAATCAACCATGGTTGTTATGACAAAAACTTGGTGTGAACTGGTGACATTGGAATAAAAAGTACGTATTTTATAGGTATAATTTGTTTCAAAAATCAATAAATGCAAGCATAATAGTTCCTTAAAACAGATAAAAATGTTTGATACGGCTGTAAGGCAGATGCACCTATCCAGATAGACAGATTATAAAGTCTAAATTATATTATAAATCAGTCATTCTTTAAATATTTACTTTCCCGCACGCCAAATTTACTTTCACGCACGCTGTGCGGGCGTACACTAGAGACGAAAGTTACGTTTTCGGCTAGGGCAAGGTATGATAAAAGTTGTTTATTTTTACATGGTCGTAGAAAAACATTTTTTTAAATGACTGTTGACATCAAGTTTGACATTTAAATAAGTAAACTAACTTTGCCCAAGGGCTACTAGGTATATTATTATTCAATCAAAATGTAGCTAAAAATTGACTCTAAATATTGAAGTTTTTGCAAATATCTCAAAAATAACTAGAGCTGCAAAAGTTATGCAAGTGATCAACTTGTTCCAATTGAAACATGTGGGGTGGGACACCAAGAAAATACATTTTTATGGATTTTTAAACCCTGTTCATTAGATTATTTATGTCGATCATAATGAGTTAACCGTATTCCAAATTTGAAGTGATCATCTCCGAAACAGAACGTGCTGTGACATACAAAATTTACAGTTTAAAGTTTAACCTTGTATCTATGTGACAAATTGTTTGAGGGTCTATGTTTATATAAACTTTTGGCCACCTTTGGCAACCAAATTTGAAATCCTAATTGAGACGTGCTTCTTTTCAATTATTGACAGACACTATTCAGATCTTTGTTACCCTACAACTACAAATTAAATTTAAGTTCCACCCCTAATGTGGGAAAGTCTGACTTTCCCTCATTAAGGGCGACTTTTACAAGTTCAAGTAAAACTTCAGATCGAAGATAAAACACCAGACTTGATGTACATTGCATTGTTTACCTGACAGATCAACAATGCAATGTAGGTTATATCTGGAGTTTTATCTTCAATCTGAAGTTTTACTTGAACTTGTGTGACTTTTACAAGTTCAAGTAAAGAACTTGTAAAAGTCACCCTAAGAGCGAAAAAATCCTACAGGGATATTTTCTACTTTCTTAACAGCTTACATATTAGATAAGTGGGCAATTGCAGCTACCTGGACTCCTAGCTTTGAACTATAAAATAGACCACTCTTATGGGTAAAGCTATATGTGCGATATAAAATGGACCAATCATATCTACACTATCCGTGAGATATGAAATAGATCAAACATGGAAAGTAGACTAATGCTAATTGTTCTACAAAAACGTTGTATCCATTTTGTTTAAAATGTCAGTGTCAGTGTTCAACTAAATAAAACGTAAAGATGTCCCACAATAATTATTTAATACTATTAAATTTTGATATCTTTTCAATTAATTGCAGCGAAAATTGATTTTACAACCAGAGTGGATGTGATATCTATACCGCACACGGACGGAGCTTTGAGCATTCCGCTTTGCAGAGGAATATGCAAAGTGTAGGCCCTGTTGATTAGGTTAGTTCAAGTTAGTTCAGTTCTGTTTTTTCTTTAGTTAGTTTAGTTATGTTTTTCCTTTGGACAGATTATCTCAGTTTTACCTGCTTTCTTTCATAACTTGAGGGTCAGCCCTGTTGATTGCATTAGGTCAGTTAAGTTTTACTTTCCATTTTATTGGGTTAGTTCAACGTATTCCAGTTGTGTTTAGTTCAGTTATTTTGGTAAGGTTAGGACAACTTTACCTGCCTTTTCCCAGCACGTAAGTGTGGACCTTGTTGGTTAGGTGAGGTTAGTTCACTTTTATTTTCCCTTTCGTTTATTCAGGTTAGTTCAGTAAAATTTTTCCTTTAATCAGGTTAGTTTAGCAATGTTTTTTTGCAGGTTAGTTCAGTTTTACCTGTTTTTTTTACTGTCGATGAGGGTCGCCTTTGGGTCATGAGCTGAAACTTGTTTATTGCTGCATTAAGTGTGGACTTTGTTGGTTAAGTTAGGATAGTTTAGTTTTACTCTCCCTTTCGTTAGGTTAGTCCAATTCTGTTTTTCTTTTGGTCGAGTTGGTTCAGTTAAGTTTTTTCTTTTGGTTAGATTGGTTCAGTTCAAGTTGTCCTTTCGGACGGCCCGTAGGTCGCCTCTGGACCCGTTGGCAATGACGCAGTGAACCCTCACGTTTATTGCACATAAGTGTGGGCCTTGTTAGTTAGATTAGGTTGATTGACTGATTCCAAATGAGTGGTTCTAAGAGGGGGAACCGTGCATCGCTAGTTACAAGATCTATCGTAACTCAATATCAATTAAAATTCATTCAGGAGACCCAGTCTTTTTAGAAAGTCCATTATCGTCTTGAGTGAGATATTTTAGAAGTCCGGTGGTCGGATGTGTATTCTAACGAAGTTCTAAAATCTAAGTCTTTCAGCTGCAGGACATTCTTTCAGGATGCGTTCTACAGTATCATCATCCTCCATGCACAGTCTGCACTCGGCATTGTCTGCCAGTCCTAGCCAATGCATGTGACGCATGACAGCGCCCAGTATAAAAGCTAATAGCCGCTTTGAGCTGTTGTCTGTCTAGGTTTAATTAAGTCTTTTGTCCTGTTCTCACAGGTTCCTTGTATGAAAGCCTTTGAGTGAACAAGGCCTGGGTTGTCTCTCCAGTAACGTTCGCGGTATTCTTCCGCCACCTGGATTATTGCCCTCTTCGATACCTCTCTTTAAGAAGGTAACATTGGCCGTTTCCCTTGCAAGAGAATCGACGATTTCACTGACCTCAAGGCCTTTGTGACTGAGTGATGAAAAATGAATGAGTTCAGACTAAGATTAGCGTATTATGTTCCCCAATGTAATTCAGTATGTTTCGGACTCCCCAGACAGTTCTCGAAGAGGTCGTGCTGAAGTCAAGTGCTTTGAGTATCGCTTGACTGTCCGAATATATTTTGATATTTTTGCTTGTCCAGTTTTGATTGCTAATCGACCTGGCAGATATTTCAATGGCATGGAGCTCCGCCTGAAATATTGTTGCGTGCTTTCCCAGACTCTCCCGAAGTCTGTACCTCTGTCCACTCCCATACGTCCCAGCTCCCACTCCCTCAGGAGTTTTGGAGTCCAGCAGTGGTGCCCGCTCAGTAGCCCTAGTTTATTCTGGTCCCACGGCTCCTTTAAAGGGAATAAGTGTAGGTGACAGAGGGCATCATGTGCGAAGGCATACCCAGCAAAGCATGGCCGGTTAATTCAGCCTGCAGTGGGTTTGATTTCAATGTAACCTCCTTAACTCCTTCCCCCAAATGTGTCGTGGAGTCTGTATATACTTCACTTGGCTTTCCTCTCCATCAAAATGTGGAGCGGGATTAGCCCGATAAGTCTTTCCAAGACCAATGTCGGAGTGGTGCAATGCGGCTCTGAACCAAATTATTGTGTCTTGAAGGGTTGTGGAGACTGCTCTGTAGTTTAGCTTGCTGCGCGTCCAATCCTGAATGGTCTGCTCTATCCCTCTTGCACCAAGCGCTTTACAGAAAGGCTCAGAAAGGAAATTGTTGAAAGCTCCTTTAATATCTCTACCACTACGCTCCTCTCTTGAGGTCATGCGAGGTCTTCCCGACGAGGTTGTTCAGTGATAAATTGGTCGATTTGCCGCTCTTCAATATTTAGAGTCAATTTTTAGCTACATTTTGATTGAAGCATTTGAATAATATGCCAAGTAGCCCTTGGGCAAAGTTAGTTTACTTATTTAAATGTCAAACTTGATGTCAACAGTCATTTAAAAAAATGTTTTTCTACGACCATGTAAAAATAAACAACTTTCATCATACCTTGTCTAATATATAAATCTATCATCTTTTCCAGGCTTTTCAGTAGGAAGAATGTTAAACTTCTGGGCCTTAGGTAGCGGATTGTTACGTCCCGCTTTTGGTATACGGGTTGTTCATTATAAAACTTTATCTAGCAGGCTATGAAATTTTGACAGAAAATGATGACATAATCAAAATAAATGGATTTTTGTTACTCTATCCTTTTCTTTTGACATTTCACGGCCAACTAGATGAAGTTTTATAATGAACACCCCGTATACTTTAACCTTGGCCAAGCTGGTTGGGATGTATCTCCAAGCCAGGCTTGCTCTAAAGATCTTTATTAGTTTTTGAGCAGGTATGTCCAGGCCTTCCTGTAGAAAGATCGGTCTCACTCCATCTTCACTAGGCGCCTTAAACGGTTGAAATGAACCCACTGCCCACCTAAGCATCTGTATGTTGAGAACCTTTTTTAAGACACTCCAGTCATTTTCACTAGGGCTTTTGTTTGGGACCAGGGAGCTCATCCGGTGCCATCAAGTGGGTATCTGGGAAGTGATTTTCGGCGAGAAGCTCTAAAGTTTCCCTGCTAGTGATTGTAAAAATTCCGTCAGTTTGTTTAATTGACCCGATCTAGACAACGTGTCTCCTAGCTAGAATTCTGTGTATGCCATTTATATCCTCGCAAGATTGACGCCTATTATTTCGACGAGGGCTTTTTCCATTTTTTGAGGCCGTAATGGCCTCAGCAAGAAATCTAAAACATTCAGGGAACTCCAAAACCTGTTTTTGACGTCTGGAAAAACCCTAACATCGTTTTTGCCGCCTAATGTCCCTTGATCGTCTAAAAGTTCATCACTGTACACTGACGACATTTTTGCTAAGTGTTGAGTGCCAAGTAATTTTCTTTTTGGGAGAAAACAACTAAAAACCCCCTCAATTTAAAGGCAAATTTATTTAAAAACATGTACTACAAAAAATCAAACTGGTATGTTTAAATGCCGCAGAAATTTAATGTTAAAACCCTCACTAAGAAAAACCTTACTAACTACCTCTAAAAACGCTTTAAAACCTTATGCTACTAACTTAAAGCCTCTGATGTCTAAAGTAACCATGCTACTTAATACATCAATTGAAAAGTGTTACTTTAGCAACCTAAGCATCTAATACTAAACACCCTAATCTAAGTAAAGCAATTAAGTTCAGAAGAATCGAAACCGAAATGGGTTTCCCTCTTTGAGGGGTACTTACATACAGTTAACGCCCTAACTATTTACACTAACACACTTTCAATCTTCAAAATTCCTTTAGCAGCTGCGGAACAGTTTCCCTCTTTTAAAGTGGGGCCTCTTCTCCATAGACCGTTGCGTTTAAAGTTGTGCCTCTTCTAAATAGGCAGTTTCGGTTAAAGTGGGGCCTCTTCTCCATAGACCGTTGCGTTTAAAGTTGTGCCTCTTCTAAATAGGCAGTTTCGGTTAAAGTTGGGCCTCTTTCCCATAGGCCGTTTCGTTCCAAGTTGAAAGGTTTGTTTGTTTGTTTGTGTGGCTGAAACGTTTCTTAACGGTAAAAATACCATTTTGTGAAGACTGTCTGTTGCAAAAATTTTCAGCTAGTGCAGGTAAAAAAGGCCTAACGGAGGACTGAACGGACCAGCGGAGGGCTGAACGAAAGCGGGCCCTCCACAAAACTCGGGTAGGTGAAAAAGGCCTAGCGGAGGACTGAACGGTCCTGTGGGCGGAGCCCTTTTCACATCACTATGTAGATTAGGTTAGTTCAGTTTTACTTTCCGTTTCCTGGGTTTAGTTCAGTTCCGTTTTTCTTTCACCAGGTTAGTTCGTTTACGTTTTTCTTTTGGTCAGGTTAGTTCTATTAGTTTTTTTGGGCTGCTCGCAAGGTTGCCTCTGGCCATGGAAAAAGAAAAGATATATTTGTAATAAATTTCTAACAATAACTTAGATAATATCCTGAAATACAAACCCTCCGCTTTGCGTCCTTTGGGTCAACAGCAATCGCTGGCGGGAAAGTATCGTTTTCCGCATTTCTTAGGAAAATAACTATTCCGTATTTATATTTTATAAAAGTTAAATAAAACCTTTAGTAAAACTGCTGCGACTCTTTTTCATTTCCCTCAAGAGACCTCTTTGGATCCATTAAACAAAGTCGGATATTTAATAAAGCGACTTGACGGGAGGGCCATTAAGAGGACGGAAAGGGGCAACGTATTCATAAGGTTAAATTACAAATACAAACAAAACGCAAGCTCTCTCTTAACGGTGACCAACGTCCTGCGGGAGAAATCACTCCGTCTAATGGCACTTCTCCCGCAGAAAATTAGTCTCTTATTTTTTTATTTTCCTAAAGGTTTTTCTGGGGGGAATCTTTAGCTGAAGGACAACACATTTGTTTGTGCTTCGCAAAGAAGCTATTCCGGTAATAAATATCTCCACATCAAAGAGTGCGAGGGTCACATTTTAATCCGGTGGGAGGCTGCCATCGATATACATTTTCTCTCTTTCCGAGCCTAAAGCCTGTCAATTTTCCCGTCTCTCCATAAGTAATGATACGCACACATTCGGGAGAGGGAGCGAAAGCTGTTCGAGCTTAAAGCGCTGTTCCACTCCCGAGACAAGAATTTACGACTGAATATGGAGCACATGCTTATTGTGTTTATCGAGTAGGAAAGGGATACATGAAAAACGAATTATAGGGTGGGGAAAGTTAGTTGTTAGCTGTTATGTTAGAGTTCAGCTCAGTTTTTCATAACCGTGAAATGTACGATAGGCCATCGTTTTTTTCCTGTAAAATGTTGCATGCCGTAGCCTTCATAGGAAATTTTTAATTAAACAGCGCTAAAACATACCTGATGGGTACTTAATCTTTCGTCATAACGCCAGCGAAATGTCGCGGCCTGGAATCGGGCAATAAAATATACAATCGAAAATTCTAATACCGGTTATCCATCAGGTTTAAATTAAAACGGGAGCGAATTTATCGCCCTTATCTGCGTCGAATATCAATGGAACACCGGAGAAGGTGGAATTTTTGCTCTCCCGCACACGCCTGTAATTTCGCCGGATTATTCTCTGATCGAATGTCCGGACACTTGTTAAGAGCATTTTCCGGTCAAATTAGCTTGAAAAAATAAAGCGCAAAACCGCACTCAAGTTCATCATAAAAACATACGAAAACGAATTACTAACGATGGCCCCAAATTACTATTTTTATCCTTATAGCGGAAATGTTTTTAGCATGGTCCAGGCAAATTTGCAAATTAGTAATTTTATGCCAAAACTGATGAGAGTATAGAACTTGAAAAGCTGAATGCAATCTTTAAGGCAAATGAGCCTAAGGCTGAAGGGCCACTTTTCGTTTAACAGCCAGATACATGGTTCCTTGCAAAACCACTCCTGAAACAATTATTTTCGTTTGGTTGTTGAAAAAAGAATATCAATATATAGGACTTTTTAACTTGTTACTAAAATCATGGCTCCACTCATTATTGATTCATTTAAGGAACTGGTTGACTCGAAAAAAGTATCTCCATAATACTCCCCTCGAGCAAAATTATCTATATTAGACACGAAATGAATGGTCTTTTTGGCAATGCTATATTTGAAGATATTAAAAAGGTTTAAAAACCTTCTGCTGATAGTTCTTTTTGAACATTGCTAAGGAGCAATTTCTGGTTTTCATGACTAAAAAAGGCCTTTGTCCGTTTCTTCAGCAGTTCATCAGCGAGATACCAAAGGCATTTGCAGGAACAGGTTGTATTTTCTTATGGATCTCCATAGCCGTTTCTACACTGTGTATAGTAAAAGAAGCAGGCCAAGGGTCAGATAACACAGAGGCAAAGCCACGCGCCACTAATGTACCTTTACGTCGAGAAGATATACTACAATGGTCCATCCTATACTTTTAGGCTTCCTACTTTAAGTACTCCGCTTGAGCACCACGAGGGTATCGACAAGAGGCAACTCATCAGCACAAAGTGGTGTCATATTTCTTAAGATGGTGTCAGGTAGAGCTTCTTATCTCATTCAACCTTAATTACTATGCTTGAAATGTAACCTATGAAGATTTGACCAAAAAAAAGTAACCGCTACTCTAGAGACACAAAGAAAGTGAAGGGCTTGATAGCTCTTTAAAATTAAGAGCTTTTTTCTCAAACTATGGCTGACAAAACCAAGTTTTTGTGAGATATTCGTCGTGCGACCGCATATTTCATCAATATGCTCCAAGAAATTGTATACTGAGAGAACAAGTTATTTAATTTTGAAAATTATTTGTGGAATGAAAATTGTTAGAAGTAATCTTTGAAGTAATCAAAGTCTTTGACAGCATGGCTCATAGAAAAATCTTGTCAACTAACGTCCTCAAGGCTCTATTCCGTTCTAAGCCCGAAAATCTACCACTTCTCACTTCGTCACACATCGTCCTCAAAAGTATAAAAGGTTAAAAAGAAGAGCCTCAAGTTGGCATTCTTAACAAATTGTTTAGCAAATAACGTTGAACAAGTACGGTATGTGGTCAGCTCGCTTATAAAAATATAACTAAGAAAGCTCAAATAAAGTGCAAACCAACATTAGAAAGTCCAAGTTTATTCACTATTTTCGCTTATTTACGCGCACAACAGATTATGCCTTTTGCATGGCTTATTAGCCTAATCAGTAATTAATAATTGTAGTCTACCACACAATAATTGAGTCTACTGCATTGAAACGAAAATTCCGTATTACAAGTAGCGTGTTGTTTTGCGCACGCCTTGCATTTTATAATACTTATAATGATCATTTGGGAAGCAAAATCGCAGCCTTAGACAAATTATAGTGTGCAACACGTACGAAAATCACACTTCGCACTCTTGTGACGTGGTATCACTCGCCTACGACTCGTGTTCAAATCGTCACACTCGTGTGAAAAGTGCAATATTCGACACTAGTTGCACAGTATATTAACTAAGTTTCCAGGAAAACAGTTTAAAATAATATGTAACAAAAACTATAATTTTGTGTGAATTGTAACATTTTTTGTTAACTGTGATGTGATCAATCTGTACCGTTAGTTTGCCTAATATATTTTTAAACTAAGTCAAAAAAATTTAAATAAAAATGCGTTTGTCACATTTTTAACCAAAGTGGATTTGAGGGTTCTAGTAAACTCAAGTCAACATTCAAACTGCACTCATAACTGGGCTGCATATGATTCTCCGTTTGTTGCTCAATTTTATCTTCATTTAGTGTGACATAACTTAGAATTATATAAATAAAGTGTCTCGTTTTGTGTTCTCTGACCTTTCTTTGTGTACTTACGCCCACAATAGATAAAGAGAGTGCCAATTTGCATATTTAATAGTTAAGAGTTGTGATTTACCACACAGTAGTTTAACCTTTAAACCACAGTCATAACTGCGTTTTATATGACTTTCCATTTGTTGCTGGGTTTTTATCTTCATTTAGTGTGACATAATTTGGAACAATCCAAATAAATCTTTTCGCTTTGTACTCTTTGATTTGTTTGCTGGTTTAGGCACACAACAGATTCTTAAGTCTAGCTAGCCTAATCAGTAGTTAATAATTATTGTGCTTTACTATTTTCATCTATATTTTTTTAACGGTTTCACCAATACCCTCTAAATCCATTGAAGAGGCGCCACCTATACACTGATCTTTCTTCAGTAATTTTGATTATTAGTGCACAATTTTTTCAGTGATAGCTAGAATAACCCGTAGTTGATAGTTGTCGTTTACCACACATTTAGCAGCATTTAATTTAGCATTTGGATTACAGTCATAATTGCGCCATATATGACTTTCCGTTTATTGATTTTTTTTCTTGGTTTAGTGTATCAAAACTTGGAATAGCATGTTCTTTCTTTATTTATTTGCGTCCACAACTCTGTATAATAAACTTCCAAACCTTGTATAATAAAAATAATACTTCTCGCTTTACATTCTTTGATTTTAGTTTGTTTAGACGTACAACAGATTATGAGGGCTAGTTAGTCTAATCAGTTAATAATTATTGTGCTTTACCACATAATAACTCAACATTTATATTGCAATCATCATTGCGCTGTATACGAATTTCCCTTTGTTGGTTATTTGTTTGCTTTATTTAGTGTGACAGAACTTGGATCTATTCAAATGATTTTTCTCGTTTTATGATCTGTGACTTTTCTTTGTTTACTTGCGTCCACAAGAGATAGTAAAGGCTAATTGGTACAGTCATAATAGTTGTGATTCACCGCAGAGTAATTCACCGTTTTAACTGCAGTCATAACTGCTTTGTATATGACCCGCTCTTGGTTGCTTATCTTTTTTTAATGCAATGTGACAAAATTGGGAATAACCCAATTAAATCGTTTCGCTTCATATTCTTTGATTTTTGTTTGTTTAGGCGTACAACAGATTATTAGAGCTAGTTAGTCTAAACTGTAGTTAATAATTATTTTGCTTTACCACACAATAATCCAACATTTAAATTGCGGTCTGTGTTGTATGACTCTCTGTTTTTTGCTCACCTTTTTCTTTGTTTAGTGTGACACAACTTGTTATTATTCAAATAAACTTACTCGGTTTACATTCTGCGACATTCCTTGTTCTCCTGTTTCTTGCGTCCACAATAGATAATTAGAACTAATTGGTATGTTCAATAGTTAATAGTTATGATTTACCACACAATATTACAGTTTAAACTGCAGTTATAACTACGCTGTATATGACCCTTCGCTTGCTGTTTAATTTTTTGTGAAAAAACTTGCAATAATCAAATACATTTTCTCCCTTTACATTCTGAGTTTTTTTGTTTGTTTAGGATTACAAGAGATCATGAGGGTGGTTAGTATAATCAGTAATTAACAATTATTGTGCTTTACCATCCAATATTTCAACATTTGAACTGCAGTCTCGCATAACTGCGCTATGTATGACCCTTCGATTTTTGTTCATTATATGACCCTACGCTTTTTGTTTATTTTTTTGCGAAAAAACTTGCAATAATCCAAGTAATTTTTCTCCATTTAAATTCTGTGATTTTTGTTTGTTTAGGGACAGATCATATGGACTAGTTAGTCTAATCAGTAATTAACAATTATTGTGCTTTATCATACAATATTTCAACATTTAAACTGCAGTCATAACTGCTCTGAATATAACCTTCCGTCACCAAAAAAAAAAAAAGAAAAAGCTAAAGCCGGTACTGTTGACTCAACAACGTTAAGACCGTGTCGACTTTTATTGAAGTCTTTCCCCTCTGATTGAATTTTCCAGGCTTTGTCCAAAATCGTTCAAAAGCTTTCAAATTGCTTATAAAAGCTCTTTTTCGGACGATAGTTCTTTCAATAGAAATTTATTTTTGACTCGTTGGAGTTCTATTTATGGCCAATACCGAATTTAATATAAATAGAAAACATGAATAGTAAAAGACGCAGGTTTTTAGTTAACATTGTCTAAAAAAGTTCAATTCTGGATCAAAATTACCTCAAACGAATGAAAATCCAAGCAAAAATCTAATTTAGATCGATAAAACAAAATGTAGAGAACAAAAAGTTGTGCGAAACATGACAAAGAATAATAGAAAAATATGAAATAAATAAGAAGCCATAAGAAAGAAAAACTTGAAAAGAAGGCGAGAAGGAAGACAGACATAGGAAAATTATAGTACGAAAAAGGGAAACACCTACAGGATAAGAAGAAGGTAAAGAACCTCAAAGAACAAATTTTGTTCTTGTATTTTGTTGGTTACTTAGAAGAGGAATAATGTCCTAAATCGAGGGTGTATTTTGTTGAAAAACTGTTACATCAAATATAAAAGAAAACAACAAATATAATTGTCATAGCATAAAAAGAAATTTGTCAAAAAAGTATTAATAAACGAATAGAAATACGATAAAAGGAAAAACTGAAATTATTACTATAGAATAAAAGTAAAATCTTTCAAAAGGGATTACAGTTAAAGAGGTACATAAGCCATTTGCACTTGACGGCGACCCTGAGCAAATACAAGAGACCGTTATTATTGAAAAAGTTAATACGAAAGTAATTAAAAAGGGACTGCTAAAGATAAAAAAGAGCGTCAAAGAAGAACGCGCACAGAAGTTACAGTAAAGAAAGTTGGAAAAGAGCTACTCACTGCAGTTATTGTTGAAAAACAAACCTGAAAAATCTGAATATTAAATTCTAAAACTACCCGAGGATTTAAATAATATTTTAACACGAAGTACCTACCTAAGAAGCAGATTGTGAAGAAGAAGAGTGATAAAATGGTGAAAATCGAAATAGTGGCTGCAGAAGTAGAAGGCAAAAAACCTTAAACTACGGTCATTGTGGAACTATCGAAGGCGGTACAACATATGTTAATGAAGAACTATCAAAAGAAGTACAAGAGACCACATTTGTAGAGAAAGGTTTTCTAAAGAAAAAGACAGTCATCAAGAAAAAGAAGAAAAAAACTAAAGTTGGTACTGTTGACATATGAACATAAACTAATCTTAACAAAGTTAAACCCGACGTTTCGAATTTTATTGAATAGTTTTTCCGACGAAATTATCCATGTTGGGTGTCGCAGACCTACTTAAACGCCACATCAGTTCCCAGTTCATTGGTTGGGAATACTGCTTTCTTGCTCATCGGAAAAATTTAACTTGATACGCAACCTCCCTTTATTCAGGTGATAAGTAATGATCTTTTTTATTTGAAAAACAGGTCTTTTGTTGCGAGTGTACCAAATATTTGAGTAATGTGATAAAAAAAGCTTTATATCGTTGACTCTCCACCCAAATTAGAGGATTTGATGGAGATAACCAATTGCTCTATTCGCTCGACGCTTACAGATTTGCAAAACAGGGCTCTATTGATTCCGAATTTAAGGATCAAGATCGCAAACTTGCGGCGAAGTATATTACCACAGCTCTTCTTCAAATTATTTACAAAATGATAAGTTTTAGTCTTCTGATAAAAAGGGTTGAAATGTTCACAACTAATGTGACAATATATTAATAAAAAAGTGCAGAACCGAGTGTAGTTTGGTAAAATAAAAAAAATCCTATTGCAGCAAATCACCCATTTCAACTCCGTGAAACATACTACCGTACTGCCGCCAATCTAATGGTAGAAAACCCTATAACAAAGGACAAAAATCTGCACCTGAACTAACCAAAACTAACTTGAACTAATCTGACGAACTATTAATAACAAAAAGTGAAAAAACTGCATTCAGTTTGGTAAAATTACAAAATTATACTATTGCAGCAAATCACCCATTTTGACTCCCTGAAACATACTACCGTACTGCCGCCAATCTAATGATAGAAAAACCTATAAAAAAGGACATAAATCTGTACCTGAACTAACCAAAACTAACTTAAACTAATGTGACTAACTATTAATAAAAAGAGTGAAAAAAACTGCCTTCAGTTTGATAAAATTAAAAAATTATCATATTGCAGCAAATCACCAATTTCGATTCCCTGAAACATGATGTAGTGCAATTCGATCTAATGATAGACAAACTTATAACGACAAACTTAGATCTGTGGCTGAATTATCCTGAACTAATGTGACGATCTATTAATAAAAGAAATGTGCAAAACTGCCCTCAGTTCGGTAAAATTAAAAAATTATTCTAATGCAGCAAATCACCCATTTCGACTCCCTGAAACATGATGTTCTGCAATTCGATCTAATGATAGACAAATTTATAATAAAGGACATAAATATATACCTGAACTAACCTAAACTAATGTGACGATCTATTAATAAAAAGAAGTGCGAAATTGCCTTCAGTTTGATAAAATTAAAAAATTATCCTATTGCAGTAAATCACCCATTTCGACTCCCTGAAATATGACTGCAATTCAATCTAATGATAGACAAATTTATAAGAAAGGACATAAATCTGTACCTGAACTAACCTGAACTAATGTGACGATCTTTTAATAAAAAAAATTTAAATCAGCTTACAGTTTATTAAAATTAAAAAATTATCTTATTGCAACAAATCACTCATTTGGACTCCCTGAAACATGGTGTACTGCAATTCGTTCTAAGGATAGACAAACTTATAATAAAGGACATAAATCTGTAGTTGAACTAGCCTGAACTAAGGTGAGATTCTATTAATAAAAAAGGTGCAAAACTGTCTTCAGTTTGGTGAAATTTAAAAAATATCCTATTGCAACAAATCACCCATTTCGACTCCCTGAAACATAATGTACTGCAATTTGATCTAATGATGGACAAACTTATAATAAAGGACATAAATCTGTACCTGAACTAACGTGAACTAGTGTGACGATCTATCAATAAAAAAAAAGTGCAAAATTGTCTTCAGTTTGGTAAGATTAAAAAATTATCCTATTGCAGCAAATCACCCATTTCGACTCCCTGAAACATGATGTTATGCAATTCGATCTAATGATAGACAAACTTATAACAAAGAACATAAATCTGTACCTGAACTAACCTGAACTAATGTGAAGATCTATTAATAAAAAAAGTGCAAAACTGCCTTCAGTTTCGGAAAATTAAAAAATTATCCTATTGCAGCAAATCACCCATTTCGACTCCCTGAAACATGATGTTATGCAATTCGATCTAACGATAGACAAACTTATAACAAAGAACATAAATCTTGAACTAACCTGAATTAACGTGACGGTGTATTAATAAAAAAAAGTGCAAAACTGCCTTCAGTTTGGTAAAATTAAAAAATTATACTATTGCAGCAAATCACCCATTTCGACTTTCTGAAACATGATGGGCTGCAATTCGATCTAATGATAGACAAACTTATAATTAAGGATAAAAATCTGTGCCTGAACTAACCTGCACTAACCTGAACTAATGTGACGATCTATAAATAAAAAAAAGTGTAAAACTGCCTTCAGTTTGGAAAAATTAAAAAAATATTTTATTGCAGGAAATCACCCATTTCGACTCCCTGAAACATGATGTACTGCAATTCGATCTAATGATAGACAAACTTATAATAAAGGACCTACATCTGCGTCTGAACGAACCTGAACTAACGTGATGATCTATTAATAAAAAAAAGTGCAAAACTGCCTTCAGTTTGGTAAAATTAAAAAATTATCCTATTTGCAGCAAATCACCCATTTCGACTCCCTGAAACATGATGTACTGCAATTCGATCTAATGATAGACAAACTTATGATATAGGACATAAATCTGTACCTGAACTAACGTGATGATCTATTAATAAAAAAAATTGCAAAAGTGCCTTCAGTTTGGTAAAATTAAAAAATTATCCTATTTGCAGCAAATCACCCATTTCGACTCCCTGAAACATGATGTAATGCAATTCGATCTAATGATAGACAAACTTATAATAAAGGACCAAAATCTGCACCTGAACTAACCTGAACTAATGTGACGATCTATTAATAAAAAAAGTACAAAACTGCCTTCAGTTTGGAAAAATTAAAAAATTATCCTATTGCAGCCAATCACTCATTTCGACTCCCTGAAACATGGTGAACTGCAAGTCGTTCTAATGATAGACAAATTTATAATAAAGGACATAGATCTGTACCTGAACTAATGTGACGATTTAATAATAAAAAAAGTGCAAAACTGTCTTCAATTTGGTAAAATTTAAATATTATCCTATTGCAGAAAATCACCCATTTCTAGATGCAAACCATGATCAATACTTCGATTGTGAATACGTTCTATTCCAAGTAGGTGCCATTGGCCAACTACTCCAATGTTATAAATTATCATGGTTATAGAGGTGATGCTGTGTTTAAAACAATTGCCCTGCCAACCGGTCTTCATGCAGGTGGGACTCAAAAGATGGCCTAATACCTCGGAAAACTCTTTGGTGTTTCCTCCAAGTGGAGTTACACCATTTCATGGGTTTACCATGTATAGTGAGAAAATAACTAATGTTAAAATAAACTATTATTGTTTAGTTTAGACTAATCAATGGTTATTAATTGTGATTTACCACTCATTAGTTCAATGATATTTTTCTTCGTTTAGTGTGACAATACTCAGAATTAGCCAAATTAATTTTCTTGTTTTATGACCTATGAGCTTTCTTTGTTTACTTGCGCCCGCAACAAATAACAATGGCTAATTGGTACGTTCAATAGTTAATAGTTGTGATTTACCGCACAATATTTCAATGTTTAAACTGCAGTTATAACTGCGCTGTATATGACTCTTCGCTTGTTGTTTATTTTTTTTGTGAAAAAGCTTGCAATTATCCAAATAAATTTTCTCCCTTTAAATTCTGTGATTTTTGTTTGCTTAGGAGTACCACAGATCATGAGGGCTAGTTAGTCTAATCAGTAATTAACAGTTATTGTTCTTTACCATACAATATTTCAACATTTAAAAACAGTCATAACTTCGCTGTATATGACCTTCGGTTTGTGGTTAAATTTTTTTTATTCCAGTCATCATACAGACAAAATTTAGAATAATCCAAACAAATCTTCTTGTTTTATGTACCTTCACCTTTCTTCGTTTATTTACGCGCACAATTTAATTTAGCCAAAACAAACCGGAAGCCGGAGGATAATTTAAATATGGCCGCGTCGTCCGTCGTTAGGGCAGCGATAAAAGGTTTTATCATCGAGTCTCAACGGACTTTTTTGTGGCCGGAAATTAATTTAAGGCTTAATCCCAACTTTGGGGTTCCGTCTGAGTGAATTCGTTTTATAAACGCCGATTTGTTATACGCGGTTGTTAAGGGTCCGTCCGCCGTTAGACCCTCGTGCCCAATCCCAACTTAGTCCCAATCGGGCCGTGAAAAATGACGACGAGGCATCATATGTTTTGCCTATTAGCGGGTTTGTGCAGGTGGTGCTAAGCTTCTCAACGGATGGTTAAACAAGCCTTTAACCAAACGATCTTAGTTAAGCTTTTAGTCTTCAATTCTAAATAGTCATTAGCAAAGAAGGAATGGAAATATACGTTACATGAAATTGTTTTTTTTTATTTCACCGACTGAAAGTATCAATTTTTTGTGACCTAAATATTCCGCTTCAAATCTGATTAATGGGATTTTACCCGGACATGAAGCTATTTAGCTATGAAAGAGCCAAATGCCATTTTTTATACGTCCACAAAACCAAAATATTAGTTCGCCAAAGTTGTTCGGACCGACGTTTTATTGCATTCTGAATGATTGATGGATATGCATATAAATATCAGCACTGTGCCAATACGAAATTTGTTCACGTGTGCATTTACAACCATATACAGCTGCTACAAATCACCCACAAACCTAGCGAGCGGAAATTGCCTTGTTATATGGTATAATGTAAGTTAATAAAAGTGTGCAAGATTCCCGCGAGTTTTTGGCAGAGTTTTACTTCAGATTTCGCTCGTAAAGACCCTCTAAACGTGTGTTTGGATTAGGCATAACTTCGGAGTTATTGTGTAGTGGAAATGCGCGTTATTGCCAATAAAACTTTGAATCAAGGTTTATGTTGTTTGCTGAAATGCGTATTATAAAACTCGGAAAACGCGTTTTCAGAAAATTGGTTAAGTTTCATGAAAAGAAGTAGAATTGCGTTATTTTTGCGAATTTTTCACACATACAAATTCCATTATGAGTACACAAATAGTTTGACGGTGCTTCATGGTCGGTTGAAGGTCAAAGATGTCAAGGGGCAGAAAGTCCTTCAAACAATTGCTTAAAGGTGGAAGACAATGAGGTACTATTAAGCGAAACATCTTGGGCTTCCATTGTCTTTATTGAGTTTGTACGCGACGTTTCGAGCAGTGGAACCTCTGCTCGTTTTCAAGTGAAACTGAGCATTAAGCTCGAGGCTATTTGCTTATATACTAACGCAGTTATCCACGCCCACTATTCGTATTTGCCGTGATCGTCGCCATCGTCGCGCGTCAAGCGGCCAGCACTTGTCCGCCATATCAACGGATACCATACCGAAGAGACGTCGCAACTTAGTTTACTAAGGACGCCCTCATGAAGCCTCAGAAAATACGCTTCTTAATGTATTTTCAGTTTGAAAACAGTTCGTAGGTTGTAGTGTTTCGCGAAGCGTTGAAATTTCTCTGAAGTTCTTTTTATGTATGTTATAGTAAGAAGGTGAGGTTGGCCCTCGCTGTTTTGCCGAGGCTTTTGCCTTTTATATTCCGTAAAGGCCTTCAAGATAGACTTTTCAGTGTAACCACATTGCCTCAAATCCTGTGTAATATTTTAAAGTTCCGAATTTATGGATTCTTTGTCGCTGCATGTTGTTACTAAGTTTTAATTATTTCCATTTTTGTTGATGCATGAAGGCTTGAAAGGAAGTTCAGGTACTATATTACTTTTTATTACAGTATTTATATTACTTTGCTTCTTTGTGACAATATGACCCTCCGATTTACTCATCAGTACATCCAGAAATGCCAGGCAGTAGTTATTTTCAGTTTCCATTGTGAATTTTATAGTTGGTCTTATACTATTTAAATTATTCAGAAACTTTTGCAACATCCTGTCATTTTTGTCCCACACAATAAAGGTGTCATCAACATACCGGAGCCAGACTTTGGGTTTATGCGTAGCTTTCTCAATGGTGTGTTATTCGTTATTCAAAATACTCCATGTATATATTTACCATAACCGGTGATAGTGATGAACCCATCGGAAGCCCATCGTTTTGCTCAAAAAACTGATTGACACAGGCAGCGATGTTCTCTTCTTAAAAGATGCATCCGCCCTCAGCCTGACCGCGACTATATCCAATGATTCCTCCAATCCAATGACTCCTCCGTTGGTGTAAAGGCTTCCTACATCTTTATCACCCAATTCTAAGTCCTTAAGAATACTACCAAAGTGATCAGAATTTTGTATAAAGGAGGTTGTTTTTCCAACCAAAAGTTGGATGATTTGAAGGAGAAATCTTCTTAGAGAACTTGTTGGCGAGTCTCTGGAACTTGTGATTGGCCTTAGGGGCATATTTGTTTCATGAATTTCTGGTAACTCATAGAGATGTGGTGGTTTACTATGGTGTGGAGTGAGAGACCTCCTAGCACCCTCAGGAATGTGACGTTCAAATGTTTTTTAGGGCTCTGCAGATTTGTCCTTCAACTCTTTTAGTCATTAAGTATTATTTTATATTTACCTTTTATCAGAATCTCCTGTATATTCTCGTCATATTGTGTGGCGTCCACGACGACGGTCGCATTTTCTTTGTCAGCTGCAAGGATCTTGGTTTATTGGTCCCTGTGCAGTTTCCTCATGGCTAGCTCCTATTCTTTTGTGAAATTTCTGTGTGGGTGTTGTGGTTTGTCCAATAGTGTTCTGACTTTTCACTTTTATTTTCAACATTCTTAGTAATTTTTCTGTCAATGTGGTCTGTCTTAGCATTGTGTAATATTTGATTTACATGATTAGGTACAGGGTGTCCCGTTATATATTCTCCCCGCTGATAGCTTTTCTGTATGAGACTTTATTAAAAAAAGTTTTACATAAAACTAGTAGGCTTTTTTTAGAAAGATTGTAACTATCAAACCTATAGGATGTCTAAAAAGGCGTGATAGTCTAGGCGTTTGCTCTTCTCATGGAATACCCTATATTATTCTGCGCCTTGCAGTAAGATTTCAAAAATCTACAAGATATATAAAATAAAGGTTTCATATGGTTTCTTTTGCATTACTCCCTAATTACTGATTTACTTAAATAGTAATAACAAGTGGTAATTAGTTACAATCGAATGTGGTACATGTATCTATATCTATTTATCAAATCGAAGAAGCACATTAAATAAGAGCGAGAAAAAGACAGACAGCGAGAAACTATTCTAAATTTCATAACATTTTAATTTGAATAATGATTATGGAAACTGGATAAGTACAGGGTTGGACAGCGTATCGATGGTAGAAAGAAAAAAGGGCATAAGCGATAAATTAACAACTTTACAGTATGCCAAGTTAAAGTTTCAATTACCCTTTTAAAAATCTACTATATACCCCATTGTTTAGTTGGCTTAAGCGAAAAATAATTTAACAGAAAAAGTTGGAAGTCAGATCATTTTACGCAGAAAGAAAAACGGTGTTTACTGGCGGTAAAAACTTAAATTTGCAAAGTTTGTCGCTTATGCCCTTTTTCCATTCTACCATCGATATGTGGACAGCTTCTGTCAAGTTTATTAAAAGAATAAAAAAAAATACAAAATTTGTCGGATTTCTCCTATATCGCCAGAAAATATTATTCAAAAAAACAAAACAACTTTGCAACGTTACTGACATATACAATGTTGCTAATATTTAATGGAACACCCTGCACATTTTTCCAAAACTTGAAAGATGATTTTTTTCTAATTCTGAATATACATAAAAGCTGAACACTGAACCACTGAACATTGAAAACCACCGTTCTAGCACATTCTATTTACTTTACAAATAATATACACCACTAATTGGATAAGTACCTGGACCCTCTTAAAGATGATGAGAGAAAATTGCAAAACTGAATCACTCGGAAATAGACTTCTTATTTCCTGCATGCTTGAAAAAAAAAAGTATATGTTACCCGGAGTAAACGGTCTTTTTGTGCTTCGCCCAGTTGCAGGCCTCAGCTTCGCTTCGGCCGTCAATCTCTGGGCTCAGCACAAAAAGACCCACTTTTACTCCTAATGACATAATCTACTATTTGTTGCTCCATCCTATTTTTTTGGTATGTAGACAACATGACATCTTCACATTTGGCAGCAAACTAGATGAAATTTTATAATGAACACATGGTATGATCAAATTTGACTTCATGATTATTTATAAGACACACCCTGAGAGAAAACAAAGTATTGAGGACTAAATTAATTGTTCAGAAAGTAATCATTTAATCCGCGTTTAATAAAGTTACGCTCTATATCTGGATATTGCAGACGCAACTTTAAGTTGCTTGCCGAAGGCAAAAACGCAAATATCCGCAACTTTTTTAAATTGGATATTGAAATGGATACTTCATACTTTAATTTAGAATTAAAATCACACTTTGATATTCCTTGAAAGTATACTAGAAGACCATAAGTAAAATAATCTTTTTTAAAATTTTCAAATTTAGAAAGCCTTATAGAACAAGGTGTAATATAACTAGCTAAACTGGAGTAAAAAACGATCAAAGTCGACGAATGTATGCAACACTAACGTAGCAATAACTCACTACACAAAAACTGCTGAATTACTTAATGTCAACTACTTCGTAATATCTTAAAGTTTGAGGTAAACTTGAATGCCTATAATACGAGCTGGATAGCTGAGGGCCATGCCTAGGTTTTTCTTAATTTTTTTTCTTTTATTTGATGTCGTATCAATTTAAGTCGGCTTTTTGTACATTATATATATTCTTTAGATACTTTAGTAAAACTTTCGGGGGATGGTAAATATTATGTCCGTTTTTTTCTTAAAAAAAAATACAATTGGTGATAGATTATACTTACCTCTTTCATATTAAGTGCGGATAAATACAATTTTTTTATAATTAAAAAAAATTTTTACTCATTTTGGTAAGTTTGGTTACGATATAAATAACCTTGATTACGTTAGAAAAAACGCTTTTTTCTTTAAAAAGGTTACTGCAGGTAGTAGATTAAACTTACCGCTTTCATATTAAATGCGACTAAATGTTATTTTGCAAGATCTGAGAACAAAAAATGAAAAAAACTGACTGAAGGAAAAAAGTTAAAACTGTATTCCAAACTGCGATAAATGCCAAAACGTTTCTTGTCAATTGTCGACAAGACAAATATGCAACGTTGCCAAATGTTACGTAAATGAAGAAAAAAAAGAAATACCTCTACTAATCTAAACTGCCCTATCTCAACAAACCAAAGAAAAAAAATAATTAAACTTAACCTATCCTAAAGAAAGACAGAAATAATATAAAATGAAATAATGTAACAAAAGGTAAAGTAAAACTAAACTAACTGTGACAAGGTCTAGAGGCAGTCCATGGCCTGCCGTAAAGGACAAGTAAACCTGAACTAACCAAATAAAAAGAAAAATAACTGAACTCACCTACGCAAAGGAAAAAACAGAACAGAACTAACCTGAACTAACCAAAGCCAAAGCAAAACTGAACTAACATAACCAACAGAGCCAACATTTATATGCAGCAATCAACATGCTCCGTAATGGCCCAAAAGAGCTGCTGAGACAAAAAGCAGGCGCGGCCCTAACGGGCAGCCCTAAAAAACAACTAAAACTGAAATGATCAAACCAAAGGAAAAGCATAACTGAACTAACCTGAACTAACCAAAGAGAAAGTAAAACTGAACTAACCTAACACGCTTAATGTGTAGTAAGTAAAAGGCTCTGTAGCGGCCCTAAAGAACTGCTGCAGCAAGAAGCAGAGGCGGTCCTAACGGGCCGCCATAAAGGATAAATAAGACTGGAGTAACCAAATCAAATGAAAACATAACTAAACTAACCTGAACTAACCTGAAATAACCTCACCAAAGGAGAAACTTAACTAACCTGAACTAACCAAAAGCAAAGTGAAACCGAACTAACCAATGAGAAAGTAAAACTGAACTAACCTAACACGCTTAATGTGTAGCAAGCAAAACTCTCTGTAGCAAGCCTAAAGGGCCGCTGCAATAAGAAGCAAAGGCTTTATATCTCCATAAAAGACAAGTACGACTGGATTAATCAAGTCAAAAGAAAACATAACTAAACTAACCTAACCAAAGGAGGAACTGAACTAACCTGAACTAACCAAAAGCAAAGTAAAACTGAACTAACCTAACCAACAGAGCCCACACTTAATGTGAGACAAAAAGCATACGCGGCCCTAACGGGCAGCCTTAAAAGACAACTACAACTGATATGATCAAACCAAAGGAAAAGCATAACTGAACTAACCAAAGAGAAAGTAAAACTGAACTAACCTAACAAGCTTAATTTGTAGCTAGCAAGAGGCTCTGTAGCGGGCCTAAAGGGCCGATGCAATAAAAAGCAAAGGCGGCCCTAATGGGCCGCCGTACTGGAGAAAAGTACAACTGGATTAATCGAATAAAAAGAAAACATAACTAAACTAACCTAACCAAAGTAACAATAAAACTGAACTAACCTGAACTAACCAAAAGCAAAGTAAAACTGAATTAACGTAACTAACAGGTGGAAAGGCGCCCCGCAAGGGCCGCCGTAAAGCACAGGTTTAACTGAACTAACTAAACCAAAGGAGAAACATAACAGAACTAATATAAACCAACTTAACCAAAACCAAAGTAAAACTGAACTAGAGTTTTAATTTGCCTTTGGGGCGCGCCGCCTGAACTTAGGGACCATTGCGGGATCCAATGCATACTAACTGCTTTCGAAAAGGCCTAGTTCTGGACATTAAGAGAGGACCTAGCTGGTGTAATAGGTGACAGCCGCAAGACGAGTGTCAGAACCACAAAACAAATCTCCCAATATTAGTAATTTTTTGATGCCAAAAAAAGTATAATTTTCTTTAATTGTTAAAACAAAAACACACATTTACCACCACTTAATATGAAAGAAGTAAGGTTTAGTCTATTACATGCAGTAATTAACGAAAAACCAGCTATTTCGAACGTAATCAATGTTATTTTGAATGTAATCGAAGTTGTCAAAATAAGTAAAATGTTCTTAAATTATTCTAAAAAAGTGCTTTTATCCGCAATTAATATGAAAGAGATACGCTTTATCTATCACCTGCAGTAATTTTTTTCGAAGAAAACCAGTTTTTTTGAACGGACATAAAGTTTACCTTTCCCAAACTTTCGCTATGAATGAACAAATTTAAATTATTCGATTTTTGTCCGCTTTTGGAGCAGAAATAGCCCAATGTGCGTCGCGTAATAAAAAAACTCAATAAAGACAATGAAAGTCCAAGATGTTTTTCTTAATCCTTCAAACTGATTTTAGTGCCATTGTACGAGGTATTAATTTCCCAAATAACTTCGCGTGGTTCACTCATCCTAAAGATAAATCTTTTGAAGGCAGCTAAGAATCTGTCAGTTGTCAACACAATTTCAGGTGCACAGCTTTGTTTGTGAAGCATACTAATAGTGCTATTTAATATGTAGTGACAATAAAATGTCTTATACAAGTCTGCTTAAAAAGAAATGGGCCAAAAAACCGCCTACTTGCTGGCTTGCGCGAACAAACACGACCTTCTGGCAAAAAATCCATTAGCTCAACACTTTGATCTTGCTCCAATACAAATAACAGATTTGCGAAAAATTTTCCTTATCTCTCTATTATCGATAATAATCCAATAATTTAGATTTAAAAATCAAGAATTTATTAGACTGTAAAGGCTTTCACGGTCGGTCAAAAATACACTCTAAGGTGTTTCCGGGCTTTCAAGTCGTGATCTTTCATCTACAGCTGCGGCAGACAATATCAAAGGCGATGAGGCAATGGGAGAAGTGATCTGCCGTGCTTCCCGACGTTCACTGATTCGACTGTGGTGAGCAGTATTGCCAACTGGACAATTTAAATTTGCCCATTAAAAACGCTCCCAGGTAGCCCCCATACCATTGAAAACCGTTGCTGTAATGCTCGAGCGATTCGCATGCGCAACATGAGGTAATTAATAGCATTTTTGGCTTGATGTTCGAGAGAAATCCGAGACTATCTCTATTCTCTACTCTCTGAATCAGATTTTAAAGTTAGAAATGCTTGCAAATTGCTCTAGAGCAGCAAACCAAAAATGCTATAACTAAAAAAATTTAAATAACAAATATTATTAGTATTTACTTTGAAACTTTTTATTCCAAATTTTTTGTCTACACCAATTTTACTAGCTAGTATTTTACATCTTAAAAGACTCTCCTGTTTTATAGTGTTGGCCCCACTTAAGCAGTGGGCCGGGGTTTTTTCAATGGTTATTTTTAATGTTTTTTTTTCAACTTGCAATGGTGAAAATTTAGAGATGTGTATTTATTTTGAATTTTGGTAAACATTTTCGAGAAACGTAGAAATCGATTTTAAAAAATTTAGAGTCACTAGTTATGTCGAAAAAATAAACCAGGATTTTTCAATTTTAAATTTAAAATTGGTCAATTTTTTTTTTGTTTTTTGTCTGTGTGTGACTTTTATGGAACTTTTACCCCCCTTGTAAATGTTCCATCATCCTCTCACTGAACTTTCTAAAGAGAATTTAAAAAAAACGTTAAAGAGATAGTTAAAAATAAATGCCAATTTTTGCTCTCTTCAAAGTGGTATTTTCATATTTAAAATCAGACGTTTTGTTTTTCATCCATCATCAAATTATTATTTTTTAAGTACAGTCTAGGATTTTTTAAATTCTATTCGGAATTTCCTTGCTATTCTTCATTGCAGAATTCAGCGATGATAATATGGTTCCATAGAAACGAAAAGTCGGATTTTAAATAGGAAAATAACACTTTTGGAGGACCAAAAAGTGATTATAGGTGTCATTTATTTTTAATTATGTCATTAAATTAAGACCAAATTTAACTGCGAATATTTCCGCAACGAATTGGAATTTTCGAAATTTGAAAACTTTTGAAAACTTCGAAATTTTTATGGACTTTTATTTGCGCAAAGCTGTGAGAAAGACGATTTAAGAAAAAATAACTACAAAAATATGACGGAATAATAAATTAAAGCAACAAACATAAAAAGTTGCAAAATGAAACCAAATTAAATGAGCGGAACACAAAAAGATCGAAGAAAAAAATAATGAGAAATGAAGTAAAAAGTTAAATAATAAACTTGAGAAAGAAACGGCTAAAACTTTTTTATAATAATGAAATTTTATAAATAAAAAATTTTACATTTATCGCAACAAACAAGGAATAAAAAATACGAAAAAAGACAATTTGAGAAGCAAATACATATTATAGGCTCATTAAGAAAACAAATAGGATTAATAAGAACAATAACCACAAAATATTACACAAAATAAAAAAATATATTTATTAATTACAAAAGTGGAAAGGCTTTATTAAATATGAGCAAAATTTCACAGAAACAAGTGAGAGTTTGAGAATGTTTTGCGTGGAGAGTAAAAAAGCACGAGGTAAGACAATTTGAGAAACAAAAATTTAGGATCATTAAATAGAAAGAAAATAGAACTACTGATCCCAATAAGGTTAAAAATATGTCAAAAAAAGGGAATAAGTGAATAAAAATTTTACTAAGTGGAAAAAAACACTATATTAAGTATAAATAATAACATTAAATATAAAAACACTGTATTCAGTCACTCTATCGAGTTGAAAACGCGATTTCCCCATGACACGAACGGAGTTGAAAAGTATAACATACTGTTACGGGTTACGGGTTCTCCTAATTTATCTTCAATTAGCTCGCTGGTTTATATGGCCGGCGTGAACACACTCTTGTACTTTTCTTCAAGAACGGAGGCGACTGTTCCTAGTTCTAGTTAATTCCTGATGGATTCCCGGGGTAGCGGGTGGTCGCTCGGCGTTGCCGCTTCGGCTCGAATCTCTTAGCTCTGATCGTCCGGATCAGAGAAATCTCCACGACTGTAAGTCTTTAACCGTTCAAGATAAACCACTTTCATCTTCGCTCTAGGAATACGTTGGATCCTGTAGACCACACTGTTGATTCGTTTGATGACTATATATGGATCCTCCTAACTTGGAGATAACTTGGGAAAATTTCCTTTCTTCCTCTGTCGATTATACAGCCACACCAAGTCACCTGCCTTAAATCCTGCAAAATTCGCCCTTAGGTCATTTCTGGCTTTCGTCCGATCGCTGGAGGTCTTTATCTTTGTCCTCGCGTTTCGATTGATCTTCTTTAATCTTCTGGAAGTTCGTCAGCATAGTTCTGGACGTCTTGCACCGGTTCTTCTGGTGATCCGTAGAACAAATCTACCGGAAAGCGAAGTTCTTTACCAAATATAACCTTGGCAGGAGTATGTCCTGTCGTGTTATGCACTGCACCTCTGTAAGCCATCATTAGGCGAGGCAGAAATTTTTCCCAATCTTTCTGATGGTTCGCTATCGTTTTGCAGAGGTATTGTTTCATGGTTCGATTGATCTTGATGGTGCTAGTTGATCCAGGCCCTGTTGTAGTAGTGGCGGGAACACTCCATCCTCCCCAGGGGATTTGTATGGTTGAAAAGCCATAATTGTGGATTTTAGCAGGGTTGGTCTGACCACTTTTTGGAGAGCTCCCCATCTGCCCTTTTGAATTGAACGAAGATAATAATAATATCGCTTTCCTATCAACAAATTCTTCATTGTTCCAGTTGGTATAAATTGAACAACTTGTTGAATTGTAGATTTGTAGTGGACAGTGAAACTTCGAACCATTTAGTTTCCAGTGACGTTAAGAAATTTATAACAGATATAAAACCTGTGGAATACAAAATTTATGTTGCCAAGATTAGAGTAGTTGTAGATACTCACCCAGAAGGACATTTTTATCTAAAAACTAAAAAATGAAAAAACTGTCACATTAGAAAAAGTGTTTGTGTGTGAAAACCTATTGCCTAATACCTCCACAATTCCAAAAGACAAAACACCTGCAGAAATTTGGTTTGGCTTAAATCAAATTTCCAAAAGAGTGTTTGAATATACTTTTGGCTTAAATCAAATTTCCAGAAAAGTGTTTGAATATACTACACATGTTCATGTGCCAAAGAGGAAAGACAAGGAAAGCTAGATGTTAGAAATAAGAAAAATAATATTCATGGGATACAATGAGCATGGATATAGTGTCTAGGTACTAGATAAATCTAAAATTAACGTATAAGTAGGTAAATTAATTTCAAAACAAATATCATTACAGCTTGGATTCTAGTGAAACAAGTGATAATGAAGAAAATCTAATATCAGAGAGGGAAACAGACAATAAAGAAGATACTGAATTGAATGAGAACAAAATGAGAAGAACAATAACATTTATATGGTTGGTTGCTATCTTGGGTTCTGGTCCTTTTGTCTGATTAAAATAAGTTACAGCGGGTGCTTCTAACTTCTTTGTTTAATGACGTTTCGACACAAATTGGTGCCTTCATCAGATTACTACAACATATGGAATACTTAGTTTAAAGATAAAATTTTTACAATAGCAGGAAGGAATGGTATAAAGGAATACATGGAAAAAAAAATTATATAAAGATTACTACAAGTACGAAATAAAATGTTGAAACATAAGCGTATTGAGGGATGATTAAATTAAAGAATAAAGTCGGTAACTCAAAGCAAAAGAGCGTCAAAAGTGAAACCTACGATGCAATATGGTGTTAGGTTAAGAAGAGGGGCCAAAAGGGTAAGAAACGTAAGAAAAGGAGGGAATCTGAGGGTGACAATGACTTACCACAAAACGATGTACAGTTTTGGTTCGAAGTTTGTTGCAGTTTTTTTTTCTTTATGTACTGTTACTTGAAGAAAAGTAAATGAAAGTTGCATTATTGCTTTGTACATGCTGCTCGCCGTGTCGAAACTCTGCGGCTAACCGTCAGAGATATCGTACGGCACGCAGCATGTACTATGGGGAATTAAAGAAATTCTTTATTAATCATCCCTTTTTATTCTTTAATTTAATCATCCCTCAATACGCTTATGTTTCAACATTTTATTTCGTACTTGTAGTAATCTTTATATAATTTTTTTTTCCATGTATTCCTTTATACCATTCCTTCCTGCTATTGTAAAAATTTTATCTTTAAACTAAGTATTCCATATGTTGTAGTAATCTGATGAAGGCACCAATTTGTGTCGAAACGTCATTAAACAAAGAAGTTAGAAGCACCCGCTGTAACTTATTTTAATCAGACAAAAGGACCAGAACCCAAGATAGCAACCAACCATACAATAACAAGGGTCCAAGAATCCAGAAGCCTACGTGCCAACCATTGACCAGAGCAGGGGAAAAATGCTCTCTTACGCAAACATCACCGCAACATATGGAAACCACACCACCCAACTGATGAAACTGTCGGTAAACCTTAGCACAAAGATAGCAAATCTTAAAAACCGTAAAATTTACCTCCTACGATGCAAAACTAAAAATCTCACACCCACCTTTTTAAACGTCAACGTTAACCACATACCATTTGCCTGTGAATCTCTCACAAAAAAATTTAATGAACACATACTACATAATTTCAGATTCAATACCTTAAATCTGCTTATAACCGACACCACAAAACAACTAAACACACTAACAAGAGACAGACATCACGTAAACTCCTCAATTAAAAATACTGTCCCGCCAAATCTCTACAATGCCTTTGTTGAGAAAGAAAAACAAAGATTCGAAAATCTATTCGCTTCCATAAAAAACTCCAACACAAAGAAATTCAACAATAACCTATTAAAACAACATAACATCAAAACGTCCAATCCCCCTACAACTAATTCGACCGAAAATCTCAGCAACACCACCATACCAGCCAATGTTTCTCAAACCCTCAGTTTAGGCCCCAATTTCGCCCTACCTATAAAAAACCAAAAAGAAATTCCAGTAACTGACATCATAGCTAATATCGAATCTGCCATATCCCGCTTACCAGCACAAACAAAAGACAATATCAGATCCGCCTGCAGCAGTCACATACACACCCACAAAAACAAAGCCTCACAAAACACTGGACAACAAAACAATATTAACCTCCAACGCAACATAAATGAAACTAGACAGTTTCTGAAAAACAACCCTCAAGTAATAGTCCTCAAACCAGACAAATCAAATAAGACCGTTGTCATGAACAGAACTGACTACGACAAAAAAATCTACGAGCTACTGACAGACAAAACTACATACAAAGAAATGAAAAATGACCCAACAAATAAATTTCAAAAAAGTAACAACGACTTAATAAAAAAATGGGAAAATATGGCCTACATATCCCCCAACACCGCCAAAGATCTAAAAATTTACAACGCCTTGCCTCCAAAAATTTACGGCCTCCCAAAATTACACAAGACCGACACACCACTCCGACCCATCGTCTCATGTGTTCAATCCCCTTTCGAAAAACTTTCAAAATTTCTAAAAAATATAATACAAAAAATAGTACATCAAAATGAATTCTATATCAAGGACTCTTGGCAATTTAAAGACAAAAAATTTCTAACGTATCCTACCCCACAAATTACTCCCTAATGTCCTTAGACGTAATATCCATGTACACAAATATCCCTATCGAACTTGCCCTTGACCTCCTAAAAAAAACACTGGGACAAAATTAAACAACACACTGACATACCTATGAAGGACTTCTTAGAAGCAGTGGAACTAACCTTAAGTTCTACTTATTTCGTCTTCAATGACACTTATTACAAACAGATCAATGGCTGTGCGATGGGCGCCTCCATCTCAAGCGTCATTGCACAATTAGTCCTCGAAGATCTCGAAACCACTGTAATTGACAACCTACCAGTAAAACTCCCCTTCTTCTTCCGCTATGTAGATGACTGCTTACTCGCTGCTCCACAAAAATACGACCAACACATATTGAACGAGTTCAACAAATACCACCCAAAAATTCAATTCACCATAGAAATCGAACAAAATCAGCAAATCAATTTTCTAGACCTCACCCTCCATAACAGCAATGGCAAAGTAAGAACCTCATGGTACACGAAACCCACCTGGTCTGGCAGATACTTAAATTTCAATTCAAATCACCCTATATCTCAAAAAAAGTCCGTCATAACCAGCCTTGCCGACCGCGCGGTAGGCCTTTCCGATCCTGAATACCGAACCGATGCAATAAAAAAAGCAAAGTCCGCCCTAATAACAAACAACTACCCCTACGGCCTAATTAACACTATATTTAAAAAAAGAATACATAAATTTTATAACAATTCAACCAGGCATACCAAAAAAAATACCGAAACAAACTATCTAACTATACCATACATCCCTGGTCTTTCCGAAAAAATCCGCAATACAGTCTCCAAAGAAAATATCCAAACCAGTTTTAAAGGACATAATGTACTCAACCAACATTTTACCAAACTGAAACCCAAAACCCCCACAGACAAAAAAAGCAACATCGTCTACGAAATACCCTGCCAAACAGGATGCCCTGGCGTCTATATCGGGCAGACTAGCCAGTTCTTAAAAAACCGCATCAATGGACACAAACACAACAAAAATAACCCTACAGCCCTAACCCACCACGCAAATGAACATCAGCATAATTTTGATTTTAAAAGAGCTAAAGTCCTAAAAACAGAAAAAAACAAGAAAAAAAGGGAATTTCATGAAATGGTATACATAAAAAAAAACAGTAATTGCGTCAATGCAAAAACGGACACTGATGGCCTAAGTAAAATTTACTCCTACATACTGTAACTACCCTCTGCATAAAATCAGTAAATATTTCAATATCCATAAATTTACCTAAAATACATAGTTAATTTCCAAAACAATATAAACCAAACACCCAAAACCACCAGTCAGCAGACCTACTTAATTAAAAACAATTAACCTTGCGATGTATGTGTATATTAAACACCACCTTGACCAATTTACCAGCCTTTGCATCTTCTTTCATTATAGGCTTCCTTATCCAAAACTTAAAAAAAAATTCTTTAATTCCCCATAGTACATGCTGCGTGCCGTACGATATCTCTGACGGTTAGCCGCAGAGTTTCGACACGGCGAGCAGCATGTACAAAGCAATAATGCAACTTTCATTTACTTTTCTTCAAGTAACAGTACATAAAGAAAAAAAAACTGCAACAAACTTCGAACCAAAACTGTACATCGTTTTGTGGTAAGTCATTGTCACCCTCAGATTCCCTCCTTTTCTTACGTTTCTTACCCTTTTGGCCCCTCTTCTTAACCTAACACCATATTGCATCGTAGGTTTCACTTTTGACGCTCTTTTGCTTTGAGTTACCGACTTTATTCTTTAATTTAATCATCCCTCAATACGCTTATGTTTCAACATTTTATTTCGTACTTGTAGTAATCTTTATATAATTTTTTTTCCATGTATTCCTTTATACCATTCCTTCCTGCTATTGTAAAAATTTTATCTTTAAACTAAGTATTCCATATGTTGTAGTAATCTGATGAAGGCACCAATTTGTGTCGAAACGTCATTAAACAAAGAAGTTAGAAGCACCCGCTGTAACTTATTTTAATCAGACAAAAGGACCAGAACCCAAGATAGCAACCAACCATACAATAACAAGGGTCCAAGAATCCAGAAGCCTACGTGCCAACCAATAACATTTATTGACAGTGCTTGGACCGATGAGATCCTTTTCCTTTTAAACCTCCTTTGACGAGTAAGTCTGCTACACCTATTTTAAGATTATATGCCTCACATTTACTTGCTCACTACAGATTTGGCGCTGATGAACGCTCTTAACCGAAACCGGTCCGCCTAAAGGACATTATGTTTACGCACAAAGTATACGACTTTCCTTTCCTATATTTTAATACTGCCGCTAACAGCAACTTCAGTTATTTATTTTTGACATTTGTACAATTATTATGGAAGAGTATCTAAAATTGATTTCCTTTTAAATCGGCAATACAGCGAAAAGGGCCTTTGGTCAATAACAATTTAATTTCAAAAATATCTTTATCTACCAATATCTCACTTTCTTGAGGTATTGGGCGTTTACGAATAGAAATTTGCAAGTAAAATTGGATGACTTGACATCCTCTATAATGCCTTAAATTTTCACAGAACTTTTCGGAAACACCCTGTATAATTGTCATAAATACAATAGACACAGAACTATTACATTCAACTTCAAAGATTAGTAACGGAGCCTAGGAAGTAATGTCTACCAAATTCCACCATAATGTATCATGATATTGGAACAAGAACACGCCATTAATGAGAATCATTATTGGAGGTTATGAGAAATATTTAAATGAGCGTGAGAAATTTGATAGAAGAAGACAAAGTATGAGGGAAAGAAGAAAAAAGTTACTTGAATAAACCCTTGCCAGAAGAACCTACCAAACATAACAACAAATAGTGTATGGGGCTGAAGAAGAATCAGAAAAAGGCTCATCAATTATAACATCTTATGGGATGTTCTGGCTTGGAGGTTTAGTAGTTTCTGATGGAAACTACCCTGCTTGATATGGTCAAGAAACCAGTCATTTTGGCTCAGAAAAGTTCTTGCAACTCGCGACGACCATCTGTTAATGCTTGAAAGAGAGCAGATTGATTTTTTCTTTGTTCCTTTATCTCAAGTTGAATTTGTTTTTCTTGTTCCTTTTTCTCAAGTTGCCTTTGTTTTTCTTGTTCTTCCAGAAAGTTTCTTTGTGGAACACGAGGATTACGAAACACAAGAGGATTTGCATGCTGGGACAAACACAAAAATCAGCAGTGAAAAAGTCAGATTGGAAGCGAGTTCTACGAAATACTTCAAGTACGCCGAAACTCCGCGCCAGTGTTGCCAAGCCTCTCCAGTAAACAATCCCCATGTCTGCCTCTAAAAAATCCCTAGAATTCTCCAAACATCAACCAATACTATTAGTTCCTTCAAATATATTTATATTACAAAATAAAACTTCTTAATACTTTATCTAACCCGCAGAATAATATAACTATCTATTACGTCCACTTAACGCGACTAAAACTCTAATCTTTGGTAAAGTTACTGTTAAGAACGAAATTATGTACATACCCACAACTTATATTTTTAGTGTCAGTAAAGCAACAGTTTTATGATCAAAACTAATTTATATATGTACACCTATATCTGAACTAGTAAAAAATTTATTTTTTAGGAAAACTAAAAATACGTTAAAAAAGTTCTTAAAAACCTCAAATTAAAATCTTTAAAAACAAAGCTTGAGAATGCTATTTTGTGTACATCTTTATCTGTAAAGGTTTTCTTTTTTCCTTAGATTGCAATGATCAGTCTTCACTTTAAAAGATTTGCAACAGTTGGTATTATCCGAAAAACGATGATGAAAATACTTTAGATTGTCGTACACTCATACTTCAACAGCTCAGAAGCAAACAGTGTTAGAAAACATGCATATTGGTTTATTGGTTGTGTGTATTGGCTTTGGTTCGTTCGGGCAATTTGCCAGCACATTTAGTTAAATATGCACAGATATTGAATTTGCAACCGCCTGTATTTCATTTATCACGAATAAACTAACTATTAGAAACACATAAAAAACAATATCTCTAGGATAGGGAGCCTTTGGTATTTGATGCACAATATAATTTTAATTTAGACGAGCCAAGAGCATGTTACAAAAGCCCTGCTTTACAAGGTTGGCAATTTTTCATATTTTACAAGCAGTAAAGATGCCAAACATATTGTTGAATTTTGTCTCCAACCCCACCTACACTACAGAAAAGAAAACTATTCAGCTAGCGGAAGCATAAATATGCACAAAAAGACAATCACGTAATATTCCGTAGTTCTGTTTCACTGACACATTATGCTCAACTGCAAATTTTTTTTTTAGTCTTCTATTCGTTGACAGGACTTCAAGTCATGTGTACAGGGTGGCCTAATTTGGGTGCTTTAAATGGAAAACTCTTAAACTAATAGGAACATTAAATATCAAAAAGTCGATGCCGAGGTAATTTCTCGAGCTGAACTCATTGCCGCAAACAGAAATCTGCTATCGTCTTTTGTTTTCTTGCAATTGATGAAAGCTCAATTTTCGCCATTTTCCAAAATACCTTATAATTTTTTTATTAGTCTAGTTTGGTAAAAATGGTTTTTACATTATTAAGGCACTTTTTTGATTAGATTCTAATGGTGATTTTTGAATTTTTATAAACTTATTGTTTTTTGAGTTATTACATAAACTTCTATATTTTTAAATACAACCTATAACTTCTTTCTACTTTGTTAGAAAGAGAATTTTTTTCTCCTTAAAATTACGTATAACATGATAGGTTTTGCTTTGAACTTATTTGCTTTTTTGATAAAAACTTCTTTTTGTAGTAGTAGGCCATGACGCGATGACGTTCCGATGCCTATGTCGCGGCCATCTTGTTGCGCAGCTGTCACTGCCGATATTCCGCGGTTGAAAAAATTTATTAATCTCGTAACTAGCGTAGAGAGTTCAATAACGTTCATTAAGTTTTACCCTTGTAAGGACGTAACTAAAAAAGATCATTTCAATCTTTCGAAAAATTTTACATGTAATGGTATTTCCCCATGTGCGGATATTTCGTATAGTGCGGACTCACAGTGTTGCCGCAGCGCACACTGCATTCCATCTTTTTTGATATATGCATCGTTTTACCCGGACCTCGAAAATCATATGGCAAATGTCAAGGATTTCGATATAGTAACTGTCGCTTTTTCCACTATTTATCCAACTACATATATCACTTTAATGAGAATGCAGAAATTTGGCAACACTTAGGAAGAAATTTCAATTTCAACCTATCACACCACAGCGCTAAATCCGCGATATACATTCTGAGTTTTACTGGAATCGTTTTCCAACAAGATGGCGGGTGCGCCATCGTGTTGCAGAAAATAGAATAACATTTTTTCGTTACGTCCTTACAAGGGGAAAACTTAATGAAGGTTATTGAACTGTCTACGCTAGTTACGAGATTATTAAATGTCTCCAACCGCGGAATGTCGACAGTGACAGCTGCACAACAAGATGGCCGCGACATCGGCATCGGAGCGTCATCGCGTCATGGCCTACTAGTTCAAAAAGAAGTTTTTATCAAAAAAAGCATATCATTTCAAAGCAAAACCTATCATGTTATACGTCATTTTAAAGAGAAAAAAATTCACTTTCTAACAAAGTAGAAAGAAGTTATAGGTTGTATTTAAAAAAATAGAAGTTTATGTAATAACTTATAAAACTTAATTTTTATAAACTTATTAACTTTTAATAAGTTTATAAAAATTCAAAAATCACCATTGGAATCTATTCAAAAAAGTGCCTTAATAATGTAAAAACCATTTTTACCAAACTAGACTAATAAAGAAATTATAACGTATTTTCGAAAATGGCGAAAATTGAGCTTTCATCAATTGCAAGAAAACAAAAGACGATAGCAGATTTCTGTTTCCGGCAATGAATTCAGCTCGAGAAATTACCTCGGCATCGACTTTTTGATTTTTAACAGTCCTATTAGTTTAGGAGTTTTCCATTTAAAACACCCAAATTAGGCCACCCTGTACACTGTACATGTTCAAACATCAGCTACGTCTCTGGCCGTTTAAACGGTATACAGGCATCAAAAGCAGTTGTGTGCCGGCATTGTCGCAGGATTTTATGCTGCTATTTCGAGCCCACGGCATGCTTTGAATCGTGGTCGAATAAAGAAGAACAAGTGAAAAACAACGAATTTCATTTCAGTGGAACCGACGGCCGACAGTCAAAAGTAGCTCGTTTAATAGAAAATATAAATTTCATGCCGGCTGCTGATGGAAATAGAGTCGGTATTGCGGTGATTTTTACGTGACGGCCTTAATTTTTGGATAAATTCGCATTTCGTTTATTTATTCATCATTCCGCTGAAAAATTATTGTTTTAAAAATAGGGGATAAAAAGTGGGAATAGCGGGAATGAAAAATGTCGGGAAAACGGTATCAAATTTTTAGCACTTTTATTAAAATTATATGCTTTCCCATGAGGCTACAGAGCACATCAAATTGTCGTCATAAGTCTTGTCACTCTCTACAAGAAAACCGAAATTAATGTCAAAAGACGGCTTTTATCCTTGAAGGAATCTATTCCATATTGTTGAAACACAAGTTTTACCAATGAATTGATAGAAAAGACATCAATTTATTCTCTAAAGGCAAAAATGCGAAAACATGAAAAATCGTCTTCTAAACATTTTATGTGTCGAATATACGACCGTTTGGTTCCGGCGAGATTTTCGCTAAAATTAGCTAATAAAACTTTTACGGCCATATTCTTTATGACCAACAGCACTCTCCAGATTAAATATTTATATTACATGTTTTTAACATACAAAGTTAAGTGTCACCACACGAAAGTTAGCATATCTATATAAAAATCAGAAAAGTTGGATTTAGATTCTAAGGAGAATGCCAGATCATTTCTGCTTAACAAGTAATTAAATGTTTGGTTAAAATCTCTTTATCCTACCACAAATCCCAGAGTATCATTTGCAATTCACTTTAAGTTGGCCAACCCTTCTGTTATTCAGCGCCTTAAAAATCTCGGCTTTTTTGGTCGACTTTGAAAAAACAAAATCAGAGTGACAAATTTTTATTTACAGTTATAAGTGGTGATCAAAAATATTTAAAAGAACAACTTTGGAAAAGAAATTTCAGTTTAAATATACAGGTTGTGGATGTGGAATTTTAAAAGAGGAAAATTTCATGATTTTTTATATCACCTTGCATATATTATTTTAATAAAATTTGGTGGTTGTATACTACGACGTAAGTTGCACATTTTGCAATAAAAACTATATCAGTTAAGTAGTTGGTGAAGTTAGCGGGATTAGGACAAATAATGCACCTCTTTTTTATTCGAAAATGGCCGACGTTTCGACTGTTTATTTATTCTTCATCAGGGCTAAAACGCCCACTAAAAAAAGTGGTTTCACCACTGATGTTTCGGAAATTATTATATTTTTTTAGACACTCTTAGAATCGTGTTTTTTTGGCAATTTTGAAAAAAACCTCTTTTCAATGTAAATACTTTGACCACCTTTAACTTAAGAACCGATTGGAGTAAATCTAACTGTTTTTTCCTTTTCTTCATGTCCTGTTTCACCTCCCATTTAAAACAAGACAAAATATATTTTTAAAGTTTATTTTATTCGAATTGAGTTTGTTACATTCTTAGGGGATTGCAAACGTGCCATTACGATCAAGAACAGCAAAAAAAAATTTCAGGAAATTTTTTTCAAAATTCAGGTGTGGGGGGATATACGACTTTTTTTTCAATTGGCAACTTTCAGGTCCTGTAACTTAAGTACGCCTCGAGCGATTGGAGTGAATCCAACAGTTTTTTTCTGCTCTTGATGTCCTCTTTCACCTCCCATCAACGGAAGTTCCGTAGGTACAATGGGTTTCGTGTACATGACATCATTTTGCCAGAATTTCAGGAAATATAACCTCACTTTAATAATTAATTATACAGGGTGATTCATGTTATTCGACACGGAAGATCATGGCTAAACTTTTAGATTTAAAAAAAGTTTTGTATATGGAATGGATGAGGGTCTATTGGAAGTAAATTTTAAAATTATTGTCATTGTATACAGGTGGTCCCAAAAGTAGAAAATTGATTAAAGTTTTATTTTTTTAAATGAAACACCTAGTATATTAATGTATTTTCGGTATCTACGGACAAAAGTAAAGGTAGTTTTATTAAGGTTTATGGCATCTAAACAGACAGATATTCGTGATTTTGTGAAAATGCAGCATCAAATTAAATGTTTAAAATCTCAGCACTTGGTTTCTTTTCAACCACCGAAATTGGCTGGTGGGCTACTAGTACATTGAATTTTTTGCGGTATGTATTAAATATTAACTACTTTGTACCAAATGTAAAAAAATGAACACTAAATTATTGCAAACTTCAAACAGTAATAACTCGTTTAATTTAAATTAAGCACCCTGTATTTTATAGTATCATTAGATGCAGAATTTAGTTTCCTATCAAAAACTATTAAACATTCCTATAGCCTGGTCCTTGCATTTTCTTGGAAAATTGATTTTTTCTGAATTTGCACTGACATAAACGAATGTAGTAATCTAATTTACCTGTTCAGGTCTGTTCAGGTTTTACCTGATTTTGACAAAGCAATATTTATTGTCATTTCCAGTTGTCACATATTAATTTAAAGTTAAATATTTTTTTACTGTTATAATTGGTGGTTAACAGAAAGTTTTTTATTTAATCAAAATGGTGGTTTACACAACAGAAGAACGAGTCGATATGATCTTCATTCTAGGGCAATGCTTGCAAAATTGTCTTTTAGCATCAAGGGTTTATGCTGAAAGGTTTCCTAACCGAATTCGACCAAATAGAGCCGTTTTTGAAAGACTGTTGGTTCAATTTGGGCAAACTGGTAGTGTTCAGTACGAAACGACTGCCAAAACGAGACCAGAAAACCAAGAAACTGAATTACCCGTTATTGGCTCTGTAGTTGAAAATCCCCATGTCGGACCACGAGAAATTGCACAAAACTTAAATATTAGCCAAGCAAGCGTATCTAGGATTCTTCAAAAACATAAATATCACGATTACAAGATGCAACTACATCAAGAACACTCCGATAATGATTTTGGCCAACGAGTGGACTTTTGTATGTGGGTGTTAGAAAAAGTTGGAGAACAAGAAGATTTGTTTAAATCAGTTCTATTTAGTGATGAGTTTACTTATCATAACGATGGTTCTTTTAACCGACACAATTTTCATTATTATTCTGATTTTAACCCCCATGAATTTAGAGTTATTAATAACCAACATAGGTGGTCAGTAAATGTATGGGGGGGGGGGGGCATAATAGGACAGTATGTGATTGGACCTTATTTTTTTGACGAAGATTTAAACGGAATGTCGTTTCTAATTTTTTTGAGAAATCAGCTTCCAATTTATTGGAAGAAGTTCCTCTAGATAGAAGAACAACCATGTGGCTGCAAATGGATGGGGCACCTGCTCATTATCATCGTGAAGTCCGGGAGTCATTACCATCGTGAAGTTCTTAAATGTTCGTATCCAAAATCGATGGATTGGAAGGAATGGAGCACAATATTAGCCACCAAGGTCCCCTGACATAACGCCACCCGATCTCTTTATATGGAGATATGTGAAAGGAATCGTGTATAATACGCCACCAACCACAAAAGAAAATATGAAGGAATGAATCAAAGAGGCCTTCAGAAGCATAACTCCCTATATGTTACGCAATGTGAATGAAGGATTTAAAAACAGAATAGGTTTGTGTTTAGAATCAGACGGTCAACAAATTTTATAACTGTTTGTTTTTGTTTGTTTTACTCTTATGTTGACTTGTTATTTATTGAATTTCAAATTGCCACTATTATTGCACTTAATTTTTTTGTAATAGAGATGCTAAATTTTATAAGAACTCTATTTGATATTTTATGCTAAATAAAGACACTTTAACATTCAGATGATTGCTAAATAAACTTCATGATCATAATTTTGTAACTTATAAATTAATATCTGACAAATGCGGGGTGTTCATTAGAAAACTTCGTCTAGTTTGTTGTGAAATGTCAAAGGAAAAGAATGGAGAAACAAAAGTCCATTTACTTTCATTATGCCATCATTTTCTGTCAAAATTTTATATCCTCCTAAATGAAGTTTTCTAGTGAACACCCAGTACTAATGACAATAAATTTTGCTTTCTCAAAATCAAGTATTGTAACAGGTAAAGTAGACTATTTAATTCGTTTATGTCAGTTCAAATTAAAAAAAAAATCAATTTTCCAAGAAAACGCAAAGACCAAGCTATAGGAAAGTTTAATAATTTTGATAAAAAACTAAATTCTGCGTGATACTATAAAATACAGGGTGTTTAATTTAAATTAAACGATTTTTTACTGTTTGAAGTTTGCAATAATTTGGTGTTCATTTATTAACATTCGGCGCACAGTGGTTAATATTTAATACACACCGCAAAAAATCCAATGTACCCCCCAATGTAATTATCCCGCCAGCCAATTTTGGTGGTTGAAAAGAAACCAAGTGCTGAGATTTTAAACATTTAATTTTATGGCGCATTTTCACAAAATCACGAATATCTGAAGAACGGTACGGTTTAGATGGCATAAACCTTAATAAAACTACCTTTACTTTTGTCTGTAGATACCGATAATACATTAATATATAAGGTGTTTCATTAAAAAAAATAAAACTAATCAATTTTATACTTTTGGGACCACCTGTATACAATGACAATAATTTTAAAATGTACTTCCAATACACCCTCATCCTTTCCATATACAAAACTTTTTTAAAATCTAAAAGTTTAGCCATAATCTTCCGTGTCGAATAACGTGAATCACCCTGTAGATTCAAAATCTCCTTCATCTTAAACTAAAACCTTCAAGCTTAAACTCTTTGTACCAATAAACTTCAATTTGTTGTGATCATTATATTTACCTATCCATCATAGATCACACCATTGGATTGATCAACAAACAGGTATCTGCTGTTGTTTTGTGATGTAGTCAAACCTTCTGTTAGTGAAATTTGTGAGCTGTTACTTTAAAGCTTCTCTTTTTAAGAATAATATTTATCTTCCAGGCTGTGAACATACACTATTTATATTGATGGGCTAATACAAATGTGTCAATTTCTGAGCCTGCTAGATAATTTTTGTTCCGAAATGGACTTTATTACTGTTTCATGGCATTTTATTTCTTTCAAAATGTTGGAATTTTAACCTCTCAACACTCACCAACTAAGCTATAAAAAATTATAACATTTACTAAATAAAGCGAGATGGTTATAAATTATATAAATATAATATAAATTTTTAAAAAACATGTTTAAACTGATTCCACCTTTGCCATTGAAATGCATTTTATCATATTTTGCAGGGTATACATAGATAATAAAATAAAAAAAATAGAAACATGTAGATATAGAAAAATCACCCAGGGACTCAGTATGCAATATAAGAATTTGATTCACATTTATAAAACTCTAAAGTCCTGACATGCGCAGCTTGGAATGTTCTAACGACGGAACAAATTTGCCTGTTTCAGGTAGCGATAGATAGGATGACTATTTAATTATTTAATTTATACACTGGTGGGATTATCGTTTGCTGCTAGCCTGTAGTACCACTGCCAACAACGTTTGCAAATCAGGTATTGCATGGATATGAGTGTTTGCTGTGGATGAAGAAGAAAATAGGTGGGTAACGCGGATTTTAAATTACTGTAATATGCGTTTTTATCATCACTATTTATCTACATGTAGAATCCTAACTTTTTTATAGGTTGTTATTTCGTAAAAGTAAAATAGAAAAAAAATTATTTATGCAGAAGAGAAACAAATATTAAAGTGTTAGTTTTGTGAAATGCAATGGTTGCTTTGGCCTTCTTCGTAATCAGTGTGTTGTTTGAATATGCTGTTTAAATATATTTTAGCCCTGAAGAAGACGTCGATTGAACGCCGAAACGTTGGCCCTTTTTCAAATTACAAGGGAGTTTTTTTTGTCCTAATCCTGCGACTTGCCAGATCTAGATATTTTAAGAGACAGAATCAAACAATTCTTGGTTAACTGATTCACAATCACTGGCTAATAAAGGCTTTGTAGCGTTTTTCGAACATCATGAGTAAACAAATGTAACTTATATTTCTTTACATCAAAAAAGCAGCGTCATGTGCGGTCAAATTGCCCAAATTGAAGCCAACATATATTTCAAGGGACGGAAATTGACAATTATTTTATGGTTCTTGTTAGAATTTCGACGTCGTTGCCGCAGCTGGTTTATAAACACATCTTTTCTTAAATTAAAAAACATTGAATCGTATACACATTGTAAAAATTTGTAGGGAACGTATATTTCAAGGGACGGAAATAGACAAGTCCTTTATGCTTCTGGTTAAAATGCCGACGTCGTTGCCGCAACTGGCTAATAAACACTTTGTGGCGTCGACGAAGCCTGCCACGATCAAACCTATCAGACGCCAGGGCATCGAGATGCAGCTCGTGACGTCTCTACGTTACAGGCACGTCCAGCCTCGACCGAGATCCGCATATCGCTCCGATATAGAAGCTCCATATTTTCTATTCTATTTACGTTCCCTCGACGTTTATTGGTCGTCGAGCCTTTGAGATTTAGGTTTGGATGCCTCGCAAACACAATCGTCGCAAAAGTTGTTAAAGTTAAAAACAAATTGCTTCGTTAAACTGCTTCTGCCAGCTAATTTACTATGCAGGAAAATGTATATACACGCGTGGCGGTAGTTCACGGCTCACTACGGCCAATCACATTTTGCCTCGGCGAGAAACAAAAGCAAAAACAAAGAAATAACGAAAACAAAGGACGCTCGGCTTGCTTCCCCGGATACAACCGTTTGGCGGCAAACTGCGAACTTGTTTATCAAAGCTGGCTGCGCTCTAGGGCTTCATTTGCTTTATAAACCGTGATAAACGGCGTGGCATTCAAGCATTTTTCGACCAAGTCGGCTTTGATCTCTCGTTGACAATTCCTGAATTTATTAGCTTCTGCTTAGGACATTAACCTCAAAAATAATGGAAAAAAAAACGTAAAGTACTAAATGGCAATTCAATAGTAAAACTGGTGTCTAATTCTATGTGTTTTAGGGAAACTTGCACACAAATAAGATCGCACCTACCTACTAAAAGTTGGTGTTTATGTATGATGAAGCAACAATGCCCTTTATGACATAAATTTTTTTTTCAGCGGGACACCCTGAAATTTTCCTTATTTTTAGACTCGCTTTTGAGTTCTAATAATATTTCATGCATTATATTTCATTTGGTATTTTGAACTGTTTTTAAAACTATACATTTGAATTAACGTACTTTTATCGTGGTTTAATGTTACGTGGCCCATAGCATCTAAACAGTTTCAGTTAAAGTTTTTACATTAATATAAATTCAATTATCTATTTCGACACCTTTTAGGTCTTTGATAGACGTCAAATTAAAGCTTATACTCTAATTCAAACCTCTTTGCGATTTTTCAAAGGCGAATCCAAAAATAAGAAAATATACACGGAAAACATTGAATTTCATGTCAAGAAGTGCACTTTTGTATCATCCTGTTTACATAAACAAACTTCTATTAAAAGTAGTTTAAAAAATGCAGATTGGGATTAACGATGAAATCGGTTAGAATTAACTTAAAAAGTTTAAAAATGGCTCAAAGAATTTTAAAACGCAAATTTTGAGTTTTGTAGAAATTCAAGTTAGAATTAAATTATTAATATATTTGTATTTTCTTTACATAGAATAAAAATAAATTCGAGTTTTTAGAAAAACTTAAATTAGAAATGGAAATTTGGTAAACTAATAATAAGATTAGGACCAAAATCTGTTGAAATTCACTCAAAGCTTCTATAAAAGCCACGTTGAAACTTTTCAATTAATGCAGGATGAAATTGACGTCGAAATTGGTTAGAATTGACTTAGAAGGTTCAAATATGACTCAAGGAGTTTAAAAATAATTAAAAGCGTTCAAGAATTTTTTAGAGCAGGATTAGGTTAAATTTGACTCAAAACATTCACCAGTGGAAATTTGTGACTATGGAAAAACTCAATTTTAGGACAGACTGACTGAAATCGTCTTATTAGCTTCTGCTTAGGACATTAACCTCAAAAATAATGGAAAAAAAAACGTAAAGTACTAAATGGCAATTCAATAGTAAAACTGGTGTCTAATTCTATGTGTTTTAGGGAAACTTGCACACAAATAAGATCGCACCTACCTACTAAAAGTTGGTGTTTATGTATGATAAAGCAACAATGCCCTTTATGACATAAATTTTTTTTTTTCAGCGGGACACCCTGAAATTTTCCTTATTTTTAGACTCGCTTTTGAGTTCTAATAATATTTCATGCATTATATTTCATTTGGTATTTTGAACTGTTTTTAAAACTATACATTTGAATTAACGTACTTTTATCGTGGTTTAATGTTACGTGGCCCATAGCATCTAATGATGTTGTTGGTGATTTTCTAAGAGCTATACAGGGTGTCCAAGAATTCCAGCATAGGGATCATGTCAACGGGAAGAGATAGAATTTGGGTTAAATAGGAGATAAGTTTGGAATTTTGGAGTTTAGAAAGATGATGTTTTAAATGAAAGATGATGAATTTTATCGATTTTGCTTTTCACAAATAGTCGCTTAATGGTTAACGCTGCATAAAAAGTTCTTTATACAAGCACTTTTGAACTTTCTTGCACATGGCATGCAAAAATTGAAATCCGACGTTTCGTTTTTGAGAAACCATCATCAACTTTTGTTTTTCAAATACATGTATCATTTATCACACTTTATGGAAATTCAACCAAATGATGTAAGTTTTTTTTTGACTGTTGGGAAGTGAAAAAAAAATTAAAAATAAGAAAATAAACGCTGTCACAACTGCTTAATCAATTGTAATGCCAAGTTGTTTTATAATCCTCAATTGGGCCTTCAATGACAACCTACTAAGTACTGTGAATTAGATTTTTGGGTTAATAGAGTTTAGGTGTAAGAGGAAGTTTTGAAGTTCGCCCTTTCCATGCAACCATGGCAACCAAACCAGCACCTTGCTGTAGCCAACGCCCTGGCCTCGAAAATTTCCATAAAATAGTTGGCTATTACTGGACTAAGAGGGCTGCCCATAGCTACACCATCAGTCGAAACGTCAGGAAACAATTCCATTGGACCACGGCATTATAGCCCGAAAAACACTTTAGATAGCATTATGACCGGCCGTGAAAGCCTTCACAGGCCGATAAAACGCCTCTACGGGTAGGATACGTCAAGACTGATTCGACAACTGGAGAACCTCCGCAAGAAAAAAGCACAGCTCCTCAGTTCACTGGCATTTCTACTACGATGCCGTGACACCAAGAACATCTCAATGTTTCTGAGGATAAAAAGAACCTTCAGATCCGGACAAGCAAGCAGAATTTACAACAGGACCGAACAATCGCTCCTCGGTGACAGGATCCATGAGACTCGTAGAGATCTTGCATCTAATGACAAAAAACTTCTTTTTGTTAATTTAGAACTAGCCAACAGCCTGCATTGGAGCGACTGGGAAAAGGTGGATCGTCTAACACATGACCGAAGGATTGCAGCCCAAGCCGCCGCAACGAACCGACAAAAGAAAAAATTTGACGAACTAGGTGCCAACAACAATTCGTCGGACACAACAAAGTCCACATCCTAGGAGAGTCAGCGCAAGATTGTAGTCAATCTGACCGACAAGCAACTGTCAACAGATGAGTTGAGCGTTCTGAACAGGGGAGGTAATTTTGCCATAACACCATCCAGGGTACCTGTGGAAGACATAGCAAAGGTGGAGAGCGGAATTCGTCAGCTGCCAATTCAGACGGCTGAACAGATAAGGATGGAGACATCACGAATTCTACTACGCGCAAAACCACCAAAAAGCAATCTCACCTTTGCAGAAAGGAAAGCTCTGAAAGCCTTGAACGAAGACAAGAACATTCTTATTCTACCAGCAGATAAAGGAAACGCAACAGTAGTAATCTCAACTTCGGATTACGAAGGAAAAATCAGGACACTGTTAGATCCCACTACCTACAAGAAGCTAACTCGTGATCCAACCGCCCGTATTCTGAAGGCTACCAACAATTTAATCAGGGACGTGGCATCGGATGAAATAACCCAGCTCAAAAAATCGGAAGCCTTGCCACCGAGGCTGTACGGTTTGCCGAAGATCCAGAAACCCGATGTGCCACTTGCCACTGAGACTCATCGTGAGCACCATAGGAAGCCCGACCTACGAAATTGCCAAACACCTGACAAAACTGTTGCAGCCAAAAATAGGAAATACTGACAGCTTTATAAAAGACTCCACTCATTTTGTCGGAAAACTGCATTCTGTGACTCTTTCTCCAGGGGATATTCTCGTCAGCTTCGGCATTGTTTCGCTCTTCACGATGGTACCCATTAAGGATGCCATGGAACATATTAATCAAGAATTTCCACAGGATATTGCTAAGCTGTTCCAACATTGCCTAACCACCACATATTTTCAATGGAAGGAAGAATTCTACGAACAAACAGCCCTCTTAGTCCAGTAATAGCCAACTATTTTATGGAAATTTTCGAGGCCAGGGCGTTGGCTACAGCAAGGAAGAGACCAAGGTGCTGGTTTCGATATGTGGACATCACCTTTGTTATTTGGAGCCATGGAAAAGGCGAACTTCAAAACTTCCTCTTACACCTAAACTCTATTCACCCAAAAATCCAATTCACTATGGAGATAGAAAAGGAAGGACGCCTACCGTTTTTGGATGTTTTGGTGGCAAGGAGGCCGAATTGAAAGCTTGCACATACCGTGTATAGAAAGCCAACACACACTGACCGATACCTCAACATCGGATCAAACCATCATCCAAGACAAAAAACGGGAGTCATAAAAACTCTGTCTGTGAGAGCCAAGAGAATTTGTGAACCAGCTGAATTGCAACGAAAAATGAAGCATCTGGAGAGAGCCTTTGGTTGGAATGGATACAGCAAGCAGGAGTTCGATAGAGCCGTGCGCCCAAGGAATGTAGAGCGACAGGAAGCAACCCACTCGTACAATTCAACAGAGCTTGAGATCGGCTAAAGACCGCAGGGATCCCCTATCAGCACCCGGAGGGTATAGAGTTCCATGCAGCTGTGGCTCTGTATACATTGGCACCACAAAACGCAGTGTCAACAAGAGGATCACAGAACACAAAAGGAGTTGCAGGCTGGGACAAACGCAAAAGTCCGCAGTAGCAGAGCACGCTCTCTCTGAAGGTCACAATATCCTTTTTAATGAAGTGGATATCCTACATCAATCACAGCGCTACTATCCGAGACTAACGAGGGAAGCCATTGAGATCTTTAAACACGAAAACAATTTCAACAGGGAGGAGGAAATTACGTTTCTAAATGCAGACTGGATGCAAGTTCTGCGACACACGTCGAGCGCGTCGATACCCCGCGCCACCACCCCCACCCCGGCCCCACCACTGCGACGCGACGGCGGCGGTACGAATACCACGGAGCGTGCTACAGTCGAATCAGTCATCGTCGGGAAGCAACTGCCTCATCGCCTTTGATAATGTCTGCCGCAGTAGTAGACGAAACGTCAGGAAGCAATTTCATTGGACCACGGCATTGTAGCCCGGAAAACACTTTAAATAGTATTATGACCGGCCGTGAAAGCCTTCACAGTCTGATAATGTAACGGAATAATTAATTTACTATATATTTTTCATATATTTATTGTTTACAATATCGTTTGCTCGGTTCTGATAATGTTGTGTGGAATCCGACGTCAACCTGCTGTACACATTGGCATCGTCCAACAATCGACGCATACCCTCGATGTAATCAATTTTATCCATTACAACGGTAGAGTTGCCCTTATCCGAACGTGTCCGAACGTGTCAGGATGCAAACGTAAGTAATTTTTACACATTTGATAATCTTTGGTAGATGTCAGATCCCCTAGATTTAGGTTTCGTTGATGAGACACATTCGAGGAAACTTAAATGTTCTAATAGTGTGTTTCCAAAACTTTATGGCCTCAGAAAGACATATTTATTGTTCTCAATCTGTCGATTTCGAAGTGACGCGACGTAGGGACTGCGCCAATAATTATTGTAGATGTATTTGGAGGTACGGAACTGTACTCTTCCTGCCCTTCGGTGACCTTCAGTCAGTCAGTGATCGAGTAAACAACAGGTCGTTCGCTACTACTCAGCTCTCGGCTCGTGTTATTAATCCGTTTTAACAGACCAGTGTATCCAGACAGAGAACTGCATAAAAGGGTCCTCTTCAAGATTCAATGGATCATATAAGGTAGGAGCCCTTTTTTTGTACGTCCACGGGTTTGCTGCTTATAATCGCTGATTCTAATTCGCTTTATCACGTGCCTTTCCGGCAACAATTAAAGAATATAATATGAGACACATTCCTCTTTATCAAGAAAGCAATTAGAAGGTACCTGCGCTTCCGAATTCTCAATGACCGCATGACCTCCTGAAAATGATTTTTGCACTTCGTGGAATAAAAAGTCACTATTTGATCTTTATTTTTGGGCATAATTAGCCACTTTGTATACCTTGTGGTTTAAAAGTCTACCATTACGCAACTGAAAAGGTTATATATTTTTAATATTGTCACAAAGAAGCAAAAAGGCATATAATTGCAGCGTCCTTAGAAATGGTCGGCCGATGACCGGTTTAGTAACCAAGGAATAGTTGACCCAAATTTATAAATCATAGATCGTAAATTTGTTCAACAACTGGGTACTTCGAACCGCTGATTGACGTCATGGAAAAGAACGTTGCAATGCATTGGAAAAAAGCGCTGACGAAAAGAGAAGTAAGCTCGAGGATTTTTGGGCTAGCGATGAGGGCTTGCTCGGGGGCTTGCACGTAGGCAAGACCCCAAGATTTTTTGAAGTTCGGGTTGATCCTTTTGGGGGCGTTACGTCAGATAGACGAACGACCACCCGCCGAAGAGTAATTAAGTGTTTTCCCAAAATTGGTTATCGTCCGAGTACAAGGAAGAAAGTTGCCCTAGAAGTCCTTGTTGTCCTAAGAGAAGCCACGGGTACGCATAGGAGTACCCCTGAAGTACGTTAAATTGGTTGGCACGATACGGTCCTCCTCTACACTTGACCTAGGGCGTCAGCTAGATAACTTAGCTTTGCAGGGATAGGAATATTTTTTATTGAAAAGCGTACCAGTAATTATTATTAAAAGTTGCGCAATGTCATCAGTAAAGTAGTAGGAAGGAACACCATTGTTTCTGAAAACGAATTCAGAGGCGAATCAGGGATCAGAAGTTAGAAAACAGAAGAAAAAGAGGTAACATTTTTTCTTAGAAATTATAGGGACACAGAAGGAAAAGCAAAGGGGCCACAGGAAGCACAGTTGGTGCTACAAACTGGAAGAAGGAAAAAAAAGGGGAGGGGACCCTACCACTCAAACGTTGCCACAGTTCAACTGACTAACAGACATGATGGAGCTAATCGTACATGGTACTAGAACTCAACTTACCTTACCCCACAACTTCTACCTGAACGAATCGATACTCACTACGACAACCACAAAGCCCTAGACCCCCCCCCCCCCCCCCCGCTAAACAGACAAACATACAAAACAGACAGAACTATAAATTTTTTTTGGGAACAAAAGATGCCCGGGTTAAAGCAGAGGAAAAAAAAAGGGTGACGTACGATCTAGTATTTTTCGACGTACAGCTGAAAGCGGTACGACGAACAATACAGGTACAATAATATCGTAATAAGGAAGAAAAAGAAATCGGTTCAGCAAAGTAAATCTTACCGACACCATCAAGTTGGAGTCATAGTACGATAAATTCACATTCTAGAGCATAGTAAACCCTCTTAGAATTTAGTAAAATAACTGATGAGGCTGCATGTTTCGGGCGAGTCAAGAATTATTTTGCTAGGACTAAGTAGGTTAAACAACATGTTTAGTTTGCGTTAGGAAAAGGGGAGAAAAATACATTGTTAGGACTTTTTTTTTGTTTAAAAAAAAAGGAAAAATAAGTTAGGTGTGAAATAGTATAAAAGACATTGAGCTAGAGACCATATACTAACACAGATCTTTTTGCATGTTCCCATGGACTCTATGATGTAAGCCACACAAACCACTGAACCAAGAGCACCAGAGCTGGAACCCAAGCCACCCCCAAGACACAAAGTTGCCAGAGCTACAGCGAAGAGAGCTAGCCAAAGCCGAGGTCCTGGGCAGACGAACCAAAGAGCAGGTCCCTCTACAGTCAAAAACAAAGGGATGCGGGGCTCAATGGTCAACCCATCGATCGGCAATAGCTCAACTAGGCCGCGAGGTAGCAGCCAACATACCAGAAGAAGACCGATAGTTAAAACCGGTCTTGGAAGCAGCATCAACGATTAGGGGCAATCCAGGGATGCAGCTAGCGCAGATGGGGCAGTGTAAGTGTGAGCAAGCAAACGGACAATTGGACTAATATTTGTGAGGGAACATGCAGGGTTACTAATTTAGATCGACAGTTTAGTAAATTTTGTTTAATACGTTCTGACAGTCAAACTCTGTTAATTATTAGAGATACACTCCATTTAGTTCGATAATTTAAAATATTTTCATTATCTTATCTACATTTGGAATCGTCTTGTTTTTCATAAAGGGTTGACGAATTTTAATTTTTTCTATAAATCGGTAGTTTAGACCTATCTAAGTTTTATGTATCTAAATAGGTATTTAGACGATATCTCATTTAATATCTTTTTTTTTAACTTTTATTAATTTGTTTTTTACTGTTTTGAAGTTGGTAAGGACGATGAACATTTTGAGTTCTGGCGATTAAAATTGTTAGCTTTTAAGTTAGTTCAGGTAACTTAACAAGGTAGAGAAGGACCATATTTCGTTTAATTCAGGGACAGAAATTTTTTGGTGGATCGATTTTGAAAACTGGGGACCAGTTTTTTCTAAAAGGGGGGGATGTCACAAAGAAGCAAAAAGGCATATAATTGCAGCGTCCTTAGAAATGGTCGGCCGATGACCGGTTTAGTAACCAAGGAATAGTTGACCCAAATTTATAAATCATAGATCGTAAATTTGTTCAACAACTGGGTACTTCGAACCGCTGATTGACGTCATGGAAAAGAACGTTGCAATGCATTGGAAAAAAGCGCTGACGAAAAGAGAAGTAAGCTCGAGGATTTTTGGGCTAGCGATGAGGACTTGCTCGGTGGCTTGCACGTAGGCAAGACTCCAAGATTCTTTTGAAGTTCGGGTTGATCCTTTTGGGGGCGTTACGTCAGATAGACGAACGACCACCCGTCGAAGAGTAATTAAGTGTTTTCCAAAATTTGTTATCGTCCGAGTACAAGGAAGAAAGTTGCCCTAGAAGTCCTTGTTGTCCTAAGAGAAGCCACGGGTACGCATAGGAGTACCCCTGAAGTACGTTAAATTGGTTGGCACGATACGGTCCTCCTCTACACTTGACCTAGGTAAGACCCTTTTGTTATAACGGTGTTTGGTTTCATATTAGTCATTTCAGTTAAGTAGTTAGGGTAATTTTAAGGCGCAGAAAATAGAAGTTTACTTGAATCCCATCTTCTTATTTTTAAATATATACCCCCCATATTTTTGAAAGCCCCTATTCAGTGAGAAAATCAGCATAGGACCCTTCGGGGGAGGTAACGACGACCCGGTACCCATTTAAAGATTAGAGATTTAAAGCGTAAATTAACGCCCAGTCGAAATACAGTAGTTTTACACAATAAATAGTTCCCATCTATCAGCATCTTTTAAATAATTAACCCAACCATACATATTTTCGTGACAATATTTAACTTTAAAAAAAATCATATAAAGAAGCGCAAAAAATTTTGTATATATACACCTAGGGACTAAAGGAAGATCCCTAAGCAACTTGCAACCCTTTGTTTGGTCAGGCTGTAAACTACCACTACCTTAGTCCCTTGGTATATAAATAATCGCTTGTAGTCTTTATCCATTTGATATAAATGCCTTGGACTACAATAATATGTACGGGGTGTTCATTATAAAAATTCATCTAGTTACTGTCAAGGGTAAGGTAGTGTACGCAGAAATATAGCGCCAGTTTTTTTTAATAATAGCAAGGACCAAGTCACCGGGAATATTCGTAAACAAAGAAACAACGTCCAACGAAACAAGAACGTAATCCTCAGGCAATCGGATAAACTTGATAAAATCAACAAACTGAAATGAATTTTTTACATTATAATGAAAGGTTGTAGTAACATTATTGAGAGTATGGTGTACAAAACTAGCTAACCTATATGTTGTTGATTTGGTGCAACTAACTACAGGTCTAAGGCTTAAATCAGGTTTATGGGTTTTCCTTAGGCCATATATTCTAGGAGTCACGCCATTATAAGTTTTTAATTGCTTGGCCAAAGTTTGGTCTATGAACCCGTCCCTTTCCAGCCCTCTAACCAGATCATTGACTTTAGTCTGAATGCGAGATGTAGGATCATTATTTAATTAACAATAAGTCTGTTGATCATTCAACATATTCATCATCGCATCCAAATATTCAGCTTTATACATTAACACGGTAGAGTTTCCCTTGTCAGAGCGCATGACCAACAGCTCATTATGTTCTTTAAGAAAGGCTCTTGTTGTATAAAGTCCATTACCAGAGCATTACTTTTGTTTACATTAGTGTTAGTTGCGTATGTAGCAAAATTTGTTATGGTGTTAATACATTGAGTGCGGGTTTCATTCATATCAGCTTCACTAGGAAACTGGGCTTGCCACACAGCATTCTAATTCCTTTATCATGTTAAGCAATGGAACCGTGTTATAACATACAGTGACCGAGAAGTTCGGGACCGCACACAAAATCCTTTCCACTTTTAAAGGTAGCTCAATCTCTGTATAGTTATATAAAAATTTATCTTGTTTCTTTAACAAAAAGGATGCACGATCACTACATAAGCTAGACAAGTTCCTTATGTTATTGGAAAATTCTTTAGAATTTTCTATAGGTATGCTTGATATTATGATAGCAGTTTTACTTGGTTAGAAGAGGAAGGCTCAACACTGTCCCTGCTACAAAAGTAGGCTTCTATTCACCAAGCTGTTTTTGTTGTAGAACTTGTATTTCCTTTTTTCTTGTTTCTAAAGTAATTCTCTTTTTTGTAAAATTACTATGCAGTTCACGGTAGTACCACTTAAAAAAATGAAAATAATGTTACATCTTTAAAAATGCAGATTTTTTTAAGCTCGTAATGCTGGCACCTACATCTTAAGTACTAACTAATAAAGGATTACTGAAAAATTCGTGAAAGTAAAAATGCTTTTTTCCTTGCTTATTCGCATTCTAGAAGTGTAATTACAACACAATGTAATAATTATAAGAAGCAAAGTTCCTGTAAGAGTGTGAAGGCCTACACGGCCGGTCAAAATCTAAAGTGTTTTGTGGTGAGCTCCGTGGTATTTATTTCCCTGCCGTCGCACTGCAATGGAGGGACTGGGGTGGGGGTGGTGGTGTGGCGGGGTTTCGGCGCACTTAAAGTTTGTCGTCTTCCAGTCTGCATTTAGAAATGTAACTTCCTCCTTCCTGTTGAAATTGTTGTTGTGTTTAAAGATCTCACTAGTCTCGGATAGAAACGCTCGATTGATATAAGATATCCCTCTCGTTGAAAAGGATGTCGTGACCTTCGCGTACTCTGCGACTTTTGTGTTTGTCCCAGCCTCCAACTCCTCTTGTGTTTGTATACCGAGCCAGAGCTGCATGGAACTCGGTAAATTTCGGATGACGATAGGGGATGTCTGCGGTTTTTGGCCATTCTTAAGCTCTGTTGTTGTACGAGTGGGTTTATAGACAATTTTAACATTGTGCTTTTCAAGTAGAAGTGAACTGGTATGTTGCAAAAGGTATCTGCTAGATGAGATTAAAGAGGAACAGGTCAAGGAGAGGCTAGTATAATTGGGAGAGGGGAACCGGGAACGTGCAAGCATTCTGAGGCATTGCAGCCTTATTATGAATAGCGTTTTGAAATATCCTATAATGAGGGATGTTTTACTTAAAAGCGCTTGGCTGATTGTCCCAGAGTGCTTGCAGTTGATTCACCAGGGTCATTTGGGGATTGTTAATGGTAGAGCAAAAGCTGGAGCCTGAGGTGGTGGTTGGGTCTTTCCACGCAAATTGAAAATTTGGTTCGTAATTGTCCAGTGTGTGTGTAAAATCGGACAAATAATGTGAATCCGTTCATGCAGGATAAGTTCCCGGAACGCGCATGACAGAAGAGAGGTCTAAATTTGTTCAAGTTTGAAAGGTGGTACCTGATCATGACTGACTACTTTTCTAGATTTTTTGAAACATTTCCCCTTTGCAGTTTAACAGGAGCGGTAATAATTAGTCAGTTGAAACCGCTGTTTTAGCGGTATGGTATTCCTGAAATAGTGAGGTCGGATAACGGGCCTCAGTTTCAGAGTTTAAAAAATTTGCGGCAGAATATGACTTCCAGTACATTACGAGCAGTCCCCACTTTCCTCACTCGAATGGTTGCGCGGAGGTAGCTGGTAAAATAGCAAAAAACTTATCGAAGAAAAATAAACATGACTTAGATTTTTCGTTATGGAGCTACAGATCAAAATACTTCTGATTGTGGGTATAGTCCAGCAGAGTTGTTGATATGTCGCAAGTTGAGGACACGATTGCCTGTTTGGCCTGCTCAGTTGATGCCTCATATAAATTTAAATTCTGTTTGTTGGTTTTCTAAAAACGGTATGCGCTCGGCCTCCTTGATACAAAAACATAAAAAAAAACGGTAGGCGTCCTTTCTTTTCTATCTTCTCCAGTGAACTGAATTTCTGGGTTGAAGAATTGAGGTATAAGAGAAAGTTTTGAAGTTCTCCCTCGCCATGGCTCCGAATAAAGAAGGTGTCGTCCACGTATCGGAACCAACTTTGGCCTCTTATTTGCCGTTGCCAAAGCCTTGTCCTCGAAAATTTCCATAAAATAGTTGACTAATACTGGATTAAGGGCCCTGCCCATATCTACGCCATCAGTTTGTTTGTAGAAATATTCCTTCCATTGAAAATATGTAGTTGTTAGGCAGTGTTGGAACAACTTGGCAATATCTTGTGAAAATTCCTAGTTAACATATTTCAGGGCTTCTTTAATGGGTACTATCGTGAAGACTGCAACAACATCGAAGCTAATGAGAATTTCTTCTAGAGAAAAGGTCAAAAAATACAGTTTTTCGACGAAATGAGTAGAGTCTTCTATAAAGCTGTCAGTATTTCCTATTTTCCTATTTTTGTAAATGGAGTCATAAAGACTCTGCCAGAGCCAAATGATGTGTGGCTTGGCAATTGATTTATGGCCAATTTGTGAGCCGGTTGAACCAGAAATTAAGCATCTGGAAAGAGCCTTTGGTTCGAATAGATACAGCAAGCGGGAGGAGATTCAGAAAAGCGCGGATGGACTAGTCTACCATACACACACAAAGTAATGGACAAGATCGGCAGGCTACTGGAAAAGCACACTGTTAAAACTGTCTTTAAACCCACTCGTAGAATACAGCAGACGTTGAGATCGTCCAGAGACTGCAGAGATCCCCTATCCGCATCCGGTGTTTACCGAGTTCCATGCAGATGCTAGCGCGTTATACATTGGCACCACAAACGCAGTGTCAACACGAGGATTGCAGAACACAAAAGGAGTTGCAGGCTGGGGCAAACACAAAATTCAGCAGAGAACGCTCTCTACGGATGTCACGACATTCTTTTCAACGAGTTGGGTATCTTATATCAATCGCAGGGTTTCTATTCGAGACTAATGAGAGAGGCGATTGAAATCTTTAAACACGTCAACAATTTTAATAGGAAGGAAGAAAATTACGTTTCTAAATGCAGACTGGAATCGTGTTCTACGGCAAGTGCGCCGAAACCTCGGGCCACCACTACCCTCACCCCAGTCCCTCCACTGCAGCGCGACGCCGGGGGAATAAATACCGCGAAGCTCACCACAATCGAATCAGTCAACATCGAGAAGCACGGAAGATCAATTCGCCTATTGCCTCATGATAATGTCTGCCTTTGATGATGTCGGCCGCAGCTGTAGACGAAACGTCAGGAAGAAAATCCATCGGACCACTGCTTCGAAGTCCGGAAAATACTTTACACTGTAAACAAAGATCCATTTTCAAAAAAAAAAAGATAAAGTAAATTAATTAAAACACAAGGTGAGACATATACTTCTGGCAGTTGACAACTACTAGAGAATATATGACACACCTTCCTCTTCCTCCGGAATCCAAATCCAAGAAAACACACTCACCTATTTTGAATACCCAAGATAGTATATAGTATAACCTTCCGAATTTCCCAATGCGCATTACTTCCTCGGTTCATCGGCTGTAAAAATTGAATAATTGTTCTGGTTTTCTGCACAATTTATTTTAAAATCCCTTACGGAAGGTTACATGGGAAAATGACTGAGAATGGCCTCGAAGCCTGGCACCCTATCTACTTACAACCATTTATTGAAGTTTATAGTTAGGTAGGTACATTTGAACCGTTAATTTTGGAAATTAAGATGTTCCTTTCCTGAAATATTTCTTAAGAAGACATTTTAACATTTTTGGTCGAAAACGTTGCATTTCTTGTTACACCTTTACCTGACACCTTACATGCATTTTTCTAAATTATGAATATAAGACTGTGAGGGCTTTCACGGCCAGTCAAAATAGAATCTAAAGTGTTTTCCGGGCTTTAAGTCGTGGTCCAATGGAATTTCTTCCTGACGTTATTGTCTACAGCTGCGGCAGACATTATCAAAGGCAATGAGGCAATGGGGGAAGTGATAATCCGTGCTTCCCGACGTTGACTGACTCAACTGAGATGAGCTCCGTGGTAATTATTCACCCGCCGTCGTGCTGCAGTGGAAGGACTGGAGAGGGGTAGTGGTGGCGCGGGGTTGCTGTGCACTTGGAGTATGTCGCAGAACTCGCTTCCTGCTGTTCACCAGCTTTTGGAATACATTTTCTATAAAAATTTAACATTTCGATAAATCTCCTTAGGTCATCTGTATATTTCTCTGTATATAGACCTGTAGAGTCCATACTCATTCAATTTTTGAAAAATAATATGATTTTTGTGTTTAGAGGCTACCAAAGTACCTCAATAAACCTCTGAAATGTTTGAGCTGCATTGCGAAGACCGAATTGCATTCTGGTAAACTCAAAGAAACCAAAAGATGTTATAATAGCTGTTTTAGGAATGGAAGTTGGGTCTACATTGTGGATAACATGCTCTTGCCTTCAAGATTTTGAGAGAAGTCCTGTAAGTTTGGGACAGGATATTTGTTTTCAATGATCTCAGCGTATAGACGACGATGGTTTAATACCGCTCTCCAAACACCAGACTTCTTTTTGAACAAATGCAAAGGGTTAATCCATGGGTTATCATAGGGCTGACACACACCTTGCTCTAGAATAAAATTAATTTCTTGATTGGCAATTTTAAGTTTATCGAGATGACGGGCTTTAGAAGAAACTAGTTGACCTTTAGTGACAATGATGTGTGTTTTGTTGTGTTTAATGTTGATTGATATGTGAGAAAACTGTGTTATTGAAGGAAATTCTTTCAACAAATGGTTTTGTTTTAACAAATTCTTCTAACTAATATTTGCACTGTTTTGTAAGAGTACACAGAGTTATTTGGTTTTGAATTAGGGTTTCCTTTTATTTCCAAACTTGTAGTTGAATCTCTAAGTTTATGTTTGCACAAACCAATTATGAGATTCAAATGGTCTAAAAATTCAGAAGCTATAATAGCATGATCAGTTTAAGCTACTGCAAATGTACAGTCTTTTCAGTCCCAGACTAACTGTAAAGGTTTTTGATCCAAAAGTTGAAATGGGAGTATTATTAGCAGTAGCGTAGGGAGTAAATTTGTTGAACTTGCAATGTTTATCTCTGGCTGTCCTTGGATTTAAAGAGATGTCTGAACCAGGGTCAATTAAAAAAGTTATACCTGATGTTGGATCCTTGATGGAGAGTCGGTGGATCAAAGGAGGTACATTTTCTTGGTGACCTGTAACCTGCACACTAATAGTCGCCGGCAGTAGAGGGGGTTTGCGTTTCCCATGACAGCATTCATCTAACATAGTGTGCACTTGTGAGCATTTTTTCCATATTTCTGATGGTACTAGCAAATGTCGTGGCCCTCTACTAGGTCTCTTGGAATGGTTGCGCCTTCCTTGGAAATTGAATCTACTACGGCTTCAAGAACGGCTTCGTGTTTGCACTTTTAGTTCTTCTACTTGTTGGGTCAACTTTTGACTGACATCCATGAGACTGCTATTTGGTTTCTGTATGGAATATGTTCTAGGCTATCCAATTTCCACTATTTTATCAGCCATTTTTGCCAGGTTCTCCAATATGTCGTTACCGGCAGGCAGGGCAGATTTTACTTGAGTTGGCAAATGCTTCATCCATAGAGTGCGTAACAACTCCTGGGAAACTGAAGTTCCACCCAACCGAGAGATCTTATTGAGTAACTGTGAGGGCTTTGTGTCTCCTAAGTCTACCTCTGAGAGGAGCTTTCTTAGCTTTTTTTCCTCAGAGTGGGAATAAGTTGAGACCTGGCGATCCTTAATACCGTGGTACTTGTTTGTTAGAGGAAGAGAGACCATAAAATCAGTTAGTTGATTCAGAACTTCTGTGTCGATGGCACTTATCACATAATTGTATTTGGTATGGTCAGAAGTAATATTAGATAAACGAGAATTGGGCTTCTAACTGCACAAACCACAATTTTGGATCCGCTCGCCAAAATGGTTAGATGGAGACTTGTTCAGTGTGCTTTTGGTTAACTGGATTTTCTTCTAGTATAATTGCAGTATTACGACCCTCAATTTGCTAATTTGGGTAAGGTTGCACCGAAAAGGCAGTTTTCCTGTGTTCATCAATTGGACTGAACAGGTATTGCAGCAGGGTTTGATGGCCAGGATGTGGGGCTGTTGTTCACTCTTGTTGGACTGTCGGGGTCACCACATATGGCCACTCGATTCTGGCTTGATCAACTTATTTAAACAAATGTTTATTTCTAATAAAATACATACAAAGCTTGGTGGTGAGTACGTAAGCTGTGTGCGTATCACACACGCATAATACTCCTCTATATAGGGATCTGTAATTTGCAATTCAAATGTGTAACTTACTCATTCCGATGTGTGTCAAGTCAGCTGTTGCTTGTCAGATATTTATATCGTGGCTGAAAGTAATCTCAATGTCGCCACAACGGGTTGAAGACTAGGAAGAAAATAGTCCATTGACAGCTGTCACCAAATTACTAAATTTGGTGTTTGCACCAAATGCATACATGAAAACATACTTGCCTGCTTCACCCTGTAAAATAGAGTTGCCGGGCAACAAAAAGTTTTTCCATGAATTAAACTCGAGACTGAGAACGAACTTATAAAGTAAAGAAAAGTTTTTCAAAATCGGCTTTATAGTTTGAGGATAATCTCAACTTAAAATCGAAGTGAAAATATTAATATCCTTTAATTTTGCGTTGCAGCGTTCCTCTTCTTTCGAATATACCGGGTGTACAAAATGTATGTAACGGCCCAGCGTTTCCACAATTTTTAATTTTAAAAATTTGAAATTTAAAGTTGATAAATAACTCGTATGCTTCAGATCCCGTTTCAAGCATTTATTCATGACTTCCGTTTTAAGCGGAAGTACCGCCATATATTATTTTTTTAATGGAGCACCCTGTATATTTGTTCATTTTCGGATTCCCCGTCGAATTCTAAGTTCTCAACATGTAACATAATGTATGCTTAGCTCTTTCCGTTTTCGACAAAATTGCGCCCGAACTTTCCATATCATTAATAATAAATGTGGATTTTTATGGAAACAAACAACAATGTCTTCAAAATATCAATTGTCAATTTTTGCCATGAAAGACTTTTTTTAATGTCTATTGATGGAAAGACTAAATAATGGTCTATAAAATCAGGGCTGATCAATGTTCATTTGTTTCCATAAAAATCCACATTTATTATTGATGATACGGAAATTTCGGGCGAGATTTCCTCGAAAACGGGTAGAAGCTAATCATATTGTGTGTTGCATATTAATAGCTGGTAAAATAAAATATTGCAGTACTTCCGGTTAAGCCGGAAGTAGTGCCTAAGTGCTTGAAACGAAATACGAAGCACATTTACGACGTGTAAATATCAAATTTTTAAAATAAAAATTGTGAAAGCGCTTGGCTGTTACGTACATCTTGTGTCACCCGGTATAGCAAATTAATTAATTCCAGAGATAATGAGTTTGGCAAGTAGAATGGTTGAGGTAAATGTCTTTGTTGTACCTGATAAAGTAACAAAACCAAGGTAAATGTTAATTGCTTTGATTGCAATATTGGCGACGAATTTTTTAGTAATAGATAATCGTGCAACTGATTGAAAGAGAAGGCTAAGCGCATTGGGCATTCAGAGGAGGAGGGTTTCCTCTTTTGAGATTTCGGAAGAACAGGTCGAAGTTGACATATACATATTCTCTACTACACCATACTCCTCTAATTGCACGCGTATTGTGGTACAAATTGTCCGAATGCAGCAAAAATCATAAAGATTTATTCCGAATGATTAATCCAAAAACGGAATGCAAAATGCGACGAGAAATATGTAGCTACAGATGAAATCCAGTCGTAAAAGGAATTTATAGTCACTGAGCAATAATTCTGAATGCCCCGTGATAAAATAGGAAACGCCACGGTAATTCCGTCGGATTAATTTAATTTTTGCGGTTTTTGATAAAACCTTTATGGCTGTTTTTGCCGTTATGTGTGCGATTAACTTAATTTCCGCAATTCCCTCTGGCCATTTTAACCGGCCCCTAATGGGAAAGGCTCTCTTTTTTTCAAAAAACTCCCGTTGCAAATTAAACAGAAAAGACGAAAGAATTTTTCGATTTGCTAAATGACATTTTTATTCACCTGCGCCTCGATAAACTACAAAAAGAAACTCAATAACATAAATCGCGAATGCGAAAGAGAAATCCTGAGGGTGCTATTGCCCCTTGAGCCTTATCCGTCTCGTCCCTGGGTTATTCTTTCAATTAAATACTTTTTAGCAGAGGACCCCATTGTTTCATTGTTTGTGATTAAAAAGTTCGCGATAAGATACCAGGAAAGCAGTTAATTATTTGTTTGAGAACTTTTCGAATTGTTTTAGCTCTTATAGCTTGATGTCCCCTAAATTAACTTCGGCTAAAAGTCATCGACGCCCCAGAATTCGTTCTACAAATAGAAAGAAATCAATTCTTATTAATTATTGTTTTTTTGACAAAGACAGTTGTAATTGAAAAACGATTTTCTATTAGGCAATCAAGCTAATACTACTGTAACAAAGTTTTTTTATTTCAAATTTAAAATTTATTATTATTAAGAAAATCATTTGTTTGCCTTAGTTTTTAACTCTATTAAATTTGAGTGAGTTGAAAGAGTTAATTTTTAACTCTGATAGCAAAAATGTCCTTTAGAAAAATATTATCCTGTTTTGCTTAAAAGGTGATTAGTGCAAGCATACTACTCTCTTCGTATTGACACGTACTTCCACAAACATTTTGCACCATTCCATGAATCGTTTTGCTATTTTGTATATACAGGCAATTTTTCTTTTCTTATTAATTCAAGCCATATTTCCCCAAGTTCACCACTACCTTTTTCTAAAACAACGTTTGTCATAAGCTGAACAGCACGGAAATACACTTTATATCATTTTATCTCCTGTCTTAGGACAAATAATTTATTAGCCGCCTAGATATGATACCCTCGGCTCCTCTATCTTTTATAAATGAAAACACAATATAGATTCCTCCCTTCCAGTAATCGGGATCCATTTACTATATCCCCGAAAAAAAAAAGTGAAAAAGCACCGGCTGACTCCCTCGAAGGACAATATATCAACGTAGCAATTTAACAAGACATCATTTCGATTTCTTGATTTTTATCCGGAGCCATAAAAACCGTTGACAAAAGTAATTTTTACGAGATTATGGCGGCGACTTCATAAAAAAAAACAACGGCCTCAAAATAAAGTTACCAAACGGGAGATTGGAACGGACAATTTCATTTTCGCAAAGAGTAGGAGTGAACGGGCCTCAGGTCTTGATCGATAATCGGAACGGAAATAATAAACGAAAACGAGATGAATGGAAGTGGCAAATATGGTCGTTTTATTGTTGTTTGTCTGGATTGGTTATGAGACCAATCGCTAATTGAATACGTTAACACTAAATAAACATTTCCTTTTTGGTGGTCACTTTGTAACCTCAGAAATATGGACATACTCGTTTCTTTGAATGTAAGAACCAAAGGAAGCAAGAAACTTTAGACTGTATGATAAGCTAGACAAAGGAACTTTTATCGTACACGCTGAATCTAAAAAAATTTCTAAAAATAATACATAATGAATTTAAAACTCTAATTAAAACCCCACAATTTAAAGGAAGGACTCTTTTTTTTTTGCAAGAATATGTAGGTAGGTTTTCACATTTAAAAATTGCTAGGGAGCTGCTTGATTTGCATCTTGCAGATGGTAAATTTATCAAAAATAAAGACGCTCAATCAAAAGTATAGCAGTAGAATTTATCGCCGTAAACCAATTCCTAATTTATTCCATTCAATTTTATCACATGCAAGGGTATTGTTAGAGAGGCAGATATGGATCTGACTGAGGATGAACTTAAAACATATTAGAAAGGCTGAATATGTATCAACCGGAATATGTATATTTACATTCGAAGGAACAACAATCCCAAGGGAAGTGAAATACTGCGGTATGGGAATGAAAGTGTTAACGTAAGTCCTTCAGTTACTCAGTGCTTTTCATGCTTACTCTATGGTGACACTAAAAAAAAATTGCAATGGCAAGGAAAGGTGTTTTAATTTTGCACAAGAAAGGCATGCAGGGCAGGACAGTAAGGTAGAAGTAAATTTCACATATTATACTAAGTGTCGTTTTTGCAAGAGTGAACATTATGTTAACTAATAAAAAATGTCGAGAGTACCAAAGGCAGGTCAATAACTGTTCAAAAACTGATGGCATTCGTAAACCTTACACTTACACGATGCGAATGATATGTGCAAGAAAACATATGAAACACGGGATGAGTTTCATATCCTCATAATCCTAGTGAATTTCCCGATCGCAAAAAAGAATATTCAAAAACAATGCAACAGAAGATATTGTTGCGAACTCAGGGTTCAAAAATTCCAGTGCAACGACTTAACACGAAAACACCATTTATTTATTCCACAAATACACTCGACTACTAAATAACTCACTACTTAACACTTTATAGCCTTCTATTATCGCTTCGTAACTTTAGCTTACTTACAGCTTGACCAAAATACGACTGTCCCCTTCTGCGCGATCTATGCGCATTTATATACAATCCTAAAATAACAGAAAAACCTAGAAAGTTCTTTATAAGAATTCTTGAATAATCTCACATAAAAAAAATGTTGTAAACAACTGCCTTCTAGATTAAGCCAGCCGAGTAATAAATCACTCGTGTCAGCCATGACGCAGCGCGGATAGGTCGCGAAGCTCCACCAACCAACACGCTCCCATGCGTTGCCCCGCCTCCCATGCGGCGTTGCTGCGAATCGTAACAATATTATAACAACACAAAGAAAAATAATAGCTATTTATGTAACTTACGAAAAGTCCGATTTTGCGTAACGAATGAATGTTTACGGGACGAGCGCAGCGAGTTCCCGCAATTTGAATTAGATACACAAAAAACGCTTTTCGTCAGGTGTTTCATACAAGATTTTTTCTAATTTTGACCACGAATACCTACTTAGAGAGAGAGTTATTATTATTAAACTTCAATATTTACTTTTAAACCACTTTGTATCTACTTAATACCGTAAAACTATAGCAACGGTGTGCCACAACCGACACCTGCAACTGGTGATGAAACGAACTTTTCATCACCAGTTACGAAAGATTTTACTTTTCGTAACTAGTTACGAAAAGTAGGAAGTTACGTCACTGTCATCAGTATTGAAAAGTGCCACTTTATATGTCAAAATTAGAAAGAATTTTTCAATGTAAATAGAAAAAAATATATACCAGCAGGCTGCTATATTATCAAAACAACAAAAAGAAGGATTATAAAAAAGACATCATAGGTACCTACAAATTTATATAAGACACGTGAGCTCTCTGATGCCCCATACCAATATGAAGGACAAAATCCTAGACAGAGTGTCGCACATCACAAATCGCACCGTTTCTATTCGAGACTAACGAGAGAGGCCATTGAGATCTTTAAACACGACAACAATTTGAACAGAAAGGAGAAAATTACGTTTCTAAATGCAGACTGCTGCGCCACCATTACCCCCACCCCAGTCCCTCCAGTGCAGCGCGACGGCAGGGGAATAAATATCACGAAGCTCACCACAGTCGAATCAGTTAACGTCAGGAAGCACGGGAGATCACTTGCTTCATCGCCTTTGATAAGGTCTGCCGAAGCTGTAGACGAAACGTCAGGAAGAAATTCCATTGGACTAAGGCTTCAAAGCCCGGAAAACACGTTACATTGTATACCAATGCTTGAGTACCCAATCCTTGAGTCCCAACTGTAATGGCTCCGGATGCACCTCCCGTAGGACCACTCCTCAAAGAAGCCTATGCATTAAACGCTACTTGTAGATTTATATAAGAAATTAAAGTTCTGACTTCAAAGACCAGACCAGTGTTTTGACATCTTTTACATCAACTTTATCACACTGTTCGTTTATAAATTTACACTCTAGCAAAGACAAAGTTCCATTTTCTTTATGGAAAGAAGAAAGAAATCTACAAAGTATGTCAAACAATTCCGGTTGAACCGTAAATCCTTTCAATATGATATCATTCAGTGACAAGCCAGAAGATGTTTTTGCCGATGCGTCAAATACGACTCTAAGTTTTGTCGACACATCTTCCCTTAGAACACATTGGTGAGGTAAATAAACCCTGTGTAACATTTTTAGACATTTTGTTGTCAACATATTTTTGCACGACCTAACCTTATATATTTTGCTATACATTCTTTGTACTGAAAAAAAAACAAATTCTTATTCTTTTTTAATCTTTTTTTCCAAATATTGAGACCGTTTCAGTGCATTATCTAATGAAACTCCTACCTTATTATAATCATCTTTGCTTCTCATTGGCAAATCAACTTGAAAAACTACCATTACTCATTCGACAACAAAAACACTTTTTCACATAATTTATCATCTTTCTTAATTGATTGTTCCTCATTTCTCATTTCTACTTCACCAACAATTCCTTCATTGATATCATTTTCAATTATTTTTTCTGGTTTTTCTTTTATCAGCACTGACTGGGTCAGATCTCCTGCAATGTGTCAGTCAGTTTATTTGTTTTAATGTCTATGTCTGCTTGTAAACTATCTGCAGAAAACTCTGAAATATTAATTAAAATATCTTCTTTCTGTTGCAGTTCACTTCCATTGTTGTCAAGATTCTCTGTCAAATTCTCACAATAAAGCTCATCTGCCACATCATCTTTTAATTCAATAATTATTTTCTAAAAAACGTTTTTGCTATCAGATTTAAAAATTAACTCTTTCAACTCAAGGACTGAATAGTTACACCAACATGAGGTACTAAATCTCTCAGACTTAGAGTTAACATTTCCAGCACATACAGATTCATAATTTACAAGTTCCTCATTAATATACTATGTAGGAGTTTGTGGGGAAATGTTACTATCTTTTGATATTTTTCCTGCATCTAACAAACAAAAATATCTAGGATCAGTCTTAGGTGAATCCGCATTATTTGCACTCAGCAAAGGATTGTCTGGAACATCGTTTACATGTGTCACCAAATATTTTGCATTATGTGCATATTTGCACTCACCTGTACCATTTTTATCAAAATCCCTCAAATAATTTTCTTTCAAATTGACATCATAATTAACTTCCTTGGATATGTCTGAAATTATTTATTTCTTGGTACCATCGAGTTCCATAGTATCCTTAATAATATCTCGTTTATGTTCACCGAACTTTAAAGTTTCAGCTCTACCAGAAACCTCTGGATATTTGTTTTGACTACTGGTATCTACTGCTGAATTATTGTAATCAAAATTATGTTTTACTTTATTGTCTTCTGCATCCAGGGCAAGTCCATAGGCTTGCATGTCTCACTGTCTTGCCCTCCATTGCTTCCACTATTAACATATTCATTTAAACTGGGGAAAACATTATTGATGCTGTGTTTAATCACGGGCGGCGGTTGAAAGGAAATCCGTAGCTGAGGAGTTTCAGGAACATTCTTTGAGTGCTGATCAGTGAGTTCTGAGTACTCAGAGTCATTTAGAACTTGATCCAAATCCACAGTCTAAATGAATATGTCAATAGTGAAATTAATAGCGGAAGCAACGGCGGGCAAGACAGTGAGACATGCAAACCTATGGACTTGCCCCTGGATGCAGAAGACAATAAAGTAAAACATAATTTTGATTACAATAATTCAGCAATGATACCGGAAGTCAAAACAAATATACAGAGGTTTCTGGTAGAGCTGAAACTTTAAAGTTCTGTGAAGATAAACAAGACATTATTGAAGAGAGTATGGAACTCGATGGTACTAAGAAATATATTTCAAACTTATGCAGGGAGAAACTTTATAATTTTTTCCTAAAAAATTGAAACACAATTGTTTTTCTTGAACTTTCGTTCTTTTTTCTGTCAAAGATAACCCAGAAAATTTAAAACATATTGAAATATTGTGGTTTTGCCTTTCAAAATAAGCACAAACCTCTTTTGAAGAAAAACCAATAACACATCCCATTCTTTGACAGGCACTCCTAACGCGGTCAAAGAAATAATGTATTGTCTAATATGCATTAGAGAGTACCTTAATTGGTACCCAACAATTTTTTTAAATTAGCGTTAATAACACCGACTTTATGGTCAAACCGCCTTTTGAGCAATTTAAGCGCGTTTATATAGTTATCATTTGTAAGGGGAAGATCATTTATTAAACTCAAATATTCACCAGACAAAGCACCTTTTAAATATAGAAACTTTTGAACATCGTCAACTCATATTGTTCACGCCTTCTTCTTCCTTACTCCATGTCCTTCTGCTAGAAAGTAAGATAGGGGATCGAAAAATTAAATGAAAGCGTATGAATGAAGTCATTAATAAGCATTTAATGATCGTATTATTACATTAATTATGATATTTATCTGATATTTATTATTAATCAGTTTTTTGAGGAAATGTACTCAAAATACTAAATTTTATATTAAATTGAGAATTTTATTCAATTGTATTGTTAAAACAGGTATAATGTTCAACAATAGAAAAATATATCGGTGTTTTTCATTTGTTACAGGTTGGTAAATCACGGTCTAAGCGATGGAGAAAGAACGTCTGTCATACTGGCTTCCAATTTCCTAACCACGGCCCAATTTCACGAAACATCATCGGAAGTAGTGTAGTTTCCATCCGTCATTGAAAATCCCATTGTAAGTTTGAACACGAATGAAGACAAGCGCGTAAAAAAGCTGGCGCCGCGTCTGCATACTGAAAAATTGTACTGCTCTGACGTCTGTAAAATACTTGGGTGCCACTATGCTATAATTAGAAATCTTCAATTGAGTAATTGAGTCTACTGGTTCAAAGTCCACTTTAAATAATATTTCGGGAAAGCAGGAAAACTGTTTACTCATTTCTGTCAAAAACTGCAAATTTGGTTTTGACCAAATTTGTAACATTTTTATTAACAATCTGCACAGTTAGTTTAACTAATTTATTTTTAAAATAACTCAAAAATGTGTAAATAAAAATGCGTTTATAACATTTTTGACCAAAAGTGGATTAAAGGGGTTTTGATTATAGTAGGCTCATTTGTTCAATAAAAAACTAACTTTTTTTACAGTAATCTGAAATATAAAAATTATGGATGAGCATTATGCGGTATTAGGGCTTCGAATGTTAGGTAAATCAAAAACACATAACTTATGTGTGCCATATTTATGTGTGCACCAATGGATTTTACACCCCAGTACGAGGTGTCCACTAGAAAACCTCATCTAGCCACCTATGAAATGTATTTGTTATTTTGAAGCACGTCGTGAATTACTTCGTTCTTTTTTTGTCCGTCAAACTTCAAAATTTGGGCACGATCACACTTTGCGAACGTTTTACTGGTTGCATACTCTTACGGTCTCCGACAGTGTTTCCATCCTTTTTTTCTCAAAAGGAATCTAATGACGGGAATACTGAAATAAATTTAACATAATAATGAATGGAAATTGACATTACATTGACGTTAATGACATTATATACGTTTTGCGTCCTTTAATCAGGTCGATAGAAGTGAAAATAGCGGGTGTAGGACAGAAATAACTACTTCACTATTGTCAACTAGGATATAATCCAGATTATTGACAAATAATTAAGTCGGCCTTAATTTGTTTGATTTTTTAATTATTTAAAGATTTTTAAGATTCTAAAAGTTTCTAAAGATTCTAGGCTTTAAAATTTACTTGAAGTATTTCCGACCTACCGTTTTCCATAGAGAACTTCTTGTTATGCCAGATTATGTATGAATGTCTCACTGCCGGAATGTGATATGGTCGGGATTGGTTTTAGTAATTACAATGTGACCTCGTGGACCCGTCAAGTTGTTGCGATTCTCGAGATCACCCCCAAGAGCTCGTCAGGGCTAAGGTGGAATGAAGTACCAATGTCCCACACTCGAGATGAGGGATAGCGCTCAAGCTCAAGGCGCGCGCTCAAGGTTACGCATGTTGCCGACGTTCAAGGTCAGTGACTAGCGTGGACCTGTCGTTGCGATTCTCGAGGTCACCCCGAAGCGCTCGTCATGGCTAAGGTGGAAGAAATTCCTTGGATTGTCCTGGAATCCGCTTTGCTTATCTACTAGGACTGTAGCTAAAAAATTATGTTGATAATGATCAACATAATTGCATGAACGTCAGATTTTAAGCTTGAAAATACCGCATTGAAGAAAGCAAAAAGTGGCTATTACAAAATGTTAAATCTTTTTAATTATCTCTTTAAATTAAAACTAGAAAAAATAAAAACTTCTTTCGAAATTTCTGTTTTTTGTTAATATTTCCAAAACCAGTCAAAGTTTTCAAAATTTGAAAACGTCTCTTTTATAGACTCATCATCTCTCAACTTTGCTCTGATTTAACCTTCTCCATATCTCTTCAAATAACCAAAATCCCCAATAAACTCCAAAAACGGTCACTTTAAATATAAAGTTTTACTGTTAGAAAAATTCATACAATGTAGGAAATTATTTACAGGGTCACAATGCAGTTTAATTAAGCAACTACCTACATATCTAAGAACGTTTTATAAATAAAGTACATATTATCCATCCAATTATTTTTGTCATCTAGTTACCTTTGAAACCTTAATTTTTTTATGCCCATCTCCTGTTAGCGCATGTTAAGAAGATACGATATAAATGTCAAAGTCAAATTTCCAACGTCGACTTGACGACAATAATAAGTGAATGGCTTATACGTACTACATCAACTACATTTCACGGTCATAAATTGGTTCTTCTTGTCGTCCATTTTTTTTATGGGCTATTGGTTTTGTTAATAGCAAATAGAGTAATGTAGAAACGTCTCGGAATCTTAAAGTTTCAAGTTTAAAGTAATTATTTAATAGAATGGGAATTAACGGAACGACAGAAAAAAGTAAAATAGCACACCAATAAACTGAAAGGTTATTGAAATAATTTTAATTTGAAATTAAAACAACACCAACACAAGCTGAAACTGCTAAATCGCCAAAATGTGCAACTGAAATTCTAGTTTTTAATGTTTCTTTTGGATGCTTACGATTTAACTATTTTACAAATTTTACGATGATCAGAAAAAAGTTTTATACTAACACCAAAGTGTTTTTACATTTTACGTTACGAACATTATGAAGACGTTGATTGCCTGAGAAATTCCTCATGCCAACGTTGATTGGCTTAACGTCGCCAAACATGTAGATTCACTTCCCTAGAGGACCCATGCGCACTAGTTAGCAAAGTATCTAATCTTCGGGATATAACGTTCATAATTTAGGCCTTCACTACTTTTATATTCATTTGTTTTCTATTTGTTATAATCCAAAGAAAGAAGTACCTTATGTTTGCAAACACAATAGAAATAAAAAACCTAAAGTAAAAACTACGGTAAGCATCGAAAGTAAATAATATGGAGCAATTGGGAAATTATAGAAAAAAATATGACCAACAGAGGCAGACAGGGGAGTATTAATCTAAAATATTTATTCTAAGTTTAGGTATATATAACGTCAGAAGTAATCAAAATAGGAATCAGATTTGAGTATTAAAAGAACAATATTAATACAAAATTTAATATGAAAAATAAAAACCGACTGAAGCCATTGATAAGATTGCGATTATTTTATATAAACACAACAAATTGCCACAAGAAAGTATAAAAGACTCTTGGATTTACTCTACTACAAAGCGAGAACACTCCGCACATTTGGCTCTTTTCAAAAATAAATTATTTTAATCGTTAATTCTCTTTTTCTTTCAAATTCTTGGAAAAGAAAAGAATAGTAAGAATGTAATTAAAAATTTGTAATTAGAAAAAAGTTAAGAAAAGTGTAAATTATTTTCAATTTTTGGCCAAAGTTGTCTCAAATTTATGAAATTTCTCTAAAAAAAAACTTTTCTAAAAACATAGTTTTCGGCCAAAATTAATAGTAGGGGTAAAAGGACGTTTAAAAAACTGTACCCCAGGCCCCAGGCAAATAAAAATAGCAAATGTGGAAAAATGTATGTTACAATTTTGGCTAAACTTGCTTAGGAGTCACATTTTTTTTGATATGCCAATTTTGATGTTTTTGAAGAATTTTAGCTTTACACAAAACCAGTCAGAACGGATTCATATCTTCTAGTTTGTTTCTAATTACACTTTTATTATTACACCTCATACTTTGGTACCTTAATTATACACAACAATTATTCAACTAAACATAACGTTATTATGACGTCACTATGAGTCGTCATTATCAGATTGAAAATTCGACGTCGTTTATTTGTCATTTTTTCATCAGGTGACATAGAATTACGAATGATCACCAAAAGTTGACGTTATAATGACGTCACGTTCCCGTCTGGGAGAAACGTTCCCGTTTCTTTATAAATTTCCTGGAGTCCACCAACTTCATTGTCGATGACTAACGTAATTCCATACTCCAAGAAAATTTTTATCTACAGCCAAGTTGCTAATCCTAGCTAGGGTATGGCAACGTGTTTGCAGAAGTTAGGCTTAGTCTTTTGTTGTGGAGAGCATCATGTAAGGGTTCTAAGCTGGTATTTCAGTTACTTGTTTTTGGCTTTTTTGGCTTCTTATACTGTTGCAGTGCGGAGGCAAAACTCCTGGAGACTCTAAATTCTAGAAAACTTGTTACAGTTTGGCCAAAGGTGCACTTTTCAGCGTCCGCTTATGTAGATTCTGTAAAAGCTGATTTAAAAACTTTTAACTGGCAAAAACAGCAAAATCATACTGTTACTTTCTTTGTTTCTTTTACAACATTTGTTAATACGTCGTAGAGACACAAGCAGGTCGTGGATGCCATTTTGATAGTTAGTGCATGTCCAGTTAGGCCAAAAAAAACGCGACAGGCACGATTCCTTGTTTGCAACCAACTACTAATGTTAATTAAATGGTGAAGTCAGGTTCGAAGTAGTCGGGCAAGAATCCAATATACCTTAAGAGCTCCAATTATTCACCAATTTGAATAAACGGTGCCCGAGAGTGATAATTAATTTTTGAAGCAGCCGACTCGCTCCAAAGCAGGAAATCAATTCGTTAAAGGCGAAGATGTCGCGGCCGTGTTTAGGCCATTTACCTAAAACGACGAATCGAGAAGAATAATGGAAAAAATAATTTGATTGGAATTTTCCAAGGAAAAATGTTGCTCTCGTCTCGTGGGCGTCGCTATGGGAATTTTCCATTTGACGTAATGCTGTAAATTTATGATTATTCTTGACAAAATTTATCTTTTGTAAATTTACTCATTACTTTCCTCTCCATTTGCTTGTTTATAAAATGCAATAATGTAGACATAACTTTAACCTGCATTACCAAAATTTAAACTCATATAATGGAAGCCAAATAACTATTTCAATTTAAATACGCACAAATAATTGAGGCTTTCAGGAATTTTGGCCAAAAGTATTGAAATTGTTATGGATCACTCAATTGAATAATTCCAATAGAATGTGTGGAGTTGTTTGTTTTACAACCTAAAATTGATATTATTGGAAGCAGTCGTTAATAATGATTTTAGTTTTTTTATGAGTTTCCTACGAGGTTTTTTTATGAACACCCTTTATATAAAACAGTTCTGTTCAAACTGGAATAGTTTATTTTTCTTATTTTTTTTCTTTAATTTTCTTTTATGCATACTAAACTACTGCAAAGTTAGTGACTTTTCAAAAAGTGGTTTTTGAGAAAAAAATCGAAAATGACACGCCACTGATCTTCCAAAAAATTAAAGTTATATTTGGATTGTGCGTTTGATTAAAAAAGAAAAGTTCTCTTATTATTGTGTTTATCGCGTTATAAATGCCAAGCTTTGCAGCCCTTTGAGTTTCTTTCTGAAGTTTTCTCTACAGCTGCGGCAGACATTATCAAAAGCGATGAGGGCGTTTCGAAGGCAAATGGGCGAAGTGATTTCCCGCGCTTCCCGACTTTGACTGATTCGACTGTGGTACGCTCCGTGGTATTTATTCCCCCGCCGTCGCTCTGCAGTGGAGGGACTGGGGTGGGAGTAGTGGTGGCCAGGAGTTTCGGCGCACTTGAACGCGAAGTAGGTATGTCGTAGAACTCGCGTCCAGTCTGCATTTAGAAATGTAATTTCCTCCTTCCCGTTGACATTTGTGTCGTGTTTAAAGATCTCGCATAGAAACGCTGTGATTGATATAAAATATTCACCTGGTTGAAAAGGATGTCGTGACCTTCAAAGAGAGACTACTCTGCTATTCCTTAGCTAGAAAATCCCTTTCCAATCAGTAAGGATTTTGTCCTTCATAATGGTATGTGGCACCAAAGAGCTCACTTGTCTTATATAATTGTATAGGTACTTATGATGTTGACATTGAGGGTTGGGGATGTTCTTCCATATGTACGAGAGAGCGTGCTTTGCTATTGCTGACTTCTGTATTTGTCCCAACCTGCAACTCCTCTTGTGTTCCATAATCCTCGTGTTGACACTGCGTTTTGTGGAGGTAATGCATACCGATCCACAGCTGTATGGAACTCAGTAAACTCTGAGTGCCGATAGGCGTCTCTGCAGTGTTTAACCTATCTTAAGCTCTGTTGTATTGTACAAGTGGGTGTAAAGACAGTTTTAACATTGGCACTCTACATTCCTTGGACGGACGGCCCTATCGAACTCGTATTTGTTGTACCTATTCCAACCAAAGACTCTTTCCAGATGTTTTATTTCCCGTTCCAATTCAGCGGGCTCACAAATTCTCTTGGCTCTCACAGACGGGGCCCTTATCACTCCCCTTTTTTGTCTGGGATGGTGATTTGATCCGTTATTGAGGTATAGGTCAATGTGTGTTGGTTTTCTATAAACGGTGTGTACAAGCTTCTCATTCGGCCTGCTTGATACCAAAACATCCAAAAACGGTAGGCGTCCATTCTTTTCTATCTCCATAGTGCTATCTCCATAGTGAATTTTTGGTTTGATAGAGTTGAGGTAGAAGAGAGAGTTTTGAAGTTCGCCCTCGCTATGGCTCCAAATAACAAAGTTGTCGTCCACGTATGGGAACCAACACTTTAGCCTCTTATTTGCCATCGCCAATGCTCATAGATACACCATCAGTTTGTTCGTGGAAATTTCAAGTGAGAACAACTTTTCAAAATCTTGTGGAAACTCCTGGTTAATATGCTCCATGGCTTCCTTAATGAGTACCATTGTGAAGAGCTAAACAACATCGAAGCTAACGAGAATTTCTCCTGGAGAAAAATTCAATGATTGCAGATTTTCTGCGAAAAGAGTGGAGTTTTTATAAAACTGTCAGTATTTTAGGTTGCAGCAGTTCGTGAGGTGTTTTGTGCGATTCCGTAGGTCACACTTCCTAAGTGGTCACGATGGGTCCCAGTGTCAGGCGATATAAAGATTTTTATTTCTGGGGTCACCTAAAAGACAGGGTATATGCCAGTCCTGTGACCGAGAAGGAGGAGCTTCTGCAGAAAATTCAGGATGCGGTAAAATTGCTTTAACGATCTGATAATTATAACAAAAAAAAAACGATTTTTTGAGCTGAACTTTGGAGGGCTGTATCTTCCTTGGCACAAGTGTTTATTTTTTGAAGGACCAACCACTTGTTTTAGTCCTATTTTTATAAAATAAACTATCCAATTTTTGGCCGCCCGGAATACGTCTTTTTTTTGTTTTAAAATGTAATAACTCGGTTACCTCGTAAACAAGGTTTAAAATCAAAATTGTACAAGGCATACTTCCTTCTCCAAATTGAAAAATAAAACAAAGAAAATGTCGTTTTTGAAAAATATCTACGCCAGTAGCGTAGAAGTTGGAGCAGGAAAATAAAGACCATCTCCATATATCTACGCCACTCGAAAAACTTGACAAACTTTACTAACATCGCATGATCAGTTTTAATTCACATATCGATATTCGTATTAATCACATAATGAGTATTCATTTCATAAGTCCTTGTTCCAATCAACATTGCTCTCCAACGTTCTGACAGTTGACATGACAAAAACCGATTTTTTAAACTGAACTTTGGAGAGCTGTAACTTCCTTAGGAAATGTATGGAAAAAGGGTAGACTTTAACCTTCATGTGAGAAAACTCAAAACCAATAGGTATAATAAACCCTGGTTTACTAGTGGTTTGAAAACTTCATGTAGGAATTTGAGGTGTCTGCATGTGTTAAGAAAATTCTTTACTAACCGGTTTTTGACTTTGAGTATTATAATAAACCATCTGAAAGGGATGTGGATGCCGGTAACTCGTGGGATGGATTCAAGCGACTTGAGTAGAAACCTGCCATTGATACTGAACATACTATATGTTCGTATATACTTTAACTTACGGGGTGTTCATTATAAAACTTCATCTAGTAGGCTATGAAATTTTGACAGAAAAGGATGACATAATCATAATAAATGGACTTTTGTTTCCCCATCCTTTCCTTTTGACATTTCACAGCCAACTAGATGAATTTTTATAATGAACACCCCGTATTGTCCGACGGCTGAACTAACTGACCTGGGGAACTGTTCTCATATGCGAGAGTAATTGTTCCACTCACCCTTTGGCCTATCTGACTTTACGACGGTGATGGGGCAAATTCACAACAAGAGGGCGGGGGTATGGACGAGATATCTATCAGAGTCTTTGAGAGTCTACCGGATGTGGCCCTTCTTCGATTTCTCGAAGCATTAAAAAGTTTTTCCGCTTCAAACGGTATCTTCCCTTCTGTTTGAAAAAGGCAGTTATAATACCTATTTATAAGGGTGGCGATCCCAGTTTGCGGTTCAGTTTTCGACCCATATCACTGTTGTTGACGCTAAGTAAGGTGATAGATAGATTGCTCAAGGTTAGAATGGTCTACTTTCTGGAAGTGCATGCGGTTCTATCGGGCAGCCAGTTTGGCTTTAAGAGTGGTAAATCAACAAATGACGCAATCCGTTCTGGAGAATCTTTGCTCTGGCTTGAATGGGGGAGAGTGTTGTGCAGCTATCTTTCGTGACTTCTCAAAAGCGTTTGACTGCATGAACCACCATCTGTTGTTGACTAAGTTGAAGGTTGAAGTCCTATCTTCACTCTAGGGAGTAGGTGGTGCGTGGTCTCAGTGGGATCTCTGACAGTCTGATTGTGAGCTACAGTGTTCCACAGGGTTCCGTTCTCGGGCCGCTACTATTCTTAATTTATTTATATAAATGATCTGACTTATTTTGATGTTCAGGGGCGCTTTACAATCTTTGCTGAAGATACGATTCTGCTCTGGAGGGGTGCGGACCCTGCGGGTCTTGAGGATACCGTTTTGGCGGACGTGGGTAAGGTGAAGGAGTGGTGCGCGTCAAATTGCTATTCTAACGCTGTCCTTTTATGTCCAGAAGACACATATAATGACCTTCAAATGTGAGCCCCTCCATCTCAGTGTAGGCTTCTGTCCCAATGAGAGTGCACCCAATACTCGTTTCCTGGATGTGCGTATCGACTATGGTTTCAAATTTGATTCACATATGTGATGACTTTCACGGCCGGTCAAAATACAATCTACAGTTGTCCGGGATTTGAAGCCCGCAAAACCACCAAAAAGCAATCTGACCTTCTTCACGATGGTACCCATTAAGGAAGCTATGGAACATATCAACCAGGAATTTCTAAAAAATATTGCCATGTTGTTCCAATATTGCCTAACCACTACATATTTCCAGTGGAAAGATGATTTCTACGAACAAACTGATGATGTAGTTAGGTCCTTAGTTCAGTAATAGCCAACTAATTTATGGAAATTTTCGAGGCCAAGGCGTTGGCAACCACAAATAAGAGGCCAAAGAGCTGGTTCCGATACGTGAACGATACCTTTGTTATTTGGAGCCAGGGCGTGTGCGAACTTCAAAACTTCCTCTTACACCTCAACTCTATCAACCCAAAAATTCAATTCACTATGGAGATAGAAAAGGAAGAATGCCTACCATTTTTGGATGTCTTAGTATCAAGGAGGCCGAATGGGAAGCTTGCGCACACTGTTTAAAGAAAACCAACACACACTGACTGATATCTCAATAACGGATCAAATTGTCCATCCGTCTAAGGAATGTAGAGTGCCAGGAAGGAACAAAGGAAGAAGATGAAGAAAAACGCGGATGGACTAGTCTACCAATTATCCACAAAGTAACGGACAGGATCGGCAGGCTACTGTAAAAGCACACAGTCTTTAAGCCCACTCGTACAATACAACAGAGCTTGAGATCGGTCAAAGACCGCAGATCCCCTATTGGTACCCGGAGTTTACCGAGTTCCATGCAGCTGTGGCTCGGTATGCATTGACACCACAAAACGCAATGTCAAAGCGAGGATTACGGAGCACAAGATGAGTGACAGGTTGAGACAAACACAAAAGTCAGCAGCAGCAGAGCACGCTCTCTCCGAAGGTCACAACATCCCTTTCAACGAGGTGGGTATCTTAGATCAATCGCAGCGTTTGTCTCCAAGAGTAACGAGAGAGTCCATTGAGATCTTCAAACACGACAACAATGTCAACAGGAAAAAGGAAATTACGTTTCTAAGTGCAGAATGAAAGCAGGTTCTACGACATACTTCAAGTGCGCCGAAACCTCGCGCCACCACTACTCCCACCCCGATTTCTCCAGTGTAACGCGACGGCGGAGGAATAAATACTACGGAGCTCACCACAGTCAAATCAGTCAACGTCGGGAAGCACGGGAATCGCTTCGCCTATTGCCTCATCGCCTCTGATAATGTCTGCCGCAGCTGTAGACGAAACGTCAGGAATACATTTCATTGGACCAAGGCTTCATAGCCCGGAAAAGACGGCTTATTTAGCCCTCATTAAGTCGCACCTCGGATATGGTGTTGCGTTCTGGGGTTTCTGTGGCTAACAACTATTCTCGAGGTTATTTGTATTCCAGAAGTGGGCTATTAGGTATGTGTGTGGGGTGGGGTATCGTGAACACTGTAAACCCTATTTGGTATATTTTTATATCTTGCAGTGCAAATTATCGGTTGCTTTGCTGCTTGTTTCACAACTTATTGTGTGGGTTTTTTTTCTACTTTTTTCGTGTTGATGACGTTTGACAATGACTGTTATGATGTTATATTTTACTTTACTGAGGAATGTAAGTCTGTGAGCACCTGCTTCGACATTAAAGCTTATTTGATTTGATTTGAAGCATTTAAAATGAAATAATGCATGTCAAAATATTTTTTCGAATGTTGAATTATTGACACTTAAAATTGGACCACCCCGTATTATTATACGGTACTCGATCACGCTACCAAAATGCTGATATAGACATGTAAATGCACTACTACATGTCTCAACAGAACCTACCTTGGGTCAACAAAACTTTGCAAAATGGCGTACGCCACCTCGTTCATCTCAATTGTGTGTATATTCCAAGTAAGGGCCTAATTTCATGAAATGCAAAGAAAAAACTGATCCTGGAGACTGGAGAGTAAATCTTTTATTAAGCAACGCGAAGAGGGAAAAAATATTGTTTGCTTTGTTTAAATTTTATTCTAGGTTCTTCAGATTTTTTGCTATTTGTCATATTGTCTTCTACTCTTGACTTGATTTTTTTTATTTATTTTTGTTACTTGTTTTTTCTTATCTCACATCATTTTTGAATTATTTTTATACTACAATTTGATTATTTACGCATTTTTGTCCTTGGAACTATTTTTTTAATTTATCCTCTTGGTTTTTCTGAACTTCTTGGGTCACACTTATCCTCAGTTTTTTGTCCTTTGGCCAAATGTCTTAATCTAGAAATTGTTTAGTTTCTATTATAATATTTTGTATAATCTAAATCCCAACATTTATAGTTTTTTGAACTGTTTTCAACCTCTTTTCACTGTTATAAATATTTGGCAACAATTCTTTTTTATTTCATCCGGTTTTGTGTCTTTTTATAATTTTTTGGTCAACAAAACAAAACTACTCGGAACTTCTCCCTTAGTTCCGGATTTTTTAACATTTGTCTGTTCTAGATTTTAATGTCTATTATGTTTCTTGGTAGTATCATCTAGTGTTGTGTCTTCTCTTGATTTCCTTGTTATTAAAGCATCAGTTTTTTTTTATTTCTTTACTATTTTCGAATTATTTCCTTAAGTGCCATTTTTTTTAAAGGCTGCAATTTTGTTACATGTTGCACTTTCAGGCTTCTTCTGTTCCAGTTGTTAGGCCCAGCATCTTTAAAAAGCCCTATGTAGTGAAAATAGTTAATACTCCTTAATATTAATTATCGTTTTTTAAACTTTTTTCTCAGCTCCTCAGCCAGCCACTATTGGCAGTTTCTCCAAGCAGGTTAGCAATTAATCAATATAAAAACAGTTTAAGTAATATAATTGGAATTGACAAAATTCGATCCTTCGAAAAGCTACTTCAACTTAGTCAGATTTCATTTGTTATGCAAGGCACCTTTAAAAATCCCTTTGCAGTGGTAATGGTCTTTTATTTATAGGGGCCAAAATTATTGTTTTGAAATAGACGTATATCTCAAACTAAGAATCAACCAACAACACCACAAATCAAAACCCAGTGTTTGTTGTTTTAATCTCAAAAAGTTTCCAATTTTCCATTAGTGCCGCATAACACAAAAACTATTTTTCGATTGTTCGGCTTCAGTTCGAACTGTTAGAAGTCACCTAACTCTATACGACAACAATGCCCTAATTGGGACAGTGTGTACTGCGAAAGTCGATAATTAAATTCCGCTTCTTTGTTCGCGTTTCATCAGGTTCGTTTTAAAGGTTGCAATTTGTGCGCTTCTTTTTACGGTCTCTCGATGGCGCTGTATTTGTTTATTCAAACAAAAGCCCTATTTAATGAAAACTGCCCTAAAACAAAAGCTCTAAATGTAACGGCATCGATTTGCCATGCAGGACGACGAGTCATCGTCGACGCAAGGTGAAACATTGCACTATAAAACTCTCAATTCTCAATTTTGTTTTGTGTTTATGTTGGCGGACAATAAAGTAAAGTGTAATGTGCTGAAACGGTAGTAAAACGCCGGAGATAAAAATAGATTTTGCATTTAAATAGGCCACCATTGAGGGGCATCGAAACGGAAAACCGATATGGGCAACCGAACGTTTTATACCAGTTCGCACGAAGCGCCTTTTTGCCCTCTACAGCAATCTCGTGTAAAAATAGGCTTTTGACTAATTTGCACCCTTGTTTCGTGTTTCAAAGTTATCTTCTTGGTATATAGTTAAAGCTTTTTTTTAATAAAACCAACGAGTGGAAATTTAAAATCCACATTTCCACTGATTACTTCGTACCATCGAGTGATTAACAGGTTATTTTAGTCGATTTTGTTGGCATAATTACGTAGTTTTCTCAATAAAGCCAATCGATTCAGAAGTGGAAAAAGACGAGAGCCCCTATCTGCTCCAATCTAAATTTAACTAAGCGCTGAGTAAAGATTTTATTCCCGACTTTATGGTTTTTGGCAGACGCCTTTAGATTGAAACCGGTTCGGTATGTTCGTTTAAGAGATTGGATTTTGCCAATGTTTCTAAGTACCAATCGTGTTGTATGCTTTTTAGCGAACCGGTTTTGGATTAATTTGGGCAACAATCTTTTATTTAGTCCATGAGCTCACATGCTAGTGAGTCCCTTTAACTCTCCTCAAAAGGCATTTCCATTAAAGTGATTTTACACCAGATAATTTGTGGGCTGTGAACACTTTACAAAACTGTAGTTGAATGTATTATTTCTTCAACTGGTCAAATAGTTTCTATATCATGTTTTTTGGAAATAATGCCTAATGACTGATCAAAAGAGGTGGTGCAAGCCCAGCTGTTAAGAAGTTCTGGTCTCGAAACGCGTCTTAAAGAATGAAGCACTTTAAACTATTGAAACTGTAGCAGAATTGACAACTGTAAAAGGTGACCGAAGAACAGTGTTACCAGATCTACTGTTTAAACAGGAGATCTACTGTTTTGACCACCTAGCTACTCTTCTATTGTTTTCAATATAACATTTACTGCTTTTTTTTATATATTTTGTTAAACTTCAGTAATTGCAAAATATATTGTATGCGCATTATAACTTTTTGTATTTTTGAAAAAAACGAATAATTATATTTATTATAAGTAACAAAGAGCAACTCTAGTATCGAATTATCGAAAGCTCTAAGTATTGAAGGCATTTGAAATCGCGTGAAGCTAGTATGTCAATCAATGACCTACGATATATGGACAGAGCAAACAAATGCCAAATATTTTCCAAAAATTCGTCCCGTTTTGCGCCAAAAGTCCGCCATTTTTAATGTATCCTTGGATGTTTAAGGTGAAAGAAGAATTCACTTCACTTCTCGTTCAGGCTCTTTTGCAAAATCAATCAAAAAAATAACTTTTTGGGCCCAGACGATAAAGCCCTCACAATGCATTCAAAAAAACAACAATTTTGGTTCAAAATCAAAAAAACTTATAAAAAAGTTAAAAAAAAAACACACAAAAAATACTTTGTATCTATTAAAATGCATTTTTTGATTTTAATGAAACGCAATTTGTGGACCAAAATTTCCATATTTTGTCCAAAATCAACTCGACTTTTTAATGAAGTCGGTACTGGGACAAACATTCACTTTCTTGCAAGAAATAATTAAAAATTTAGTTGTTTTGGGCCAAAATCGTTCAAAATAGTCGCAGTTAAAAAAACTCAGTTTTTATTAATTTCCCTTCTCGTCATAATTGGTTAAATCGTCACCAATCGTTCAATCAAAAAAATCCAGTTTTTGGTTTATAGGTTTTAGTTAAAAAAAAAAACAACATCGCCTCAAAACAACAAAAAAGCTTTGTTTTGCGATATTAAAGATTCCTCATTTTTAGACTAAAATCTTAAGTCATGCACTTAAATCATTCTAAAAAAATGTTTTTTATAGCAAAACAAAGCACACTGAGAAAAGAAATCAAATCACTTTTTGTTTCAGGCTCGGGGCAAAAATTCTTTTTTAGAATCAATAAAAAAATTACTTTTGGGCCAAATTCGAACGAGATCCTCATAAGGCATTCAATCAAAAATTAAATTTTTGGTTCAAAATCAGAAAAACTACATTCTCTTGGAGCTAAAAAAAAACAGACACAAAAAAAACGTTTTGTACCGACTAAAACGCATTTTTTTGCAAATTTTAATAAAACCTAATTTGTGGAATAATATCTCAAGTTTTTCTTTAAAGTCAGTTGATAAAATCTCGGTTATTATAATAAAATCAGTACTAGGACAATAGTTCACTTTTTGAAGCAAATAATTAAAAAATTAAAATTCTTGGGGCAAAATCGATCAAAATAGTCACAGTTATTTAAAAAAAAAGTTTTTACTTTAGAAATGAAAAAAAAAACACCTCTACTACACTTTAATTCAAATGAGCATCGAAAAAATAAAAACTATTTTTTCTTGCAATTTTAAAGAAACTCAATTGTTGAATGAATCAACTGAAAAAAAAAACACCTTTACTACACTTTAATTCAAATGAGCTTCGAAAAAGTAAAAACAATTTTTTTTTGTAATTTTAAAGAAACTCAATTGTTGGCTCAAAATTTTAAGTTTTGCTACAAAATCAATAAGGAAAAAAATTTGTTTCTGTAGCAAAATGCAAGTAAAAAAATGTCCACTTATCAAGAAATTTGCGCTATAGCCAAAGGTGGAAAAGTCACGTTATTTTGACGTAATTTTTTGGTAAGCATTGGTCACCGAAGACGCCATGGGTGATGTCAAAACCACGTCATAATGACGAGCGTAAGTCACATACTGAAATCTCATTTTGCAATGTCACAAAAACGTTACTTTGTGACGACAAAATGATATTATTTTGAGACGACAAAATGATATTATTGTCTGACGGCAAAATGACGCTAATATATAATAACGCCAATTTAAATTAAAAAACACAAAAAGCACTATTCGACTATCCGAATCTCGAGAATTTGGTCCCAAAAGTTGGTCGAAAAAGTTACCAGATATATCCAAATAACACCAGCTCAAGTTACTTACTTTTTTTACATAACGTTTTTTGTTTATGTCTTTTTTACACTTTACCTTGTACTTTTTTGCACTTTTCTTACACTTTTTTTACACAATTTTTATTTTTTTTACATTGTTTTTATTACTTTTTTTTAATTTTTCTACATTTTGTTCTAAACTTTTTTTAAAATAAAAAAAAATGTACCCTTTTTTGCGTGACGGTCGAATAACGAATGATCAATAAAAGTTGACAATATAATGACGGCACGTTCCCGACTGGTAATTAGTTAAAACAGTCACAATTCGTTCAATCAAAAGATTAAATTTTTGGTTTATTGCTTATCAGTTCAAAAAAAAAGACAAAAAATCGCCTCAAAGCGACAAAAAACTTTTTTTGTGATTGTAAAGATATTTCATTTTTATGACTAAAACCTCAAGTTTTGATCTGAAATTATTTTCTTCTAATTTTGCACACATTTTTTGCATCAAACTAGGAGCAAAAATTATTTTTTAGAATTATAAAAAAATTTACTTTTTAGGACTAATTCGAACAAAACCCTTACAAAACATTTAAGCAAACATGTTTTTGGTTCAAAATATAATATATAATATACTACATTTTCGTTTATTTAAAAAGAAACAAACATTGATTTTGTAACGATTAAAATATATTTTTTTCGCAATTTTAGTGGCAAAAAAAAGGTATATCTTAATTTGCGGTTTTTCACAAAGTCCAAATTCGCATTTTTAATTAGTTATAATATAATATAATAATTTTTCATTGATTTTGTCGCTAATGCTAACACGTCCTTTTGCAAAAATTCCTAGTTTACATTTTTGAGAGTTCTAAGTCACGTTTAAGTTATATATTCACCTTAGTCCCAACCTAGATTCTGCCAAAAACTTTCAATTTATGTCCTAAGACGCTTTGAGTCATTCTTAACAAATTTTAAGGTGGTTTCAGCAAAACGCCACTTCTTTTTGTGAAAAAAAAAATTACCAAAAATAACAAATTAAAGAATTTGAATAATTTTTGCCTGATTTTATCCTCAAACTAAATTTCTCTAAAATCATCAAAATTTGCAATTTTAAAAAATGAAGGTTATATTTAACTGATTTTGTCTCTAGTTCCTAATTAACTTTTTCCAAAGGCTAAAAATTTGCATTTTTTGCCCATTGTGTAATTTTCGAACGATATAGGCTCTAATCTTAACCTGCCGATTTTCACAAACTCCAAATTAGCATTTTTAACTACGATGAATACTTTTTTATTGATTTTGTCGTTAATCCTAATACATGTTTTTCCAAAAATTCCACATTAACTTTTTTGGTCGTTTGAAGTAATATTTAAACACTTTTGGCCTTAATCCCAACCTATATGTTTCCAGAAACTGTCAATTTGTGCCTTAAGACGCTTTGAGTCATTCTTAACCAATTTTAAGGCGATTTCAGTAAAACGTCACTTCTTTTCGTCAAAACAATAATTTTAGCAAAAACAAGAAATTAAATTATTTTAATCAATTTTTACCTGATTTTATCCTCATATTAAATTACTCTAAAAGCATCAAGATTTCCAATTTTAGAAAACGTAGGTCATTTTTAAATGATTTTTTCTCTAGTTCCTAATTAACTTTCTCCAAAGGCGCAAAATTTGCATTTTTTACCCATTGTGTAATTTTCAAACGACTTAGGCTCTAATCTTGGCGGTGCGGTCTCTCACAAACTCCCAATTCACATTTTTAATTACTTTGAGTAAGTTTTGAATGATTTTATCGTTAATCCTAATAGATGCTTTTCCAAAAATTCCAAATTAAATCTTTTTGACGTGTGAAGTCATATTTGAACAATTTTGGCCTTAATCCTAATCTAAATGTTTCTAGAAACGGTCAAACCAAAAACAACAAATTAAACAATTTTAATCAATTTTGCCTGATTTTATCCTTAAATTAAATTAACCTGGATACATCAAAATTTGCAGTTGTAGAAAACGTGGGTCATTTTTAACCGATTTTGTCCCTAATTCTTAATAAACTTTTTCCAAAGGCTCAAAATTTGCATTTTTTGTCCCGCTGTGTACATTTTAAACGATTTAAGTTTTAATACTAACCTGGCTAAAGCGGTTTTTCACAAACTCCACATTAGCATTTTCAATTACTTTCAAAAAAATTTTTCATTGATTTTTGTCGTTAATCTTAACATATTATGGTTTTCCAAAAATTCCAGATTTACAGTTTTGGACATTTTAAGTCACTTTTAAGCTATTTTGGCCCTAATCCTAATCTAAATTTTTCCAGCTATTCCAACGTTCAATTTGTATCTTAAAACACTTTGAGTCATTCTTAACTGATTTTGTCTCTAGGTCCTAATCAACTTTCTCCAAATGCTCAAAATTTGCGTTTTTTGTCCCATTGTGTAATTTTTAAACGATTTAGGCTTTAATCTTAATCTGCGGTTTTTCACAAACTTCTAATTCGCATTTCTAATTACTATAAATTAAATTTTATTGATTTTGTCGTTAATTAACTTTTTTGGACGTTTGAAGTCATATTTAAACTATTTTGGCCTTAATCCTAACCTAAATGTTTCCATAAACTATCAATTTGTGTCTTAACACGCTTTGAGCCATTCTTAAACAATTTTAAGGCGATTTGAGTAAAACGTCACTTCTTTCCGTCAAAAAACAGTTTTACCAAAAACAAAAAATTAAAGGATTTGGATCCATTTTGCCTGATTTTTTTCTTCAAATTAAATCACCCTGAAAACATCAAAATTTGCAAATTCACAAAATGTAGGTCATTTTTAAACGATTTTGTCCCTAGTATTTAGTTAACTTTTTTTAAAGACTCAAAATTTGCGTTTTTTTGACCCGTTGTCTAATTCTTAAATCATTTCGGCTCTAATCCTAACCTGCGGTTAAAGTTCGCATATTTAATTACTTTCAATAATTTTTGACACATGTACTTTACATACATTTTTTTTCCAAAAATTCCAAATTTATATTTTTGGGCGTTTTAAGTCATGTTTAAAAACTATTTTGGCCCTGATCCTAACCCAAAATTTTGACAAAAACTTTCAATTTGCATCCCGAAACGCTTTGAGTCATTTTTAACCAATTTTAAGTCGATTTTAGTAAAATGTCACTTATTTTTGAGCAAAAAAGTGTTTCGCCAAAAATGACAAATTAGACGATTTTAAATCAATTTTGCCTAATTTTATCCTCAAATCAATTTACTCCGAAAACATCAAAATTTGCATTTCTAGGAAATTTATAGAATACTTTTTAACCGATTTTGTTCTTAGTCCTTAATTAAGTTTCTACAAAAGCTCAAAATTTGCATTTTTTGGCCCCTTGTGTAATTTTTAAACGATTTAGGCTCTAATCTTATGGTGCGGATTTCACAAACTCCAAATTCGCATTCTTAATTTTCTTAATTACTTTGAGTAATTTTTCATTGATTTTGTCCTTACTCCATATATTTTTTTTCAAAACTCAAAACTCCCAAATTTATATTATTGAAGGTTTTAAGTTACGTTTAAAAACTATTTTGGCCCTAATCCTAACACAAATTCTGCTAAAAACTTTCAATTTGCATCCTAAAACCCTTTGAGTCATTTTTAATCAATTTTAAGGCGATTTCAGTAAAACTTCACTTATTTTCGTGACAAAAAAAAATTACCAACAACAAAAAAATAAAGGATTTGAATGAATATTGTCTAATTTTATCCTTATTCCTCAAATTAAATTACTCTAAAAAAATAAAAAATTGCAACTTTAGAAAATGTAGGTCATTTTTAACCGACTTTTCTCTAGTTCCTAATTAGCTTTCTCCAAAAGCTTTAAAATTTGCGTATTTTGACCCATTGTGTAATTCTTAAACAATTCTGGCTCTAATCCTAACCTGCGGTTTTTCACAAATTCCAAATTCGCATTTTTAATTACTTTGAATAATTTTTTATTGACAGGAAAACGTCACTTATTTTCGTGAAACAAAAAAAATAGTTTCACCAAAAACGACAAATTAGAGGATTTGAATCCACTTTGCCTAATTTTATCGTCAAATCAAATTATTTCGAAAACTTCAAAATTTGCATTTTTAGGAAATACAGATGATTTTTAACCGATTTTGTTCTTAGTTATTAATTAACTTTCCACACAGGCACCAAACTTGCATTTTTTGGCCTATTGTGTTATTTTTAAGCGATTTAGGCTCTAATCCTAACCTGCGGTTTGTCACAAACTCCAAATTCGCATTTTTAAATTCTTTGAGTAATTCTTTCATGGATTTTGTCCTTACTCCATATTAATATTTTTCCAAAAATTTCAAATTTAATATTTTTGGACGTTTTAAATGTTTAAAAAACTATTTTGGTCCTAATCCTAACCTACTTTCTGCCAAAAACTTTCAATTTGCACTTTAAAACGCTTTGAGTCATTTTTAACCGATTTTAATGCGATTTTCGTAAAACTTCGTTTATTTTCGTAAAAAAAAATAATTTTGCCAACAACCAAAAAGTTAAAGGATTTGAATCATATTTTCCTAATTTTTTCCTCAAATTAAATTACTCTAAAAACATCAAAATTAGCAACTTTAGAAAATGTAGGTAATTTTTAATCGATTTTGTCTCTAGTTCCTAATTAGCTTTCTCCAAAGGCTTCTAAACTTGCCAATTTGGAATCATTGTGTAATTCGTAAAGAATTCTGGCTCTAATCCTAACCTGCGTTTTTTCACAAACTCCAAATTCGCATTCTTAATTACTTTGAATAATTTTTCATTGATTTTGTCGTCAATCATAACCTATCTTTTCCAAAAATTCCAAATTTACATTTTTGAACAGTTTAAGTCACGTTTAAGCTATTTCGGCCTTAATGCTAACCTAAATTCTGCCAAAAACTTTCAAATTGCATCTTAAAATCTAATTTATAACCAATTTTTAAGGCAACTTCAGTAAAACACCACTTATTTCCGTAAAAAAATTAATTTTACCAAAAACAATAAATTAGAGGATTTGAATCAATTTTGCCTAATTTTATCCACAAATTAAATTAGCATAAAATCATTAAAACTTCCAATTTTAGAAAATGTAGGTCATTCTTAACTCATTTTGTCTCTATTTCCTAAATAAATTTCTCCAAAGGTTCAAAATTTGCATTTTTTTGAACCATTGTGTAATTTTTAAACGATACAGGCTCTAATATTAACCTGCGGTTTTTCACAAACTCCAAATTTGTTTTCTTGATTACTTTAAATAATTTTTCATTGATTTTGTCATTAATCCTATCAAATGTTTCTCAAAAAATTTCAAGATTACTTTTTGGACGCCTTAAGTCATGTTTAACCTATTTTGGCCTTAATCCTAAAACCTAAATATCTCCAGAAACTAAATTTGTATCTTAAAACGCTTCGAGTCATTCTTAACCAATTTTAAGGCGATTTCAGTAAAACGTCACTTATTTACGTAAAAAAAATACCGATAACATTAAATTATGTTGTAAATGCCTGATTGGCGTATTAAATGTATTAAATGCCTGATTTTATCCTCAAATTAAATTACTCTGAAAACATCAAAATTTTCCATTTTAGAAAATGTGGGTCATTTTTAACTGATTTTGTCTCTAGTTCCTAATTAACTTCCTTCAAAGGCTCACAGTTTACGTTTTTTGACCCATTGTGTAATTCTTAAACCATTTCGGCTCTAATCCGGGGTTTTTAACTAACTCCAAATTCGAATTTTTTTATTACTTTCAACAATTTTTCATTCATTTTGTCGTTAATCCTAACTTATGTTTTTCCAAAAATTATAAATTTACATTCTTGGACAATGTAAGTCACGTTTAAGCTATGACCTAACCTGACCCTAATCCTAACCTAATCCTAACTCAAATTATATCACTCTGAAAACATCAAAATTTGCTATTTAAGAAAATGTGGGACATTTTTAACTGATTTTGTCTCTAGTTCCTAATTAACTTTCTTCAAAGGCTCAAAATTTACGTTTTTTGACCCATTGTGTAATTCTTAAACCATTTCGGCTGTAATCCGGGGTTTTTCACTAACTCCAAATTCGCATTTCTAATTACCTTCAATAATTTTTCATTGATTTTGTCGTTAATCCTAATATATCTTTTTCCAAAAATTACAAATTTACATTCTTGGACATTGTAAGTCACGTTTAAGCTATTTTGGCCCTAATCCTAACCTAAATTCTGCCAGAAACTTTCAATTTGTATCTTAAAAAGCTTTGAGTCATTCTTAACCAATTTTAAGGCTATTTCAGTAACACGCCACATCTTTTCGTCAAAAAAATTATTTTACCAGAAAAAAAAACAAATTAATGGATTCTAATCAAATTTGTTTGATTTTATCTTCAAATTAAATCACCCTAAAAACATCAAAATTTGCAATTTTAGAAAAGGTAGGTCATTTTTAACTGATTTTTTCTCCAGTTCTTAATTAACTTTCTTCAAAGGCTCAAAATTTGTATGTTATGTTCCATTTTGTAATTTTGAAACGATCTAGGAGCTAATCTTAATTTACGGTGTTTCGTAACCTCCAAATTCGCACTTTTAATTACTTTCAAAAAATTTTCATTGGTTTTGTCGTTAATCTTAATATATGATTATTCAAAAATTCCAAATTTACATTTTTGGATGTTTTAAGTCACGTTTAAGCTATTTTGACCCTAATCCTATCTAAATTCTGCCACAAACTTTCAATTGGTATCTTAAAACGCTTTGAGTCATTCTTAACCAATGCTAGGGCGATTTCAGTAAAACGTCATTTATTGTCGTGAAAAAAAAAATTACCAAAAACAACAAATTAAAGGATTTGATACAATTTGACTCATTTTATTTTCAAATTGCATTATTTGAGAACACCAAAATCTGCAATTTTAGAAAATGTATGAAATTTTTATCTGATTTTGTCTCTAGTTCTTAGTTAATTTTCTCCAAAGGCTCAAAATTTGCCTTTTTTGACCCATTGTGTAATTTCTAAACGATTTATGCTCTAATCTTTATCTATGGTTTTTCACAAAGTCCAAATTCGCATCGCAAAATCATTTAGAAATCCATCAAAAACAGTAATTTCCCAAAAAGTTTAATTTTTGAAAGTAGAAAATTTGAAAAATTTTACTTTTTTGCTTTAAAAAATAATTTTATCTCAAAATGGGACAAAATCGTGGCAGGTCCCAAAAATTAGAATATTTATTGCAAAAATTAAAACATTTCTTGATGAGAATTGATTAAAATCTCCTCTAAGAGGAAATCAAAGTGTGTGTTAAAAAAATTATTAATAAATCCTACAAAGACGTAATTTCTGAAAATAGAAAATTGAAGTAGTTTAAATTTTCCAACAAAATTGACCAAAGTTCTGTAAAGTAATAAAAATAATGCATTTTTTTCTGGCTTTTTGTTTAAAACATTAAAATCTTAAAATGGGATAAAATCGTCTCAATCTCAATGAAAATGGATTAAAATTTTCTCTAAGAGTCACTTGAAAAATTCTTCAAAAGTAGTATGTCTTAAAATAGATAATTGAGGAAATTTAATTTTCCGAACAAAATCGAGCTAAATGCTGTAAAACAAAGAAGATATCGAAAATTTTCAGTTGTATTTCGTTTAATTTTTTAATTTATCGAAAAATTCTTTAAATGGGTAATTTTGAAATGTAGAAAATTTAAGAAAAAATAAATGACGACATGACGAGGAAACATGAAAATGAGATCGCATGTTTTTGTCTTGTTTTTCTATTAAAAAATAACTTCTTATCAAAACATGATAAAATTGAGTGAGGTTTCTGAAACTGGTAATATCATTGAAAAAAAAAGAAACAATATTTTTTGATTAGATTCGATTAAAATCTCCTTTACGAGAAATACAATGTAATTAAGTTTAAACTATTCAAAAGTTCCTCAAAAATGTAATTTCTTAAAATAAGAAATTGAATAGATTAAGAAGTATAATTTTTAAAACAAATACAAGCAAAATCTTATTAAAATAAAGAAGACATCGATTATTTTGTTCGCTCGTTTTTCATTCAAAAATTAATTTCTTCTAAAAATCAGATAAAATCCAGTCAGGTCAATGTCAGGTGTGAGAAGTTTCCTGGATTGAGCAAAAAAACTAGTATAGCAATAATGAAAAAATTAGAGGAGAGCTGACTATAAAAATTAGAAGGCAATGATTGTACCATTCCTTTGGATAGGTTTATACCATAACATTATCTAAGATTCGACAAAATCTACATAAAAAAAAGCATAAAAGACACAGTGTTATAGACAGCACTGTTGTACCATTTAGACGCAGACCTACCAAATTATCTACAAAGAATACAACACTATCGTAAACATACCTATTTCACAACCCAACCGACTTTATTCATTTCCCTCTAAGGGTTAATAAAGCCCTTTTCCGTGTTCTGTGTGTGTCAATTCAACGTCTGCTTCTGTATTGTTTTGGAGATATAAAACGTAATATATGTTCTCCTTTGAAACACTATAGACAGTGGAATATGTGTCAAACCGCCATAGAGCATTAGCGAAGCGTGCACGAGGACAAATTTTTCAGAAAATAAGCCAGGAAATGTTCTGCGGAGCCTTGCAAAGTCGATATTGAGGCTCCTCGAGACGTTCAATATGAGAAAATATATTCAAAGTGGTCGGTATTGTCTATATTTTAGAGCTCTGTCTTGAGGGTAAAATCCAAATTAACAGATCGTTTGTCTTCTTTAGGGAGTCAGTAAAGGTTAACTGCACCAACAAGAAAATTAAATTTTTAAAACTGTCTAAAAGTTTTAAACTGCCAAAGTTAGCTTATTAACTTTTCAAATGCTGGTTCGGGCTTTTAGCGGCTTTCGTCCATCAAAAAATGATGAATTAAGATCAAAAAATGACGAGACATGAGGCCCAGTAAATTTGATTTTACACCCAGGTTTTCAGTAAGAATAAACAACCCCAAATTGAAATTAACAACCGGAAATCCCAGCGAAAGCCTCTCATTCGATAACGGAAAAAGGTCGCACGTCATCTATTTTAAATCGACTAAATGGGGCCCTAATCCAGCGCTTCCGATTTTTGCAATTGAACTAGCACGCTTAAATTGTGTGGATCAAAACAATTTGCTGTTCAAACTCTCGTCAGTAATCAAGTATGTTTGTAATCAGATTTTGTGACGACGTAGCTTAAAATGTCAAATATAGGTTTCTGTTTTTTATTTTCATTGAATTATGCATTAGTGCTACTAATGCCCGTATTCCCCATTACTCCCCTTAAGTGGGTTTAACTAAGAGAACTTAACTCGAATATCGACTTAAACATAGTATGCACCGTCTGTTAACTAATCAGGCTTGAATAAGAAGGTTTTTTATGTGGCAACATTGAAACTGGACATGTCAAAAATACTTTTTTCTAATTTTGACATATAAAGTGGCACTTTTCAATATTGATGACAGTGACGTAACGTCTTACTTTTCGTAACTAGTTACGAAAAGTAAAATCTTTCGTAACTGGGGATGAAAAGTTCGTTTCATCACTAGTTGCATAAAGAAAATCAATCAGAAATGAACCAGGATTTAATATTCAACATGAAACAGGTAGGTAATCTTGAACTTGAGTTGAAACAGCAGTAACATCAGTAACAACTTAAACTAACACACTAGGACAGGTTAAGAATTATACACATTTATAACACAATTAGTGCAATTGCTAATACTAAGTCCAGTCGATGTGGATGTGGAAGCTCTCACTTCACTAGTCGTTATGGTACAATTACTGGAACCAAGAATATTACTTGCAATTTGTTTCTTGTTCTCCCGGGAATTTTGTACGTAACCCTCTGCAACAAGACTCGACGTCCATCCTCCATGTTGCTTCAGCTTTAATAGGTCGGCCCCAGAATCTGTCAAAAATGTGGCTGATGATCGTCTGAAGCAGTGTCCCGTAAACAATGCTGGGCATGGTAACTTTAAAAAGGTTGCTATTATTTTTGGTAAATGTCCAATGGTGTTGATACCGACGGGTTGGGCTGTGCAATTTCCGTTGTTATATTTTACAAAAAAACGATCATGTTTAGTGCCTGGAGGGCGCAAAGTGATATATCTTCTAATCATGTCAACAAAATTGTGCCCTTCAATACTTCCTTCGGTTACCACAAATTCGCGAGTTACTTTAGTTTTAGTATTTGGGATTTTAATACAGAAATGGCTCTGTTCGTCAAAAACGTCTCCAACACGTAGAAAAGTCAGCTCTCCTTTTCGACATGCACCAGCTATACCTATTATCATAACAACTTTTGCCATTAGGTATTTCGTATCATCAGCTTCCTTTATAAAGTGGGAAAAATCTTTCTTTGAGAGTACACTAGATTTTTTTGCTTGATAACCAGCGGAATTCCTCTTTAGAAATGCTATCAAAGACGTATAGTTTTTAATATCAATATCTCTTTTTAAGCATATTGTACTACGCAGCATCGAATACAGGGTCCATAACGTCGATGCTTTCTGCATTTTCCTTCCCTCGAAATAAGCCAGTAAGACCTTTTCACTTATTTGCTTTAATTTCTTTTCATGACACCATTGCTCAAACTTTGTATATGTTAATTTATATAACGCCTTTGACTTATCTGGAATGACGGATGATAATGCGATGTGTGCGGCTTCCTCAATATCACTTGGTAGTTTATCTGAGTCGGAGTCAGACATGATTTTTAAAACACTTGTTTCAAATTTTAAAGAAAACACCACAAACCATCCACGAACTTAGAAGTCGATACTTTTGACAAACGAAATAATTATTTACCTTGAGAAAATAACAAAACACCTTTCCATAGAAACAAGTAATTAAGTTTCGGTTGTGGCACACCGTTGCTACAGTTTTACGATAATAAGTAGATACAAAGTGGTTTAAAAGTAAATATTGAAGTTTAATAATAATAACTCTCACTCTAAGTAGGTATTTGTAGTCAAAATTAGAAAAAATCTTGTATGAAACACGTGACGAAAAGCCTTTTTTGTGCATCTCATTCAAATTGCGGGAACTCGCTGCGCTCGTCCCGCAATCATTCATTCGTTACACAAAATCGGATTTTTCGTAACTGGTTACATAAATAGCTATTTAACGTCATTTCGTCAAGTGGTGTTAGTTATTAAAGCACTAAAGATGAATTATAAACGCTCTGCGAATAGAAATATTGAAGAAATAGGACAATTTTTCACTTTAGCTTATTCAGAATGAAATACATAAACAACGCTGGTAACAATTTTGGTGAGAGTATAATGCTTTTTAGCCAACAGATAAAAGATCCCAAAAGGGATAGAGGGCCACGCTGCTCTAAAATTCTTAAAAGAGGTATTTATTTTGTTTTGATTTAGTGCTGTTAAACTCGAAATTTAAAAATTTAAAATTAGAAACTTGAGATTTCAAGTTTTCTAATTAATCCAAAATTTCAAGTTAGTAAGATTGCATTTCAAAAACATGTTTTAAGAATTCTTAAGTGGCCCTTGGTATGTCTTTGTATATCCTACAACTTAACAACTCGAATTAAGCCATTTTTCCTACAAATTTATATTTTCATAGGTTGTTAAAAAAATTATTTAATAAAACTCCTCTGTAGTCAAAATTATGATTGATGTTGTCTACTCTATAGATCGGAATGGGTTCAATGTTGACTTGGTCAATTAAATAATTAATTTGTTCATTGTTGATGTTTTCAGGGGGTGGAGGATTACCATCATTCATGGCTATTGCAATGTTATGTAACACACCAGTACCTACTATTACTGAAAGGGTGGCAATTAATTTACACATAAAGTCATATGCTAAATGTGGACATAAGAAGATTTTACACTCAGGTCTTTCATCTAGAATCAGAATTCAAGCTATTGCATTAATTATTTTGAGTGACTTCTGAGTGCTATTTTCTAAACCACTAAATCCCAATTATCTTCAGAGATTTTAAGTTTTAACAACTTTGAATTAGCTGATAATAAATAGTTTTTAATGTAGACTCAGAATACAAAATGATAAATTAGACGTTGTGAGTGACTTTTGAGTCATATTTTCTAGGCTGCTTAACTCTAATTATCTCCAGAGATTAAAAAGTTAACAATTCTGAATTTGCTGAACTTAAAAAGATTTTAAATTGAAGTCTTCTGTATGGACTTAGGATACAAACTGCTAAATTAGGAATTCTGAATGACTTCTGAGTTCTATATTCTAGTTCATTTCCAAAAATGAACTACTAATTGGCCATAAGAAGTCTTTACACTTATGTCTTTCATCTAGACTCAGTATTCACGCTGTTACATTGACTATTTTGAGTACTATTTTCTAAGTCACTAAATCCTAGTTATCTCCAGAAATTTTAAATTGCAACAACTTTGAATTAGCTGATCATAAATAGTCTTTAATCTAGTCTCAAAATACAAAATGATATATTAGACATTCTGAATGACTTTTAAGTCATATTTTCTAGGCTACTTTACCCTAATTATCTCAAGAGATTGAAGAATAACAATTCTGAATTTGCGGAGCTTCAAAATATTTTAAACTCAAGTCTTCTATATGGACGTAGGATACAGACTGATAAATTAGGGATTCTGAGTGACTTCTGAGTTCTATTTTCTAGTGCATCTCCAAAGTTAAACTACTAATTGGTCACAAGAAGTCTTTATACTCAGGTGTTCCATCTAGACTCAGAATTTAAGCTGTTACATTAACTATTCTGAGTGACTTCTGAGTACTATTTTCTAAGCCACAAAATTATAATTACCTCCAGATATTTTAAATTTCAACAACTTTGAACTAGCTGATCATAAATAGTTTTTAATCTAGACTCAGAATACAAAATGATAAATTAGACGTTCTGAGTGACTTTTGAGTCATATTTTCTAGGCTGCTTAACTCTAATTATCTCCAGAGATTAAAAAATTAACAATTCTGAATTTGTTGAACTTAAAAAGATTTTAACTTCAAGTCTTCTATATGGACTCAGGATACAAACTGCTAAATTGGGAATTCTGAATGACTTCTGAGTTCTATATTCTAGTTCATTTCCAAAAATGAACTACTAATTGGTCATAAGAAGTCTTTACACTTATGTCTTTCATCTAGACTCAGAATTCAAGCTATTACACTGACTATTCTGAGTGACTTCTGAGTACTATTTTCTAAGCCACTAAATCCTAATTATCTCCAGAGATTTTAAATTTCAACAACTCTGATTTAGCTGATCATAAATAGTCTTTAATCTAGACTCAGAATACAAAATGATACATTAGACATTCTCAGTGACTTTTGAATCATATTTTATAGGCTGCTTTACTCTAATTATCTCAAGTGATTAAAAAGTAACAATTCTGAATTTGCTGAACTAAAAAATATTTTAAACTCAAATCTTCTGTAGGGACTCAGGATACAAACTAATGAATTAGGAATTCTGAGTGACTGCTGAGTTCTATATTACCCTGCTATTATTGAAAACAGTCATATCCTGGGCCGAGCGGGGCCATAGGGATAATATAACCATTATTTTCAGGTTTTTGTCACATATTACTTGGGTATTTATGGAAAAATAACCTTTTGTCTTCCTGCATACTTCACCATATTCTCCTCCTAAAGCAATAAAAAAATTAATATATAATGATACTAAAAGTATATCAAAAAGCTTCTCACCTGGTTTTCAATAAACAATACCTATACTTTTTTGAGAACCAACTCTAATCAACTAAACACTTTGTTAGGTGACAGGTTCAGTGCTTGGTTTAAAAACATTCATCCTTGCTTAAGCTCCCAATATTGTGGGTTTAAACTTAAGCCAGTAACAGCTGCCTAATAACAACGCCGCATACGGAAATGAGAACTTAAGTTATTTTAATTTTTAAGTTTACTTAAAACGTTACGGCGAATATGGCCATAAGTCTGTTACTTTACCACATCTTTTACGTTTCGACTCCCGCTTCCACTAACGCATTCCTTATTATAAGGCTTTCAAGGCCAGTCAAAATACAATCTAAAATGTTTTCCGGGATTTGGAGCCGTGGTAAAATGGAATTTCTTCCTAACGGCAATGGGCGAAGAGATCTCTCGTGCTTCCCGACGTTGACTGATTCGACTGTGGCAAGCTTTGTGGTATTTATTCCCCCACCGTCGCGCTGCAGTGGAAGGACTGGGGTGGGGGTAGTGGTGGCGCGGGGTTTCGGCGTATTTGAAGTATGTCGTAGAACTCGCTTCCAATCTGCATTTTGAAACGTAATTTTCTCATTCCTGTTGAAATTGTTGTCTTGTGTAAATATCTCAATGGCCTCTCTAGTTAGTCTCGGACAGACACGCTGCAATTGATATAAGATATCCACCTCGTGAAAAGGATGTCGTGACCTTCGGAGAGAGCGTGCTGTGCCACTGCTGACTTTTGTGTTTGTCCCAGCCTGCAACTCCTCTTTTGTTCCGTAATCCTCGTGTTGACAGTGCGTTTTGCGGTGCCAATCTTTACCGAGCCACGGCTCCATGGAACTCGGTAAACTCCAGGTGCTGATAGGGGATCTCTGCGGTTTTTCTTGCGGAGAAATTCTATGTTGTGCCAATAAAGTCTAACTTATGAGTAAATAAATAATATGTTGGGTTAAAGTGATTTTTGAGTCCTTCACTTTTGCACTGTACTTACCTTTTTGAAGAACTCCAGACAAATGCAAATAACAAACATTGTTTCTAAAACAATTTTCTGAAATTCCAAACGACAATTGACGCATTCTGAAATACAAGTGATATGTTCTAAAATCTAAATGAATGTTCTGAAATTCAAGTGTGATTTTCTGAAATACAAGTGACTATTCTGAAATACAACTGACGATTTCTAAAATCAAAATCACTACTCTGAAATACAAGTGATATATTCTGAAATCCGAGTGACTGCTCTAAAATATAAATGGTATTTTCTAGACAACGTGTGAAAATGGTGTAAATTATCACGGGTTTCTCTTGAACCTTTGAAATGCAGGAAAATCTCTCTTTAGACTACGAAAAACATTTCATCCTCGACCTACATATTGATTAGATTAGTCAGGGCGACAAGTATGAGGTGTTTAAGGCATTCGATGAGTTTTACATTTAAATCGTAAGTGTTATTAGTGATTTGTTTGCTAAGATGTCAGTGATATTGCTACGTGCGTGATTGGTATTGCGTAGCAAAGGTGGGTGGTTTACGATTATTATTAGCTTTGCCACTAGTTGCTTCCTTTTTAGCCCTGAGTTTACTCACAAGACCTTGCTCTCTTTTCGAGGCAAAATACCCGCTAACTACTTTACGTCGAAGAGGAGTCGTGGGGTAGTAGATAGTCAATTTTTTTTATAAGAGGCGCCACCCGATTTTATAGCCTCACAGTGGGATCAGCAAGTCTACATAATTGACAGTAGTTTAAAAAAAAAGGGGAAAATAAAATAACGCTGTAATTACCAGAACTCAAATTGGAATAAACAATAAACAAACCGTCACAAAATTAAAGTGATGTTTAATAAACTAATGACTCTTTCTCATAAAAAAAGTATTAATATAAATGGTTAAACCTCGGTTTAAACTATCGGGCGAGGGTCAGGCCTCCTTTAGGTGCAGGTAGAAGACCGGTAGTACCTAGCACCTAGCAGCTGATTTTCTACACCTATAAAGGTGCTGAGTTATAAAAACTTTCATAGTAGAGACATTTTCATTTTCATAGTAGAAATTCACATGGTAGAGAATATGTCCGGTTTACAGAAGGTTATTATTTTATAGGTTATTAACTTTTCCTTTAATTTAAATTATTACTCTTCTGTCCACTGAAGCTCACTTGAACCAGTCATGTGTTATGAAACAGCTAAATAGAAATAGGAATCAATTTTTACGTAGAAAAAACTCTGTTTTATCATAGCGTATAAAGTAAGCCCCACTCCATAGGGAATTTGCATAAGCTGTGAGGTCCGCGTCAAAGTGAGGGCCAAATACGCATCAAACTGAGGACCGGCCCTTAATCGATGGGACACCAGCCATATATGTGATTTATGCTAAATTTAGCCGGACCTCACAATAGGGTTTCATGGCCAAATTGTGTTTATTGCAGTTCGGAAAACTTCCGTAGAGCCGCTGCAACCGCGTATTCTTTTCAGTCGTGGGTTTTGGCATCCCTTTAGTTTACGGCCTACACGAGTTGTGAGGGCCGAAGAATTGGTGATAACGCCCGGACCTCATTGAACGCGTTACACAGATATAAAAGTTATTAGATATAAATATATTTCAAGTTGTAGTTTAGCACAATTTCGCATGTATAGACGATAAATGTTATCATTGATTATTGCAACAGTTCAATTACTGAAAATTGTTGTATAAAAATTGAAAATATCTGACCGATATTAGGCGGATATTTTTTAGTAACAGGTGGCTGGAGATATGATAAGAAATTTTGGAAATTACATGAAGCGAATTGATTTTTTTGGCTTGAACAAAAGTTTAATTTTTATTTTTACGGGTCACTATACAGTGTGTCCAAGATAAGAATTACTCCCATGAGGAGCGCGTAAACCTCAATATTAGTCTTAGTTCTAGTTTAAATGGGAGAAAATGATCGCATTCGAAGTAGTAGTTTTAGAGTGAAAGCACCCAACTACAAAAATATTTTAGAATTCGAATTTGGTTTTAATACCACCCCGGGAAGTTTCTTGCCAATTTTTTATTTTATTTTAATAAAATTATTCATATGACATATACTATAAGTACCTTCAATACATTTTAAATTTAAAAAATGGTAACATGTTAAATATGACCTTACTAATATGTAAATATAAAGTAAACATTTCCTTAAAAGAGTAACGTATGACACTAAACATACCAAATTCATAGATAAGTTTGTAATAAAATTGTCTTAAAATCCGCACAAAAAATGTTAAGGCCGCATTTAAAAAAAAAGTTGATTATACTTGAAAATCAAAACGTCGCTTAATAAAACCAAGAAAGTTATGTTGAAATTTATTAAAACGTTCAATGAAAAGGGCTTTTAGTTTTAGTCGATCTTTTACTATATCTCGAAAAAATATTAAAAACAAAGTTCAAAAGTTTTGTTTCTTTATCGCTTAAAAACCTATAATATTTTTAAAGATTTATTAATACCCTAAAACTACTTTTTGAATGTGCAGCTTTTGTCACATGTAAGCAAATCTGGGTCTATTGATGTCATGTAATTTTTTTATGGAAATAAGGACAAGTATTTTTAATTATACAGGACTTTTCGGAAACACGCTAAAACCATTTTAAAACAGATTATGCTAATAAAAATAAGAACAAAACATCACGAACAGGAATAAAAAAAAATTAGGAAACGGAAATCGCGGGCGGTAAAACAATTAACCGATTTATTATGTTCTAAGATATTGTAAGGACGGCTTGAGGTTTTTTCTGTGAAGCCCATTCAGATGCGATATTAAAATAATCGACCTAGGAAGTGCGGAAAGTGATACTTTTCAGCAAGAGATTGCCTGCCGTCGTTGACAGCAGAGGGGCATTTCGAGTGTGTTCGGTACAATACACTTTTCTTTGGAGTGTCAGTTTTACTTTTTCTAATTGTATAAATATTTACATAAAGAAAGAGAAGCTTTTATTTTAGTAGATTTTATCTAAAGTGCCTTTGTAATCAGTCATAAAATATAACTTTGTTTTTCGTGTTTGCGTGCGCCTAAGACCCTTTACCGCAAACACTAGTGCAGTAATAGTTATTTTCCTAACAAGAGCGCAAAGTAACACTTTCTCGCAGTCAGGAATTAAAATAAAAGTTGGTCCTCACCGGTATTCGAACCCACGACCTTAATTTCACAAAGTACTAGGTGTACATTATACAACTCCATCTAGTTGGCTGTGAAATGTCAAAAGAAAAGGATGTAGAAACCAAAGTCTATTTACTTTGATTATGTCACCCTTTTCTGTCAACATTTCATTGCCTGCTAGATGAAATTTTATAAGGAACACCCCGTAGGTGTGTCAACCACTACACCATGCATTTCTTATGTTGACATGTGTTAAAGCAAAATAAGTTCGAATTAATTACAATTTGACAAATGTCAGTTTTGGTATTTAAAAATTAATAAAGTTACAGAGAAAATAGACAATAGGGACAAAAGCTTTCAAAACATATAATCAGAATGGTCTTTTCAGACGAAATTTTAGATGCAGCATATACGGACCGTCTTCCAGTGACTTATTGTAAAAGCACTAATACTTATAAATAATTTCATGACGTTGACAGGCGCGTCAAAATTTGTAGGGCACGCAAATTTAAAGGACTAAACTAGGGAAGACGAAAAAGATTAAGAGAAATTGGCTCGTAGGAAAAATATTATACCTAACACGTGCGGGAAGTGGTCTGCCACACTCGATTGCTGCTCATTGAAATCAGCGTGCGGTAAAGCATCACTTCCCGCACTTGTTAGGTAATAGTTATTTACCTTCTCGCGCTTGTTAGGTAATAGTTATTTACCTAACAAGTGAGGGAAGTGATGCTTTACCGCACGCTGATTTCGGTCAGCACGTGTTAGGTACAATGTATTTCCTACGAGCCAATTTCCCTTAATCTTTTTCGTCTTCCCTAGTTTAGTTCTTTAAATTTGGTGCTTGTGTGCGGTAAAAACTTTTACCGCACACAAGTAAGATCCTAGCCTAGGTCAGTATCAACAAATTGCTCTGACCTGCAATCTCGGTTCTTCGTCAGTTCTTCGTCGATGATTCCAAAAAATTTGCCATACTTCTGGGATTTTCCAAAATTTTTTAAATTTATTCCTTGATTAATAATCTGGACTAGTCTGGACACAATACAATAACACCTGGATATGTATTATGGTTTTAGTTCAGTCAGAGAAGTCTCCTGTCCATCATTCATACGTTTTTCCTAACGCACGGCTGTGTGCCATCTCTCATTGTTATGTTAGTTTTCGTAAAGGGTTGTGGGAAATAGTTATTTTCCTACGAGCGTGCGGTAAAGTCGCTTTACTGCACGCATTTGCATGCAGGAACTAGCACTTTACCGCACGTGTAAAAATGTTTACCGCACGCAAAGCCAAATTACATACAATTTGAAGCTTTATTAATCTGAGCGCTACTTTTGCATAATTTTAATATTCTTGTGTTGTTTTTTGCTGAGTTGAAAGAAAGAAAGAAATTGATTGCGTTTTTCTATACTAATCCGAATGCTTTAGGGTTCAGAGGACATTTAGCACTATTAATTAGATACCTACCACTCGTGCGGTGCGTGTAAATGTTAACCCACGTTCATATTTAATTGAACTTACAGAACACAACAAAATTAACACACATGCGCTCGTAGGAAATTAACTATCCACGCCGAGGAATTAAAAAAAAGTTGGTCCTGAACGATATTCGAACCCACGACCTTAAGTTCACAAGGTGTCAACCACTACACCATGCATTTCTTATGTTGACATGTGTTAAACCAAAATAAGTTTGGATTAATTATAGTTTGTCAAATGTCAGTTTTGGTGTTTTCAAAAATAAATTTGCAGACAAAATAAAAAGTAGGGACGACAAAAACCTTCAAAACCAGAAGACCTTCTCAAACGAAAGAATCAGAAAGACCTAATGAAACGAAATTTTAGATGCAGCAAATAGGTACGGTCTTCCAGTGACTTATTGTAAAAGCACTAATCACTTATAAATAATTGTGCGCTCTGATAGGTCACACAAGGGTGATTAGGTTATGGGCAATACAAAACTGTTTTAATTTTTTGTTAATTTGGGGAAACGTAAAATGAAAACTTAATTAGGGATTACGATATCGAGATTCACATTCTATTAGGTAAATTTTCTCTATTTGCTTTCTGCTAAAACGTTCATAGGTAGGAAGGAAAGGGAAAGGAATTCTAACCTGATCATGTAGAAATAAAATAGAAATATAAAAAAAAAATATAGAAAAAAACTAGCCTGAAACATAACCAAATCTGAATAACAGAACTAATTTAATGTTATCATAAAAAAGCTAAAATTAAAAGATTTTATAAATCCCATAAATAAGGCAAATTGTTTGGAATCATCGATGAAGAACCGAGATTACAGGTCAGAGCAATCTGTTGATACTGACTAGGCTAATATCTTACTTGTTATAGGTATTAGTACTACCAGTTATTTATTTTCATGCAATAACGCACAAAATAAACATGGCAACACCGACGGCCCTCATAACAGTGGTTACGCAAAAAAAAAATTTCCTACACGGTCCAAATAAAATCGATCGAACGAAAAAATTAATTAAAGAATACATGGACTTCACTTTAATAGTGGCTTAGAAGGACCTCACTTTGATGAGGTATATACGGGCACGTTTTTCTTAAAAGCTTAAAGGTTTTTTCGAGTATATTTGTGGGAAATGTGGTGTTACCTAGCCCCAAATGGTTATATTAAAATATGAAAACTAAGAAATGGCGGGAAAAGGTGGTCCTCATAAGATGTGTCATTCAAATGGTCCTCAGAAGTTTAGCTGGGCGCGTATTTATGTTTGAAATTGGATTTAACTGTTATATAACCCAGAGTACAGAACTGAATTAGAGAAATCCAAATTTGGTGATCTGGGAACACATGAGCATTGAAATAGCTCCGAATCAGTTCAGAGTTTAGAACCAAAACAACGCTACTAGGGTCACTACTATGTCTTGTCTCCATGTCTATGTCTAATTGTTGGTCTGTGACCAAGAACTAAGCCATTACCTACAGAAGATAATAAAATCCCACAGACCCGGTTATGTGAAATATTAAAAACTACACTTAACTTCCAAATTTGTATAAGTAAAAAGTTTTTGTCCACGACCACTTAATAATATAATGATATTCAGCTTGTTGACAAAAGTTAAATAGGGCTCATATAGCGTCAGAGGGATATATGAATTGAAATTGCGGGAACAATATCATTATTCCCGCTCGCCATTTAAGTTTTACCGGGTATCCAGCAGAACCCTGGACATAAGAGATTAACATGGGAAATCGGTTTTTATTTTTTTGCGCCTGTAGAGTTGATTTGACTGAAAAACTTTTAGGAGTAAAATTGTAGAGTTTATGATCAGCTATCATCCTGTAATTTTCTCAATTCCTCAGTTTTGACTGTTTTTTGGAAAAACGCTTCGAAAAGTACAAGAATTAGAATTTGGCTCGTCACCCCCGCCATGCATGTGCAGTGTCGCCAACATAATAATTTGTTATGCCAGAGTCAGAGCCGATTTTCCTTTATTATTTATTTTGAGGGACTATCATGTAGTAATTAACGTGATTATGCAGTGAAAATATGTTGGCGACACTGCACATGCATGGCGGGGGTGACGCGCCAAATTCAAATTTTTGCACTTTTTGAGGCGTTTGTTCAAAAACCGGCCAAAACTAGGGTATTGAAAACATTACAGGATGATATCTGACCATACGCTCTACAACTTTACTCTTAAAAAATTTTCAATCAATTCAACCGTACATGCGCAACAAAATAAAAACCGATTTCCCATGTTAATCTCCTATGTCCAGGGTTGTGCTGGACACCCGGTAAATGTTGGCTTGGCAACAAGCACGAGTAGGCAACAATACAATATCAAATGCCGCAACGTAAAAAATTCATCGGTGGCACCGGTTTTGCCGTCAAACGCGAGTGTCACTTTGACATTTCAATAATTTAATTTACACTACCTATACAGGGTAATTTACGTTACGCGACACGGAAGATTATGGCTAAACTTTTAGATTTAAAAAAAGTTTTGTATATGGAATGGATGGGGGTCTATTGGAAGTACATTTTAAAATTATTGTCATTGCATACAGATGGTCCCAAAAGTATAAAATTGATTAAAGTTTTATTTTTTTAAATGAAACACCTAGTATATTAATGTATTTTCGGTATCTGCGGACAATAGTAAAGGTAGTCTTATTAAGGTTTATGCCATCTAAACCGTACCGTTCTTCAGATATTCGTGATTTTGTTAAAATGCAGCATCAAATTAAATGTTTAAAATCTGAGCACTTGGTTTCTTCTCTACCACCAAAATTGGCTGGTGGGCTAATAGTACATTGGATTTTTTGCGATTTGTATTAAATATTAACTACTGTGCACCGAATGTCAATAAATGAACACCAAATTATTGCAAACTTCAAACAGTAATAACTTGTGTAATTTAAATTAGACACCCTGTATTTTATAGTATCATTAGATGCAGAATTTAGTTTCCTATCAAAACTATTAAACATTCCTATAGCTTGGCTCTTGCGTTTTCTTGAAAAATTGATTTTTTTCTGAATTTGAGCTGACTTAAACGAATTAAGTAATCTGCATTACCTGTTAAAATACCTGATTTTGAGAAAGCAATGTATTATCATTAGTACTGGGTGTTCACTAGAAAACTTCATGTAGGAGGCTATATAATATTTGACAGAAAAGGATGGCATAATGAAAGTAAATGGACTTTTGTTTCTCCATTCTTTTCTTTTGACATTTCACAACCAACTAGACGAAGTTTTCTAATGAACACAACGTATTTGTCAGATATTAATTTATACGTTACAAAATTATGATCATGAAGATTACTTAGCAGTCGTCTGAATGTTAAAGTGTCTTTATTTAGCATAAAATATCAAATAAAACAGTAAAACATTATATTACAAGAGTTCTTATAAAATTTATATATACTGGCAATTTGAAATACAATAAATAACAAGTCAATATAAGAGTTATAAAATTTGTTCAAAATGACGACCGTCTGATTCTAAACACAAACGTAATCTGTTTTTAAATCCTTCACTCACATTGCCTAACATATAGGGAGTTATGCTTCTGAAGGCCTCTCTGATTCGTTCCGTCATATTTTCTTTTGTGGTTGATGGCGTATTATACACGATACCTTTAACATATCCCCATAGAAAGAAATCGGGAGGCGTTATCTCAGGGGACCTTGGTGGCCAATGTTGTGCTCCATTCCTTCCAATCCATCGATTTTGGAAACGAACATTTAAGAACTCCCGATGCTAATGAACTTCACGATGATAATGAGCAGGAGCTCCATCCATTTGCAGCCACATGGTTGTTCTTGTATCTAGAGGAACTTCTTCCAGTAAAATTGGAAGCTAATTTCGCAAAAAATTTAGAAACGACATTCCGTTTAAATGTTCAAAAGTCCACTAGTTGGCCAAAATCGTTATCGGAGAGTTCTTGATGTAGTTGTATCTTATAATCCTAGTATTTATGTTTTTGAAGAATCATTGATACGCTTTCTTGGCTAATATTTAAGTTTTGTGCAATTTCTCGTTGTCCAACATGGGGATTTTCAACTACAGAGCCAATAACGGCTAATTCAGTTTCTTGGTTTTCTGTAACTGGTCTCGTTTTGGCACTCGTTTCATACTGAATACTACCAGTTTGCCTAAATTGAACCAACAGTCTTTCAAAAACGGCTCTATTCGGTCGAGTTCGGTTAGGAAACCTTTCAGCATAAACCTTTGATGCTAAAAGACAATTTTGCAAGAATTTTCCTAGAATGAAGATCATATCGACTCGTTCTTCTGTTGTGTAAACCAGCATTTTGATTAAATAAAAAAACTCCCTGTTAACCACTAATTATAACAGTAAAAAAATACTTAACTTTAAATTAATATGTGAGAACTAGAAATGACAATAAAGTTTTGCTTTGTCAAAATCAGGAAACACCTGAACAGACCTGAACAGGTAAATTAGATTACTACATTCGTTTATGTCAGCGCAAATTGAGAAAAAATCAATTTTCCAAGAAAATGCAACGACCAAGCTATAGGAATGTTTAATAGTTTTTGATAGGAAACTAAATTCTGCATCTAATGATACTATAAAATACAGGTTGTCTAATTTAAATTAAACGAGCTATTACTGTTTGAAGTTTGCAATAATTTAGTGTTTATTTTATTACATTTGGTACACAGTAGTTAATTTTTAATACATACCGCAAAAAATGCAATGTACTAGTTGCCCACCAGCCAATTTCGGTGGTTGAAAAGAAACCAAGTGCTGAGATTTGAAACATTAAATTTGATGCTGCATTTTCACAAAATCGCGAATATCTGAAGAACGGTACGGTTTAGATTCCATAAACCTTAATAAAACTACCTTTTTTCTAATTTTGACATATAAAGTGGCACTTTTCAATACTGATGACAGTGACGTAACGTCCTACTTTTCGTAACTAGTTACGAAAAGTAAAATCTTTCGTAACTAGTGATGAAAAGTTGGTGTCACCACCAGTTGCAGGTTTCGGCTGTGACACACCGTTGCTATAGTTTTACGGTATTAAGTAGATACAAAGTGGTTTAAAAATAAATATTGAAGTTTAATAATAATAATTCTCTCTCTAAGTAGGTATTTGTAGTCAAAATTAGAAAAAATCTTGTATGAAACACGTGACGAAAAACCTTTTTTGTGTATCTCATTCAAATTGCGGGAACTCGCTGCGCTCGTCCCGCAAACATTCATTCGTTACACAAAATCGGACTTTTCGTAACTGGTTACATAAATAGCTATTACCTTTGTCCGCAGATACCGAAAATACATTATTATACTAGGTGTTTCATTTAAACAAATAAAACTTTAATCAATTTTATGCTTTTGGGACCACCTGTATACAATTATAATAATTTTAAAATGTACTTCCAATAGACCCTCATCCATTCCATATACAAAACTTTTTTAAAATCTAAAAGTTTAGCCATAATCTTCCGTGTCGAATAACGTGAATCACCCTGTAGATTTTATAATTTGTAACTATTAGACAATGGCCGTGCACAAAGTATAGTATTATACTCGCTTTTTATGGCCATTATTCCCTTAGGCGTCACGAGCCGCAGGCGAGGGGCGCAAGTCTCCCGTGGACGAGTTATTACTGTTTGAGGTTTGCAATAATTTGGTGTGCATTTATTGACATTCGGTGCACAGTAGTTAATTTTTAATACATACCGCACAAAATTCAATGTACTAGTAGCCCACCAGCCAATTTTGGTGGTAGAGAAGAAACCAAGTGCTCAGATTTTAAACATTTAATTTGATGCTGCATTTTTACAAAATCACGAATATCTGAAGAACGGTACGGTTTAGATGGCATAAACCTTAATAAGACTACCTTTACTATTGTCCGCAGATACCGAAAATACATTATTATACTAGGTGTTTCATTTAAAAAAATAAAACTTTAATCAATTTTATGCTCTTGGGACCACCTGTATACAATGATAATAATTTTAAAATGTACTTCCAATAGACCCTCATCCATTCCATATACAAAACTTTTTTAAAATCTAAAAGTTTAGCCATAATCTTCCGTGTCGAATAACGTGAATCACCCTGTAGATTTTATAATTTGTAACTATTAGGCAATGGCCGTGGACAAAGTATAGTATTATACTCGCTTTTTATGGCCATTATTCCCACGGGAGACGTTCGCCGCTCGCCTGCGGCTCGTGACGAAAACGTTCCCCTAAGGGAATAATGTGTGGCTAATTTAAATATGTTATGTGTGGGGAGTTTAATAGAAACAATGTTACCAAGTTGAAGCAAAAATGCAATAAAAAGCGATAATTAATTCCGCGAAGTTTAAGCGAATAAAAACCATGATTAAACTTTCCAAATCCAATAAAATATCGAGTGCTTTTGATTTTGTGCAACTTTTGAAAATGTTGAACCCCTAAGCTATGCCAATATCGCCAATGCCTGAAGAGCCATGCGTGCATGTAAAATTTAAACAGTATGTAATTACCTGTGGAAAGACCTGGGATTGCCCTTTTCACTCCACTTTTTGCACACTAAACACTTATTAGGCATTGGTGATGCTGCTAAACCTAAATGTCTCGTAAAAGAACTTTCTAGAAACAGCAAGAAAGCCGTAATAAAAATATAAACAGGATATCCACAAACCAGTGGTGAAAAACCACAAAGCACTGACGTGATGAAGCGTCGCTTGAAATACAGAATGGTTATTGTCCAATAGACAACCCTCTGAAGCCAGTCCACTGAAACTACAAATATCACTTGTATATTACAATATAACGGGCTACTTTGAACATTCCTTTAATGGTACCATCCTTTAAAAGTCGACGCTATTAAAGATTTTACCATGCATATCTTGAAATAAATCACCTTTCTACCCACACCCACCCACACCATCACACACCTCTTCTAATTCTTTTTTGGGCCGCTCTGTAAAATATGCTTTCCATTAAGGATCGATGGAACGGCCACTCCCTGGGGAAGATTTTAAAACAATAAATCAGAATACATTCATTGGAGGTCCCTTTCGGACGTTTGTTTGGATATCAATGCATCGTGTTTGTCTTTGTTAGCTCGATGCCTCGCAGACAAACAATGGACCCCATAACGGGGAAACTGGGCCACATATTGGCTATTTTACTGTATATTGACGCTCGGTGGGCTCATATCGGTTTCACTGAAAACCTCCACTCGTTTAACCCGGGAAGTCCGTCCCTGTTATATTTTTAAATTTCGCTCTCTCCGAATTCAAATTGCCAAAAAAAAAGAAAGGAGAGGAAACCCCCGAGATTAAAGAAAGACAACTTCTCCCGGGATTCCATTGTATAACATCTAATGTAATCGAGCTAAACGAAGTCTTACATTGAGCTAACAAACCGCTCAGATATAAAACCGACTCTCCGGGGTTCGGGCTTGACGAATTTCCCCAAAGTTGATTTGGGTGCGGCATTCAGAAGATGGACACTGAATAAATATGCTGCGGACGGTTATTTCATGGGGGTTTGGACGTGTAATCCAGTTATGTCGTCAACGGGGTAAATAAATAACGTGTAATTGGATTTTACTAAATTACACTTAGTTCAGTAATCAGGCTACCAAGTTGAGTATGTGACACGTTTATTCTGGTCCATTACGTTAATGGAGCAAAGAAGAAACACTTTTATAAGCGATTCTCCTTGCCGTTAACTCACCTCCCTAGCTAAATGCAGATAGTAATGAGTAAAAGAAGAAAATAATCTCTTTGTGCTCACGCTTTTGCTGCTGCTGCTGCAGGGCACCAAAAGCCCGAAGATTAATATGCTTTAACTATATACAAAAGCGGAGGCCGTTCATCCATAATAAGTCACCATGACGAGTTATCGGAAATGACTGAACGCGAACAATCCCTAAAAGTAATTTATCAAGCCAGGAGTGCCATAATAAAACCTGGCTCTTTATGGGTCACTAAGACTAGAGGTCGACCTAGTTAGTTAACAAGCTGAAGACTTTAGAATCAATCAGTAATAACAGTTGCTGTAACTCGACAGTTATTATTTAAATCATGGTGTAATGAATATGAATGATTATATTCCGTTTTCCATTATACAAAACTACCATTCCTACATCAGGTCGTCAGGATAATCCGTAGCCTTCGAAAATTCGTTTTTCCTTTTCACTTTCTCTTGCATCAGCTCAATTCTCCTTTGGATTCTTTTCGCTTCTTGCCTACCGCGCTCCTGAAGCAATGGATTCTCCAAGAATCCTTTAGAGACTATAGGGATTTTGCTCATTTTCTCAGTTATGTCCAGGGCCTTGCAAGGCAACGGTATTACGGTGGGTCTGATGTCGAATCTGACCGGATTTAGGCCTGCCACTTTCAACACTCCACGGAATTTTTGAAGATATGTTAACATTCTTTTTTGATGGGATGAATGAACCGATGAGATGAAATGTCAATGTAAAAGTGACAAATGATGGATGCAGAGAGCAGGTGGGTACATTTATCGTGGAGTCGTGTTTCCGCAGCGTGCCATAAGCATAGATAAGAGAGTGTTGTGGCCATAAGTCGCTTTCATTTGACTAGACCGCTTAGGACCAACTCGAACAAAGCAGAATCATTCATCTAAGGTAATGGGCCCAAAACTGAACCCTGAGGTATGCCTGCCATCATGGCGAAGTTGTAATTTTCATCTAGTATAATATTTCGGCCTCTGAAGTAATCTATGACCAGCTTTGTCAGATATTCTGAAACTTTCCTTTTTTTTTAGTTCGTTAATAATAATATGCCAAGAAACACTGTTAAAAGCGTTCTTAACGTCCAATGTGACCAAGACGCACCAACGCTCAGCCCTTTTCCTCCCCCGTGCCTTGATTTCCCTCACTCGCTCTAAGATCGAATCCATGGCATTTAATGTTGATATTCCTTTCCTGAAACCAAACTGTTTCTCAAAGAGAGGTTCAGATGACGTTATTTCAGCTTCCAGTCTGGCCTTGATGATATGTATAAAGAGTTTTGCAGGGCATTTATTAAAGATAGAGGTCTGTAGTAGCTCGGCGCCTCAATGGGTTTTCCTGGTTTTAGTATTAAAACCATTCTGGCTTTCTTCCATGCCTCCGGAAAGACACCATTTTCGAGGAGATTGTTTAGTGCCTCTAATGTCTTGTCGGGATACTTAGAGTCCGTGCTCAAGACAGCTTCAGTTGGAATTTTGTCTGGTCCTGGTGCTTTTTTCGCCTTCAGTTTGTTGCTTACCATATGTAGCTCAGCGATAGTTATCTTACTATATCTCACTGGGTATTGCTTTGCGGGTAGTAGCGATGGGGTTGCAGGGAAGAGCAGTTTGACTACTTCTTTTTTTTGCTAATGGCCACTTCATATGGGTTTCCATGGTTCAGGCTTTTATACAAGATTTTATATCCCTCGCCCCAGATGTCATCGTCCAGCTGCTTACAAACTTCTTTCCATCGTAGTGCTTTAGCTTTTTTTATTTCGTTCTTCAGCGCTTTTTTTCTTGATTTTGTAATTATTCCAGCGTTCTTCCAAAATTTCTTCTACAACCCGTGCCATCTTTGAACTAGTATACGATCTTCTCGTCTTGGTGCAGTCTTCTCTGAGTCTGTCCATCTCCTCATTCCACCAATAGGGTTTTCTTCTTTCCTCTATTTTAGACGTATGTACAGATTTCCTGTATGCAGCTACTATTTTTCTGGTCAAGTCCTCATACGTAAAGCTGTCCAGGCTTATGGAGTTCATTTGCACTTCTAGCTCCCGCTAAAAACACGTTTTTCTTGAAAGTAGGGTAGCATTTTAATGTAACTGTGGCATTGTTTTCCCCTATCGCTACCTGGAATTTACCGAGTTCCATGAAGCTGTGGTTCGGTATACTTAGCACCATAAAACGCAGTGTCAACACGAGGATTACGGAGCACAAGAGGAGTTGCAGGCTGGGACAAACACAACAGTCAGCACTAGCAGAGCATGCTCTCTCGACATCCTTTTCAACGAGATGGATAACTTTTATCAATCCCAGAGTTTCTATCTGAGACTAACGAGAGAGCACCTTTAGGAACTTTATACACGACAACAAGTTTAACAGAAAGTAGGAAATTACGGTACTAAATGCAGATTGAAAGCGTGTTCTACGACATATTTCAAGGGCGCCAAAACCCCACGCCACCACTACCCCCACCCCAGTCCCTCAACTGCAGCGCGATGGCGGGGGAATAAATACCACGGAGCTCACCACAGTCGAATAAGTCATCGTTGGGGAAGCACGGGAGATCATTTTGCTCATTGCGTCATCGTCTTTGATAATGTCTGCCACAACAGTAGAACATCGGAAAGAAATTCCATAGGACCACGGCTTCAAAGCCCGGAAAATTTTTTTTAATTATTTTCTGACAGTTCGAGACTAATTTGATTTCCCAACAAATGTCTGAATCGTGCTGATAATGTATTTAGTTGTAGGTAAAACCAGCAATTGTGACGTAGCCACCGGGGCCAATCCATTCCAGGCCGCCTTTGCACAAGAGCGAGAAAAAAACATCTGGTTCTTCTCTTCTTGATTTCAGCTTCTCCTTCGTAGGTTGTTGATCATTTTTGCTATTCTAACGTTATAGGCAACTGTCCGAAATAGTTCAACAGATGAGAGCACGTAACCAGTCTCGCAGGTTAGGTAGCCAGGAAATTTTACGGATCCCACGACCTTCTCCTGCATGATGAGCTGAAGAATTTCATATTTTGAAGTAAGCATAACATGCCTAAGAAACTCTAGTTTTATTTTCTTAATTGTGAAAAGAATTTCCATTTCCTTATCCATTCTTTCCATCCAGGAGATCTTTAACATTCGGCGGTACACCCACCACTCAAACGATTCCAGTCTCTTAGATGTTTCCTTTTTCAGTGCCCATCCTTCAAAACCATATAGCAATACTGGAAGGACGTTCTCACTCTCAAAGTCAAAGTTAGATCTCGGGCTATCAGCAGTTTTCACAGTTTCATAAATGGTGTCCTCGCTTGCTCAATTCTTGACAAGATTTCTTGTTTGTGTGCAACATTTTCATTTATCATAGTTCCTAGGTAGTTGGAGCGATAAACTGGTTCAACCGTATTATTGCGTATAGTTAGCTGACCATTGATGTTCTTTTGTATATTATTAGCATTTTCGGTTTATTAATATTAATATTTAGCTTTGCTATACCCGCCAGCTCTTTTTCCAATGTCTCCGGAAAAACAAACTCCAAGTAAATATTAAATGGCGTCAGAGAAAGAATACACCCCTGTCTGACTCCCCTTCGAATACTAATTTGTTCTGTCAAAGCATTGTCATACTTCACTCTAGAAGTTTGTCCCTAGTAGAGATTTGATATTATTCGGACATCGTGGTAATCAATGTTAAGTCTTTGGAGTATATTGTTAACGGAACGTTAATTAATTTTAATTGCCACCAGAAGTAACCTGGGTTTGTCTGGCGGAGCGACATCAGGCTAATTTAAAAAGAAAGTAGAGCAAATTTTCCCGGGGCTAAGCTTTTTCTATATCGAAACCTATCGGAGCGTTTTATTCGGAAACCTAGAATTTCCAGTCCCAACCTCCTAATTCCAGTATAGTATACAAGTTTCCAAAGGCGCCCAACAAGACCTGCTCTGCCGCTGTTTGCGTCAGTCTTGTAGACACAGGGAACGGTTATTCCTAGTCAAACAATTCTTCACCCTATAATATGGCGGCCCAACGTGGGGCTCACTGTTCAGCTCGATGAATCGAGATACCCAACGGAGACGACGCGGGAAGACTGGAAACAAGCAAGCAAATTCAGAATCCAGCCAAAGCAGAGCTCCAATCGGTGAAGTAGAATCATTTTCCTTATAACCCGCTTAACCCTGGTAGCAGAGCAATAACTCACAACACATTATCTCGCCAAACATTAGCCAAGTATTGTTACTAGATATTAGTTATTTAGCTGTGACCTGATGAAGATCTAGTTAAGACATAGTCTTCATACGTGCTAAACGAATTAGATCCAATATTTATCATTCTCATTCTCTTTTATAATATTCTCGTAGCCCTCGTTGGATAATTTTAGTAATTTGAATAGCAGGTTTAATTTAAGAAAATTATAATGGATTCCTCAATTTGTAAAGTAGTAGCAGACGAAACAAAAGACACACCAACCATTAATACTCACAGCTTATACGAACAACACAACTATAAAACCCTTGAACGTAACCTAAACGTAAATATAACTAACCCTTTTGTTCAAGGCACTTGTGGTTCAAACATCCCCAATGATAATTGGGCTTCATTATGTTTATTTAACTCTTAGACAAATGAACCACAAGAAACCTCTGCCAAAGCCATGGAAGATAGTTTATTGAAAATAACTAATGCCTTTACTGAAACTTTAAAAACTTTGACCAACCAAAGGCATACAACTATTATTGATAAACCTCAAACAGTTTTCTCGGGTCAGGATTATGACAACCCTCTTCAGTTTATTCAGACATTGGAGGATTACTTTGTAAAATCTCAAACAGTGGACGATAATAGCAAAATCGTTTTGGCTTCCTCCTTATTAAAAGACGAAGCAAAAAGGTGGTTTGAGCCTTATTCGGCTTTCTATATTTCATGGGCAAATTTTCGACAACACTTTTTAAATCGTTTCAATAGTATATCTGTGGTAGCTTTAGCCACATCAAAATTATATGGTAAAACTCACGCTCTAAAGGAATTGGCAAGAATTTTCATCACAAAAAAGTTGTCACTTTTTAATAGACTAGATCCCTCCCGGCCAGAATATATAAAAACTGCTATTATTATTGAACTTCTTAGACCTGAAATTAGGACCAGAATAAGACATGTAAGTGCTAATTTATCTATTCAACAGTTAATTAGTATAACAATTTCAACAGAAAACGATTTAAAAGCAGAATTGGCTAGTGAAGGTCATTCAAGTAAAATTGTAGGAAATGTTTCTAAAAGCCCACCCTCCCCTTGCAAATATTGTAAGGGTTGGCCCTACCATAAAGACTGTCCTGCTAACCGATACACTCAGGGAAACGGGCAGGTTGCTGGAAGGGGCGTGACCTCCTACCCAGCTCAACCGACTGTGAGAGGTCACAACAACTGGAGGAACTCTGCCCCCCAGAGACAGTAAGTGATATTTTACCTATTTTTACCTGTACTAAAAATAAACAATACCCTTCTAAGGTAAATGTAGACAAACTGCCACGAATCAATGTAGTTATTAATGGAACAAAGATTTTAGCACTTTTAGACTCAGGATGCAGTAGTAACATTTTCAAATCACAATTTCTTCCCCCTCAGGTTGAAATAGATTATAACGCTCAGACATTTGTCTCTGCTTGTGGTGAGCATTATCTTTCTCAAGGTTCTGTAGCCCTCGATGTTTTGGTGGATTTCATCATTTGTCATTCCCAGTTTGACGTTTTACATGAATTACAAGAACAATGTATTCTGGGACAGCCCTTCTTTGAACAGAATGACGTTATTTTAGATTTTAAACGTAGATGCGCTTATATAGGTGAAAAATCTAGAAGAACTGTGTATTTTGATGTTTACAATCCTATTACTAATTTGCATAATCCTACTTTTCTTTTAAATTGGGATCCTTCTGTGAAAAATAATTCTTTACTTTTGGAATTGTTGACTGATTTTGAGGATGTTTTCTATTACGGCCTTCATCAACCAACTACAACCAGCACAAAACACATAATTGTGCTAAAAGATCATACCAAAAGAATTATTCAAAAGCCCTATCCAATGAATCCTGTTTTGAAAAACACTATGTATAAGCAAGTTACCGAAATGTTAGCCGCAGGAGTCATAGAACCATCTTGTTCCTCTTATTGTTCTCCTGTTGTGATGGTCAATAAAGAAGGAAAAAAGCCACGTTTTTGTGTTGACTTTCGAAAGATTAATGCTATTACTGTCGATGAACCATCAATTCTGCCTAAAATTAATGATACCCTGAAAGAGCTTGGCAATTCCACAATATTTTCAGTCTTGGATTTAAAAGCTGGTTATTGGCAGGTGCCAATGGAACCTTCGTCCAAGCAGTACACTGCTTTTTCAACCCCTGATGGTGCTCTTTATCACTTCAATGTGATGCCTTTTGGGTTGAAAAATGCACCGGGGACATTCCAGCGCCTCATGACAAATGAAGTGCTGTGTGGTTATTTAAATGATTTCTGTAAGGTATATTTGGATGACATTATAGTTTATTCATCGGACTTGGAAACTCATTTAGGTCTTTAAGAGTAGTTTTAGAAAGACTTAGGATTTATAATTTAAAAGTGTCCCCTGAAAAATGTCAGTGGGCTACTTCGGAACTCGAATATCTGGGCTATCACATTTCTGGAAATACTGTCATTCCTCAAAGTAAACATATTTTGGCTGTAAAAAACTTTAGGGTCCCACAGAATAAAAAGCAACTTCAGAGTTTCTTGGGTACTTGTAATTGGCTTCGGGAATATATACCTAATATGTCTGAACTTAGTGCTCCTCTTTATTCTCTTTTACAAAAGGCCACTAAATATCGTTGGACCCACGAACATCAGGTAGCTTTTGATAGAATTATGCATTTTATGTCCCAACCATTACAATTACATAGACCTAATTTCGACCAGCAATTCTATTTGCAAACGGATTCTTCTTCTGTTGGTATGGGTTGCGTTCTTTTTCAATTAGATCAGAATGATGAAAGAAAAATTATCTCATATTCAAGTGCTCATTTTACTCCTGCTGAAAATAAGTATCACTGCAACGAGCAAGAGTGTTTGGCCATTATATGGGCTATTAAAAAATATAGACTATACTTAGAAAGTAATAAATTTACTTTAATTTCAGACTCTCGTTCGTTGTTGTGGCTTGATAAATACAAGGATTCCAAATCTAAGTTAACTCGATGGGCCCTATTACTACAAGAGTTTTCATTTGATGTTGTCCATTGTGCAGGTAGGAATAATGAGCTGGCTGATCATTTGAGCCGCAATCCAGAAGGAGTTTTTTCTGTATCTCAGGTTGATCAAGATAGACTTTTTCCCCCTACAAAAGGAAATATTACTAGTGATATCAATAAAGCTGATTCTTTAAAAATTAACAATTTGACCCATTATGATGTTTATAAAAACGTCATTAATTGTCAGCGAAACTCAGGGCCAATGCAAAATAAAATTCACAAATGGAATAACTTTCAAATTAACAAACCTACACGTCCCTCTGAAATTCGTTTCTGTAAAGAGTATTGCGTAAAGGAAGGCATACTTTACAAAAGGTTCAAAAATAATTTCCTAGTGGTAGTTCCGCGAAAAGCAATCAAACATGTTATTTACTTTTTCCATGATACCATGAATATGGCTCATCCTGCTAGAGATGAAACAATTCGGCAAATAATGCGCAGATACTATTTTAAAAATATTTCAAGAGTGACTGGAGAGTACATAAGGGATTGCCTGATTTGTATGTCGGTGAAAAAGAGGCAGCTTCAGAAATTGGCTCCACTAGAAAGTCATTCTCCTCAGTTTCCTTTTCAGACAATTTCTGTAGATATTCTTGGTCCATAATCAAACTAAATCTGGCAAAAAGTATATTCTGTGTGTTGAGGATGTTTTTACGAGGTGGGTTGAGGCTGAATCTTTTTCTTCGGTGGAAGCTAGTACAATAGTTAAGTTCTTGGAAAAAGAGGTATTTTCTCGTTTTGGTTATCCCCATACTATCATCTCAGATAATGGAACCCAGTTTAAAGCAAACACTTTTCGTCAATTTTGTAAAAGCCACGGAATTGAACAATTATTTACTCCTATATTTCACCAACAAAGCAATCCTGTGGATAGAGGAACCAAGAAATTAAAAAGATTCTTCGGACTTTGGTTACGGCAGACCGAGAAAATAAATGAGAAAAGTTTTGGACAAAGACGCTTCAAATTTTAAGAACTAGAACCAATGCCGCTACTCAGTTTACTCCGGTTAAGGCGTTATTGGGATATGAACTGGCAAAATCTGGGGAGTGGAAGGTGCCATCTTACGCCGAGCCCCGAGAGCGTCAACTATCTCATTCAAGTAGACTCGAACAGGTAAGACATAATACAGATAAATATCACACCAGATATGTTGACAAAACCCAGCGTCCTTCCGTTGTGTTCGATGAGGGTGATAATGGTGCGCGAGTTTGGGCACGCAAAACACCCTTTTGGTTTGGTTTGGTCGGGGCCTTTTAAAGTTCTAAATCGAAAGAGTGATCTTGTCTATGAGGTAGGTAAAGATGGAAGGCGAGTGTCGCTTCACGTAAATGATTTACGTCCTGCCCCTAAGGGTAATGTAGATTGTTCTATTTCCACTGTTTCGGATTCCGATACTGATCAGGACTGGTCAGAATATTCGGCAACCAATACAGAACCACGAATGGTATCTGCATCATCAGAGGAAACTTTGTTCTCTGGTCACACTCCTGAACCTGAAAAAGACTGTTTGGATGAACAGTTAACTCTTTCACTTTCTAGAGCAGATCATAAGCTCCTCAAATCTCCTATAACTCCTATGGTTTTGTCAGAGCCCTTGACAAAAGGCTCCAATGAGACCTCGTTTCAGACTAGACTACCTAAACAAAGACCAACTTTCCGTGACCTTCCCGATTATGAAAACTTACCCGATATAGACACTCCTTATCAGAGACCTAGAAGACTACGAAGGAAAAAAACTTGCACTACTTGCGACTGTCACACGAAAAACAATACATCAGTAGAGCACGTATTCAAAACTTTGAATTGTATTTATTACACCAATTTATATTTCTTTTAACGTGTTTGTTATTACGGGTATCTGTTTATCTTAAGTACCTAGAGAGTTTACTTATGGCATGGTATTGCCAACGTACAGAATGACTTCCTGCTTTATAGTCGGATTAACATATCTAAACAAACTGCATTCTATTTAGTTGTTACCAATTTATGTCAGATTGTAATTTTTTATCTTAGCACTGTTAGCATTTTGTACAGCAGTATAATTTTTGATCTGTAAAAAGTTCAGACTGAACCTTATATGTTTAAACGTTTGTATACATCTGCAACATTTGTTGTTTATTAAAGAAATGTTATTGTTCCGCAAAATTCGCTCTTCCGAAGTGGGGGGGGTGTTAACGGAACGTTAATTAATTTTAATTGCCACCAGAAGTAACCTGGGTTTGTCTGTCGGAGCGACGTCAGGTTAATTTAAAAAAAAAGAGCGAATTTTCCCGGGGCTAAGCTTTTTCTATATCGAAACCTATCGGAGCGTTTTATTCGGAAACCTAGAATTTCCAGTCCCAACCTCCCAATCCCAGTATAGTATACAAGTTTCCAAAGGCGCCCAACAAGACCTGCTGTGCCGCTGTTTGTGTCAGTCTTGTAGACACAGGGAACGGTTATTCCTAGTCAAACAAATCGTCACCCTATAATAATATCCAGAAGATTTTCATGCTTGACATTGTCAAACGCCTTACTGTAATCTATGAAGCATATGTAAAGGTCTTGCTTTACATCTAGACATCTCTGAGATAAGACATTCCGCTTCGCTCCCATTCCGTTGCGGAATCCAAATTGTGTATCTGATGTCCCAGCCTCACATTTTTTGTATATTCTAGTATGTATAATTTTTGTAAAGATCTTCTGTATACCAAATTAGGTCTTAATAATCTAAGGATCTTCTTAATAATACCCTGTATTCAAGAAGATTATTGACAATTCGAGAGTCTCTAACAGCTACGTATTCGTCATACATTATAAGAGCTTGGTGCTAGAGCCTTTATAATATATTTTTAGCTTGGTTTTTCTTACGTCAGTTATAGAGCTTGGTTCTAGTACTTTTATAATTTTAAAATAAATATTATAAAAGCTTTAGATTTACAACAATATGTTTCTGGATTTTCAAGATTTTTGTCATCCTTACACCATTTATACTATTGCGTGAATTACAAATGGGGTTTTGCGTTACATCTTCCACAATTTTATAATTGTTACAAATAGGGCGCTTTGTATTACAAATCTCTTCATCGTTTTAAACGTCAAACTTACAACCCGCCTTCTTGAAATAAACCACAATTATTAGATTACATATTATCGAGACTGTTGATTCTCTATAAATAATAATAATCAACAACGGGTCATATTTAAAACCTAGAAGGAGAAAGACTTTGGAGACAGAGAGAACAGAATATGGCATTGTGAAAACTTTGAAGAAAAAAAGGCCGTTCTGGTGAGAATTCTTTGAAGAAACAACTTGGAAGAAAAGGCCCATTCTTCTGATTTTTAAAGATACTCATAATTTATTCGGAATTTTTTAATCTCTTTTATAATCAAATTAATTTCTGGTAACTTAATCTCTAACTCAACTGAAATAATTTCAGTTTTTCCTTTTCCTTTATTGTCCTTTTTCCAGATGACCGCTTTTTTGGAATGCCTTACTTAATTAACACTAGAACTACTGCACTTTTTCTGGTAGCTCTTCAGTGATATAAATTGGACACTCTTTCACAGTTACTCTCTTCTTCACAACCTGCTTCTTACGAACTTCGTATTCAAAAATTTAATTTTTTTATATTTGTGATACATTTTATATTCCGATTCTACGATTTTGTTCAATAATAACCGTCTTTTGTAACCCTTTTCCAAATTTTCTGCCTTTTCTTTCGGACGATATCCGCCGGAAATAACGTCTCGGTGACGTCGTGACGCCTTGCGTCAACTTATTGCAAAAAGTAGTAACTGCCATCATTTTTATTATTTCTTATTTCCAACCTAATCGACTATTGAACTTTCTGTGACGCTTGTATGCGTTTACGACAACATTACGTCAAGGGAACTCTAAGAATGCCGGACTTTCGGCCAAAATACGAGACCATTTTTAGGAAAATATCGGCATTTGTTGGCTCTGTTCATATCTTCTAAGTCATTGGTAAGAACTCTTACAGTGGAGAAAACTAACAAAAAAACCAAAACAAAATTTACTGTTGTTTGGAATTGTTCGTGTTCCTCTTCTACTGTAACTATTTCCGTTTTCTCAGCCTTGTCCTCTTTTTTCTCTTTTTTAAATTTTTCTTTCACATTGCTTTCTTTTTTATTTTTCCATTTTTCTTTTCTATGCTTCATACAACATGTTCTTCTTTATTTTTTTTAGATTTCCCTTTGACTTTTTATTGGGTTTTTATTTTTTTCTGAGGATATTTGAAACCAAAATTGAACTTCAATGCAAAATTAATTTGCTATGAGACAATTTTGATCCAAAAATTTATTTTTTTTATTAACGATACTTATTTTTTTTTATTCTTCTGGCCCAAAATAGAAATTTTCCAACGAACTAAAAATTGATTTTTATTGAGAAAATTTTGGCCGGAAAGGAACCTTCTTAAGCTCTCTTGGCTCAAATTTAAAAAAAAGTTTACATGTGCACTGTGCCTGTACCTACCTCTTTTGGACACATTTTTTTATAATTTCCTGATTTTGTCAGGTTTCTTAATTCGATGCTTTTGTAGTTTTTAATTTATTTGTCCCATTCTTATTGTTGCCAACGTTTATTCTGTAATAATTGGGAAAGGTACTAATTCAAAGTTGGGAGCTGGATCAAGAATCCATCTACTCCCATTCACTGGGAAACATTAAATATGTCTGTATCTATACAGGGTAGATTTTTTAAGGGCGTGCAGTATTACTATCTCCGAAACGGCTGTAGTTACGAAGGCGGTTAAATTAGCAAAAAGTTGACTCTTGTAGAGCCTGTTTAGAAAACATTTACAATGTTGCCACATTTTGAGTGGTTTCTGAAATATTTAAAAAATTAAAAAAATACCGAAAACTTAAATCTCTTCTAATTCATTTTCGAAATGGTGTGGGTAATAAAAATATTTTAATTACAAAGTTTCACTACACTCTAGCCCCTCCCATAAGACATCTCGATTAGCTTCGTGTGACGCTTATTAACCTAGATACTCATATAAAGTTGATTTTTTTTTAAAAAATGGACCTGTATTTTTTCTCATAATTTAAAAGTTTTTTTCACTCCTATTATAACGGCGCATTGCATAAGTAGGATGAACAGACGTTTCGGCTAATTCAATCCAACATCAAGGTAATGACTTAGTAAATGACCTTTTCTAATGAACACTCTCTAAGTAGGTCCGTAACTCTTTATTAAAATTATGCTGATAGTGCTAAGTAAGATTGGCTGGTACCTAAGTGTCATATTAAGCCAATGGAATTATGACTTTGTCTTGAATATAACGTTGTAAAATCTTGTTTATTATGTCTTGACAGTTAATTGAAGAAATATAATTAAGTTGGGTTTTCCTAAAAAATAGAACTATGTATGTACCTAAATGTATGGAACTACGTAACATGCAAATGCACGTACTAAAGAAAAATTCAGTATAAACTCTTGAACCTGCATACACAGGACCGGAGTCAGATATAATAGTTTGATGATGGATTTAATTGGTCGAAATGTTCAAAACCCCATTTATGTAATAGCCGTTATATTAATAATAAAAATTATTTTAAACTTTCAAAATATGAAAAACTTCCAGGTCCGTATTTAAAAAAAATCACTTTATACTGGTAACTCGGTCGATAACGTCACAACGAAGCTAATCGAGATGCTATATGGGAGGGGTTATAGTGTAGCAATGAGTAATGCAAAGCGTATTTTTTGTAAAACGATTTACTATTTAATATCCTTCTGATATTTTTTTATTTTTGACCTTAATTTTGATGGGAGTAAGTATTTATAAAACTATAAAAAAAAAATAGAATTAATAAAACATTGCCGGATTGCACGATCGTGCGTTAGGAATCCCTAACGCATGGCTGTGTTTCGAGATTTCATTAGTTTCTCCGAATGTTATGTTTCCTTTCGTAAGGGGTCGTGGAAAAAATACATCGACCTAAAACATCACCTTATACTAAACAAGTGGTCATTATACAGGGTGTTTAATACTGTGCACCCTACTACGTCTTTAGCGACCCTATCAGGGTTCATAATTTTTTATTCTAATTTTTTGTTATGTGTCGTTGAATTTTCTGTTATTTCATTTTTTCATTGATCAAGATTCGACTTTTTATTGTGTTTTAATTTTTCAATGTTTCAATTAATTTAAAATTAAAATTTTCCAACGAGTAAACAATTGTAATATAAATTGATTTCCATTGAGACAATTTTGGTTCAAACCTGTGTTTTTAACCTATTAAGGATTCCACATTGTTCTAGTTCTTTTATACAGTTTTAACCGGAAGTAAAGGATACTACGCAGGAATGATACTACGAGACAAGAGGTAATGTTTATTGAGAGAAAACTAACGTAAAGTTAATTTTAGCAAATTTATGAAGTTTTTAGATGATTTTAGCCCACAACTAGAAACTAAACCCGCTATACAAAACAGTTTATCTTACTTGACAAATTCCGTTATAATTTATAAACGAAAGCTTTACAGACATTTATTTGAAGATCATCCCGATCGATGTAACGAAATAGAACTTTCCCGATCATCGGTGCGCTCTTTAGAGTTCCAGTTCATCAATAGCTCTGAAAGGGTGAAAAGGCTAAGTTGTCTCGCCCCCTTGCTGAGATCTTACGTCGCATTTGCAGTTCCCCATCCCTCGCAGTAAAGTCACCCTTTCAGCCGCTCAGATACTTGGAAATTCCGCTTGCACAAATTTACCTCGCCTGATGAGTAACTATAAATATCGCCCCGAAATCCCGAACATAAACAGCAACATTCCGAAAGGTTCTTGATTAATTTCGCGACCGGAATATATTTCCGCGCTTGGTCTAAGAAGACCGTATGCTCACGGATTTCATTTTTCTGCAACCCCCCGGATGGATGCAAAAGGGCTGCAATAAGACTGCGGCATGAGAGAGAAAGTACCCCGTCAGCCGCCTTCTTTGCATCGCGGCTCCAAACTGGGCGTGCCGTGAATTATTACCCTTATTATTGCGAAGACCGTTGCGGCCATACAAGAATAATGTAGCCCGAAATGAAGTTTTTGTGGAATTTTAAAGCAAAAAACAGTGGGATAAAAGACACTTTTTTCCTGACGTAAATACTAAGAAATTATCTATACCTCTTCTACATCAGCTCGTAATATAGCGTACTACCTCATTATTAAAAAATTCTTTTCCCTTATCAATACGTATTTTGGTATGATTTTCCGCAAAATGGATTTTCTTATGGGATTTAACGTGAAAAAGTGAATGCAATTGGCGCAGATGCGTTCTTTCACCCCTACTAATATACAGGATAATGCAAAAATAAATAAAAACCTTTAAGTGGCACATCTGGTGGCAGAAAAAAAATATTGGCTCTGACATGGTTTGTAAACGCCTACAGTTCTTTAAATTTCAAATAATAAAACCGGTTTTTATTTGACTTTAGCTCATATAGAAAAGAAAACTGCAAAACGGGAAATGGAAAAATTGAAAAGCCGGAAACTATGATATTTGGCAGGTTTTTAATTTAACCTAAACGCACTAAATTTCATTAAGTTTTCATTTGTCAACAAGCTGCGCAGTAAAATAAAAAAAGTTTTATTATTCACTAATATGCAAGTGTCCGTTTTTCTAAGAATTGCAATAAAATAAATACCGTTCAAGTTATTCAGGAATATGCTCTATAAAAGTTTACATTTGAATCACCTTGCATAACACTAAAAATGTATCATTTTATGATACAATATTTCAACATAATTCTTCATTTTATGATACACAGTTTCTAGACTTATTGGTTTTCGTCTTGATTGTAAGCTGTTTTTTTCTGCTTTTCTTTTAAATCAAAGATAAAAAATTGACTGGTTTTGTTAGGAATATTCTTTTGTTATTATGTCTCTTTATCTCGGTAAGGATTTTTCTTTATTTCATAATTTTTTAATAGACCTTACGATATTGACAGAAAGCTACTATTCTGTCGATTTGCTTCTAGATGTTCTTTATTCACCCAATTGGAAATTGTATTCTTTTTTTGAGGTTTTATTTATTAATAATAATAATAATATTTCTTTGTTTCCAACTGTGTTCGACACGTATGCTACAACATCGAGGTACAAACAAAACCCAAAAGAAAGTTATTGTCCTGAATAATCTTTAACTGAGTAAGGCTCCATGTTAATTATGTACTCCTTTATTTTATACTTGAACTGCCCCAAGTTTTCGATTATTTTTAAATGCCATGGTAGATTATTAAATAATTTTTCTCTCATATAGTACGGGCTTTTCTCAGTTAACGTCAAACGATGAATAGAATAGTTTACATATATAGTTCTTGTATTGGAACCATGCACTATTTGTCTCTAAAATGTTTGAAAGAATTTGAAAAAAATAAAAATTATGATTCATAAATATACAGTGCGTACATCGTCAAATTCGTTGTTTTTAAATACATCTTTGCAACTTTCCCTTACTTGTATGAGTTTCCGTGTCTAGATGGCTTGTATATTACCACTGCTATCCCAAAAAAATAATGCTCCAATGCAAAATCGATTGAACATAAGGAAATGTATCACCTTTTGCATTTTACCACTCATAGGATGCATCCAATAGCAAACACAGTTCTTTTTTTTTTAAGTTCCTGTGTTTGTCCCTTCAAGTCCAAATATTCATCTTTAGCAGCCGTTTTACAAATTTTCTAGCTTCATCGATCAAGCCTATAGGGCGGTAGAGCGTACTCGGTTTTTCCAAATTATTGTTTATCAGACAGTCTCAACTGCAGCCGCCAGGACACCGGCAGTGATACCATCAGTCCGCGGTGCCTTCCTTGGACTCAACGTAGTAAGTGCTATTTTTAGTTCTTGTATGCTAAATTTCGGTATGACCCCCGGGGAAGTTCGCTTACTACCCATTCTGAGATGGGCCTATTCGAGAATCATTTCACAATTTGCTCTTTCTCGGGCGTTTCATCCATCTGTATAAATCCGTTCAGTTTAAATCGTTTTACAGCAATTTTACCTGCATTTCCCCATATATCGCTGTGTAGCTCGTCACACAGGTCCCGCTTACTTGTGTTGATTTCCCGCTTAAGCTTGTGTTTTGCCTGTTGTCTTTAGATTTACTCCAAGTTCAGTACTTCGCACGCATAACCTCCGGAGCGAGCTCTGGTGAGTTTTCGTCTTGCTTGTGTAAATTTTTTCATTAATCGATTTTCTTACTCCACCAGAATACAGGCCGCTGCTTCGGTTTTTTTTCCACGATAGGCATCACATAAACCAGTGATCGATGAAGACTGCTGGTCCAATCCCCTGATTCTCTCTAAACATGTCTTGGCACGCTTTCGAAAATCCGACCAACTGGGCGACAAATAATATTTCATGCTTACCTGAGGATCACAGGTATGGTTTCCAAGCTTGGCAATGTCCAAGAAAATAGTCTGGTGATCGCTTAGATTCTCCCGTTCTTGTAGCACTCGCCATTCGAGAATCTGCCTGCTTATCTTTAGGATTGCACAAGTGAAATCAATATAATAGATTGGCTACTTCCCCTAACAAATGTAGGGGCTTTACCCCGATTCAAAACCACCAGGTCATTTGGCCTTACAAATTCCTCGAGTAGGTTTTCCCTTGGATTCGTCGTGTTGGATCCGATAGCTGGAGTTTTTCCATTCAAATCGTCGCCCAGAATCAACTCTTTTTTGTATGTCTCAGAACTTGTTTCTAGTTCATTTAGCAGAGACCCAAAATCAGCTATCGCACCGTGAGGTGAAAAGTAAACAGAACACACCACGAAGTCAACAAACTCTGCAGATACAAAACCAATACCCTTGATTATTGACTTTACATGTAACTTGCTATTCAGGTAAATAAAACTATCACAGTGTGTACCACATATTAGTCGTGAGCTCATGGCTCTTTTTGGCCATTGGCCTATCACGATGTCAATGTTGAGTTCCGTCACATTATTAAAAAGTAGGTAGTGGGCTGCCCCGCATCGATTTACGTTAATCTGATATACCTTCATTTGTTCCCTTGGTAAGTTATTTAAATACTTCCTCTGGTCCCTCATGTATCTTCAACCCCGATATTTCGAGGTTTCTCTTTGCCGAGTTTTTTCTCAAGCTTCAGGGCATTTGTGAACGCTAGGCAATTCCTTGTGCCGATCTTATGTCCAGCGGTATTGCAGATTGAGCACTCCTTCTCATTCTTGCAGTCTTGCCCCTTATGGCCTTCCTTCCCCCCTCTTCTCTGTGGTCCGTCACAGTTTTCAATTTGGTGGTCATAAGACCCACACTTTGCACACTTCTTAACATTTATCCGCCTCTCCAAGTTACAATTCACGAGACCCACTCGGAGGTTTCCCTCAGATAACAGCGTATCATATTCTCTTATGTTTAGACTGACGGAAATCGCTTGAGTGTTGTTTGCGCTCGGCCTAACTTCGCTTACTGTTAGGCTTACCAAGTCCCGGTTTCTCATTACTCGTTCAATTGCCGTTATCTTGCTTGTTATCTGTGATAAATTAACATAAACGCAAAAAGTGTAACTAAACTAACCTAACCAGGAAAACTGGGAATGCACTAACCTGAACTAACCAGACTTAACCTGAAGTAACCAACAGTAAATCTGTTCTAAAAATTAAAAGAAAAACTGGCACCTCACGGGTCCACTTTTTATATTATTCTTTACCACTAACAATGAGTCGACCTGAACTAACCTGAACTAGTCTAACCTAAACGTAAAGGTGTAACTGAAAACTAGTACTGGACCAACCGGAACTGGCCAGACCTAACCAGAACTAACCGAAGTTAACCTGATTAAAAAAAAATAAATTAAATTTTAAATTATTGTAACGTTTTTATTTTGTAAAAGCGTTCATTTACATATTTGTCCCTATATCCCTGCTTTAAACTATAATTATCAATCGGGTTACAATGTTTCTAAGTTATTTCAATCGCTTCAGCGCTATGATGCCATGGTTGTCAGGTCTTCTATTTTATTAAATGGTTTAATGGTACCTATGTATGCCGTTCCGCACCTTTGCTGGTAACGCAATTGCTCTTCTAAATATAGTCGTTTGTACTTGGCAACATCTCCTTCCACCTTTGGCCCTCGACGGTGCGTCTACGTATCTCGTGCTCTCGCCTTTTCGTTCTTGACCGGCGACAAGCACTTACGCCATTGTCTCCTCCAATGAGGCGGACAATTTTTGGTTTTGCCCTTCCGTAGAAAAAGGTAAGCAGCCACTATACTTTCGATTTAGAACTATACTTCAACATATGCCTTTGTCAAAAGGGTTTCTTCCATAAGGGATTGCTTCCATGACGGATTTCTTCCATGACCTGGATGCTTCCTCTAGTCAATAGAGCCCGTGCATGATACCCCTTCTGGTCTGAGGACTCGTTAGTCCAGCCGATGAGCCGATCCGATCCTAAGAACTTATCTCCACGCCTATGTGAAATTCTTCCGAGTTTCACTCATACTCTAGGATGAATCTGTCCTGAGTCATAGTTGGAGAAAGGCTTTCACGACGGTCCGGTGACCATCAGGTCAATTGCCAGAATACTACACACCTATTTTGGTCATCGTAGAAGTATGGAAGAAACAAAAGTCCGTAAGATTACCTTTTTCTCTATTATAAACTTGTTCGTCAGACGGTCAATGATATAACTGACATTCTATTGCCTATCGACATATTATGGAACTACCTATACCTATGCCTTGTTTTCTGTGATTTTCTATTTCACGTGTTCTTAAGCAACCGACGTATTTTACCTATGAATTAAAATTGATTCGAGATAACTTAGTAACATAAACATTTTTAACCCCATTTGTAACAGCCTTTTCTGGTCGGAATGTTTCATTAATTTATTAAAACTGGTAGTTACTACCCTGTCGCTATATTTAGAATCCTTTGGCCAAAGACTCTACGTGTGACTCTACATATTAACTTGTATATATCCCGGTTACACCGAATGGTGTCACTAGCTAGAATAGGCAGCTAATTTGATGTACGTATTGTAACGTGTTAGAAGTGCCTAGAGTGCCTAAGTTTCATTTGTTATTTGGTAATTTGTAAATATTTAGCCAACTCACATTATTAAATGCATAGAGTCAATTACTTCTACTTTTTTATTGATCACCGTATTTATTACACAAATTCTTAGCTTCTCAATTCCTAAGAATTTCTCATCTCATTAGTTTAGAAGTGAGTGGCGCCCATAGCAAAGTCCAATTGTAACTCACACCTGTCGACTCTCCAAGACAAAGAGCTGTCGTACGCATATGCAGCCAAAGAAACATTATAATAAAAAAAAGGCACACTATAATAATCGAAAAATTTTCAAGAAAAAGACTTGGCAACACTGCCCTTAAAAACGTCTATAAAAAAGCTTTCACAGCCGGTCAAAATACAATCTAAAGTGTTTACCGGGCTTAGAACCCGTTTTCCAATGGAATTCCTTCCTGACGTTTCGTCTATAGTTGCGGCAGACATTATCAAAAGCGATGAGATATCAGTGGGCGAAGTGATTTCCCGTGCTTCCCGACGTTGACTGATTCGACTGTAGTGAGCTCCGTGGTATTTATTCCCCCGCCGTCGCGCTGCATTGGGGTGGGGATAGTGGTGGCGGGGCATTTTGGTGCACTAGATGTTTGTCATAGAACTTGCTTCCAGCCTGCATTTAGAAACGTAATTTCCTCTTTCCTTTTGAAATTGTTTCCGTGTTTAAAGACCTAAATGTCCTCTCTCGTTAGTCTCGGATAGAAACACTGCGACCGATATAAGATAACAACCTCTGATACTGCTGATCCACATTCGTGCGTGCGTCCTAGCCTGCAACTTCTCTTGAGTTCTCTAATCCTCGTGTTGACACTGCGTTTTGTGGTGCCAATGTATACCGAGTCACAGCTGCATAGAACTCGGTAAACTCCGGGCGCCGATAGAGGATATCTGCGGTCTTTGGCCGACCTCAAGCTCTGTTGCATTGTACGAGTGGGTTTAAAGACAGTTTTGACCTTGCCCTTTTCCAGTAGCCTGCCAAACATGTCCGTTACTTTGTGGATGTATGGTAGACTCGGTCAACAGGTCCACATATCCACCCTCGGTTTCCTTTATCTTCTCTCATTGTTCCTTCCTGGCGCTCTACATTCCTTGCATAGACGGCCCTAACTCATGCTTGCTGTTTCCATTCCAACCAAAAGCTCTTTCCAGATGCTTCATTTCCCATCCTAAAGCAGCCGGGTAACAAATCCTCTTGGCTCTCACAGACAGAGTCTTTATGACTTTCCTTTTCCGTCTGGGATGATGATTTGATGAAAAACGGTAGACATCTTTCCTTTTCTATCTCCATAGGGAATTAAATTTTTGGACTGATAGAGTTGAGGTGTAAGAGGAAGTTTTGAAGTCAGCCTCGCCATGGCTCGAAGTAACAAAGGTGTCGTCCACGTAACGGAACCAGCAATTTGGCCTCTTATTTGCCGTTGCCAATGCTTTGGATTCGAAAATTTTCGTCCTTGATTAAATTGTTGGGGGCCCTCAGAATCCGGGCAGTCGGATCACGAGCTCGCTTCTTGTAGGTGGTAGGATCTAATAGTGTCCGACTTTCCTTTTGTCGATTACGTTGATAAGTTGATTATGAACAGAATTTGACCAAGAATGCCACTCCAAAAGTATTTACCGATCCGATGGGTAGGTCTTTCAAGTTTGGGCGTTTTAACTAATTATTTTCTTCCCCTTTAATAAAATTTAAACAATTTTAGCGCATTTACCCTAATAACATATTGTTGCAGTTTTATTACCAGCAGTGAACCATCAAGACAGTCGCCTTCGTTCTTCGACAAATCTAAGAAAATTTCCAGTCCAACCCTGCCCTGTTCAATTTGCTCCTGCACTGCTTTGGAAAATTGAAATATAGCAATATCTGTGGATATTCCAGTAGTGTATCCATCCTGATGACTAGCGAACAAAGCCCACTTATTGAAAAAAATTCATAGAGTTGCATGCTTGGACAAAGACAAAAGTCAGCAGTAACAGAGCACGCTCTCCCCGAAGGTCACGACATCCTTTTCAACGGGGTGGATATCTTATATCAGTTGCATCGTTTCTTTCTGCGACTAACGAGAGAGGCCATTGAGATCTTCAAATACGATAAAATTTCAACAGGAAGAAGGAAATTACGTTCTTAAATTCAGACTGGAAGCGAGTTCTACGGCATACTTCAAGTGCGACCAAAACCCGCGCCACTACTACCCACACCTCAGTTCTTCCACTGCAGCGCGACAGCAGGGGAATAAATACCACGGGGCTCCTTACATTCGAATCAGTCAACGTCGGGAAACACGGGAGGCCACATTGCCTTTGATAATGTCTGCCGCAGCTGTAAAACCTCAGGAAAAAATTCTATTCGACCACGACTTCAAAGCCCGGAAAACACTTTAGCTTGTATTTTAACCTGCCGTGAAAGCGTTCACATCAGGAAACAGTCCAAAACCTGCGTTCTAACTAGTTACTGCGCGGATTTCTAACGATCCGGGTTGGGTTTCGTCAGGGCCTTATTTGTGTGAACTTGTAGAATAAATTCAACTTACTCGATATCGTCAATAATTTTGCTAAGAGGTTTAGAGAGAACTTCTTTTTGTTTCAATAGAGTAAAAAAAAACAATCCCAGACCATTAGAAAACTGTGCATTAGCCAATTATGACAACTTGTGCAGATTTTAGACTGTTTTTCGACGGTTTCAATGTGATTTTAATCCCTTGGAGTACCTCTTTAAATTAATTAGATTTCTCTCTATATGTAAGAGTACAAGTCTGGAACGCTTGAACTATCGTGTCCAAAATGAAATACAAGATAACTGAGTACAGGGTCATTGATCATAAGTTAACCACCCACCTAGAAGCTTTCATTTTACTCGGAGAAAAAAATGCTGAATGCAAAAGTTGTTGATAATTAGGTGTTGTTTTTTTTTCAATACAAAATCCTTTATACAGAGTCTACCCAAAGCTCGTGGCATACACAAGTTATAATTTTCTAAATGGAACACCCTGTATATTTATGCCTTTTTATATTCCGTAAACGTTCCTAAGCAATTTTTATGAAGCATGTCCTATACCTATCCCCACTGGTTTCCTTGATAAATGGTGTAAATTTCGATATTATAGTATTAAACCATCTTAAAGGTTTTCTTTCTAATCGTGTGAAACCATTTTAAATGCAGTAATTATGGATAATCATGTGTAGTTTTTCATGTTAAATTTTATACAGGGTGTACCCAAAATCATCTGTTGATCTCAATCACACTGCTGCATATAGCTAGATAAAAATGTCCGGCTGATCGGGTGATCCTCGGATTGATTTTTTTGTTATATTTAATATGTTTCGTTAAGAGGGTAACAGGAAAACCTTAACAGCAGTAAAGGAAAAATGTCCATGGCTTTGGATTTTTTTTTATAGTAGTAAAAGATAAATATTTCTCGATTTATTACATCACCACTTCAAAAGTGTATTTATGACATATAAAACTTGCATATAGATTGGAAGCGCGAACTTAAATTTAAGATATCATAGTAAAAAATTAATAAAAGTTTTCTTCAAAAAAGTGCTGTTCTCTTCCAATAAACAAATTATTCCAACCATAAGTTACAGTTTTGTTCACATATTAGAGTAAAGAAAAAATAAAAGGGCAAGTTTTATACCTTTTATAGCCTTTCAGTTACAAAAATTTTGGTGTAAGGAATTTGAACAGTAAATTTTTCGAAAATGGTAGCTTTTGTTTAAGGGTATGCTATGTAAAAAAATTGGCGTAGAATAACAAGTTGCAAAAACATACTAAATGGTCCATTATAAAGGAAAAAAAAATTGCTGCCAGTTTTGGGTACATCCTGTATAAAGTTTTACAACATGAAAAACTACACATGATTATCCATAATTTTTGCATTTAACATGGTTTCACACGATTAAAAAAAACCTCTAAGAAGGTGGCTAAAAACTATAATATCGAAATTTAGACACCATTTATCAAGAAAACCAATGGGGATAGGTATGGGATATGCTTCATAAAAAATGCTTCGAAACGTTTACGGAGTATGAAAAGCATACATATACAGGGTGTTCCATTTAGAAAATTATAACTTTGGTATGCCACGGGGTTTGGGTAGGCCCTGTATAAAGGATTTTATATTGGGAAAAAACTATACCTAATTATCAACAACTTTCGTATTTAACATTTTTTTCCTCGAGTTAAATTAGAGCCTATAGGTGGGTGGTTAATCTATAATCAATGAACCTGTACATGAAAATATTAAGGCGTTGTTGCCAGGTAGAGGCAAAGTAACTTCGAAAATTTTATCTCGTACAAAATATGAAACGCACTATACAAGCCTAAGATCATACGACCACATCGTTCCATTCTTTGATATGCTTGATTCGTAAACGGGTTTTGGATCAATGGTACCTTCTGGATCTACATCGCTGTGGTCATCATCCGTCTCAGGGTTAAAATGTGGTTTTAAGCTTTTCTTATTACTTTCCGAATGACTGGCAAAGTTATAAAAGTGGCAACGTCCTTAAAATTAGAGGAAACTGACCTAAGTGTTTGTTCCGTTGGAAACTGAAAACAAAGTAGAAATGTTTCCTTTTTTTTTTAGTTTTTCGAAAGCCACAGGGAATAGCGTCGAACTAATTTTGCAAGCTTATAGCCCATAATGATCTCTTTATATGGACAATAAAAGGGTTTGTCCACGACCACTTAATAATATACTGATATTCAGCTTGTTGACAAACGTTAAATAGGGCTCATATAGCGTCAGAGGGATATATGAGTTGAAATAGCGGGAATAATATCATTATTCCCGATCGCCATTTAAGTTATGTATATGTTGCCTTGGCAAACAGTAGGAGTAGGCAACAATGCAATATGAAACGCCGCAGTGTAAAAAATTGCACTGGTGACACCGGTTTTGCCGTCAAACGCAAGTGTCACTTTGGCATTTCAATTATTTTCTTTACATTACCTATAAGATTTTATAATTTGTAATTATTAGACAACGGCCGTGGACAAAGTATAGTATTATGCTCGCTTTTTATGGCCATTATTCCCATGGAAGACTTGCACCCCTCGCCTGCGGCTCGTGACGCAAACGTCCCCCTAAGGGAATAATGGCTATCATAAAAAGCTCGTTTAATAATATACTATTGTTCACGACCACCTAATAACATATTGATATTCAGCTTGTTGACAATAGTTCAATAGTGCTCATATAGCGTCAAAGGGATAAATGAGTTGAAACTGCGGGAATAATATCATTATTCCCGCTCGCCATTTAAGTTACATGTGTTGCCTTGGCAACTAGTAGGAGTAGACAACAACGCAATATCAAATGCCGCAGCGTAAAAAATGCACTGATGGCACAGGTTTTGCCGTTAAACGCGAGTGTCACCTTGACATTTCAATAATTTTATGCACACTACCTATACTTTTTATAATTTTTAATTATTAGACAATGGCCGTGGACAAAGTATAGTATTATACTCGCTTTTTATGGCCATTATTCCCATGAGAGACTTGCAACCCTCGCCTGCGGCTCGTGATGCAAACGTCCCCCTAAGGGTATAATGGCTATCATAAAAAGCTCGTTTAATAATATACTATTGTCCACGACCACCTAATAATATATTGATATTCAGCTTGTTGACAAAAGTTCAATAGGGCTCATATAGCGTCAGAGTGATAAATGAGTTGAAACTGCGGGAATAATATCATTATTCCCGCTCGCCATTTAAGTTACATGTGTTGCCTTAGCAACCAGTAGGAGTAGACAACAACGCAATATCAAATGCCGCAGCGTAAAAAATGCACTGGTGGCACCGTTTTTGCCGTTAAACACGAGTGTCACCTTGACATTTCAATAATTTTATGTACACTACCTATACTTTTTAAAATTTGTAATTATTATACAATGGCCGTGGACAAAGTATAGTATTATACTCTCTTTTTATGGCCATTATTCCCACGAGAGACTTGCGCCCCTCGCCTGCGGCTCGTGACGCAAACGTCCCCCTAAGGAAATCCATTGGTCGCCTATCATAGTTTTAGTCAAGAGGTCATTGACCACTTGGCTAAAAATACGAAATGATTATAGCTATAATATGTGATCATAGCTATAATACATACCTGCATAATTAACAAGTCAAAATATGATTCCAAAAATAACAATAAGTATGATTACTATAGTTAGAACATATATAAATACCTGACACATTAATTTGAACCTCCGTACAAATCCAAAAATTAAATATCGACCTCTCTACGGAATAATTTTTCCAGTACGATGCATTTCTTGCCCAAAAAAATTTTGTAACAGCAAAGGTGCTTGGATGACTCAGACCCTTTCAGAATTTGTGCTGTGCGCGTGAATATTTTGCAATTTCTATTGGGAAATATTAAAAAACGACCGACGCGAAGGGCTCTTTTTTAACAAATAGAAGTTATTTTGGGGTTTTGACGTGAAACTAGTTGTGAGTGACTGAAATTGTGCGGTTTTAGGCCTAATCTATTGATTTAATCGAGTATATTGGGTGAGTGATAAAAGTTTTGATTTTTATGCCTAAATTTCGGGATGATAAGCATTGATAGTGGCACGTGTCAGTGCCCTATGGATAAACAAAGTAAAAATTTTATTTAGAAAGAAACAGGCCCCTCAGGCATTGCATTTATAGGTGCCTAGTAAAAGGTTTAATTTCCACTTTTTACAAACCCCAAAGTTTAATTTTTATAATAGATATTGAGATAGAGATTTGAGAGGTTACCGCTCGGGAAGTCAATGACCTCCTGACAAAAACATCCAAACATCCCCCTACCATAAAAATCTCGTTTGTCGTCGGGATTATCAGTCGATGTTGATTTTCATCGATGTTATCGATGCTCAAAAATCGTGGCATATCGTAGAACTAGAGGGGATGAAAACAAGTCATACAAACGTAAAATTTGAATATTATAGTATATTGTTAAACGAGCTTTTTATTACAGCCATTATTCCCTAAATGTGAAGTTTGCGTCCCGAGCCGCAGGCGAGTCTAATTACAAACTTTTAAATCTATGTAGGTAGTGTAAATAAATATCTATTGAAATGGCAAAGTGATACAAACCGGTGCCACCAGTGCATTTTTATGCTGCGGAATTTGATATTGCGTTGTTGTCTATTCCTACTGGTTGCCAAGGCAACATATATAACTTAAATGGCAGTTTCAACTCATTTATCCTCCTGACACCTCTGATGAATATGTCGACTGTTATAGAAAAACCTATTTCTAACGTTTGATAGCGCCAAAAAAAAAACAGAATGAAATATTTCGCGACGAAACAAAGTTTTTGAAACCATTTTTAAGTAGTAATGAGTGGTATAGAGAAAAACTTATGGAGAAGTTCATTAAGGCCCCCTCCAACTATTTTGAGTTTTTTATCGAATTTAGTTTTTTAGACGGCAAGCGTGTAAATTTCTAAAAATTTTTGAATTAGGTATTCTTCTTTCCAGATATAGGTTTTCATAAACCAGTAAAGAATTTTTGATTTCACGATATTCTCAAGCGAATCACAAAATCGCATTTTGGCACTTTTTACCACTTTTTACATGAAGCTAAATGATTAAAACTACGCGCTTTGACGTATTATGCGCAGAATGACGCACATAAGCACAAAAAAAATTCAAATGTTTCCAAAGCCTTATAGACAATAGTCTCCTAAATAGAAGTACAGCTCGGGTAGGTATTAATTTGTGATACTATTAATTTATTGAATGATTTTCTGTTACTATATGTTGTTATTAATTGGTACGCGTATTTAGATTTTTTAATAAATATGTATTGTTGTTTATCTTATGATGTAGTGGTAAACATGTAAATTCAAAGTCAACTCTAGAAGAGCATCATTTTTTTTCTTAAAGAAAACTGCAATTATATATTTTTTTTATAATCATTTTAACACCGGAATCTGCAATTGTGTTATGGCTCATTGGATAGGGTATAAAACGTGCATTCAAATAACGAGAAAAAAAATCCAGGTTCTATTTAAAAAATTCAGGTTAAGGTCGATATTTTAATAACCACGCAACAAAAGAAAACAAAAGTTTTTAACGTAACGTAACAAAAAAACCACTAGTTTAGGACTTATTTTGTGAAACCACTAGTTTAGACTAGGACTAGTTACGATTGCTAACACTCTTTACGTACCTTAGTTTACCATTACATTTAGCAACTTTTATCTCATTTAACCGACCTTGTCTCTGTACACGCCTGAAAGACGTTTTCATATTCGCAAACCTAGCAACTTTTAAAGAATGGTAAAAACGTGCTGAAATTCATGAAAAGATGTAAAATCGGACCACGAGTACCCATATCAAGGTTCCCATTTATTACTTTAATTGTTCCTAAAAATGTAATTTTTGCCAATTTTTAGAACATCCTATAATATCTAAATCAGAAATCAAGGCACTGTTTATAATAAGGAAATAAAACTTACAAAAAATGTATTGGTAAACAAAAAAAAACTAAAGTTAAATATTGCAGCATTATTTGAGACACCGTATACCATTAAAAATGGAAATCGACGCTCCATTTATTATACAACTACTGGTATTTACGCAATAAATTAATTGATATCGACTTACATGCTACAATCAAAAATTTCCATGTTTCAACATTATTTTGAGACACTGTATACTATCTAAAACGTAAATCTATGCCCTATTTAACATAAAACTACTAGAGCCAACGAATAAAATTGATTACTATTGATTTATATGGGAAAAGTTGATATTTCTATATTAAACATATGGGGCTCTCCAACTGGCCCAAAAACTTAAATTTTGAGATCAAAAGTGTGCATTGCGGCTTTCAACACCTGATATCTCGTTTCGATGCAGATTTATTGACAAATCTATAAGAAGGGCTAAAGAAGCAGAAGAATAGAGCTACACGTAGAGCCCATTTTCGAATGTCCGCCTAGGACAGTAACTGAGCACAAGTGGCCCAAAAATAAGGTAAAAATTTTGATGTTTTTTTTTTAAATTTTGTCGAAAACCGTGAAAGGCAACTTCCTTCTGATTCATGTATCTGATAGTCCTCAATGACTTCTTCATACATCATATTAACCTGCATATCCAAAAACTTTACTCTGTCCAAGATAAACCAAAAAATTTGAAAATTTCAAAAATTTCAGAGGGGACAAGTCGTCTTTTTATCGACATTTTAATACTTATATCTATATGATTCGAAAACTAAACACGGTATAACTATGCTTTTGACACCAGTGAATAGAGCATTCACGACCACAAAACACCTGCTTATTTGTCATTGTCATTCAAGGTTTCTAATTTAGTTGGCGCAATGTTGAACCAAGAAAAACATTAGGTAATTTTCACAGAATTTTAACAGTTTTTCACTTCCTATGAGACTTTTATAAAACTAAGCAAAATGGTAATAAATATTTTGAGCAATATTTGAGACGACTCACATTTAATTGAGATACTGTTGTTCTACTGTCATAAATGGCTTTGTTATAAAATAGCAAATGTCTCCAAGTAGCCCCAGACCTCCTAAAGACGGCCTATTTTGCTCATTTTACATCAGCGACGTCTTTTGACCCCAGGAGACGTAACTGGGACAGACAACGTACGACCGCCCTAAAAAGTCTCTATGACGTCTCTAGGAGGACCAAAAAGAATGGAAAAACATAGAATTCCTACTCCAAAAAAAAAAGACCTGAGTCATACATTTTGTCTTAAAATCGTGCAAGTTTAATTTAAAATCCTTTTGGTATACAGGTTTCGGCTCTAAGCCATCCTCAGTGCCCAAAAAACCTGACCAGCAATTTTGGCTAGTAAAGGTAGTACAAAGTTAAAGTTTGATACTTAATTGGCAGATCGAGGGTGTCTTGGTGGAGAAAAGGCCCTCGCCATGACATCGTTATCTTGGTCAAGCTTCCAATATTCAATTCTTAATAGTTCTAAAATAAATAAAATAATACATTAACGTACAAAACGGTACGAACAGAAGACAAGGCACAACGGTTTAAAATAAATTGTCTCGATCTAGTGACTCAAATCCGTCTGCCTAAAGACGCCTTGACGAATATCTTTAGCGAAACATTCTTAGGAGGTCCCGACAGCGTAAGTGTCGAGAACCCAAAGAGTTCTCCTCTAGAGACGTCTTTCTAGAGACGTCTTTAGGCTCTGCCTCCGCTGGGACGTTTTCAGGGCGTCAGCTTTAAGTCCTAAATTGGTCAGCTACGTCAGCATCTGCACGTAAAAGAGACGTCTTTATGACGTAACCTTGCTGCTTGGGTCACTATACCTTTATCAATGAGAAATTCAATTAATAAAATCTAGGAAGCTAAAAGCGATGAAACTGAATAATCCATACCAATAGAAAGGCCTTCGTTAAAGCTATTTTCTCAGTCATACACGAAAAACTGATCGTTCACTGACACGAAAAACCATTTCGCGACATCCCAGCCAAAAAGTGGTTCCCAAGGGCCGAAAGGAAAACATTCCATGGTATCCCCTGGGATAGAAAGCAATTCGATTGAAGGCACGGTCTCAGCACATATACACCTCAAAGTAGCAGTTTGAAATTTAACGTTTAAAAATTCGTGAAAAATTGAAATTCAAAGCTAGGACCTTGGTTTTTTGGCCTGATCGAGCAACCATATGTGTACTACTTCTCTGAATTTTTTCAGATTTTTTACTGCATAAATGTGGAATCTACAGGGTGAAATGTGAGAAAAGTACACCCAAACTGGCAGAAAATGTGGCACAGAAAAATTTTGGTGGCTTGCCCGGTATAAGAGCTAGCCCCAAAACTAATAACTGATTTTTTTTGTTCTCTCGACGTCTTCAACATATACAGTTGCTACCGAAACTGGGAGTTTTCTAGTTTTCGTAAAAATGGCAAAAAATTACTAAACTATTTCGGATTTTGGACACATTTCTTGATGGTTTTTGGTCTTTTTTTAGTCGTCCTGTATTAAAGTGACATTTTTGGTGGGATAGGATTAAGAATACCTAAGAAAATGCCCCAACTAGCAATTAGGTATTTTATAAAAGTGGAGAAAATATATTTCCAAGAGTAATTTTATAAAATATGATTATTCTCAGAGACATTTCTAGAACGTTTATATAATCTCTATACCACTAAAAAGGGCCAGGTAATAAAATAATTTGGTTGCAGTTTAGTATTTTGTAAGAACTGTTGGGAGCCTTAATATAAGTATTATTTAAACGTTTACGAATGTCTTACAATACTTCCGCTAACCCTCTAATGAAATTATTTTATAACAGTTACATTATTCACTCTATATGATATGTAGTTTTATCATGCGAGTTGTTCTTATACAATATTTATAGGAATTATTTTATAGTTATCCTGTAAATTCTATTATGTACTTGTTTTGCTACAAGCACATCACTAACAAAGTAATCTTAATCCATATATGTTCTTTAGTTGCCACCAGACACAAAGCTTTCTGTACTTATTGAACTTCATTATAGTAGTCACGACCAAAATGGAGTACCCTTGGCTGTTGAGATGTATTATATGTTTATGGTAGGATTCGCACATTCTTTGATGGTACATTTCAACTGCCAACTGAGATTTTTTGATAATATATGGGTTTATATGCACCAATATTTTAACGCGCCCTCGAATTAAATTATATTTGATTAATTTTAAATTAATAATATTCATTATAATACAATTTTGTGTTGAGCACATCTTTTTTGATACAGTTCTGTCTAGAAAATTATCTACAAAATCATAGAAAGATGGAGGCCAAGAGCTCACAGCAGGGCGTAATTCATTAATTTTTCAATTATTTTTAGTTTTAGATAGCTTCCAAATTTTTTCAATTTTAGACACAAAAGACAAAAGCCATAGGCTTTAACGGTTAAACCGTCCTTAAAAGGCATCAAGTGACTTATTTCATTTAGGGAATAAAGTTCTATTTAAGTCAGTCAAATACTAATTACAATTTATTACAAATCATTATTTGTAACACATATCATTATGTGGTAACCATATAACATTTAATTATGTAGCTGACTGATGCGAAATCTACGGTTATACCCAATATGTGTAATTGATTTCTGTTCAAGTTTAATAGTTTAGGTTTTATGGAGCTTTAGGAATTGAAAATTCAAATTTCCAGTCGCCATTTTCTCAAGAACGATTCGTTGCAGGCTTATTATACATATGACATTTACATGGGATCGAAAGCTCCAAAATATATAGGGTGCTCTATGTACTAATAGATAGAACTAATACATGTTAGTATGTACTAATACCAAATGAGGGGCTTTAGTTCAACAAATCGTATCCTCAACATCGCATGTTTTCGTTCGGTTTTCAGAATATTTTATTTCTTTCTGTTTAAGCCGATAAAAACGAAAACATGGTAAATTCTTTAAAACTGCATTATTTATTATAGCATTTTTACGTCACTTTCGGAATGGCCGTATCTCACTGCGCCGTTCTGCAAGTTTTCTGACGAAAATATGCTTTTTTTTTAAACACCATTATTTTCTCCCTGTTTCTGTTTAGCCAAAAGGAATTAGTTAATCTACGTAACAAGTACAGAAAGTGATATTTTAACGCACGCGATTGTAGTATCCGAACCAATTACAGCCCTCAGCTATTAAGTGAGTTGAAGACACTGCTTAATCATCCGCATACAAACTAATAAAAATGCTATATTTAATCACTTAATTCGGCCCTGTTCTTTTGTTCACTATACTGATTCGTACTGTAAAATATTGAACGGTGGACGTACGAATAAACCCAAATCTATAAGCGATATAAAATAACTTTATCATCGAAAATGTGGTAATGCCATTCATTTAAAATAAAAAAGTACCATAAACGCAATGAATATTTGCTATATAGCAATTATGTGTTATATATATATTTAAAAAAGTTTGTCATTGCCATATCATTTTCTTGTAACATATGCTTACAATAGTAGATTATGTCACTAGGAATAAAAGTGGGTCTTTTCGTGCTGAGCCCAGAGATTGACGGCCGAAGCGAAGCTGAGGCCTACAACTGGGCGAAGCAATATTTATTAAAGGCGAAGAATTTGTAGCAATATTTTCAATGCTAAATTAATATAAGTCACATTGACAACAGATAAATATGATGACGCGCATGACATTTAACAGACAATTTCAATATTCGGGAACCTATGCGATTTCGACTAATAACGGTTTTGGGTACTGAGAGTATTCCTATCCTTTGCTTTTTCAATAAGAATGTAAAGATGGCAATACACTCAGATCGGTTGTATCTGTATCTAGTGTTCAAATAATTTTGGTGAATAAAAATCGTTTATATATGCGCCACCCTGACAGTAGCGGTGACTTTTGACTTTACTTTTACTGCCTAGGACTTTTTTGCTACTTTTTTGGTCTCTGGATTTGAAAGCCCACTTTAGGTGTACGTATAAAAAAAAACAAATGACGTACTTTTAGTCCGTTTGAAAAAAAACATACTTATTATATAGCGCACTTATCCCAGTAACTATAAAATACGTTTGAGCCTCACAGTTCTATTACGCGCGATTGAAGACTCTTATAAAATGTATATATTTTATTGTGCAATCATGGACACTATCAAATGAACACTATAAAAATGTAAACGATCTCCAACCTTGGTCAAAATGGCTGTCCGGCATGTTTGTAAAAGTGTTCTAGGATCTCTGGGTAATATATTCGGAAGCCATTGATTTACATGCTTAAACAAATGCCTCAATGTTGAATGAGAAACATTATGGCAAAGTGCCCATGATCTTAAGTTCTTTCTAAATTCTGTATTTTTGGTTGTCTCAAATAACTCAAGTCTCATATCATCTATGCCCTCGTCTATGTCGTTATTATCTGAACCTGCTAATTCAGTATTCCATACATTCAATTCTGAGTCAGTAGAAAGTTCTAACGAACACGATAGTTTCTCTTGCAATAAAGTATTCTCCAAACTTTTGTCAACGTCGTGGCATTCCACAAGGATCTCTCCTTGAAGTTTGATGTGCTGTTCTTTTGGTTGACTTTTATTGGAGCTTATTGTTTGAGCATCTAAGATATTGATAACACGTTGTTTAACTTTTCTTTTAACGCGCCACTTCTTTTTACTTTTTTTCGCGTATTGAGAGACATGATTATAACATTACAAGAGACACACAATAATTATAAAATAATGGTTAACCATGCAGACTCATTCGCACAATGAGGAAAATGAGAGCCTATATTTGAAAAAAAAGAGCTCTATACTATCAAGCACATCATTAACAATTTTATTAATAATTTTAGGATGCGGCATAAGACTAGCCAGTTGCGTATACATTTTTTAGGGTATTCTGTTGCAGTCTGGTAATTATTAGCAAATAATTTCGTTTTATAATACTGGCATAAACGCCCCCAAATGTCACGTAAAGAAAGTGATAAAAAATTGTCTTATATCTTCTTATAAAAACAATTTGCTGCGAGAAGCTAAACTGTTGTTTTCGTTGCTCTAATAAAATTGTTTTGTAAAGCCTTTTAACAACGCCCTCGAAACGATAACATTATATTTTCTTTAAAGTTCTATAGTTATTTAGTATAAACTTCTTATAAAATAATTTGTTTTTGTTTATTTTGATTTTAAAAATTTTGTAATTTTGTTGTAGAGACGTTTTTAAGAAAAAAATTAAAAAACATTTTTGCATTCGAAAACTTATTTCTCTAAGAGGAAGCGGGTATTGAACACATTTGACTTCGAAAATCAATATTAAAATTTTAATAAAATACAATTGTCGATTAACCAAAATCTAATAAAACAAATTTGCCAGTTGGGGCTCTTTCCCGTGGAAAAACGCTCATTGGGTCAGTCGTTCAACAAAGGGGCTCTAGGAGGCTAAGAATATTACCATTAAAAAAAAAATACAAAAACCGACCCTACTTTGCGAATTTTTCTAGATTTTCTTATTTAACCTGTCGGTCTTATACTTCAAAATTTATCAGCTATCACATATGAGGAATTCTACTTGTGGAGCCCTATAGACCACATAGCCCCAAAAAACCGCATTTTTGACTTTGGTACGCCACTGGTCGCCCTCTCCCCCCCTGCATATTCCCACCAAACCAACCACATTTTTGGAAAGCCCGTTCATTCTAGTACATACGCCTCTTGCAGCGAAATCCCGTCAAATTAATAGTTTAAGAATTACAAGTGTCAGAAGCAAAAAAATACCAAAAATATATAAACAGAAAACCGCTTTTTACAGGGTGTTATCATAGAACTAATATTTAACGTAAAATAAAAAAAAATCGAAATGAAAGTATAAAACCATTATTATTATTATTGTTATTATCAAATTATATTTGGATACAATATGTCAAAAAGAAATAAGGATAATAATATGTGCGTTTAATTTGTACCGAGTTTCCACTTTAATGTTCCATCAATTATATCTGGTTTTATAAAAGATAGAAGAAAGGTGTAAATGGAATAGTTTTTTTTTTTAATTTCTTCTGAGTAATTCAGTGCGATAGTCAAAAATAAAATAATTTGTTGATACACGTATTTCTTGTAGTTTGTGACACTCTGTATATTACTTGGTTTTTATTAGAATTTTTTGAAAACCTCAAAAAATATTCAATACCTTAGTGATAGAAATTTTTAGGTTTTTCGCAGGAAACTCTAGTTTAAAATATGCAAAAAGCAATATTTAATAATTGGAAATTGAAAACTTATCTGCTTTCAATATTTCCATAAATATTGTAGCTGTTAAGAAGAAAATAGAAACAACTACTCCGAGGGCTAATACTCCTACCGGCATTGAATTATATTGTTTGTTTCAAAGCTCATTTTATAAAACAAAAAAATATTAAAATGAACTAATTACGTAATAAAAAATCAATGCTAAAGAGCCAATAGTATCTTATTAATCGAGCTTTTTATGATAGCCATTATTTCCTTAGGGGACGTTTGCATCACGAGCCGCAGGCGAGGAGCGCAAGTCACCCGTGGGATTAATGGCCACAAAACGCGAGTATGATACTACACTTTGTCCACGGCCATTGTCTAATAATTACAAATTGTAAAATCTTATAGGTAGTGTAAAGAAAATAATTGAAATGTCAAAGTGGCGCTCGCGTTTGACGGCAAAACCGGTGTCACCAGTGCATTTTTTACGCTGCGGCTTTTCATATTACACTGTTGCCTACTCGTACTGGTTGCCAAGGCAACATATATAACTTAAATGGCGAGCGGGAATAATATCTCCTGCTGTTTAAACTCATATATCCCTCTGACGCTATATGAGCCCTATTTAACTTTTGTCAACAAGCTGAATATCAGTATATTATTAAGCGGTCGTGGACAAAAAACATTAAGCTTTTTGCAAAGAAAATAGAACCAGAGTTTAATTAAGATATGTGAAAAATGCACATGTATAATTACAATTTGGAAACTTAAAAACTTTAATAGGATATTATTAATCGAGCTTTTTATGAAAGCCATTATTCCCTTAGGGGGACGTTTGCGTCACGAGCCGCAGGCGAGGGGCGCAAGTCTCCCGTGGGAATAATGGCCACAAAAAGCGAGTATAATACTATACTTTGTCCACGGCCATTGTCTAATAATAATTACAAATTATAAAATCTATAGGTAGTGTAAATAAAATTATTGAAATGTCAAAGTGACACTCGCGTTTGACGGCAAAACCGGTGCCACCAGTGCATTTTTTATGCTGCGGCGTTTGATATTGCGTTGTTGCCTACTCGTACTGGTTGCCAAGGCAACATATAGAATTTAAATGGCGAGCGGGAATAATATCATAATTCCCGTTGTTACAACTCATATATAACTCTGACGCTATATGAGCCTTATTTAACTTTTGTCAACAAGCTGAATATCAGTATATTATTAAGCGGTCGTGGACAAAAAATATTAAGCTTTTTGCAAAGGAAATAGAACCAGAGTTTAATTAAGATATGCGAAAAATGCACATGTATAATTACAATTTGGAAATTTAAAAATTTTAATAGTATATTATTAATCGAGGTTTTTATGAAAGCCATTATTCCCTTAGGGGGACGTTTCCGTCACGAGCCGCAGGCGAGGGGCGCAAGTCTCCCGTGGGAATAATGGCCACAAAAAGCGAGTATAATACTATACTTTGTCCACGGCCGTTGTCTAATAATAATTACAAATTATAAAATCTATAGGTAGTGTAAACAAAATTATTGAAATGCAAAGTGACACTCGCGTTTGACGGCAAAACCGGTGCCACCAGTGCATTTTTTATGCTGCGGCGTTTGATATTGCGTTGTTGCCTACTCCTACTGGTTGCCAAGGCAACATATATAATTTAAATGGCGAGCGGGAATAATATCATAATTCCTGCTGTTTCAACTCATATATCCCTCTGACGCTATATGAGCCGTACTTAACTTTTGTCAACAAGCTGAATATCAGTATATTATGAAGTGGTCGTGGGCAAAACCTGTATTCTGCATTTCCGAAACCTTGTAGTTATACATAAAGAAGGAAACAAATAGAAACAACTACTTCTAGGGCTAATACCCCTACCGAGATTGAATTACACCATTTGTTTCAAAGCTTAAATATTATAGAAAACATACATAAAGCAAAGATGAAATATAAGAAAGTGCTCTAGAATAAAGCAAAAAAATATATATAAGTTTCTTTTTGAAATGTGGGTCAAAGTTACTAAATGTATATGTTAAACATAAGTACTTCCTAGAGTTTTAAATCAATCCCAGATCATTAGAAAACTGTGCATTAGCCAATTATGACAACTTGTGCAGATTCTGGACTGTTTTCTGACGGTTTCAATGTGATTTTAATCCCTTGCAATACCTCTTTAAACGAATTAGATTTCTTTCTATATGTAAGAGTACAAGTCTGGAACGCTTGTACTATCGTGCCAAGAATGAAATACGAGATAATTGAGTAACTACATGAAAATATTAAGGCTTTGTTGACAGGTAGATGCAAAGTAGCTTCGAAAATTTTATCTCGTACAAAATATGAAACAAGCATACGATGTGGATTATACGACCATTTTTTGATACGCATGATTCATAAACGTGTTTTGGACCAATTTTACCTTGTGGATCTACATCGCTGTGGTCATCATCCGCCTCAGGCTTAGATTGTGGTTTGAAGCCTTTCTTGTTAATTTACGAATGAATGGCGAAGTTAAAAAAGAGGCAACGTCCTTAAAATTAGAGCAAACCGACATGACTGTTTGTTCCGTTGGAAACTGCATGACCTGGCGCAATTTAAATTTCTTTTGTATGAAATTGTTGTCTCCCACCTTTCTATCTCTCTGAATATGTTCTCATTTGCAATAAATCTCAAACCTATTGCTACCACCATGTGTTCATTAGGATCCGTCATCTAACCGCTTCTAAAATTCATATGTTATTTTGAAGCATGTCGTGAATTACTTTCTTCGAAATTTTCTTAGGTTGTCACCTTTGGAAAGTCAAATTTCCGGGGATGATACTGACGGGTTCAGAGGGCTTTGAATGTATCATCATCCTTTGTTTTCTTGACAACGATATAAGGATGGGAAAATGCTCAGACCTGTCTAGGACTGCCACCCGAAATGACAGCTAATAAGTAAGTGTCAACGCGTGACAGTGACAAATAATAGAGTGCGAGTCAAGTTATGTCGTGCCTTTATAACTCTTTTCTTTGCAATCAAAAAATCATAGTCAAGTGGATGATGTTTTATGATGAACGTATGTATTCCGGGGGTAAATAAAAACTTGTTTGGGACATTGTGGGTGCTCGGCATTCATGAAACAATAAGGATAGTGATAGTAGCCCCAGCTAGCGTTAGGCCTCAGTAATTTGGACAATTTCAGGGTTTCGCTGAAGAACTCCTTAGCTGCCTCATCAAACCTACAACTATTACATGTGTATTTTGTTAGTTAATAAAATGAAGAGTTATAAAACGCCAAAGCTTGTCATTTTGAGATGGATCAATAAAAGATGTTAAATGACTGTCTTTATGCATTACCTTGTTTTATTAGCTTTTTGCTAATTATCTCAAAACTTAAGTTTTGGCACTTGGTACGTACACGCGTTAAAAGTAGGTCTTAGAGAAATTTTAGGTACTTAAGGATTCTCTTGCGTATGCATAGATTCGCCCTAAATAAAGATATTTTTTCCAAGTCTTTTCTTGTACACAGACATTTGCACTAACACATCAAAGATTTGATGCGGTGGTGTCCAGGACATACAGGACTGAGAATTTTGTTCACCAACTGTGACAGTCTAACAGTAATTGTCAATCTAAGTAACACACAAATAATCAAATCAACAACTAACAATAATTCAGGTGACCCCTGGCTTTAACTATAGAGAGACATCGGTAAGCCTACAACTTATTATTAGCCTTTGCGGTGAAAAGTGATTTCCTATTGGTTATAGAGACGGTCTCCCTGGTAACTGTGTTGTCAACCCGTGTCAAGGCATATTAAACTGCCAGGCTCTTAGGCTTCTCTATAGAATGCACGACCACCTTATCTAATGAGGAAAATCCATTGATATTCTCCAAATATTGTTGATAAAACTCCGTGGCTGCTCTGACCTGGACTGATATGACATATATTACGTATGGAGGGACGGTCATCAAAACAGTTTTGCCCGCTTTTTAGCGGTAGGTCACACAAAAATGATGCGTAAATTAGCAAGAAGTGATGTTACTTAACTCTTCCGTGAAATGATTCACAATTGAGATTTGCCAGTTGATGTGCTCTGACGATAACACTACGTCGTGCGCCACACAAACACGGCCATAAAAGGTGCAAATTTTAGGAAAATATCCTCCAGTCTTAACACCATGCTCTGGCCAAAATAACATAGAACACATTTGTGCGAAAATACCTCAAAATGAGAGCAAACTTTTGATAAAATCCTTTTTTGATTGTGTGTTTTCATGTTTTCATTTTCTGCTAATTTATTATAAATAGAATTTCGCAGATATATTCTAGTGCATATTTTGTATAAAAAAGATTCTGTAGTGTAGCATCTGAAGTAAAGAAAAATGTAGGAATCCAAGAAAAATATTTTGAAACTTGTGCCAATCCTCCATCAAACTTATATAAGAATATAAGAAAAATTTCTTCCACTAGTCCAATTTTTTGTTGAGCCATCAAATTAAAAATTATTTTCAGAACTTGCATTTCTTAATAAACTTTAACGCAACTTTTTTTTGTCAGGGTGCCCCCAAGAACTATTGGTCCCAGTAGTTTTCGCAACCTGGTCAGCGTGTTCAGTCCGCCCCTGCTCTGCGGTCTATTTTCTGGTGACATTCAAAGCTGTCGTTTATTGTACCGTCCCGCTCGTTTCAACTTCCAACTTATCACTCCTGTCTTCTCAAAGAAATCAAGAAACCTGGTGGGTATCTCTGCTATATCTTCCTTGTTTCCATTACATTTAGCAACTATTGTCTCATTTAGCCGACCTTCTGACCTTCTATCTGTGCAACGGTATTCCATAGCAATTGGACCACCTTGTGTGCATTTAAACGTACACTTTAGAAAGTTCCAATTTTAAGATGTTTACGATGAAACTGCAAAAAATATGTGCTCACAAGAAAGTGCTGCTTACAGAAAATAGAGCACGTGCTGCAAAAAGACCGTCAAGAGGTAAAAGAATGTAATGTGAAATACCTAAAGATATGCATCCAACTACCCAACCAACTGAAACGTATGTCAACACAGAAGTTCTATACAACACCACACATGTAATACCGATAGATCGTTGCCGCATTGCATATTGGATATCGATGTGCCATATTTGTCTTTGTTTGCTGGTGAGACTCACAGCAGGCCGAAACATAGTATCGAAATAGTCACAGACGATGTGCATTTGTGCATGTCTCTTGAACTGCTTGTGTGGAAAATATCCTTTTAGTTTACTATATACCGAGTGACCAGCACAACCCTGGACATAGGAGATTAACATGGGAAATGGGTTTTTATTTTTTTGTGCCTGTACGGTTGAATTGATTGAAACACTTTTAAGAGTAAAGTTGTAGAGCTTATGGTCAGCTATTATCCTGTAATTTTTTCAATACCTCAGTTTTGGAAAAACGCCTCGAAAAGTGCAAGAATTTGAATTTGGCGCGTCACCCCCACCACGTCACCATGCATGTGCAGTGTCGCCAACATAAAAATTTCATATGTCAGAGTCAGAGCCGATTTTCCTTTCTTATTTATTTTGAGGGACTATCGTGTAGTAATTAACGTGATTATGCAGTGAAAATTAACCGAAAACCTGAAAATAATGTTCTTAAATCATACGGTAAGTAAAAGTTACGTTTATAATTATCATAATTAGTAAAAGAGTTGTTGTTGTTGTTATGGAGGTGAATCATCTATCTCCAAATGTTTTACTTCAAAAGTGTCTAATTTGCAGTGCTGTGTGACGCGAGGCCCCACTCTGCATGCAAAAAACCCTTGCTAAGTACCGGATTCTTTAATGACAGACAAAATCTTATTGGAAAACCAAATACAGTGCACACATTAACAACTTCGCGACGTTGGTCTCGGTTGTCTTGCACTGTATGTGGATTTTAGAGAGTCCAAACTCATTCATTTTATTGATTTGAGGGACCCATTAATCCAAATTAACATTCATTGGTGGAACAAATGTTTATAGCAAACAAACAAGACCAGTAAGCAGATAGCGATGGATGTTTCATCTGCTAAAACCAGTTTCTTTCATGTTTTATCTATGTATCTGGAAATTTTAGTGCCAATAGCACCAATAACAACCAATCTTAATAAAGGTGATAGTGTTTTTATAGGAATAATTGTTGTTATCTGTGTTATTCCTAAATTGGCACGTAGGCTTCTTGATTCTTAGACCCTTGTATTTGTATGGTTGGTTGTTATCTTGGGTTCTGGTCCTTTTGTTTGATTAAAATGAGTTACAGCGGGTGCTTCTAACTTCGTTGTTTATTGACGTTTCGACACAAATTGGTACCTTCATCAGATTACTACAACACATGGTATACTTAATTTAAAGTTAAATTTTTACAATAGCAGGAAGGAATGGTATAAAGGAATACATGAAAAATAGATGAATATATATTTTTTTTCATGTATTCCTTTATACCATTCCTTCCTGCTATTGTAAAAATTTAACTTTAAATTAAGTATTTCATGTGTTGTAGTAATCTGATGAAGGCACCAATTTGTGTCGAAACGTCAATAAACAACGAAGTTAGAAGCACCCGCTGTAACTCATTTTAATCAAACAAAAGGACCAGAACCCAAGATAACAACCAACCATACATTACTTAAATTTATGTTACATTTCTTTTTCATGTCCACTTGCTAATTTCTTCTGTTAAGAAATTTATGTATAGATTGATTTTGGAAATATACTTATTTTGGTACTTATTGCATCCACTTTTTCACACACAATTTCCCCGAAATAAAAATGTAATGTATACAGAAAGCTTGTATTTATTGATATTAAAGGTTCGATTTTCATTTGTTCACTTTTGACAGCAAAAAAAATGAACATTGAACTTAGGAACCATTTTGTTGATACAGTGTCAAGTTTTATTTTTATTATTTCTTATTTAAGTGTTTCATTAATTATGAATTTTGTGGAGAGAAAACTTGTTTTAAAACAATACTGGGCTGGTAATTCCTTTGCTCAAATTCGAGACAACATTGCTGCAGTGTTTCCTGAACGACCAATACCAGCCCGCAGTTCACTTCAGGCGGTGGTTGCTCGTTTTGAGGAAACTGGGAGTATTAACCCGATATGTTCCTATGAGCGCAAGCGACGACTTCAAGCTGGTGTAGCTCCAGAGGATGAAAATGTGGCAAAAATGTTGTTCTTGCTACAGTAAACGATGACCCTTCCAAGAGTATTCGACAGATTGGCCAAGAAACTGGACTTAGCAGATCGACCATCCATAATCATCTGCAAAAAGAAGGTTTTAGAAGCTACGAAAAAGAGAAACATCAAAAACTCTTACCGACCGACCTTTTCCCCCGAATGGAGTTTTGTGAAATCCTGACTTAAAAAATTATTGCAGCCCCAAGATTTGTTAGAAACATTTGTTTCACGGATGAATGCTCGTTTGGATTGACCGGCTCTTCAAATCAAAAAAATGATCGGATTTGGGCACTCCAAAACCCACATATAGTGCATGACAATCGGGACCAACATCGAGCAACTGTAAACGTGTGGATTGGCATTTTGGGGCGTCATGTTATAAGTCCATTTTTCATTGATGGCAGTTTGAACGCCAACAAATATGGCAATATGCCGCCAGCCATTAGAACGGGTCTTTTACATGCAGGACGGGGTGTCGTGTCACGCTGCACTGCAAAATAGACGTTTTTTAAATGAAGCATTTGGTGATAGGTGGATCGGAAAGTTTTGACCAATTAATTGGCCCCCTCGCTCTCCGGATTTAAATCCCTGTGATTTTTTTGTTTGGGGATTCATCGTCTCTACCAGAGAAATAAACAATATGCAAATGTTCGAGAGCTGAAACTTGCCTTTCCAGAAATTTGTGGTCAAGTCACGGTTGTGATGTTGGACAATACATGTCGCAATTTTGAGAATAGGCTTGCATATTGTACCTCTGCAGAAGGTGGTCATTTTGAACAATTTCTCTGATGTGCTACATCTACTCTTGTATTTTATTTATTTGTTTATTGTTCTTGTTTACCTCTGTGTTTGATGTTAAACACATGGGTGGTTGTTCACTTTCTTTGTATTATGTAATTAAATGGTTCTTTTAAGAGCCGCCAAACCGTATTTTCTTTTCGCCAATTCCACGATAACTCAGTTGTAGAGTACAATCACATTTCAAGCTTGGTTCTTGGTTTGCTCAACAAATGTATCCACCCAATTCGCCGTCCTTAATAATTCTTAACATTAACCTAGCTTTTAGCTTTACCAATGACATACACAAGAGACATATCGTCGATCCGTTGTCTGTTGCTAATCTGAAATGAATTAGACAACCAGCCATATACAAATTGGAATGATTTTCCTTTTACTAATTATGATAATAATAAACGTAACTTTTACTTACCGTATGATTTAAGAACATTATCGTCAGGTTTTCGGTTAATTTTCACTGCATTACCACGTTAATTACTACATGATAGTACTTCAAAATAAATAAGAAAGGAAAATCGGCTCTGACTGACATAAGAAATTATTATGTTGGCGACACTGCACATGCGGGGCGGGGGTGACGCGCCAAATTCAAATTCTTGCACTTTCAGGCGTTTTTCCAAAAAACGGCCAAAACTGGGGTATTGGAAAAATTACAGGATGATATCTGACCATACGCTCTACAACTTTACTCTTAAAAATTTTTCAATCAAATCAACCGTACAGGCGCAAAAAAATAAAAAACCGATTTTCCATGTTAATCTCCTATGTCCAGGGTTCTACTGGACACCCGGTATAAACGAAACTGTTTACTTGAATATCATCTTTAACACTCTTAGATCAAATTTCTTTACATATCAAGTCTACATAAAATTATGCTGCAGCTAGGAAACATCGCCATCGTCCCTAATATCTCAACATATTCCGTGTATGGCGTCAGACACACTTGAACATTTTTCCGGAAATTCTTGTTAGGAGAACGCCGCAGGCGATGTGGATGCGGAAGGAGGCAAAGACTAACAGTATAAAGTTAGAATTTTACACTATCACGGTAGAATATCCATACAGAAGCGTTTTCGGAAAAGTTTCCCTAGGAAAAACGATATATAGAGATTACGGTTTGCATACAAAGTGTAAAAATAATGGCCGGCCATTTTCGAAATCGGCATAAGGACGACACGATTTGAATATTTCTCGATTTCATTTACGTATTACCACATCGGTTTAAAGGAAAGATCATTTTTTAACCTCTTTTTCCCCGCTCCACTTCTTTAATCAAAATGCCTTTTTATGAGCGCCGAAGCTGTTCCTGCGGAATGTATATATAACAACTATTTTAATAAAGAGCATATTTGAAGACAGTTTTACGGTTATTTGGTCCTAAAAGTCTCTTCCGCCTCCGAAACGCGGATTCATGGCTGCAACGGAGAAGAATATTATCGTTCGCCATGCTTTTAGCTTTATAAAGGGCGTCACTGATAATGCACACTGTAGCAGCAAGGTCGCAAGCGATTATCGTCCAATTCTCTCGTGGGGCACTAAATCCTTTCCAGGCAATAAAAACAAAGAAAATCGGGCACTAAATTACGATTTTAGCCAATTACTCTGGTCGTGCCGGAGTGCGAATGCCGAAGAAGCCCTTCGCAGAGCAATTACCAGAAACCGAACTTCTTTTATTTCGGTTATCCGTGCGATGACCGCCCCATATCGCTGTTACAATCGCGTATCCTGCGGCTTGGACGAAAGCCAGCAGGAGCCGCCGAAATTAAGCCAAGAATTTACTCATGGGGTTACGTTTACCCTCCAAATCTCCCTCTCTTATCGCTTAAGATCTCGTCAAGATTCAGTTTCATGCTAGATTAACTGTAATGGGTTGTTCCCGTTCGTACGCGGGGTGTTATAGCATTTTGGAGTGAGACAAAAGCAGTTTCTATTAATTATGTTTTTCTGAGGTAAATGGGGGAGAAAATGCCAGCACTTCTTCTAAATGGTTTTAATAATTATTATGCGATCACCTTGGTCAGCTCTGATCTACAATAAACGTAAAACAAAATTTATTTTGAATTTAAGAATAAAGTTGGCCTAGGGGGTGCGATAAAAAATGTGTGAGCACAGCGAGTACTACAAAGTTGTTAAAAAAGTTGAAAAAGGATAAAACAATTAACCTAAAACAATGCCCTAAATCAAAGACCCTCTCTTTTAGATCTAGAGTTTCAAATCTAATGTAAAAATGTACACTAAATATACCTTTCATTATTATACCGGCCATGACGTAGCGATTAAAAATATCGCTGATATCTTTCAAATGATTAAAGTTAGAAAGCTAAAGTTGGTATGTATCATACTATGGCCACATGGTACGATACGACGTTTCGTTCGTTCAATATACGCCATCATCAGGTTTTTTCTAATATGTCCGTTTAGACATTGGTTCAAATTTGAATGGTGGTTAACCTTCTAGCATATGGGGCTCTCACCATATGCTTAACATAGAAATATCGACTTTTCCCATATAGATGCAGATATAAATCAATAGTAATCGATTTAATTCTTTCCTTTAATTCGATCTTAATTATTTACCATATAAATCAATAGAAATCGATTTTAGTCGTTAGTTCTAATAGTTTCATGATAAATAGGGGATATACATATACGTATTAGATAGTATAGAGTGTCCCAACAAAAGGTTGTAACATGGAATTTTTAGATTTAAGCACGTAAATCGAATTAATTAATTTATTGCGTTAATTCGAGTACTTTTATGATAAATAGAGCGTTGATTTCTATTTTAAATGGTATACGGTGTCCCAAATAATGCTGCAGCATTTATCTTTAGTTTTTTTTTGTTTACCAATATATATTTTTTTAAAGTTTTATTCTCTTATTATAAACAGTGCCTTTATTTCTGATTTAGATACTATAGGGAGTTCCAAAAATTGGCAAATATTACATTTTTAGAAACAATTAAAGCTAGAAAACTGAAATTTCAATTGTATAATATATTCTTTTCATAATCACAAACAATATGTCATAAATAGAAACCTTGGTACTCGTGGTAGTATTTTATATGTTTTTATGAATTTTAGCACGTTTTTTACCATTCTTCAAAAGCTGCTAGATTTGCGAATAACAAACCAACTTGAGATTTCTGCTGAAAAACTTGTTTTAATAGAGGGCGCTCGTAACGTCAGATGGATGACAATTTCAATTTTTTAAATTAATCAATAAAATTTTTATTCCTAAATTCGATTCAATACTCAATTTTAAAACAAATTTATCAAGGTACATTTCGGTTAAAGTTTATGAATTTTAAAATATTCAAATTTAAGTCTCAGTTTTGTGTTTTTTCTTTTATGGCTCTTCAACTAGAAACAACTCCCAGTTTTGTTTAAAGGTGGTAGGCAATGATGTAATATTAAGCGAAACATCTTGGACTTCCGTTGTCTATATTGATTTTTTTACACGACGTTTCGAGCAGTGGAATCTCTGCCCGTTTTCAAGTGAAACTGAATCTGAAAAACTGAAACTTTGGAAACAAAAAAAAAACGAAAAAGAACTGAAAAAAAAAGAAGTTTCACTTGAAAGCGAGCAGAGATTCCACTGCTCGAAAGGTCGTGTAAAAAAAATCAATAAAGACCATGGAAGTCCAAGATATTTAGCCATAGGATGTCGATTTGGAGACCAGAGGCAAGATGTGGTATTAGTATGCCGCACGGTGGGATATTGAGCAAATTTACGTAGTCTCAATGAACTTTGGTATAATGTAAGTTTTAAGGCTTATGACAAACCACCAATCCACTCGATATTTGAAGAAATACAGGAAATGTACAATTTCGGCCAAGTTAAAGAGGGCACTACCTGGCGACGATAACTGCTTGCCATAACGACGTTTGATTCATTCGTGTTTGACACTTTTTTACGGAATCAGTTTCTCTCAAATAGTCGTTTTTGTAAATTATTTCAAGAGTGAAATTATTGCAAAATGGGCAAGTAACAAACTGAAAATTAAAGTTTGATAGGTAAAAAGTATAACAGGGCCACACTGTGCCAAAGGGATCTCTTTATAGGAGAGGATCATCTTTATATTGTTGCGAACTAGGGTTCAAAATTCCAGTGTAACGATTTAACACGAAGACACTATTTATTTATTCCACAAATACACACAACTACTAAATAACTCGCTACTTTAACACTTTATAGCCTTCTAATATCGTTTCGTACTTTAACTTACTTATAGCTCGCTTAAAATAAGACTATCCCCTAACCGCCGCTCTATGCGCCTTTTATATCCAATCCTAAAATTACAGAAAAACCTAGAAAGTTCTTTATAAGAATTCTTGAATAATCTCACATAAAAAAAACGGTTGTAAACAACTGCCTTCTAGATTAAGCCAGACGAGCAATAAATCACTCGTGTCAGCCATGACGCAGCGCGGATAGGTCGCGAAGCTCCACCAACCAACACGCTCCCATGCGTTGCCCCGCCTCCCATGCGGCGTTGCTGCGATCGTAACATTGCCCTCCTCCTAAGTCTGTTCGTCCCGAACAGATAGAGTTCCATGGTATCGTGCTAATCGATCCAAATGAACGACCTTCATCTTTGACCTAGGGGTCTGCTGGATCCTATACACCACATCATTAATCTTCTTTATAATTGTATAAGGTCCTTCCCAATTTTGGCTAAGTTTGGGCGACTTCCCCACCTTTCGCCTCGGATTGTATAACCACACCAAATCACCATCCTGGAAGCCGCGGGAGTTAGCTAGTAAGTCATATCTTGCTTTGGCTCGATCACTGGATATCCGCAGTTTATTCCTGACTTGTTCATGAACATTGTCCAGCCTCTCCTTAAGCTCCTCCACAAAATTCTCAGAGTTGAGTGAGTCTTTTTCTGGTGTTCCATACATCAAATCTGCAGGAAGCCTCATTTCCCTACCGAACATCACTTTCGCCGGAGTATAACCAGTGGCTTCATGCGTAGAGCCTCGGTATGCCATCAACATGAGAGGTAGATGTTGGTCCCAATCACGCTGATGATCTGCCACCATTTTAGGCAGGTAATGTTCCATGGTCCGATTAAACCTCTCTACCATCCCATCCGACTGTGGATGCAAAGGAGTTGTCCTGGTCTTGCGAATTCCGAGAAGTTCCATGACCTTCTGGAAAACAGCCGATTCAAAATTTCGGCCCTGATCAGAATGAAGTTCGAGAGGGACCCCAAATCTGCAGAACATTTCATTTACTAGCACCGTTGCCACAGTCGTTGCTTCTTGATTAGGCAGGGCGTATGCTTCAGGCCATTTAGTAAAGTAATCCATGGCGACCAAGATGTATTTATTTCCCGACTCAGTCTGAGGAAACGGTCCCGCGACATCAATTGCTACCCTCTCGAATGGAGCACCTACAGTGTACTGCACCATTCGGCCACGTGATCTTGTTCGAGGTCCTTTTGTGGCACAACAAACTTCGCACTTGCGGCACCAAGACTCGACGTCTTCATGATACTTCACCCAGTAGAACCGCTCTTTAATTTTGGCCAAGGTTTTATTGACCCCAAAATGACCTCCACTGGTTCCGTCGTGCATTTCCTTTAGTACATCTGATTTTCTGCTATCAGGAACAACCAACTGACTGACTACGGACTTGCCATCTGGACTCTCCCACGCTCTCTTCAGTAGTCCATTTTCTATTTTGAGAGAGTGCCACTGGGCCCATAGCGCCTTCAGGTTTGGACTTTTACCAGCGATTTCTTGCCATTCTGGTCTCTTGTCGTCAGTCTTAGCCAAGAGTATGGGTCCAATATCTGAATCATTCAACTGTTCTTCTCGAAGCGTCTGTGTGGTCCAGCCATCGTTTACTTCCACCGACGTTCTCCTTACAGAAGGAAGTCCCTCACGCTGCTCAGTTCTTTGACAATGCCGACAATCTTCTTTACATGGCCGTCTAGACAATGCATCGGCATTTCCGTGAGACCTTCCTGGTCGATGTTCAATTTGAAAATCGTACTGCTGCAGGCGCTCTATCCATCTGGCTATTTGACCTTCAGAGTTTTTCATCTGTAATAACCATTTCAAGGCTCCATGCTCAGTTCCAATCAGGAACCTTTTTCCATATAAGTAGCGATGGTAATGTTCGACTGCTTTAACGATGGCCAAGAGCTCCTTTCTAGTGACGCAATAGTTTCTTTCTGGCTTACTTAAAGTCTTACTGTAGTACTCAATGACCTTCTCTTGCCCGTTTTGTCTTTGAGAGAGTACTGCACCTAGACCACAGTTACTTGCATCCGTGTCCACAATAAACAGTCCGTCCTTTATAGGGTAAGCCAAGATTGGACTAGAACAGAGGGCAGCTTTAAGCCTTGCAAACGCCTGACTGCAATCATGGTTCCACAAGAACGGTGTTTTCTTTTCTGTTAATTTGTGCAGCGGTTTTGCGATGTCGGCGGATCCCTCTACAAATCTCCTGTAGTAAGTACATAGTCCCAAAAAGCTCCTTACTTCGTGTTTGTCTCGGGGAACTGGCCAATCTTTAATGGCAGATATTTTACTTTGGCTAGATTTAATGCCTTCTTCTGAGATAGTATGCCCCAAGTACTCGACTTGCTTTTGGAATAGGCTGCATTTCTTGTAGTTTAACTTCAGGTGAGCATTCCGTAACTTGCTGAAGATTTCTCTTAAATTCTTCAAATGCTCGTCAAAATTACGTCCCATGACAATTATGTCATCCAAGTATACCAGGCAAGTTTTCCAAGTCAGTCCCCTCAAGACAAGTTCCATTAGTCGCTCGAAAGTTGATGGAGCATTGCACAATCCAAAAGGCATAACAGTAAACTGGTATAGCCCAGAACCAGTAGAAAATGCAGTCTTTTCTTTGTCTTCGGGAGCAATCTTTACTTGCCAGTACCCACTTTTTAAATCTAGAGTGGAAAACCACTTTGATCCCGATAAAGTTGCTAAGGTGTCGTCTATACGTGGCAATGGGTAGCTGTCTTTCTTGGTCACATCATTAAGTTTCCTGTAGTCAACACAGAACCGCGTTGAACCATCTTTCTTCTTTACAAGAACCACAGGCGACGACCATGGACTAGATGATTCTTCTATGACGCCCTCCTTTAACATTTCATTCAGCAAACTGTTAACTTCCTGTTGTTTAGCCAGAGGGACCCTTCGTGGATGTTGTCGTATTGGCTGGGCATCTCCTGTGTTGATCTTATGGACAACTAAATCGGTTTGACTGTCGTTGCTCTTGAAGTTAAACATATCAGATTCATCCATAGCAAATTTTATAGCAGACTGAAGTTGTTCCTTTGACAGGTGACTCCACTGTCGCTTAAAAGCATCAATAACTTCTGGGGAAGCTTGGTTAGAAGATTTAATTTTGGATGTCTCTGCTTCGACACAATTGCATACCCATTGTACAGGCTCATAATTGGCAAGAACTGTTCCTTCTTTGAGCTTGATGGTCCTTTCTCCAATATTGGCAACTCGTACTGGCATAGTCTTCTTCGTGTCGGTCAAAGTTCGGGCTACCATGATTTCAGTCGTCAAATCCAGGTTAGGTTTTATAAGTCCTATGGACCACCCAGGATCATTTTCAGAAGTCACTGTGATAATTTGTTCTGAATTTGGAGGAATTTTCACATCTTCTACCACCAGTAGACGGACACCAGTTTCCATATTTCCATTGATTAATGCAAACTCCTCATTTCCAAATGTGAGAATATTCCGTTTGTGATCATAGGAAAATCCATGTTTCCTGATGAGATCCATTCCCAAAATAAACTCGTCTTTGATCCTGGCAACCAACACTTTATGCCGTACTTCGAGTCTTTCTCCAATAATGATGGTGACATCGGCTTCTCCGTCTATAGGGCAAGACTCTCCAGTGACTGATTTTAACATAATAGGGTTGGGCAATGGTTGTATGGTATATCCGACAAGTTTATCTGGCCTTACAATGGTCACATCTGCTCCTGTATCGATGGTAATCTGGATCTTCTGTTCCTTAATGCGTCCGGCCACTGTGAGACTTTTGCCAACCAAATTATTGACTTTAACTGCGTGCCGTACGATATATCTGACGGTTAGCCGCAGGGTTTCGACACGGCGAGCAGCATGTACAAAGCAATAATGCAACTTCCGTTTTTTTTTCACAAAATTTTTATTAAAAAACATTCAAATCTCGACTTCAAAGCACAGTATAAAGAATAATATATTATACCAGTATCGTCAGTTCGTGTCGGCACTTTTGATATTTCCAAAACTAAAGCGTGCCGCTCCAAACATCCAAAACCGGTTTGGTGGTGCACCGGTCGGCGGCCGGGCGGACGGGGCAAGGGGAGGGGAGTTTCAATTTTTCGACCGACTGACGCTACTGATATAATGTATTATTCTTTATACTGTGCTTCAAAGTAACAGTACATAAAGGAAAAAACTGCAACAAACTTCGAACCAAAACTGTACATCGTTTTGTGTACTCTGATGAAGGCACCAATTTGTGTCAAAACGTCAAAATAAACAACGAAGTTAGAAGCACCCGCTGTAACTCATTTTAATCAAACAAATGGACCAGAACCCAAGATAACAACCAACCAGTATTTGTATTTATATACAATTTAAGCTAAAGCAATAAATACCAATATATATTTTTATTGACACAGTTTTACTCCTAGAAAAAATACAGTTCCCAACACTTGCGCAAAGTATCTTGTTATGTACGCGTGCGGGAATGTGCACTTTTCCGCACGCATTTTAATGTGGAAACTTATAATTTCCGGCACTAGTGCCACAAAATGTACATTCCTGCACTAGTGCCAGAAATTGCAAAAATTCATCATAGATTAAATACGAGGTGTTCATTATAAAACTTCATCTAGTTGGCTGTAAAATGTCAAAAAAAAACGATGGAGAAACAAAAGTCCATTTACTTTGATTATGTCATCCTTTTCTGGCAAAATTTCATAGCCTGCTAGATGAAGTTTTATAATGAACACCCCGTACATAACATTGCTGCTATTCATTAACCGAACATAACACCATAACAGTAACCCGTCATTATTTTTTAATATGCCAAAGTCATTCCCACAATTTGTCGAGACTTCAGTTTGTATCCAGTCATAGGAATTGCCAATAAAATGAATTCTTCCAACGAAGTCACCGGACCGACTACATAACTTGGTACGAAACCAAATAGATTTCATCCTGATTAATCAAAGATTCGGCTCGACCATCAAGAGGGCCGTCACATATCCTGGGGCTGATGTACCTCCTGACCATGTGCTGTTGGTGGCTGCCCTGAAAATTTCCTTGTCATGTCAAAGAGCCAACCACACAGCGACGGGTGGCGTTGGAAAAACTGAAGGATCCAATAATAAAGTCTAAGATGGGTAATGAGATAAACAACCAGATTCAAGCAATAACATCGAATATTGGAGAGGAACCGACGCAGTTTTGGACAAGGATAATGGACATTGCAACAAATTCAATGCAAGACAGATTAGGATATAAGACAAAAAACAAAAAACAAAAATTGATGACGGATGAGATTTTGCTGTTGATGGATGAACGTCGGAAGCACAAGAACAAGATGGACAGCAGCATGTATAAAGAAATTCAAAGACTAATAAGATCAAAGATTAGAATAGCAAAAAACGAATGGCTTAAACGTGAATACGCAGAAATAGAAGAGCTGCAAAATCAACACGATCATTTTAATCTACACAAAAAGCTGAAGGATACTGCAGGCATTAAAAAAAAATGAGATCAACTGTAACAGTAAATAACAATAACCAGATAGTTCTCGATAGCAAAGAAAAGATCAATGCCTGGGAAAGGTATATTGAAGAACTTTTTGACGACGACAGACCCCCAGTTGACACTAATAACTAACTGGCTAACCGGCCCATCGATCACTAAGAGCGAGATAGAAAACACCATACGTAACTCAAAAAATAACAAAGCGGCTGGCCCAGATGAAATCCCTTCAGAGATACTTAAATTCCTAGATGAAAGAGGCATAACAGCACTACACAAAGTATTTAACACTATATATGAGACCGGTCACTACCCCAAATAGTGGTTGTGCTCTACTTTTGTCCCTTTGCCTAAGAAGACCAAAGCAAGAAAATGTGAAGATCACAGACTTATTAGCCTGATGTCCACATATTAAAAATATTCCTTAAAATCATAAACCAGAGAATATACAAGAAATGTGAAAGAGACATGGGCGACTCGCAATTTGGGTTTAGACAAGGATTGGGTACAAGAGAGGCAGTGGTGGCAATACAAGTCCTTGTCCAAAACTGCTATGATCAGAGAAAGGATGTGTGTCTTTGTTTTATAGACTATGAAAAGGCATTTGATCGCGTACAACACCACAAATTAATGCAGCTCCTCAATAGGCTTGATATAGACTAAAAGGATATCAGATGCATTGAAAACCTATATTGGAACCAAACAGCACAAATCAAATTCGGTAATAATATGTCCAACGCAGTACAGATTAGAAGGGAAGTGCTACAGGGATGTGTGCTGCCTCCACTCCTATTTGACTTATATTCGGAAGCAATATTCCAAGAGGCTTTAGAAGATGTAGAGATGGGAGTCAAGGTTAATGGAGTGTGGATTAACAATATCCGCTATGCTGACGACACGGTCTTAATCGCTGACAACGTACACGACCTACAGCAACTGATCAATAGAGTGGGAGAACAGAGCAAATCTACGGGCTTAAACATCAACATCAAAAAAGCAAAGTTTATGAATATCTCTAAAAACCTAAATATGTTTAAAAACTCCAAACTCCACCATAACATTTAACACAATTCCCTTAGAAAGAGTGGACAAATTTAAATACTTGGGCATCTGGCTTTTCGAAGGCTGGACATCAGACAGAGAATTAAAATATCGCATTGAACAAGCTCGAAAGGCATTCCTGAGGTTCCGAAGAGTGCTTACCTGTTCCGATTTTGACCTTAATCTGAGACTCAGGTTCATCGAGTGCTACGTTTGGCCGGTGCTGCTGTACCGAGTGGAGGGCTGGACATTGAGGTCGGCTGCAATTAACAAACTAGAAGCTTTTGAGATGTGGCTGTATCGCAGAATTCTGAAGATACCTTGGACGGCCAGATTAACAAACGGAGACGTCCTAAGACGTGTCAACAGACAATGTAAACTGTTCGAATTGATCAAGAAAAGAAAAACGGCATATCTGGGGCATATAATGCGAAACACGAAATAGCAATTCTTGCACCTATTGATTGAAGGCAAGATCGAAGGCCGGAGAGGGATCGGAAAAAAAATGTCCTGGCTGCGAAATATCAGACAGTGGACAGACCTACACGATTTACAGTCGTTGATACACACCGGAAGGAATAGGGAAGCAATGGAAAATGTTATCGCAAACATCAATTAGTAGATACGCATTGGAAGAAGAAGAAGAAGAAGAAGAACGAAGTCACTGAAGAGTTACCTGAAGATGTTGTAGAGGCAGCAGCAGAAGCAATATTACAGTTATTACCTGAAAAGTCGAAAGAAAGGTACGAGAAATAATATGCTCATTTCTTAGCATTGTCCGGGGCAAAGGAATAAGGACCTTTCAAGAGGAGGTGATTTTGGCATACTTTGCTGAACTAAGCAAGGTACTCAAATCCAATACGCTTTGGTCGCGGTACTCACTGATAAAGAAAAGTAATTATCTGATCCTTTTTGATGCTCTACAGAAAATACGTAGATTTGAGGCCGCAGAATACCCCACACCGTCGTTTTTTCGTCAAATATGTGAAAGGAAAGTGCACCGTCCAATGTATAGGTATCAATACATTTGGGAAAATGCCTTCGGAGATAGCAGCGTATTTAAAGCTTCCCAATCCTGAACAATATACGAGGCACAGCTTCATACGTTCTTCAGCAGCTGCATAAGTTCTTCACCTTCTTAGCTGACGCTGGAGAAGAACTAACCAATATTAAACGGCTTGGCAGCTGGAAGTCAACTTGTGTGGCTGGAAGTTACCTGAAGGAATCTACCAATCACAAAAACAATTTATGTAACAAAATTTTGACTTTGGGTCCGTCAACTTCATCTCTGAACTTCAAACCAACTACATTCTCTACTGTCTCCTCTGAACGTGAAGAAACTTTGGATGATCCAACGGTGTCCCGTGATTTGGAAGAAAAGCAGCTCAAATTGACACAACATTTTTCATCAGTAATACATTTACAACATGCTCATAATTGTTCGTTTACCATAAACATCAACAATTCTAAATAGTTAATGTTATATTGCTTCTGGGCTTCTGTTTCCTGCTACCTATAATCCATTCAGTTATTTTTGGTATCAACCCACGCCATGGAATTTCCCTGATATAACAATGATTGCGATTGTTTGTTGACTTGTTATCAAAACAAACTTGTCAAGATGTGTCATAAAAATTTCGCGGTTGCCGATTTTTTTTACACATAACACGTGCATTTCGTATTTTGTTATTAAAAAAACTATGTTATCCTAATAAAAAGGTGCCAAAAGTAATTAACACTAATCAGTGACCATAAAACTGACTCCAATTCAGAAGAAACCTCCCCCCAGAATTGCCCTCTATGACCTTGCCTAAGTTTCCAATATTTTTGGGGTAATCATTAACTCTGCTCTGCTGTATACCTACATTCTTCAGTTATTGGATGTTTGAGGACTGGAAATAATACTTAAGATTCGAATAATTCGATGCTGATTATACGCACACGATATTCGTGTTCGTGTCGAGATGGGCGATAGAGCACACGTGTGCGCTCACTGCTCCAACAATTTTGTCGTTAGTGCGAAGTCGGTTTCGTGCAGGTTGTGTTTGAAGTTAGATCATCCCCAGTGTGTTCTACTAAGAGACCAAGCTCAGAAGGTCCTGAAGGAGAGCAAAACCTTATTCTGGTTCTGTGAAGCGCGCGTTCCCCAGCTAAGTGAGAGATTGAATATTATTAAATGCCTAAATACATTGGAGAACCAGTCTCAGGAATGCTTAAAGAAAACTGATAAAATTTTGGGAAGTCTGGAGTGTAAAATCGTCGAATCGAATAAAGAAACTTGGTCTAATGTCGTAAAGAAGAACAAACAGCGTCCCCATCTATTAATAATAGAGCCCAAAATTCAGCAAGATAGTAGTACAACTCAACAGGCAGTCATGCAAAAAATAGACCCAAACAGTTTATCTATATCGATAAAAAGAATAAAGCCTGTGAGTCAAGGCATGGTTGTTATTGATTGCAATGATGGTGATTCTCTAAAAAAGTTAAAAAACACGGCTATGGCAGAATTATCGATTGAGTATCAGGTAGAAGTTCCCAAAACAGTGTCTCCAAAAATTGTTGTTGTTGGAGGTAAGAAAAATCAAATTGAAAACGAAGATGCCTTTGTCGATAAAATAATACGGCAGTGCAATTATGCGAATAACTCGGAGGGTGATGCTGTGGAAATAAAAGTGGTAAAAAAATACACGCCAAAGAACAAAACGCTATCAAATGTGATATTGGAAATGCAGCCTGATATATTTCAAATTATAATGAAAAATGGAAGGATTTTTATTGATTGGGATAGCTACCCAGTCTTTGAATATTTTGGGGTTTTACGCTGCTATAAGTGTTGGAAATGTGGGCACAAGGCAGTGCACTGTAGACAAGAAAAAGAAACATGTCCCTTGTGTAACCAGAGCCACAATAGAAACGAGTGTCATGCAAACATTCCAGAATGCACCAACTGTAAATTTGCTAGTGACCTGCTAAAAATTCCCAATGTTGATCTTAAGCACTCTGTATTTGATAATGAATGTGTGGCATATAAAATCGCTCTAGATAGAGCTATCTCTCTATATAATCTAGAATTCAGTACACATAGTAAAGACTAAAGCAACAGAATAGGGTGGAGTTGCTGCTACATTTGAACATACAGGGACTTATACTTCATGTAGATAAGTTGCGTCAGCTCATTGTGCACGCGCAACCACTCGCTATCTGCGACAGAAACACATGTCGTTGAAGAAATGGAACAGCAGGAATATCAAGTAGATGGATACGTTTGTGCCATGTCTTATTCAAGCTCCACTCGTACAGGAGGTGCAATATATATCAAGAATGGTGTAAAGTGGAGGTGGGTATTTAACGATTCAAAGAATTACTGCTGCTGGTCGATGGCTGTTGAGGTGTATCTTCGAGGGGACGTTGTTCTTGTTTTAGGATCAATGTATAGATCACCTAGCGGAGCACCAAGAGAGTTTTTGGAGTATCTGCAAGAATAACTCGATACTCGATATTGTACAACAGCGGAAAACAATACTTATGGGTGACGTGAATATTGATCTTATTGCGAATGACTGTTAGGCCCGTGACCTGATGAGATTGGTGCATGACTCTGGATTTAAGCAGTTGGTCACATCTGCAACTAGAATCACATCGACATCTGAAACTCTTATCGACCATATTATAACTAATGACTACAAAGCGAAAGAAGTTGGGACTCAGTTTCCGGCAATCACGGATCACGAGATTGTCGGAGCGGAGATATTAGTGCATGGTGCCGATGTAGCGACAAGGAGAAATTATGCCATTACTAAATCATTCAGTAAACAAAATATAGACCTTATTATAGCAGCATTGGTTGGACAGCCTTGGGACTACCCGTCAACGGATGTCAATGTTCTTGATTTCAATCTAATGGGCACTTGACGAGCGCACTTCGATGACGTCGTACAGGTGGAACAAACAAGAAGGACCAATGTACCATTGATAAACCAAAGAGTTCGGTTGGCACAGAGTGATAGAGATATAGCGTACAGGAGATTTAAATTTACAAAGACGGAGAACCACTGGAATGAGTATAAACTAAAGCGAAACATAGCGCTTTCTACATTACGCAAGGAAAAAAAAGCATACTTTAAAACAAATATAAATGACTGTAAGGGCAATAGCAGAAAAATGTGGAGGACTCTAAAGGATCTGGTGAGTGGTGCAAAAGATGAGCTGGATTTTAGAAGTATTGTGTTTCCTACTCCTAATAGAAGTGTCGAAGAAAACATGAACAATTTTTATGCAGACAGTCTTATCGAAATATCAGCAAACATAGACAACATTGAATGGGAAAATGGTCTCATGGAGCCAACTCACTGCACATTCGAGCACTTTAAACCGATCAGTTTGAGAGAACTTAAAAAGGTAATTTTCAGTATGCCCAACAATAAGAGTACTAATGATAGTATGTTAAGCGTTAAGTTGTTAAAAGACTTATTTCCAGTTATTGGATATCCATTATTTAACTTAATCAATACATCTCTGTATAGCGGCAAGGTGCCGGATGCTCTTAAAACTAGCGTTATTGTTCCCTTTCCAAAGGTGTCTAAACCGACATGCCCAAGTTATTTTCGGCCGATTAATTTGTTGCCAGTAATTGACGAGGAACTATAGCGTGCGATCACCTGAGGAAGTACCTTGAGAGAAACAATCGCCTCTATAGTGGGCAATCGGGCTTTAGAAGCGGACACTCATGTGAGTCTGCATTGCAACTATTATGTGCGGAGTGGCGAAGAAATCTGAATCATTCAACAATTAACATTGGTGTTTTTATTGACCTTAAGCGTGCATTTGAGACAATCGATAGAGAAAATATGTTCAAAAAGCTTGAATTATATTGTATATTGAGTGGATTAAAAGTTTCTTGTCTGAAAGATTTCATGTAACAAAGATAGATAATAAGTTATCAGGAAGCAGGAGCAGTACTTTGGGGGTTCCACAGGGCAGTGTCCTTGGGCCGCTTTTTTTTATTCTATATATAAATGATCTATCGCTTCACTTAAAGCAGTCATTTTTGAATCTCTTTGCTGACGATACATTGATCTCAGTAGCGGGAAATGATTACAGACAAGTTGTAAGGGCCCTGAATTAAGAACTGAACATATTGTATAAATGGCTCTGCCAAAATAAACTGAAACTTAATTGCACGAAGACCAAATGTATGGTTATGGGTTCAAAGATAAACTGTACCAGATTCTTGGACTTAAGACTATCAGTGAATATTAGCAGGCAAGTGATTATTTATGTTTCTGTCATAAAATATTTGGGTGTTATCTTGGACTCACAACTGAATTTTGGCAAACATGCTGATTACATGTGCAAAAAACTTGGGAAAAAAATTCATTTTATTACAGGGTGTCAAAACATTTGTCATTCTGGACAAAAATGCTTATTTACAATACGATCAATTTATCGCATTTTTCATATGGTTGCTCGTTTTTAATTTCGTGTAATAATAGTCAGATACAAAGACTGCAGGTCTTAGAGAATAGAGTTATGGGTATCCTGTTAAAATGTCATAAATATACGCTCATAGCGGTCATGTTAAATGCATTGGAGTGGTTGAATGTAAGGAAGTTCATTGTATGGGCTAACCTAATAATAATTTGTAAGTTAGAACATAATATATGGCCTAGTTACTTAAAAGGGTTTTTAGAAAAACGGTTTGAAATCCATGAACGAAATATTAGGACGATTCAAAATTACATTGTTACGAGAGTAAATACCACTGCTCTACAAAAAACACTATTTTATGAGGGTGTTCGTATGTACAATGAGCTGCCGCATGCCGTGAGACATTGTTCCAATATTTTAGATTTTAAAAAGAGCATAGGAATATTTCTTAGAAAATTGGATTAGTTCGGGAACTCTGATGGTTCGGGAACTTCAGGAAATGTATCATCTGTTATTTAAGAAGTTGATTGATTTGTAAACTAGCAACACATGCTAATAAATATATATTATTACTATTATTATTATTATGTTTGATATCAGACATCGTCCAATTTTCGTGCTTTCAATTGCCGCTGACAAACACGTCATTGGTCCTGTCCTTCCGTAACCGTATTCCACCTTTCTTTTCGTCCAAAAAGCAAACTTCTTATACATATCATCACTTGCATTTTTTTAGGGTGCATATATAGCTGATATCACATTCACACTATAAACTTATCGGCCTCAACTATTATGGTTATGAAAGGTTCATTTTCAAAATACATTAATAAAATATAATATTCTTGCTAGCGTTGAGCCCCGGCCCATTTTTGTGAGCAAAACAGTAAACAGTAAACAATAACTTTAACCTCAAACTAATTATTAATCACTGTCACTGTCAGTCATGTTATACCGGGTGAAATATGTCAGATTTCCAACGCCTACTTGACGACAGAAATAACTGAATGGATTATAGTTTTATTTTTAATAGAAAACACTAGGTACGCTCATAGAAAATGTATTGTTCCTAACTCGAGCGGAAAGTGTCTTTCCTGCACTTGACTGCTTGCACGAACTCCGCTTCGCGTCGTTCGTGCAACTGCAGTAGCATGCGGAAAAGTATCACTTTCCGCACTAGTTAAGAAAATAACTATATGATTTATTTTTTTAAAATTTTAGAGATTTTAGAGATGTAATGGATGATAGGAATTTACGTTCCATAATTTAACAGACAGTATTTACAATTTTATGTTCAGCCCAGGGATTTGTTACCATTTAACTTATTGGGTTTTAGCCCTGATGAAGACTAAATAAATAGTCGAAACGTCGGCCATTTTCGAATAAAGAAGAGGTGCATTATTTGTCCTAATCCCGCTAACTTCACCAACAACTTACAACTTAAGGACGCTAATTACAACAATATATTATTTATAACAAATGCAAAAGAACAGTTTTCCGCTTATTAAGATTCACCACTGACGCCAACTGATTTGCTTCCCCAATTTTGTACTTTTGTTGGGAAGTTATGGTGGAGGTCGAAGTGGAATTTGGTTTTGTGCTGCAGCAATGTAGTTCTGAGGTACAAAAAGAGAAACTATAGAAAGTAGAAAGACTTAAACTGGAATTAAAATGACATATTAATAAGGATGACTTTGCCACGTATGTTATTGGCTTCGTTGGTATGGTGATGATTTTTGACTAGCAGGATAGAATTATTACCACTATTAGAAATTATCACTACAGCTTTTAAAAAAAATCCAAAGATGAACCAGTTTTCATTCTTGTCAAATCATTTCGCAGTTTGCAGCTTGTATTTGGTCATGCGGTTATGAGATGGGTCGACGACGTAATGTTAAATGTATTACTTTTCCGCACTAGTGCGGAAAAGATAATATTTCAAACACAGTTTTGCCTGCGGAAAATTAAGCAAATTTTTTGCATACGCGAGTAGAAAAATCTATTATGTTATCTGATCAATTTATGTTAAAACTAATATCTCCTAAGCTATTTTAATCGAATTTACTGCCATACGTTTTTCGGAAATACGTATCTCCGTAACCCATCAAAATATTGTGTTACAATATTTACATAGTTCTCATATCGAGAACGCTCGCCGAGTAAACACGGGCGGGCCCATCGAAGAAAAATGTATTCCACCTTTAGCATTTCAAATATGTTCTCGAATTTGTATCAATTTTCTAAGCCATATTTTATTTAAATATCATATTTACGATGTCTCGGTATTCACGGTTTTTAATCCTACACTTTCTGAGAAGCACGTCGTATCTCAAAATTATTCCACCTTCGGCAAGTTTATTCTTGTTAATGCAAAACTTATTTGCTATTCAGCCTTCAAGTACAGGAGTTTTTTATGTAATTAATATTTCCCTTAAGGAATAAAAGTAAGTTATTGAGAACCAAACAATCAGTGAACTTACTGTTAAAGATGCTTTTTTCCATATTCCAGCTGTTACATCTCGCCATCCGTTCAGTCCCAACTTTACTACTTTAATATTAAAATCGTGGACCCAAAAATTACACAAAATAGCGCGTTGATATAATACTACATTTCATTGATAGAAATTTTTAGCTTTTTCGCAGGTAACTCTAGTTTAAAATATGCAAAAAGGCAATATTTACTAATTGGAAATTGAAAACTTAGCTGCTTTCAATTTTTACAGTAGATAATCAAAGCGGATTCCATGACAATTTCAAGGTCACAGGAACATTCATGAGCCTGCTAGATAACGCTAGACGAGGTTGCTAGGCGTTGACCTTGAAAATCGCGCTCATGACCTTGAAAAGTGACCTTGAAAATCAGTTGATCTTGGAACTCAGTTGACCTTGGTCCACACACGGACATTCCACCTTGACACCCATGCTAAAATTTCCGAGGTTCATGAAAAACGCCTTGACGTTTTTCACATAGGCTTGAGCGGGAAACGTGTCGCAGCAAGCCGAGCTACCTTGCCGACGAACGTGGCCTCGAAAATCGTCATTCCACGCTAGTCACTGACCTTGAACGCCGGTGTAACCTTGTCCACACACGGACATTCCACCTTGACGCCCTGCTAAAATTTCCGAGGTTCATGCAAAACGCCTTAACGTTTTTCACATTGGCTTGAGCGGGAAACGTGTCGCAGCAAGCCGAGCTACCTTGCCTTGGCCTCGAAAATCGTCATTCCACGCTAGACCTTGTGACATAACTTTAAACGAACGCCTGGACGAGGTCATACTGTAAAATCAATCTCGAACCCGTCAGTGAGACAAACGACCATGTTCGCATCAAGCGACGGATCTACGTGCTAAAATTTCCGAGGCAGTAGAATATTCATACAAAACGCCATGACGCTTTTCAAGTACAAGGTTTTGCATCGTTTAGCCTTGAGCTCGCGCTAGACAAAAAATATTCATACAAAACGCCTTGTATTTCAGCGAGAGAGGAATTTCATGGCCACATGTGAGGTGAATCAATCCTTTGTCACACTCAGATAAGAAAATCAGAATTTGCTGACGCATCAGTACATGTTCACTGCTAAAGCTTTTACCTTGAGTTGAGCTTAACCACGAAAATCCTGGTAACCTTAAAAAGCGACAGATGCGCTTAACCTTGAGCAGGCCGATTCGGAGTATCTCATTTATTAAGAGTACTAAGCGTCAAGCAATTTTCAAGGACACCTATTTAAGGCTTCCACGTACATACACGATCGACAAACAAAACGCGAGGTGAATCAATCCTTTGTAACACTCAGATAAGAAAATCAGAATTTGCTGCCGTATTTTATAAAAAAATCACTTTCAAGAACGCTTAACAATTTAGAGATATCGCCAGTTTTCTCCGCAGCAATTTGGCATATACTTTTATCATTTGCCACCCCACTCACCCCACCAATCTCGAACGCATTCCGTCAGTGAGACATTCGCATCAAGCGACGGATCTACATGCTAAAATTTCCGAGGCAGTAGAATATTCATACAAAACGCCTCGACTTTTTTCAAGTACAAAGGTGCAGGCTTTGCATCGTTTAGCCTTGAAAAAATAATGCAGCTGTTAAGAAGGAAACAAACAGAAACAACTACTCCTAGGGCTAATACCCTATAAAAAAAATTAATAAAATAAAAAAATTTATCACTAACATATTTCGCAGAAAATTTTTTTTTTTCAACTTTCATAACCTATGGTATATAGCGCCAATTAGGTTTTTTGTACCTTTTTGTTATATGTTCATTATTACCTTGCTTTTCTATACCTGCGATCTGATACCTTGCTTGTCACTTTTGATTTGTGTGTCAAAGTAAAAAAATGTGTTTGCGTCTTTTTCGGTCAACTCCTAGAGGATGCTGACGACGGAGGTTGAGGTTTGTCGCCTCTAGAAAGTAATTACGCAATTACTCCGTCCAAAAGAGAGTATTAAGTACTTTTGGTTTTTGTTTTAATCTAGAGCACTTTCTTGTATTTCATCTTTGCTTTCATGTATGCTACCTATAATATTTAAGCTTTGAAACAAATAATTCAATGTCGGTAAGGGTATTAGCCCTCGAAATAGTTGTTTCTATTTGTTTCCTTCTTTATGTATAACTACAAAGTTTGGAAATGCCGAAAGCAGACAAGTTTTCAAATTTTCAAATTGTAATTATACATGTGCATTTTTCGCATATCTTAATTAACCTCTGGTTCTATATATTCTTTGCAAAAATTTTAATATTTTTTGGCTTTCTAACATTGATTTTTTTTACTTTATTAATTAATTTTAATATTTGTTTGCTTTATAAAATGAGCTTTGAAACAAACAGTGTAATTCAATGCCGGTAGGGGTATTAGCCCTCGGAGTAGTTGTTTCTGTTTGATTCCTTCTTAACAGCTGCAATATTTTTGGAAATATTGAAAGCTGATAAGTTTTCAATTTCCAATTAGTAAATTTTGCCTTTTTGCATATTTTAAACTAGAGTTTCCTGCGAAAAAGCTAAATATTTCTATCACTAACATATTTCGCAGAAAATAAATTTCTTTCAACTTTCATAACCTATGGTATATAGCGCCTGTTGTAGATTGACTAGAATATATCTGTCAACTCTGACATAAAGCGGGTGAAAATCTAAGAAGACTTTCGAACCGTCACCTGTCGTCAGATTCTTTTATATTAACAGATCAATGAATAAGGAATGAACAAACCACTCACCAAATGCTCGAAAAGACACTAATTTATTACAATGTTTATGTACAAAAATCACTTTGATTTGTTACCTTGACTTGTAAATGAATGAGATTAATTTATCTAAAAAACTAAACTAAATATTGTCAAACCTGAACAGCATAAGGCTCTAAGTTTATTTACTTAACATTAAACTAAACCTTAAAATATCTAAACGTTAAATAAACAACGTATGTTAAAAAGAGAAATCAAATTGTGAGACGCCACTGCTCGGTATCCGATATTATTAATAAGATAACGTCCAAACGAACGCCGCTGCGTGTTAGTCAACAGGCAATTAAATTTAAAAAAAAATTCAAAACTACTTTAATCCAGTCAAATTACTTTAAAATTGAGGATTCGTGCTATGTTTGATCAGAACAAATAGGGAAAGAGAGAGTCAATAAATCACAAATCACAGTGAAGCAGCACAACTCTTTGTTCTGAGCATTAATGAATAAATAGGAACATTCTCACCAATCTTCAGGGTTCTGTCCGCCAGCTTATTCTTCAATTGAGTTTGGAAGCAAGCAAAATGTGTAATTGGGCTGTAATTAGGTCGAACTATCCTTCTCGAGGGTCCCAGAACTGCACCATAGGCGGGTTTTTGCTTGCTATTCAATCCAAAACACAGCTCCAGGGTCAATTGGCAGGTGCCGAGTGTTGATAATCGTGAGAGATTCTTGAAAACAACGTGACAAGAGGGGTTGAGAAAACGGTGAGACAGAAGCCAAGGGTGTTTTGTCAAAACTACGCGAAGTTGGAGTTCTTTTGGTGCGAAAATATCACTGTAACTACTAATACACAACGAGAACTGGGATGACAAAACGGTGAGACACAAACCAAGGGTGTTTTGTCATAACTATGCGAAACTAACTGGTTGGTATGCGAAATTGAGCATAAAAATGCTCCCAATAAGCGAACGGCGCGATACTGTGGTGGCGGCGACAGACAGACTGGCACTGCTTCGGGGTTTTTTGCACTGGGGTTGTACCTTGTACGGGAACTGCGTACGTGCCTTTTTTGATGTCGCTGATGGCGGCGGGCGGAGAGGGGGGGGGGGGTTTCATACAAGTTTTCAGGGTGGCAACAGAAAGAGACAGAGAGACAACACAGAACGGAGCAATAAGCTTAGGCGTGCGAATATGTAAATATTTATTTTCCCTGTTGGAGATCATGTCTTCAACAGCGCCAATTAGGTTTTTTGTACCTTTTTGTTATATATTCTCACTCATATATCACGCTAACTCACGATCTCCAGTTCGTCGATCAGCCAAATCTGTGTTGGTGAGGGGTAGACCTCGAAACTAGTATGCAGATGGGTTGATCGACAAATTGGTGACCACCTACCCCAATGAAGGCTGAATTGCTAGATGAGGCGCCTGCTAAATCAACAGCTGTTTGTCATTTAAGTGGGTGGATGCACTCCAATATCTTTGTTGAATGGACGGAACATTTCATCAAGCACGTCAAGCCAACTAAGGAGACCCAGTTTTGGTTATTTTAGATGGTCACTCTACCCATATCTAGAATATTGACTTGATCGATTTTGCACGCCAAAATGAAGTCATATTATTGTGCGTTTCACCCCATGGTTGCTCCAGCCCCTGGACGTTAGTTTTATGGCACCTTTAAGTACGCTTTATTGTCCACGAAGTGAAGCCAACCCTGGAAGGGTTGGTTCACAATACCAAATCGAATCATTGTTCGGCCTAGCGTACAAGAAAGCAGCCACCATCCAGACGGCAGCATCAGGCTTTAGAAAAACGGGAATTTATCCCGTCAACAGGAATGTTTTCGATGAGTTTGAGTTTGCTCCAGCTGAAACCACCGATAGTGAATAACAAACAGCAATCAATCAATCAATGAGCTTTATGGTCCGAAGTATGAGAATACTTATTGACAAAGGTATAAAAAGGTTAAAACATACAAGTATAAAAGGCATAAAAAGTCAAAAAACATAAAAGAAAAAAAATAACACACAAAAGCATTAAATATAAAGGCAACGGAAAAAACCAAGAAAAAAAACATTTACAATCTAACAAATACAACACACTTACCACCTGTAGTACTACAACACGAAGATAGGTAAGTATAAAATTTAAGTTGACTTATGCATATTTATGCAAGCGTTAAAATAATAAATATATAAAAATATCAGTCAGGTACTCACAACGAAAAACAATAAAAACAAGTAAATATATAAACAAAAAACCAGCTTTTTTACGCTCAAGAAGCTACCGCCTCCGCAGGCCCATCCAAGAACTCGCTAAGGGCATAAAAGGCACTTTCTCGCAAAACTGTTTTACTCTCAGTCTAAATCTCTCATATGAGGTAATCTGCCTGTTGAAGACATGATCTCCAACAGGAAAAATAAATATTTGCATATTCGCACGCCTATGCTTATTGCTCCGCTCTGTGTTGTCTCTCTGTCTCTTTCTCTGTGCCACCCTGAAAACTTGCTATGAACCCCCCCCCCTCCGCCCGCCGCTATCAGCGACATCAAAAGCGTCACGTAATCAGTGCCCGTACAAGGTACAACCCCAGTGCAAAAAACCCCGAAGTAGTGCCAGTCTGTCTGTCGTCGCCACCACAGTATCGCGTCGTTCGCTTATCGGGAGCATTTTTATGCTCAATTTCGCATACCAACGAGTTAATTTCGCATAGTTTTGACAAAACACCCTTGGTTTGTGTCTCACCGTTTTGTCATCCCAGTTCTTGTTGTGTATTAGTAGTTAGCGTGATATTTTCGCAACAAAAGAACTCCCAACTTCGCGTAGTTTTGACAAAACACCCTTGGTTTGTGTCTCACCGTTTTGTCAACCCCTCTTGTCACGTTGTTTTCAAGAATCTCTCACAATTACTCGGCACCTGCCAATTGACCCTGGAGCTGTGTTTTGGATTAAATAGCAAGCAGAAACCCGCCTATGGTGCAGTTCTGGGACCCTCGAGAAGGATAGTTCGACCTAATTACAGCCCAATTACACAGTTTGCTTGCTTTGAAACTCAATTGAAGAATAAGCTGGCGGACAGAACCCTGAAGATTGGTGAGAATGTTCCTATTTATTTATTAATGCTCAGAACAAAGAGTGCTGCTTCACTGTTATTTGTGATTTATTGACTCTCTCTTTCCCAATTTGTTCTGATCAAACGTAGCACGAACCCTCAATTTTAAAGTAATTTCACCGGATTAAAGTAGTTTTGAATTTCTTTGAAAATTAAATTGCCTGTTGACTAACACGCAGGGGCGTTCGTTTTATTTTATATTTTTTATTTTATATATTATTTATTTTATTTTTTATATTATTTATTAATTTTTTATATTATTTATTTATTTTATTACTTTATCTGATTGATAATATTGGATACCGAGCAGTTGCGTCTTACAATTTGATTTCTCTTTTTAACATACGTTGTTTATTTAACGTTTAGATATTTTAAGGTTTAGTTTAAGGTTAAGTAAATAAGCTTAGAGCCTTATGTTCAGGTTTGACCATATTTAGTTTAGTTTTTTAGATAAATTAATCTCATTCATTTACAAGTCAAGGTAACAAATCAAAGTGATTTTGTACATAAACATTGTAATAAATTAGTGTCTTTTCGAGCATTTGGTGAGTGGTTTGTTTATTCCTTATTCAGAGATCTGTTAATATAAAAGAATCTGACGACAGGTGACGGTCCGAAAGTCTTCTTAGTTTTCACCCGCTTTATGTCAGAGTTGACAGATATATTCTAGTCAATCTACAACACTGCCTAATGACACTCGGTAGATGGTTATATATATTCTTATTAGCGCATATAATGGAATGCTTTGCTCCCGCAGTGCGAGGCAAGGGTAGGGCCACGACATGCGCCGCAAAGAGTAAATACCTGACCCGGGTGAGGAGCAAGATCTATATATTTTTTTAAATACCAGACAGACAGATTCCAGAATGAATAACGACGGGAGTGTCATCATCCCACCCTTCAAAAAAAGTCGCCTACAGGAATCCCTCCGGCCAGCCCCAAACAAGGTTCTAATTACTCTCTTTTGCAGTACAAAAACTTGGCTTGGATCAATGCATAATAACAGCCCTTGAGTAAACTCGCGTCACACAGCTCCCCGACAAGAACTCTCAGAGCATCACAATTGCGAGATAGTTTAGTGACTAAAGACTGTAGATGAATGTCAAACTTCAATCTATCGTCAATATACACTCCCAGAAGTTTAATCTCTTTCACATGACTCATCAAGCATTCAGTAAGATGGACTTCCCTCAAATGGAACCAAAATATATAACGTTGGTTTTGGATATATTGAGAATTAGGTTATTCGAGTCACACCATTCCTTAATTCTAACTAGCTCGGCATTTATCCTCTCCTGCAATTCTGCTCCGTCATTGCAATGGCATATTATAGTGGCATCATCTGCGAAAATAGTGATACCACCATTAAGATCCAAGGTGGCAAAATCATTAACATACAACAAAAAAAGAATGGGTCCCAACACAGAACCCTGAGGCTCACCAAAAAATAACTGTTCCTCAGACGATGTCTCACCAGAGAAAATGAAAGTCTGAGTTCTGCCAGTCAAATAAGATGCAAACCACTCATTTGCCTTACCCCTTATACCATAGAGTTCCAGCTTGCGCAGCAGAATCCGGTGATCAACAAAGTCAAATGCCTTTGACAGATCACAGAAGACTACTTCAGCAACCTCACCATCATTCAAGGCAACACACAGCTCATCCAAAAACGAGAAAATCGCATCGTCCGTGCCCTTCCGCGGATGAAACCCAAACTGGTTTGAAACTAAAATATTATTCCGCACAAGGAATGTCATCAGTCTTTCTCTGACCAAACACTCAACCAATTTTGCCAGTGTTGACAGCAGGGCAATAGGTCTATAATTTAAAGCTCTCTCTTTATCTCCACCTCTAAATATGGACACTACTGAAGCAACCTTCAAACTAGATGGAAATACACCACTCAGAAAGGAGCGATTTATGCACTCGGCCAGAACCTCCAATGCCTCATCAGGCAGTCCCCCAAAAATCCTCACGCTCATACTGTCCCATCCAGCAGCGTTTCGTTTCTTCATGCCATTCATAATACGTTTAATATCGCCTACGTCGATTGGTTCAAAGAAAAAGGAATTTACCACCGAAACATCTTTCACAAAACATTCATATGATGCCGCAGGTTTTACCTGGCTAGATAAATTCGAGGCCACAGTACAGAAGTAGTCGTTGAACACATGTGCAGTAATACCGATGTCAGAACAATTGGACCTGACACTTTTTTGAATTGGACCCTAATTTCTTTTACCACTCTCCAAGACTCTCGCTGAATATCACTTGATCCGGCTATCCTATCGGAGTAATATCTTCTCTTAGCGAACTTAATGGTTTGTCGATATATTCTGCGATAATTATTAAAATACGCATTGAAGAAGTTGTTACCGATAAAGTACTTTCTTATGTAGTGCATACATTTTATGTTCCGTGATGATTTTTTTAGGGGCTTTGTAATCCACCCCTTTTTGACTTACGCCTCAGCAATTTCGGTGGAAAGCAAGCGTTAAAATTACTGTATATAAGCTTATGACATTTTTCCAGGGAATTTTGGCATTTCAAAATAGACTTCCATTTAGTGCTCTTACAAAGTTGGGAAAACTTATTAAAATTTTCTGAACTAAACACCCTCCAGTCCGCTTAGACCTAGCGTTTTCCCTGAAACTCCGCACAAGTTTACGCTACACAAGATTGCCTCATGATCAGACAGAGCGGCCGATGCCACTCGACACTCAACATTCTCTTCTTTCGAATTTGTACAGAAGTAATCAATTATTGTGGAGGAATGTGAGGTCACTCGCGTGGGCTGATCGACAAACATTTTCAGTTCAAACGAAATAAATATAATTGCAATTTTCTAGTATTGCAGTTTGTGTCAAGAAAATTTATATTAAAGTCTCCCGATAAAATGACTGTTGCCCCAGTCGGTAGTTCAGTTAAAACTTGTTCAAGTTTGGATAAAAATTCATCAACACTTTTCACACAATTTCAGCCAATGTTCACATAAAAGAACCAAACAGAGACTATCCATGCATTCCAGAAGTACTTCCAGTTCCCTTGTCTTATTTCGTATAGATTGTACATTTAAAGTTACTAAAGATTTGTTGGAAAAGGAATTATTGGGTCTAAAAAAGCTTATTTCCCAAGTATTCGGAACACCGGAGATCTCCCCTCACCATCCCCAGAGATATCATCGCCACTCTGCATCCGTACACTCCCCACCCCCAATGAGCACCAATGCCAGTACCCCCACCGCAAACCCGCAATACCGATTTCGCGACACCCTCCCTGCATGCTCTCATAACCTCAACATAGAAGGAGATCATCCTGGATAAAGAAGCCAACCCGTACCGATATCCTCCCTCACGTCCAAAGTTGTCAATAATCCTAACATTTACATCAGCTTTATAGCAAACAACGATGTTCGACCTTTACCTGAACCACAAATGATTGCTTCAAGAAGTCCTTCTCCTACAGGTCAACCACCTGAAATTAATGTGGAACGATTATTGGAAACCACGGCACTTGAAGAACAAACAAACAATTTTCTATTAATTCCAACACATGAAGTGCCCACTTCAAGCAGTCCATCTTCTGTAGCTGGACCTTCTGGGATAAATTGGAAGCTTCCCATTCATAATAATTCCAGCCCAGACCAAAATCGGACCATTAGAGAGCTTACACCAGAGAGATATGTTCCAGGGCCAAACTCTTCAGAGTTCCCATATCCAACAATTAAGTCTTCGACCTTTTACAGTAAGACTGGACCCTCTTAATTTGCTTTCTCTCCGAAAGATATATTGCCTGTTTCACACGTTCTTCGCAAGGGAGTCACAGCCGCGCAAGAGGAAAGGCAGCAATCTTGACGGAATTGCCTTACAAAAAGCAACTTAAACAAAATAATGCCGCCAAAAACAAACCGGTTAGAATTCAACAGGTCAAAAGAAAGGTCGTGCTTTAGAAAGCCACCAAAAGTAAGAAATATGCCGAATCTACAAGGCTTAATATTGTAGATAAGACTAAGCCAAATTTACAAAAAGATACTAGGGATTCTCAAGAGAGCATCTGCATTTATTACAAAAATGCATACTCCAAAACCAACAGAAATGATGGTTGGGTCAGGTGCACCAAAAATTGCAATAATTGGGCACATGAAGGCTGCACAGGGTGGCCAGAAGAAGATTCGGACGACTTAATGTGCCAAGAATGCGAATTGAATGCATGGAAATAGGTACCCTGTCTTGCCCCGTTTGCCCTACGGTTTTGCCCCAAGGGAGGGGCAAAACCGTAAAATGCAATTATTGTTATGTTTATTTCTTTTTTTTTGTGATACTTGACGATTTCGAATTTAGGTTATTTATGATCTAATAGATCATGGTTGCCATTAGTGTTGTTTGGTAACATAAAAGTTAATGGACATTTTTTCACAGTTAGTTTTTCTTAACAACCCGGTTCTGCCCCCCTCACTTTCCTCTATGTCCGCAAAAGATCTGTTTTCCGACCTACGGCGTGTTAAAGTTTTTTTCAAAAAACTGACGATGTTTTTATTGTCATGTCTGAGGAAGATCATTTCGAACATTTGTCGTAGCTTTGCGCCTATTAAAAATTTTATTTGTGTTATTTTCTCTTATTGTTCTGGTTTACTGTTACTGAATTAGATAGTTCTTGCTTTTGAGTTATGTCCGATAGAAGACATACATATAGCTTAGATGACATACTTCTCAAACTGAATTAAGCCCTGAAGAAGATCTAAATAAAGATCGAAACGTTGGCGTATTCGCAACTGTGAAGTAGCTTCTTATTTGTTCTACACCCGCTATCTACAGTTCCATTGCATTAGAAAGGACACAAAGCACATACAGGGTGGGCCAATAATAATTATTATTATTAGATTATTATTAGACAAAGAAAATAAACTTTTCAATGATTTGTTGCAAAACGTAAATTTTTGTCGCAGGACCAATTTTATTTAAAAAAAACGATATTTTTTGGTAGTGGACTTTATTTTGAGATTCTATTCCTCAAATTGAGTTTCATTAAAATCTTCGAAAAGAAGTGCGTTTTAGTGTTTACAAAACGTGTTTTGTGTAATTTTTTTTAACTAAACGAAAACTCAGTTTTTTTGATTTTGAACCAAAAACTAGATATTTAATTGAACGAATTGTGACGGTTTTAACCAAGTATGACGATAAAAGAAATGAATAAAAACTGATTTATTTTTTTTTTAAATAACTGTGACTGTTTTCATCAATTTTGGCCCAAGAAATTAAAATTTTTAATTATTTTTGTGAATTTTTGTCAAGTGCCATTTCGTCAGTGAATTTTTGTCCCAGTAGCGATTTTAATAAAAAAAAAACGAAATTTTTTCATTTAATTTTAGAGCAAAACTTAGGTTTTAGTCCAGAAATTGAGTGTCATTAAAATTTGCGAAAAAAATGCGGTTTAGTCGTTACAACACGTTTTTGTGTGATTTTTTTGAACTAAAGAAAATGTAGTTCTTTTGATTTTGAACCAAAAACTAGAGCTTTTGATTGAACGAATTGTGACGGTTTTAACCAACTATGACGATAAAAGACATGAATAAAAACTGATTTTTCGTTATTTAACTGTGACTATTTTGATCGATTTTGGCCCAAAAATTAAATTTCTTAATTATTTTTTCCAAAAAGTGAATTTTTGTCCCAGTAACGATTCTATTAAAAAGCAAGATTTTTCTCAGTTGATTTTGAAGGAAAATATGCGATTTTAGTCCACAAATTGAGTTTCAATAAAATTTGCGAAAAAAAATACGTGTTAATTATGACGATAAAAGAAATAGATAAAAACTGTTTTTTTTATTGGCTATGAGCATTTTGATAGATTTTGGCCCAAGAAATTAAACTTTTTAATGATTTGTTCCAAAACGTAAATTTTTGTCGCAGTAACGATTTTATTAAATTATTAAAAAAACGAGATTTTTTGATAGTGAAGATGATTCTGGAGCAAAACTTGAGATTCCATTCCACAAATTGAGTTTCATTAAAATTTTCGAAAAAAAAATGCGTTTTAGTGTTCACAAAAAGAGTTTTGTGTAATTTTTTTAACTAAACGAAAACGTAGTTTTTTTGATTTTGAATCAAAAACTAGATATTTAGTTGAACGAATTGTGACGGTTTTAGCCAATAATGACGATAAAAAAAATGAATAAAAACTGATTTATTTTTTGTTAAATAACTGTGACTGTTTTCATCGATTTTGGCCCAAGAAATTAAAATTTTTTATTATTTTTGCCAAAAAAGTTAATTTTTGTCCCAGTAGCGATTTTAATAAAAAAACGAGATTTTTTCAGTTGATTTTAGAGCAAAACTTAGGTTTTAGTCCAGAAATTGAGTGTCATTAAAATTTGCAAAAAAAATGCGTTTTAGTCGTTACAACACGTTTTTTGTGTGATTTTTTTGAACTTAAGAAAATGTAGTTCTTTTGATTTTGAACCAAAAACTAGAGCTTTTGATTGAACGAATTGTGACGGTTTTAACCAACTATGACAATAAAAGACATGAATAAAAACTGATTTTCCATTATTTCTCTGTGACTATTTTGATCGATTTTCGCCCAAAAATTAAATTTCTTAATTATTTTTTCCAGAAAGTGAATTTTTGTCCCAGTAACGATTCTATTAAAAAACAAGATTTTTCTCAGTTGATTTTGGAGGAAAATATGTGATTTTAGTCCACAAATTGAGTTGCATTAAAATTTGCGAAAAAAAAATGCGTGTTAATTATGACGATAAAAGAAATAGATAAAAACTGTATTTTTTTATTGGCTATGAGCATTTTGATAGATTTTGGCCCAAGAAATTATACTTTTTAATGATATGTTCCAAAACGTAAATTTTTGTCGCAGTACCGATTTTATTAAATTATTAAAAAGGCGAGATTTTTTGATAGTGGAGTTGATTTTGGAGCAAAACTTGAGATTCTATTCCACAAATTGAATTTCATTAAAATTTTTGAAAAAAAATGCGTTTTTGTGTTCACAAAAAGTGTTTTGTGTAATTTTTTTAACTAAACAAAAACGTAGTTTTTGTGATTTTGAATCAAAAACTAGATATTTAATTGAACGGATTGTGACGGTTTTAACCAATTATTTCTATAAAAGAAGTGAATAAAAACTGATTTATTTTTGTTTAAATAACTGACTCTTTTCATCGATTTTGGCCCAAGAAATTAAAATTTTTTATTATTTTTGCCAAAAAAGTGAATTTTTGTCCCAGTAGCGATTTTAATAAAAAAAAACGAGATTTTTTTATATCAAAATATGTGATTTTAGTCCACAAATTGAGTTTCATTAAAATTTGCAAAAAAAATGCATGTTGATTATGACGATAAAAGAAATAAATAAAAACTGTTTTTTGTTATTGGCTATGAGCATTTTGATAGATTTTGGCCCAAGAAATTAAACTTTTTAATGATTTGTTCCAAAACGTAAATTTTTGTCGCAGTACCGATTTTATTAAATTATTAAAGAAACGAGATTTTTTGATAGTGGAGTTGATTTTGGAGCAAAACTTGAAATTCTATTCCACAAATTAAGTTTCATTAAAATTTTCGAAAAAAAAATGCGTTTTAGTGTTTACAAAAAGAGTTTTGTGTAATTTTTTTAACTAAACGAAAACGTAGTTTTTTTTATTTTGAATCAAAAACTAGATATTTAGTTGAACGAATTGTGACGGTTTTAGCCAATAATGACGATAAAAAAAATGAATAAAAACTGATTTATTTTTTGTTAAATAACTGTGACTGTTTTCATCGATTTTGGCCCAAGAAATTAAAATTTTTTATTATTTTTGCCAAAAAAAGTGAATTTTTGTCCCAGTAGCGATTTTAATAAAAAAACGAGATTTTTTCAGTTGATTTTAGAGCAAAACTTAGGTTTTAGTCCAGAAATTGAGTGTCATTAAAATTTCGAAAAAAATGCGTTTTAGTCGTTACAACACGTTTTTTGTGTGATTTTTTTGAACTTAAGAAAATGTAGTTCTTTTGATTTTGAACCAAAAACTAGAGCTTTTGATTGAACGAATTGTGACGGTTTTAACCAACTATGACAATAAAAGACATGAATAAAAACTGATTTTTCATTAGTTCTCTGTGACTATTTTGATCGATTTTGGCCCAAAAATTAAATTTCTTAATTATTTTTTCCAGAAAGTGAATTTTTGTCCCAGTAACGATTCTATTAAAAAACAAGATTTTTCTCAGTTGATTTTGGAGGAAAATATGTGATTTTAGTCCACAAATTGAGTTGCATTAAAATTTGCGAAAAAAAATGCGTGTTAATTATAACGATAAAAGAAATAGATAAAAACTGTATTTTTTTATTGGCTATGAGCATTTTGATAGATTTTGGCGCAAGAAATTAAACTTTTTAATGATATGTTCCAAAACGTAAATTTTTGTCGCAGTACCGATTTTATTAAATTATTAAAAAAGCGACGATTCTATTAAAAAACAAGATTTTTCTCAGTTGATTTTGGAGCAAAACTTGAGATTCTATTCCACAAATTAAGTTTCATTAAAATTTTCGAAAAAAAAATGCATTTTAGTGTCTACAAAACGTGTTTTGTGCAATTTTTTTAACTAAACGTAGATTTTTTGATTTTGAATCAAAAACTAGATATTTAATTGAACGAATTGTTACGGTTTTAACCAATTATAACGATAAAAGAAATGAATAAAAACTGATTTTTTTTTGAAAATAACTGTGACTGTTTTCATCGATTTTGGCCCAAGAAATTAAAATTTTTAATCATTGTTGTGAATTTTTTGTGTCATTTTGTGAGTGAATTTTTGTCCCCGTAGCGATTTTAATAATTGTTTTAATAAAAAGCAGATTTTAGAGTAAAACTTATCTTTTAGTCCAGAAATTGAGTGTCATTAAAATTTGTGAAAAAAATGCGTTTTAGTCGTTACAACACGTTTTTTGTGTGATTTTTTTGAACTAAAGAAAATGTAGTTCTTTTGATTTTGAACCAAAAACTAGAGCTTTTCATTGAACGCATTGTAACGGTTTTAACCAACTACGACGATAAGAAAAATGAATAAAAACTGATTTTTCTTAACTGTGATTATTTTGATCGACTTTGGCACAAGAATTTAAATTTTTTAAGTATTTTTTCCAAAAAGTGAATTTTTGTCGCAGTATCGATTTGATTAAAAAAAACAGATTTTTACAGTTGATTTTAGAGCAAAACTTGAGATTTTAGTCCACAAATTGAGTTTCATTCAAACAAAAAATGCGTTTTATTCGTTACAAAACATTTTTTGTGTATTTATTTTAACTAAACAAAATTGTAGTTATTTTTTGATTTTTAACCAAATATTTAGTTTTTGATTGAATTCTTTGTAAAGGTTTTGATCGTCTTGGCCCAAAAAGTTAATTTTTTAATAATTTTACAAAAGAACCTGAACGAAAAAGTGAATTTTTATTCACATTTTACCTCAAAAAATTACATCATGAATACCTTCAAAATGGCGGACTTTTGGCCAAAAAAACGGGACGATTTTTTGGAAAATATTTAACATTTGTTTGCTCTGTCCATATATCCTAGGTCATTGATTGACATAGTACGTTACTGATAATATTATTAGAGAGTATTCCTTTGGCTCAACGCAGAAACATGTATTTTCAAGAAGATGGAGCGCCGCCTCATCATGCTAGAACCATAACTAGCTTGTTAAATAACACATTCGCTGAGAGGTGGATAGGAAGATGTGGGTCTGTACATTGGCCTTCCAGGTCATCCGACCTAACACCTTCTTCTTGTGAGGTTATGTAAAATACAAGGTGTATGAAACGGAACCGACAACAGTAGAAAATATGAAACGTCGTATTCGCAACATTTTCGCAACAATTACTCATGATATGTTACAAAGCGTTAAGGAAAATTTTAATAAAAGAATTGAGGCGTGCTTAGGACAACAGGGTCGACACTTTGAACACTTAATGTAGAAATGAACATTACGGATGTGTACAAACAACTTAGTTAACTATGTTTTCTTTTTTATATTAATATTACTAAATTATCAAATATTCCGACATTCATTATTTATAAAAAAATTAAATTGCATAGTAGTAGACTATACTACATTTATGCAATCTTTATTGCATGCAATGGCCAATAAAATGTCAGTATTTAGTCAGCTGACTATTACGCATTTGCCAAAAATTAATCAGCTGAGAGAATACTTTCATTGGCCATTGCGTGCAACGAAAATTGTATAAATGTGATGCAGGTTTTAAGAAAGTTGGTAGGCTGAGCCCTTATGTATACCCCAAGTATAACGTGTCGGATCAGGAGGTGAACACCGCCGGATCCGATACGTTATTCATGAGCTGGTCCACTTAACCTTAATAATGAAGCCTAGCCAGCCTTAATTATTGATATTATGGAATATTACCCACAAATGAGGTCAAATATCTCTAAATCTATTAGAGATAGGTATAGGACATGCTGCATAAAAATAAAAATTGAGCTCAAGCACCATATAACAACATCCAAAAAATACGGTGTTGCCATTTGAAAAAATCGAGAAAATCATGGGTTTTCAAACAACGATCACCCTGTATATCAGTACAACTCCAGGTTGCGAATTAATAATTATTGCATAGTCTATGGTTTCTAGTTAATAAGTGAACAGTGAACATAATCCGCTTTTAAATTTTCTTTTGTAAGTGAGCCCTGAACGCCCAAAGATGGCCGATTTTTATCACTTAAACCCCCATATTTCTTAAACACGTAGTATAAACCATAAAGGCCACATATGTTTATATTTTCTTGAAGCATTTAAGATGAAAAAAAAAACTTTGGTTGGCCACTCTGTATATAGTTTGGCATTAACATCCAAAAAGATTTAGAAATACGCCTAAGCTTAACATCAATCGATGGCCAAAATTTCATATTGATATCTATTTACATTTTGGTGCAATTGTCCGTCTACGCACTATTGGCCCACCCTGTATAATAGTTCTTGGTGTTTTAAGAAAATGAAATGTATCGTAATGTAATAAAGAAACGAAAAATACGCTTTAAAGTGTTTATATATTTTTTTCATCAAAACGGCGCCCCATACAACAAAAAGACGAGAGAGATTTTTTGTCACTAATTCAACGAGAAGTTAAACAATTATTTTTAAATCTCATTGGCGTACCATTTTTCTCTTTTTAAAAATTGACATGATTAACCATATGCGCAGCAATGAATAACATAAAATTCTTATTTGCATGTCAAGAAACCAATTGACTACCTCTTAAAACCCACCAAATTTCATTTCTCTATCACGACTAGTCTCAGAGCAATAAATATTTATATCGTCAGTTTTTAAGAAAACTTTAACACCCCGTATCTGGGAAAATAAATCGTTTGCGGACATACGTTTATATAACAAACTGTCATTATTGTTACATGCAGAATCATCTCCTGAAATTTGTCGCGCTTATTTACTAACACGCCTGAACTAACCTGAACAAATAATTGATGAATAATGATTAGGTGGTGAAACATAAAGTGTTGTATGCACCACAGGCGTTATGAGACTATAATGCCCATCAAGCCGCAACTTATCCCTGGGGCTAGTTTGACCTTCAGGGCATTATAACGCCCTTGGTACATAAATAACTATTTTACTATCATCACGAACACTAATCGTCACTTAACAATACTATGAGTGACGGCTTGCTTTAACTGTAAGGAACCATTAAGAGGTAGGCTTGCAACTTATTACAAGCCTTTGCGGCGAGAAATGAACTCTTATTGGGCATGGAACGGTCACCCTGGTAACCGTGCTGTCAAGCCGCATCAAGGCTTAATAAAATCGGCGGGCTTCTAGGGTTGACCTATAGAATGCACGACTACCTTAGCCCAACGGGGAAATCCATTAATATCCTTCAAGTTGTGTTGATAAAGTTCCATAGCTAAATTCTGACGTGGATTGACATGACATATTATTACAATAACCACACAAATGGTAGAGAAATAACTAATAAAGTATAGACATTTTGTTAAAAAAGAAAAGAAACATAGAAAAGAACCTAAGATTCAATAATTTAACCCCGGCGCCGTATCATAGTGGACATATTTTCATGTCCAAGAGCGCTAAAAAAAACTCTCTTAAACTTATGAAGTCATAATGCTCCATCATTGTAATGTTTATAATATATTTGTCCTTTATAACGCACAAAGAACTTAATGCCTCATTTGCAAAGCGCCGAATGCTCCCGGTGAACCTACCACACAATTCCCAGCAGTGCGGTTAGTTCGGGGCGTTTTACATGCGGACAGCTAATGTCGTTTAATTGAGGTCGTTAAAAGTTTTATTGGCTGAACCGACGAAAATATTTTTCTAGTCGGTTCACAGTTATTTGTCAGAAAAATTGCAATTTTACTGGACGCTCCCATAACTCTCTCAGTCCCGGCTTTATTGCCCGCAATAAAAGTTATGTTGTCTGATCTATTTTTAACTCCCTCTTCATGTGAAGTCAGTCGATCATGATACATTATTAATGACATGACAATGAGAATATCTGGGGCATAAGGGGAATAATATTTCCCCATTGATGCCTAAACTAGTAATAAAATTATACGGCAATTCCGCAAAGAAATAAAATATGGCTGCATCATGGAAAAAAGGACCTTGGGGTTATAACCGGGGCGGTTTTTTATCGAATATCATTCAGAGCTAACACTGGAGATAATAAATTCTAAACCCGAGTTTCAGCTAAGAGAGCCATTACAGGCAGATTCAGCTTCAATTTCTTGCCTTCATGCCATTTCTGCGGCCATTAGGTACCAAGAAACTCTCAATTGAAAGTTGGATAGAGGTGGGTAGGTATATATGCGCTTCTTTTACGTCAGAAAACTGTATTAACGATATGCACCGAAGATAGACATCACATTTAAACGAAATTTATGGTAATTGCTCTTGTATGGATAGTGAAGATGATAAATGAGCATCATTTTCCGCTATATGACAAATTATACAGGACGCGGTTTTCGGTAAGCTGTCGATTTTACAGGAGTTTGCTTTGAATGTTATCTGCGACACACTCCAGATGATGCATTTTCCGGGAGCCGGATATATTTTTAAGTAGCGGCTTGGGAGTTTTACCTAGGAGTAATATTGAGTGCTTGGTAGACGTGTTTAGGATGGATAGGAAACTTAGATCGGATCTGAAACTTAATAATAATTAATGCGTATTTTGTTAGATTATAATTATGGATTGGATGTGAACCTTTAGCACTACCAAATGCCTCCGTTTACAAGTTCACACCCAATCCTTTTTCTGGCCACAGTTGACATATTATTACTATAATTCTACTACCTTTTTCAAAACTGGGTAAATGACCATTGTAAAAGTATTATAAAACTTTTACGTCCATCATATAACCCATCAAGCAGACCCTTTCTTCCAGACCTTTTGGTTCAAATTTTATTGAAGTGGCCAATAATAAAAAGCGCTGTTGTTTTATGGAAGAGTATACTAGCTAGAAATATACACAGATTACTGAGGATTTTTGAAAGCATTTTGTTTCGCGCGGGAAAGCTGATACTGGACAGACTTGTGCTGATGTTCAGAAGCTTTAAATATAATAAATATATCGCAGAAATATAATAGATCTAAGATACAATATTATTAATAAGTTACTTAGGACAGTCCAATGAGCTAGTACAGCAAGTCCTGAGTATGTATTATATAAAGTATGTATTAGGCCCAGGGAATACAGGGGTTGGATTATCCAATTGGGCGGAGTCAGCTGCTATAGGTACTGATCTTGAAAAAAAATCTGGGACTACATGGTCTTTACCCTTTCGATGTATTAGTTGGAAGTCATAGGGCCGAAGACGTAACTGTCAATGAGCTAAACGGCCTTGGGAATCTTTGAGATTATGAAGCCTCAAAAGAGAAGCATGACCAGTGATAACTTTAAAATGGATATGAACTAGGTAGTGGCGCAATTTTTCCACGCTCCAAATGACAGCGAGACATTCCTTCTCACTAACTGTGAGCTTCATTTCCTTTTTAGTCAGTGACCTGGACAGATAGCTGATAACTTTCTCTTCGCCATTAAGTGTTTGAGTGAGCACGTCTCCTAACCCATAAGAAGGGGCATCTATTTGAAGGTAGAAAGTGTCCTTTAAATCAGGGACTGTTAAGATAGGGGCATATACCTATTATTTAAATATACGGCGAACGTCAATCCCTCACAGTAAATCGAAAATGAAGCTCCTCAGTTGGCCATGAAAATCTCGCAGTTGGTCGACGAGATTTTACTGCGCATGTTTACTGCGCACCACATGCTAGTTGAAAGATGACTGACGTTTTGAATCTGACGCCTACAAATTTTTAGGTTATGCCAAATGTGACAAAGTGAAAAATAAACACCTGAACTAGGTATAGGTCTTGGTATGGGTAAAATAATATGGAACTCCTATAGGAGCTCATTAGTGGAGGGCCTAGATACAGGAAAACCCCTGAATATCTGTTTATTTGCAAAACAAACCTACATACCTAGGTATACTAAACAAATCTCAGTCAGAAGTAGAAACAATCCTGAATCTGCAGCAGTAAACACAGCACAAAAGGCGCCGCACCGGTATACTCAGCCAATCAAAGGTGAATTAGATTACACCAAACGGTATTTATGCAGACCGATTAATAATTTGAGTAAAATAAACTAAACAAACACTAAACTGAAAGTTTAACTTTAGCAAAGAACGAACAAGATCAAGATGAAAACTTGAAAGCGTCCCCAAAAAGTAGGGTTAAATGCAAGGTTGACAGATGTAATTTGTATTACCGTTTGTGAGTGTTAAAAAAATCAATTTATTGTGAATTTTATCGATTTTATAATATCAGATGTTCTGTTATAATATAAGATATAAGTAGTATGTATCCTGCATAAACATAAAAATGCTAAAATGGTAATTGTTGGTGATTTTAGTAAGATTTTACTAATTTATCTAATCGGGTGACGATAGATGCGTCGACAAGTTGCCAACGTAGAACTTTCAAATAATTTGTAAATCTCGCGCATGCCTAGTTCATTTCCGTCGAGTAACTAGGCATGTCGATCGTCAGCTGTTTTTGTCTTCTTTTTCAGGACTTTACTTTTATAGAACTTCAAATTATTTGGATAGGGGCAGTAACAAGACATTCTTTTAAGGTAGTAAAAGCTTTCTGACATTCTGGGGTCCAGTTCCACTTGACATTTTTCTTAATAAGGTGTAATATAAGAGATAATATGGCTGAAAAATTGGGAATGAAATGTCTGTACCATGAGGCAGTTCCTACAAAACTTCGAATTTCGGATATGGTTCTAGGTGGTGGAATATTGACTATGGCTTCTACATTTTCAGGGTCCGGTCTTAATTCACGGGAGTCCACTAAATAACCCAAATATCTCAATTCTGGTAAGCAAAAGTGACATTCTTTTATATAGAGATAGTCAGTCCTGCTTCACGAAGGCGATCATACACGGTAGTTAAAATCTTAAGATGGTCCTGGAAGTCATTTGAGATGATGATGATATCATCCAGATGTACGAATACATTTGGTTCAAGTTCAGGGCCCAAAATGGTGTCTATTATACGCTGCCAAGTGGTAGGGATATTTGTAAGTCCAAATGGCATTTCCGATTGCAGAAAAATATATATAAAAATAAATCATATTCTCGAAAATATTTCTTTTTTATTACTAAAACACAATATACTATTCCCGCGCTAGTGCGTGAATGTAAATTTTTTGGCACTAGTGGTGGAAAGTACAACTTTCCACATTAAAATACCTGCGGGAAAGTGCACATTCCCGCACTCGAATAGAAAAATAACTATTTTCTCCATTGTCGAAAGTAATTTTCAGCCACTATTTAATCTACGATTGCAAGCATCGAGCGATAATACAAAAATTAGCCTGCATTAAATTTCAATTAAATCCTAAATTTATTTGCGCGAACAAAACAATATAAAATTAATTTGACACTATTCGAAATCGCGTATAAAATCATTAGAAAAGGAATATTGCATTTATTAAAAAAGTGTTCATTTTGCCGATTGCATCTGTTCCTCTATTGGGATCATAAAATGCATTTCAATAAATTAATTTTTTTCTCATGTACTGAACGGTATTCGAAACCGATTTATAACGAAATTATAATTAAATAGTATGAAAAAGTTCTCACTCGGGCTAATTTTATTCTAAATGACTTTTTATCACGAGTAAGCAATTATAATCGTCCCATTCTATTAAAAAAACAGCATAAAAACTTTCCAAAATTGTTTAAAATTGATCAAAGAAAAATGTAGTATTTTTTTTTTCACAATTTCCAACTTTGTAGGATTTATTGATATCCGCTTTCTCCAAATAATGGTGGAATCTATAGGATGGCCTAACTTGGAGGACTTTCCTATCGACTTAATGAGCAGATAACGTTGCGAACTGACCACGACAGCTGATTGACGGAAAAAAATTGTTTAGATTGGCTGTCTGCAATTATCCGCGCCATTCTGCAACCAGTGACGTCAATACGGTCAGATGGATATGTCATTTAGGATGTGCAGAAACCAGAAGTATCTAACGTTGCCTCTTGTGGACATAAGCAATGATTTCGATGTTTACTATTGTTGCCCTTTCCCTTCCGACAAACGAAAATCCCTTAGGTGTAAGACTTTCGGAAATTTTTTTGGGGTAGTTTTGTTCGATTTAACTACAATCTACAATCCGATCAAAAACATACAAAAAAAAATTTTTTTTCAACTGACCAAAAAGGATGCCTTTTTTTCTCAATTTTCAAATTTTCTTGCTTGTCAGAGAGGACCAGTTGAAGTAAAGCAAACTGTTTTTTGCTCTTTTTGATGTCGGCTTTTACTCTCCGCCAACGGAAGTCCCGTAGGTGCATAATTTTTGGAGATAGACCCCATCGCTGGTCCATTTTTAGGTTTTCGGGCACCTTTAGAACCGACTTTTTTGCCATTTTTAAAAAAATCAACTTTTGGGGTTCATGTTATTCGAATTAGGTGTGTTTACGGGTGTAAACGTTCTTAGGGGATTGCAGACCTCCCACTTCAATCAATAACAAGGAAAAAAGTATAAAGCTTTATTTAAGTATGCCAAAAAGGGAACTCTACATATTTTTTATCAATTTTTAACTTTGGTCGCTTGTAAATTTAGAACGAGTGGACTAATTGAGGTGAATGCAACTGTTTTTTTGCCTTCTTTGCTGTCTTCTTTTTTCACTCTCCACCAACAAAGGTCGTGTAGATGCCATATTTTTGGAGATTGATCGATTGGTGCTTCGGTGTTTTTTTTGCCATTTTCACAAAATTTTTGCCATTTCCAAAAAAAAACACTTTTGTGTCCCATTGTGTTCGAATTAAGTTTGTTCGTTATTTTGTTATGGGATTGCAAATGCTCTATTCCGACCAAAAAAGGCAAAAAAAATCAAAACTTTTTTCAAACTTAACCAAAAGGGGAGGTGTAGTGAAACTAACTATTTTTTACTCTTATAAATGTTCCCTTTCTTCCTCTACAAACTTAAGTCTCATAGATGTCATAGCTTTGACCCCTTTCGATTCTCAAATTTTGTTTTTTTTATGAATTTACTTTTATTCTACTTTGAATAAACCCTCTTCATAGGGCTAATTTGACTAGTATTAAGATCGTTATGTTTTTAGGGGATTGCAGTGGTCCTATTACGATTAAATACAACGTAAATATTTTCCCAAAATTTTGTTCAAATTGACCAAAGTAGGCAATAATTGTTTTTCTCATTTTCCAAATTTGAAGACCGATCAGAATAAGTCTATCGTATTTCTCTTTCTTGATGTCCTCTTTTTCCTCCCATAAATGAAAGTCCCACGAGGGTCGACAGTCAGATCCACGACGCGAGATCCAAGAGCGTCCCACGAAAGGACGAGATCACTGAAGGGGTAAACCTCTTGAGTGCTCGATATTGTTTACAAGTTTTTAGAATCGACTTATGGGGTTAATTTTAATCAGAATATGTTTGCACCAGGAAGTTTTAAAGTTCAAATTTTTTTCTTCGAGGGTATGTGTTGTGTAAAAAAAATAACAATTTAAAAAAAAACCAAAACAAAATAACAATAAACATTCACTCACCGCACAGATAAGCCTCTGGGTGGTTCAATTTCATTTATGAGGGACACGCCAGTCAGTCTGCTTGCCCAGTATTTACGTACCGTGTTGTTCTTGTCTTGTTAATTTAATAGGTGTTAATTGTCTTTAATAATTTTACCTCCAGTTTTAAAGTGTGTAAACCTGTAATATTTTTTCATTTTTTTACTTTTCAATTTTTTTTTTATTTTAATTTTGAATGTATCAATTTGATTTATTTTCTAAGCTCGAGGTGAAGTGTTTCAAATGATTGCCGTTTCTGCTTCTGATAGATTTATATCTTTGTAGCCCTGAAGAAGTTTAAGCATTATTAAACGAAACCTGGGCGATAAGCTTGTAGTTCGAATTTGGTTCCCAATCCGCCAAACACAAATCAATATATCCTGGGACGCAATTTTTCACTTCGTTTGTCAGGTATTCGTGACAGATGTTGAGCAAGCATCGGTTTATGTTGCATTTTCTAAGTGATACCATAATTTCGCCCCAAGGAGCAGAGTTAAACGGATATCCAGAGTTACAATAGCACAACGCTCATAATTCTTGAAAACTTTTGCTTTAATGTCTGCTACTACTTCTTCGACGCTCCGCAGTGTGCTTTTGCCCCTCCGAAATCCAAACTGGTTTACATTTGGAATTTTCTTTATTAACTTCTCCAGAATCTTCCCTAGAATGTCCATAACCCAGATTGCTCTCTAAGCCCTGTCGGCGCTCATATGTTTTATTGGCTTCTTGATACGGTCCAGTCTTGACATCTTCCAGATAGCCGGAAACATAGATTGAGACAACTGTTCATTCATTACAGTCTTGATGGCATCTAAGGAAGAATGTTATCCTGTCCGGGTGCTTTTTTATTTTTAAGATCTTTAATTATCCGATTGTCTTCACCTGTGGTAGTCATTTGGCCTTCTTTCCGTTCCACAATCACAATGGGGCTCTATGTTTGTTTGTTCACAGAGGGAAAAATGTCTTGACCTGTCGCTGCACAACTTTATTTTTGTAGTTTGTTCCAGTACATCTAGATCTTCAAGCTGTTCTATTCCAGGAAACCTCTATTTGTAATGTAGTTAAATACTATCTGTCATGTTCAGGTCGTCAGGTTCGACCAGAACTACCTTGGTGACTTCTGTGTTTGTATTAAACGGGTTGTCTATTATGATGTCCACATTTTGGAATACTGATGGTGCCAAGTTCTGTCTGCAATGTTTTTCCAATTTTTCCACGATTTTTCTTCGGGTAAAGTTGTTAAGTCCGGATTTTCTCCCGTCTGAGTTGCTACTTCTTTTGAAGTTGTGGCTAGCTTTTCTACGGATGTATCAACCAGTGTGTTTGATTGTTTGGCATTCCTCTTCGATTAGCATCTTATCAACTTTTCATAGCTGTTATCCTTCAGCCATGTTTGCATCGAGGTTCTGTTAAGAATCTCCGTTTGTCTCATCAACTTTATGGACAATTCTTTAATCCCCCTTTTTGTATTCTGTTCGTTAGACTTTTCCATCTTTTCCACTATCCTTTTTATTTCATCTAGGCTTTCTTTCAAAACGAATGCTTCAGCACTCTCCTTCTTTTTTATATATTTCCTGGCTTTTTCCCCTATAGATGTAGAAGTAATCGTACCTAGCCTGAACTAACCGATGTTAACCTGACTTAAAAATTAAAAAATCGGGCCCCTACGCGCTATTTTTATATAATTCTAGACCCTTAACATAAAGAGTAGAACTGAACTAACCTAACCAGGAAAACTTACCTAACTAAAACCGGACTAACCTGAACTAACCAAAGTTAATCTGATTTAAAAATGAAAAAAATGCAGCTCTTACGGGCACTCTTTTTATATGATTAGGGTAGGACTGAACTAACTTCAGCTAACCTAAACTAAACTTAAAAAGTGTAATTGAACTAACCTAAACAGGAAATCTAGAACTGGACTAACCTAAAGTAACCGTACCTAGCCTGAATTCACCGAGGTCAACCTGATTTAAAAATTAAAAAATCAGGCCCCTACGGGAGCTATTTTTATATAATTCTCTACCCTTAACATAAAGAGTAGAACTGAGCTAACCTCAGCTAACCAAACCTAAACTTAAAAAGTATAATATAATCAACCTAACCAGGAAAACTAGAACTGGACTACTTATAAGAATACCAACTAACCAAAGTTAGCCTAATTTAAAAATTAAAAAATCGGACTCTTACGGGCGCTCTTTTTATATAATTCTCCACCCTTAACATAAAGAGTAGATCTGAACTAACTTAACGAGGAAACTAAAACCAGACTAACCTGAAGTAATAAGACCTAACCTGAACTAACCGAAGTTAATCTGATTTAAAAATAAAAAAAAATCGGGCCCTCACGGGCCTGCTTTTTATATAATGCTCTACCCTTAACATAAAGAGTAGAACTGAACTAACTTCAGCTAAACTAACCTAAACTCAGAAAGTGTAATTGAACTCACCTAACCAGCAAAACTAGAACTGGACTAACCTGAAGTAACCGTACCTAGCATAAACTAAGCGAAGTTAACCTGATTTAAAAATTAAAAAATCGGGCTCTTACGGGCGCTCTTTTTATACAATTCTTTACCCTTAACATAGAGAGTAGAACTGAACTAACCTAACCAGGAAAACTAAAACCGGACTAACCTGAACTAACCGAAGTTAATCTGATTTAAATATAAAAAAAATGCAGCTATAACGGGCACGCTTTTTTTATGATTCTCCACCCTTAACATAAAGCGTAGAACTGAAGTAACTTCACCTAACCTAAACTAAACTTAAAAAGTGTAATTGAACTAACCTAAGCAGGAAATCTAGAACTGGAATAAAATGAAGTAACCGTACCTAGCCTGAATTCACCGAGGTCAACCTGATTTGAAAAACTAAAAAATCAGGCCCCTACGGGCGCTATTTTTATATAATTCTCTGCCCTTAACATAAAGATTAGTACTGAACTAATCTAACTAACCTAAGCAGTAAAACTAGATCTGATCTAACCAGATCTAATCTGAACTAATCGAAGTTAATCTGATTTATAAATAAAAAAAATCGGGCCCTTACGGGCACAATTTTTATATAATTCTCTACCCTTAACATAAAGAGTAGAACTGAACTAACTTCAGCTAAACTAACCTAAACTTAGAAAGTGTAATTGAACTAACCTAACCAGCAAAACTAGAAATGGACTAACCTGAAGTAACCGTACCTAGCATAAACTAAGCGAAGTTAACCTGATTTAAAAATTAAAAAATCGGGCCCTTACGGGCGCTCTTTTTATACAATCCTTTACCCTTAACATAGAGAGTAGAACTGAACTAACCTAACCAGGAAAACTAAAACCGGACTAACCTGAACTAACCGAAGTTAATCTGATTTAAATATAAAAAAATGCAGCTCTAACGGGCACGCTTTTTATATGATTCTCCACCTTTAACATAAAGGGTAGAACTGAAGTAACTTCACCTAACCTAAACTAAACTTAAAAAGTGTAATTGAACTAACCTAAGCAGGAAATCTAGAACTGGAATAACCTGAAGTAACCGTACCTAGCCTGAATTCACCGAGGTCAACCTGATTTAAAAACTAAAAAAATCAGGCCCCTACGGGCGCTATTTTTATATAATTCTCTACCCTCAACATAAAGAGTAGAACTGAGCTAACCTCAGCTAACCAAACCTAAACTTAAAAAGTGTAACTTAATCAACCTAACCAGGAAAACTAGAACTGGACTACTTATAAGAATACCAACTAACCAAAGTTAACCTAATTTAAAAATAAAAAAATCGGACTTTTACGGGCGCTCTTTTTATATAATTCTCCACCCTTAACATAAAGAGTAGATATGAACTAACTTAACCAGGAAACTAAAAGCAGACTAACCTGAAGTAATAAGACCTAACCTGAACTAACCGAAGTTAATCTGATTTAAAAATTAAAAAAATCGGGCCCTCACGGGCCTGCTTTTTATATAAGCTCTACCCTTAACATAAAGAGTAGAACTGAACTAACTTCAGCTAAACTAACCTAAACTTAGAAAGTGTAATTTAATCAACCTAACCAGAAAAACTAGAACTGGACTACTTATAAGAATACCAACTAACCAAAGTTAACCTAACTTAAAAATAAAAAAATCGGACTCTTACGGGCGCTCTTTTTATATAATTCTCCACCCTTAACATAAAGAGTAGATCTGAACTAACCTAACCAGGAAACTAAAACCAGACAAACCTGAAGTAATAAGATCTAACCTGAACTAACCGAAGTTAATCTGATTTAAAAATAAGAAAAATCGGACTTTTACGGGCGCTCTTTCTATATAATTCTCCACCCTTAACATAAAGAGTAGATCTGAACTAACCTAACCAGGAAACTAAAACCAGACTAACCTGAAGTAATAAGATCTAACCTGAACTAACCGAAGTTAATCTGATTTAAAAATAAAAAAAATAGGGCCCTTACGGGCCCGCTTTTTATAAAATGCCCAGCACTTAACATAAACAGTAGAACTGAACTAACCTCAGTTAACCAAACTTAAACTTAAAAAGTGTAATTGAATTTACCTAACCAGGAAAACTAGAATTGGACTAACCTGAAATAACCGTACCTAGCCTGAACTAACCGATGTTAACCTGACTTAAAAATTAAAAAATCGGGCCCCTACGGACGCTATTTTTATATAATTCTCTGCCCTTAACATAAAGATTAGTACTGAGCTAATCTAACTAACCTAAGCAGTAAAACTAGAACTGAACTAATCAGATCTAACCTGAACTAATCGAAGTTAATATGATTTATAAATAAAAAAAATCGGGCCCTTACGGGCACAATTTTTATATAATTCTCTACTTTTAACATAAACAGTAGAACTGAACTAACCTCAGTTAACCAAACCTAAACTTAAAAAGTGTAATTTAATCAACCTAACCAGGAAAACTAGAACTGGGCTACTTATAAGAATACCAACTAACCAAAGTTAACCTAATTTAAAAATTAAAAAATCGGACTCTTACGGGCGCTCTTTTATATAATTCTCCACCCTTAACATAAAGAGTAGATCTGAACTAACCTAACCAGGAAACTAAAACCAGACTAACCTGAAGTAATAAGATCTAACCTGAACTAACCGAAGTTAATCTAATTTAAAAATAAAAAAAATAGGGCCCTTACGGGCCCGCTTTTTATATAATACCCTGCCCTTAACATAAACAGTAGAACTGAACTAACCTCAGTTAACCAAACTTATACTTAAAAAGTGTAATTGAATTTACCTAACCAGGAAAACTAGAATTGGACTAACCTGAAATAACCGTACCTAGCCTGAACTAACCGATGTTAACCTGACTTAAAAATAAAAAAATCGGGCCCCTACGGACGCTATTTTTATATAATTCTCTGCCCTTAATATAAAGATTAGTACTGAGCTAATCAAACTAACCTAAGCAGTAAAACTAGAACTGAACTAATCAGATCTAACCTGAACTAATCGAAGTTAATATGATTTATAAATAAAAAAAATCGGGCCCTTACGGGCACAATTTTTATATAATTCTCTACCCTTAACATAAACAGTAGAACTGAACTAACCTCAGTTAACCAAACCTAAACTTAAAAAGTGTAATTTAATCAACCTAACCAGGAAAACTAGAACTGGACTACTTATAAGAATACCAACTAACCAAAGTTAACCTAATTTAAAAATAAAAAAATCGGACTCTTGCGGGCTCTCTTTTTGTATAATTCTCCACCCTTAACATAAAGAGTAGATCTGAACTCACCTAACCAGGAAACTAAAACCAGACAAACCTGAAGTAATAAGATCTAACCTGAACTAACCGAAGTTAATCTGATTTAAAAATAAAAAAAATCGGACCCTTACGGGCCCGCTTTTTGTATAATGCTCTACCCTTAACATAAACAGTAGAACTGAAATAACCTCAGTTAACCAAACCTAAACTTAAAAAGTGTAATTTAATCAACCTAACCAGGAAAACTAGAACTGGACTACTTATAAGAATACCAACTAACCAAAGTCAACCTAATTTAAAAATAAAAAAAATCGGACTCTTACGGGCGCTCTTTCTATATAATTCTCCACCCTTAACATAAAGAGTAGATCTGAACTAACCTAACCAGGAAACTAAAACCAGACTAACCTGAAGTAATAAGATCTAACCTGAACTAACCGAAGTTAATCTGATTTAAAAATAAAAAAATCGGGCTCTGACGGGCGCTCGTTTTATACAGTTTTTTACCCTTAACATAGACAGTAGAACTGAACTAACCTAACCAGGAAAACTAAAACCGGACTAACCTGAACTACCCGGAGTTAATCTGATTTAAATATAAAAAAAATGCAGCTCTTACGGGCACGCTTTTTATATGATTCTCCAGCCTTAACATAAAGGGTAGAACTGAACTAACTTCAGCTAACCTAAACTAAACTTAAAAAGTGTAATTGAACTAACCTAAGCTGGAAATCTAGAACTGGACTAACCTGAAGTAACCGTACCTAGCCTGAATTCACCGAGGTCAACCTGATTTTAAAATAAAAAAATCAGGCCCCTACGGCCGCAATTTTTATATAATTCTCTACCCTTAACATAAAGAGTAGAACTGAGCTAACCTCAGCTAATCAAACTAACCTAAGCAGTAAAACTAGAACTGAACTAATCAGATCTAACCTGAACTAATCGAAGTTAATATGATTTAAAAATAAAAAAAATAGGGCCCTTACGGGCCCGCTTTTTATAAAATGCCCAGCACTTAACATAAACAGTAGAACTGAACTAACCTCAGTTAACCAAACTTAAACTTAAAAAGTGTAACTGAACTAACCTAACCAGGAAAACTAGACTGGATTAACCTGAAGTAACCAGATGTAACCTGAATTAACCGAGGTTAACCTGTTCTAAAAATTAAAAGATGCGGGCCTTTACGAGATTATAAAAACCAGAATTATTAACCTTAATTATTGTTAATCTTAATAGTAAATTTTAAGTTATATTAATCGAAAATCTCCAAGAATTAGACTTGGCGCAACACTATCTTTGAAAACGTCAACAAACTACATCTTTCATATGCGACCTATCACCTTCATCAGTCAGTCAACTAGCAGCTAGTAAAGTAATGCACAATTTTGAGTTATTAAAGTTTAAATTTATGAGACATTTGAAACTTAAATTATATCATAAAAATAGAAAACCATGAATTTTATGAGTCTAATTCGTGTTGCGGGTACAAAATAAGAAATTGAGATGAAGTATCAGTAATGTATTTCTATATTTTCGTTTTAAATTTTTTTTACAAAACTCGATCTTTCCAGATATTGGCCAATTTTACCATGAGCTTTCTAATCATATTACAATTAAGGCAAAAATTGAGATGACATTTTCTTTACAATCGCCCAAAATGACTAATTAGGCCGTTTCCACGTTTGTTCACAGTGACCACAGTATTTAACTATTCTCACTCTGGTTACACATAAGTCATAGTTATAACTACAACTCAAAGAAATAAGAGTAGTTATCTACTGGTATATTACATCAGCGGCGACCATTATGTTTTAAATTTGAGCCCCCCTTTTCAGAAGTGGGAGCCTCAAAAATGGCGGCAACATCCGCTTGAATTGACGTCACTTGACGTCTTAGGGCATCATTTGAAGTTGTGATTCACCAATTGATATGATGAAGAAACTACGTCGTGCGTACCTTAAAAATGGTGGAATTCCGGCCAAAAATGGGACCATTTTTAGACAAAGATCAGCATTTGTTGCCTATGTCCATATCGTTGTGATTAACTCAAGAACTTATTATTACAATACAGCGCTTTTTAATTAACATTCAATCTTATGATGGATAACGATATCCTTTTTTCTTTCTATTCCGACCAAAAATAGGACTTTTCTCAACTCTGGGTTGAAAAACAATTCCCAGTTAATTTCAAATCCTCTGTGAAATCAAGCCTATTAAAGTTCTTTAAAATTTCTCTAAAAAAAATGACTGACTAATTGGAACCACTTTTTTGGGTTGATCGTCTCTTTAAAAACTTTAACTTTGTTTCAGATCAACTAGTCATCGCGCCCATGAAATCCTCTACGTTTTGTGTGAACAAAGACGCACTCCCTCAAAGAGTTCCCTGGTTTGATGTCCCATCCATTTAGCTTAAACGTTAAGCACATCATGAAAAGTCCCGGGAAAACGGCCGCCGACCACTCGAGGAAATTAAATCGCAAACTCTCGTGAGCGAAAAGTCGAAACAAATTATTCGACGGTCGCCCGTCCACATATATATAACTCACAAGCCAAAAAAGCGAATTAATTTTAATGCAGGAAAATATGTAAACAAGTGCGAATAAATCTAAACTAAAATGTCAGGATTTTTTGGATCCACGCAAAGACTTTGCGGACAATAAATCGTTTCCGTTCCGGACACGATGGCGCGTTTAAATCATCACGATTCCAGCGACTCGGACGAAGAAGAATTGATTATAAAACCGCTGAAAATCAAACTGGACGCTTTCTGGATAGTAGTGCCGATGTTGTCCACAGCCAGTGTTTTAAGTGTTTCAGCATCGATAGGTTCCCCGCGGTGGCTGCGCACAATGGAACGAATGCCGAACCCTTTGTACAACGGCACTGGGGATATGGAGTTCCTCATCAAGAAAACCGTCTCCGGCTTGTGGACCTACTGCTATACTAACCGTAAGTAGTGTCCACACTATAGTTTAGTTTAGGAAGATGATCATCTAGCTATCGATGATATTGTAAACACACCTTTTAGCAACAATTAAAAAGCTACTAGTTTGGAGTTTTGTGTGTGAGTATAGGGTGTGTATAAAAATAACCTCGTAGCAAGCCATGAAATTAAAACTCTTGTCTAAGATTAGTTCATAAAATAATTAAAATCTGAACATTTTATGACATTTTCGACTTTGAATTGTTTTTATGAAGTCATCTCAGACCTACTATTCTAACTCAACGGCCTGCTTGAGGTTTTTATTAAATAATCGCGAGGTAGTACAGTGGTTTAATAATTGACTAACTACCACGCAGAACTACTTAACACAATTCATTCCATGACCCAGAATGCTCATCTTCAACCTGTAATTCCCATGAAATAAGATGCCAGAATAGAGTAGTAAAAACTGTGACATGAAGATCACATTTAAGCAAGAATTGATGAATTGATTATTGTCTACTAGTCCAGAAATTGTTACATAATTTAAATAATTGAACCCATTTATGAAAATAGCAGTTCTGATATGCAAGGGAAATTTGTTACTTTACTGCGTAGATGCATTGGGAATAGATCATGCGTTTAACTGCTTAGGCCAATGACTTACGTACATGGTTTATCACTATCGACTTTAAAAGTAAGTGCACATTGCAGCCAATTAAAAATTGCTTTAAGTCCAATAAAAATACTTGGGAGAAGGCTATTGTCACGTTTGAAATAGGTATAAGGTGTTGTGTATAGTTGAAAATTAGTAAATTGGATTGTAAAAATATTTGCTGTACCAACTTTACAAAACTTTTTGTGTTTTGGGTACCGGGGCTTAAGTAAGCTCCTCCGAAGGGTCCTATGCTAATTAAAAACACAGAATGGGGCGTTTCAAACTAGGGGGCTAGCGTTAGAAATAACAGGAGGACATAACAGGATGTAAACTTCTATTATCTATGCCCTTCAAAGTGTATGCCGCAAAAAGAATGCACAGTAGTTGTTATCAAAATTTTAGGTAGACCATATATTGCTCCGATCGGCCTTATGGGTACAAAAAGACTTATGGGTACCGAGGCCGCCCTTCTCTGTACTTTGACATGGACACTTGACTATAGGCTTCTACTGGTGGTCCCGGTTGGTGCTCGGTCGTGCTTTCGGCGTAACGATGCTCCTCATCGACCGCTATATTCATCAATTCCTCAAAAACGACCTTTCTTGCGAGTCCCCCAGACTCTTTATGCGTACCCTAAAAGACTGAACTTCCTTCGTGAGTCCCCCCCGACTCCGACTGCTTTCGCGAGTCCCCAAAACCAGACTCCCTTCGTGTGCACCCAGACTAATACGTTCTTGGTGAGTCCCGGACTAAGACTTCTTTTTCTACTTTTGAACAGTGGGCTGGTATCTGATGGTGGTTGTTCGCCCTTCCGGCGTAATGTCGATCTCCATCCAGCCCCAACGCTGCTCCCCGCACCGACTCCTCGTGAGTCCTCCCAAAACCGGATTTCCCTGGTGAGTACTCAGACTAATACTTCCTTGGTCAGCCCCCGACTAAAACCTCTTTCTCTACTTTTGAACAGTTGACTGATACCTAATGGTGGTCGTTCGTCCTTCCGGTGTAATGTCGACGTCCATCCAGCTCCAACGCGGCTCCACATACCGATTTCTCGGGAGTCCCCCCAAGACCGGACTCCCTTCGTGTGCACCCAGACTAACACTTCATTAGTAAGCCCCCCCGACTAAGATTTCTTTTTCTACTTTTAAACAGTGGGCTGGTACCTGATGGTGGGTGTTCGTCCTTCCGGCATAATGTCGACTCCTCGTGAGTCCCCCTAAAACCGGATTCCCTTCGTGAGTACCCAGACTAATACTTCCTTGGTCAGCCCCCGACTAAGACCCCTTCTCTACTTTTGAATAGTGGACTGATACCTGATGGTGGTCGTTAGATCTTCCGGCGTAATGTCGACCTCCAGCCAGCCCCAACGCGGCTTCCCGCACCGACTTCTCGTGAGTCCCCCAAAACCGGACTCCCTTCGTGTACACCCAGACTAACACTTCCTTAGTGAGCCCCCGACTAAGACTTTTTTTCGATTTTTAAACAGTGGGCTGGTACCTGATAGTGGTCGTTGGTCCTTCTGACGTAATGTTGACGTCCATCCAGCCCCAACGCGGCTTCCTATACCGACTCCTCGGGAGTCAACCCAAGACTGGACTCCCTTCGTGGGCACCCATTCATTTCTCTCTCAAAAAACGCTCGTGTTAACTTTCTTTAGTGTCAGCAAATTTTTCCTATTCGATTGGAACCTTCTTTTCCATGACGTCAATGAGCCGTTCGATGTTCCCACATATTAAACAAATTTGCCAGATTTGATTTTTAAATTTGGGTCAAGTACTGCTACATCATTTGGATTGTACGATGATCCATAGAGGGATTCCCAGTGCCTTTTCATTCGTATATATGCTATATGTCTGGTTACATGCCACCCAGAATTTTGATCAGTTTGGATCTTGAGTTAATACTATTGAAGATTACTTCCAATGATAAAGAAAATCCTGATTCAATAGTAGCTTTGTTCCAGGAAACCATTCCACAACCTCTAGAAAATCATTCTGGCCAAGTTACTAATTAAAATTTTAAATTGAAATTAGGAAATTAGAAGAGCCTCCATAAGCTTACACAGTTTGTTCAAACCCTCCAAGGAACCATCTCGAAATACTTGCAGAGCCATCCCGAGAAAGCATTTTGTTTATATCAATTTTAAATTTATATTAGCGAGTTGTCCAGAATGAATCTTAAACCATTCTGGAACCATTTCTTGATGGGATCGAACAACCCTTTCCACAAAAGAGAGAGCGAAAGTTTTCTCTTTGCAGAAGACCAGAACCGAAATAGCATAACACCACAACTAGAAATGGCATAATCAGGGGCCATACCTTATAGTTAGTTGGAAATATTATAACTCATATCCATAGATATTAAAGAGTATTTAAAGACTTTAATTTGATTATGAAATATCAATAATATAGAAATATCAATAATACCAGTAAAAAGTGAAGTGAACCAAAACTAGTTTTCTGCCAAAATTGTCACTTCCCACAGATAGATGGCCGAGATTCGTATCTATACTGTCTGGGGGCGACGTCCTATACTGTCATGTTTGGGGTATACCTGTATACTGATGAGCTCCAATAAGAGCGAAACTGGTCTATGGTCCCTCTGTCTGATAGAAAAATGAGTTTGATACTCTGCTGAATGTCGCCCACAGACAATATAGGTACGAATGTCGGCCATCTATCGGTGGGAAGTGACAATTTCGGCAGAAAACTGGTTTTGGTTCACTTCACGATTTATAGCATAACACCACAACTAGAAATGGCATAATCAGGGGCCATACCTTATAGTTAGTTCGAAATATTATAACTCATATCCATAGATATTAAAGAGTATTTAAAGACTTTAATTTGATTATGAAATTACCAGTAAAAAGTGAAGTGAACCAAAACTAGTTTTCTGCCAAAATTGTCACTTCCCACAGATAGATGGCCGAGATTCGTATCTATACTGTCTGGGGGCGACGTCCTATACTGTCATGTTTGGGGTATACCTGTATACTGATGAGCTCCAATAAGAGCGAAACTGGTTATGGTCCCTCTGTCTGATAGAAAAATGAGTTTGATACTCTGCTGAATGTCGCCCACAGACAATATAGGTACGAATGTCGGCCATCTATCGGTGGGAAGTGACAATTTCCGCAGAAAACTGGTTTTGGTTCACTTCACGATTTATGTCGCATGCCCTAGTGGAAGCACCTGCCGTGGTCCGATGGCACCCCTTACATTACTAGTAAATGTTATCTATTAAGAACCCCTCTGCAAGTAACTTACTATGTAGTATTAGTAGTAATAGACATTGGGGGCCGAAACCTTGCAACCATGCCTTAAATGTCCTTTTCACAGTCCTCCAATCCACCCATCGCTACTCCGCATTGCGCCTCATTCCCTCCACGTGTCGACCTATTCCTCTAATGAAGGAGAGTCCCATCTCAGAGTCGGAAGCTCCTCTCGAAGGAGGAAGGCGGCTCCGAGTATTCTGTCGCGCAGTCGCTCCCAGTGTCCTGTGGCGCTGTCGCGCCCACTTATAGCATACTCCCAGAAAGTGGTATGACCACCCGTTCCCCTGCTCTACAGTGGGTGCAGAGTGGACTGTCCACTATTCCTAGCAGGTATATGTGTCTGTTTAGTCTGTAGTGACCAGTGAGGATTCCTATAAGTTCGTCCAGGCACTGCCGACTTTTCCCAAGTAACTAGATAGGCTTTGGACCTATCCGGGTTAGGTTAAATTTCCTTGGTCAGTCTACGTACTCCTGACTCCGTGTCCAGTTTATACTTGTACTCTCCCATGCCCACTCATATAGAGTGTGAAAGATGTACCTATAAGCCATTCACTTATTATTGTCATCAAGTAAGCGTTGGAAAATTCACTTTGGCAATTTTGTCGCATCAAAAAGATGAAGGTTGCAAAGGGAACTAGATGACAAAAATAAGTGAATGGGTAATGTTGCTTACTCCTAGATATGGCTCCCGTCCAACAAAGCACGTCTGGAAACCACGCTTGGCAGTTTTATCGGGGCGCTCGTTTTCCTCAATGCCTCTATGTCCAGGAACCCATCCCAGAGTTACCGTTTTTGTTTCTGCCAGTAACTCTAGAGCATCTCTGCAGTCCTGAACGAGGTTTGAACTCGCCCTGTTCATGCAGATGGCTCGCATAGCCGACTGACTGTCGCACGGTGGGCTATTGAGCAAATCTAAGTGGTCATAGTGAAGTTCGGTATATTGCAATTTAAGGCCTATGAGAAACAAAAGTACACCAATCATAAAGAAACCAGTCGACATTTGAAGAAATTTATAATAGTTCTTTATCTATAGTCTCGCTAAAACGCAAAAACAGAAAGTTAACAGGGTTCATAGAAATGAACATTTTCGGCTTAGTTAAAGACTTGGCAACAATTCATAATAACTGCTTGTCATGATGATGTTTGATTTAATCGTGTTTGACATTTTTTTATGCAATCAGTTTCTCTCAATTAGTCGTTTTTTTAAATTATTTCAAGAGTGGAATTATCGTAAAATGTGTAAATAATGAACTACAAATTAAAGTTTGATAGGCAAAATGTATAGGGCCACACTGTGCCAAAATGATCTTTTTATATCACATAGAAGGACAATCAGATATTCTGAAATTGCTTTTTTCTACGACCATGCAAAATTAAACAACTTTCGTCATACCTTACCCTAGCCGAAAACGTAACTTTCGTCTCTAGTGAGAGAAAATCCCATAACAGTAGTTTTCGTCTCTAGCGACAAAAATAAGTTGTTCTAATTTCGCTTGTATATCGCCAATTAAATGCGACTTAACTGGTCTAATCTTATAAAACGCCATGGAAAATGGTGTATCATAAAAAAATATGTAGATTTTGCCTGCCCGGGCCTCAGAAAAGTGAATCGAAGAGTTGAAATTTGACCAAACTGAACTCATTGACAGTCGAGAAGTCATGTTGACTATGAGCTATTTTCTGAGAAAAATACTCTATAGAGATTGTTTTTAAAGTTAATGAAGACTTAATGTTTGCATGGTTGAAGAAAAAGTATAGTGTTTTACTCGTCAAAAAAGCATTTTCTATCGCTCGAGAACATTACCAAACTTCGCCTTGGTTGATAAACTCTTCTTTTGCGAGAGAAATGCTATCTTCGTCACTCGTTAAACAATATAGGGTAAAAGACCCAAAAGTTGGCAAGCGCCCAATTATTGGCAATTCACCAAAGAAATGCCTGTAATTAAGTCTGTTGGTTATGAGGATATTATATAGTTAAGTATATATTGACATAGATATCAGCACCAACGGTTAAAACAAGAAGCGTCATGTCATTCGTCAGTACATTAGAACAGTTGATCGCGGAAAGTGCCGTTATCTTTTACGCGCCAGCGACTCGCCATTGTGATAGAGAATAGTAAGTTGATTTTCCCATTCTACATCACAAATAACGCATGTCACTTGTTGTACTCCAACTGCAGACGAAAGAAAAGCTTATAGGAAATAATCATTAAATAAGCTGCCGATTATTGGGTAACGAATTTTCATTGAGAAGCAGTTATTGGCAATATCAGCCAATAATTGGTCTATTCAAATTTCAATTAATACCAGTAAATGGCAATCCGTTGTTTTTTATATTTTCATATTTTTAAATACAAAAAAAAATGTTATGAATCGAATCATTAATTCTATTATCCGAACTAAGCTAATACTACACAAATCCTGCATAGTTCGTAAAAAAAAACATTTAAAGGGCTCGTTCTGGTTTTTCCGTATTTCTTTGATCAAATAGTAAACTTATTCTGTATGTTTTCACAATAATACCAAAAGTAAAGCAAAATTTGAAGTACTTCAAGTCGTACTCTGAAGAGGCAAAATGCCATTGAAGCTGTAGCAAATGGAATGTCGCAATCCAAAGCTGCAGTAAAATATGGTGTACCTCGGCAGACTCTTCAATATCGAATGGGAAGCAAATTTATAAAGACTTCGCACGGATCCACTTCTGTTTTGACTAACGAAGAAGAAGATTTACTAGAAAAACGGATCTTGGAAAGCCACCTGAAAGGATTTCCACGTCGCCGAGAAGATCTTCAGTCGTCGGTAAAATCATTTTTAGATAAAAAACCTCGACCAAACCCCTTCAATAATAACATGGCAGGAAATCACTGGTATGAAGCATTTTTAAAGCGACATCCAGGGCTTGTCCGTCGAGTTCCTGAAGGTGTCACTCCTGCAAGCGCAAATATTTCTGAAAAAGATATCCGAAGTTGGTACACCAAAGTTGAATCTTACCTCGAAAACAAGAATTTCTCAAAAATCCTTCAAGATCCGACTCGAGTTTTCAATGGTAACGAGACCTTTTTTTCACTCTGTGTTAAAGAAGATAAAGTACTAGCTCCAAAGGGTACAAAAAATGCTTATGAAGTGGATCAAGGCGTTGTGAAATCGAACATCACAGTGATGTTCACATTTTCCGCAGACGGCTCTATGGTACCACCTATGATAATATAACCCTATAAGCGCCTACCAGCGAATATTGCGTGTAGTGTTCCAGACCATTGGGGTATTGGCACAAGTGACAAGGGATGGATGAAATCTGAAGTATTTTATGAGTATGTTTCAAATATATTACATAAACATATCAAACAAAACAACGTAAAGAGACCAGTGATACTCTTCGTTGATGGACACAAGACGCATTTAACATATGAGTTAAGTACCTTATGTACTAAACTGGAAATCATACTTGTCGCCCTATACCCCAATGCAACAAGGATTTTGCAACCCGCAGATGTTGCTTGCTTTAAACCGTTGAAGACAAGATGGAAACAGGCGGTGTTGGAGTGGAGAAGACGTCATCCATTGCTTCAATTGACTAAACAACATCTTGCCCCTATTTTGGAAGAGGCAATAAAGGGTTTAAAAGAATCCACAATTAAGAATGGTTTCAAGGCTGGTGGCTTGTTTCACTGGAACCCAAATGCCATAGACTTCATAAAATGCTTGGGAAAAGAAAAAAACAAAGTAACCACAGACCAACAAGATATAGTTTCTTTAGATTTTGCTTTGAAATTTCATGATTTTTGTGATATTCTGGGAAAAAACAATCTTGATGAATTGCCTCTACATAGCGGCGAACAAGAAGTTACGGAAGACTTTCTTATACTCCAAAAACTTTATACAAAATTCGCAACAATGGACCACGCTGAACAATTGGAAGATGACAAAAATATTTCTATAATTCATGTGGATTCTGACGCCGACGATATCCACGAATTTTCAGAGAAAGAAATCGAAGACATGGATATAATAATTTGCGACGAAAATATTCAAATTGAAGAAGGTTCCAACGTACCGGACAATTCTGTTAGTCCTGAAGCCTCAGCTCCCATTCACAAAGATGCAGATACACCACCGGAAAAATTAGTTCTTGAACCGAATTCTTTGATTTGTCTAACCGATCGAAATATTAGTACGTCTTTTTGTTCTACCTCTCCCCTGAATAGATGCCTACAATGGCCCAAAACACCGTAGAGGAAAAATAAAAAACAAGAGAAACGGCTCCCGTTTGTGATATCTTCAAGCGGCTGGAAGAAGACTCATGAAGAAAAACAGAAGGAAAAAGATGAAAAAGAAAAAGAAAAGCAAGAAAGAGAACGCAAGAAGAAAGAGAAACAAAATAAAACCAAAAGTTGAACAAAATAAAAAACCAAAGATCGGTTGAATATGTTAAGAGTGGACTAATAGAAAAACCGACTGCCAAGCCAAAACACGTGAAAGATCTGACCTCAATTGAAGTAGAAAATGTTGGGAGTGAACCAAAAGAAAAAACGATTGCCAAGCCAAAGCACGTGAGAAATCTGACTGATCTGATTGAAGTAGAAAATACTGATAACTGCCCTCTTCAAAACATAGCAACAACTTCTAAATCCGGACCGTCTTGCCTTCCGATAAACAACATAATTTGTAATAAAGGGCTTTGTTTCCTGTGCACCTATAACTTTTCAGTATTGAATTTTGGTGTTAAATGTCAAAGCTGTTTAAGAGCGTATCATTATAAGTGTCTACAAAAAAATAACACTTTTAGTGAATATTACATGTACAGTTTGCACAAACTTAGGACTATAAGTTAGTCACATAACTTGCAATTTATAGGAAAAGCTTGTTTATAATATTTTTTATATTTTTGTATTTGAACCGTTCCCGAACTGATCTTTAACCTAAAATAATGAGAAATATAATATTATTCTGTTCGTCCATTCGTTCTCTAACAAAAACAGTGTGTCCAAGTATTTCGAACCCAGGTACCAATCTAAGTACCTATAGGGCAGGTAGCAACCCAAATATTGCATGTATAGTCCTATGCCAATAACTAGGTAATTTGACATACCAATAACTAGATATTTTTGCCAATGACTGGATTTTCTCGATAATAAGAAATTATATACCTATAGCATTTTTAAATTCTTTGTCGTACAGAAAACTAGTCTAACAATTTAAAACACCATTCTCAATAAAGCAATGTTCATAATATCTTAATGAAAGGTATACTAGTCAGATGAGCTGCTTAACATGCCAATAACTGGGGTTTTTACCCTACTATTACGCATTTGCGTTTTTTTGCGCTAGTAGCTTGACTTCCAATTTTTAGATGCTGTGTACTCTATATCCAAAAGGGAGTATTTTGTGAGATAGCAAGCTTTAAAAAAAATTGAAAGAAACCAACAAATGTTAGGCATTCTAAAAAATCTTTTGTGTTTGTCGTTTTTGTTTTCTTTTGTGTTGCAATGCTTATTTTTAGATATTATTTATGTACTGATTTATGTACTATGATAATTCTTATTTTATCGTATTATTATTTGAAATTTGAAATTAAAAACTAAATTAAAGATGTTGCGACTTTTCTGTTTTAAAAAGAATTAATGTCAGTCAAACAATTGTCTGCTTCTATACTCAAATTCTGTTTTGTGGTTTTAAGTCTCGGTTCAAGTACTGCAACCCCTGAATTAACATTTTGAAAGTTGAAGGTGTTTGATACAAACTTTCCGGCAAACGGAAATACTATATTATTCAGTTCTAATTTTCAACAGCTTTTTTTGAATCATTCTGATTGATATATTTTTGCTCAATTTTAGCTTGCATATCCAGTTTTGCCAAATGTTCCCAGTAGGGCGAAAGTAATGACTGTTCGTTATAATACCTCATCTAATTGACTGTGAAATGGCAAAAGAAAAAGATGGAAAGATAAAATCGATTATTGCCTCGATGTAGAAAGTTCAATTATGATAAAAAAAAAGAATAAAAAAATATTTAGTGAAACTTAATTATTAATTAAAAACAACAAAATTACCTAGTAAGAAAAGTGGAAAAATCAGAAAATTATAGAAAAAAAATAAGTCCAAAAGGAAATGGTAGCGACACAAAATTAACGTATTCAAATTTTGGCTCAAACTTATCTAAAACTTACACTGCATCGCTTTTAACTTTAACCATCAATAGCCACTTCTCAAACAAAATCTCAAACTTTTTCAAACGAAAATTTGATGAAATCGTTTTCCTTTCAAACAAAAAACGCCGGAGTACCCTTTTGGTGGTGTGCTTGCGAGACACCCTGTATATTTTCATTCTTATATTCACTTCGAAATTCTAAGAATATTTTATGTTATTTACCCTATTTCGATTTTCAACAGTTTTCGGAATATTCATGTTTGAAATATGAGTGTTTTGGAATTTTTTATAGCCGTAACTTAAAAACGGCTGTCGCTCAGTCAGAGATTTCATATTGTTAGCTTCTTAGGATTCATATAGATATTGAATTTAGCATTTGACATAGTCATCAAGTTCATCATGTCATCAAGAAAAAGAAGAATAGGAGAGCTAGAAAAACCCTAAATTGTTACTGTTATGGAAGAGGGTAAGTTAACAGAAAGTACTGTGACTGTAAAAGAAACTGAAAAAGAACCCGAAATACTTATAAATGTAAAAAAGACATCAAAATTTCCTTTTTTCAGAAAAAAATCCTTCACAAGAAACCGTTGAAATCACTCCAAACGGTCTACTCGCTCTAAAGTTACAGGCGGTCAATGTTGAAAATGAGAAATAAGAGGGATAATCAATTTCAAGAAAATTTTGGATTTTTTTTTTGATCGGTATGAGTCGATTTCAATCCCCTACGAACGTAACAGACAAAATAAGACGTTCTAGAAGTGCCAAAAAACCGATCTCCAAAGGGGTTTTCCTCTCAAACAATTGAACCTACGAGATTTTTTTTGGTGGGAGGTAAAAGGGGACATAAAAAATAATCAGAACGCAAAAACACAAAAAAAAGAGTGAAGTGAATCCAACGGTTTTTGTTCTTTTTGATATCCTCTTTCACCTCCCACCAAAAAAAAACTCGTAGGTTGAATAGTTTGGAAGATCGTGGGAAATCGGTTTTTAGGCAATTTTAGAACGTATTGTGGTGTCATTTAGAAAAACATGTACTTATGAGACTAATTTTTCCTCTTATTTTGTTTGTGCCATTTTTATCATCCATTCCAAACAAGTTTTATTGATATATATAAATTTAAAAAATGTCAATTTTACAATCGATATTGAGTTCATTTATAAGCTCTTGTTTGCATATTTAAGTACCAGCAAACAGTAATAAAGGTTCTACAGCCTTATATGTCCTTAACCAGGCAGAATTCAGAGATCTGTTTCAGTATTTCAGAATCCGAGTTTAGTAATTATCTCCAGTTCCTTGGCATTATGTTTAACTAAGTGAACTAATTGGCAAAGCAAATATAGGTAGCAAACCGCATTGAGAATCTGGCACTTCAGCGTTATGACGTTGAAGCCATTATACTCACTTATCTGTCTGTTTCGCATTATCAATTATTATCACAGGTTCGGTACGCCAATCCAAATGGAGAATGTCAACGTAAATTGATTCACGTTGGATTGTTGGGAAAATTCGAGACAGGGAGTGCTATATAGTCTAATGTAATTAATACCTTGTCGTTCTATGGCGGATTAGACAAACATTGCTCAGCCAGTAGCTGACGCATTGGTCTAGCTAAATCCGCAAGATTTAGTGGTTACGTGAACATTAAAAAAGATGACCAAAAAAAAAGCAAAATCCTCAATATTTCCGCTGCAACGTAAAGGCAATACAGAACGTGCGGTTTAACGACACAATAAACGTAAATGTTTATTACGCCCTAATTGCAAATCGTACCCCTAGATGTAGGATAATGGCCTTCGGACGGTTGTATTTTATTTTCAAAATGGCTTTCTGGGCTCCCTGCTGAATACTAAGGACGGAAGTTATTTAATCAGCGGATATTTGTTAATTCTTTGTTCGAAATTGAGCAAATTCTCGTGTTTTCAATTCATCAACGAGAGAAGTATTCAAGCTAATTTTCACCAAATTTATGTGGTACACAATGTTTAGGTTTGACATATCTATAATGTTCCAAAAGTTAAAATATTTATTATACTCCAATGGATGATTGTTTGATTGATACGTTGCGTATAACAATACAAATAGTTAACATATTCATAGCAACAGCAGCATCACACCAAGTTTGTACCCCTATTTTTTTGACTTGTGGTGATGTGTTCCAGATCAGGACACAAAAAACTATTTAAGAGTATTAATTTTTATCCATAAAGGAAGGTTGAAAACGATATTTTAGAGAAGACACCTTGGCATATTTTCCATGTGTACTGTTAAGCTTTGTAGTACTGAGTCTAATGCCCAATCGCGGTTGTGTACACATCAGGTAAACACACTACACTTAATTGGTTGCTACATAAACAAGCCACCACAATGGAGCTTAAAGTTTTTCGTCTTTGAATACTAAAGTTAGTCATTGAATCTTGCCTCAAGAGGGCAAAATAAAATAACGTTAAAACCTGTTCGTGGAATGTTGCTCATTCTCGCTGATGAAAGCGTTTTAATCCTGCCGCGTGATCGATCTTTTAAGCGCGAAATTACAGGGTATCGCTTGGAGAACCGGTTGTATAGGAGCCAGACACTCCATCTCAATCAATTTCGATTGGACTTCCTATATTTGTACTTTACTCCGGCTCTCCAACAAATACTGACTGATTAATTGATAGCGTGAAATGGCCAGATGAATGGGTATAATTCTGTCCTCCGCCGTATTGAGGGTCTCTCTTTGTAATTTTCTCTGAAGCTCCATTTGAGTTCGGTTCGTTAATGGTGCCCAAAAATGTGTGTCGTGTCTCTTTCGCGCTCGTAAATCTTACGAACGATTCAAAACTAATTCCCATCAAAGATAATCGTTATGTTAATTGGCCGTCGGAGGCGCATTAATAACGATTACGTTTACTATCTGCTCTTTGGAATCTGCTTAACGACCCCTCCGGCTAAACTATTGTCTTCTATCCCATTGATCCTCATAAGGAGCAGCCAGCGAACTGCGAGTAATGGTCAAAGTTGTGTTATATTAATTACTTCGTTCCGTATGAATGACTGTTTATTCGCTTTACGATACAATTCGTGAACTACACGGTTGCTAAGATGTATGACACGTATTTGCTTAGTAATCGAGTAGAAGCTGAATATGGCTTAGTAAAGGTTTAAATTGACGCTTTGGACCATTTACTAATTAAGACTGTGTATCTTTCTCAGCCACGGTGACTTTCAAGTGTATTTTCAATTACACTTATACACTAAATCCAAACGAACCCTTAAGAACGTTCAGAAATCAGACTGTGAAGACTTTCACGGCCGCATAGTGGTTTAAATGTAAAATATACGGTGACACTCACACTTTTTTTTGTAATAAAGGAATTAATTCTTAATTATAATGTTTTTGATGATATGTACTCAGAAACTTTTCATTTGATTAGCGAACAAAACCTTGATATCATTGTCCGACTCTTTAACAATATTTACGACACTGGACAAATTCCTGAGGACTGGATCCGTTCTACATTTGTCGCACTTCCTAAAACAAACAACGCAACAGCATGTAAAGACTACCGCCTCATTAGTCTAATGAGTCATTTCCTCAAGCTTTTCCTTCGAGTTCTGCACACGAGACTATACAGGAGATGCGAGGAAGTGAGTGGTGCCAGTCAATTTGGATTTAAGAGTGGTTTTGGAACAAGAGAAGCCATATTCAGTCTCCAGACATTAGTGCAGAACTGCCAAGATCAGAGAAAAGACGTTTTTCTGTGCTTTATCGACTACGAGAAGGCATTCGATAATGTAAAGCACGACTTCCTCATATCATATCTTAGAGACCTGGGACTGGATGGAAAGGATATCAGACTTATAGGTAATTTATACTGGAACCAAAGAGCAGAAATCCGAATTCAAAATGCAGGAACAACTGAGGATTTCGAAGTAAAAAAGGGCGTCCGCCAGGGGTGTATCTTGTCTCCGATGTTGTTTAACTTGTATGTGGAAAGAGCTTTCATCGAGTCAATCTCCGACAGTCCCATGGGCATTAAAGTGAATGGAATTCCCATCAATAATATTCGATACGCGGATGATACCGTGATACTGGCGGATAGTGCAAATGACCTGCAAGTTCTACTAGATAAGATCAATGAAGAAAGCCAGAGATTAGGTCTGAAAATCAACATCCGTAAAACCAAATGCATGGCCATTAGTAGAAACGACACCCCAAATGTCATAATGTCCGTAAAGGGAGAGAACATTGAACAAGTCACTCAATTTAAATACTTGGGGTGCATGATCAACCAAAAATGGGACCCAGATCAAGAAATAAAATGCAGAATTGAGCAAGCTCAAACAACGTTTATAAAACTGAAAAAATTTCTGACAGACAAAAGCCTGAATCTCAATCTCAGATATAGAATGGTAAAATGCTACGTCTGGTCCGTTCTCTTGTACGGAGTCGAGGCATGGACGTTGAAGACAACAATTATAAATAGGATCGAGGCCTTCGAGATGTGGACCCTGCGACGGATGCTGAGGGTGTCGTGTGTTGAACATGTAACGAATGAGGACATTCTGAGAAGAGCTGGTTTGATAGACCGTGAACTTTTCGAAAACATCAAAAAACTGGCTACCTTGGACATGTACTGCGCGGAGAACGCTATCATTTCCAGCGCCTTATACTCCAGGGTAAAATAGAGGGAGGAAAAAGAGGAGTGGGTAGGAGAAAACTGTCCTGGCTGCGAAACATACGACAGTGGACAGGAATACAGGACTTCCAGACACTGCAAAATGCTGCAATTAATAGAATCATATGATGAGTGAAAGGATGAACGCCTACGCAGGAATCTGCATGGCACTTGAAGAAGATAATGTTTTTACGTAAAATTATGCTGATCGCAATAGTTATTTACGTTATAAGTCCCGTAAATACATTTTTAGAGTAGGACTAGGATGTTGCCGGACGAAGCGATAACCGACTATTGCAAAGAACTTTACCGGACATATGCCGTACAATATTTTATTTCATACGTTATCACACCAAGAAAAATTAATGAACAATGAGAACAAGTATGCACGGCGAAAATTTTTGAAAAGACCGGTTTAATTTCATTATGGATGTGAATGAAACTTCACTACGATACTCAGTAGTGTATTGAAAATTCATTACGATACTCAACTCAATAATGTAAAATTTCTTTGCGGTACTCAGCACTGTAAAAATCTATTTACCCTACTAAAATCAGGTACGTAAAGGTGTGTTTTACGGGGCAGTATGAAATAAAGATTATTTTCTTTTTTACCTTCCTACTTCACACATAAATGGGGATAGGAATGTGCTAAAACATTGATAATGATGTTGTGCTACTTGGGTTTCTTAACTAAAAGCGTAATACACCTACTAAAATGAGCAACACACTAGTTAGAGCGGCTCTTACAACTATCAGTAAAACTTCAGTTTGCAGTTAAAGCACCGGATATGACGTAGATTGCATTGTTTATAATGTATCTGCACTGATAGTTGTAAAAGTCATCCTAAAGGGTTCAAATAATAATTTTGTAATACGGCAGTATGTCAGGTATATTAGCAAAAATAAACTCGACCTTATCACAAAATAAATAACTGAGGGTAACAGAAAAAAAATAGTGCAGAACAAAGTGAGGGCCTTCTTCTTTAAGTGCCTTGTCCTCTTCGAACGTTGGCAATCATTAGCGCTACTTGTACTTTGTCGTCCGCCTTTATAAAAAGACTTGTCTGAGTCTCACTATACGCTCTCACGATATTCCTCTAGGCCAGAGCCATCTTCTGCCATCGATGTTTCTTTCTATTATCAATTTGAGAAGTCGGCATTTTTTGTTTCTGAGAATTTGTTCAAAGTACTACAACTTTCATTTTTTAAGTGTGAGCATGACTTCAATATCTTTTGACATTCCTGCAAGCACATCCACGTTAAGCACTCCGACCATTCAGCATATCTTTAACATCCGTCGATACGTCCCCATTTCGAAAGCTTCCAGCTTTTTACACATGGCGTTTGTTAGGGTCCACGCCTCAACCCCATAATAAAAAAACTGAAGACGTAAGACCGTATTACTCGAGTGTGAAGAGAGACCGACAAATTTCGGCAACACAACATGGACTTCATTTTTACAAATGATATTTTGGCTTGTTCGATTCGTGCTCCAACCTTTTGCATATTATCCTAGTTTTCGTTAACCTGGCGTCCAAGATATTTGTATGAATGTGTTCGATTTGTTGGCCTCGTATCTGTAGAATACCTCCTCCACCTTGATTGATTAAGTGTTATATCAAGCTCTTAGCGTGTATATTGTTCTGAAGTGTTCGATCTTTCATCATGAAAAAGATTTCTGATGTAGCCACACCAGGGTTTTACCTTGTGATTAGTGTCAAGAATTATTTTATCTCCACTGTCCAAGAGAATACCAGTTTGTCTAGGTTTGTATACGCCAGCAGCTTCTTTAACTCTCTTGTGCATATTGACAGTGTCAAATTTAGCATCCAGATCTTCGATTTCGCGACATTGCTCGTTAATCATTTTCTTTGGCCATTCTAATTGTGTTTTTATTTTACGATTCATCTGATGGTATTCCGGATGATCCTCTTTCAAGCGTCTCTCTTCCATTAAACAAAGAATTTCATCAGTCATCCAAGCTTTTTTTTTATTTTAGTATCGTTTGAAGATAATTTCAAGCTTGTGTTTGTGAAAGCCTCCTGGACGTTGGTCCAAACAGTCTCTGCTTCGGAAATCTTCACAACGTTCACTTAGTTTAATCCACATTTTAGTTCGTTTCTGACCTCAGCTAGCTTTTCTGGGTTATTAGGCCTTGTCAGATCTGGTTTAGGGCAGTTTTCTTTCACTGTACGTTTTTTTAAAGTTAACTGAATATTTGCTACAAGCGGATTGTGATCGGAATTTATCTCTGCACCACGGTAAGTGTTTGCCGATTTAATACAATTCCTTTATCGCTTATTTGTCAATAGATCGTTTATTTGGTTTCTGTGAGGGTATTTCAATGAGGGTAGCTAGACAAAATACAGTAGCTAGATTGTATATAGTAGCATTGGTGTGGCATAACGATTGTAGACGTTATGGTTATACGAGACGTATGCGAGGGTAGTGTTATATTACTTTCAATATTCTTAGCAGGTAAGTAGCTTTAAAATTAAAAATCTAAATCACTGTTTTCGTAATCAGAGTCACTCTCATTGTGTCCCTCATCTGAAATTGTAGAAGTTGACGAGTCTTGAATTTCCTGCATATTTAATAGATCCTGAACGTCTTTCATTACGTTGGATATTTTTTTCCTCGGCAAAGGCCTTTTACTTGAAATAACTACATCCGATGTTAATAAAAGAGCGTGTAACAGATCTGCCACGTTATCTTTTCTACTAGTTTTCCTAGCGTGATGCTAACGAAAATATCGACACTCCTTGTGCCGAGCTTCCAGCGCTTCCTCGCTTAACAAACCAATTGGAAGAAGTAATGTTTTCATAACATCCTCTCCATGGATCAGAATCTTATGCACGGATGGAGCATAATGAACCATTCATATAAGTCCACAAATAATTCTTCTGTTTCAAATGCATATTTTTTGAATTGTTCAGTGTTTATACTATAACCACAAGAAATTGCTTGCAAAATGACGGAGAAGCGGTAAATTAGTTCTTGGTTAACACCTGTTATTTCAGAAGCCAGCTTTGAATTTTTGAAAAAACGTCTATCTGAATTTCCGTCATTAGTGTTCCCACTTCCTTGCTTAACGGTGTCCACCAATAATCCGGTTTTCTGACGAAATTTAGTAATAATGTGTTTTTTTGCCTTTGCCACTACTTGCTTGTTTTCGGATTCTTAAACGCGCCACTTTTTTATTTCCAGGCGGTCAGAGATATGCAACACACACTCAAAAAATCTTATGTTTGCATGTAGCACTGATAAGCCATATTGAAAGGTAGTATTATTGCAAGGTTTTTTTGTGGCAATATTTAATTTATTCATGTCTTTAGGTGTTGCTTTATATATAAAGCAAGTTTTGGCTTGATGAATTATCAGCTAAAGTGTTGGCTACTTTGCCGTCTAACATTGTTTTCAATAGCGTATGGCTTATGGTGATATCTTTTCCGGATAGCTGAATAGATGTTGGAACCAAGGACGAAATTTGCTGCTCAATATGTTTGTTTTCCTGTTTTGAGATTTCTCGATAGTAGTGGTATACAGAAACGAGTGGAAGAAGAACGTGGATTTTGCCAAATGATTGTGTCATTAGAGTCAGTGTGAATTACCATTCGTAATGGAACAATTGATGTCAGCAGTAAATCAGAGTCACTTTGAATGTCATCACTTTCAAATATTTGTTTATATGTTGAGTGGTTCGAACTCCCATCAAACCCCCATTTATAAATTATGTCAAAGTAAAAGGATGATTGATTTTACAAAACTTGATCTATCACACTTTGTTGAACAGAACATAGACGTTTAGCAGTATGATCAAGTAGACTCTGCAATTTGATTTCAGCCATTGTTTCTGTCACCTTTATGTCAGATGGATAGCATTCTTTTTTTTGCATTGAGCACCTGTGCATAAGCAGGAAACAGATTACAATCTCGATATTTTAAGCTTTCTCTCAACTTGCTATACTGAGATTTGGTCAATTTTAAATCAACAATTAAAGCCAAGGCTTCCTCTGCAGAAAATGGTCGTATCTCGTTGTCGAACCTTTCTAACTTTTTTATTTTTGCCAATTCTTCTGGACTAGAAATTGTAGCTTTTTTGATAGTCAAAGCAACATTTCTCTTTCCTCCTTTAGTATATCCAGTCTGAGTGGCTAACGCAAGTTCAGAAGGACTATATTGAGAAACCAATTCTTGTGTACGTCTTCTCTTAGTTCCAGAACTAACAGCACTAAATTCTCTTAAGTTATTTTGCGAATGGTTTCTTCCATATTGTTAAAAGGTGGTGCTCTGACATTTAGATTTATAAAAGTGCCCGTTTAGCCAATTTATATGTTTCTTTAAAAAGTCTTTCTTGTTTCGGTGGCATCTTTTCCAACATAAACCAATTCGTGTAGAAAACCATGATATTTTTTTGGTTAGGTCAACCTGGTCAGCAGTAGGAATGCGTTGTTTTGATAATGTCGACCATCTTTTTTCTCATTACTAAAGAATTGGCGCTTCCCATCCAGCCATTTTCGTTTAGAGACTCGAATAAATGTCTGCGAGTTATGCCAGAAACAGTACCTAAGAAAAAAAAATCACAAGGATACAACTATCAGCAGCTTAGTATGTTGTGTCAAGATAGGTAGCAGTACTAGTTTGAAAATAGATTGAGCTTCACGGTGAAGAAAGTGTCAATTTTTTTCTTTGGGTCTACCACTCTTGAAACTTAAATAAAATAATGTGAACTATATCAATATTAATGCTACAAAATAAGTGAACAAACTTACCTAACAAATAAGCAGACATGTCTGAACAACAAAATTAAAACACGCGATTATAATTTCAACACTACTCCTAAAAAGAACTGTAGGATAATCGATAACAAATTCAATATATAAATGACAAGTTGACTTTTCTTCGAAGTTTGTTTACATCAAGTAAAAGTGGTTGTCAGTTTTTTGTGATGGTGGCTAGGAAGGATCACCAAAAGGAAGCTAAATACATCCACCATGCGATCTATCATCCACCAGTGAGTGGTTGCTAAGGTGACTTATATCATACACCAGCATGGTAGACATGCCTGTCAGATTTATTGTTTGGTGTTAAGGCTAGTACTTCTACATAAATAAATCTTTATACTGATTTGCCAATAGGTGCAGTTTTGCGAAATTTTTCGTTTTTTTTTCTCTTTAGGTACTGTTTCGGGCGAGACTCGAAAATTATTTGAACTTCTAGATGCAAATGGTTTGATGGGAAATGCCAATTCTTTAGCAGAATACTAAAGTAGTGCTAGTTCTTTAGTAGAATATATAAAAAAGTATATTACATTTTTTTAATTTTTACCTATAAAATGTGTACAATATATATAATATAACATACATATAAGTACGGGCCTATATGCCTCCCAAAAATTTTAAAACCGATTTTTATTCATGCTTTTGTTTGCTAACTCTGCATATAAAAAAAAATTAAATACACATTTTATGGACAATTAAATTAATCAATTAAACCATAAAGAGTGATACATGGTTGAATGTAGAATAATAAGCTTTTAATATTAGATGTAAGAAAATCAAGACTGTATTTGAAAAATCCAAAGTTGATGAAGGTTAATCAAAAACGAAACGTCGGATTTCAATTTTTTGCATTCCATATGAAAGACTGTTAAAAAGTGCCTTATGAGGTTGTTCTCACTTTTTATAAAACATTAACCATAAAGTTACTACTTGTTAAAAACAAAATCATTAAAATTTGTTTTAAAACACCATCTTTCTAAGCTCCAAATGCCAAATTTTTCACCGCTTACGAGATCCTTATGCTGTACTATCTTGGACACCCTGTATATATTTATTTTTTTCATTTCCTTTAGGCAGTTAATAAAGAACCGGGACTTCTTAAGTAGCCTACTAAAGAATTGCCACTTCCCATCCAGCCATTTTCATCTAGAAGCCCAAATAATTATTTTCGAGTCGCGCCCGAAATAGTACTTAAAGAAAAAAACAAGAAAAATCTCACAAGACTGCAACTATCTGCAGCTCAATCTGCTTTTTCAAGTTAGGCAGAAGTACTACCTTTAAAATAGATTGAGTTTCACGGTGAAGAAAAGGGTCGTTTTTTTCTGGGCCTTCCATTCTTGAAACTTTAATAAAGGCGCGAATACTACTTTGATAATTAATTATAACCAAATTAGTGCTACGAAGGAAGTAACTACAACTACGTAACGAATGAGCAGACATGTTTGAATACTATAAAAAAAAACGCGACATTATAAACTCAACACAACTACCGAAACAAACTCCAAAATTATCGCAAACAATTCCTATATAAAGAAACATTTTAATTTTTGTTTACTTTGTCCTCGATTTTATCGCATTCTGATTCACCAAACAAAAAACTTTTCTACGCACTTAAAGGGGACTCTATTCTGTTTATAAAACCATACATATTATTTATATTCCTTGAAGACAATATTGTCACTTAATGTCCCCGTAATTATTACATTTAGAACACTGTGGGCCGGTCAAAGTACATTCTAAAGCGTTTTCCGGAGTTCGAAGACGTGCTGCAGTAGATTTTTTCCAGACGTTTCATCCACAACTGCTGCAGACATTGGGCGAAGTGATGTCCCCTAGGTTCAACGACGACCGATTCGACCATTAAACTCTCTCTAGTTTATTAGAAAACGTCATTATAATAATTGGACTTTTTTCCTTCATCCTTTTTTTTTGACATTTCATAGCCTAATAGATCTTTTTCAAATAAACACCACTCATTTGTCCCTTCATAGTTTTTCTAGAGGGAAGGAGCTGATTTCAAGTTTAAATTCAGGACCGTAATTTCCTCTTTTCTGTTGAAACTATTGTCGTGCTTGAAGAAGTAGGTGATTGAGAAGGGAGTGGGATAAACATAAAAAATCAGCATTAGCATTCTTAGTCTGAAAGTCACTATATTCTATTTAACGAGGTAGAACAGGTAAGAGGGAAGCCAATAAGATTTTCAGGCATGAAAATAGCATCACAGAAAAGAGGAAATTACGCCAATATTCAATTACACAAAAAACTCTTTTAGCAAGTATTTAGAAGTTTCTAGATGATTTCGGCACAAAATTAGAAGTGATTTGATTTGTGACTTTTCCTTTCTCTTTGGATTTATTCTTTTTTTTTTCTGATTTTCTTAAATTGATGCTTTAGTACTTTCTAATATTCTTTGATTTCTTGTTCTTTTAGTATTCATAATTTTTTCACCTCTACTATCTGTCTTTATGGACACATTTTTTTTGTATACTTTCCAAATTATTTCAGATTTTTATATATTGTTGTTTTTTTTCTATTAGTCATAATTTTTATTCACATTTTTTGTCACGTTTCTTTCAAATTTTTGTTCTTTTATGTTTTTTCATCAATCCAAATTGGATTTTTTATTAGGGTCTAAATCTGTCGAGATAGTTTTGACTTAAAATTGAACTTTTCCAACAAGGGAACAAATGGAATGTAAAATAATTTTCTATGCGGTTTTTTGATCAATATTGCTTTATTAAATAAATTATTATTTTTTATTAATTTTAAAATTTTTATTCAGTTTTGGCCCGAAATACAACTTTTTGACGACTCAAAAATCGATTTTTTTTTAATAAAATTTTGGTAAAAAAACCTTTTTGAGCAAGTATTTAGAAGTTTCTAGATGATTTCGGCCCAAAATTAGAAGTGATTTGAATTTGTGTCTCTTCCTTTCTTTTTGGATTTATTCTTCTTTTTTATAATTTTCTTATCTTGATGCTTTAGTAGTTTTCATAATTTTGTCACCTCTAACTATGTGTCTTTTGTGGACACAGTTTTTTTGTATACTTCCCAAATTATTTCAGATTTTACGGTAGCATTTTTACGCATTTTGTAGCCTTTTATTTAATTTCATTTATATATTGCTGTTTTTCTTCTATTGGTCACAGTTTTTATTCACATTGTTTGTCCCGTTTCTTTAAAATTCTTGTTCTTTTATAATTTTTTCATCGTTCTAAATTGTTTTGTTATTGGGGTTTAAATCAGTCCAGGTAATTTTGACTCAAAATTGAGCTGTTTCAACGAATGAACAAATGAAATGTAAACTGATGTGCTATGAGGCTTTTTGCTCAAGATTGCTTCATTTTAATGATGATTCCTCTTTATGTGGTTTTTCAAATTTTTATGCAGGTTTGGCCCGAAATACAACTTCCCCAAGACCCAAAAATCGATTTTTATTAAGAAAACTTTGGTCTAAAAAGAAAACTCTTTTAGCAGGTATTTAGAAGTTTCTAGATGATTTCGGCCCAAAATAATTAAAAGTGATTTGAGTTTGACTCTATATCTCTCCTTGGATTTATTCTTTTTTTATACTTTTCTTAACTTGATGCTTTAGTAGTTTTGATTCTTTTTTGTTGATCTTTTAGTATTCATATTGCACACCACATCCTTCATCATATTTCGTTATCTTAATAATATATAATTTTTTCTTATTGATTAAAATTACTACGACTCATTGAGTATTCATTCTTTTAAGGTTTCTTGACCTAAAATTGACTTTTTTTAAGAACTGTTAAATGAACTAATTTCTATTGAGAACATTTTTATACAAAACTGTCATTGATTTTTAATTATTAAGGACTGATAATACTATTTTATTTTACGAAGAACTGCTTTTAAGCAAATGTTTTAAAGTTTAAAGATTTTGGAGAGTGTGGTATGAACAAGGTAAGTTGCATACATGGCAACATTTTTCGTGCCCCTAAAACCTTAAACAAAACCACTTGATTTGGAATTCCAAACATTTTAGAAACAACCCTAGAGGACGGAGTCATTGCTTTGATAGTCAATTAGAACCATAACTGATCTAACACATCACAAGAAAGAACCTTAATGGCCATGATTTTACCGAGAATTTGAAGCTAACCGAGTATTGTTTTCTCACCTAGATTATTGAACATGTGCATTGTCTCAAAAAATAAGTGGGACAATAGTCTCATCCAATGGGACCAGAAGTATATTTCTTTCAGCAGAGCAAAAGCCGACAGGCTTCCTGCCATGGCAGCAATATAAATATTCGGCTAACATATAAGATGTCTTACGATTTTTTGCATTCTGGGAACCGTTACAACTGTGCCTGCATTTTTTTATCGAATTTGGAAAAAAGAATATTGAAACTTGAATTTATGGAAATGGAAAAGTAGAGAACTTTTTTTATAAAAAAAAAGCCATCCACAGAAAACGCTACAAGCTACCAAATCCAACAATGTAACCGTCGCCCTTTTCGCTAATTCGAGCTCCAAACAAAACTTATTCCGGAATTCTTGTCTGACAAAGTTGTACCGAAGGTTCGTTAGTTCGACACAATTCGAAATTCAGAGCCGGCGCTCCAGAAAACTAATAAACTGAATTAGGGCTGCTCCCTTTAATTAGTGCACTAACCGCGTTTAGTGGAAAACATTTCAATTGTGCGCCGCTGCAGTTAATCTTATTTATGTAATTGTTGCTTTTGATCCATTATCCACTTGTTAATGCGGCCCCGGCTTACTTTCAGACAGACTTAAATGATGACATAGTAGCTGGAGGTTGTAAATTTAATTAGGCTTCACTTGCGTCTAATTGCGCTCGGGGATTATATCGGGCGTTGCCGTAGAGCTCTTCCACAAAACTCGGAAAGGAAAATAATATCGAGAAGTTATATCGTGCCACAGTTTAAACTTATTGTTGAACTACGACAATAAAACAGACAAAGCGACTTGTGTTTATTAACACACCTGATGTAATATTCCAACTTTTCTTTAAAATGAATAAAAAAGATATTAGGGATAACTGGAGGGTCCTTGTATTAGCATAAGCTGACCTCGCACAATATCCAGTTAAAGCCGATCCAGCGTTAGCATTATTAATCTTAGAGAAATGGTTCAATACCTAAATATGATTTTCCACTCCTCGTCTTCTTGTCGAATAGAACAAAAAGCAAGGGACCACTGTCACTCGAGATGCCTAGATAGTGCATCAGCTCATTTCAAATGTAATATAAGTGTTTATAAAATACGCATTTTATTGCTTTAAAAATGTGGAAGCTGACAGGTGTTTTGAAATGTTGAGTAACTTAAAAAGAGAAGATGGATAATCCAGGCTTTGCAGAAATGTTTCAATACCTAAATATGATTTTCCACCATTTGTTAAGAATAAACATCGTACCTGCATTTCCGAACTTTTTTTCATCAACTGTTATAACATATATATGCAGATGAAGAACTATACATAAGCAATCGATACACTCCTCGTCATCTTGTCGAATAGAACAAAAAGCAAGGGACCATTGTCACTTGTCATGCCTACACAGTGCACCAACTCATATCAAATGTAATTTAAATGTTTATAAAATACGCATTTTTTTAATAACGTGGATGCTGATAGGTGTTGAGTGACTTAAAAAGACAAGTTGGATAACCCAGGCATTACAGAAATGTTTCAATACCTAAATATGATTTTCCACCATTGGTTAAGAATAAACGTCATACCTGCATTTCGGAATTTCTACATCAACTGTTATAACATACCGGGTATCCAGCAGAACTCTGGACATAGGAGATTAACATGGAAAATCGGTTTTTATTTTGTTGCGCCTGTACGGTTGATTTGATTGAAAAACTTTTAAGAATAAAGTTGTAGAGCTTATGGTCAGCTATCATCCTGTAATTTTTTCAATACCGCAGTTTCGGCTATTTTTTTGGAAAAACGCCTCGAAATGTGCAAGAATTAGAATTTGGCGCGTCACCAACGCCATGCATGTGTAGTGTCGCCTACATAATAATTTCTTATGTCAGAGTCAGAGCCGATTTTCCTTTTTTATTTATTTTGAGGGATTGTAGTAACTAACGTGATTATGCAGTGAAAATATGTTCGCGACACTGCACATGCATGGCGGGGGTGACGCGCCAAATTAAAAATTTTGCACTTTTCGAGGCGTTTTTCTAAAAAAAGACGGCCAAAACTGGGGTACTGAAAAAATTTCATAATGATAGCTGACCATACGCTCTACAATTTTACTCTCAAAAGTTTTTCAATCAATTCAACCGTACAGACGCAAAAAAATAAAAACCAATTTCCCATGTTAATCTCCTATGTCCAGGGTTGTGCTGGACACCCGGTATATACAGGGTGATTCACGTTACCCGACACGGAAGATTATGGCTAAACTTTTAGATTTTAAAAAAGTTTTTGTATATGGAATAGATGGGGGTCTATTGAAAGTACATTTTAAAATTATTGTCATTGTATACAGGTGGTCCCAAAAAATTAAAAATTGATTAAAGTTGTATTTTCTTAAGTGAGACCTCTAGTACATTAATGTAATTTCGGTACCTACGGACAAAAGTAAAGGTAGTTTTATAAAGGTTTATGGCATCTAAACCGTACCGTTCCTCAGATATTCGTGATTTTGTGAAAATGCAGCATCAAATTTAATGTTTAAAATATCAGCACTTGGTTTCTTTTGAACCACCAAAATTGGCTGGTGGGCTAATAGCACATTGGATTCTTTGCGGTGTGTATTAAATATTAACTAAATTATATAAAATAACACCAAATTATTGCAAACTTCAAACAGTAATAACTCGTTTAATTTAAATTAGACACCCTGTATTTTATAGTATCATTAGATGCAGAATTTAGTTTCCTATCAAAACTATTAAACATTCCTATAACTTGGTCTTTGCGTTTTCTTGGAAAATTATTTTTTTTCTGAATTTGAGCTGACATAAACGAATTAAATAATCTACTTTACCTGTTACAATACCTGATTTTGAGAAAGCAAAATTTATTATCATTAGTACTGGGTGTTTACTAGAAAACTTCATTTAGGAGGCTAAAAAATTTTGACAGAAAAGGATGGCATAATGAAAGTAAATTGACTTTTGTTTCTCCATTCTTTTCCTTTGACATTTCACAAGCAACTAGACGAAGTTTTTTAATGAACACCCCGTATTTGTCAGTATTAATCTACAAGTTACAAAGTTATGATCATGAAGATTATTTAGCAGTCATCTGAATGAACGAAATTTTTAGCTTTAATTTTAGCAAAAAGAAACTTTAATTTATCTTTTATGTTATTTTTTTGTTTTATTCTAGAGCACTTTCTTGTATTTCATTTTTGCTTTTATGTATGTTTTCTATAATATTTAAGCTTTGAAACAAATAGTATAATTCAATGTCGGTAGGAGTGTTAGCCCTCGAATTAGTTGTTTCTATTTGTTTCCTTCTTTATGTATAACTACAAGGTTTTGGAAATTCCGGAAGCAGACAAGTTTTCAAATTTCCAAATTGTAATTATACATGTGCATTTTTCACATATCTTAGTTAAACCCTGCTTCTATAGTCTTTGCAAAAAGCTGCTTTGAAACAAACAGTGTAATTCAATGCCGGTAGGGGTATTAGCCCTCGGAGTAGTTGTTTCTGTTTGTTTCCTTCTTAAACGCTGCAATATTTTTGGAAAAATTGAAAGCGGATAAGTTTTCAATTGCCAATTAGTAAATATTGCCTTTTTTGCATATTTTAAACTAGAGTTTCCTGCGAAAAAGCTAAAAATTTCGTTCACTAACATATTTCGCAGCAAATAACTTTCTTTTAACAGTCATCTGAATGTTAAAGTGTCCTTATTTAGCATAAAATATCAAATAAAACAATAAACATTATATTACAAGAGTTCTTATAAAGTTTAGCATCTCTATTACAAAAAAATTAAGTGCAATAATAGTGGCAATTTGAAATACAATAAATAACAAGTCAACATAAGAGTAAAACAAACAAAAACAAACCGTTATAAAATTTGTTCAAAATAACGACCGTGTGATTCTAAACACAAATGTATTCTGTTTTTAAATCCTTCACTCACATTCGTAACATATAGGGAGTTATGCTTCTGAAGGCCTCTCTGATTCGCTCCTTCATATTTTCTTTTGTGGTTGGTGGCGTATTATACACGATTCCTTTCACATAACCCCATAAAAAGAAATCGGGAGGCGTTATGTCAGGGGACCTTGGTGGCCAATGTTGTGCTCCATTCCTTCCAATTCCTCGATTTTGGAAACGAACATTTAAGAACTCCCGGACTTCACGATGACAATGAGCAGGTGCCCCATCGATTTGCAGCCACATAGTTGTTCTTATATCTAGAGGAACTCTTCCAGTAAAATTGGAAGCTGATTTCTCAAAAAATTTAGAAATGAGATTCCGTTTAAATGTTCGTCAAAAAAATAAGGTCCAATCACATCCTGTCCCATTATGCCCTCCCATACATTTACTGACCACCTATGTTGGTTATTAATAACTCTCAATTCATGGGGGTTAAAATCATAATAATAATGAAAATTGTGTCGGTTAATAGAACCATCATTATGATAAGTACATTCATCACTAAATAGAGCTGATTAAAAAAAATCTCCTTGTTCTCCAACTTTTTTTAACACCCACATGCAAAAGTCCACTCGTTGGCCAAAATCGTTATCGGAGAGTTCTTGATGTAGTTGCATCTTATAGTCGTGATATTTATGTTTTTGAAGAATCCTTGATACGCTTGCTTGGCTAATATTTAAGTTTTGTGCAACTTCTCGTTGTTCGACATGGAGATTTTCAACTACAGAGCCAATAACGGCTAATTCAGTTTCTTGGTTTTCTGTAACTGGTCTCGTTTTGGCAGTCGTTTCATAATGAACATTAGCAGTTTGCCAAAATTGAACTAACAGTCTTTCAAAAACGGCTCTGTTCGGTCGAGTTCAATTAGGAAATCTTTCGGCATAAACCCTTGATGCTAAAAGGCAATTTTGCAAGCATTATCATAGAATGAAGATCATATCGACTCGTTCTTCTGTTGTCTAAACCAGCATTTTGTTTAAATAAAAAACTCCCTGTTAACCACCAATTATAACAGTAAAAAAATATTTAACTTTAAATTAATATGTGACAACTAGAAATTACAATAAATTTTGCTTTGTCAAAATCAGGTAACACCTGAATAGGTAAATTAGATTACTACATTCGTTTATGTCAGCGCAAATTCAGAAAAAATCAATTTTCCAAGAAAATGCAACGACCAAGCTATGGGAATGTATAATAGTTTTTGATAGTAAACTAAATGCTGCATCTAATGATACTATAAAATAGAGGGTGTCTATTTTAAATTAAACGAGTTATTACTGTTTGAAGTTTGCAATAATTTAGTGTTCATTTTTTTACATTTGGTACACAGTAGTTAATACTTAATACAAACCGCAAAAAATTCAATGTACTAGTAGCCCACCAGCCAATTTCGGCGGTTGAAAAGAAACCAAGTGCTGAGATTTCTAATTCCATTTTCACAAAATCACGAATATCTGAAGAACGGTACGATTTAGATGCCATAAACCTTGATAAAACTACCTTTACTTTTGTCCGTAGATACCAAAAATACATTAATATACTAGGTGTTTCATTTAAAAAAATACAGCTTTAATCAATTTTATACTTTTGGGACCACCTGTATACAATGACAATAATTTTAAAATGTACTTCCAATAGACCCTCATCTATTCCATATACAAAACTTTTTTAAAATCTAAAAGTTTAGCCATAATCTTCTTTGTCGTATAACGTAAATCACCTTGTAGATACACCAAATTGCAGATGAAAAACTATAAGAATAATCAATTGATACACTCTTCATCTTGTCGAATAGAACAGAAAGCAAGGACCACTGACACTTGACATGCCTAGATAGTGCACCAGCTCATTTCAAATGTAATTCAAGTGTTTATGAAAAACGCATTTTTTTGCTTTATAAATGTCAATGCTGATAGGTTTTTCGAAAGATGTTGGGTAACTTGTCTTTGACCCAGGGGCCACCGGCTTTTTTAAATTTATTGTGTTTAAGGAATATAAACTTCTACTTATATCAATATAATTAGGAGATAATATATTGTATTTTATACAACACAGAAAACTTGATAACAAAACCAACAGCATTGAGTTATTCACTAATAACAATTGTTTTTTTTGGGATAATATTGAAATATTTGAAAAGTAATAAAAATTTTCCTTAAATTTATTGTGGGTGCGCAATCTATTTGTGGATGGGGCAACCGGCCCGAGGTTAACGAAAATAAGAATTTACATAATTAAACCGTTTGTCCGATTTTTCTAACACATAACTCAACGCCGACCCGCAGAAAGAGGCCCTCGCGGCCGCTGAGAAAAATGGAAATTAACTTGAACCTAATTTGAAATTTAAAATGAAATTAAACCGGTGCTGATTTATGGTAAAATATTCGCAAAAAGTGAACATTGCCTCGCGTATACCTAAATATTAACCGCTCAAATCCTTGTTAAAGTTGTTTAGGAGGAAGTTTCGTCGGTAATTTCTAAGGTTCAAAGTGAAATTTAATAAGGACGTAATGTGAAAACTAGCAGGGATGCGAAGCTTTGCTTCCGTAATATTGGCGCTTTTAATTAAGAGATATGTAAGAAACCTCAAACCGCAGAACAGAGACGATGAAGTTCGGAATAGCAAAGTTGGGTTATTCTTTAAATGATTTTTTTTTAACCGTGAACTACGGTTATTTGTAATGAAAAACCGCAAGTTGTAAAATATTGTTCAAAATGCAGCATAAAGGGCCTTGTATGAGTATATTGCTGATAAATATAATTTAATAAACCGTCTTTAATATTTAGTATAATAGCAGTTCAATCTTATATTAAATCCTTTGCGCTAGACATAGTCTAACTTTGAAATCAAATAAAAAAAAACAATCTTAAATTAATTTTTGAAACGTAACTACAGTGTGCTCAATCGACACGAGTCAGACTAAATGGCAATTTGGAAACGTGGTAAGAAAAATAACTAACTTAAGTTTTATAGGGTATAGTAAGCTAATATCTTGTTATTAAAAAAACTCTTTTCCTGTATGGTGTTCTGTAAATTAGACTTTGTCTATACTTATGGAAATTTACATAGGAAAATAACGAAAGTGACTCCGAACTCTACTTGACTAAACTTGCATATCTACTAACCCAAAAGTATTAGTTAAAATTGGAGCTAATAAAAAATCTACGGATATTTGAGAATGTATTGTCGATTCATAGAAGTTTGACATCTCGTTAGACATAGAAATTTGACTTTGAGGTTGTTGGCAAATCTTCATGGCATGAGCAAGGCTAGGTGGGTAAAAAAAATATTCCGTAGTTACTAAAATTGCAAAAAGTCCTGAATGGGATATAGGTAATTCGAACTGATTGTCAAAATCATTTACATGCCAGATAGTGGAAAGTAATTATACCGGGTGTCCAGCAGAACCCTGGACATAGGAGATTAACATGGGAAATCGGTTTTTATTTTTTTGTGCCTGTACGGTTGAATTGATTGAAAAACTTTTAAGAGTAAAGTTGTAGAGCTTATGGTCAGCTATCATCCTGTAATTTTTTCAATACCTCAGTTTTGGCTGTTTTTTGGAGAAACGGTTCGAAAAGTGCAAGAATTTGAATTTGGCGCGTCACCCCCACCATGCATGTGCAGTGTCGCCAACATAATAATTTCATATGTCAGAGTCAGAGCCGATTTTCCTTTCTTATTTATTTTGAGGGACTATCGTGGAGTAATTAACGTTATTATGCAGTGAAAATTAACAAAAAAACCTGACAATAATGTTCTTGAATCATACGGTAAGTAAAAGTTACGTTTATAATTATCATAATTAGTAAAAGAAAAATCATTCCAATTTGAGTATGGCTGGTTGTCTAATGCGTTTTAGTTAGCTACAGTTTTAGTATACAACCACAGTGACATGACAATTTGTCTCTTTTCACCAATTATGGGTGTTCGTTGTTGTAGTTGTTGTTATTGAGGGGAATTCATCTATCTCCAAATGTTTAATTTCAAAAGTGTCTAATTTGCAGTGCTGTGTGACGCGAGGCCCCATCCTGTATGTAAAAAACCCTTGCTAAGTGCTGGATTCTTCTATGACAGACAAAATCTCATTGGAAAACCAAATACAGTGCGCCCCAAAATGCCAATCCACACATTAACAACTTCTCGACGTTGGTCTCGGTTGTCCTGCACTGTATGTGGATTTTAGAGCGTCCCAAATCATTCATTTTGTTGATTTGAGGGACCCATTAATCCAAATTAACATTCATTGGTGGAACAAATGTTTATAGCAAACAAGCAAAACCAGTAAGCAGATAGCGATGGATGCTTCATCTGCTAAAACCAGTTTCTTTCATGTTTTATCTATGCATCTGGAGATTATAGTGCCAATAGCACCAAGAACAACCAATCTTAATAAAGGTGATAGTGTTTTTATAGGAATAATTGTTGCTATCTGTGTTATTACCTAAATGTATGTAACATTTCTTTTTCATGTCCACTTGTTAATTTCTTCTGTTAAGAAATTTATGTATAGATTGATTATGGAAATATACTTATTTTGGTACTTGTTGCATCCAATTTTTCACACACAATTTCCCCGAAATAAAAATGTAATGTATACAGAAATCTTGTATTTATTGATATTAAAGCTTCGATTTTCATTTGTTCACTTTGACAGCAAAAAGCCACATCTAGTTTTGTATTTTATTTATTTGTTTATTGTTCTTGTTTATCTCTGTGTTTGATGTTAAACACATGGGTGGTTGTTCACTTTCTTTGCAGTATGTAATTAAATGGTTCTTTTAAGAGCCGCTAATCCGTATTTTCTTTTCGCCAATTCCACGATAACCCAGTTGTAGAATACAATCACATTTCAAGCTTGGTTCTTGGTTTGCTCAACAAATGTATCCACCCAACTCGCCGTCTTTAATAATTCTTAACATTAACCTAGCTTTTAACTTTACCAATGACAAAGACAAGAGACATATCGTCGATCCGTTGTCTGTTGCTAATCTAAGATGAATTAATTTTTATATTATGATAATAATTATGATAATAATAAACGTAACTTTTACTTACCGTATGATTTAAGAACATTATCGTCAGGTTTTCGGTTAATTTTCACTGCATATTCACGTTAATTACTACATGATAGTCCCTCAAAATAAATAAGAAAGGAAAATCGGCTCTGACTCTGACATATGAAATTATTATGTTGGCGACACTGCACATGCAGGGCGGGGGGGACGCGCCAAATTCAAATTCTTGCACTTTTCGATGCGATTTACTCTTAAAAGTTTTTCAATCAAATGAACCGTACAGGCGCAAAAAAATAAAAACCGATTTCCCATGTTAATCTCCTATGTCCAGGGTTCAGCTGGACGCCCGGTATAAAGCCAAGTAAATTCAGAGAAATATCAGTAACCAGCAACCATATCCTATCAGTTTTTTCGTTACCATTCTAACCATAGTCTATGACATTTTCAGTCTACTGCAGATTTTTTAATTTTCTGTCACTTCTAGGCTAAAAAAATGGGCATTATTCTATTGCAATAATTTCTGAAATAACTTTATATTATGCTTATTTGGAACGTTTATGCAAAAACCATTAAGTAGTGATATTATATGCTCAGGTACCAAAACTAAATGGCAAATAGAATTACGTTATTCTGGAATTAATTGTTAATTTGATCAGGAAGCGTTTTTGTGTGGCCTCTTATGGCAATTTGCCTTCTTTTTAACTATCATTTTCTCGTAATTTACGAATTGAGAATAGATATTCTTTACCATTTCATGATTTTAGCATAAATTTGCGACAATAAGTGATTTCTTAACGATTTTCCTAAATCATCGCTCTGTGCATTTTCCTATGGAAATTTACATAGGAAAATGACTGAAGTGGCCTCGAACTCTCCTTGCATATCTACCAACATTACAGGATCTACAGATCTCGGACGAATTAATAAAATGTAACAAAGGAACACCTACATTTTCATAGATTTCTACGACTGTCTGTCTATCATCCTTCTGTTTAGGCCCATTTTTGAATCTCAAATTTATACCCTTCAGGTTTAAACTGGAAATTTGACGTATTATGCTGTTATGCATAAAAAAATCCCCTTGACTCTAAAAAGGAGTTTAAACCGTACTTGTAAAATTAGGCTTTAAGCTCAAATTCATACCATAAGCTTCAACTCGACCTCGAGTTTAATCTCCAGATTTGACGCAAATTAAACTATTCATCAGCCATTGTTTTTGGTTTAACTTGAAGTTTAAATTAAAGGTATACAGTTGAACCTTAGTACATTTAAGTTAAGGTTTGAACTATTACAGAATCTACAGAACTTGGAGAATGTAGCTGATTCGTATTGATTGTCACTCTCATCTACGTCCTCTGCAACTGCTTTATTATAGAAGATAACAAAGGAGCAGACAGCTAGATTTGACACTACATATAAATCTCAAGGGTAAACTCTACTTTAGGTTTAGATTCCAAATTTGACACTGTTTATTTATCAAAAAGTTTCCAGTTGATCTTAAACAGGAGTTTAAACCGAATTTGTAAAAGTAGGCTTTAAGCTCAATTGCATATCATGAGCTTCAACTTAATCTCAAGTTTATTTTTCATTATTTTTGGGTTAGTTAGAAGTCTAAGCTTTGTTTAGTTTAACTTGGGGTTTAAGCTAAAGGTGTATGTACAGTTTAAACTAAAGGTATGGACCTTAGTAAAGTTTAATTTTAAGCTATTACAAAATCTACAGATCTTGGAGTATGTAGCTGATTTATACTGATTGTCGTCGTTATCTGCATCCTCTACACCTGCTCTGTTATAAAAGATAACAAAGAGGCAGACACCTACTGGCATTTGCAGAGTTTTCTACGACTGTATATCTATCGTCCTGCTATTTAGACCTATTTTTGAATCTCAGGTTTAAATCCTCCTTCTGAGGAAAAACTTCAGATTGGACGTATTTTGCTCTTTTCAGTATTAAGGGTGACTTTTACAAGTTCAAGTAAAACTTCAGATTGAAGATAAAACTCCAAATATAACCTACATTGCATTGTTTATCTGTCAGGTAAACAATGCAATGTACATCAAGTCTAGTGTTTTATCTTCAATTTGAAGTTTTATTTGAACTTGTAAAAGTCGCCCTAAACCCTTCAAGTTTAAACTACAGATTTGACGTATTTTGCTGCGTTATGTATCAAAAAACTTCCGTTTGACCTTAAAAAGAAATTTAAATCAACTTTGTAAAATTAGGCTTTAAGCTCAATTTAATACTATACGCTTCAACTTGACCTCAAGTTTAAACTCCAGATTCGACGAAAATTAAACTATTCATCAGCGATTGTTTTTGGTTTAACTTGAAGTTTAAATTAAAGGTATAAAGTTGAACCTTAGTACATTTAAGTTAAAGTTTGAACTATTACAAAATCTACAGAACTTGTAGAATATAGCTGATTCGTATTGATTGTCACTGTCATCTACGTCCTCTGCAACAGCTTTATTATAGAAGATAACAAAGGAGCAGACATCTAGATTTGACACTACATATAAATCTCAAGGGTAAACTCTACTTTAGGCTTAGACTCCAAATTTGACACTGTTTATTTATCAAAAAGCTTCCAGTTGATCTTAAACAGGAGTTTAAACCGAGTTTGTAAAAGTAGGCTTTAAACTCAATTGCATATCATGAGCTTCAACTTAACCTCAAGTCTATTTTTCATAATTTTTGGGTTATTCAGAAGTCTAAGCTGTGTTTAGTTTAACTTGGGGTTTAAGCTAAAGGTGTAAAACAGTTTAAACTAAAGGTATGGACCTTAGTAAAGTTTAATTTTAAGCTATTACAAAATCTACAGATCTTGGAGTATGTAGCTGATTTATACTGATTGTCGTCGTTATCTGCATCCTCTGCACCTGCTCTGTTATAAAAGATAAGAAAGAGGCAGACACCTACTGGCATTTGCAGAGTTTTCTACGACTGTATATCTATCTTCCTGCTATTTAGACCTATTTTTGAATCTCAGGTTTAAATCCTCCTTCTGAGGAAAAACTTCAGATTGGACGTATTTTGCTCTATTCAGTATTAATGGTGACTTTTACAAGTTCAAATAAAACTTCAGATTGAAGATAAAACTCCAAATATAACCTACATTGCATTGTTTATCTGTCAGGTAAACAATGCAATGTACATCAAGCCTAGTGTTTTATCTTCAATTTGAAGTTTTACTTAAACTTGTAAAGTCGCCCTAAACCCTTCAAGTTTAAACTACAGATTTGACGTATTTTGCTGTGCTATGTATAAAAAAAACATCCGTTTGACCTTAAAAAAGAATTTAAACCAACAAAATTAAGCTTTAAGCTCAATTTCATACCATACGCTTCAACTTGACCTCAAGTATAAACTCCAAATTTGACGCAAATTAAACTATTCATCAGCCATTGTTTTTGGTTTAACTTGAAGTTTTAATTAAAGGTATACAGTTGAACCTTAGTACATTTAAGTTAAGTTTGAACTATTACAAAATCTACAGAACTTGGAGAATGTAGCTGATTCGTATTGATTGTCGTCGTTATCTTCATCCTCTGCACATGCTCTGTTATAAAAGATAACAAAGGGGCAGATACCCACTGGCATTTGTAGAGCTTTCTAGGACTGTATATCTATCTTCCTGCTATTTAGACCCACTTTTGCATCTCAAGTTTAAACCCTCCTTCTCAGGATAATCTCCAGATTTGACATATTTTGCACTGTTCGGGATTAAACCCTTCAGGCTTAAACTACAGATTTTACGTACGTTATGTATCAAAAAACTTCCGTTTGACCTTAAAAAGGAATTCAAACTTAACTTGTAAAATTAGGCTTTAGCTCAAATTCATACCATAAGGTTCAACTTGACCTTAAGTTTAAACTCCAGACTTGATGCAAATTAAACTATTCATCAGCCATTGTTTTAGGTTTAATTTGAAGTTTATATTAAAGGTATATAGTTTAACCTTAGTACATACATAACTACTACAAAATCTACAGAACTTAGAGTATGTAGCTAATTTGTACCGATTGTCGACGTCATCTGCATCCTCTGCACGATAACAAAGTTTTTTACGACTGTATATCGAATATCTATCATCCTGCTATTTAGACCCACTTTTGAATCTCTAAACCCTTTTTCTGAGAATAAATAAAACAAAAAAGTATATCGCACTGAGAAAACAAAAGCATTTTGCACTGTTCATCTATCAAAAAACTTCCGTTTCATCTTAAGCAGCAGCTTAAACCGAACTTCTAAAACTAGGCTTTAGGATCAAATGCTGTAGTAGCTTCAACTTGACCTTAAGTTTAAACCCCAAATTTTAGGCATGCTATACTATATATCTGTCATTGTTTTTGGTTTGGTTTAACTTGAAGTCTTATAAGATTTGTCTTGTTTAATTTGAAGATTAAACTAAAGGTATACAGTTTGCCCTTAGTACAGGTAAGTTAAATTTGAGCTATTACAAATTCTACAAAATTGGGGAACGTAGCTGATTCGTTTTGATTGTTATCATCATCTACATCCTCTGCTCCTGCTTTGTGATAAAAGGTAACAAAGGAGCAGACACCTACTGCCATGTATACAGTTTCTTATGACTCTGTGAATATCTTCATGCTGCTTAGACCCAATTTTACATATCAAGTGTAAACTCTAATTCAGGTTTAAACTCCAAATTTTTTACTGCTTATTTATGAAAAAGCTTCTTTAAGCATTAGTTTAAACCTAATTTGTAAAAGTAGACTTTATGCTAAATTGCATACCATAAGCTTCAGTTTGACTTCAAGTTTAAACTCAAAATTTCACTCATTTGCAGTGTCTTTTCTCGTTACACCTGAAATTTATTAGAGAGATATACTTTTGGACTTTAGTGCAGCTTCAAAATCAAAAATTTTTAAAATGATAGTGCAAAGCGAAGTAGAATTAGCTAGTTAAGATTTGGTTAGCTATTAAAGTATGATGATATAGCGAAAATGTATAACAGTTCATAGTCTAGAGTAGAGGCCTCGCTACCATTTTAACTTCAATATTTTTCTCAAAAAATTATTTCTGATTATATGATTTTTGATAAAAAAGAGTTTATCTTATGGGAACTTACATAGGAAAATGAATAATATGTCCCCGAACTCTCTTTGCATATCAACTAACACTGAATTTTCAGTTTTAATACAAACTGATTGTCAACATCATTTACATGTCAAAAGGTGAAAATAAATGATTAAAAGCCAATAAAGCTCAGGGAAAAAGTTCTTGGAAAGAAAACAGTTACCACCGCTGGGTTTCGACGCAATTGAATTATATCGTAGAACTCGCTTCCTGTCTGGTAATTTCCTTCTTTCTGTTGAAATTATTGTCGTGTTTAAAGATCGCAATGTCCTTTCTCGTTGGTTTCGGATAAAAACGCTGCAATTGATATAAGATATCCACCTCGTTCGAAAGGATGTCGTGACTTTCGGAGAGAGCCTGCTCTGCTACTGCGCACTTTTGTGTTTTTCCCAGCCTGCAACTCTTCTTGTGTTCCGTAATCCTCGTGTTGACACTGCGTTTTATGGTGCTAATGTATATCGAACCACAACTTCATGGAACTCGGTAAACTCCGGGTGCCGATAGGGAATCTCTGCAGTCTTTGGTCGATCTCAAGCTCTGTCGTGTAGTACGAGTGGGTTTAAAGATAGTTTTAATATTGTGCTTTTCCAGTAGAGTGTCGATCCTGTCCGCTAATTTGTGGATGTATGGTAGACTAGTCCATCCTCGCTTTTCTTTGTCTTCTCCCGTTGTTTCTTCCTGGCGCTCTACATTCCTTGGACAGACGGCCCTACCGAACTCATCCTTGCTGTATCCATTCCAACCAAAGACTCTTTCCAGATGCTTCATTCCCCGTTCTAATTCAGCCGGTTTTCAAATTCTCTTGGCTCTCACACACAGAATCTTTATGACTCCTCTTTTCTGTCTGGAATGATGATTTGATCCGTTATTGAGGTATCGGTCAGTGCGTGTTGGTTTTCTATGAACAGTGTGCGTAAGCTTCCCATTTGGCTTCGACACCAAAACATCCAAAAATGGTAGGCGTCCTTCCTTTTCTATCTCCATCGGGAACTGAAATTCTGGGTTTATAGAGTTGAGGTGTAACAGAAAGTTTTGAGGTTAGCCCTCGCCATGGCTATAACACAGGTGTCTTCCATGTATTGGAACCAGCAGTTTGGTTTCTTATTTGCCATAGTCAAGGCCTTGACCTCAAAAGTTTCCATAAAATAGTTAGCTATTCCTGGACTAAGGGCGACATTTACAACTATCAGTAAAACTTCAGTTTGAAGTTAAAACACCAGATATGATGTATACTGCATTATTTATATGTCAGCTAAACAGTGCAATGTACGTCATTTCTGGTGTTTTAACTTCAAACTGAAGTTTTACTGATAGTTGTAAAAGTCGCCCTAAGGGGGACTATATAGACCTATACTCTGTTCAGCGAGGGTTCAATATTACGTCATAAATTGTGACGTCATACAAAAAAACACATCTGTCTGTGATAAAATGTCAGTTGAACAAAATGTCAAGTTATGTTTGTAGACACGGGCAGGGTATCAATTTAGCCTTTTGTGCAAATATTCCAAAGTTTTCTCATTTTGGGTATTAATTCAGAAGGAATATCCGCAGCAGCTTTACCATAGACACCTGCTATGATTCACCCGGCCATGGATGTAGATCATAAGATATGGACAAAATCGGCCCAAGATATTCTGAGTATTTTTGTGTGCTTACTATATCTAGTAGTGCTCACAACTTGCGTTGTAAAACCAATAAGCAGAAACACTTCTCGGCGGATCGCTACACATATTTTTCCTTTTTTCGTACGAATGCACCCTTTTCTGCAGAATTGTTCAATACGTGTCCGCATGAATTTATTGTTTTGATAAAAAAAAATGTTAGGCATTTATTGTATATTCAACTCTTGAAAATTTTCTTAGAATTTAATTAATGCAATATGTGATAATAAGACATGCAACATAAATAATCCAAATTGAGTACATAGTCTAACTAAGCGTGGGCAATTTTTTTAAGACACCTAACCGCGGTTTTGCTGTTATCTGTGTCGCATGCATGCATCGTTCTTCCACATTTTTTCTTTAGTTGATTCCGTCAAACACCCCGCTAATTTTGATTAAAGTTTTATTCATTTCCACAGAAGCGGATCTAGCCTTTAGGTGACACCAGGGGAAGATATTTTTGCGGACCAGTAGGTGGTTGTTCAGGAACAGGGGCTTCTTTTCAACAATTGATAGTTCCTTCGGGACGTATGTTGATGGAATTTCTTTCGCCACTTCGTCAATTGTAACTCCTTGTTTCTCTTCTATTTTGGATATTTTCTCCGGTTTTTCTTCACACAGTGGCTTCTTCTACATGATCCCTTAAAGCGGTTCTTTCGTTTCTATATTTAGTTCTACAAAAGCTGGACGCGGATTTCTAAGTTTTGACGACATTTTGACTTAAGCGTCAAACTGATTTTAGCTGGTGGTTTTATTATTAATAAGAACTAATAATACGCCTGTTTTTTTCTGATCCTTTTCTAATGAAATGAGATAAGCAATGTGACGTCATATTGAACCCTCGCTGAACAGAGTATATAGCTACACCATCAGTTTATTTGCAGAAACCTTCCTTCCATTGAAAATATTTAGTGGCTAGGCAGTGTTGGAAATTCCTGGTTAATATGACCCATGGCTTCCTTAACTGGTATTATCGTGAAGAGCGAAACAACACCGAAACTAACGAGAATTTCTCCTAAAGAAAGAGTTAAAGAATGCAGCTTTTCGACGAAATGAGTGGAGTCTTTTATAAAGCTTTCAGTATTTCTTATTTTAGGTTGCAGTTTTGTGCAAGTTTTGTGAGGTGTTTCGCGATTTCGTAGGTCGAGTTTCCTATGTTGCTCACGATGGGTCTCAATGGCACATCCGGTTTGTGGATTTTTGGCAATCCATTCCGCCTTGGTGGCAAGGCTTTTTATTTTTTAAGCTTGATCATTTCATCAGATGCCACGCCCTTGATTAAATTATTGGTGGCCCTCAGAATCCGAGCGATTGGATCACGTGTTAGCTTCTTGTAAGTGGTGGTAATCCAATGTTGACATTACTACCGTTGCGTTTCCTTTATCTGCTGGTAAAATGAGAATCGTCTTCGTTTAAGGCTTTCGGAGCTTTCCTTTCTGCAAATGTGTTATTGCTTTTTAATGGTTTTGCGAGTTGTAGAATTCGTGACGTCTCCATCCTTATCTGATCAGCAGTCAAGTGCGCCGAAATCCCGAGCCACCACTACTTCCACCCCAGTCTTTCCACTGCAGAGCGACGGCGGAGGAATAAGTACCACGGAGCACACCACAGTCGGAACGTCAGGAAGAAATTTAATAGGACCATGGCTTCAAAGCCCTGAAAACATTTTATATTATATTTTGACTGGCACTTCACAGTTTCATTCTTCTATTTATTTTTTTTAACTACTTGTAAACTGTACTATAAAAAGGGCTTCACACTATGGCAAATTTTTTTTAAAGTATCGTTTATTTGGAACGTTTATGCAAAAACCATGGAATAGTGAAGAAAATCTAATCACAGTTTTACAAATTATGCAAAATTCGCAAATATAGAACGGCTCGGGATGACATCTGACAAAAATGAATGGCAAATTAAATTCACAAATTGTCAACTGAGATTACGATTGCAATTTTGTTTATTTTTAAATACCATTTTCTTGTAATTTACAAATCGTGACTATATTTTTTATAATTTCAAAGGTTTAGCATAAATGTCCCACAATAAGGGTGTTAATAAGAGTATCTAAATTTTGGTCTTAAAAGCAATTTGGACACCAGGGTAGAATCAAGATTGGAGATCATGAACACATACCCGAAGGGTAAACCGCAGGCCAAAATCTTGTACACTAATGCCGACTATTTCCAAATAAATGCTTACTAATTCCACTAATTCCTCGACTAATTCCTACTAATGCCACTAATTCCTCGACCAATGCCTACTAATTCCTACTAATGCCACTAATTCCTTGACCAATGCCTACTAATTTCCGGTACTGCCCCCTAATTCCTATTATGTTTTTACCTCTGTTATTTTTTAAAACTTTGTTATTTCTTAATCCTGTTATTTCTTAAAATCGAAATAGACAAGAAAACTTGTGTCTTATTATTGTCGTCAAGTATTCGTTGGAAATTTGATTTTGACATTTTTATCATATCTTCTCAACATATGCTAAAAAGAGATGGGTATAAAGAAATGAAGGCTTCAAAGGTAACTAGATGACAAAAATAATTGAATGGGTAATATGCATATGTATGAAGATCTGGTTTAATTATGGTTCCTATATACAGGGTATCTCGATGTTTTGTCTCGATCTTATATACAGGGCAATAGCTAAGAATGCTTCCAAATCAAGCCCAGCTTTATGGACAAAAATGTTTGTAATTAATATATATACTCGACTGAAAACTAGATATAGTGTCTTTTGAGAAGTTTTTTTTTTGGATTTGGCTTTTTCCAAAGAATTACTCTTTGCCAACATAAAACGTCATTTGACCATCTTAGGTCCCTTAAGTCACCTTATAATATCTGTTGTAGCGTTCTCGGGAAACTAAAAAAAAAATATTACACTCGATATTACATAATTTTTGACAGCTTTAATACCTCATTAAATGCGAGTTGAATACTATACTTTATCCACGACCAAGATTCCGGGTTTTCTCAAAATATGATAGGTTAAACTGGGGTTATAGGTGCCACCAAGATAATTCACAATTTTAAAACCACTACTTGTTTTGCTAATCGACGGCGCAACCTTTGATGCGTCAGATAGATGACAGTCTAGTCGCTCGTGCATGTTCATTTCAATTCTATGAGGGTGGACGGTAAATTACTTCATTTTATGTCCTATTTTAAGTATTTTTCAGTGAAAAGTACATTTTTAGTGAAAGAAAGACACTGTAACCTACATTTGTTTCAATACATCCTAATAGAAGGATAATTATTTGAATGAACCTAACCGATTTCTTCTTGTATATTTCTACTAGTAACTACCGATTTCACGTTTAGGGCAGTTTACTTTTTGAGTTGCTAGTTGCCTATGACATCTTTCGTTCCCATGACAACTCATTATTCACTTGTGAATAATGTTCATTATTTACAAGTGAAGAAATATTAGCATTAATCTTGACAATGTACAAGAATAATGTGATTATTATAGGGTGGTCGTGGATAAAACATACGTTTATTTCAGAAATTGATACTTACTTTTAGAAACATTAACACTAGGTATACAAGTTCTTTGGTTTTAACCACTGTTTTACCCCCAGTGTTATGTAAATGGGAATTGCGGTACAAGAGACCAAATAGGTAAGTAGAAAATACCTCGGAAAATATTTATAAAAAAATAAAATATTTCAATTATTGAAAACATTTATGTTGTATTTAGATATCAAATGGGGGGGGGGGGGGTGCTCAATACAAAAAAGATGGCTAAACTTGTTTTTTTGTCTTGAAGCATATCCCGAAACATGTCGAGGCAAATGTCGAGGATTGCTGCGCCTGATATCACGTAATTGTTTTTGGACAAGTACCTACTGAACCCTACCTGAGCGACCATCATTATTTTGCTAATTTTTATAATTTTTTGATCTTGCTTATATCTTGTCTTTTCAAATTAAACGGTTCACATCCGACAAGTTCAATTGGTCCATATAATGACCCTCCTATATGTGTACCATTGCTTTTCATACGCAACAGCGTAATATTTTTCAACTATAATTTCTGGGGTCTGGAACAGGGCCATATTCGTAGACATCAGACTCGACATCAGATGGATTATCTGCGGTGGAAGATAATCTCTCTCTCTCTCTCTCTCTAATAAGTCGAAAAATTTAAACGAAATTTAGCCCAGCTTAAAGGGTGTTAACCAGGCCCGGCTTAGAGTATTTTTAGCCTTAACTTTTTTGATATTAACTTTTTCTGGAGTTTAAACACAGAAGCTGAAAAAGCATTGTTTTTTACATTACAAAGATGCTCTTTGACGACTTCTTAAAAATGCACCATTTTCGAGTAAAATAGGTTTTAAATACCTAGTGCACGCAAATTTATGTGAGGTTATTATGATATTTTTTTGCTTAGAGTCTTTTGATTGTAAAAGGCCACTTTGGAGTTTCCAGCAGAGAGTTCTCTGTTGAGGTTATTTGATAGTTATAGAATATACGGCAGCTTGAAAAACCGCAATCCATTTGGACCCGGACCAACAGTTTCGGAAATATTCGCAAAAAATCGAAATAAAAAAAAACTTTTTTATTCCTTCTATAGCCTTAATTTAAAGAGGTACCTAATTAAAAACTAATTGACAGTTCTTCATAGCCACTTTTTGCTGGTTTCAACTTAAATGTAATATTCTCAAAAAATCCGACGTTTCGTTTTCATGCAACGATCATCAACTTCAGTTTTTAGATGACTGTACAGGGTGTTTCAAATTCGAGCCACATCATTGTGATCTCTGCAACGGTAAGAGATACAGGGTCGGTTAAATTGGGGCAAAGTTGCGCAGTTTGGAGTTCAATAATACGCCGTTTTAATATTTCAAAAATTCCGATTACTTCCGGACATATCCGAAAAAATATGAAATTTTGAAATATCGCTTTTATTTTGTTTTGAGCTTATTCGAAGAGATAATTCAAAATGATTGACGCTTCGTCATTGCAACTTTTTCTGCCCTGTAAGATGGCATATTTAGTTTCTTCCTGCGACGTTTCGTTTTTTGGTAACCATCATCAACTTATTTTTTAATTACGGACCAGGATTTTTTATTCATTATTTTGATCGCTCTCTTTAATCAAAACAACACGATATGCAATATAACATTGCAATTAAAGCTAGAAATTATTTTTCCTTTAAATTTTATTATATAAAATTCTTATTTAATATATATGTCCGATTTTTTACTGAACGAAGCACTAAACAAAAAGATATAATATTAAAATAAATACTCCAATAACTCTCCTTCCACCTCAATATATTTTTGAGTTCTTCTAAGCAAGTTTCTGGTAATTGACCGTTGATTCATTGATTGGGTGTTTGAATATGCAGTTTTTCAAATAACCTCAAAGAAAGTAATCCAGAGCAGAAAGATCTAGACTTCTTGCTGGTCACAGTACGACCCCCTGGTTTCCAATTCATTGGTCGGGAAAGAATTCGTTTAAAAAATTTGTAACAAGTCTTCCATTATGCGGCGGTGCGCCTAACCTGTGTCTTGGTACTCAAATCCACGGCACTTTTCCATTTTCAAAAATGAATTAATACACTACTGTTCTAGGAAAAGCCAAACAGGATTGAATCATTATAAGCAAATAAAAACCTATACTATTATCTTAGATGGTTCATTGTAATTTATTTTATTTATAAAATATCTATTAGAGTATTTTTCTTGTTGCAAGTTATGTATTTATAAATGAATTCAGAAATTCTTGCTAAAGGAAGGAAATATAATAGGAGAACAGGGGCTATACGCAAGCTAGAGTAATTCAATGGGCAATAACCAGAAAATTGCTTAGAAGACTTTTTGGTTAGTGCTTTGTTTGGTAGTTAGACATCCTAGTAACAATAGGTAGTAAAAGAGATAAAAGGTATATATACAGAAAAAACGATTTTTAGCTAAACTGTAAATGCAAATTATGCTATATTGCATATCGTGTTGTTTGGATTAAAAAGAGGGCTCAAAATAACGAATAATCCAGGTCCGTATTTAAAAAAATAAAGTTGATGATGGTTCTCAGAAAACGAAACGTCACAAGAAGAAACTAAATATGCCATCTTACAGGGTCGAAAAAGTTGCAATGACGAAATGTCAATCATTTTGAATTATCTTTTCGAATAAGTTCAAAACAAAATAAAAATGATTTTTCAAAATTTAGTATTTTGTTAGATCTCCGGAAGTAATGGGATTTTTTCAAATGTTAAATTGTTATGTTAATTTGTATTGTATAATGTTAAATTGTTAAATGCATATTATTGAACTTCAAACTGAGCAACTTTGCCCCTATTTAACCGACCCTGCATCTCTTACCGTTGCTGAGATCCCAATGATGTGTCTCGAATTTTAAACACCTGTACATTTTTAAAGACATTTTTTTAAACTTCTGGATTCTACTTTATACATGTTGGATACGGGATCTCTTTGCAATTCTGCATTCGGTGATATGCGACAATTAATAATTCTGTTGAGGTTAGTTTTGGGTGATTTTGAGATGTGATTGTTCGAATTTGTTAATTCGGCCCTGTTTTCATTTTCACATAACATAAAAGCCTAATGATTAAAACCTTTGAAATAACTACCAATAAACATTCTACCCCACAACCCAATTGTAATGTAAAACATAATTATTATAGAATTATCAAATAAATTACAAACAACAAAATTATAAAAGATGTTCAAATACTTCACCACCTACATCTAAACAAAGGCTTGTTTTCGTAAATTGTAAATCGCTCGTAAGACATGTCTTCTTCTTACTTTAATCCGTAAGGTTTCTTATTATTTTCCTACGTAGTTCACGAGGTAGTTCATTAATATCAAGAGGTATAAGTACCGTTTTAGTTTTTTTTTACCCAACCCAAAAATTAATAGAATTATTAAATTGTCGCGTATCACCGATTACATAATTGCAAGGAAATTCCGAATCCGACATAAAAAAAATCTATACCGTATTTAAAAAGATCAAGTTAATGATGATTGCATGTAAAGAAAACGTCGGATTTTTAATTTGAAAATACTACATTGAAGAGAGAAGAAAGTGGCTATGAGCAAAGGTCATTTATTTTTAATTTTCTCTTTAAATTAGGACGAGAAAATTGAATTTAAAAATCCAGGTAACCATGTCTTGGAATTTCACATTAGGTAATTAATTAAAATATTTGTCTCTTTTACAATAAAAATTTTTTCATAAGTGCCTACTAAATGCTCACTAATGCCTACTAATTCCCACTAATTCCTTGACTAATTCCTACTAATGCCACTAATTCTTCGTGTAATGCCTACTAATGCCACTAATTCCTCGACCAATGCCACTAATTCCTACTAATTCCGAGAAATGCCAACTAATTCCTCGAGTAATTCCTACTAATTCCTTCTAATTCCTCTCGACTGTACACCACAATTCCTTTGCGGTTTACACCTCGCACATACCAAAGTTTTAAAAAAAATTCCGGTAAATTTGTATTAACTTGTACTAGTTTTTGGTGTATTTTAATCTTTCACTATGTTATAAAACTCCCAACCCTCTCACATCTAAATCTACCTGTTTGATGACTTTTTTCTCATTTCTCCACTGATCGATTAGACCCCGCTTTGCATCTGCATGTCATGGCAAACCCCACGTTTAGCAACGAAGTAATTTTCTGGTACATTAGGTTGTTTGAAAAACACCGAGATAAGCATGAATTTCCGATTTGCACAGGCTTTGTCTCGCCGGATATAATCGTCGCCGACAAACCTTCAGATCTCCAGAGTTTCCTCATTTACCTGTACTCCCGTGTATGTGTGTATTCGAACTCTGTGTAACCGGGCTTCTCTAATGCATCAAAAGAGGCTTATCGGCGTTATTCGATTCAAACGATTTATTGAGATTAACTATTCATGAAGCTAAGGCCTAATTCCATTTCGAAATAGTTTATCATAGTAATAAATAAAGTCGATAAAATAATTTCCAATATTACCAGTTAAAAAATCTGTGGGAATAATTCGTTGGTTTGATGATGCATTTTTTTTTAAGCTGAAACGTCTGCGATGGAAGCGCAATTTCCGTCAAGTTTATATCTGTTGTGGGCCTGTCGATGCCTCAGTGACAACTTAATCACCAAACTTGGGCCTAAATTTTATTATTAATTTTCCAGCACATTAGAAATCGATCGGAATTTGCGAAATTCATTTCCAGTGAGCTCGCCAGGTTTGATGGAGTGTTGTTTCCAATTAAATGAGAGCTCTGAAATGGTCTTTTATTTTCAGCGCAAACGTTTTCATATTTCAGTATTATCCTCAAAATTCTGTTTAAGGGTAAAGCAGAAAATCAAATAAATATTGTCCTATTTGAAATGCCGGGGCGGATTTTCTAGTCGTCTCGTGACCTAAAATATAGAAAAGGGCTCGGCTGCTACTCGTCGTCTTAGCTGCTCGAATTTCGCCATCCCTATTCTTTGAAATGTACCTAACGATGCGCTGAATTACTGCGGAGAAATCTTATTTGGGAAATGCACCAGACGTATTTCTTTACAAAACGCATAATGTCGTTGTGGTTTATGTCTCATATTTTATTCAAACAGCCCCTGCAAAGACAATAACATGCCTAAATTGCTAGGTACCTACTCTTTCCTTTCTCAATATTAAAGAGGGCAACCAGTTGGGAAGGGAAATATAAAACGTAAGAATTTTTTTTTATCCATTTTATAGAGTAGCAATCGTGCCGCAGAGCGAAGCCAGCCTATTAATTAGCCAAATAGGTTCCGATAACGCAGATGCTAAACTAACAATGGAAAGCTCATATCTAATTAGCAATGCATCATCCTTGCTGGATGATTTGATTTTGGGTAATGATTAGGTAGAAATTTGACTCTCGTGATTCAGTACATGTGCATGTGAACAGTAATGGAGTTACAGCCAAATCTTTGAGAATCCACCATGTGTTAACTTGAACTTAAACAGTTTATGCAAAACCGCCTCCACAAAATGGATTTCGTTTATTGTTACTTTATTTTACATTTTTTCTAATTCAATTTACGAAACAAATTTTCAGATCACCGCGTTTTCCATTGTACAACCTTGTGAATGAAATTGAGACGAACAATTGCTTGCAAGAATTATGCACATTCAATAGCAAATGTAACTCGGGCCTTTCAGGTAAAGTTGTAATTCAAAGAAAATATAATAAGTCGCCTACTCCACATGATTCGTGACTTTTTAAGTCACACAATGATTTATTTAGTTTACAAACTAAATATTGTCTCCATCAACACCTTATGGTATACAATCCAAAGTGTTTTTCGAGATTTGAAGCCGTGGTCCAATGGAATTTCTTCCTGATGTTTCGTCAACAGGTGCGGCAGACATTATTAAAGACGATGAGGCAATGGGCGAAGTGATCTCTCGTGCTTCCCGACTGATTTGACGTTTTGAACACGAGCCGTAGGCGAGTGATACAACATTACAAGAGTGTGAAGAGTGATTTTCGTACGTCGATACGTGATTTCGATACTCGCCTACGGCTCGTGTACAAACCGTCACACTCGTGTGAAAAGTGCAATTTTCGATTCTAGTTGCACAATATGCTATTGCTAAATGTGATTAGGAAAAAATATCAGTATCAGCAAAGACGATTAATATGTAATAAAATAGTTTGTGCTTTTTTGTTGTTCATCAATTAGTATATTATACCACAAGCATTTAATTAGAGTCATTATTCTCGATAGTAACGATTGAACCCACGAGCGAAGCGAGTGGCACAAGTTACCCATGAGAATAACACTCATTAAATGCGAGTAGAATACCATACATTACCCACGACCAAGACACCCGGTTTCCTCAAAGATGGTAGGTTGTAGATGCTAGAAAGATAATTCACAAATTTAAAATCACGGTTTCGCTAATCGACGGCGCAACGTTTGATGCGTCAAATAGATGAAGGTCTAGTCCTCCGTGCCATTGTGTTTATATTTGTAATAGTAGTTCAACCGAGCTTTCAAAAATTCTCATAGATGCCGCTACGATTTAGTCAGCGCATTGTATATAAATCACAAGTAAATCAATGAATGGTTAGTTCGGTCCCTCTCTGCCAGAGGGCCATGGGGGACGCTGTCAATCCTGTCAACTTCATGCGGGACCATAAACTTGGCAACGGTGGAAATGTCACGGCAAAAGTAAAAATAACCTCAGCTGTATACTCTATACAAATAAAAAAAAAATTTTACTTCTCTACTGCATTGGGTGAACAAGGATGGATATATTCTATAAATATAAAGTAATTATAAAAACTAGTAATTTTGCAGACGTAGAGAAAAAGATATGCCATTTCGTTTGTCATTATTATTTATTAAAGTTTAGTTATGTAGTGTAGCTATAAGTATTTGTGATATTATGTTATTTCACTTTCTTTTTTTGGCAAATGCCGGCCACAAAGAACAATGAGAAAGAATGACCTTTATTACGTACTGTCGCCCCATCCATTTAAGTTATCCTATACCCAGAGCCCAGAGCCGTAGTCACAATGGGGCAGCCAGGGAACCAAGGCTTCAGAGCGCAGCATGAAGGACATCAATGGATAGTGAATATTGTGATTGTATAGTAGTACGAATGCGATACACTCCTTGGTACCGGAGCTATCAGTATATATCCCAGCACTATGTGTGCAATATGGGATGCTGGATATGCCCGTTATTGCTCAGCTCACAGGGCACGCAAGTCCAAGTGCGAACCATCTGGAGAAAGGTACTACCCTTGATTAAAAACTGATTAAAAACTAGCTGAAATATCCAGCTTTTTTGCTCCAATATCCATAAGATTTAAAGATTCCCTGGTTTTTGCGCCATTAGATTCACTCACTTCTCTGTTCACCACTGTTTTAAGTAACGGCAGCAGGCGAAGGCATTTTGGTACTTATTGAGTTATTTATCGGCTGCTTCATTAATTAGCCCAAATATCGAGCTTTTTTGCTCCAATATCCATAAAAATGTAGAAATTATGAATTGTAAGTTAAAAAACTGTGACATACCATGACAAATACGACTGCAGGCAAAGAGAGCAAGGAGTATTTCGGAGATTTTTGTCTAGCTGACGTGAAGTCAGTATTACGTAAATTACAATTGCAACAACGCCGGAAATTAAACGGCCTTGAAATATTTGTCTAAAATGATGATGTCACTAGGCTCCAGTGACATCTAGGGAACACCATCATAAGTACCATTGACTTACTATTAGATTTAAATACAGTGGTCAGCGTGAGAAATTACAATTATGAATGAATTTGTCTAGTATGAAAGGGGTAGCAAATAGTACGATGCGCGTAGCTTAGCTCTTTTAAGTTTTCACTACGTAACTCGGTAAGAGATGACCATATATAAATTAGAGTCTCTTTCTATTGAAATCTTTCTACCAGCAAAGCCACGTATTTTTAGATTTAAATTATCGATTTTTTCGTCCTTGAGGCAAAGAGAGAGCCTTGTTATGATTATGATGAAAAAAACAGATTTTTATTTGTAATAGGTAATTTGTATTTACGGATTCTTAACCCTATTGCGGTACTGAGTTGTCAGCACTGAAGCAAGGGCATTTAGTAACATTAGTGCTTTATTTATACCTATAAATTAAATTTTCATTTACATTAATTTAACATTTCAAAGTGAAGTGTGATCCTACTTATAGTAGATTTTTTTATACATTCATTATTAATTATTAAATGAAAAGAATAAAAGTTCTATTCCTACTAAGTTAAGTAGGTATCTACGGGGTGTTCATTATAAAACTTCATCTAGTTGGCTGTGAAATGTCAAAAGAAAAGGATGGAGAAACACAAGTCCATTTACTTTGATGGTGTCATCCTTTTCTGTCAAAATTTTATAGCCTGTGCTAGATGAAGTTTTATAACGAACAACCCGTATTTAAAAAAATACAGGGTGTTTATTAGAAAAAGTCATCTAGAACACTATGAATTATTGACGGATAAGTGATGACATATTCAAAGTAAATAGAGTTTTGCTTTTTCGTCTTACATCTATTAACAATTTCACAGCCAACTAGATGACGTTTTTAAAAGAACGCCCTTTACTTTAAAAGTTGATGGGAATTGTAAAGGCTAATAAAAAAATTGTTTCAAACAACAAATAGGTATTGCTCTTCCAGCATAAAAACTTCATAAAGAACCATGTCAAGTTTGGCTAAACGTTTTTATTTAAAAAACCACAAATTGGATTGACATATAACAAAAACATGCAAATACAAATTGATTTTAACAACTACAGCAGTCTCTTTTATTGTCTATAAATCTTGTATATAAGTACCTATAAAAATCATCTCAACCTCACACAAAGGGTTTGAAATACAGTGTACAGGGTGGCTTTCGAGAGGTGATCCCGTACCTTATCTTGAAAATTACGAATGCTATGAGAAAAATTCAAATACAAAAGTTTCATAATTTAGTAAACAGTTTTTAATTATTTGATTTTTTGTATGTACTGGATTGTTTCAATTTTGCGCATTCACTAACAATTTTCTTATTTTAGTATATTAGACATTACATTTTTTCTTTCCTTAATTGATTCCATATTTAATTCTAAGTTTTTCTGTATTTATCTATATAGGTACACTATTCACTTATTATTGTCATTAAATTATCTTATCATATCTTCTCAACACAATATGTGAGGAAACGAGATAGGTAGGTATAAAAAAAATGAAGACTTTAAAGGTAACAAGATGACAAAAATAAGTGAATGAGGTATTTATATCTATTTCTTATAGTTTTTGAATTATTGTGGTGGTCCTTTTAACTTGAGACAATGAGATATCTCAACAACTACTAATGTAAAAGATTTTGATTGAACTTTTGGAAAAGGTATTGGTAAAACAATAATAGATAGATGAAATTAGTAGAAGTACACATTTTCGACTCCAATGTTCATGATAATTGTAATAGTATCATTATTTCCTGGCCAGCTTGATTTGTTTTGCGTATAGGTACAGGATGTTTTTGAAAAAACTGCACTTTTGACATGGCATTGTGATATAAAGTTAGGTTTTTTTAAATGAGCCACCCTATATATTATTGGATTTTTTGATAGCCCATTTATGGCTGATTCGATTGATGTAGAATTTTATACCTTTATTTCTAGTAGCTTTCAAATAATTAGAGATAGCTGATCTTATTTGTTTTCAAGTTTATATCATAACTTTGATTTTGCTATTTGCTAGCATAAAAAATTCAAAACTGCACCACTAAATAACATATGAAAAATTCTAAAATATTTCTATTTCTCTATAAATAATGACATCATAAAGTCTATCTTAAAAAACAGTGTTGAGAATGTGCAATCAGATTTCTTCTCTATTAGGGTTTTACCAACACTCCACAAATCCATTGAAAAGGCGCCACCCTGTACACAATGATCTATTTGAGGAAAATATTTTTACATATGCAGTTTGGCCCAGAAAAGTGTATGTGGTCATATAATGTAATATTTTTAAATGGGATACCTTCTATTTCCTCTATTTTTCACTAGATTTTAATACAGCTTATAGCTTGTACTGGATCCCAAAAATGGTTTGATATCTTGTTAGTCTTGGAAATTTGATTTCGACATTGTTTGCCAATCTTCTTGACATGAGCAAAAATGAGGTGGATAGAGAAAAAATAAACATTCCATAGCTGCTAAGATGAGAGCTGTTTTAAGATCTATCAAAATGTAGTAAAAAATACAGAATATCCTATTTAAAAATATTACATTATATTATGTTACACTTTTGTGGTCCGTCGTGTATAAGTAAAAATATGTGCTTAAAATAGGCTCTTCTGTATAATACATACCTCCATTGGAACATTTTCTTTTACCCTACTAATTCTCAAAGTATCTGGCAGAATCAAGTTAAAAAGACCACCATGTATCATCAATCAATGATCCAACCAATCGAATACAGAATTGATTAATGAATGACAAAGTGTGATGTCTAATTTAAAATAAGAAAGTTGGTAGTAAATGTGCAAAATTGGGACAATCTGTGTATAGTGACATAGAAAAGAAATAATTAAAAACTATTTACTAAATTGTGAAACTTTTGTATTTGAATTTTTCTCAAGCACTCACAGTTTTTGAGATAAGGTACAGGGAAAGGGTCATCTCTCAATGGCCACCCTGTACAGTGTGAGCAATACTTGATAATTTTGGCATAAAAATGGCAGATAGGAAGTTGATAACACTAGGAAAAAGTTGTGCAATAACCAGACATTTTACACTGAGCAGCATAAAAATAGAAGTTTTTTTAACTTATAAGGAGTGGGTAATAGTATATTTTCTACTAATGAATAGTTACATTTTATTATCTATTATGTTAATTCAAAAAGCTTTCTTCTAAAAAGCTTTTGTACCTCAGACAGTGTATTTTTAAATATAAGCTTTATGATTTTACATAAGTACTCGTAAATATTAATTTATTGAGCGGAATTAGGTAATGTCGAGTCGTGTTTTCTTAGAAATATGGAAATAAAACTATAGCAAGGGAACTAATTCTTGACTTGAGTTGAGGTTATGATAAGTTTTCTTTAGGCCACAGAAGTTTGTAAAAATAGCCTAAAAATGCATTTATTTTAAGCAAGTTTGCATCTTTCTTTCCTTCTTTTAATAGTTATTTTTAGTACCAATATTTAAATAATATGTGAAATTAACCAACTAATAAATATGAGGAGTGCAAAAAAAAAACAACTTTAAATAAACTGAATGGATAGTTTACTACGGTTTAGTACCTACTTACTTTTACAAGTTTCAAAATTAAAATTAATAAACACATTAGAAACTAATAGTTTACTCTTGAGTTTACTTAAGATGTTTCATCGTTAACAGGTCCAAAGATAGAGTGAATAAATTGAATCGTAGAGTGCTATAGTTCACCTTAAAAAAACACTGAGGGTGGGTACAAAAGATTTTTAAAAAAAAGTACCAAGCCATTTAGGATTTTTTGGCATCTTAGTAACCATGGAATGTTCATTTGTTCTCTACCCATCTTCCTTTTGCTCATGTCAAGGATATTGGCAAAGAACGTCAAAGTCAAATATCCAAGGCTAACAAGATGCCAGCCTTTTGTGAATAGCTAATAAGTATTATTGAGCATAATAGATAATAAAATATACCTGTTCAACTTACCTTAGTAGAAAATATACTAGTACTCTTTATGAATACATCTGCAAAATGTCTTAAAAAGCACTTCAAGCACTGCATTTGATTTAGTCACAGAACTGAGTCTGAAGAACTGATTAAGTACTGCAGAATACCGAGAAACTGACAGCTGGTCTAGGTACATCTGGGTCCACAGTTTCAAGGGCAACAAAGATGTTATAAACCAAACATAAACAGCTAAAAGCGTCATAAAAGCCACCTGGGCTAGCCCAAGGGCTAGCCACTATAGTCTTGGTCTAGAGGCCAATTTTAACCTCCCGGTGCTTTCTGTGGATGTCTGGGCTAGGTCTCTAGGCCTGCGGTGCGGCACAAACAGTTCAAAATTTTATTATTGCATTCTACGCATACACATAATATTAACTCGTTGTCAAGTTGATAGGTGTATGATTTTACAGCATTCCCGGTACACCTACGTGCCGAACACTACTACCTACACAGTCTTGCCTTCTTTTAGATTTTGTATTGTGAGAATTTCGGCACAATAAAATAACAATACTTTGTTTTATATTATAATTTTATTCTATAATTTGAATTTTTTCAGAAGTTAGATTACATAAATGAAAACTGAAAACAAAAACAAAATATTGTATTGTCTTATGCTGGAATTTACGAAATACTCTGGTTTCGCTGTATTTAACAATCAACACCGTTATGACGGACATTAAGGAGAGAGACGGAGAAAGAATTCTTAAAACGAAAGTCTGTTCCCTAACCTTCTATAATAAATTAAGGTATAATATTCTTCACCGCACGTCATATTGATGGGTTCAATATTCCAGCTTTATCTTTAAGTTACCTCATATTACACTGTCTCTCTCTCCATCTTGGAACGCAAACCGTATTCCCCTCCCACTTCCCCTATGTCCCCACTCCAAGTGTGTAAAGCATTCCCGCGCACAGGGAACACGATAATCTTTTCGCCATCTAGGGGCTATTCACGGTACTAACCAATCATTGAACGACTATATCTGATACATAGACAATGTCCGTGCATATTAATCTCAATGCTACGAGGTTGGACGGTAAATTACTTAATTTTATGTCCTTTTTTAAGTGTTTTTTTTTAGCAAAAAGTACATTTTTGAGTGAAAAACAGACACTGTAACCTACATTTGTCTCAATACATCCCAATAGGAAGATAATTATTTGAATGAACCATGGTAATTGCCGATTTCATGTTTAGAGCGGTTTATTTTTTGAGCTGCCAGTTGCCTACGACATGTTTCGTTTTCATGACAACTAGTTATTTACTTGTGGATAATGAACACTATTCACGAGGGAATAAAGCATTAATATTTAAAATGTACAAAAATAATGTGATTATTATAGTATGGTCGTGGATAATACTATACTTTGTCCACAGCTTTTGTCTAATAATAACACATTATAAAATGTATGGGTTATGTAAATAAAATTATTAAAATGTCAAAGTGACACTCGCGTTTGACGGCAAAACCGGTACCACCACTGCATTTTTTGCGCTGCGGCATTTGATATTGCTTTGTTGTCTACTCCTACTGGTTGCCAAGACAACATATATGTAAGTTACATGGGAATAATGATATTATTCCCGCAGTTTTAACTCATTTATCCCTCTGACACTATATAAGCCCTATTTAACCTTTGTCAACAAGCTGAATATCAATATATTATTAGTTGGTCGTGGACAATAGTATATTCTTAAACGAGATTTTTACGATAGCCATTATTCCTTTAGGGGGACTTCCCCCTAAAGCAGGGGGACAAGTTTTCCGTGGGAACAATCATGTACGTCGATACGTACAGGACATTCCTTAGTGACCTTGAGGCCAAAATATGGGGACTCGGATTCGATTCACTATGCTCGTGTGCATGGGTTGTTGCCAAATCTCGAAACGTACTTGGTTAGAATCGCATACCTCTGTATCGAAGATTTTTCCATCACACGCATTTACGTCGAGTAACCGGAGAAACTCGTGAAAGTATCGGCAACATTGGATGACACGAATCACGAAACAAGTGCTTTCGACCCAGTTCGTGATTGGTGGATAGTAGGTGAATCTAACTGCACGTGGGTCTAACTATGCCACTTTAAAAAAGACGCTTAGTTTTCGGCATGTGCAGAAATTGCAATAAACGAGGTATTGTGTTTCCATCCCCTCCTTTTGCAGTCCAAAGCCAGCAATGTAAAAGATAGGCAATGTCCTGTATGTTATGGAAGTATGTGGGAATAATGGCCATAAAAAGCGAGTATAATACTATACTTTGTCGACGCCCATGATCTAATAATTACAAATTATAAAATCATAAAGGTAGTGTAAAGAAATTAATTGAAATGTCAAAGTGACACTCGCGTTTGACGGCAAAACCGGTGACACCAGTGCATTTTTTACGCTGCGGTATTTGATCTTGCATTATTGCCTACACCTACTGGTTGCCAAAACAACATATATAACTTAAATGGCGAGCGGGAATAATGATATTATTCCCGTAGTTTCAACTCATTTATCCTTCTAACGCTATATGAGCCCTATTTAATTTTTATCAACAAGCTGAATATCAATATACTATCATATAAGTCATATAAGTTATTTTAGTAGTAATAAACGTATTGCCAGGAAACCAGAGGACGAAAAAATATGAAATAACTTTGACGACGACTTCAGAAGTAGAGAAATTTGCTACAAAAAGTGCAACGAGTTCTATTAGGGACAAGGTGCAAACTGGACCTGCGAAGACGAAAGGGCCAAATGGTTCTTGAAGGCAAACCCATAAACATTAAGTTTGTAAAAGAGTTTACAAGTTCTGACCAAGGGCGGACTGGTCAGTGTGGCCGGATAGCGAAAGATACTGGGGCCAAATGGTTCTTGGATTCAAAACTTCAACTCACAAAAAAAAATTGAGTGTAAGTGTATAAAGAAATGTAAGGTATCAATAGTATATTGTGCAACTAGTGACGAAAGTTGCACTTTTCAAACGAGTGTGGCGGTTGGGAGACGAGCCGTAGGCGAGTGATACGTCACACGAGTGTGAAGAGTGATATTCGTACGTGTTGCACACTACACTGTTTCTATGACTGCGATTTTGCTTCATGAATGATCATTCGTATTATAAAATATACGCAAGGCGTTTGCAAAGCAATCGGAAGCGTGTGCAAAGTTGACTTTTCATACGCTTCTGTAGGAAGCGTGCGCTAAGCGTACTTTTGCGCACGCTGTTTGCAATATGCGAGTTTCAACGGTAGTTAGTAGTGAGCATTTGTTAATTTTTGAGCAGTCGTAGAAAAAAGAATTTTTGATTTAATGACGCAAGAAAAAAATTGGAATTGTAGAAACCAATTTACATTCTTATATTGTGCATTTATATCATACAAAGTAGAGTGATAGTGTGATGATAGTTTAAATACACAAAGTTTACTGGAGAATTGGTGCAAATTTCACAAGGTTCGACTTGGATTCTTAGATTTTTTTTTATATCAAGATGCCACACAACAAAATATACATTCGAAATCCATATCTGAGAAAAAAACGTGAAGATTTTTATTATGATCAAGGGAAAAATGGATATTTAAGATATGGAACAAAGTGGAGAGAGACATCAAGACACACAAACAAAAACTTCACCAAAGGTCTACTATCAATTTAAGGTAATTTCGAATAAATTGTTCTGTATTATTTTGAGATTGGAATCACGGAGGTAGGACTGGAGATAGCAAATAATTGTTGACATGTTTCAAAAATTTGTCCCGTTTTTTTGGCCGGAATTTTGCCATGTTTGAAAATTGCGATATGCCATCGAAATTTCAAATAATTTGACGTAAGAGTCAAGCAATGTCACTTCCTGCCTATTTGGCCGCCATTTTTCTGTTACTATTCACTGTTAAAGAAAGGGCCGAAACTGTAAGAGATGACTACCTCTCCATGTGTAGTATACCAGCTTGTTAATTTGAGGTTTAACTCAAATAAGAACATATTGAAAAAAATGGAAAATTTTATTAAAATAAGAAATTTGAAGTGCGTCAGGTCATGCATTGTTCAACCTTATATAAAATTATGTCAGTTTTCTATGAATTTTTAAGAGTCTGTCTGTTTTATGACCTTACTTCCTCAGCCCCTCCGAAAGTAATAACAAAGGCCTAAAAATACAACTCCGTTTTAGATAGTATAGAGTGTCTCAAAAATGCAGCGGCAAAAAATGCAGATAAGGCCCATGATACAATGTGGCTTTTACGTAGAACGGTCGAAAATTTAATGCGTAGACTAGGAGCGTGCCCTCTCCGAAGGTCACGTCATCGTTTTCAACGAGGTGGATATCTTATTTCTATCGCAGCGTTTCTATCCGAGACTAACGAGAGAGGCCATTGAGATATTTAAACACGACAACAATTTCTACAGGAAGGAGGAAATTGCGTTTCTAAATGCAGATTGGAAGCGAGTTCTACGATGTACTGCAAGTGCGCCGAAACCTCGCGCCACCACTATCCCCACCCCAGTCTCTCCACTGCAGCTCCACGGCGGCGGAATATATACCACGGAGCTCACCACAGTCGAATCAGTCAACGTCGGGAAGCACGGGAGATCACTTTGTCCATCCCCTTTGATAATATTTGTCGCCGCTGTACTGACGAAACGCCAGGAAGACATTCCATTGGACTACGGCTTCCGGTTGGAAGCACATTTCTGAAACACCCTGTAGATGTCTACTATTCTTGAACTCTTTCTAATTCCAGTCTTTTTTCAACACTGAAGCAAATTATAAAGAATAGCGACATATAACTTTAGCAAAGAAGCTCCTCGGCCGCCTTAGATTTTATCGGGTAGAAGTCGTTTATTAACCATAACTTTGAAAGGGTTTATCTAATATGAGTGATATGAGAAGTTGTTTAAGGCAGTTTAATAATGGCGATCGACGAAATAAACACGGGTCCATCGAATTAACTCCAAACTAATTATCAGTGCCGTTGGCCTCGGCTTACACCACGAATTCTTGTCGTATTCGGCCAATTGCCGATCGATGCATTGTTCCCGTTAATTGGTCCCCTTCAACTTGTTCAAACTTGACGCGTTGAGTACTGTTACGACTCGCGTTACAAAGATCGATCGCTTGCATAGTTAACGGTCCGTGAAAAAACTCCCTGCCGAACTCGATGTCAATAATTCAGCCGCATCATAATTTATGACGCAAAATCCCGATGACGGGACAAGACGGGACAAAGGAAGGAGTTTAATTCGAAGTGGATCTACGACGTCGCAACTAATTTCGCCATTGATAAATTGCTGTAAAATAAGGTCGTAAGTAACACACTGACTACTCTTGTGGCGAGAATGCGATAACAAGCTTAAAACGTGTACTAAATTGGGTTTGGTGGGATTAGCAGGATTAAATATGTAAATTCGTACATGAAGGGGGAATGATTCTGATAGTATACCCTATTTCAGAATTTTATTATATTTCAGAAATAGATTTGTAGTGGCAGTCAAAGAGTTTTTCAACTTAAATGTGGGAAAAATTCTCACCGTCTATTGATATCAATGACATCGCCCTCAAAGTTTAAGAACTGGCATGACGCTTATGTTCTATACTTGTTTTTTGTTACCCTTTTATGTTAATTTTTAGTTTTGTATTACTAATTTAATGGATAATAGAACTTCTAGTATCGAATGAATCGGAATAATCGATTGAATTAATCGAATGAGCATTTAAAAATTTAATTTTAAAGTAATTTAGAGCTTCTGTAGAAATTCTGATTCAGAATTAGGACTAAAATCGATTAAAAACGACTCACCTCATCTAAAAGTGCAAAATATTAGATATTTTTAAAAGTTAGCCTAATAGGATAGGTAAAAATTACTCAAAGCATCTAAAAATACAAATTTGGAATTAAAGGTATTCAAATTCAGATTATCGAAAAAATGGATTAAACATAACTCAAAGCGTCAAAAAAATGCACATTAAGGTTTCTGGACAAATTTAATTTAGGAGTAGGCCCAAAGGTGGTAAAAAATTTGCACAAAGCTTCTAAAAGTGTAACTTCAGAGTCTTTGGAGATATTCAAGTCAGAGTTAAGACTAGTCGATAGTCGATAGTCGATAAAAAATTACCCATTTCATCAAAAATTGACAATTTTATTGTTTTTTTGAGAGTCAGGCTGAAGTTAAGGCCAAAATCGGAGATAAATGACTTAAAGTCTGTAAAAATACAAATTTGCAGGGTTTGAAAAAATTCGTATTAACATTATGGTTAAAATCGGTTAAAAATTACTCAACGTGTCTAAAAATCCAAAATAACAGTTTCTGGAAAAATTCAAATTTAGATTAGGGTCAAGATGGGTTAAAACATGACACAATGCGTCTAAAAATTTGGAGTCTTCGAAGAACATCAGGTTAGAATTAGGGTTAAAATGGTTTCAAATGACCCATTTCATCTAAAAATGAAAATCTTGATGCTTTTTTAAAAAATCAGGCTAGGTTCAAAGCCAAACTACATGAAGGACTGGCAGCATGTAAAAACACAAAATTTGGAGGGCTTGGAAAAATTAAAATTAACATGATCAAAATGAGTTAAAAATTAGGTACTCAGAATGTCTACAAATGCAAATTTGAAGTCGTTGGAGATATTCGAAATTAGAAAGATTAGAATTAGAGCTAAAATGGATTAAAAATGACTCATCTCATCCAAAAAATGCGAATTTTATAGTTATTTGAGAAAGTCAGGAAAAAATAAATGTCAAAATCAGTGAAATTACTTACATCGTGTAAAAATTAAAGTTTTGCGTAGGGTTTAGAGATATGCAAATTAACATTATGGTCAAAATGGTTAAAAAATTATCAAAGCCTCAAGAAAATGCAAATTAAAGTTTCTCGGCAAATTCAAATTAGAATTAACACCAAAAGTGGTAAAAAATTTGCATATAGCGTCTAAAAGTGCACGTTTGGAGTCTTTGAAGAAATTCAAGCTAAAAATAAGACTAAAGTCGGTTAAAGATATTCCATTTCGTGCGTCTAAACGTGCCGATTTGTTGTTTTTGGATAATTTTTCAGAAAATCAGGATAAAATTAATGGCAAAGTAAGTGAAATTACTCAAAGTGTGTAAAAATATAAATTTTGGGAGTTAGAGATATTCAAATTAAGCATATAGCAAGGCAAATTTCTATGTTTTCTGATAAGGTCAGGCTAAAATTAAGGCCAAAATCCACCAAAAGGGAAAAATGGTTTAAAGCGGATAAAAATAAAAATATGGAGGGTTCTGTAGGAATTCAAATTGAGATTATAGCCAAAATTAGTTAAAAATTACTCAAAGGGCCAAAGAAATGCAAATTTGAAGTATTTTGGAGAGTTTCAGGATAGAATTTGGTCTAAAATTGTTTCGAACGACCCAGTTTATCTAAAAATGTTAGGAGTAAGGTTAAAATATATGAAAAATGACTCACGGCGTGTTAAAATATTAATTTCGTAGGGTTTATTAACTTTATGGCCAAAATGCGTTAAATATTACTCAAAATGTCCAAAACTGCAAATTTGGAGTCGTTGGAGATAATCGAGATAGAATTAGGGCTAAAATTGATTAAAAATGACTAACCTAATCTAAAAATGCAAATTTTGATGTTCTTTGAGAAAGTCAGTCTAGCGTTGAAGTCAAAATCGGTGTAAAATGATACAAAGAGTGTACAAGCAGTCATAATGATACAAAGAGTGTACAGAAGTCAAAGAGTGTCCAAATTCAAGCTTGGACCGTCTAGAGATATTCAAGTTAAGATTATGGCCAAAATGGGTTAAAAATTACTCAAAGCGTCAAAAAATGCAAATTCAAAGTTTCTAGAAAAATTTTGGTTAGAACTAGATCTAAAATTGTTTAAAACCACCCATTTTATCTAAAAATGATAATTTTGATAACTTTTGCAAAAGTCAAGCTAGTATTACCGTCAAAACACAGGAAAAATTATTCACTGCGTTTAAAAATTAGAGTTTGGAGGGTTTGGAAAAATTCGAATTATCGTTATAATCAAAATGGGTTAAGAATTACCCAAAACGTCTAAAAATGCTAATTTGGAGTCGTTGGAAATACTCGAGTTAGAATTAGGGCTAAAATGAATAAAAAAGTACTAACCTCATTTAGAAATACAAATTTTGATGTGTTCTTTGAGAAAGTCTAAGCATTGACGTCAAAATTATTGAAAAATGACTCAAAGCGTGTAGAGATACAAGCTTGGAGGGTCTAGATATATTGGAATGAAGATCCGGGCCAAAATGGGTTAAAAATTACTCAAAGCGTCAAAAAATGCAAATTCAAAGTTTCTAGGAAAACTTAGGTTAGAACTAGATCTAAAATTGTTTAAAACCACCCATTTCATCTGAAAATGATAATTTATAGATAAAATGCAAACTTGGAGTCGTTGGATATATTCGAGTTAGAATTAGGGCTAAAATCGATTAAAAATTAATAACCTAATTTAAAAATGCAAATTTTAAAGTTTTCTTGAGAAAGTCAGGTTAGCATTGAAGTCAAAATCGGTGAAAAATGACTCATAGAGTGTACGAATACAAGCTTGGAGGGTACAAAGATATTCAAGCTAAGATTAAGGCCAAAATGGTTTGAAAATTACTCAAAGCGTCAAAAAATACAAACTGAAGTTTCTGGGCAAGTTCAAGTTATTATTAGGGAGTAAAAATTGAAAAATGTTAGTGTTTCAGCTTAGTGAAGGGTCTAAAAGTGCACGCTGGGAGTCTTTTGAGCAACTCAGGTTAGAAATAAGACTAAAGACCATTGAAAATGACCCACTTCACCTAAAAATGCCAACTTTGATGTTTTACGATAAAGTCAGACTATAATTTAAGGCTATAATTTAAGGCCAAAATCTATCAAAATTGGCTCTAAGCATGTGAAAATAAAAACCTGAAGGGTTTGGAGAAATTCAATTGAAGAATATTGCTAAAATCAATTAGAAATTACTCAAGGCGCCAAAAAATGCAAACTAAAAGTTTCTAGGCAAGTTCTGGTTAAATTCGGGTCAGAAGAGGTTAAAAAATTACGTAGAGTGCTTAAGAATACACATTTGCAATATCTGGAGAAATTCAGGTTAGAATTAGGTCTAAAATTGTTTCAAACGATCCATTTCATCTGAAAATGACAATTTTGATGTTTTTTGAAAAGGTCAAGCTAGGATTGAGTTAAATATACATGAAAAATTACTCACAAAGTGCAAAAATAAGAATTAGGTTTGGAAAAATTCAAATGACTTTATTTCCAAAATGGGTTCAAAATTACTCAAAATGTCTAAAAATGCAAAATTGGAGACGTTGGAAATATCGGGTTAGAATTAAGGCCGAAGTCGATCAAAAGTTACTCCAAGCATATTATTGAACGGTTATAAATTTGAACGGTTTGGAGAAATTCCGTATAAGATTATGGCTGAAATCACTTAAAAATTACTCAAAGCGCCAAAAAATGCAAATTAAAAGTTTCTAGGCAAATTCTGGTTAGAACTAAAATCAAAAGTGGTTAAAAAATTCCATAGAGCATCTAAGAATACTCATTTAGAATATTTGGAGAAATTTACGTCGGAATTAGGTCTAAAATTATTGTTTCAAGCAATCAATTTCATCTAAAATTACAATTTTGATGTTTTTTTTTTGAAAAAGTGAGGCTAGCATTAAAATCAAAATCGGTGAAAAATTACTCAAAGAGTGTAAAATTACTAGCTTGGAGGGTGTAGAGATATTCAAATTCATATTGCGAACTAAAATTTCTGGGCAAATTCAAATTAGGATTAGGGAGTAAAAATTGGTAAACTTTAGTATTTTAGTTTAGTAAAGCGTCTAAAAGTGCACGTTTGGAGTGTTTGGAGAAATTCAGGTTAGAATTAGAGCTAAAGTCGATTGAAAACTACCCACTTCAACTAAAAATTACAAGTTTGATGTTTTATGATAAAGTCAGGCTAGAAATAAGGAAAAAATAGATCAAAATTGGCTCCAAGCATGCGAAAATACAAATCTGAATGGTTTGGAGAAAATCAATTTAAGGTTATGGCCAAAATCAGTTAAAACTTACTCAAAGCGTCAAACAATGTAAATTAAAAGTTTGTGGGCAAATTCTGGTTATAATTAGGGCCAGAAATGGATAAAAAAGTACATAGAGCGCCCATTTAATCTAAAAATGACAATTTTGAATGTTTTTTGAAAAAGTCAACCTAGGATTAAGTTATTAAAATACTTGAAAAATGACTAGCAACGTGCAAGAATAAGAATTTGGAGGGTTTGGAAAAATTCGAATTAACTTTATAGCGAAAATGGGCCAAAATTTTCTCACAATGTCTAAAAATGCAAATTTGAAGTCGTTGGAAAAAGTCGAGCTAGAATTAGGGCTAATATCGATAAAAAAAAATGACTATCCTCATCTAAAAATGCAAATTTTGATGTTTTTTGAGAATACAGGCTATTATTTATGTCAAACTCCATGAAAAATGACTCAAAGTGTGTACAACAAATATAAGCTTGGAGGGTCTAGAGATATTCAAATTAAGATTAGGGCCAAAATGGGTTAAAAATTACTCAAATCGTCAAAAAATGCGAACTGAAGTTCTGGGCAAACTCAGGTTGGGATTAGTTAGTAAAAGTGGTAAAAATTGGTAATTTTTAGTATTTTAGTTTAGTAAAGCATCTAAAAGTGCACGTTTGGATTCTTTGGAGAAATTCAGGTTAGAATGAAGAATAAAGTCGTATGAAAATGACCCACTTCGACAAAAAATGACAACTTTCATGTTTTATGATAAAGTCAAGCTAGAGCTAAGGCCAAAATCGATCAAAATTGGCCCAAAGCATGTAAAAATACCAATTTGAAGGGTTTGGAGAAATTCAGATTATGTTTATGGCTAAAATCAGTTAGAAATTACTCAAAGCGCCAAAAAATGCAAATTAAAAGTTTCTAGGCAAATTATGGTAAGAATTAGGATCAGCAGTGGTAAAATTACATAGGGCGCCTAAGAATACATATTTGGAGTATTTGGAAAAATTCAAGTTAAAATTGGGTCTAAAATGGCCCAAACTAATAAAAATGATAATTTTGATATTTTTTGAAAAAGTCAAGCTAAGGATTAAGTTAAGCTTTGGATCAAGGTCCATATACATGAAAAATGACTCACAACGTGCCAAAATAGGAATATGGAGGGTCTGGTAGAATTCGTATTAACTATATAGCCAAATGGGCTAAAAATTACTCATAATGTCTAAAAATGCCAACTTGGAGACGTTGGAAATATTCGAGTTAGAATTAGGGCTAAAATCGATTAAAACTGATTAACCTCATCAAAAAATATAAATTTTGATATTTTTTGAGAAAGTCAGGCTAGTGAAGTCAGGATATTGAAGACAAAATCGGTGAAAAACGACTCAAAGCATGTACAAATACAAGCTTGGAGGGTCTAGAGGGATTCAAATTAAGATTAGGGCCAAAATGGGTTGTGGTCCTAATGGCCTAAAAATTACTCAAAGTGTCAAAAAAATGCAAAAACGAAAGTTTGTCGACCAATTCTGGCTAAAATTAGGATCAAAGGTGGTTAAAAAGTTACACAGAGCGCCTAAGAATACAAAAAGAATACAAATTTGGACTATTCGGAGAAATTCAGGCTAGAATTAGGTCTAAAATTGTTTCAAGCTACCTTTTTGATCTGAAAAGAACAATTTTGATGTTTTTTGCAAAAGTGAAGCAGGTATTAAGGTATTAAAATACATGAAAAATTACTCACAACCTGTAAGAATAAGAATTTGGAGGGTTTCGATTTAAGTTTATAGCCAAAATGGATGAAAAATTACTCAAAATGTCTAAAAATGCAAATTCGGAGTCGTCGGAAACATTCGAGTTAGAGTTAGGGCTAAAATGGATTAAAAATGTCTAACCTCATCTAAAAATGCAATTTTGATGTTTTATGATAAACTCAGGCTAGAATTAAGGCCAAAGTTGATCAAAATTGACTCCAATCATGTGCTAATACAAATCTGAAGCTTTTGGAGAAATTCAATTTAAGATTGTGGCCAAAATCAGTTAAAACTTACGCAAAACGCAAAAAAATGCAAATTAAAAGATTCTAGGCAAATTCTAGTTGAAACTCGGGTCAAACGTGGTTAAAAAATAAGACAGAGCGCCCAAGAATACAAATTTGGATTATTTGGAGAAATTCAGGTTGGAATTAGGTCAAAAATTGTTTCACACGACACATATCATCTCAAAACAAAAATTTTAAATGCTTTTTGAAAAAATCAAGTTAGGATTAAAGTCAAAATACATGAGAAATTACTCACAACGTGCTAAAATAAGAATTTGGTAAGTTTGGAAAAATTCGATTTAAGTTTGACCCCCAAAAATTTAATCCCCAAAATGGGTTAAAAATTACTCAAATTGTTTAGAAATGCAAATTTTGGAGTCGTTGGAGGTATTCGAGTTAGAATTAGGGCTAAAATCAATTAAAAATGACCAATTTTATCTAAAAAAGAAAATTTTGATGTTTTTTTGAGAAAGTGAGGCTAGCATTGAAGTCAAAATCGGTGAAAATGACCCAAAAGAGTGTAAAAATACAAGCTTGGAGCGTCTAGAGATATTCAAATTATGATTATGGCCAAAATGGGTGAAAAATTATTCAAAGTGTCAAAAAATGCGAAATGAAGTTTCTGGGCAAATTCAAATTAGGACTAGGGAGTAAAAGTGGTAAAAATTGCAAAATTTTTGTATTTTAGTTTAGTAAAGCATCTAAAAGTGCACTATTGGAGCAATTCAGGTTAGGATTAAGACTAAAGTTGATTGAAAATGATCCACTTCATTTAAAATTAAAAACATGGATGTTTTATGATAAAGTCAGGCTAGACTTAAGGCCAAAATCGAGTAAAAGTGAATTCATGAATGTAAAAATACAAATCTGAAAGGATTGGAGAAATTCAATTTAGGTTTATGGCTAAAATCAGTTAAAAATTACTCAGAGCGCTAAAAAATGCAAACTAAATGTTTCTAGGCAAATTCTGGTTAGAATTACGGTCAGCAGTGGTTAAAAGATTACATATGGTGCCTAGGAATACAAATTTGGTGTATTTGGTGAAATTCAGGTTGGAGTTAGGTCTAAAATTGTTTCGACCCATTTCATCTAAATCATCAAATTTCAAACGACCCATTTCATCTAAAATTGTCAATTTTGAATGTTTCTTGGAAAGGTCAAGCTAGAATTGGGGTCAAAATACATGAAAAACGACTTACATTGAGCAAAATCAGAATTTGGAGGGTTAGAAAAATTCGAATTAACTTTATTGCCAAAATGGGTTAAAATTACTCACAATGTCTAAAAATGCAAACTTGGAGTCGTTGGAAATATTCCAGTTAGCATTAGGGCTAAAATCGTTTTAAAATGAGAAACCTCATCTAAAAATGTAAATTATGATGTTTTTTCAGTGAAAAGCGACTCAAAGCATGTACAAATACAAGATTGGAGGGTATAGAGATGTTCAAATTAAGTTAGGGCCAAAATGGGTTAAAAATTACTCAAAGTGTAACAAAATGCAAAATCAAAATTTCACGAGAAATTCTGGTTAAAATTAGGGTCAAAGGTGGTTAAAAAGTTACACAGAGCGCCTAAGAATACAAATTTGGACTATTCGGAGAAATTCAGGTTAGAATTAGGTCTAAAATTGTTGCAAGCCACCCTTTTGATCTGAAAGAGCATTTTTGATGTTTTTTGCAAAAGTGAAGCAGGCATTAAGGTATTAAAATACATGAAAAATTACTCACAACCTGTAAGAATACGAATTAGGAGGGTTTGGAAAAAATCGAATTAAATTTATTCGTTAAAAAATTACATGGAACCCCTAAGAATATAAATTTAGATTATTCGGAGAAATTCAGGTCAAAATTAGGTCTAGAATTATTTCAAACCACTCATTTCATCTAAACATTACAATCTTGATGGTTTTTGCAAAAATCAAGGTGATCATTAAGGTCAAAATACATGAAAAATTACTCACAACGCGCAAGAATAAGAATTTGGATGGTTTGGAAAAAATAGAATTAACTTTATAGCCAAAATGGGCTAAAATTTACTCACAATGTCTAAAAATGTAAATTTGGAGTCGTTGGAACAGTCGAGCTAGAATTAGGGCTGATATCTATAAAAAAATTACTAACCTCAACTAAAAATGTAAATTTTGATTTTTTTTTTTGGGAATGTCAGGCTAGCATTGAAATCAAACGCCGTCAAATATAACTCAAAGAGTGTACAAACACAAGCTTGGAGGGTCCAGAAATATTCAAATTAAGATTAGGGCCAAAATTTGTAAAAATTACTCAACGCGTCAAGAAATGCGAACTGAAGTTTCCAGGCAAATTCAAGTTAGGAATAGAGAGAAAAAGTGATCAAAATTGGTAAATTTATACAATGCATCTAAAAGTGCACGTTTGGAGTTTTTGGAGAAATTCAGATTAGATTTAAGAGTGAAGTCGATTGAAAATATCTCACTTTATTTAAAAATGACAACTTTGATATTTTATGATTAAGTCAGACTAGAATTAAGGCCAATGTCGATAAAAAATGGCTCCAAGCATGTTAAAATACAAATCTGAAGCGTTTGGAGAAATTCAATTTAAAATTATGGCTAAAATTAGTTAAAAATTACTCAAAGCGCCAAAGAATGACAGTTGCAAATTAAAAGTTTTTTGACAAATTCAGCTTAGTTCAGGTTCCAAGGTGGCAAAGTGGCAGGGTCAAAAGTGCCAAAAAATTACACAGAGCGTCTAAAAATGCAAATTTGGAGAATCTGACGAAAGTCAGATTAGAATTTGGGCCAAAAATGTTTCTCTTTCCATCTAAGAATGAAAGTTTTGATGTTTTTTTGTAAAATTCAGGCTATGGTTAAGGTCAAAATAAGCGAAAAATGACTCACGGCGTTTAGAAAAACAAATTTGGAGTGTTTGGAGGAATTCGAGTAAGAGATAGGACTTGAATTGATTAAAAATGACTCACCTTATCTAAAATGCAAATTTGGATGTTTTTTGAGAGCGTCTGTCTAATCCTAGACAACTAGAGGTTTGAAAAAGTAAGAAATGACCAGAACTATCGGACTTTATTATCTACAATTTAAAGTTTATGCTTAAACTCTGACACATCAAAAACCCTCTAGCAATGCTGAATTTCTTGTAGAATAACCCTTTGCCATATTCCTCAAGAAGAGCGTAACATTTTCTCGCAGACATGACAAGTCCATTAAAGGGAAGAATCTATCGATGCCCTCGGGTGAACCGCTTACTACTCTACGTAATATCGTGGGAAAGCATAAAGTTTCACCAGACTTTTCGATCAAAAGTACCAAGCACACACACTGCAGAGGGAATGATATCGTTTTGTAAGCTATTAAAAATGGATTATTAAAAATATAACAGAAGTCCTATTATGTAAACCAGGTCGATAAAATTTCCGTTCATATTGAAAAGGGTTCGACAAGGCAATAAAAGAAAAACTGGCAAAAATTTCAAAGAGCCGACATAAGGCGTAGTAAGAAGAGAAGAATAAACTGAAGTCGGAGAACGACATGTCTTTTCAAGGAGCTCATTTCCGTTTCAAATTCACTCGGTTTTATTAAAAGTTCGAGGTTCAATCTGGAAATTGCTTCTAAGACAGCGGACCGAATGTAATTTTAATAAAGTTATGGCTAATATGATTGGAAATCTGATGGCGTTTGATTACGCGGTATTGAAGTAATATTTTTCCCGACTTGCGGAAAATAAGAAATTTCCTTCGAAATAACCGAACATTCACCTGAATCCGTGTCAAAGTAATTTAAGCCAGCCCAGACAAAATGGCCTTTTTTCCAGTTAGTGCGAATCCCGGACTGTCAAGACGATATATCCCACCGACGTACGTTTGTTTATAGTTCTTGTTTTTCTCCACTAATGAGAATTTATTTGCCAGACGTAGTTAGAAAGTTGTGATTAAATTTTCACAAAACAACAGATTTATTTACAAACGTCGCGATAATAAAAACAAATTGTTTGTCTGAGATTTTGGGCTTAGAGGTCGGAAATTTTCCTTAAACTTTAACTGAGAAACTACTGGAGAGGGTGCATTGGTCAGGCTGATTTTGAATTAGGCCAAAAAGTTGTAATTTTTATTAAGAAATGATACCAGTGAAAAAGTGGCCATGAAGAAAAATTCGAGGCTTCGCATGACTGAATAGAATTTTTGTTTGATCACTTAACTTACATATTATGCAAAAAGGTAGATAGATATAATTACTATTTGGGTGACAGACTTCATTCACTTACACATATTCTATTTCAACATCTTTTCTGTCTGCTTCACTCGGATAAGGTGGAGAGGAAAAGATCCTCATATCTGCAGTGATTAAATTGATAAAATGATTTGGCCTTGGTAAGTCTACCCTTGGCTCAGTTGTAGACACAAAACTCTCTTTGTCTTCATTTTTCAAATCAATTATCTCATTATTTGGTGAGTCCAAATCTAATTCAATTAATGGTGTCAATTCCATAAATTGATTTGGGGGTTCTATAGGTTCATCTTCTCCAACTATTGGTGTCGACTGAGCTAATTCACTCATACTAATTTTTCCCTCTACTTATACTTTGTAAATCAAACTAGTCTTGCACTTGAACGCTCATATAAGTATAATGCAGTATTGATGGAGGTGGTAATGGTTGTGGGGCATTGGATGGGTGTGTGGAATTTGCGCTTGGGTAGTTCGGAGGAGGATGCTCTCATAGGTTTTCTGAGAAAGATGTTCTCTCATAGGGTGCAAATGTGGAGGTTGCTCTCTCATAGGGTGCCAATGAGGAGGAGGTTCTCCCATAGGGTGCAAATGAGGAGGCGGGTCTCCCATAAACTCTCTACTAGATAGATACATTTATTTGACTACGTTACACATTAAATTTGTGTTTGTAGCAAGTCAATGTTAAAAATAAAAAAACAAGTGAGATCTCTCAGTTCCGAAGGAATCTTCAAGTACGAGGTCAAATCTAGAGGATTCCTATTGGAGACTCGTAAAATATACCTGGGAAGTCTGAGATGATTAGCCAATCTAGTATTCAGTCTATGAATAGCTGATTGACTAGTAAGACTCTCTCTCTGTTTGTGAATTTCTCGCAGAGATTGGTACATATATACGGAAGGAAAGGTCATTATGCGCTCCCTGATAAAGTAGTCCCGACAGGACTCTCTACGACCTAGACGCAGAATCAATCCAATGGCTCTCTTCTGCATTCGGAACACACTTCAAACATTACTGGACTCACCCCAAACAGTGATGTCATACTGTATTCTAGAGTGGAATAGTGCGAAATAAGCATCTCTCATTGCAACAAACTCAAGCGAGAAACGAAAACTTCGCAAAGCGTACAATGCCGAAGCCAGCCTGGCGCATAAAGCCTCAATGTGAGGTTTCCAGCTAAGATGGCTGTCAAGAGTTAAACCTAATAGACTAACACTGTCATCACTAGAAGCAGAAGGATAGACAATCAATCTTTAAGTTTTCTTGTTGCTAATTAGTAAATTGTGAGCCGCAAACCACTCACCAGTCCGGTTCTCGGCCGCGGACGAAACAGTTTCGAGGTCAGGGTGGGAAGACCATCTGCAAATAATAGTCGCATCATCAGCAAACAATGAGCATTCAATGGGCTCAATAAAATCAGGAAAATAGTTAATATATATTAATATAATATATATTAAAATAACAGGGGACCTAAGACAGACCCTTCTGAGACACCAATGCAATGGCAGAACTAATGATGTCTTGCTGCCAGTCTGAACACACTGTGAACGATCTGTTAAATACGAACTGAAGAAGCGTAAGGTAACATCCCGGAGAGGGATTCGCGACAACTTTCTAAACAACAACTAGTGATTAACGCAGTCAAATGCCCTAGACAAGTCGAAGGGCGATAGCGAAGCACAATCACCGCTCTCCAAAGCCCACACAATCTCATCAATGACAGCCCTAACGGCAAGAGATGTAGCACCTTCCTGGCAAAAAAACCTTTTGCCTCTTGCTGAAAAATGAAACACTGATTAAGAAATCTAGCAAGACTTCCCTCAAAATAGATTCAAATATTTTTCCGAATAAGGGTATTATGGATATTGGGCGATAATTATTAAGGTGAAGTTTGAACTAAACTAAGAAGCAATTAAAAGTATACACCCCAAGACCCCACTAGATACAAATCATCTGCTCAAGCATTACAACAATTTGGATTTGGACGTACTCATTTGTGAACTAGAGCTGTGCCTACTTGGTAGATACACAAGGGAGGGTCACTAAACTGCCATTAAATTTGTTTTTCTTTAAACGACTGAAAGAGTCATAGCTAGCCAACAGTTGCACTTTTTTATTTTCCGTTATGTTCAGGAAGTACTAAGGTAATAACTTGATCAAACAGGAAAAAACAGAGCATTTTAAACCTTAACATATGTATCTAAATTTAAAAAACTGAAGAGTTTTAATGGCTTTACGGGTTGGAGCGTTGTCTTGAAAGAAAAAAATCGCTTAGTTTTTAGCCTTATTCGACGAATGACGTCCCTCGAACGTTTCGGAAGTTCTATGCACTAAATCTGATTCACTCTAGAGCCATGGATAAGAAACCTTGACATTGAATCGAACTCTCTGGATCTGGGGAATGTTCTATTTACCTACTGTGTATGTTAGCGGTTTTGATATTTGACAAGAGCTTTCATCTTCTTTTTCCACTACGAAGCAGCTACTGTCAAAACTGGGCACGATGGGTTCCTTGGTCATCCGAGAAACAAATTTCATCAAGATTCATCTCCAATTTTGTGGTAACAATTACGAAAAAAAAACACTTATATCTCACGCTTTTTAGCTTCTAATTTATTCTAATTTAGCTTTTAATTCCGATTGCGTTTGAGAAACCAGGAATAATTCCAAAATTTTCGCAAACTAACTTTTATTATACCTAAACATTTAATGAGAGTCGTTATTCACGAGGGCAACTTTTGAGCCCACCAGTTAAGCGAGTGGCACAAGTTGCCCGAGAGAATAACGCTCATTAAATGCGAGTTGAATACTATACTTTATCCACCACCAAGATTCCGTGTTTTCTCAAATATGATCGGTTATAGGTGCCTCAAAGATAATTCACAATTTTAAAACCACACCACGACTGGTTTCGCTAATCGACGCCGACGGCGCGAAGTTTGATGCGTCAGATAGATGACGGTTTAGTCGCCAGTGCATGTTCATTTCAATGCTACGAGGGTCGACTGTAAATTACCTGATGATTAATATGTAATCAATTGGTTTGTATTTTTTTGTTGTTCATCAATTAGTATATTATATAACAAGCATTTAATTAGAATTATTATTCTTGAGGGTAATGGTTGAGCCTACGAGCGAAGCGAGAGTGATGGAGAGACATGTAGTTTTTGCAGAGAGGACAGTTTAGCTTTTGATGGAGCTCTGTCTGCTCTTTCGAAACCAATCTATGGCCCCATACGTGATTGTCGGTCTTATTACCGTCACGTGTAGCCACATAGTTTGTTGGGGTCCCATCTCCCATGATTTGCTGCACAGGTTCTTGCACGGCCAAAGGGAGAGTTGTGCCCTCTTAAGGGTACAAGTCACATATGGGGTAATGATTTATCCACAATGACTCCTAGAAATTCTTCTTCGTTGGTAAACGGGATTTGTCATCCCGAACAAAGATGTGGTTTCAAGAAGACCAGCTTCTTTCTTCGGATAAATGGCACAATCACCGTTTTCCTAGGGTTTATTGCTAGGTTTTCCTGAACCTAGCAATGAATGCTAGGAGGATGTTGAACACCAGTTATGTACAACATCCAGCACCTCTTGCAACGTGCTGGAGATTTGTTGGTCTAGGTGGTTCCTTATAAGGATAATGATGTCGTCCGCGTATGCTTGGACCTCGACTCCCCATAATTCCAAAGTAGACAGAAGGTCGTCCACTAGCAGGGACGAGAGGAGTGGCGAAAGGACTCCTTTGGACAACCTCCTGCTGTTGTGAATTTGATAGTGTCATCGTTTAATAATGTAGTAAAGAGTCTGGGTTCTAACATGTTGCGAATCCAGTTGGTTATTGTTGGTTCGATCCTGCTCGCTTCACCGGCGCTGAGGAGGGAGTCTGTAGGTGCATTATTAAAGGCCCTTCGATGTCTATGAAAATACCTGTACAACTGTGACACATCTTGAATCTAGGGTATCTTGCATTTTCTCCACCAGGTTTTGGAGTGCTAGTTCTGTTGATTTGTTAGCCTGGTGTGCATACCATTCCGTATTATGGGGGTACGTTGTTAGCGTTCCCTCCCTTGTGTATAGGTCTAGCAGCGTTTCCAAGCTTTTCAGCAGGATTGAGGTTAGACTAATTGGCCGCGATTAGTTACGGTCACGGTTAGTCACGGTTAGATAAGCGATTTAGGATCTTTTCCCCTACATCGCATCTTAGGCATGTAGGCGACCCTCACCCTGGACCAGAAGGTTTGGAATGAAGTTCCATGAAAGGCTCGCTCTAAAGAGCTTTGTTAATAGAGGTGCGAGTTGATCCAGACCCTGTTGTAATAGTGCCGGGAACACTCCATCCTCCCCAGGGGATTTGTTTGGTTGAATCGTAGATTTTAGCAGGGTTGGTCTGACCATTTTTTCGGAGAGCTCCCAATCTGCCCTGTTGGGTCGTTTAAATCGTCCCAAGGGGCTTGTGTTAGTCTCCGAATTTATCAGCCGACTACACGGGAAATGACAGCTTGCCAGGATTTTATGTAGCCAAAATGGAGTAGATTTTATTTACAAAAACTGAATGTTCTTATTATTTTAAAATTTTTATGCAAATATGTTTATTTAAAAAACGTTTCGTACAAAAGTATCTAGTTTTTTGCTCCTTATTAGGATTAAAAAAAGTATAGCTTCTAACTACAAAATTTTTGCTATGACCTTGAAAGTCAAGGTCCAAAACATGCAACGTCGTTTTATCTGCTCCTCGATCTCCAATTGTTTTTAAAAAATTTGTTCCATACAATGCTTTGTTTTCAAAATATAAAGATTTCTACGATTAAATGATGCCCCAGGTATTTGGAGAAATCTTTGGTTGAGTTTCCTCAGGACTCTCAGCGACGTCTTCAGGGATATATTCCTCCGTTTTATGTATCTCTTTGCCGACTTTCTTTTTAGTTTTATTTGCTTCATGCTTCAGGGTTACAGTTTCTTCGTCAACCTCTTCATCTTCTACCTTTTTAGAACTTCAGTGATTTCTTCCTCTGTTAGAGGCTTCTTTTTGGTACTCTTTTCTTGCTTTACTAGAACTTAAGAAACTTTTTGACTGATACTTTTCCTTATGATGGTCGATTATTGAAACATTTTGAAATCAACTTTAAACACACATCGTAACTTATCGTACGACGTTCAGTCAATTTCAGTCTGTTACAACACAAGGCTGAAATCATCGCATTCAGCTAAAATTTATAGCGTAAAAAAATTTTATTTTTTCAAATTGTCCAAAAGCGAAATTATTAGTTCTTTTTTAGCGAGTTGCAAATTTGAACCTCTATAACTTGAGCAACAATAGACCAATTAGAGTGTATCTAAAGGTCTTTTTCTGGTTTTTTTCTTGCAGATATCTCATACGGCACTCCAATTGGTTAAGTAGTTTTGAAGATGGATCCTACGATGTTCTATTTTGAAACACTTTTAAAATCTGTTTTTAACTTACACTTTTCAGGAAAGGTTAAAATCAACTGATAAACAGTAGAAAATTTTTTTAAAACTTCCTAAGGGGGGGGGGGTGAATTCCTCCTTTTTTTGTGATTTTCAATTTTGAACTTCTATACCTTAACAAATAATAAACACCGATCGAAGTGCATCCAGTGGTTTACTTTGTTTATTTGTCTCGTTATATTCTTTTAGGTACCTCACATCACTTAGCCCAGTAGTAGCTTTCTAGATGGCTCCGTTTTATCATTCCAAAATTTTTTATTGTACGCCAAGAAAAGAAAACACATAATATTTTGTTACAAAATGAGTATATCTTCCATACAAATTACTGAAATTGGCAGTCTTTTAAAATTTTTCTTTAGTTTTCAAAACGGCAAAATTTACAAATTTGTTAAGAAAAACTTTGTCCAAGAGTTCATTAGTATATTATTTCAGCATTTCTATTAAAATGTAGCTTAGCACTAACCGCCTATATGGATATCTTTGAATATCGCGAAAATATGGCATAAGGGGACTTGAGATTGTATAATGTGACTATTACCCGATCTCCCTCTAATTTCGTTTTTGGTGGCACCAATCGGTGAAAAGGTGGATGGGAGTGTTTTTAATGATAAAATAATTGGTGAAAAGCATTGACGGGAGTGTTTTTAATGATAAAACATTCGATCAAAAAAGTGCCTAAAAATCAACAACCGAAGAGGTCTAAGTCTAAGAGAAAATATTGTGAATTTTTGTTGATGTGATATGAAACAGGACACCAACAGTAACCAAAACCGGTTGGATTTACTCCAATCGGTCTACTCGTTCTACTGCTACAAGCGGTCAAACTTGAAAAGTGAAAAAAGACATAGCAACCTCCCCCCCCCCCCCCGGTCTTCCTTTTTCGGTCAATATCCAGAAAAAATCATAAAGTTTTTTTTGCTCCTCTTTATCAGAATTGGACATCTGCATTCCGCTAAGAACGTAACCAACGCTTAATTTGAATGAAATTAACTACCAAAGAGGTTTTTTTTCAAACGCAAAATCTCGATCCTAAAAGCGCTTAAATTCACCGAACAAGTCTACGTCCGAAAATATTGCATCTACGAGATTTCCGTTGATCGGACGTGAAAGAGGACAACAACAAGATCAAAAAACAATTGCATTCACTCCTATCGGTCCAATCGGTCTAAAGCTACAGAGTAAAATTTGAGAGATATGACGTAATACATTGTTCAATTTCAAAAAAATTACAACAAGTGTAATAAATAAAGTTTGTTCAAGTGAAATATCACCCCTAAAATGTGTTTTTTTTTATGGCAAAACACTCGATTCTAATAGTATATTGTCTAACGAGTGACGAAAATGCTTGTTCATGAGTAAAACACTGTACTTTTTCTTCAATCATGCCAAATTAGGTCTTCATTAACTTCAATAGTTATTTATGTATTAAGAGCGAAAAGTACCACTTTTTTGCTGAGAGAGTGAAGTTTTCAGCCGAGAGCAAAAAAATAACTTTGTGCTCTTAATGTATACAACGTTTTTACTGCAAACGATCAATTTCCAATAATGTGAATCACAACTGAGCATAACTGAACACACAGCTTGAAAATTTAAATCAAACTGACAATAACGTTTTAAATATTTGATTGGTGGTGGTAGTTGCTATTGACAGCAAGCGAAAAACATTTTTTTTTCAACCATGCAGGAAATAAGTCTATTTCAGAGTGATTCAGTTTTGCAATTGTCTCTCATCTTCTTTAAGCGGGTATAGGTACTTACCCAATTAGTGGTGATGTAGAATGTTTTAGAACGGTGGTTTTCAATGTTCAATGGTTTCAATGGTATAAAATCATAGCCAATGGTTATGGTAAACTAAACATGTGTGTGTGTGTAAAACTAATAAAAATCACATTGACAAATAAATATGATGACGCGCATGACATTTAACAGACGAATTCAGAATTGGAGAACCTATGTTATTTCTACTACTGACGGTAATTGACGGTGCTCTAGAGCGCTTTGAAAGTATTCCTATCCTTTGTTTTTTCAATAAGAATTTAAAGATGGCAATACACTCAGATCGGTCTACCTGGTGTCATCTTGTGTTCGAATAATTTTGGCGAATGAAAATCGTTTATATATGCGCCACCATGACAGTAGCGGTGACTTTTGACTTTACTGTTACTGCCTAGGACTTTTTTGCTACTTTTTTGGTCACAGGATCAGAAACCCCACTTTAGGTGTGCGTATAGAGAAAACAAATGACGTACTTTTAGTCCGCTTGAAAAAACAATAGTATATGTTACTCGGAGTAAAAGTTTAGGGTTTCGTTTGTCTAATGAAAGCGTAAAATCCGTCATTATTGGACGTTTGTAGAACAAAATAAAATTTCTATACAGCGTTCCTTTAAAAAATTAAGGCATATTGACAAAATAAAAATGTCAGCCAATTTGGTTTTGTAAAATTTTCAACACTTTAGTTTGCTCTTCTGGGGCCCGGGAAGGCAAAATTTACATGTTTTTAAGTAATATTACCATTTTGCATGGTAGCTTACAAGATTAGATCAGTTGAATCACATTTACTTTGGTGATATACAGGCGAAATTAGAACAACTTATTTTCGTCACCAGAGACAAAAGTTAACGCTATGCGAATTTTTCTCACAAGAGGCGAAAATTAAAAGAGTTAATAGCCTCCTCCTTTTTTTGGTTTTATTTCAAAAAAGTTCCGAAAAATGTATATTGCAGTTTTTGATCAGAATCGGACGTTTGCAATCCCCTAAAAACATGAAAAATTAATTCGAATGAAATTAACCCCTAAAGTGCTTTTTTTTTAATAGTACTTACGAGATTTTTCTTGCTGAGAGGTGTAAGGCATAAGTAGAGGCAGTGTGTGAAAGGGAGAGTCTGAGAAATTGCTGAAAATCAGACATCTTTTCAAAACTGTAATGTTAATTCCCCTAAGTAAGGTCTCCCAGATGTTCCAAAAAAGAATAAAAAGAGTTTAGAAAGTCAGTAGTTCCGGGTTCATTTAGATAGGCGTGCATCTCAGAGCCAACTTCTGGATTATTTAATCCTGTTTACAAAAACGGCTATGTTTAGAGCCACAATGACCACTAAACTTAAATTATGCTCGAAGGACCTGGTGTTATAGTTGTGTTTATTTTGAAGCTTGGACATAGACTAGTCTTAAAATCTAGACTTACAAACTAGGTAAAAACCCTTAAGGTTTTAAATAATGGTGGGTGACCATAAAGCGAAATGGCTTGATTTTTTCCATCATAAAATGTTATAGGTGCTTTAACAGACTAGTTCAACGTAATTCAGGTTTGCTCAGGTTAGTATTTTTAATTAATTTATTAATTAAATTTTATTCACGACCATACTATAATAATCATATTATTCTTGTACATTCTCAAAATTAATGGTAATCTTTATTCACTTGTGAATAATGTTCATTAATCATAATACTTGTGTGCTTTAAGTGCTTTAACAGACTAGTTCAACGTAATTCAGGTTTGCTCAGGTTAGTATTTTTAATTAATTTATTAATTAAATTTTATCCACGACCATACTATAATAATCATATTATTCTTATACATTCTCAAAATTAATGGTAATCTTTATTCACTTGTGAATAATGTTCATTAATCATAATACTTGTGAATAATGAACATTATTCACAAGTGAATAATGAGTTGTCAAGGAAACAAAACATATCGTAGGCGACTGGCAACTCAAAAAGTAAAACGCCCTACACGTGAAATTGGTAGTTACCACTGAACTCTGTGGTAACTACCGATTTACTGGTAGTAACTACTGGGACGTACCTGGTTACGGTGTCTCCTTTTCACTAAAAAATGTACTTTTCACTAAAAAATGCTTAAAATAGGCCATAAAATGAAGTAATTTTCCGTCCACCTTCGTAGCAGTGAAGCGAACATGCACGGGCGACTAGACCGCCATCTATCTGACGCATCAAACGTCGCGCCGTCGATTTGCGAAACTAGTCGCCATTTTAAAATTGTGAATTATGTTTATGTCGCCTATAATCTACCATATTTGAAGAAAACCCGGAATCTTGGTCGTGGAGAAAGTGTAGTATTCTACTCGCATTTAATGAGCGTTATTCTCTCGGGCAACCTGTGCCACTCGCTTCGCTCGTGGGCTCAAACGTTACCCTCGGGGATAACGACTCTTTATTAAATGCTTGTTGGTTGCATAATATACTATTGTTCTTCAATTTATTAATTAAACCTTAAGTTCTTGTTTAGTCTTTCGTATGGCATGGAAAATTTTCCCAGTAGTGAAAGTGTGGATTCAAGTCAACTTCAAAACTGCCATATACCAAATCGTCAATTTTTATTAGTTCCGCAGATAAAAACGAAATTTATTCTCTTTATGGCAAAAATGCCACCGTTCATTCTCCTCTCGACGAAGTGAAAATAAACGGTGATTGTTGTTTGGGAAAAATTCACTTAGTACGTCCTTTTTACATTCCCTCTCAACTTGCCGATGCTAGATTCGATGTAACAATTCTCTAAATTGAAGTTCTCACATCCAAAAACGAAACAGCAAAACCTTTCTTTAAAGCTTAAGCGATACCGAAATAAAAGGATTTAAAAGCGAATCGGCGGAAGAAGCACGCGATATTAATTTGAAATTTCAACCCTCAAGAACACTTCCAGAATAATATTTTCTTTTCCCTCTGGTACATATCAAACTTTTCGCCAGACGAAAAGCGATACAGCCGGGTAAAAAGTGTGCGAAATTTTAAACGTTCCCAGAGTAAAAATTACTTTGCAGGGGCATATTCTCTGTTTCTCCTCACGTACTAAAGTCTACTGGCTGTGTAGCAGTCCTTTATTAAGGAGTTTTCGTGTTAACGGCCAAAAATAGGTTTTTATAGCCGGAAAGGTTCATTATGAATACTAAGAAGTCGCTTCGGCACTCTTTTAGGGGAGATTAACTCGAATTAAATTCAGATTGTTCCAGACTCGCAACTTTTTCGATTTAGATAAATCGAGCAACACGCGAAAACTGTCCATAACCCACGTTGCACAACGGCTATGCCGCAAACACGAATTTTCCTCATGTATCATATTCTATCGCTTTCAATTCCATGTAAACCTTAGGGCGATTTTCGTTTCCACACCTCAGAGCTACCGTCAAGTCGTAACCCAAAAGAGAAAATACGAAAACGCCGCCGAAGAGAAGGAGTTTTGCAACTCGCCCGGGAATTTATTGTCACTAAACAAAACGACGCCAGTTCATAACGGCACAATAGAGTAGACAAGATGAAACCGACACTTTACGCTAAAGTTACTCCGGTCGCCACTTCCTCACTCGAAATTAACCTTAACGGGGCATTATTTTGCCAAAATAATAGCCCTTATTAAGGCGGAGTTTCTATTTTCTTCTGGTGGAACGGCGCCCTCGCAACTCAACACTCGGTAACGTAATCCTCCACCTCCCCCCCCCCCACCGTAGAAAGTTCCGTAACTTCCAACTGGGGGCCGCGATTTAAGTTTTCTCTCCAAAAGTGTCATATTATCACCCATGCTTTGGAATTTCGCATGTTGTTAAATGTAAACTGTTGTTGTTACATTTATGTTTTTATTACCACAGATGTTCAGCAGTTCTTTACACATGGTGATATAAGAAAAAGAGACAGGGCATATATACGCGGCATATTTGTTCCACTGTTTTGTAATATCAGTTTACTTTGTAAGTCCTGAAGAAGACCAAATGCATGGTAGAAACGTCGGCATTTTTGGAATAACAAAGGCGTTTTATTTCCTTATACTAACCGCTAAGTTCTAGAAAAACTTTCTAGAGAGTTCTTTTTTACGTTGACGCAAGAATGAATTTTCTAAAGGTATTAAAGGGCACTTTATGTATCATGAAAAAAAACTTTATGAATCTCAAGAAGGCCATGGGATTAGAACAGAGATGCCTTTATAAAAAATTGAAAGTCGAAAATGTTATAAAATGTTGCGATTTTCATTTTTTTATAACTTATCTCAGACAAGTGTTTAATTGCATACCATACTACAAGGTTTTTTTATACAGCCTCTTTATTTGGTAACTAAACAATAAAAACAGAATAATAAACTAGTGGGACATAATAGTTATTTATGCATCAAGGGCTTCAATTAGGTGTTTATGCCCAGAGGGCGACGAGAAAAGCCTTTTGGCCCGCGAGCTTCTTTTAGCCCATGTTCTTTTAGTGAGTTGATGACGAGTTACATTAACGTTATAAGTAAATTCTTGAAAAATTTTGAGAATTTGAAAACTATTAAAAATACCATTGGACCCAGAAACGTTTATTTTTTAACCTCACTATTCTAATCCTCTGCCTTTCGCAGAGGTTAAAAAAAAAATCCTTATTTTATAATAGAATCAGCTATATACCTTAAGTCCGTTTATGCTGAATTACAGCATAGTTGTGGGTAAATCTCTCAAGAAAAAAATCAGACTCTTAAAAAATATCAGTGGTCGCAAAAACTTTTTTTAACTCGACGATTGTCGAGTCAAACATATCTTTCGTAAATGTTCATTTAAAATTTCTTTATTTAAGAACATAATCAGTTACATATGTTATGTGAGTTTATGCCTAATAACAGTGTAGTTATTCATAAATTCTTGAAAGAAATTGAAAAACCAGTGGTTGCAAAAGTTTTTTTTTAATTTGACTATAGTCTGTAGTCTGTTACATTTCAAAAATTTTCAAAACAAATTTTTTTGCTTTAGAACAAAATCAGATACATAAGTTAAGTGCGTTTATGCGGAATTTCAGTATAGCTCTGCGTAAATCTCTCAAGAAAAAAATCAGACCCTTAAAAAATACCAGTGGCTCAAAAAACTTTTTTTAACTCAACGATCTTTCGTAAATTATCATTTGAAATGTCATAGGTAAATTCCTGAATAAAAATCGGGCTCTTTAAAAATACCAGTGGTTGCAATACCTTTTTTTTTACTCGACGATTGTAGTCTCTCATCTTTCGCAAATTTTCAAGAAGAAAATTTCGTTTATTTTAGAACAGAATCAGCTACATATGTTATTTGGGTATATGCCAAATAACAGTGTAGTTATAGGTAGGTAAGTTTCTGAAAGAAATTGAGACTCAAAAAATATCAGTGGTTGCAAAAGGTTTTTTTTAATTTGACTACAGTCTGTAGTCTGTTAACTTTCGCAAATATTCAATAAAAATTTAAATATTTTAGAGGAAAATCCGCTACATGTGTTAAGTGAATTTATGCTGAACAGCAGAGCAGTTGTAGATAATCCTGAATAAAAAACCGGTTCTAAGAAACACCAGTGATTGCAAAAACTTTATTTTTACTCGACGATTGTAATCTTCAACCTTTCGCAAATTTTCAAAACAAATCTCGTTACTTTAGAACAGAGTCAGCTACATATTTTAAGTGATTTTATGCCGAATTACAGTATAGTTATGGGTAAATCTCTCAGGAAAGAAACCAGACTCTTAAAAAATACCAGTCGCTGCAAAAACTTTTTTAAACTCGACGAATGTCGAATCAAACACATCATTCGTAAATTTTCATTTTAAACTTCGCTATTTAAGCGTAGAATCAGCTACATATGTTATGTGAATTTTTGCCGAATAACAGTGTAGTTATAGGTAAATTCTTGAAAGAAATGGAGATTCAAAAAATACCAGTGGTTGCAAAAGTTTTTTTTTCATTTGACTATAGTCTGTAGTCTGTTGCCTTTCGCAAATTTTTAAATAAAATTTTATTATTTTAGAACAATATCCGTTACATATGTTATGTAAATTTATGCTGAATAACAGTGTAGTTATAGGTAAATTTCTGAATAAAAAACCGTTTCTAAAAAACACCAGTGGTGGCAAAAATGTTTTTTTTTTGACTCGACGAATGTGATCTCCTATCTTTTGCAAATTTTGTGTAGTGTGTAATAGTATAGTAATAGGTATATTCCTGTGTGTGTAGTAACAGGTGTAGTGTGTAGTAATAGGTATATTCCTGAATAAAAATCAGGCCCTTAAAAAATACCAGTGGTTGCAAAACTATTTTTTTCTACTGGACGATTGTAGTTTCCCATCTTTCACAAATATTCAAGAAGAAAATGTCGTTATTTTAGAACATTATCAGCTTCATACGTTAAGTGAGTTTATGTCGAATTACAGATTAGTGTAAGTAAATTCGCAAAGAAAAGCAGACTCCTAAAAAAAATACCAGTGGTTGCAAAAACGTTTTTTTTAACTCGACGATTGTAGTCTCCTATCTTTCGCAAATTTTCAAGAAGGAAATTTCGTTATTTTAGAACTGAATCAGCTACATACGTTGATGCCGAATTATACAGTAGTTACAGATAAATTCCCGAAATAAATCGAGGCTCTTAAAAAATACCAGTGATTGCAGAACTTTTTGTTAAACTTAACAATTGTAGTCTTTTATCTTTCGCAAATTTTTAATTCAAATTTCCTTATTTAAGAATAGAATCAGTTATATATTATTTTAAGTGAGTTGACGTCGAATTACAGAGTAGTATAGGTAAATTCCTGATAAATCAGGCTCTTAAAAAATAACAGCGGTTGCAAAACTATTTTTTTTTAACATGGCGTTTGTAGTCCCCATCTTTCGCAAACTTTCAGGAAGAAAATTTTGTTATTTTGGAACAGAATCAGCTACATACGTTGAATGTGTTTATGCCTAATTACACAGTAGTTACAGATAAAATCCTGAAATAAATCGAGGCTCTTAAAAAATACCAGTGGTTGCAAAAGTGTTTGTTTAACTTAGCAATTGTAGTCTGTTGTCTTTCGCAAATTTTTAATTAAAATTTCCTTATTTAAGTATAGAATCAGCTACATATTATTTTAAGTGAGTTGACACCGAATTACAGAGTAGTGTAGGTAAATTCCTGAATAAAAATCAGGCTCTTAAAAAATATCAGTGGTTGCAAAACTATTTTCTTAACACGACTGTTGTCGCTGTAGTCTCCCATCTTTCAGATTTTCAGGAAGAAAATTTCGTTATTCTAGAACAGAATCAGCTACATACGTTGATTACGTTTATGCCGAATTACACAGTAGTTACAGAAAATTCCTGAAATAAATCGAGGCTCTTAAAAGATACCACTGGTTGCAAAAGTTTTTGTTTAACTTAGCAATTGTAGTGCGTTGAATTTCGCAAAATTTTAATTAAAATTTCTTTATTTAAGTATAGAATCAGCTACATATTATTTTAAGTGAGTCGACGTCGAATTACAGAGTTGTGTAGGTAAATTCCTGAATAAAAATCAGGCTTTTAAAAAATATCAGTGGTTGCAAAACTATTTTTTTAACACGACTGTTGTAGTCTCCCATCTTTCGCAGATTTTCAGGAAGAAAATTTCGTTATTCTAAAACAGAATCAGCTACTTACGTTGAGTGCGTTTATGCCGAATTATACAGTAGTTACAGAAAATTCCTGAAATAAATCGAGGCTCTTAAAAAATTCCAGTAGTAGCAAAAGTTTTTGTTTAACTTAGCAATTGTAGTCTCTTATCTTTCGCAAATTTTTAATTCAAATTTCGTTATTTAAGAATCGAATCAGCTACATATGTTAAGTGAGTTGACGTCGAGTTACAGTGTAGTAATAGGTAAACTCCTGAATAAAACTCGGGCTCTTAAAAAATACCAGTGGTTGCAAAACCATTTTTTTCTACCCGACAATTGTAGTCTCCTATCTTTAGCAAATTTTCAAGAAGACAATTTCCTTATTTTAGAACACAATTAGTTACATACGTTGAGTGTGTTCATGCCGAATTACACAATAGTTACAGGCAAATTCCTGAAATAAATCAGCCTCCTAAAAAATACCAGTGGTTGCAAAAGTTTTTGTTTAACTCAACAATTGTAGTCTCTTATTATTCGCAAATTTTTAATTCAAATTTCGTTATTTAATAATAGAATCAGCTACATATGTTAAGTAAGATGACGTCGAATTACAGTGTAGTAACAGGTAAATTCCTGAATAAAAATCAAGCTCTTAAAAAATACCAGTGGTTGCAAAACCATTTCTTTCTACTCGACGATTGTAGTCTCCCATCTTTCGTAAATTATCGAGAAGAAAATTTCGTTATTTTAGAACAGACTCAGCTACATACGTTAAATGAATTTATGCCGAATTACAGCGTACTTACCTATAGGTAAATCCCTGAAAAAAAATCAGACTTCTAAAAAATACCGTGTTTTTAAAAACGTTTTTTTTTTAACTCGACGGATGTGGTGTCCTATCTTTCGCAAATTTTTGTACATATGTCAGCTACAAGTGAATTTATGCCGAATAACAGTGTAGGTACATAATCCCAGAATAATTCGAATTTTTCATAACTGGAAAAATTTCATTGCAGTACCATCTACCTGCCTGTTATTTCTCAGTGATAAAACAAATAAACATAAAAACATAATTTGTAGTCCTCGACACTGTCATGCAGTTTTTCTTGACGGAATTACTCCATGCATTTGGTTTTCTGCTGTTTTTGATCGGAATGGCACGTTTGCAATCCTCTAAGAACGTAACAAATTCGATTCGAATAAAATTAATTTCTAAAGTGTTTTTTTTTAAATTGTCACAAAACGCTATTCTAGAAGTGCCTAAAATCGACCACCGAAAGGGTTTATCTCCGAAAATATTACTTCTACAGAACTTCCGGTGATGGGAGGTGAAAGGGGATCTCAAGAAGAGGAAAAACAAGTTAAATTTACTCCAATTGGTCGAGGCGTTCTCAAGAGGCGTTCAACAGGAGGTCAAAGTTGAAAAGTGAGAAAAAAGCCGTTCTCGTTAACTAAAAATAACCCCTTCTCGTTATACAACACCCCTTTTGGCCATTTTACAAAAAAAATTAAAGATTTTTTTTGCTGTTCTTGATCGGAATGGCACGTTTTCAATCTCATAAGAACGTAATAAACTCAATTCGAATGAAATTAACCTCTAAAATGTTTTTTTTTTAATAATGGTCAAAACGCGATTCCGAAAGTGCTCAAAAATCGACTACCGAAAGGGTCTATCTCCGAAAATATTGCAACTACGGAACTTCTAATGGTGCGAGGTGAAAGAGGACATCGGTAGGAGGAAAAATCAGTTGGATCCACTCCAATCAGTCGGGGCGTTCTCAAGTTAGAGGCAGTCAAATTTGAGAATTGAGAAAGTCGTAATACGCCTCCCTCTTTGGACAATTTAAAAAAAAAATCGGAAAATTTTTTTTGCTGGTTTGGATCGGAATGGCGCGTTTGCAAGCCCCTAAGATGGTAACAAATTCAATTCGAATAAAATTAACCTCTAAAGTGTTTTTTTTTAAATAGTAAAAAATAAATTTCTATAAGTGCTCACAAAATCGACAACCGAATGTTTCTATCTCCGAAAATATTGCACCTACGGAACTTCTGGTGGTGGGAGGTGAAAGAGGTTAAAACAGTTAAATTCACTCCAATCGGCTGAGGCGTTCACAAGCTACAGATCCAATCTTACAGCACCTCAAGCACCGATCAATGTCGACAATTGAGAAAAAAGCCGTTATAACACACTTTGGTCATGTAAAAAAAAATTGAGATTTTTTTTATTGGAACTGCACGTTTTCAATCGCCTAAGAACGTATCAAACTAAATTCAAATGAAATTAACTATGTTCCTTTTAAATGGTCAAAAAAACGCGATTCTAAGAGTGGCTTAAAATCGACAACCGAAGTACCACGATCTCGCACAAAGATCCAGGAAATGTGGATACCTGGTAAATTGTATTAAATCTATTATTAGATAATTGAACAGTTGTTAAACTGAAAAAGGTGCTTATTATTCTAGTGATGTGATCAATACAATGTTGCCTTAAAATATATACAGAACCCCATTCCTCAAGACACTTTTGCGGTCTCCTTTAAATATATCATTTACCTGGGCGTATGAAAAATTTTGATTGGTCTTAATGCCGTCAAGATCTTGGAATTTATGGCCCTATCGCGACAAGAACGTGATTTAGAACACAACCTAAATAATGCAGATTTTCCAACTGGCAGCCCCGAGCGTCCTCCACCAAAGTAACCCCCGGAAGCGTTCATATACTTAAGCGATATGAAGAAGCGACAGCATTGGAATAACGGTTTATTGCCGCTCGTGTATCTCTATTACGTAAGATATATGTGTATGACGTAAATATATGTTTACTGGTAAGGAAACAGGTGAAAAATGTGGTTTGGTAAATTACGGTTGTGCACTGCCAACAATTTGCTGTGAGATATAAACCCACTCGAGGGCTGCTCAGAGACAAAATCTTCTTGGAAATGCAAAGCGAAATTGCCTGATCCAATTTTAACTTTTTCTTTGGGGGAATAATTATATCGGCTTTCTATTTCCCGGCTGAAGCAGTTTTCTCGGTTTGTCCGATATCCGCTTAAATTATCATTCGGCGACTTGAAATTAAGATTTTTATAGGAAATTGCAGGGATTATTTTTATACAAAGAAAGCTGCACTAAATAAGCGCAAAGCCACGAAGCAAAACTCCCTAGTTAAATCTCGACGACTCAATTTTTTACGAGACCGTCACCCTGTCACTTTCATTGCCATCATTTGAAAGTAAAATCCTTTCGCCTCAAAAAATGTCAAATGCGTTAGCCAAATCGCTTCTCTGCGGCGTGATATTTTCTTATTCCACCCCCATTTTAGGTAATGGTATGTACCTTCTCCTTCTCAACACGCACGCCTTTCTCCCTCTTTTTATTCGGTAAACGCGATATGTCTTTGATGCCTGTGAATGACTCCATTTTGTATGAAAGTACCTTAGTTTTTCCTTCAATCGTGCTAAAGGAATTTCGTGAGACGAATTTAGTTAATGATGTGGAATTTATTGTTGAAATCAACGAAGGATAATTTAACCTTTTTGGGATACGATGACAGAAAGAAGCACATAGAGCTAGAAAGAGAATTGGAATTAAAAAATGCAAAAATGCTGAGAATCCAAATAAGAAATGGCCAACAGGCATGGAAAAGATGTGTAAACTCGACAATGCTGTCAATATTAATGTTTAGAATGTATTGATAGCAGGTAGAGGACAAAAAAAACTCTCTATCTTCTATGGAAGAATGTTGATGTTTCGACTAAATTTATTCTTCTTCAAGGCTAAAAGCACATGAGACGACATTAATAGGTGCACAAACAAAAGGGTAAATATACTTTCTAATACGATACTCGAACCATTTTACACAAAGTACAAATTACAAACTTCCCACAATACACATAAAAAAGAGGAAACGCCACATGAACAATAAGAGAGTCCATTAGGAACACTCGATGATGAGATTCACCTATCTTCAATGAAGAGATAGTCAATAATTATATATGTATAAAAACAGTCCCTCTAGACCTAGGACAGCAGGACATATACTTTATTCAGGCAAGTAAACATTGTACCGCTTCGGTAGTAGGTTGATGTTAAACTCAATCATTATCAGGCTAAGGTCCGGTTGTATAAGTTGATTTTAAATACAGGAGCTCCTCTTAAATCGCAAATTGGCGTAATGATCGTTGTATAAGTTCGTTTTAAACGTAAATTGGACTTTATCTTTGTCTTAAGATACGACATGGAGGAAGCAGGAGCTTTAGAGGTCGACTTTCATTTAAGAAAATTAACAAATTAACAGTTTTGTTACTTCAAATGTTTGTGTTAGTATTAAGAATTGAAATGAATATTTTTGGAATTTTTTAAGATATAGAGATAGCTGCTTGCATAACTTTCCTCATAAAGTTGATCTAGGGTGTACCTTAAAATTTTCCCTACGAAATACATCGCTGTCAAGCGATCTGTCACTTACCAATTTTTTGGCAATACATTTTATTTGGAAAATTTTAAGGTTTACCTTAGCTGAAGACTTTACGGGGAAAGTGTGCAAATGGCATATAATATCGGACGACGAGGATAAGGTATATATTCCTTACAAACGACGTCACAATTCGACATCCATCTTTTCTTTAATTTAAGCTGTACTTATAAAGCGTTCCATAAAGTTTTTCCAAAGGCTATTATTTGAATGACCCCTATATAATTTTTTAACTGTGTCAATGTTCATGGTTCGGTTGTAAAAACCGCAAAGGAAAGATTCCGCCAAAAACGCTACATATTAATTATCCATAAACTGATTTGCCAAAAATGTGATTGACAAGATATTAACGGGTAAATGAAAAGCAGGTGAAGGTAACAATGCCAATAACAACTTTCCTACAAGTTGTTATGATGGTTTAATGTAGTTTTACTTTAATATCTGCCATCAGTTCGACTTTGAGTAAATCAAATTAATTTCCTCGACGTTGCTCGCATTATATTAAAAAAGGTTTTTATCACACAGCAGAATTTAGACTTTCGACAAAACAAGACCACATTGTATAGAATTTTGAAAATGGTGGAGTACAAACTTAAATTAGTTAATGAACGCAAAGTTTTATGTGAGCAGAGGCATATTGTAGCCATCAAAATAGCATTTTTACGGCGGTACATACAATTATTGCATACTACCGGACAAAAAGTCAAATTCTTGTACATTGATGAAACGTGGCTCTATGAAAATGGATCACAGGTTTGTCGATGGCTACACGATAAAAGTAACCCCTCTAAAGTTAGACAAGGAGGTAAACGATTTACCATATTACTTGCACGCTGGGACTCAAATGACAATGACTGTGACTATCACAAGACAATGAACTCCGAAATTTTACAAAATTGGGTGCCTACTCGATTCGTTTCAGCATTGAGTAATTTCTCAGAGAAATGTGTTGTTGTTATGGATAACGCTCCGTATCACACAGAACCATTATCGAAACCACCCACACTCTCTTCGAAGAAAGAACAAATGCAGGAATGTTTAAGTAGTCATAATGTAGACATAAATAACGCACGTACTAAAAAGCAGTTAAGGGAATTAATAAAACCACTACATGGATTTATTATTTTTCCCTTACAACTATTATTTTTGGTAAGTTCTGGCAACAACATTTTTTTTATAACGGCAGCATTTTATAGCCTTTAAATTATGTCAATATAACCAATAACACTGACACAGTTCACATATTATACGGAGGGCAATCTGTCAAATTTCCATGGCATACTTTGCCGAAAAATATAATGAAAAGCTTTATATACAACGTACAGCTTAGTAGATCAGAAATTTCGATGTTTAAATTTAGTTTTAAGCCGAATTTAAATCTGTATTTAAAATTAACCTATCCAATTGGCCCTTAGGTCCGGTTGTTTAAGTTGACTTTAAATACAGGAGCTCATCTTAAATCGCATGTTGGCGTAATGATTGTTGTATAAGTGCGTTTTAAACGCAAATTAGACTTTAACTTTATCTTAAGAATGATGTGGATGAGGCAGGATTTAAGCTTTAGAGGTCGGTTTTCATTTAAGAAAATTAACAGTTTTGCCACTTTAAATGTTTGTGTTAATTTCAAAAATTCAATTGAATATTTTTGGAATTTTTTAAGATATAGAGATAGCTGCTTGCACAACTTTCCTTATAAAATTGATCTAGGGTGGACCTTAAAAATTTCCCTACGAAATACATCGCTGTCAAGCGATCTGTCACTTCCCAGTTTTTTGGCAGCAATACATTTTATATGGAATATTTTAAGGTTTACCTCAGCTGAAGACTTTAGGGGGAAAGTGTGCAAATGCCACATAATATCGGATGACGAGGATAATGTATACTTATTTCTTACAAACGATTTGCCGTCACAATTCGACATCCATCTTTTCTTTAATTCAAGCTCTACGTATACAACTTACGTCCACGTAAATCAGAAATTTCGACGTTTAAATTTAGTTTCAAACCGAATTTTAAAAACAAATTTAAATCTGTATTTAAAATTAACCTATTCAATTTGCTCTTAGTACTCTAAACATGTGCCTTATGCCCAGTCTAGCAACAAAGGTCCCTTTTGCTCTACAATGTATCTTCTGGTTATATAGAAGCACATTGATTATATAGTTTGTATTTCCTTTTTATCGGAAATGCTCATACGTTAATGTTTTGTTTCTTGTACTGAAGAGCCTCAGAAGATGCTCATAATGTGTGCCCAGGTTTTGGGTATCCACCTTAAAGTTTACGGTATTATTCAATTTTATATGGATAATCTCGCTGAAATTCCGTTTTCGATAGTGACTCTCGCGATCAACAACAGTTACACCTGGGAAATTAAAAGAATGACCTGTCGAAAAATGATGACAGGCTAGAGCTGCATTTTCATTTTTTCCCCTGTTGTATTCTCTGCAATTGTAATTATGTTTTTGCGGGTTTTAAGGTACTGTCTAGCCTGTCCTATGTAACACTTATAACAATAATTGCATGGAATTTTATATAAAATATTTGATTGTACTTGTGTTGGAGTTTTTGATATCAGAAAAGAGAGCGTCCACTACTCTCTGGTGCTGTAAAAAGCCATCCTACATTGAGGGCTCCTATCTTGAAGATGCCTTTTTACCCCATCTGACAAGCCACGTATGTCAGGAAATTTAAAATCATTTAATACGCCAGATGAGCCGTAGGTAGGAGTTTCCTTGCTTTATAGATGGTGCTTATACTGAGAGATAGTCCTGTTGAATAGGGCTGTATGGTAATTATTTTGTTTACCGATAACGTTTTCGTGTCCAAAAACATCATATCGCCCTCACTCTCCACCTCAAGTGTGAACTTCAATCAGCTAAGGAAGTTATTGAAGTGACCAACTAAGTGATCAACTTGGTTCCTAGGAAAAGCCAGTAGGGTACCATCTACGTAGAATTTGATTGGAACAAGGTAGCTCAAATGGTAGATTATTCAAAGCATGTGAAATGACCTCGTTCATCACAAGATTTTCCAGAATACCCTTCCGTTCGTTGATACCAAGAACTATTAAATTTGAAATATTTGCTCTCAAATAGAAAATTTGTTGTATCCACAAATAGGGACTTGGGAATGGGGGATGTGTCCGCATTTCATGGAGCTTTGTTTAAGACTGTGGCACCAAAAGGCGAATATCTGACTAACAATCTCAACTTTTAGAGTTAATTTTTTTCTTCACTTTTAGAATTATTATGATACTCCTATTCATCGTCACTCTATATAGCAGTACGATTTGATTTTGCAGCCACAGAGGACTGAACAGACAAATTTTCTGATCCGTAGTCAGAAAAAATATTTTCTTATCAGAAGTTAATTTCTGATAAGTGAATCCGAATTTGAGGTCAGAGCTCAGAATCTGAGCCCAATATCTATTTTAAAATTATAAAATTTTCTTTGTTTCAGACTCTGAAATTCAGTTTTTTCTGAGTCTTTAAATATTTTTCTGATCAGTAATCTCTAGATATTTATTTCTGAGTCTCAGCATCTAAACATGAATTTGCAAAGATCCTATAGCCTTGACTGGTTGTGTGTGTTAGCGGATTTACAGTCAACACATTGATAATTTTTGAAATATTGTTTCTGAAATTATTTTTCTGATCTTAATAGAATACTGGCTAATGTGGAAAAAACCAAAAACGCAATAATTTCTAGGACGATCATTGACAAGGCAACTATTATTATTTCCGAGCCTATTGATCAATACAATTTTTCTTCTAAAATCAAAAGATTATTTCTAAACCAAATATTGTTTCAGAAATAATTTTTCTGATCTTAATAAAACACTAGTTAATGAGGGAATGCAAAACACCCAATATTTTCTAGGACGATCATTGAGAGGGCAAATATTATTATCGCTGATCCTATCAATCAACACAATTTTTCTTCTAAAATCAAAAGATTATTTCTGAGCGTAATTTCTAGATTGAAATTTGCAAAGATCCTTCAGACACAACTAAATTCTCTGTTAGCTCATCTACAGTCGACACATTAGTCATTTCAGAAGTTAATTTTCTGATCTTGGCAGAAAACTGGTTGATATGGAAAAAACCATCAACTTAGCTTTATTTAAAATAATTACACTAGAAAAAAACACTCTTCTGAATCCATTGATCGATGCGGTTGTCCGTCTAGAAACAGAAAGTGTATTTCTGATTTCGTTAGCTATTATAAAAGTGTATAATACTACGAGTGTTTGGCGAAGTGTAAAATATTCCGATCACAAATGAAATATTGCTAATTTTTTTTGTAAAAAAAACAATAATTTCTGATTTGTTTGTGTATTTTTCTGATAAAAATTGTTTTTATATTAGAAATTATTTTTTGAAATGAAAACAATGCTACATGAGTCAGAAGATCTGAGCGCAATATCTATTTTAAAGCTATAAAATTTGCTTTGTTGCAATACACTGAAAATCAGTTATTTCCGAGTCTTTGAATATTCTTCTGATCAGTAGTCAGAAAAATCATTTTCATATCAGAAGATTACTTCTGAATCTCAGCATCTAGACTTAACTTGCAACTTAAACTCTAGACTATAGCCACGACTGTGTGTTAGCGGATTTACAGTCAGCACATTGATAATTTTTGAAATATTGTTTCTGAAGTTATTTTTATGATCTTAATAGAAGACTAGTTGATGTGGAAAAACAAATAATTCAATCTTTCCTGGGACAATCATTGAGAAGGCAAATATTATTATTTCTGAGCCTACTGATCAACACAAATTTTCTTCTAAAATCAAAAGATTATTTCTGAGCCTTCAAGATTTAAATTTGCAAAGGTCTTCAGACACAACTAAATTTTGTGTTAGCTCATCTACTGTTGACACAGTGGTATGTCAATTGTGAAATATCAGTGAAGAAATATGTGTTGTATCAGTCAATTCTGAAGTTAATTTTCTGATCCTGGCAGAAAGCTGGTTGATATGGAAAAAAAACATCAACTTAGCTTTATTTAAAATAATTACCCAAGAAAAAACACTTTTCTGAATACATTGATCGATTATTTTTTTGTAAAAAAAAATAATTTATGATTGTTCGTGTATTTTTTTGAAAAAAATTGTTTTCATATTAGAAATTATTTTTTGAAGTGAAAACAATGCTACGTGAATCACAAGATCTGAGCCCAATATCTATTTTAAAGCTATAAAATTTGCTTTGTTTCAGAACACTGAAAATCAGTTATTTCGTAGTCAATGAATATTTTTCTGATCGGTAATCAGAAAAATTGTTTTCACACCAGAAGATTATATCTCTGGTCTCAGCATCTAGACTTAAATTTCCAAATATCCTATAGCCACGAGTGTGTGTTAGCGGATTTACAGTTAGCACATAGATAATTTTTGAAATATTGCTTCTGAAGTTAATTTTTTATCTTAATAGAACACTAGTTGAGGTGGAAAAACAAACAATTTAATTTTTCTTGAGACGATCATTGAGAATGCAACTACTATTATTTCTGAACCTATTAATCAACCAAATTTTTCTTCTAAAATCAAAAGATTATTTCTGAGCCTCAATGTCTAGATTTAAATTTGCAATGATCCTTCAGACACCATTAAATTTTCTGTTAGCTTATCTGCAGGGGACACATCAGTCACTTCTGAAGTTCATTTTCTGATCTTTGCAGCAAACTGGTTGATATAAAAAACCAATGAACTCAGCTTTATTTAAGATAATTACACAAAGAAAAACATTTTTCTGAATCCATTGATCGATGCGGTTTTCCGTCTAGAATCAGAAAGTGTATTTCTAATTTCGTTAGCTATTATAAAATTGTATAATATTCTGATGAAAAATAAAATTTTGCTTATTTTTTTTTTAAAAAAATCAATAATTTCTGATTGTTTGTGTATTTTTCTGATCAAAATTATTATCATATTAGAAGTTATTTTTGGATATGACAACAATGCTACCTGAATCAGAAGATCTGAGCGCAATATCTATTTTAAAGCTATAAAATTTGCTTTGTTGCAATCCACTGAAAATCAGTTATTTCTTAGTTATTGAATATTTTTATGATCGGTAATCAGAAAAATAGTTTTTATATCAGAAGATTATTTCTGAGTCTCAGCACCTAGACTTAACTTGCATCTTAAACTCTAGACCATAGCCACGACTGTGTGTTAGCGAATTTACAGTCAGCACATTGATAATTTTTGAAATATTGTTTCTGAAGTTATTTTTCTGATCTTAATAGAACACTAGTTGATTTGGAAAAAGAAACAATCCAATCTTTCCTGGGGCGATCATTGAGAAGGCAACTATTATTATTTCTGAGCCTATTAATCAACATAATTTTTCTTTTAAAATCAAAGGTTTATTTGTGAGTCTTAATGTACGGATCTAAATTTCCATAGATCCTTAAGTCACAACTAAATTTTCTGTTAGCTTATCTACAGTTGACACAACAGTCATTTCTGAAGTTCATTTTCTGATCTTTGCAGAAAACTGGTTGATGTGGAAAAGAAACCATCAACTCAGCTTTATTTAAGATAATTACACAAGAAAAAGCACTTTTCTGAATTCATTGATCGATGTGGTTTTCTGTCTAGAATCGGAAGTGTGGTCTGTGTATCTACTGTAGCCCGCAGCATGTTTCTGATAAACTCATTGTGTCTTTTAAAGTCGAGACGCTCAACGCCAACAAACTTTGGCCAGAAACCTAACTGATACAGGATGCCTTTTTTTTTAAGCGGCCAGAAATACGAATGACTTCCTTTTCGTTTTCGAGAAAGGATCGAAAGCGATCCTTTTCTATAGGAAATTTCCTTACAAGTATGCTGTCTCTTTCAAATTCAGGTTTCTTTTCAGTGTAATCTTTGATCACTGATTCCGTAGCACTTATTTTGTCACACATTTGTCTTAATAACCAACTTTTTTTTTACGTCTTCTATACCCAAATGTGCTACGTGAATCACCCTGTATTCGTAGGCGCGAGCTCCAGTTATTATGTTCACAATAGCTGTCGATGTTCCGCTCTAATGCAGCGAGTCCCTATGCGGCACGAATATTAAGGAGGACACGTGCGATGCAGAATACAACTTTAATAATATGTAATAAATGTTCACCTGATATTTCGCTGAAATGGCCCTGGAAGCTGCAACAACCGTTTCCATTCCGCGAAACTCTGATTAAAAACAAAATAATTAGAGAGCGAGTCGTGACCGGAATTCTAGACTCCCAAGTACTGATTGCGTTTGGTCATTTAGATTTTCTATTATTTTTTGTTTGCTGTTACTGACTGACCTTACGACAATTTTATTTTTAAATCGATTTGGGACAGGAGTTTTCAAATTTATAGTTATTGCATCACTTATACATTTTCGAATGTATGCATTTGTTTCCCAAGTAGACTTGTAAATGATGTAACCATAGCAACATTATACACTTCCAACTGTTTTGTTTTCAATTTTGTCTTCGAATGGTGGTTTTCCGCTTCAGAATTACTTGTTTTTAGCCATTTGCCATATTGCATCGTTATTGTCAACAAGCCGGGTACTGTTTTGGATTCGATATATTTACTCTTTCCTAAATTGTGGTTTTTTTCAACGTATGTACTTCTTATTGAAATGCCTCCAGCAAGAAATTTGGGTGAGCATGATTCGGTCAAATTTGTCACCTTGATGGAAGAATGGGATAACCCAACGTGAAGTAGCCCGAAGGTTGGGTATTCAACATAACACTATGGTCGGTGTCTCCAGAGGTTTAGAGAAATAGGTTGCCATGCTAGGCGACCAGGGCAAGGCCGACCAAGATCCACAAACCACTGGGACGATCGTTTTATACGCCTGCAACTTTACGAAACCGATTTCTGTCCGGAAATGAGATAAAATGTCGAATTCAAAACAACCGAAATGTTACGTTTTTTTCCAAGACAATAAGAAAAAGGTTCAATGGCTCCGGTTCGAGGGTAAAACACCCAGCTAAAGGTCCTCTCTTAATCATAGCTCACAAGCGAGCTAGGCTTGAGTTTGCTCGAGAACACGTAGATTGGAATTTGGATGACTGGAAGAGAGTCTTGTTTACTGATGAAGTCAGAGTGGTCTTAAAGTCTTCCGATGGACGCATTAGCTTCTCAGAAATACAGTGATTATATTTTAGACCAACATGTCGCACCTCTTGCAACTTACATAGCCGAGAAATGTTTTGTTTATGGACGATAATGCCAGACCGCACCGAGATCGTATGCGAATATCTGAACGAGGTTGGCATTCAAGGTTTAAGGGCATATTCAGAGATCATGCTAAATCGGCACTCATCTCACTCTCAGATTTCCCTTAAAGCTCACTCAAGTTAGGGTTACCTTAAATCCACCTCACTACCTGTATTCGAATGACCAGTTTCAATGAGGACCTAATTTGAGTGTAAGTGAAGAAAAAGATAATTTGAACCTAACATTCAAAGGTTCTATGACCGTTTCAGCCGTCTGCTCTGCGACTATTTCTATCTTTTACTTTCTCAATAAAAATATAAGGTTAAGAATAAGCTCAGAGCTGAGGTCTGAAAATCCAAGACATTTAACTTAACCTACAAACAACGTCCCTCTCTATATTTCAAATGTTCGTTCAACAACATTTCGAGTAAGGATATGAGCACTTTTATAACGCTGTCACCCAACAGAATTCCTGGTTAAGACCTGAACGACTGTTAAACATTCAACTATCATTTGCAGAACCAGGCCAAGGTATAACTCTATCCATTATTTGGCACTTGGAACCAGCAACCACTTGCATATTTAAAGACATCTACCCTTTTCTGTTTCTATATAATTCCGCATTTGGTCCCCCTGGGCTTTTAATTTCAATATGCGCGCCATCCACACTTCCTAACACCCCAGGAAATCTTCCAATTTGATAAAAGTCTCTTTTGAACACATCATTGGTTGACTGTAATAATATCACCACACACTCTAAAATAAAATAAATAATTGTTGATTATACCATATTAAACTAAGAACACAAAATATGATCTTGCTTGAACTGCTAATATAGTTTTTATTATTTATAATCCTATATGCCCTTGGTAGCATCCTGTTGCGAAAAAACGTAAGCTCATATACAGGTTTGTAGCATTGGGAATTGGCAGTCCACGACTATCATTTTGCATATCTAGGCCTGGATACATTAATGATTTTTTCTAATTTTGACATATAAAGTGGCACTTTTCAATACTGATGACAGTGACGTAACGTCCTACTTTTCGTAACTAGTTACGAAAAGTAAAATCTTTCGTAACTAGTGATGAAAAGTTGGTGTCACCACCAGTTGCAGGTTTCGGCTGTGACACACCGTTGCTATAGTTTTACGGTATTAAGTAGATACAAAGTGGTTTAAAAGTAAATATTGAAGTTTAATAATAATAATTCTCTCTCTAAGTAGGTATTTGTAGTCAAAATTAGAAAAAATCTTGTATGAAACACGTGACGAAAAACCTTTTTTGTGTATCTCATTCAAATTGCGGGAACTCGCTGCGCTCGTCCCGCAAACATTCATTCGTTACACAAAATCGGACTTTTCGTAACTGGTTACATAAATAGCTATTATTATGTTCTCAATTGCATTTCTTGAAAATCGACCGCTTTGTAATTGTTCATTATTGCAATACATCTCAAAGGGATTTGTGTTGTCTCTCAATACATTTCTGGTAATAAAATAAGGGATTGAAAAAAATTGTTTACTAATATCCTATAGATTTAAAATATATAATTATGCATCTTGGTATAGAAAGATAGTATGTGGAAAAATAGTGAAAACTCGAAAACGAAAAATGTAAATAGCAGTGTTAGGAGTTTCAACTCAATTTGCACCAACAATGCACAGTTGCTCTAAAGTTCGCTACGAAATCACAATGGCCACTGCCTGTGCTTTAAGGATCATTTTATTTTTTTGTATTAATTAAGGAAAAGATGTGTTTAAACCACAATATCATTGGATGAAAGCCGCTTTACACAACCGCAGAATATTTAAAACTGAAAACAAAACAAAAATAAGTAAAAGAACAATCGTTGGGTTAAAAATCAAGTTTCAACATCTATGCAGAGCTGCTCTAAAACGTTCTGTAAAGTAACAATGATCATTAATCCTGCTTTAGTACTTCCTAATAAAGCTGACGAGAGGAAGTCGACATAAAAGTGCGAGGGATAACTGTGCTTAAATGAACTAACCTGATCCTATCAAAACCAACATGTATAAAGTTCTTGTCACCTTATGTTGGTATCATGTTTGCTTGCTAAATATAAATTTATATTTAGCATTGACTGAAAACTCCTTTAACCTTTTAATTTAGAGCCTCAAGATAAGAAGATTTAAGTATTGCAAGAACATAAGATTTAAGAATTTGTCCTCGAATCTTCCGTAATTAAGATAATTTTCTTTAAGTTCCATTTCTTTTTGACCTAAAAGTTAAATATTCCAAGTTATTTTGCAGTTTGTACTCTGACTGACCTGTACTCTCATTTTAAATGTGGCCTATGAATTACCATGAAATCACTGAGGTTATATCATAAAAATTACTTTATGTTATCCATATATTAAAAGATATTGTAAAGTATATTCAAGCTGGAACCTGAATATAACTAAAAATATTGCAAACAATAAAACATTGACAAAAACTGTAGCTAATTTATAAGTTAGTGAACTGTCTGCTACGCTAACTTTGAAACTATTTCTCACTCACATATTAGGGTCGTTTAAGTGTCTCAATTGAATGTAATTTCTGTCTGAATCACATTAGGAGGCAGTTAGAGAGAGTTGAGTCTGAAATGAGTTTTAGTGAAAGTTTAGGGAGATTTTTGAATCTGGCCCTTAGTGTGGCCACCGAGGCGTCCTGACCTGAACGTGATTGAACATATTTGGGATCAGCTCAAACGATGTATTCGACGAAGAGATCCTGCTCTTGTCAACTTGGCTGAGGTAGAAAACGCAGTTCATGAAGAATGGCACAACATACCCCAAGAATTCATCACAAATCCTTTTTATGGCATTCCAAGACGTTTGAAGAAAGTTATTTGAGCTATAGGCAACAATACACGATATTGAAACCGTTAGAAACGGGAATTTGAGGTGAAAAAATATTCCTTTATTTTCTTTTCTCAATAAACGAAAATTAATGTTTGTTTAGTATTTTAGTTATATTAAAGTTCCATTGAAATTAATAGGTGGTACGCTAATTTTGTAGTGTATTTAAAAAGTGTAAAGAAAACTAAAACAGTGTATTTAAGAAAAATATTAAAGCCATTAAAGGTGATTTTATTATTTTCAATTTGGCATGCTAAAAAGTTGGAAACTTTTCGAGCGCATCCCGAAGCGTCGGTTCTATATGGACGCATAAAGTGCAACGATTCATAAAACACCATAACTTTTCTTTAAAACCATTCGCTCCGACGAAGCAAAAAAGCCATCCAATGGGAAAACTTGTTTATAGCTTATAAAGTAACGCATAGAATCAATGCAAGAAACTTATAATTTTGTTTACTACTTTTGGCTCAACCAGAAGCTTTTTGGTAATGAATGGCTTCTCAGTCGGCCAAGCACCTGAAAACCTTTCTTTTACAATATGGATTCAGTCTTGAACCTCGGTCGGAAATATGAACTTGTAAGGTATCTCGAGTTGAACCTTTCAGGCGATCGAATAAAAGTCTTTGAACCAAATTGAGTGCACAGCCCCAGTATTGAGTCAAATCAAAACGAAGCTGCTCCGTTCATGTTTAAATTTTATTTATTTCTGATCCGTAGCCCAACTTTGGAGCAAAAATGCATTTTTCTTTTATTCACTTCGCCGTCATTGGCTTTCGGCTTGTGTTACACCCGACTAACGTGCTTTTTTTATTCACCTAAATGGGTTACCTGTCTGTATTAATTCGAGCTTGCACTCGTTTCTCAAAGGCCGGTTGTGTGCGGCAAGCTAATTCGATTTTGTTACACTTTACGCCTTCGAAAGTTGGGAAGCACATCATCACGTTGCCGGCAGTAAAAATGCTTTATTGCACACTCTCTTTAATCTTTGCGAGGCCACATAATACCGGCGCATTTAAAATATTCACTGTGGGGAAAATGGCTTTCGGGCGTCGGAGTGAGAATTTTGTGTTAAGTAGAAACGGAGTTTGTTGTATGGAAAAAAATCGTTTAGCGTCACAAACACGTTACTTCTTTTACTATAAGAAACTTATTTTTTTTACTAAAATCAGAAGATTTAAATTTAAAATTGGCCATTCAAAAACTGTAGATTCTAGGAGAAAGGTAGCGGGAGAAGGACCCAAAATAAAATTTCTAAGCTTCTGCAGAAATTGCCGGAACTACACACTGTACTGGGGGTACCTACTGCACATTGCTAAACCCGGTTCCCTTATGCTTGTCTGCGCTTTGTCCGTTTTGGTTTCAATGTAAAAAAAAGCTCTTTAGAGGTTTTTTCATTCTAATTGAGTATGTTATGTTCTCAGGGGATTGCAAACGTGCCATTCCGATCAAAAACAACAAAAAAAATTTTCCGATATTTTTTTGAAAATCTGGTGGGAGTATTACAACTTTTTTCTCAATTCTCAAATTTGACTGCCTGCAACTTGAGAACGCCTGGACCGATTAGAGTGAATCCAACTGTGTTGTCCTCTTCTTGATGTCTTCTTCCACCTCCCACCATCGGAAGTTCCGTAGCTGTAATATTTCCGGAGATAGACCCCTTCGGAAGTCGTTTTTTAGGCACTTAGAATCGCCCTTTTGGTCCGTTTTTAAAAAAACCTCTTTAGAGTTTACGTGCCATTCCGATCAAAAACAGCAAAAAAAATTTCCGAAATTGTTTTGAAAATTTCCAAAGGGGGTATTACGACTTTTTTCTCAATTCTCAATTTTGACCGCCTGTAACTTGAAAAAGCATGGACCGATTAGAGTGAATCCAACTGTGTTGTCCTCTCCTTGATGTCCTCTTTAAGCTCTCATCATTGGAAGTTCCGTAGGTGCAATATTTCCGGAGATAGACCCCTTCGGAGGTCAATTTTTAGGCACTTTTAGAATCGCGTTTTTGGTCCGTTTTTAAAAAAACCTCTTTAGAGTTTAATTCAATTCCAATTGTGTTTGTTATGTTCTCATGGGATTACAAACGTGCCATTCCGATCAAAAACAGCAAAAAAAAAATCCGAAATTTTCATTCCCCATTTCCAAAGGGGGGGTATTACGACTTTTGTCTCAATTCTCAATTTTGACCACCTGTAACTTGAGAACGCCTGGACCGATTAGATTGAATCCAACTGCGTTGTCCTCTCCTTGATGTCTTCTTTAAGTTCCCATCATCGGATGTTCGCGTTTTTGGTCCGCTTTTAAAAAAAACTCTTTAGAGTTTAATTCAATTCCAATTGTGTTTGTTATGTTCTCATGGGATTACAAACGTGCCATTCCGATCAAAAACAGCAAAAAAAATTTCCGAAATTTTTTTAAAAATTTCCAAAGGGGGGGTATTACGACTTTTTTCTCAATTCTCAACTTTGACCACCTGTAACTAGAGAACGCCTGGACCGATTAGATTGAATCCAACTGCGTTGTCCTCTCCTTGATGTCTTCTTTAAGCTCCCACCATCGGATGTTCAGTAGGTGCAATATTTCCGGAGATAGAACCCTTCGGAGGTTGATTTTTAGGCACTTTTAGAATCGCGTTTTTGGTCCGTTTTTAAAAAACCCTCTTTAGAGTTTAATTCAGTTCCAAATAAGTTTGTTATGTTCTCAGGGGATTGCAAACGTGCCATTCCGATCAAAAACAGCAAAAAAAATTTCCCAAATTTTTTTAAAAATTTCCAAAGGGGGGGTATTACGACTTTTTTCTCAATTCTCAACTTTGACCACCTGTAACTTGAGAACGCCTGGACCGATTAGAGTAAATCCAACTGTGTTGTCCTCTTTCACCTCCCACCATCGGAAGTTCCGTAGGTGCAATATTTTCGGAGATAGAGCTCTTCGGAGGTCGATTTTCAGGCACTTTTAGAATCGCGTTTAGAATCACGTTAATCAATAAATACAGTTGGCAGAGTTGTACCTTTACAAACTTTATAACTGGACGTTTCTTAGATATATTACAATATCTACAATAAAATAAAGTCAGAGTCGGAGTTGGGTTTATCTCATTATTATTATTTATTACTATACAGGGTGGCACAAACTTAACGCAGGATTCGATAGCATCAAAGCTAATATAGAAATTAAGTTGGGACAAAATCTGTATCATGTAGAGCAGTTGGAACAACATTTTAAGAATAGTGACCATTATACAGGGTGTTCCAAAAAGTGTTTACGATTCAAAAATGAATTTTATAAACGATATATCATAAGGTATTATGGTGTTTTTGCATTTGAAATTAGAAATAGTTTTTACATCTAAAAATTGTAATTTGTTTTATCTTAAAAATCTGTAGCTCTTAACAGGCTTGAAGTAGAACCAAACCAATTAGAACTTCATATTTTAGATTACAAACTTTAAATAAGGATCTCTCAGTTTGTACTACTTTTAAAAATTTCTAAAATTCAACGCATTTTTTATACTTCTAAATTTAAAAAAAAATGTGTTGATTAATAGATCTTTCAAAACTAAATTAGGCAAGTGCATTGCGTTTGGCTCTATCTCAAGCCGCTTAGGAACTACACATTCTTAAAGCAAAAAAAAATACAATTTTAAAGACGCAATTATATCTAAAACTATTAGATATCGTCATAGGATTTGCTACATAAAAAAATGTACTACTGTAGTAGTGTCTTACTTAAAATAGAGCGTATGTTTGAATCGGCATTAGGTTCTTTTTGAATCATCTTGTTTAATGGTCACTATTTTCTATATGAAGCTCTAACCCTACTACATGACACCGCCTTTGTCTCAAATCATAATTTTGAGATATCACCAAACCTGCGTTATGAATGTGCCACACCGTGCAAGTACGTACTAAATATTTTTGCTGTTATGGGGGGTAAGGGCACATTAGCACTTGGAAATTGCTATCCGGATTGGGTTGATCACTAACTGGTTGGTCATTATCAACCAATCGCATTAACTAGCATGTCATCAGTCACCAATCCGGTTGCCTGAAAACTACCTCTAGAGAGCAAAAAAAGTGCTAAAGTCAAATTAAGAAAATGGCCAGGATCAGTTAAAAATTACTCAAAGCGTCAAAAATGCAGATTAAAATTTTCTGGACCAATTCAGGTTAAGATTAGGGCTAAAAATGATTAAGAAAATATACAGAGCGTCCAAAAATGCAAATTTGGAGTCTCTGGAGAAATTCAGATTAGAATTAGGACTAAATCGGTATAAAAGACACCACTTCCTCTAAAAATTTATATTTTGATATTTTATGAGAAAGTCACACTAAGATTATGATAAAAATCGATGAAAAGTGGCCCAAGGGGTTTAAAAACACAAACTTAGAGAGTTTGGGGAAATTCAAATTAAGAAAATGGCCAAAATCAGTTAAAAATTACTCCAAGCGTCAAAAATGCAGGCTAAAATTTTCTGGGCCAATTCAGGTTAAGATTAGGGTTAAAAATGATTAAGAAATTACACAGAGCATCCAAAAATGCAAACTTGGAGTCTTTGGAGAAATTCGTATTACAATTAGGACTGAAATCGGTTAAAAAGACACCACTTTCTCTAAAAATTTATATTTTGATGTTTTATAAAAAAGCCACACTAAGATTAAGGTAAAAATCGATGAAAAGTGGCTCAAAGGGTTTAAAAACACAAACTTAGAGAGCTTGGGGAAATTCAAATTAAGAAAATGGCCAGGATCAGTTAACAAATACTCAAAGCGTCAAAAATACAGATTAAAATTTTCTGGGCCATTCAGGTTAAAATTAGGGCTAAGAATGATTAAGAAATTACACAGAGCGTCCAAAAATGCAAATTTGGGGTTTTTGGAGAAATTCAGATTAGAATTAGGACTAAAATCGGTTAAAACACGGTGTTTTGGACACAGAGCGTCCAAAAATATTTAACTAAGATTAAGGCAAAAATCGGTGAAAAGTGACTCAAAGGGTTTAAAAACACAAATTTAGAGAGTTTCGGTAAATTCAAATTAAGATAATGGCCAAGATCAATTAAAATTGGGAGGGATAATTCAGGTTATGATTAGAATCTATAATGTCAAAGCGCCTACAAATGCCAGTTTGGAGTCTTTGGAGAAATTCAAATCAAATTATAAAATTTTTCGAAAACGTGGATAGAAATTTAGAAATGGCTTTTAATGTCGGGAATTTAGTTCTTATCATGGCTTCAATTTCGCCCCCCCCCCCCTTAGGATCCCTTCCTCACATTCTTTTAATATTTTTATTATTATATTATGGTGAGTGTCTCCACCGGATAATTTACAAAGAAGCAAGTTTCTCGGGTAATCGGTCAGGTTAGGTCGATTACCCGAGAAACTTGCTTCTTTTTATTATTATAACTGCAAAAAAACTAATTTATTTTAAAGAGTATCTCCTATATATTTTTTTGGAAATTCTGCTACAGAACGACACTGGCTGATATTGAATTCTTTTGAAATTGAGTCCTTATATAATAAGAAGGTACCTAATGAACAAAAATCAAATGACAGAAACCTCCTCTTATATTTTCTTATTCAACAAAATGTGTATAGTCGTTTTCAGGGAGATATTCATCTAGCCACCCATGACATTGTAAACGCACCATTTAAAAACAAATGAAAATTTACCAGAAAAGTTACTAGATCGGAGATTGGTGCGAAGCGAGCTTAACGAACACATTTGTCGGGTTTTAACCTCAAATTTTGTAATTTTTAAACATAACTACTTTATTTCTCAAATTTTGCTCAAATCCAATTATTATCCAGCGTTTGTAATGAAGGAAAAGTAAACTGGCTTAATAAACGACTAACTATCACCCAGAACTATTAACACAATTCATCGCATGACCCGGAAAAGTCATCTGCAACCTCCAACTTCTGCAAAATAAGATGCCAGAGTAGAGTTACAAATACAAAAATTGAGACATCAAAACCACATTCAAGCAGTTGTGAGTATTGATGATTGATTATTGCCAGCTAAAGCGAGCGTTAAATTAGTATGCATATGCAGAGGGAAGAACTGAACTGGATCATCAACCATGAACAAGATTTCCAAAAGTTCCGAATATACTCGCCCAGAAATTACTTTAGTGTCCAGATGCCCTGGGAATAGACCATACATTTAACTATGCTTATGCCTTACATAATATTATATAGTATACCACTTTCCAAGTTTAAAATTGAATGCAGATTGCAGTCAAGTAAAAATTGTTCCAAACAGCAAAAGCGTCTGAGAAAAGATGGTTTTCTACCAGACTGAATTTAAGTACTGCCATATGATTTGGATTGTGTGATAATCTACTGTGATGAGAATCCCAGTGGACCTATATGCCATATGCCATCCATAATTATGATCACTTTGGATCTTGAGTTAATATTAGTGAAGATTACCCCCCATGATAAAGAAAAGAATATTTCGATGAATTTACTGTTATATCATTTCAGTTGTCATTTGGCTCCATTGTTGGATCAAAACTGACCCTTTCATTCATTTGTAGGTATTTAGAGAAGTGTATTTTTGTTTTGTTAAATATATATGATTTTACATTATAAATTAATGGTTGGCACGTAGGCTTCTGGATTCTTGGACCCTTGTGATTGTATGGTTGGTTGTTATCTTGGGTTCTGGTCCTTTTGTCTGATTAAAATAAGTTACAGCGGGTGCTTCTAACTTCTTTGTTTAATGACGTTTCGACACAAATTGGTGCCTTCATCAGATTACTACAACATATGGAATACTTAGTTTAAAGATAAAATTTTTACAATAGCAGGAAGGAATGGTATAAGGAATACATGGAAAAAAAAATTATATAAAGATTACTAAGTACGAAATAAAATGTTGAAACTAAACGTATTGAGGGATGATTAAATTAAAGAATAAAGTCGGTAACTCAAAGCAAAAGAGCGTCAAAAGTGAAACCTACGATGCAATATGGTGTTAGGTTAAGAAGAGGGGCCAGAAGGGTAAGAAACGTAAGAAAAGGAGGGAATCTGAGGGTGACAATGACTTATACCATTCCTTCCTGCTATTGTAAAAATTTTATCTTTAAACTAAGTATTCCATATGTTGTAGTAATCTGATGAAGGCACCAATTTTTGTCGAAACGTCATTAAACAAAGAAGTTAGAAGCACCCGCTGTAACTTATTTTAATCAGACAAAAGGACCAGAACCCAAGATAACAACCAACCATTATAAATTAATTATACTAAAAGAAGTCTTGCCTAATTGTGCATTTAGTTTCTTAAACTACCTAAATATCAAGAAACTAAAATGTTTGTGTGGTGGTTTATTAATTGTCTGATTTAATTTTAGGTTTGTTCCAATATGCTAGAGAACCATTGCAGAACATTTAAAAAATCAGTTTGGCCAACTCACCAGCAAACATTTCAAATTGAAATGAGGAACCATCTTGACATGGTTGCAGAACCACTGTGGACAAGCACATTGTTTATTTCAATTTCTATATCATATTAGTGAGTTGTCAAGAATGATAGACCCTTCTGGAATGGTTTCTTGGTCGAATGTAACCAACTTATTTTCAACTAAAGAAAGCTACAGTTCTTTTAAACTAAATAACATAAGAAGGGGCCATTTCTTACAAACTCAGTTGAAAAAGTTTCGACTTATAATACTTACGTATAGACATAGAATTTGAAGTAACTTTTAGAAACAAGCAAAGGCTATTTATTAGTTTGAAATTAAGAACCCCTTTGCAAATAACTTACTATACCTGGAATAAAAATGCTATTGAAGTTGCAAGAACTTTTTATTTTATATACAAAGCAAAACAAGTATAATGTGTTTAATGGAAAAACTTATTAAGTTGGCTGAGAATTGTCAGGAGACAAGAATGCTGGAGTAATAAAGTACCAGCTACTTTCATTGTTCTATCCTATTCTATGAAAACTTCACAACCAACCTGTTTACATTTGGAAGATATTTAAAAATTATAACTCAGACATTGATACTTTTCCGATATTAGGACTTTACCTTCCACTATAGGATGTCTACCATAACATGATTTCGGAAGTGTATAGGGCAGGTCCAGGTCATCTTGTATAAATTTTTTTTCTCAATGTGGGCTCTAGGACATATCTTGGCATAAAAGATGCACTTGAGTGTTTGTGATACTTTCAAGCTAACTTGTCTATTGTTTTGGAATTTTTAGTGAAATGAGTTATGAGAAAGAACCATGACATAACATAAAATAAAAGGTTTCTGGTAGCACTTTCTGTTAAAATCTCAAGTATAATTAAAAGTTATAATTGCAGAAGAAGATAATTACACACACATGCCATTAGCTTTCTTCTAAGAATGGAAGATCCACATCAAAGGCACACTAAGGGTTGTTGTGGTAATATATTATACAAAACACTTAAAATCTATGGTGGATCAAATATTAGAACCCAGGATGTAAACTTCAAGAGGTTCCTTTTGAGGCCCAGTCCTTAGCAATCACATTAGCAAAAAATTAATATACCTTATATGATATACAGGAGTATGATAATATATAAACACTTAGTGTTATTTTGACAAATGTTATACTTATGCATCCTTCGGAGAGATTAACACTTACATAGTTAGCACTCTGTATAACTAGGTACACAACGGTCACCCTCAAATTGAATCCCACACAATCACTTAACAGAGCATTTAAATTTATAAACAGAAACACACACATATTTTGTTTAGGTTAGTCCATCCGTCCTTCCTTTGGCACATTCATGGATAATTGAGATGGTCAAAAGATCATTCTTCATTTATCTTGGATATTGCAAAATCATTCAGTAGCACCTTGATGATGTGACTTGAATACCGGACATTGGGCAATTCTTTTTATTATTGTCTGCAAGTGAATTTTCCAATTTGCAAGTATCAAGTACTTTACTTACAGTCTTCATACAAAGTCAAAAACAAACAATGCATGCAGCTGCAGCTCTGCTACTGGAGTTAAGGAAATTGCGAGGAAAATTGTTAAAAAATAGCTTCATTCTCCAAGGGATCAAATCCGTGATAGGTTCTAGGTTTATATCACTTTCTGCTTTCACTATATGAGTTGTTGAGTAGAAAAGTAGTACTATAAACATAAAGAACTGGTTGATGATAATAGGCAGTGTAGTTATTTGATAATAACTCACGAAAATTGGAATAAGAAAAAAAAATATGAGAAATACATTCACAATATTTACAAAGATGCTTCCAAGGAATCGTAATACGTAATATGCTCTCTTTCTCAAAATACGTGCAGAAAACAAGAATTTCCCCAGATATCAGTTGAAAATTTTTTGAAAGAAGGGCTGCCACTACAAAACCGATATTTCCATGGCTGACTAGATGAATATCTTCCTGAAAACGACTATAAACACACGTAGGTAGTTTGTATACAAATGCAAACCCTTTTTTTGTGCTTCCAAGGCGAAGCGATAGGATTCCTTTTTAAGAATCTAGCTAGTGTGAGTAATACGTCGAGCGTTCGATAAGCAACACGCTGCAATTTTTATTTAAGATTGTCCATCTTCCAACAGTTGACTTATAATCCTTATTTCGTGACTGTAGGCCTTAAGGGTCTTAACCTTAAATTGTAGTAAGGATAAGTTGTTTAAGTGTACTAGTGCTACTTGGAAGATTCTGCGACTGGAAGTGGGAGGAGGGCGAGAGAAAGATAAGGTCAAATGATTCTTCTACTTTTCTACACACTACCATCAAAGCCACTTAACTAATGACCAAACGAATTAACCTGAACTAATTATCGACCCAAATAAGTGGTCAAGTGCCAAAAGATATACAGGATAGTAGTGTAGTGTGCAAGTTTCTAGATCACTTTGAATCACTATCCCAAAAGAACTAATTTTTGATTGGTTTGACAATAGTTGACAGTAATTGTTATTTCTGCACAATGTGGACACTAACCATTTACTCAATGTGGAAAGTTTAGCTTGTTAGATTCCCACAATTAATTTTCTTTCTGTTACTGGAATTATTTCAATCACTTGCAGGTTGTGCATATTTATTGCAATCCACAATGATAAAACATAAATATTGGTTGTTTTCCATAATCTGCTCGAATATGATAGTCACTTTTTATTACATTGTTACATTTTGAAATAAAACTTCAATATTCTGAAATGGGTTTTTTTGTAGAAACTCAGAGTTAACTATCTAAAGTTATCGGAAGTTCCATTTTCTGTAAATTTAAATCTGAGTTGTCGCTTTACTTTTGCAACTTAAAATTGAGAATCTGGATGAAAAATGTCGAAAAAATATGTCTTTTTTCTTTTAAAGTAATTAGAAGTTAGTGTGTTGTAAGAGAAATTATCGGAAGTTATTTTAAAATATCTGAATTAAAAATGTCAACAGACTTTTTCAAATAAGGATTGTGAAATTTGATAAAAAATTATCCGAAAACTGTTTCTATTTTCTATTTATTAGTCAGTAGAAGTTATTTCAATATATTTAAAACCGAAGGGTCATTATTTCCAAAGTAAAGTGCCTCGATTAAAAGATTTTCAATAAAACTCAATTTCTCAATTCAACAAAAAAGATTGTGAAATTTCATTAGATCAGTCAAACCTTAAACAACTTTTCATTCTGTTTTGAGCTTAAAGTCGTCAGAAGTTGGTTTGTATTATGTAAAATTATCGGAGGGTTTTTAAAAATATTTAAACTTAATATGTTAATAAAATTTCCATATACAAATTAAGAAATCAGTAAAAATTGTCGAAAACTATTTGTTACTTTATTTATTAGTAAAGAAAAATGTTTACATATATTTAATTCTGAAGTGTCAATGTTTTCATTTTAGGTTTTTTTGCTGAAACTCTTTGTCTAAATTTAGTAAAACCAATTGAGAATTTTTAGTGCTGCTTTTCTATGTAGTTCTAGTAGTTCTATAGTATTTCTAAGTAGTCGGAAGTTGCTTATATATTTTTAAATCTTATGTCAATCTATATTTTCAACTAAAAATTTAAAAATGTATGTAAAAATTATTTTAAAAAAATGATTTTTTATGCTTAAATGTCATCTGAAGTAGGTTTTTTTAGGTAAAATTTAACTAAATTTCTTTAGAAATAAGTAAACCTCTTGATTCAATAGATTTCTCAATTAACAGAAAGTGGAAATTATCGAAACATATTTGTGTTTCTTTATTTGTTAGTTAGGGAAAATTGTTTTAAATGTACATGAATCTGAATAGTAAATATTCCTAAAGCCAGATTTCCACTAAAAAAAGCAGTTTCTCCAAATTCAAATACAACAAATTACAAAACTGAAAAATTTGAGTCAAACCTTAAAGTAAAATTTGATTCTCTATACAAAGGAGTACTCAGAAGTTGCTTATAAACCTTTCAGTGTGATGTGTTAGTTCAATTTTGCAATTTAAAATTGGAAAACTTAAGCGGAAATGATTGAAAAGTGGTTACTCTTTCTGTACTTCAAAATATTTAAACTTAATGAGTCAATAGAATTTTTCAATAAAGAGAATGGAAATTATCGAAAGATATTTGTGTTTTTCTGTTTTGCCATTGAAAGCAAGTATTATTAAAATACGTAAAATTGAAGTTGTCAAGTAAGATTTTTCACCAAAACTCATTTTTTCAGTCTCTTTTGATAAAAGAATTGGTAATTGAATGATAACCAAAAAAATGCTTAAGCAAAATATCCTTTCGTAATGTTTGGAATAGTTATTTACTTAGCGAGTGCGGAAAGTGCTTCTTTAACGCACGTGATTTTAGTTCCGAAGGATTCAAACCGGAGTGTTGTTAGTAAACAAGTGCGGTATAGATATTTCCGCACGAGTTAAGTACATTTTTCTTCCTCCGTTTTTCGTGTTAGTCACGACACTCTTAATTTTGTGATCTTCTGTAAATTCAAAAGATCAATAGATACACGCTCCATGTAATAAATTTACTGCACGTGTGCGTAAATCATGTAAAGAGATTTTTCTACGACTACCTCGAAAATGAACAAATGCGCAGTACTAACTACCGTTGAAAATCGCATTTTGCAATTACTTTGCGCACTAGCTGCCATACAGAAACGTCTGCAAAGTCCACTTTGCACACGCTTTTGATTGTTTTGGACACGTCTTGCATATATTCTATAACATATGCAAACATAATATAAGCACTCCGATACAGAAACGTGTGCAAATTCCACCTTGCATACACCTCTGATTGTTTTGCAAATGCCTTGCATACATCTTCAGTCTCACTCTCAATCACTCTTCACACCCTTGTGACGTTGTATCACTCGCCCGCGGCTCGTGTTGAAAACGTCACACTTTACACACTCTTGTGACGTTGAATCACTCGCCTACGGCTCGTGTTCAAACTATCACACTCGTGTGGAAAGTACAATTTTCGACACTAGTTGCACAATATATTGTTTTCTACGACTGTCTCAAAAATGAACAAATGCGCACTATTAACTTCCGTTTAAAAACACATGTTGCAAAAAAGCGCGCGCAAAGTACACTTTGCACACGCTCCCATACAGAGACGTATGCAAAGTGTACTTTGCGCACTCTTCTGATTGTTTTGCACACGCGTTGCATATATCTTATAACATAAATAATCATTTATGAAGCAAAATCGCAGTCGTAGAAAAAGTATAGTGTGCGATACGTACGAAAATCACTCTTCATACTCTTGTGACGTTGTATCACTCGCCTACTGCTCGTGTTCAAACCATCACACTCGTGTGGAAAGTGCAATTTTTGACACTAGGTGCACAATATACTATTTTCTACGACTGCCTCGAAAATGAACAAATGTGCACTACTAACTTCCGTTTAAAATCACATGTTGCAAAAAGCGCGCGCAAAGTAGACTTTGCACACGCTCCCATGTAGAAACGTATGCAATGTCTACTTTGAACACGCTTCTGATTGTTTCGCATACGCGTTGCATATATCTTATAATATAAATAATCATTTATGAAGCAAAATCGCAGTCGTAGAAAAAGTATAGTGTGCGATACGTACGAAAATCACTCTTCATACTCTTGTGACGTTGTATCACTCGCCTACTGCTCGTGTTCAAACCATCACACTCGTGTGGAAAGTGCAATTTTTGACACTAGGTGCACAATATACTATTTTCTACGACTGCCTCGAAAATGAACAAATGTGCACTACTAACTTCCGTTTAAAATCACATGTTGCAAAAAGCGCGCGCAAAGTAGATTTTGCACACGCTCCCATGTAGAAACGTATGCAATGTCTACTTTGAACACGCTTCTGATTGTTCCGCATACGCGTTGCATATATCTTATAATATAAATAATCATTTATGAAGCAAAATCGCAGTCGTAGAAAAAGTATAGTGTGCGATACGTACGAAAATCACTCTTCATACTCTTGTGACGTTGTATCACTCCCCTAATGCTCGTGTTCAAACCATCACACTCGTGTGGAAAGTACAATTTTCGACACTAGTTGCACAATATACTATTTTCCACGACTGCCTCAAAAATGAACAAATGCGCACTACTAACTTCCGTTTAAAATCACATGTTGCAAAAAGCGCGCGCAAAGTTCACTTTGCATACGCTCCTATAGAGAAACGTATTCAAAATCTACTTTGCACACGCTTCTGATTGTTTTGGACACGCCTTGAATATATCTTATAATATAAATGATGATTTATGAAGAAAAATCGCAGTCCTAGGAAAAGTGAGGAACACGTACGAAAATCATTCCACACAATCTTGTGACGTTGTATCACTCGCCTACGGCTCGTGTTCAAACCGTCATACTCGTGTGGAAAGTGCAATTTTCGACACTGGTTTCACAATATACTATTTTCTGCGACTGTCTCGAAGAAACTGAACAATTGCGCACTGCTAACTACCGTTGAAAATCGCATACTGCAAACAGCAAAGTGCACTTTCCGCACGCTCTCATACAGAAGCGTTTGTAAAGTCCACTTTGTACACGCTTCTGGTTGTTTTGCACACGCCTCGCATATATTTTTTAATCTCGTGATTATTTATGAAGCAAAATCGCTGTCCTAGAAAAAGTATTTTGTGCGACACGGACGAAAATCACTCTTCATACTCTTGTGACGTTGTATCATTTACCTACGGCTAGTGTTCAAACCGTCACATTTATGTGAAAAGGGCAATTTTCGTCACTAGTTGCACAATATACTATTTACAAGATATTTGTCAAAATATGAATAAAAACACATAATTTTTAGATTACGGATTTAAAAACATTTCCCTACAAAATTAAATTTTTTAAGTGTTTTAAAATTTTCTTAATCTTTTCAAAATGACGTCTTTAAAATGAATATTTAAATAAGTAAGATAACTTTGTCGCAGAGCTTATTGGTAAACATATTATTACAGCATTTTTATTAAAATATAGCTTAAGAATAATCGTTTACATTAATATTTTTGCAAATATCTGGAAAACGGGTAGACGTAACTTCCTACGAGAAGCTATGTTTTTTCGAATTGAACAAGGAACAAAAATCTCTTTTCAACAAAGCACATTTCAGTAAATGATGAAAACCGTTTAGTAGCGTTTGGAAAGCCAACGAGTTTTAAATTTTTTATTTAAAATCCCTTTAAATTTAAAAAAGTTTTATGATTGTTGCTAGCGATTTAACAAAAACGTTGCATTCGTATAATGCACAATGTTTTGGAAGCAAATCAAATTCGTTAATTGCCACTAATGGAGTCGCCATCCGAAGTTTTTACAACGGTTATACCTGGAAGCTCATCGTGATTGAACGTTTTCCGACGGGAATAGCCTCTGCTAATGGAAACCTTCTATGAATATGAACAAGTAATCGTTTTCCTTTTATTTTTACATGTAAAGGGCGGCCTGCTTATATTATAATTTATAACATCGTTTGTTTTTCTTTGGGTAAAAAGTGTGAGGGAGAGGCGCCAAAGCAAAATCTAAACAGGTTTTTTTTGTGGCTTCCAGGCAAAAACTTTCGGGTATATATTATCGTGTCGACAGGGAAGGCAAATGTGTTCGGAGTAACTTTTACTTTTTGATTTATACGACCAAGCCGACAGAAACATTAGGCACAAGCGGCATATCACTTTATAAATTGGTGCCTGGATATTTTCGCAATTCCGGAGAATATTGAGACGAAACTTTCCCGGGACAATATTGCGGACGAAATAAAATACTGCTTTTAGCTAGGCGCTCCTATCTCACTATATAAGCAGTCCCAAATTTTTCACTCTGATCCAACAATTTCGTTCGTCCCAGAAGGCCTGTCGCTATGCACTCCAATTACCTTAAAAGCCGCTGGCCTGGTGGCACACACTGTTCGGGGTGAGGGGGGGGGGGATGAGTGAGCCAATTTGCCAATGAGTCCTCAAAGACACCACCTGATCTTTTAAAATGTCAGGTATATCACGCAGCCAATATACGCGGTCTTTATTGAGGCCTGAGGTTCCACCGTATTAATTTAACGACGTCAGACGCCTCGACGCCGACGACGACATCGACGCGTACTTAACGATGAAATTTAGGATTATGTACTTAGTGTGTTAGAAGGATGGGTTTACATCAATATAATCGCTTTCAATCCTCACGTGTAGAAAAAGTCTATGGACTTTTTGTCTGTTGGTAGGCGAGTGACTCGACAGGTACGCCATTATGTAATAACTTCCATTAACTTTGTATACTGGCAAGTGGTGCTTATGACAGTGAAAGCCAATGACAGCGCCCAATTTTGCCTTTAATTACGCTTAAGCCGGATTATTGAGGCTTTGCAAGTAAGTCTTATAGTGGCGCCGAGTGGAAATTTGATAATACCCAGAGGCTAAATCTCGCGCGCAAAGGCATTGTGTTACCTTAAAGCTGCAGAGAAAAGGAACTACCTACACTCTATTTTGTGTTTGATGGAAACTCGGTTTAATATACACCTTGATATTAAAGCGAAAACTTACCCTGTCTGTGTTTGAGTAAACAAGTATTAGTTCTGTTTTGCAACTGGTCTAGGTTTCCAATGTTCAGTCTTAAAGGGGATAATGGGGGAGGTTCGTATATGTTTTTCCTATTTTTATTATGCACACAGAAAAAAATATCTATTAGCTCAAAATCAAACTACTTTCAGGCAAGTGATTTGGCCTTTTTGAATAAGTCTAAGAGCTCTTTCTCTTGTTAGGAATGCGAAAATCCCTTGTTCGAAGTTATTGAAAATACACTGCTGGACAAAACAAATGGGACAAACATATTTTTCGATAAATTATTAAGCGAGATATTTTGAAAATAACGCAAGATAAAAATATGAAGTTTCCAGTAATCTCTAGAAGAATCTATAGAAGAGGTAATCTAGACTACTTTGAACAAAATTACTTATTCAGATGGTGTATACAAGGTGATGAATAAGTTGATTACATTTTGACAAAATTTCTTTTTTGTTGAGAATCTAGGATTCAGTTTTTATTTTGCTTTTTGTGAATTGAGGACGATGCTTGACAAGTTTAGAAAAAACGAGTTTAACCGATTTTAAATATCGTACCACATTTCGGATTTTTTTATTTTTTTCTTCAGACATTTACCAACCTCCTGCTGATCAAGTAACTGATATGCGATTGGTTAATTAATTTTACAAAATTGATTTGTTACGTGTGCACGAAGAGATAGTGGTATAATAATTTTCTACAGGGCGTTGACTTTCAAAATGTTTTATCAATATTGATTGGAGTGTTTTCTCAACAATTAACTGAACATATGTTTAATTGCTTGCTGATGAGACATTAAAAATCATTTTCACCGTTCAATGCAAATTTTGAGATCAGTAAAGCAAAACACCCAGACGAATTTTTCGCTTTTTATTTAAGCTGCACATCTCAATAACTCCCATCCAGTCTGTTTGAGATAACTTTAACATTGGGCCTGCGTCTGCAAGTATTTCCTGGCACCACCCTGTAAATATGAACGTCATTGCCCTCAGAGTTTTCAAATTCCTTATTCCGCCCCTTATGTTTCTATCTGAAATTTATTTCCGAAATAACGTTCCAGTATTATAGCATTTAAAGGCAATATCAGTTATTTACCCTTTTTTAGTAAGGTCAAGTTTAAGACGCTCTATATTCTGTTTAAATTAATTTAAATGAAAAGCGAAAAATCCGTGCGGGTGTTTTATTTCACTGATTTCAAAATTTGCATTGTACTGTCAAAATTATTATTACTGTTTCATCAGCAAGCAATTAAACATCTGTTCAGTTAATTGTTTAGAAAACACTTCAATCAATATTGATGGTCAAAACATTTTGAAAGTCAACACCCTGTAGAAAAATCTTATACCACTATCTCTTCGTGCACGCGTAATTTTGTAAAACTAACCAATCGCATATCAGTTACTTGTTCAGCAGGAGGTTGAAATTCAAGATTGGTAAATGTCTGAAGAAAAATATAAAAAAATCCGAAATGTCGGACGATATTTAAAATCGGTTAAACTTGTTTTTTCTAAACTTGTCAAGGATCGTCCTCAATTTACGAAAAACAAAATAAATACTGAATCCTAGATTCTCGGCAAAAAAGAAATTTTTGTCAAAATGTAGTCAACTTATTCATCACCCTGTATACACCATCTTAATAAGTAATTTTGTTCAAAGTAGTCTAAAATGCCTCTTCTATAGGTCCTTCTAGAGGTTGCTGGAAACTTCATATTTTTATCTTGCGTTATTTTCAAAATATCTCGTTTAATAATTTATCGAAAAACGTGTTTGTCCCGTTTATTTTGTCCAGCGGTTCAATTAGATTCAAGACGTTTTTATCTTGTGCGAAACGACCTAATTTATCTGTGATAAAGTACTCTTCGATCAATCGCAAAAAGGTATTGATGAGGTTTTCAGCCATGAGAATGATTTTATTGGTAGAGGAACATTGGTCTTGGGAGAAGAACTAACCTTTTCGAAGTAAAGTAGTGTTTTTCTTCAAACCAGAGTATTTATTTTGGATTCGAGAGAAAAGATTATTTGTATAAAATCTAGTATAATTCAGTACAACAGCATTGACTCGTGTATTTAACCATTGGCATTTGATTCAAGAAGAGTGCTCCTTCTTTCATTAACGAATAGCTTTTACCTCAAGAGCAAACGTTCTTAAAGTAAAGTTGCAGAAATCTTGTCGCTAAAGCAAAAATATTTTCAAATCTACTTTAAATTCTCGAATATAACATTAATAATTGAAGTGCAATTTATCATGGGTCTTGGGGGACTGCACAATTCCCTTTCAGTTGATAAGGTCTTCTATCAATTTTTGGTCGAAAGGGATATTCATTTTCTGTAGGTCTGGTTTGATGTTGTATCTCTAAGGCTCTGGTTTGATGTTGTATCTCTAAGGCATTCTTGGACGCCCGAGTGGTCTATTTCCTGTTGGAACCTCCTCCCAACCAATCTTACAAATCTTTCATCTTGCCCATCTTAATCGTTGGATATTTATCTCTTGCACGATATCGCGATCGTTGTAGACCTCCTTTATTTAAATATTCGTTCTAATACGATATCGATTTGTCGTCGGATCGTGGTGGGCTCCGAAAATATTCCTGAGATTTTTTCGCACAAAACGTCTGAGTTTTTCTTCATTTAATTTGGTCATTGTCCACGTTTCACGTCCATATGCTATTACTGGCCTAACAATGATTTTATAGATATTCAGGATTCTTTGACTTCATAAGATTATTAAGTGCGTATAGGCAGCGGTTTGCAGATTGAATTCTTCCTTTGATTTCTTCAGTAACGTCATTATCAGCAGCTGTTGTAGCTCCAAGGTATTTGAAACGCTCTACCTTTTCAAAATTAACAGTGTTGATTGTGACGTTTTGCCTTATTCTATCTCTTCGTCCCATTCTGTTTATACACATATATTTCGTTTATTCCTCGTTGACTTTTATTTCCACTTCACCTGTTGTTTTTTCGATCTTGTTGAAAATGTCTTTTACGGATACGATGGAGTCTCCGATGGGATCAATGTCATCTGCGTATGCTAGCAGTAAATTGGATCCTTTAGTTGTTAGCAGTTCGGTTTTTATTTCGACTGCTCGCACGGATTTCTCTAAAACAAGGTTAAAAAGTAGTGGTGATAGAGCGTTGCCTTGTTAAAGCCTACTGTGTATTTCGAAACTACTGAATATACTGTTGTTTACTCGTACTTTAGACACTCCGCTCTCCATACAAACTTTGGTCATCTGAATGAGTTTTTTGGTATTGAGAATTGCGACATCGCATTCCATACTTGGCTTCTCCCTATGCTGTTATAGGCTATTATATGTCTGTTGAAAGTCTTTGAAGAGGTTTTGTACCGTTATATTATATTCCCATCCTTTTTCTAGGAGCTGCCTCAGGGTGAAGAATTGCTCTATTGTTGACCTGTTTGTCCTGAATCTAGCTTGTTATTCCCCCAGCAGGTTTTCTGCATATGGGGTTAGTCTGCATAGTAGGATGTTTGAGAGAGCTTTATATGTAGTGTTTATTAGTGAGATTCCTCTATAGTTGGAGCATTTTGATTTGTCCCCTTTTTTGTGGATGGGCACACTGATGCTTTCTCTCTATCTTGCTGGTATTTTTTAAGAGTTATTAATCGATGAATTTGTCGATGCAGTGCGTTTCCTCGTTATTTTAAAAACTCAGACGATATCTCATCTGAGCCAGGTGCCTTGGAGTTCTTTAATTTAATTCTTGCTTTTCTTGTTTCCTCAAGGGAGGGCTCTTCAACTGGTAGGTCCACTGTAATGTACGTTTCTTGTTTGTACGGTTCTTTCTATGTTCCGTTTAGAAGATCTTTAAAATGTTGTTTCCATTTTTTAATTAGTTCTTCGTCGCTGAGTATCATGCTACCTTGGTTGTCCAGTGTTGGGGTGGATTTGAACTTAAAACCTCTCTTCTCCAATGAAAGTGCTCTGTAGAATTCTCTTGATCCTGGTTTGCGGCGATTTGCTTCTATTGCTTCATACTTTCTTGTCTTCACTCTTAATAGTGTTCTTATTTCTTTCCGGCAGTTTGCGTACTTCTTTCTACGTTCATTTGTCAGTAATTGTATCATTCTCTTCCTTAATGTCTCTCCTTTTTCCTAGCTGCTTTCGGAATTGTTCTTCAAACCATGTTTTTGCCCTCTTTTTTTTTGCTTTTTCCATCAATCAATTTTATACTTTTGGGACCACCTGTATACAATGACAATAATTTTAAAATGTACTTCCAATGGACCCTCATCCATTTCATATACAAAACTTTTTTAAAATCTAAAAGCCATAACCTATCTTCCGTGTCGAATAACGTGAAACACTTTTTGAATTCACACAGCATTTTGAACTTATTAATCCAGACTACAATACAAACCGCGATGTCCCCATCAATGGATCAAACCAAGAAATAAATGATATACAAGCCTCACATGTTTAGACTGGATTACCAGCAATCACAAAGGCTGGTACTACACGATAACGGATGATTTGGAATGACTAAATGAACTCACCGTCTTGCTTTGTTACTACAAAGCAACAAAACTGGAAACTATCCAAACAGGATACAGACTTGAACTGCTCACACTTTTTCTAAGAACTGTCAAAAATCGTAACAGAACAACGCCTGATAAATCAGAAAAGGGTAATTTTGAAGAACAGTAGGCTTACTCGTATGGAAATTAAACTAATAAAGAGGCAAGTGGCCAGCGAGCTCATTGGCAATAGAAGTGGAAACTGAGAAGAAAGACACACAATTTAGACCGCTGACGAAAAACAAGAAAAAGACCTTGTAGGTGGCCTGTGCACTCATCAATGGACGAAAACTCACGACTGGAGGAAAAAATGGCAATGAACCTCTCATACTGGCAGGGAACGAATCCAAACCTAAGAAGCCCCATTCCAAGACTAACAATTAAGCCTGATATCTCTCAAATTATCAAAAAGACCAACACGCTATTCTCTAAGTATCGAATACACAACAGCGCATTGGAAGACATTCACACAATCATATACACACAGCAGCAATCACAATAATTAGACACAATGGCCAAAAAATCCCACAGCAAACAGGGAAAATTAGGAAAAAGTCTAAACCGAGTTGGCAAATCAGAATAGAAAGTAGAATGAAAAAACCTAAAGAGACCGAACCAGAAACCCTCGACACAATGAAACAAAAACTTGTTAACAGATACAGTTCAATGAAAGAAAAGATGCGAACTTAGCCTTTACCAGAAATGAAAAGCAATTCTATCAAACCATATCATTAAAAAAAAATAACCCTATAAAAGAAACACCTACTACACAAGACTGAAAAAGAACGCAGACACTCGTGCTAGATAAACTATAAAAAGGCCTTTGACTCCGTACCACAAAGCTAGTTAGTAGAAATTTGAGACATCTACAAAATAAATACAAAAATAAGACAATTCATTTCGGAAATAATGAAAACTTGGAGAACGAAAATTACCATAACATCAGAGTCACAAACCCAACAGACAGATGAACTATACATCCGACGAGGCATCTTCCAGTGTTATGCACTAAGTGCTTTATGGTTCTGTATGTACCTAAATCCATTTTCAAACGCACTATATAACTCCCATTACGGCTTTAATATAAAATATAAAAAAACAGCAGAACATAAAATCAACCACCTCCGGTACATGGACCATATAAAAATCTACCAGTCAACACCAACACAACTTAAAGATCTGCTCAAGATTACAGAAACATTTACAACAGACACACAAATGGAATTCGGTTTAAGTAAATGCAAAGCACTACATACCGAAAAGAGTAAATGGAAGAAAGGCGAATACAGGAAAATCATGAAAAATTAAATTTTAGGCAACATGACTAAAGGCAAAATCTACAAATAAAAAGTTGATTATCTTTATACAAAAATCTAAAGCATCATAAAGATTGTATTTTTTAAACAAGAAAAAGGGAAAAAGTACAAAGGATTAAGATCCACTAAAGGTGCAAAGCTTGTTTCAAAAGATATGAGAGATGAGGATACATTGAGGGAGCAATGGGTGTTGAAGGCAAAGGAGAAAGAAAGATTGAGATGATTGAATGAGTGTTTTAATTTTTAGGTAAGAATAAAGGGAATATTAAGAGAAACAGGACACGTTGGGTAAACCATTTTTCTCTTCTATTGAATGTCATCAACAAGATATATAAGCGAAGATACATTAAAGGAGGAAATGTTAGCTACTAAAAAAAAGGAAGATAGGGGTTAAGTATATTAAAAATGAAGATTTTAAGTTCAGCACAAAGCAGCTTCAGCAAAAAGTCTATGGGTACGAAAAATAGTAAGCAAAAAGGATAGCTATTAGGGGTTTTAATTTCGGCTCATTTTATTAATACCGGGATTTTCGGTTTTTATATGTCAAATCTCGGGATCCCGGAATTAATTCCGAATTTACTTCTTAAATTAATTAACAGTTTTTAAATTAACTGATCAACAACGAATGTTCAACAAATAAAATAAAAAAAATACGCCGTTCTAAAAAATAATGCAAAAAAAAACGCGCCTAGTTTCTTTATTTAGAGTGGATCGTATCTTACTGCATAAAACTTCTGCTGAGGAGAAAACATCTCTCAGGATCTCAAGCACCTTTCAAATATTACGTACGCGACTCCTATCATTTATCAATAAATTAGTTTCCTGACAAAAAGCTAATAAAACAATTTTTGGGATTTCAGAATTTTAAATCCCGGGGTTTTTCATGATTTGATTTTCATTCGAGACCTGAGATCAGAGCTTTTGGGATCCCCGGATTTAAACTCTTAGTACAAACTGCTTTAAAATAAGAGAGTTAAAGCTTTTAATTGAACTAGGTGAGAGATAAGTCAAATCTGGCAAGAGCATTGTCTTAATTGGAAAAAAGTAGTTAAAAACGAGAACAAACTCGATGGGTCAATCTTTGAAAACAAGAAAGTTACGTTTTTATCGAACTACGCGAGGGATAAAATAATATTGACAACGGCATTGTTTTAGTTGGAAAAAAGTAGCTGAAAACGAGTATAAATTCGATAGGTCAATCTTTGAAAATAAAAAAGTTACGTTTTTATCGAACTACGTGAAAAATAAATCAAATCTGAAAACGACATTATTTTAGTTGGAGAAAAATTTGCTGAAGACGAGTACAAACACGATAGGTCAATTTTTGAAAACAAGAAAGTTACGTTTTTATCGAACTATGTGAGATAAGTCAAATCTAACAACGGCATTGTTTTAGTTGGAGAAAAAGTAGCTGAAAAAAAGAACAAACTCAATGGGCCAGTCTTTGAAACTAATAAAGTTACGTTTTTCTCGAACTATGTGAGAGATAAGATAGATCTGACAACGGCGCTGTTTTGGTTGGAGAAAAATAGCTGAACACGAGTACAAACTCGATGGGTCAATCTTTGAAAATAAAAAGTTAGGGTTTTTTTTGAACTTCGTGAGAGATAAGATTAATCTGACAACGGCACTGTTTTAGTTGGAAAAAAGTAACTGAAAACGGGTAGAAACTCGATGGGTCAATCTTTGAAAATAACAAAGTTACGTTTTTCTCGAACCATGTGAGAGATAAGTCAAATCTGAAAACGACAATGTTTTGGTTGGAGAAGAAATTGCTGAAAACGAATACAAACTCCATGGGTCAATCTTTGATAATAAAAAAGTTACGTTTTTATGGAACTACGTGAGAGATAAGTCAAATCTGACGTCATTGTTTTAGTTAAAAAAAAAGTAGCTGAAAAAAAGAACAAACTCAATGGGCCAGTCTTTGAAACTAATAAAGTTACGTTTTTCTCGAACTATGTGAGAGATAAGATAAATCTGACAACGGCGCTGTTTTGGTTGGAGAAAAATAGCTGAACACGAGTACAAACTCGATGGGTCAATCTTTGAAAATAAAAAGTTAGGGTTTTTTTTGAACTTCGTGAGAGATAAGATTAATCTGACAACGGCACTGTTTTAGTTGGAAAAAAGTAACTGAAAACGGGTAGAAACTCGATGGGTCAATCTTTGAAAATAACAAAGTTACGTTTTTCTCGAACTATGTGAAAGATTAGATAAATTTGACAGCAGCGCCGTTTTAGTTGGAAAAAGTAACTGAGAACGAGTACAAACTCGATGGGTCAATCTTTGAAAATAGAAAAGTTACGTTTTTATCGAATTATGTGAGAGATAAGTCAAATCTGACAACGGCATTCTTTTAGTTGGAGAAAAAGTAGCTGAAAACGAGTACAAAATTGATGGGTCAATCTTTGAAAATAAGTAAGTTACGTTTTTATCGAACTAGGTGAGAGATAAGTCAAATCTGACAACGATATAGTTTTAGTTGAAAAAATGTTGCTGAAAACGAGTACAAACTCGATGAGTCAATGTTTGTAATTAGGAAAGTTACGTTTCTTTCGAACTATATGAGATATAAGTCAAAACAGAAAACGGCATTGTCGTAGTTGGAAAAAAGTTGTTAGAAACGAGAATAATTCGAGAGGTCAATCTTTGAAAATAATAAAGTAATTTTTTTTTTTGAATTAAATGCTATATAAATCGTATTCGATAACGGCATTGTTTTAGTTGGAAAAAAGTAGCTGAAAACAAGTACAAATTCGATGGGTCAATTTTTGAAAATAATAAAGTTAAATTTTTATTGAACTACGTGAGAAATTAGTCAAATCTGACAACGAGATTGTTTTAGTTGAAAAAAGGTGCTGAAAACGAATAAAAACTCTATGGGTCAATCTTTGAAATTGACAGAGTTACATACGTTTTTTTCGAACTTTATGAGAGATAAGTCAAAACAGAAAATGGCATTGTCTTTATTGGAAAAAAGTACTTGAAAACGAGAACAGACCCGAGAGGTCAATGTTTGAAAATACGAAAGTTGTTTTTCGATCTAAACTAGAGATAATTCATATTTAACAAAAGCATTACCTTAGTTGGAAAGAAGTGGCTGAAAACAAGTACAAACCCAATGGGTCAATATTTGAATATAACAAAGTTACGTTTTTCTCGAACTACATTAGAGGTAACATAAATCTGACAACTGCATTGTTTTAGGTGGAATAAGTAGCTGAAAACGAGTACAAACTCTATAGGTCAATCTTTGTAAATAAGAAAGTTACGTTTTTATCGAACTACGTGAGAAATAATATAAATCTGACAACGGCATTGTTTTAGTTGGAAAAAGTTGCTGAAAACGAGTACAAACCCGATGAGTCAATGTTTGTGATTAATAAAATTACGTTTTTTTCGAACTATATGGGATATCGTCGGTCCAATGCCAAAACCATGAATGTGCAGAACAATAGATATGCACATTCCTGGTTTTGGCATTGGACTGACGATATAAGTCAAAACAGACAACGGCATTGTCTTAGCTGGAAAAAAGTAGTTAAAAACGGGAAAAAACTCGCGAGAACAATCTTTGAAAATAAGAAAGTAATTTTTTTCGAAGTAAATGAGAGATAAATCATATCGACAACGGCATTGTTTTAGTTGGAAAAAAGTAGCTGAAAATGAGCACAAACTCGATAAGTCAATCTTTGTAATTAAGAAAGTTAAGTTTTTTCAAACTTTATGAGAGATAAGTCAAAACAGACAACGGCATTGCCTTAGTTGGAAAGAAGTAGCTGATAATAAGTACAAATTCAATGGGTCAATCTTTGAAAATACCAACGTTACGTTTTTCTCGAACTACGAGAGAGATAAGATAAATCTGACAACGACATTGTTTTAGTTGAAAAAAAGTTTCAGAAAACGAGTACAAACTCGATGTGTCAATATTTGTAATTAAGGAAGTTACGTTTTTCTTAACTATATGAGATATAAGTCAAAACAGACAACGGCATTATCTTAGTTGGAAAAAAGTAGTAAGAAACAAGAACAATCTCGAGGACTTCAATCTTTGAAAATATAAAAGTAAGTTTTTTTTCCAACTAAATGAGAGATAAATCATATCTGAAAACGTCATTGCTTTAGTTGGAGAAAAGTAGCTGAAAACCAGTACAAACTCCAAAGAATTCTAATAATTTTTCAATTAGATCAATTTCCTTACATAAAGTTAATAAAACAACTTTTGGGATTTCAAGATTTAAATCCTGGAATTTTTCGAAACATAGTTTTCAGTCGGGACCCCGTAATCCCGGGTTTGTGGGATCCCGGATTAAAACCCTTACTAGCTCTAGGGTACGTGGCAGATGCAAGTTTGAAGTGTAAACATAGTTATTAAAGAGAAAATGTATATGTTTAATATTCGATGAAATAAGATTTGGGCAGAAGGGCAGAAAATTTTGCCCATTTTTAATGCTTTTGCCATTTATCTAAAAAAAAAGCTCTTTGCCTCCTAGCAGTAACCATCGGTTTTCGCCTTGTTTCCTGATAAATCATTCAAACAAATCGAAGGAAAAAAGTCGTCGTATTCTTCTTTGATCAACTCTTCGCGCCAAATCGAAATATTTATTATTAAGTTAGCGAGCGCGCGCGGGAAGGGGGGGGGAAGGGGAAATTTAGTTGCGACGACAGGAAAATAAATAAAATTTAAACCGATGCAATAAATTTCGGAAAAAGGGAATATCGGGCTTTTGACAATTCGTATTTTCCGTTCTATATCTGTGTTGCTTCGGGATGGATCGTCCTGATAATGCGATACGAATTCGTTTTATTTTAGAGCGCCCCGAAGCAAAAGTGATCGAGAGCTCAATCTAGAGCCAATGGTAAATCTGATTTCGGCGCTTTAACTTATATTTGTAGCCACTTTGGTTGATTACTTTTGCGCTTTTCTATCGCTTTTAAGGGGTTTTTCGCACAAGAAACTGCAAAGATACAAAAATTAGATCTGAGCGGTCTCAGGAACCACGAGAAATCTTGTTAGAGCTTTTATTACTTCGTTTTATAAATCTATTTGATTTATGCAGCTTGAAAGGCAGTTTTTTGGCCACATCATTTTTAATCATTCACTGTCAACTCAGCTCACAGACGTAATCAACAAATGACTTTTAAGTTATTTGAGGATGTTTACAAAATTTTTACATAAATTCCATCTCTCGTTTAGTTCCTGTCAGAGAACGCATTAATCGATGAGGTGTATAACCACCCAACAGTTAACCCCACCATGGCTAAAGTGGGGTATAAGACCCTTTTAAAAAATACTGATTAGAGGGAGTGTTGATGTTACCTCTTATGAAGAAGCTAGCAGTAAATTGAGGGGGAAATCCATTTTCTTCTGTTTCTTTAAAGACAAATTAACTATGTGGTCTTTGACATAAAGGTCATATAGCATCTATTCATATTGACTAGCATGTTAAGACATGCGGGGTTGGCCCTAATTTCTCTACTAATTTTCAGGTCTTTTGAAAAGTCCAATCTGTTATAGATAGTTCTTAGAATATGGTGAAAAACCATAATGTCCACAAAACCTTAATATATTTTATTCATGACCAAAGTATAATAATCACATTATTCGTGAACATTCTCCAAATTAATGCTAATCCTTATTCACTGGTGATAATGAGGTGTCATTGAAACGAAACACGTCATAGGCAGCTGGCAACTCAAAAATTAAACCGTTCTAAACATGAAATCGCTATCACAACCGCAAGTTTACCTTCAATTATAATTTTCTGACTTTTGTTTGTTTGGCAGTATGTCTTTCCTAAGCTTTTGTCCTGTATGTTTTTGCAAAGTAACTTTTTTTTTACGTCGAAACTTTTCTTCTAATTTTAAATTATATTCGGTCTGAAATTTTCTTTCCTAACGCGTTTTTAAAATTTCGATTTTTTTTTAACTATTCTGCTTTCAAAAATACGGTTTTCTTTCGGTTGTCTTCTTTCTATGTTTTAGTTATGCGAGATTAATTCTAGCAGGGGCGGATTAAGACTTTTTTCGCCCCTGGGCAATCAAGACCATTTCGACCATTCGTGGTTTTTCCCGTATTATTTTTCGGTTAAGTGGGTAATAAAAACGAAACAATATTAGAAATGCTACGTTACTCGATCGATTAGGTGACATTATCATTATCCCATCACATCAGGCATGACAAATTAAATCATTTAACTAACTTTTGTTCTATTTTTTGTTTTTAATAATTCATTTATTTTTATTTTTTAAGGTTTTTCGTTTTTCTTTCCTCTTCTTTAACTTTTCGCCGACATTGAATTTTCACCCCTGGCGATCGCCCATTTTGCCTCTATACTTAATCCGCCGCTGAATTCTAGTTTTTTCTAAAGGCAAGTTTTGTCTAATTTTGCATAGTTTTTGGTTCTTCAAGACTATTAAAATCTTTCCTAGTTTATCTTAACCTTGCGAGAAAAATTTTTTCTAATAGACAATACAACTTCGTAATGCTACGAATGAAACATTACGTGCAGACATTATGAGCACAATGCATGTTGTGTGTTTTGACGCGGAGTTACAGCCTGCTATGGTTTGCCCTTGAACTCTGTTCAGTCAGTGGTGGATCCAAGAGGGGGGGAGGAGGGGGGGCAATCGACCACGCCTTTTTTTTTCGGCTCCTTTCAGATCTATTTGACTGAATGATAAAGCCAAACGCACAAATAAAAAGATTCATTTTGACGACTTTTGAAATCGACTTCCCAAGGGGTCTATCTCCAAAAATATTGCACCTACTTCGAGGGGTGCATAATTCGACGCGTTCTCAAGTTACACGAGTCAACGTTGAGAATTGACAAAAAGTCGTAATACCCCCCCCCCCCACTTTGAACATTTTCAAAAAAATTTCAAAAAATAATTTTTTTTTGCTGTTTTTAATCGGAATGGCATGGTTGCAATCCCCTAAGAATGTAACAAACTCGATTCGAATGAATGTAACATCTAAAGTAGTTTTCTCTTTTAAATTGTCAAAAATGCGATTCTAGAAGTGCCTAAAAATCAACGACCGAGGGGACTATGTCCCAAAATATGGCACCTACGACACTTGCGACGATAGGAGATGAAAGAGGATATCAAGAGGAGGAAAAAACAGACTCAGTTTTAAGTTATTAATGGATTCCTTGAGATGGTTTTCAAAAGTGGATCTTGATTTGTTAAGAGGTTCGAAGATTCTTGCGTATAGGTCTCTGAAGGTGCGACCAATGTATGAACATCACCAGCTACATTCTAATCCAACTATATGAGATTGAACTGACTGTTTAGTTGAATGTGATACTTTGATGGGGGGGGGGGGGGAGTAGGGGTTATGTGAACATTTTAGAAACTTTCCTTGTTAGTTTATTAGTGCTGAATGGAACTACCAGGATACCCCCAGGATTAGTGCCATTGAGTGGTGAGGGGTATGCTGTATTTTGTAAGTTCCTGTGTTTAATTCTTCTGATTATTATGTCTACTGCGTCAGGACCTTGTCCATTGTTACAGATGTTTAAAAATTTTGAGTTTCTTACTATAAGTTGCTTGTGATAATAAGATAATAAGAAGCAGTTTGTTACGTTGGTGGACTGTATTTGTCTCGGTTCGACCTGAACTAACGCTGAATTTAGATGCCTTTTTGTTCGACAACTTCCTTGACAAAGTCTGTTTCGTACTATTTTTCTGTCTCTGCTACTCGCTCGCCGCTGTCTCTCCGCCGTCTCTCCGTCGTCTCTCCGCCGATTGGTAGTTCTGCACACCCGTCTTGTGGTTTAATAGCGCTGTTGTCAGATGGGCGCAAACATTGCCCCCCGCCTTGGAAGGCCTCTCTTCCAGTAGAAGTCCTGACGCAGTTGACCCCTCACACTGATCAAGTTGTCGGTTTGGTGATAGATCCAACGGTAGCACGCAAATCTTTTTCACTGCTCGCTTTACGGATCCTTTTGAGGTAAAGACAGTAGCAACTCTTGGTATATTGTCAGCCCCTGTCTGTACAGACTCCACCCGAGCCATAAGCCATTTACAGGGAGGCAGATTATCTTCTCTAATAACGATCATGTCACTCTGCTTCAATGTTACACAATATTTATGCCACTTAACTCGGTGCTGAAGCTCTGATATATATTCACGTGACCATCTGGCCCAAAAATGCTGCTGAAGTCTTTGAACTGCTTGGAAGTGTGATAGTCGGTTAACTGGCAGATGAGTCACAGTGGCATCTGGGACGGCAGTTTAATATGGCCTCCATCTGAACTAATAAAATTAAAAATCTTTTATACAAATGGTATTTGGTAGCCTTCACACCAGCCTCCCAAATTCCTCCAAAGTGAGGTGATTGGGGAGGAATAAGCGACCATGATATACCTGCATTTTCAAGAGACTCTGTTAAGGTATTACTATTATTTTCAAAAATTGTTTGAGTTCACGTGCAGCTCCAACAAAATTGCTGCCGTTATCCGACATTACTTTCATTGGTTTTCCGCGGCGCGAAAAAAACCTTCTAAGTGCGGCCAAAAACGCCTCAGTTGTCAGATCAGACACCAACTCAATGTGCACACACACGGGTAACCACACAAATAAATAGAGCTATATATGCCTTGGTGGTCTTAAACCCCCTTCCCTGGCTATCTCTTAGCATAAATGGTCCTGCGTAATCGACACCAACAATATGAAAAGGTGGTGCTGGTTTTACACGCTCAGAAGGTAAACTTCCCATCAAATAATCAATAGGCACTGGACTTGCGCGAAAGCACTTAACACAACTACGACATATTGCACGCACTAGGTTCCTTCCAGATATGGGCCAAAACCTTTCTCTAACAGTTGATAACAGCAGTTGGGGTCCCGCATGCATAAGTTTTCGATGCTCTATCAGAAAAAGTTTTGTGACACAATGATTTCCTGGGAGGATTATCGGGTGTTTCTTATTAAAGTCAAAATCTGAGTTGCTCAATCTTCCGCAAACTCTAAGTAGACCGTTCGAATCTAAGAAAAGGTTTAATCGAATAAGTTTGCTTCTTCCAGGAAGATATTCACCATGACCAACTCGATTTCACTCTTAAATGATTCCCACTGCACTATTCGGATGATATATTGTAATGCATCTTCCAATTCACTGTATGTTAATGGACCCCGCGCCTCAGCACGTTGATTACGGCAAACTCGCACAAACCTCAGAACCGAAAATCAATAATATTACACAATTTACACAATTTCACAATTTACACATATTACACAATTTCGTGGAGAAATTAGAATGAATAACTGGTTTTTTGACCTCTGGTAATGCTTCCCGAAGCACTGACCAGAGAAGGCCAATTTTCCTCTTGTTCATGAGGCCAAGGTGGCTCATGCCAGTAAATACGAAAAGACTTCAAATTGTTAGGCATTACCCCCCTCGATACGTAGTCGGCAGGATTTTCCGCAATAGGCACATGCCTCCAGTCATCTCCTGTTGACAAGTCCTGAATCGCGGCTACGCGATTGGCAACAAATAACTGTGGATCGCTAGGCGACATTCCTAACCATCCGAAAACAATTGTGGAGTCACACCAATACACAACCCTTTGAATGACAGTGTCCAAGGAGGAAACAACCTTTGCTGTCAATCTTGCCAACAATAAAGCCGCTGTGAGTTCAAGCCGAGGTATTGTAACAGGCTTTATTGGCACTACCTTTGACTTGGCACAAACTAATCTTACTGTGATCTCTCCATTCCTGTCAACTGACCTCATGTACACACAGGCCCCATAGGCACTAGCAGAGGAATCAGAGAACCCGTGTAGTTCTATATATATACTGCATCACCACATCGGACCTGACGCGGTATTGTAAGCTCTCTTAATTGATGTAACTCATCCCTAAATTGCAACCAACTGCTGTGCAACGACGTGGGCAAAGAAGTATCCCATGACAATTTTTCCCTCCAAATGTCTCTCCTGAGGATTTTGGCAACAATTATAGTGGCACTGAGAAGTCCCAATGGGTCAAAGATTTGGGAGACTTCTGAAAGAACAGTACGTTTTGTTATTTTTGAATTGAAAACCTCTCCAATTTTATATAGCAGGACATCCTGCTTTCCATTCCACAAAAGTCCCAATGTCTTTGTGTTTTCATTCACACCCAAATCGAGAAAATCGGCCTGATTACATACTTTAATTCCCGCTAACACTCTAGGCTCATTTAAGATCCATTTCCTTAAATGGAATGAAGCACTCATTAAAACATCAGTAACTCCATTAGCCAAGGCAGTCATCTTCCACTGTATCTCCACCAGTCGACAAATCGTCTACACAAAAATCTTCCTTAATCACACGAGAGACTTGCGGAGAGTCCTTCTCACCTGATAGCCAGAAATGACGCCGATCTGGTTCCGTAAGTCACAGTAGCCAATTCGTATATTTCCAATGGGTCTGTGGGTCTATTACGCCACAAAATTCGCTTAAGTGAGCGCTGTGAAGGATGAATCTGACACATCCGATACATCTTTTCAACATCAGCAGCAATAACATAGCTATGTTTACGAAATCTCAAGAGAATAGTTAGGAGGTCTGATTGAATAGTTGGTCCCGTCATTTGCAGGTCATTAAAGGAACATCCCGAACTGCTGACACAGGATGCATCAAAGACAACACGAAGCTTTGTTGTTAAACTACTTTCATTTTGAACCCCATGATGGGGCATGTAGTATCCTTTATCTTGCTTGGGGTCCACATCTACTCTAGTCATGTGACCTAATGTCTTATTCTCGTTAATAAAAGTCAGGTATTGGGATTTAAATTCCGTATTACGCTCAAACTTTCTTTCTAAAGACAAAAAACGTCTTTCAGCCACCTCATATGAATCACCCAAGTTTTCTATGCCCTTAGACATTGGAATACTAACAACAAATTTTCCATCACTATCACGATAAGTTGTTTTTTGAAAATGTTCCTCGCATGCCTTTTCCTCCGAAGATAATGCTTTGACCTGCTGAAACTCTTCAATTTCCCAGAAACGAGCTAACCGGGCATTAATGTCCATACTTTTCACCACACACCAAACCAACCAAACCTCGTCTTCTGTGCATAAGGTCCACACTCACCCAACTTTATTTGCCCCACACACAAAACCTCATAATAATGGTCAGCTCCAATGAATAGATCGATATCACTTGGAGTGTCAAAATGTGGATCTGCAAGCTGAAGATGCCCAGGAATATTTAGAGTTTTTCGATCAAAAAAATGCGATTAGGCAATGTGCCAGTAATACAAGGGACAATAAGGCAAGATATTTTCTTAAAAAATGCATTTACACAGGACCTTACAACTACATTACACCTTTTCTGAGATTGGGCACACGCACCACCAAGACCACAAACAGTGACACTCATTGAACTTGTTTTGACATTTAATCGATCGCATAACCGCTCTGTAATAAAACTGCTTTGGGATCCTGAGTCAAGCAGGGCTCTAGCCCTATAAGGTTTATTTTGATCATCAAAAACATTAACTAACACTGTTGGTAAAAGTACTTGTTGGTTTGGAAACAAAATGCTGGATGGTAGTTGATGTACAATGTGCTCTTCCTTCTGAAAATCATCGTATTTAGGTATGTCACCTTGTGTATCATTTATTTGAACTCTATTATCTACGTGTAATAAAGTGTTGTGTTCGTTGTTACAGTTTCACATTTATGAGAAAAACATTGTTTGTATGTGTGACCTATCCTTAAACAATTCAGACAAAGCCGTCTTTTCTTAACCTCTTCAAGCCTTGCACTCAAATTCAGTCCCTGAAATTCCACACACTCATTAATATAATGCTCCTTATGACAAAAAGAACATTTTCTTGTCTCTGAACTTGATGAACTTGCTAAAAATGTTTTTGTTACTCTTCCACTTGGTTTGTTTTGACCGCCTTTAAAATTACTGTTACTTTGCTCTATTGACTCAAGCAAATCTGCCCTATCTTTCAAAATCCTGGTTAGATCCTCCAACTTTGGTACCTGACATTTTGATTTAGTTTCCTTTCACTCCCCCAGTGTTACAGGATCTAACTTTGTAGTTACTAAGTAAATGACCAATGTATCCCAATGTTCGATCGGCTCTTTCAACGATTTTAACGACCTAAGATGTTTTGAAACACTATCTATTAAAGCCCTCAGTACCGTTGATGTTTCAAATTGAATTTTTTCAAGATTGAAAAGGGATCTGACATGATTTTGTACTAAACTTCTGTTGTTGAAACCGATCACATAATAGTTGCCACGCTATGTCGTAATTAGCACCTGATAGTTCCAAACTTGCAATGATTTCAAGTACAGAAAGACCCAAGTATGATTTTAAGTAATGAAATTTTTGAATAGGCAACCATCTAGAATTCTGATGAATTAATGCCTCATAAGTATCCCTAAATTCCAGCCATTTATCATATTCTCCATTAAATTTAGACAGCATTAAATTATTTCTATGACAGGAAGCCTAAACTCACCAAAATTACCCATACCTGATGTCGGACCAATCGCTCCGGTACCCGAAACCGAGCAGGCACTCGCAGAACCCCTAAGATCATCCAATTCCGGAGTCCAATCGACAAGCATTATTCGCGCTTTACCCATAACGTTATAATATGAGATTTCAAATGCTTCACGAAACTCGTATTAATTTTTTACGTCAGGAGAAATGTCCTCAATATCGTCCTGCACTTTTTCAAATTCCTTAAACATATCAACATAACGCTGCATACGTTGTTCCAATTCGAAAAATTCAGTTTTATTGAGCCGTGAAATATCAGAAAACTTACTTTCTAAGCTCCGCACAAATTTTTCGAAACAACTCTTGCCTTAACAGAATCTCTTTTTTGCATCAATTTGTCCAATTTAGTCATTTTTACCGTATGTGTATTTACCAATTTACCAAAATAAACGCAATATCAACTATTACCGACAGTGCATCTAATTAAAATGTGCAATCACTTTTCTAAATAAAAGTTACTCCTGTAAATCAGTCTAGCAGATTAAAGCCATATAAAACTACCTACAGGAAAGCAACAATAAGGGAAAATAAGGAATGGATCCACCTTGATATTTATTACGTCCTTTACGACTTCTAGGGCTCTTCTCAATTCACTTATGCCTACACTTCCCTGTTTATTGTGGCTTTGGCTTTCGATTTATATCGATTTTCGTCGCTAATCCGGTCGATGGATCAAATGTTACGTTGGTGGACTGTATTTGTGTATTTGTCTTGGTTCGCACATCTAACGCTAAATTTAGATGCCTTTTTGTTCACATTCATTTATTCATCATTGGTTTACAAAAGAGGTGTTTTTAGCTACATTAACGACATCTTCCTTGACAAAGTCTGCTTCGTACTAATTTTCTGTCTCTGCTACTCGCTCGCCGCTGTCTCTCCGCCGTTTCTCCGCCGTTTCTCCGCCGTTTCTCCGCCGTTTCTCCGCCGTTTCTCCGCCGTTTCTCCGCCGTTTCTCCGCAGTCTCTCCGCCGTCTCTCCGCCGTCTCTCCGCCGTCTCTCCCGCGATTGGTAGTTCTGCACCATCGTCTTATGGTTTAATAGCGCTGTTGTCAGATTGGCGCAAACACAGTTAGCAGTGGAAACCTGCATATTTATGACGTACGAAAAGAAGCGGTGGAATGATCCTTCTGAAAGAGTGTGGTAGAGAGCAAAATCGCAAGATTATCAAGTTTGTCAATGGTAAGCTCAAGAAAATTAAAGATATGCTCAACCTAAGGTTTTGAGTTCTAATGTAAATCTTATTCTAGGGATGAAAACGATTGAGCTTCTCTAGGAAAAAAACAGTTCCCTCTGGGGAAGTGTTTAAAATGAAAAATCAATCATTCTCCAATTTCGCTGCTCTTGTATATGATATTGTTCTAGAAAAAAGATTTGAGACATGTGTATAAAATTAAGAATGAACTTGAATAAGCTGTACAAGCTCACCGCAGTGACCTGCCCCCTATTAGACCTGCTCCTTAAGACAATCCTATAAGTCTATAGAATTGTCTAATCTATGGATCTGGGGAAGGCCATAGGACATCAAATATCTTTTTTATTGGGGAGGGGGGGGGGGTGACCCCCGAGGCGAAAAATAGCCCCGCAATGCTTTCCGGTAGTATGGGATTCTTACCCACTTAAAAACCTGTTTTTGGTTTGGGGTTTCCGGCCCCGTTTGCCAACAAATCCCCGATCTGTTGCCGGCAGTCTTGTCTGGAGCACTCTCTTTCCTGTTTCCGACATATCTCATAACCTCGTCAGCTTGGCTGTTTTGACATGACATATCTTGCGGGATATGTGTCCCTTGCTCCTCAGGGCGGTTTTTTTCCTCTTTGGGGTCACTTTACTCTACAGTTTGATATCGTAGCTAAAGCTTTGGGCGCTTCCAGGGTTGCCCTGATGCGGGATCTGGCTCATACTGAATCAAAGCCCGCGGCAGGTCGTCTGGATGTGTTTGTTACTAATGTACCAGGTCGCATTCACCGCCATACGGAGGTAAATGTTTTCAAGAGGTTCTACCCTTAAAAAGTGGGCCTCCACCGAGTACCCCCTTGAGGCCGATGGATATGTTAAGATCGGCCGCATGATGGTTTTCTGCAGCAGAAGCTTTCGCCTCACGGGCAGATGGATTCTTCGGTTGAGTAGGGGGTATAGTGAGGTCATAGCCCTCCCGGCATTGGCAGCGGCGACCGTGACATGGGAGCCCCAAGTTAGCGCTTTATTCAATGCCATCGATCACAAATTGATCTGAGATGCCATTGAGCCGTCTACACGCACTTGGTTGGATTAATCTTAATCCTCCAACGTACCAGTTATTCCTGGAGGTCGTCTGAAGCTCTCTGTAGATTCTGCTGCACAACATCTTTTATCCGGTGTTTGGATAAAAGAGCCGTGTCGTCAGCATAGAGTGCGAACGTAGTCCTTGTTGTTCTAGGAATATTGCTCGTGTACAGCGTGTACAGGTGCGGCGATAATACCGACCCTTGGGGGACACCTGCCTCTAGAGCTCTGGCCTCCGTCAGAGAGGATCCGACCCTTACAATTATTGTCCGATCTGTGTGAGGATAAGTTGGCAAATGTTTGCGGTCAAACCTAAGTCACTGAGCTTGTAGATCAGACCTTCGTGCCAGACCCTGTCGAATGCACTCTCTACGCCCAGAATAACTAATCCAAGGTCAGTCTAGAGTTCCTGCCTTCCATGACGATCTCCATGGTTTTCAGGACCTGCAATTCTGCCGAATGCAGACCCTGAAAACCATATTATTTGACGAACACGATGTTTAGGCGTGCACACTCGTCTTGGAGTCTCCTCCGAATGCTTAGGCAATCCCATAGAGGAGGGGTTTTGTATACAGTGGCGCATTTGCTTGCAGATCGTAATATATTTTAGAATTAAAAAAATTTTGTCTGCTTCCGGAGATATTCAAGAAAAAAACTGAAATTTTTGAAAATCGTGTTTCGTTTTTCATTGAAACTTTCTCATGAGTACTTTTTATCTTCCTACAAAAGGTGGTATTAAATTTGTAGGCCGACGTTTCGAATTTTTTGTGGCACTATCATATGTTTCAAATTCAATGCTATGTGACAGTTTATATATTTGTTAGAGTTTATATCATTTTTAACGACTTGTTAATTTCACGCAGAATATATGGGTTATTTAAACTCGGCGAATTAGATTAAATTGAGACAATTAAGCCCATTTTATTAGCCAACAAGACGTTTTTCAATTTTCGAAAAACAAACTACTTTCGGAAATATTAAAAAAAAAATTCAAATTTGTTATAATTTGTTTTATATTTTACTGAACTTATTTGAGGAGATTTTGAATGATGGTTACTAAAATTCAAAACGTTATATTAGAAATCTGATCTGTAGAAAAAAATGCCAATAAGTAAATAAGAAAACTTCTTAATATAAGTGTAGAAAATAATAAAATAAAAAAAAAACATTTCGATTTTATTGAAAAAAGTATGTACCTAAACTGCTAACGGAAAAGGTCGATACAGCAAAATTTTTTGTCATTTTTGGGGGTCTGTATATCAAAAATGCCTTAGCCGAAATTTAAAACCTAAAGGGATTTTGAAAGGCCGTTTCTTCTAGAATCATGGCGGGAGATAGATCTGAAATGAGTTATTCGCTAAAGGATATACAGGGTAAAAAAAGCACTGCAAAATGCTTGCATTTCAACCCACTGCATTTGGTAGATAGCGTAATTTCAGAACATTCATTGTTATGACATTTAATGACGTTAGTTGGTATCTCGGGACATGTTCGGCAGGTTTCGGTTTCTTGGCCCACAAAATAAATTACAGGGGTTTTTCAAAATGTTGACGCTCTTTTGTAAGTCACTCTGTATTGCGAGAACGCCGCGGTCGATTTTAATAAGATAAATGATGTGCAAAAGATAACTGGTTGTAAAATCAGCGACGTACCCTCATAGTTAATAAAACAATTTTATTCCATTTTGTACAAGGATGATGTACGTACAAGGATGATTAAAATTTTATTTACTACGATGTAATTACGGGAGCCTTAACTTGAAGACTCTTTTTGTAACGACATTTAAGAGCTATGGTCGATATCTCGGGACGCATTTGGCGGTTTTTTGGTTTTTTTCCCACTAAATCAGTTACAGGGCGTTTACAGAAAGTTTTTACTTTCTTGTAAGATACAATATAAGGTATCCTGAAATTAACTGGGAAATCCCGAGGCAAAAATAGGGCACAATGTTCGTACAAACATAACCCGCAAACGCGTCGTTTCCGAGAAACAGGGTTTTGAATTTTTTTTTATTTTTTCTTTATTGCTCTTAGAGTTTTTGAGATATTTACATCGTTGGATATACCAACCGCTAGCCAAAATCGACAGGGTCTTATTTTTTCTCGAGTTGTATCCCTTTTACCTTCACAAACTTTCTTGCGGCACGCCAATGACGCCGCTTTTTCTAAAAAGTCTGAATTCTCTATTCAATTTAGAAACTTTCTTGCCTCTTGCATCCTTGTCTTATGTTTCACCGTTTTCGAGAAATTTGCAAAAGGGTTTTGGAATGCACATAATTTTTCCATAAGAAATGACTGTTCTTATTCAAATTTTCAATTACTGATGAAAAAGAGTCACTGGAAAAATTATTTACACTTCTAGACATGCAAGTAATGGATGCAAGAGGCAAGAAAGTTTCTAAATTGAATAGAGAATTCAAACTTTTAAGAAAAAACGATAACTGGCGTGCTACAAAAACTTTTGTGAGGGTAAAAGGAATACAAATCGAGAAAAAATAAGGCCCTGTCGACTTTCGCTAGCGGTTGGTATATCCAACGATGTAGATAATAAATGGTTACCTATATTCAATATTTGAATTAAATATCGCAAAAACTCTAAGAACTATAAAGAAAAAATAAAAAAAAAATTCAACACCCTTTATCTCGGAGACGAAGCGTTTGCGGGTTATGTTTGTACGAACATTGTGCACTATTTTTGCCTAGGGATTTCCCAGTTAATTTCAGGATACCTTGCATTGTAATTTACAAGAAAGTTCAAACTTTCTGTAATCTCCCTGTAACTCTGATTTAGTAGGAAAAAAACCATAAAAACGCCAAAACTGTCCCGAGATATCGACCAAAACTCTTAAATGTCATTACAAAAAAAGTCTTAAAGTTAAGGCTCCCGTCATGACATCGTAGTAAACAAAACAAAAAAATCCCAGTAATTTTTTTGTAGGCAAAAAACAGAAAACTGCCGAACATGTCCCGAGATACCAACTAACGCCATTAAATGTCATAACAATGTATGTTCTGAAATTACGCCACCTACCAAATGCAGTGGGTTGAAATGCAACCATTTTGCAATGCTTTTTGCTTTACCCTGTATATCCTTTAGAGAATAACTTATTTAAGATAAATGTCCCGCCGTGATTCTAGAAGAAACGACCTTTCAAAATCTCTTTAGATTTTAAATTTCGGCTAAGGCATTTCCGAGATACAGACCCCCAAAAATGACAAGAAATGTTGCTGTATCGATCTTTTCCGTTAGCAGTTTATTTGAGGAAATGTCGGATTTTTTACTAGAAGTTTATCTCAATTTAGTCTAGTTCGCATGATTCCGATGAAGAGCGAGGAATTTCAGTAACCTGCTTACTCTGAGTTAAAGTAAGAAAATCCTTAAGAAGGACATAACCTCTAACAAAAACATGAAATGTTACACATCATTAATATTGTTATAAAATTATAACAAACAAGTTTTCAATTTTTGATATTCAAAGGTAGCAGCCATATTTAAAAAACTAAACTTGACGATGCCTCAGAAAACTTGAAACGTTGGACTAGAATATGTACAAAATTGCAATGTCTATCAGAAAAAATGCCAATGATAATGCGATTTACTTTAGAATGTCAAATCAAATAAGTTTATGAAAAAATAACAACAAATTTTTGTAAATTTCTTTTTTTTTCACAATCTTGGAAAGTAGTTGAATCTTTAGAAACTTTAAAATATCATTATGATCTGCTCGCAAAAGCGCAACTTTGCCCCAATTTAACTGAATCTGTATTTCTTACGTTTTACGAGATCCCAATGATAGGCGGCTAATTTGAATAACCTTTGTTTTTATTTTATTAATTATTTGTTTCTTGCACCCGTGTTCATTAAGAAATGTCAACTAGAGGTATTTGAATTTTCGACGAAAATGATAATAAAAGTAAATGGACTTTTGTTCCTTCATCCATTTCTTTTGACAATGCACAGCCAGCTAGATGACGTTTTCAAGTGAACACCCCCTATTTACTACTAGGACTGTTACAAAGAACTTTAAAGGTGTTCTCAGAGCAAAAATTTCCATTCTTTTAGTAAAAGAATGACAGTGTCCCCTCGTCAGCCTTTATAACTAACTATAAGATCGTGTGTTTTACTTTTCTTTATTTTTGACTTTTATCCTCTCACCTGAACTCCTTGTTGTCTTAATTTCTAATGGAATGGGGACGGAAACGAAGGTGTTTTTTCTTTTATTTCTGGACATTTTGACAATAATTTAATTGTCACATCCATTTGTATGGAGAAAAAAGAGAATACGTACTCCTTCGTCCCTTTAAAACAAAAACAAAATCCCTTGCCGAGATATAGCAAATCTTTTTCATCAGGAGTAAAATTCTATTTCGTGCGACTTTTCGCGTTATCATGAAATAGTGTTTTCTGTTCATAGATTTTAAAAGTTTTGACTAATTTTAACATGCCGTGCCTGTTTTCTTGTTTTGCGTTAAATGTGATTTTATTTTCTACGTCTATGTACCCCCATTTGAACTTTCGTTTTTTGACGAGTGAATTTGTCATATTTTAAGTAAAAAAATCATCACTAATCTACTTGCTTAACTCAGTATTGATGCTGATAGTGGTTTTGTCGAAAAGCCTTCGAAAATGATATTAATTTTTTGCACGAAGTTGGCGTAGTTTTTCCTGTACCCCTTTTGAATTTTGTGCAACTTGTCAATACTTTTCACATAATACAACCAACTAAGTGCGGGTGATCACCAGAAGAATAATAAAATATTGTTTGGTAACAACTGAGCTAAATAAATAACTAAATAAAACCATGATTATATCCTGAACATTTCCTTCGCCATTTTATTCAGAAGCTGCATTTATGCGTCCCTTTACCCATCAAACGGTTGGAATCGTAGTACCCTACTATACATATACATCTTTATAGCCAGTCAATAATTGGATACCTAGTTCTCAACTAGGTGATTGTTTTCTTATGTGTGCTGAATCAAAAGGTGATATAGCCCTAGGAAATTTACTAGATTGGGCGTAAACTAAGGAAGAAAGAGGAAATCTCTAGACACAGGCAGAATGGATCTTTTCTTAGTTAAAGAGGCAAAAAATTAATTCTGAACAAAACGTGTGGTAAAAATAAAATGGGTTGTTGCCGGTGGCCACTTTCCTTTTTGTTCTTTTTTCCTTGTCTTCATTAAGATATAACAAGTATGATGAAGATAGAATGAAGTAGGTCTGTCGGTGAATTCGGTGTTTTTATGGGCGGTGCGGGGTGACAATGGTATGATTGCGGATTTGAGTGTTGTAACATTCGTTTGTCGGGGGCTCAATCTCTACAGGTTTCTCAGAAATGGCGCCAGTTCCAGGTGATTTGCCACAGCACACTGTTTCCTTAAAAACTAATGCCTTAACGTATTTTGCGGCTATTAATAAACATGTTTTAAATACAATAAAAAAATGCTTAGATAAGTCTAAGTGTTCAAATTGTCAGGATACGTTTTGTTCTAAGGAAAATATCGGAAATGAACACAAAACCTTAATATATTTTATTCATGACCAAAGTATAATAATCACATTATTCGTGTACATTCTCCAAATTAATGCTAATCTTTATTCACTGGTGATAATGAGGTGTCATTGAAACGAAACACGTCATAGGCAGCTGGCAACTCAAAAATTAAACCGTTCGAAACATGAAATCGCTATCACAACCGCAAGTTTACCTTCAATTATAATTTTCTGACTTTTGTTTGTTTGGCAGTATGTCTTTCCTAAACTTTTGTCCTGTGTGTTTTTGCAAAGTAACTTTTTTTTTACGTCAAAACTTTTCTTCTAATTTTAAATTATATTCGGCCTTTTCGGTTATTCGGTTTTTTGGCCACATCATTTGTAATCATTCACTGTCAACTCAGCTCACAGACGTAATCAACAAATGACCTGTAAGTTATGTAAGGATGTTTACAAAATTTTTACATAAATTCCATCTCTCGTTTAGTTCCTGTCAGAGAACGCATTAATCGATGAGGTGTATAACCACCCAAGAGTTAACCCCACCATGGCTAAAGTGGGGTATAAGGCCCTTTTAAAAAATACTGATTAGAGGGAGTGTTGATGTTACCTCTTATGAAGAAGCTAGCAGTAAATTGAGGGGGAAATCCATTTTCTTCTGTTTCTTTAAAGACAAATTAACTAGGTGGTCTTCGACATAAAGGTCATATAGCATCTATTCATATTGACTAGCATGTTAAGACATGCGGGGTTGGCCCTAATTTCTCTACTAATTTTCAGGTCTTTTGAAAAGTCCAATCTGTTATAGATAGTTCTTAGAATATGGTGAAAAACCATAATGTCCACAAAACCTTAATATATTTTATTCATGACCAAAGTATAATAATCACATTATTCGTGAACATTCTCCAAATTAATGCTAATCCTTATTCACTGGTGATAATGAGGTGTCATTGAAACGAAACACGTCATAGGCAGCTGGCAACTCAAAAATTAAACCGTTCTAAACATGAAATCGCTATCACAACCGCAAGTTTACCTTCAATTATAATTTTCTGACTTTTGTTTGTTTGGCAGTATGTCTTTCCTAAACTTTTGTCCTGTGTGTTTTTGCAAAGTAACTTTTTTTTTACGTCAAAACTTTTCTTCTAATTTTAAATTATATTCGGTCTGAAATTTTCTTTCCTAACGCGTTTTTAAAATTTCGATTTTTTTTTATCTATTCCGGTTTCAAAAATACGGTTTTCTTTCGGTTGTCTTCTTTCTATGTTTTAGTTATGCGAGATTAATTCTAGCAGGGGCGGATTAAGACTTTTTTCGCCCCTGGGCAATCAAGACCATTTCGACCATTCGTGGTTTTTCCCGTATTATTTTTCGGTTAAGTGGGTAATAAAAACGAAACAATATTAGAAATGCTACGTTACTCGATCGATTAGGTGACATTATCATTATCCCATCACATCAGGCATGACAAATTAAATCATTTAACTAACTTTTGTTCTATTTTTTGTTTTTAATAATTCATATATTTTTATTTTTTAAGGTTTTTCGTTTTTCTTTCCTCTTCTTTAACTTTTCGCCGACATTGATTTTTCACCTCTGGCGATCGCCCATTTTGCCTCTATACTTAATCCGCCCCTGAATTCTAGTTTTTACTAAAGGCAAGTTTTGTCTAATTTTAAAGTTTTCCATAGTTTTTGGTTCTTCAAGACTATTAAAATCTTTCCTAGTATATCTTAACCTTGCGAGAAAAATTCCTTCTAATAGGCAATACAACTTCGTAATGCTACGATTAAAACATTACGTGCAGACATTATGAGCATGTTGTGTATTTTCACGCGGAGTTACAGCCTGCTATGGTTTGCCCTTCTACTCTGTTCAGTCAGTGGTGGATCCAGGGGGGGGGGGCAATCGACCACGCCTTTTTTTTTCGGCTCCTTTCAGATTTATTTGCCTGAATGATAAAGGCAAACGCACAAACGAAAAAATTCATTTTGACGAATTTTGAAATCGACTTCCCAAAGGGTCTATCTCCAAAAATATTGCACCTACTTCGAGGGGTGCATAATTCGACGCGTTCTCAACTTACACGAGTCAACGTTGAGAATTGACAAAAAGTTGTAATACCCCCTCCCCCTTTGAACATTTTCAAAAAAATTTCAAAAAATTATTTTTTTTGCTGTTTTTAATCGGAATGGCACGGTTGCAATCTCCTAAGAATGTAACAAACTCGATTCGAATGAATTTAACATCTAAAGAGGCTTTTTCTTTTAAATTGTCAAAAATGCGATTCTAGAAGTGCTCAAAAATCAACGACCGAGGGGACTATGTCCCAAAATATGGCGCCTACGACACTTGCGACGATAGGAGATGAAAGAGGATATCAAGAGGAGGAAAAAACAATTGGATTTATTCCTATCGGTTGAGGCGTTCTCAAGTTACAGGGGGTCAAAGTTGAGAATTGAGAGCAAAGTCGTAATACCCCCCCCCCCTTTGGACATTTTCTAAAAAACATTGGAAACATTTTTTGCTTTTTTTGATCAAAATGGCACTTTTGCGATCCACTAAGAACGTAACAAACTGAATTCAAATTAAATTAAATTCTAAAGTGTTTTTCTTAAAAATGGTTAGAATACACGATTTTAAAATTGCCTGAAAATCGATCTCCGAAAGGGTTTATCTCCGAAAATATTGCGACTACGGAAATTCCGATGGTGGGAGGTGGAAGAGGATATCAAAGGGAGGAAAAACAGTTGGATTCAATCCTCTCTGTTGAAGCCTTCTCAAGTTACAGTTAGTCAAATTTAAGCATTGAGAAAAAAGTCGTAACACTCCCACTTTGGAAATTTTCGAAAATATTTCGGAACATTTTCTTGCTGTTTTTTTGATCGGAGTGGCACGCTTGCAATCCCCTAAGAACGTAACAAACTCAATTCGAACGAATTTAACTTCTAAAGAGGAATTTTTTTTAATGGTCAAAAAACGAGATTCTAAAGTGAAAACTTCCGATGGTGGGAGGTGAAAGAGGACATCAAGAAGAGGCAAAAACAGTTAGAGTTACTCCGATCGGTCGAGGAGTATTCTCAAGTTACAGTGGGTCAAAGATGAGAATTGAGAAAAAAGTCGTAATACCCCTTCCCCCACTTTGGACATTTTCGAAAAACATTCAGAAACATTTTTTGCTCTTTTTTGATCGGAATGTCAATTTTGAAATCCCCTAAGATCGTAATAAACTCAATTCAAATGAAATTAAAGTCGAAAGAGTTTTTTTTAATGGTCAGAAAACGCGATTCTAAAAGTGCCCCAAAATCGACTCCAAAGGGGTCTATCTCCGAAAATATTGGGCCTACGGAATTTCCGATGGTGGGAAGTGGAAGGGGATATCAAGAAGAGGAATAACAGTTAGAACCAATCCTATCTGTTGAGGCGTTTCAAGTTACAGAGGGTCAAATTTAAGAATTGAGAAAAAAGTTGTAACACCCCCCCCCCCCCCCTTTAGACATTTTCGAAAACATTTCTGAAAAATTTTTTTGCTGTTTTTTGATCGGAGTGGCACGCTTGCAATCTCCTAAGAACGTAACAAACTCAATTCGAATGAATTTGACCTCTAAAGGAGATTTTTTTTTAAATGATCAAAAAAACGGCATTCTAAAAGTGCCTAAAGATCTACCTCCGAAAGGGTCTATCTCCGAACATATTGCACCTACGAAACTTCCGATGGTGGGAGGTGAAAGAGGACGTCAAGAAGATGAAAAAACAGTTAGAATCACTCCGCTCGGTCGAGGCCTTCTCAAGTTACAGGCGATCAAAGCTAAGTATTGAGAAAAAATTCGTAATGACCCTCCCCCGCCCCCCCCCCCCGCCTTTAAACATTATCTAAAAAATTTCGGAAACATTTTTTGATCGGAATGGCGCTTTTGAAATCCCCTAAGAACGTAACAAACTCAATTCAAATAAAATTAAAATCTAAAGAGTTTTTTTTTAAATGAAGGGAAATATCTCCGAAAATATTGCACCTACCAAACTTCCGATGGGAGGAGAAAGAGGATATCAAGAAGAAGAAAAAACAGTTAGAATCACTCCGGTCAAGCCGTTCTCAAGTTACAGGCGGTCAATGAAGTTGTTACTAACTTTCTCAACCAAAATGGTTAGTAGGTGTCAGCGAAAATTAACCGTTGTCTAGACAACGTGAAATTACCGCTAAATTGTTTTCAAAATTACACTTTCTTATGGGAAAATTTATGCATGATTAAAATTTTCCCCTTCCGAAGGATTGGGAATTTTTTCAAAAATTTCGTGTTCCCAAAATTTTCCAATAAATCCATTTTCCAAAAAAAATTTCCTGATATTAATTCAAACACGAGGGGTATTCAGTAAGAAAATTTCACGGTTCACACAGAAAACGGAAATTGATTTTTTATCAGGATTGACATTCCTCTAAAAACTAATATCAAATATTTCCACCAACTTTAGTTTAAAAAATAAAAACGTTCGCTATCTTTTAATGATTTATGTTGGACTTAGGTTATATAAAAAGTTGCTTCTTATTTTGCTGCAATGTTTTACATTTTAGTAAGCACGCGCGGATTTTTTATAAGATGCTTGACTTCATATCAAAATTAAATAGTGTTTCACCAACTTTAATTAATTACAGTTCTTAAAAAATAAAATTACATAGTATCTTTAAATGATTTATGTTCGACCTATGTAACTAAAGTGGAAAAATGGCATTTTATTTCACTAAAAAATTCGCTCCCATATAAATGAGGATTTTTAATTTAATTATTAAATTTCCTGAAGTTGCCATAGCAACCAACCAAAAATTCGGCCTTTGATTGGCTAAAGAACGTAGGTGTAAATTTGCCGTCAAAATTTAAAAACAGCGGGCGTGGCAAAATGTTTGCGCTCTCCCCCCCCCCCCCCCCCCCCCCCGCCCCCCCCCTTCACAGAAGGCTAGATCCGCCACTGTGTTCAGTTCATTCATATTTTTAATATTCCTAAATACGTGGCATTATAGAGTCATCTATTGGGTTTTAGGACAATCCATATTCCATTAGGAATCCATGTTTTCCTTTAAATGTCAGTTGAAGTAGAAACGGTCGTCTCAATTATAGACTTAAATCCTCAATTCAGTACGCTTCCAAACACCCTCGAAATTAAATTTGGATGAACTATGTGGGTCATCTTGAGCCCGCAAATCACTGCCTTCAAGCTAACTCTACGCCAATTTGCATTAGTGCCTATCCAAGCACAACAGAGAGACGACTTTCCTGAATTTTTAATCCCATCTCTTCGTGAAACGTCCACCAGACCCCTAAAATATTTAATCCTTGTGCAACAGGTCTCCAAGCGAAGGCAGCTGCTGCCGGTGCTGCATGTCTCCCTCAACGATTTGCATTCAGATTGATGGGAAAGAGAGACACGAAAGGAGTGAGGTCCTACATTCATTAGCAAATATGAAACAGGGATTTGCGGGTGTCTGAGATATCGGCCCTTTAGGGTTGTCAGCTGGAAAGTCATGAATAATACCGGACGTTATTAGATTTGCAACGGACGGGTTGGTATTTATAGAGCTACCTTTGTTATGTTAGCTGAGCCGAGATAATGCTATTTGCACTGAAAAGTTGCGGATAAGTTTCCGGAAGTAAAGCTGAAAAGTCGATGCAGGAACGCGCGCTTGTAATCTGGTCTCGTCCCAAAAAAGCGACGTTAATTCGCATAAGTTAAAAATGCAGTTTTCAATTCAAGTCAGAACTTAGCGAAAATTCCTTTGACAAACTCTGTATTAGTCCTTTTAATGCGTTCCAACGAAAAAAGTTTGTCAATGATTTATAATTAACGTGCTTTAAAGCAAAGTTCTTAAAGAACTTTTCGAATTAAGAAACTGGAAAAGTGTCGGTCTTATTTATGCATTCGTTCTTACGTCATTATGCACGATTTGGAAAAATATTTGCCAATGAACCGGAGTTTCTGGAAGGCAATAAATCCCGGGGACAGGGCCGAAGAAGTTTTACATAAATAAATCTTATTACACTTCAGAAGAGAGAATCAAAGCGGCCCTCCCCGGCCTCACTCTGCTTGATATTCATGAAAAGGTCGAGCCGAGAGGTCGACTATAACCAATCATAGAGGACCCTGCCTTTTACGATACTGAAAATAGCACCTGCAGGATTATCCTTGTAGGACCCACTGCATTCCTTATCAGTCCAAGTCCCTTTACAGCCTTAACGGATTAGGTCTTGTACTCTTTTGTAGTCGTGTAGTGAATTTGGGGGGAATGTTTTATGTTAGATATAAAGGAAAATAAATTAATATGTTTATTTATCAATAATCACGTGGCACATGTAAAAACAATTTTTTCTACGACCATGTAAAATAAACAACTTTTGTCATACCTTGCCCTAGACGAAAACGTAACTTTCGTCTCTAGTGAGAGAAAATCCCATAACGTTAACTTTCGTCTCTAGTGACGAAAGTAAGTTGTTCTAATTTCGCCTGTATATCGCCAATTAAATGCAATTTAACTAGTCTAATCTTATAAAACAACATGGAAAATAGTGGTATCATACAAAAACATGTATATTTTGCCTGTCCGGGCCTCAGAAAAGTGAATCAAAGTGTTGAAATTTGTCCAAACTGAACTCATTGACAGTCGAGGTGTCATGTTGACAATGACGCGCCTTAATTTTTGAAATAACTACTCTATAGAGATTGTTTTTAAAGTTAATTAAGACTTAATCTTAGCATGGTCGAAGAAAAAGTATAGTGTTTTACTCGTCAAAAAAGCATTTTCTATCGCTCGAGAACATTACGAAACTCGGATTCGCCTCGGTTGGTAAACTGTTCTCTTGCGAGAGAAAATGCTATTTTCGTTACTCGTTAAACAATATAAAGTCTGAATAATCATCTTGTGAAATTTCGTCATAATGTTCCATTCTCACTAACGCACGTTTACTGAATTAAATAAAAAAATTACGTCATAAACATTCATCGCGTACCACCTGCCACTTAACAATACCGAAAAAAATTTTTGACATTGATTCATTATCAGTTTGGCACATTACCTTATTATCGTTTAAAATGAAAACTCGATTTTTTGCACGGGAAGAGAACTTTATTTTAAATTTGATAGATTACTTTACGTAAGAGAATGATGCAGGAAGAGTCCTTTTACCTCTAACTTCAGTGCTCCAAGTAAGTACCTTTTTTTCATACGTAATTTCTATGTTTATGTTTAAAATTACTACATTTAATTTCTACATAAACAAAAAGCTTAAGGATGCCTTCATATAGTATCTAACTTATTTTAAACCATCAAAACATTACCACAAATATATCGTTCGGCCATAACTCAGAAGTTAGTACGTATACCTACGACTAATTACACATAGTGATCGACCGATACCGATATATCGGATATATCGGCCTTGATGCCGACTATCGATATCGGCCGATTTATTATATATGTACATAATATGCTTTTTAAATAATTAATACTAAAAAACGTTATATCTGTAATAAAAAAAAGTAAAAATCATCATCAAAGTAAGATATTTATTATTTATACAAGAAGTCAACTTTAAATTAAAAACAAAAAGTACAAAAATGTACTTAATGACATAACATGACATAGTAAACACTATAAAACGAATTAGTACTAATATAAGTAATTCAGTTTTGATAAATTATCATGTAAGAAAATTAAACTTTCAGCTGTATCTAGATTTAGCCTATTCCGTTTTGCTGATTTCACATTTCCAGCCTCTGAGAATATTTGTTTGCTAGTAGTTCGAAAGACAGAGAATTCTTCTGTCTTTCCTTCCAGCATAGAATGGGATTCGTTTTTCTGGCAACAGCAGGCTAGTTTTTATGTTGTGTAATTTCACATTTTAATTGATCACGTACTGAAATTTTGGCAGGAGGCTTAGGACACCTTAGGATGAGATTTTTTGGTTGCTTCCATAAAACTAGTACCTTCTCCTGCAAATTCTTCATAGGTCATCCAAGAAAGACTGTGTGCCGAGTGCTGACTACTGTCAGATAAGATCTGTATGATCGAGTAGCGGTGCATTTTATGATCGCCCGCCTGCTATCGCTGTTTGTGAATTAGGAGTTATGTTAATTTTCTTGGGTGCAAAATAATCGGCCGATAGACCGATATATATTGGTATCGGCTGTAGAATTATCGGTATCGGCCGATTATCGGTATCGGCCTAAAAATTCATATCGATCGATCACTAATTACACATTACACAAGTTTTCTTCAAATCACTGGTAATAACTTGAAATAAGCTTTGTTCAAGAGCAAAACGTAATCATATTATTTTTATACCCAATATATGTTAACCTGAACTATAAGACAAAAATATGCTATAAATCATATTCTAAATCACATCCTGCCAGAAATAGGCTGTTGGTATTTAGAGAAAGCTTTTCAAGTATTACAAAACATCCAATATTATTACTGTTACTGATGCTAAATTTTTAGAGAGTGGCTGATGCATTAGATGTGTCCAAGTCCCTTGTGTACATGATTGAGTCAAGGAGAGTTATCACAATTGATCGTTTATTTCCAGCAGAAACAATTAACTTTTGGAGAGAATTAAATAAGCGACCAATCATAGAAAATAGTGAAACAAAATTTACTTGCTAAGAGATACTAGTAAATATTCTTAAATTTTTTTAAAAAAGTTATATCCTCTATAGATAATGGGTCGACAGTAAGAAAACTCTTTTTGTAATAATGTAACTGTTGTAACTTGCCTAGTCAAAAACCAATTTTTGATCTAATTTGAGTTGGTAAGAATCAAGTATGCTTGTCAAATTGTCAAAGAACAGCAAATTTTCTACAGAAAAAAGCATTTTTTACATGACAAATTCCACAATAGGTTATTAAGAAAAAACTTTTAATAAAAAAATTAAAAATGATTTAAAAATTTAAAAAAAAAATCTTTTTTTTTCACTTAAATTATGTGTAAGTTGTACAATTTGTTTGTGAAAAATAATTATTTGTTTAGGGTCGATGAAATAGTTCTCCGTTATGGTCATCGCGTGTTAAGACGGCCACCATGCCACTGCCAGTTTAACCCAATTGAGATGGTGTGGTCAGAATATAACAGGTACTACGATTCCAAAATAGGAGAATATTTAAGAGTAACTAGCGATGTTACCTTAAATTTGTGGAAGGAGTTGGTCGCAAAGGCCAACATTTAGATACAACTCTAATGGAGTCTTTTTGTTTTATGCTTATTCTTTCAGGTTACAGCCGAAAAATGGACAGATTACTGCAAGCACACGAATGACATTATCGACAAAGCATATTCTAGAGGATAATAATTTATTACTTTATTACTTTCAGGTCTGCAAAGCCTTAATTATTGTGAAGGTGTTTATTAAACATTATTAAACCTGACAATATCTAATATATTATATCTAAATATTGAAGATTTTGGAATACTCATTTTTGTTACTGATCAGAGAACGTAAATTATTCTAATTTTCCCAATGCAATAAAATTTGTTGCTTAGTAATATTCTAGCTCTAAATTAATTAATAGTTAGCACAAAACGCAAAAGATCATTTGTTTTTTGGAAAAAAACTTGTTTTTCAATCAAAGTTTTAATCAGACACGGTGAAGCTCCAGCTTAAATACGCGACGAACGTAAACTATCCTTTTGAAAAACATAACTCTAAAAGTATAGTTGCAATTAAAGGTAAATTTTTGAAGTAAAAAAAACCTTATTTACGACGTGCTGTCATGTACAGGACACGTCACGATTTATGACGTAATTCCACAAGATGATTATTCAGACTATACTATTTCAGCCAAGCCAAGAGATTACTGAAATCTCTGGGACATTATTCCCATACTTAATTCCTAAATTTAACAACTAAAACTTTATAATCTAAAGTATTTTCTTGGCTTTGAAACCGTGGTCGTCTACAGCTGAATTTAGATGCCTTTTTGTTCACATTCATTTCTTCATCATCGGTTTACAAAAAAAAGTGTTTTTAGCTACATGAACGACATCTGCCTTGACAAAGTCTGTTTCGTACTAATTTTCTGTCTCTGTTACTCGCTCGCCGCCGTCTCTCCGCCGTCTCTCCGCCGATTGGTAGTTCTGCACGGCCGTCTTATAGTTTAATAGCGCTGTTGTAAGCGCTTACACTGACCAAGTTGTCTGTTTGGTGATAGATCCAACGGTAGCACGCAAATCTTTTTCACTGCTCGCTTTACGGATCCTTTTGAGGTAAAGACAGTAGCAACTCTTGGTATATTGTCAGCCCCTGTCCGTACAAACTCCACCCGACCCATAAGCCATTTACAGGGAGGCAGATTATCTTCTTTAATAACGACCATGTCACCCTGATTCAATGTTACACAAGATTTATGCCACTTAACTCGGTGCTGAGGCTCTAATATATATATTCACGTGACCATCTGGCCCAAAAATGCTGCTGAAGCCTTTGAACTGCTTGGAAGTGTGATAGTCGGTTAACTGGTAGATGAGTCACAGTGGCATCTGGGACGGCAGTCATGGGCTGACCAATCAAAAAGTGGGAGGGAGTCAAGGGTGTTAAATCTAAGGGATCTGAAGATATAGGATAGAGAGGACGGGAGTTTAATATGGCCTCAATCTGAACTAATAAAGTGTAAAATTTTTCATACGTTAACAACGCATTACATGCGATACGCTTCAGATGGTATTTGGTAGCCTTCACACCAGCCTCCCAAATTCCTCCAAAATGAGGTGATTGGGGAGGAATAAACGACCATGATATACCTGCATTTTCAAGAGACTCTGTTAAGGTATTACTATTATTTTTTTTAAATTGTTTGAGTTAACGTGCAGCTTCAACAAAATTGCTGCCGTTATCCGACAATACTTTCATTGGTTTCCGCGGCGCGAACAAAACCTTCTAAGTGCGGCCAAAAACGCCTCAGTTGTCAGATCAGACTACTTCAAGTGCGCCGAAACACCGCACCACCACTATCCCCAACCCAATCCTTCCACTGTGCTCTTTATAGAATTTTAGAGGGAGGAGGGGATGGACATCCGACAATGAGGAATGTTAAACTACGGTACTTAGAGTGGAGACTTTTGTAATGAAACATAATCTGTTACGTCAGCATCTGACTTTTTGCATCGTGTCCTTGTTCCACATTTTTGTTCCAAATGCATTGTTTTTCACGTTAAATTAGAATAAATTCTCGCCATTTAAGTTATATATGTTGCCTTGGCAACCAGTAGGAGTAGGCAACAATGCAATATCAAATGCCGCAGCGTAAAAAATGCACTGGAGGTACTGGTTTTGCCGTCAAACGCGAGTGTCACTTTTCAATAATTTTATTTACACTACCTATAGATGTTATAATTTGTACTTATTAGACACAGGCCGTGAAAAAAGTATAGTATTATACTCGCTTTTTATGGCCATTATTCCAACGGGAAACTTGCGCCCCTCGCCTGCGTCTCGTAACGCAAACGTCCCCCTAAGGGAATAATGGCTATCATAAAAAGCTCGTTAAATAATATACTATTGTCCTCGACCACTTCATAATATACTTATATTCAGCTTGTTGACGAAAGTTAAATAGGGCTCATATAGCGTCAGAGGGATATATGAGTTGAAACAGCGGGAGTAATGATATTATTCCCGCTCGCCATTTAAGTTATATATGTGGCCTTGGCAATCAGTAGGCTTCATAATATACTTATATTCAGCTTGTTGACGAAAGTTAAATAGGGCTCATATAGCGTCAGAGGGATATATGAGTTGAAACAGCGGGAGTAATGATATTATTCCCGCTCGCCATTTAAGTTATATATGTTGCCTTGGCAACCAGTAGGGGTAGGCAACAACGCAATATCAAACGCCGCAGCATAAAAAATGCACTGGTGGCACCGGTTTTGCCGTCAAACACGAGTGTCACTTTGACATTTTAATAGTTTTATTTACAGTACCTATAGATTTTATAATTTGTAATTATTATTAGACAATGGCCGTGGACAAAGTATAGTATTATACTCGCTTTTATGGCCATTATTCCCACGGGAGAGTTGTCCCCCCTCGTCTGCGGCTCGTGACGCAAACGTCCCCCTAAGGGAATAATGGCTTTCATAAAAAGCTCGATTAATAATATACTAATTTCCAACGAGAAATATGCTATTTTAGTTTCAACCACAAATTTCTAAATATTGTTACGGGATACGGGTTCCAATAATTTTACTTTTAATTATTACAACACGATTAAAACACAATTAGTCTCTAATATACAATTCGCACTGTTCGCTTGTCCGCTTATTTCGCTTGTTTACTACACTGCACTATACAGGGTGATTCACGTTATTCGACACGGAAGACTATGGATAAAGTTTTAGATTTTAAAAAAGTTTTGTATATGGAATGGATGAGGGTCTACTGGAAGTACATTTTAAAATTATTGTCATTGTATACAGGTGGTCCCAAAAGTATAATATTGATTAAAGTTGTATTTTTTTAAATGAAACACCTAGTAAATTAATGTATTTTCGGTATCTACGGACAAAAGTAAAGGTAGTCTTATTAAGGTTTATGGCATCTAAACCGTCCGTTCTTCAGATATTCGTGATTTTGTGAAAATGCAGCATCAAATTTAATGTTTAAAATCTCAGCACTTGGTTTCTTTTCAACCACCGAAATTGGCTGGTGGGCTACTAGTACTTTAAATCTTTTGCGGTATGTATTAAATATTAACTACCTGTGTACCAAATGTAAAAAAATGAACACTAAATTATTGCAAACTTCAAACAGTAATAACTCGTTTAATTCGAATTAGACACCCTGTATTTAAGTATCATTAGATGCAGAATTTAGTTTCCTATCAAAAACTATTAACTATTCCTATAACTTGGTCGTTGCATTTTCTTGGATAATTGATATTTTCTGAATTTGCGCTGACATAAACGAATGTAGTAATCTAATTTACCTGTTCAGGTCTGTTCAGGTGTTCACCTGATTTTGACAAAGCAAAATTTATTGTCATTTCTAGTTGTCACATATTAATTTAAAGTTAAATATTTTTTTACTGTTATAATTGGTGGTTAACAGGGAGTTTTTTATTTAATCAATATGCTGGTTTACACAACAGAAGGACGAGTCGACATGATCTTAATTCTAGGAGAATACTTGCAAAATTGTCTTTTAGCATCAAGGGTTTATGCTGAAAGGTTTCCTAACCGAACTCGACCGAATAGAGCCGTTTTTGAAAGACTGTTGGTTCAATTTAGGCAAATTGGTAGTGGCCAGTATGAAACGACTGCCAAAACGAGACCAGTTATAGAATACCAAGAAACTGAATTAGCCGTTATTGGTTCTGTAGTTGAAAATCCCCATGTCGGACAACGAGAAATTGCACAAAACTTAAATATTAGCCAAGCAAGCGTATCAATGATTCTTCAAAAACATAAATATCACGATTATAAGATACAACTACATCAAGAACTCTCCGATAACGAATTTGGCCAACCAGTGGACTTTTGTATGTGGGTGTTAGAAAAGTTGGAGAACAAGAAGAAATTTTTAAATCAGTTCTATTTAGTGATAAGTGTACTTATCATAACGATGGTTCTTTTAACCGACACAATTTTCATTATTATTCTGATTTTAACCCCCATGAATTTAGAGTTATTAATAACCAACATTGGTGGTCAGTAAATGTATGGGGGGCATAATGGGACAGTATGTGATTGGACCTTATTTTTTTGACGAACATTTAAACGGAATGTCGTTTATAATTTTTTTGAGAAATCAGCTTCCAATTTTACTGGAAGAAGTTCCTCTAGATATAAGAACAACCATGTGGCTGCAAATGGATGGGGCATCTGCTCATTGTCATCGTGAAGTCCGGGAGTTCTTAAATGTTCGTTTCCAAAATCGATGGATTGGAAGGAATGGAACACAACATTGGCCACCAAGGTCCCCTGGCAAAACGCCTCCCGATTTCTTTTTATGGGGATATGTGAAAGGAATCGTGTGTAATACGCCACCAACCACAAAAGAAAATATGAAGGAACGAATCAGAGAAGCCTTCAGAAGCATAACTCCCTATATGTTACGCAATGTTAAAAACAGAATACGTTTGTGTTTAGAATCAGACGGTCGTCATTTTGAACAATTTTTATAACTGTTTGTTTTTGTTTGTTTTACTCTTATGTTGACTTGTTATTTATTGAATTTCAAGTTGCCACTATTATTGCACTTTTTTTTTGTAATAGAGATGCTAAATTTTATAAGAACTCTTGTAATATAATGTTTTATTATTTTATTTGATATTTTATGCTAAATAAAGACACTTCAACATTCAGATGTCTGCTAAATAATCTTCTTGATCATAATTTTGTAACTTATAAATTAATATCTGACAAATACGGGGTGTTCATTAGAAAACTTCGTCTAGTTGGTTGTGAAATGTCAAAGGAAAAGAATCGAGAAACAAAAGTCCATTTACTTTCATTATGCCATCCTTTTCTGTCAAAATTGTATAGCCTCCTAAATGAAGTTTTTCTGAAAAAATCAGGTATTGTAACAGGTAAAGTAGATTACTTAATTCGTTTATGTCAGCTCAAATTCAGAAAAAAATCAACTTTCCAAGAAAACGCAAAAACTATAAGAAATGTTTAATAGTTTTGATAGGATACTAAGTTCTGCATCTAATGATACTATAAAATACAGGGTGTCTAATTTAAATTAAACGAGTTATTACTGTTTGAAGTTTGCAATAATTTGGTGTTCATTTATTGACATTCGGTGCACAGTAGTTAATATTTAATTCACACCGCAAAAAATCCAATGCGCTATTAGCCCACCAACCAATTTTGGTGTTTGAAAAGAAACCAAGTGCTGAGATTTTAAACAATTAATATGATGCTGCATTTTCACAAAGTCACGAATATCTGATGAATGGTACGGTTTAGATGCCATAAACTTTAATAAAAATACCTTTACTTTTGTCAGTAGGTACCGAAAATACATTAATTTACTAGGTGTCTCATGTAAAAAAATACAACATTAACCAATTTTTTACTTTTGGGACCACCTGTATACAATGACAATAATTTTAAAATCTACTTATAGGTACCAATAGACCCCCATCCATTCCATATACAAAACTTTTTTAAAATCTAAAAGTTTAGCCATAATCTTCCGTGTCGAGTAACGTGAATCACCCTGTATAGTAGCTGACAAAAATAAAATTCAAATACAAATTTACAGGAATATTCAAAACGCTTCCTTATTACAATACAAGATGTTAAACTTTCATCATTTTTTTCTATAGCTCGTCCACTTTTACGAAGTTTGAGGAGACAATCAACTCAAATTTGGAGTATGGGTAATTCCTTGCTTCAGATACAGCGAAAGCTCTATGCTACTCTACATAAATACTTAGTAAATGATTTTTTAAATCTAGAGAAATACTACACTTTGTTGTCATTAGACCCCTTTTATCACCCCAAATTATTTTACACATTTTTTTACGCTCCCTATTCCGTTTGGAAAAATATTGGCCATTTCAAACAACTTTGTATTCGTTTTCAAAATATTTGTAAAATATGTAATACATTTGTGTAAATAATATAAAAAAAAGTAATAATTTGTGGAAACAAACCTATAAACCGGTAAACATTTTAAGTTTTAGTTGCCTGAGTTTTATTTTTTTTTTAAGATGGATGACAAGATGTTTGTTATTTAGACGAAGATAGAAGATAGAAATTTAGTCCAAAAACTCCTTGGTAAATATGTTATTTTAGCATTTTTATTAAAATGTTGCTTAAGATTATTCGTTCAAATTAATATTTTTGCAAGTATCTCGGAAACGGTTAGAGTTAACTTCATGAAACAGGCCCCATTTTTTTTTCAAATTGAACAAGAAGAAAAATCTTGAAAAATTTGCTCTCAGTGGTAAAGATTACTAAGCTGACAAATTTCGATATTTTTATTCAAAATCTCTTTAAAAAAAAATTATTGCTGCCTCCATTATTTTCTCAGTAGATTGTCTAGACCATATTGGCTTATTAGGAAATAAATAACTAAAATTTTTTGGATGACGTTTCCATACATAGACTTTCTCGTTCCTTGTTCTTTTTGATGACCCTTTCATCTCCCATCGAAGAAAGTTCTATAGAACAGAATTTCTTCCTGACGTTTCGTCTACAAATGAGGCAAACATTATCAAAGGCGATGACGCAATGGCCGAAGTGATCTCCCGTGCTTCCCGACGTTGACTGATTCGACTGCGGTGAGCTCTATGGTATTTATTCCATCGCCGTCGCGCTGCAGTGGAGGGACTGGGGAGGGGGTAGCGGTGGCGAGGTGTTTCGGCGCACTTGAAATATTTCGTAGAACTCGCTTCCAGTCTGCATTTAGAAACGTAATTCCGTCCCAAGATCTCAATGGCCTCTCTCGTTAGTTTCGGATAGAAACGCTGCGATTGATATAAGATATCCACCTCGCTGAAAAGGATGTCGTGACTTTCGGAGAGAGCGTGCTCTGCTACTGCTGATTTTGTGTTTGTTCCAGACTGCAACTGCGGTTTTTTGTCGATCTCAAGCTCTGTTGTATTGTACGAGTGGGTCTAAAGACAGTATTAACATTGTGCTTTTCCAGTATCGGTCCTGTCCGTTATTGTGGAGTATGGTACAGGACACAGATACAATGAACTTCCAGCTCTAACAAACTTCTAATATGGCAGAATTATTGGGCTTTGGGTTTAGTTAAAACTGTCCACTCGCACAATACATTGAGATCGACCAACGACCGCAGGAACCCACCACAAAACGCATTGTCAACACGAGGATTATGGAACACAAGAGGAATGGCAGTCTGGTCACGACATCCTTTTCAACGAGATGCATATCTCTTATTGATTGCAGCGTTTCTACACGAGGCTAACGAAAAAGGACATTGAGATCTTTAAACACCACAACAATTTCAAGAGAAAGGAAGAAATTACGTTTCTAAATGCATACTGGAAGCGAGTTCTACAACATACTTCAAGTGCGCTGAAACCCCGCGCCACCAATACCACCACCCCTGACCATCCACTGCAGCGCGACTGCGGGGGAATAAATACCATGGAGCTTACCACAATCGAATCAGTCAACATCGGGAAGCACGGGAGATCACTTCGCTTATTGCCTCATCGCCTTTGATAATGGCTGGTGCAGCTGCAGACGAAACGTCAGGAAGAAATTCCATTGGACCACGGCTTCAAAGCCAGAAAATCACTTTAGATTGTTTTTTGACCGGCCATGAAAGCCTTCTTTTGTGCCACTAGTGTCAAAAATTGCATTTCTCATACGAGTGTGACGGTTTGGACACGAGCCGTAGGCGAGTAATACAAAGTCACAAGAGTGTGAAAAGTGATCCTCGTACGTGTTGCACTCTTTACTATTTCTACGACTCCTTTTTTGCTTCACAATGATCATTCGTTTTATAAAATATATGCAACGCGTGTGCAAAGCAGTCAGAATCCACTTTGCACACGCTTCTGTATGAGAGCGTGCCCAATATTGCTGTTAGCAATACGCGATTTTCAATGGTAGTTAGTAGTGCGCATTTGTTCATTTTCGAGGCAGTCACAGAAAAAAAGGTTTTTGGTGTCAAACTAACAAGACTACCTGAAGGTGAATAAATTTGATGATATCTTATAGTGAATCTGGCGGTTACCACCAGGTATTCATTTGTCATTTTTCAGGTCGCATAATAATTTTATGACAGCGATGAGACGAGTCTGATGTTATTATAGTTGAAATTCACTTTTTGCTGGAAAAAAATCCTGTTTATGGGCAGTTAGCTGAATGCCAACTAGCCATAAATTGAATATTTCCATATCTACGCGGCTTTCATGTCAAAGGCTTGTTTAAATTCAAAAAAGCCGATGATAAGACGCATCAGTTTTCTCCGATGCCTGTATAACACCTTAGTCACTTAGGGAGGTGTAAATATGGAGCTGACATGGAACGATACATTCTCCATATTTATGAGGATTAAGGGCCTACGAACCGTTTCAATACGTTAACGCTAAATTTACGCGCACTTGAAGAGATTCAAAAACAGTTTTTTAATTCTAAGTGAAATTCATGTAGATTTCATCGTTTTTTTTCGGTAAATTTATTCAATTGCTCTGAAAGGAAGTGCCCTTTTCTTTGACACAAATTTTGAGTGGAGCAGACAGGCGAATGGTCCCTATTTCGCATTCCGTAGGATATTTTCCCTGGATTCGAGCTTCTGTCAGTAGTTTGAGCTCGTAGAGACGAAACGTCTGCGAATCTCATTTTCCTGAGAAATGGAAAACGTGGAATTTTAACGGCTCCTCTTTTGCTATGGAGCGAGTGCAGTAGTTTTGACAGGACAAGAGAACAGTAAAAGTGGGTAGGAGTTTATCGCGATACGAGACTACGGTTTTCCAGTTTTATTGAAAGATGCAGCATGTACTGTCAATTTTGAATTTCCATTCTTGTTTACTATTTCTCCATGTCAAAATATTTGGTAAAACAAATCTATTATTTCCACTCTCCAACCTCGAGTCATACAGACGACGAAATCTATTGCTAAGGACTAGCCATTAGAAGACTCACAGGAATCGCTATTCACTTTTTAACCGAAGAATCACCCTTTGTTCCGCAAACTTATTTCCAATGCAGTATCCATATTTATGCAACTTTTCTGCAAAATACACTTAAAAATCTTCACATTGTTATGTTTCAATAATTTAATTGTTTAATCCATTAAATAATTTTTCTTCCAGAATTTAAACTGGACCCTTTTTTAGTTTAAGTATCAAATTTCTTGCAACTCTCATCAAAGCTGCACCTACGTAAGGTCTTTGCCACATTTAGACAAAATCACCTTTGTGAATGTCTCAAATATTTATATTAGCACACTCTTCCTCGACCTAAGTTGCTCCCACGAAGTGTCAAAGGAAAAGGAAAATAATAGGCCACAAGACAGAGTGGAAATATGGTCGTTATCCCTGAAAGTGTCAAGTCGAATATTGAAACAAAACGGTCCACATATCTATTTATAGTTTATACACAGTCGAGCAGAAACATTGGGGAAAAATAGGGCCGAGACGCGGAGCCATCGCCCTTTGTTTCCAGCGGTTTTACTGACCTGGATGTCCAACAAAATATGAAAAGAAGTAGTGCAAAAGCGATTCCGAATATTCCGTCAACGGTTACTGGGAGCAATTCCGATTATTCCGGCAGGAAGGGCCCTCAGGACACTCTCTTTGAAATTTCGCCCTGACGCCCTTTGCTCTCCGATCGAATGCAAAAGTGGGAAAAATCGACGGGTTATTATGGATCCATTTGCGGTCAGGTTTTATTGCTTTATTCGTGCATGGGATCAAAGGGGGGTTTATTACGCGTGAGACCTCATTTTGAAGGAAACTCAAACAGTTTCCAGTCGCAATTATCGTCGTTCGTCGAATTCCATGTGCAAATTTTTTGAATCGCTTTATACGTGTTCCGTACACATGTAGCGCACAACGTTTGTGGAATTTAATTTTAATTCGTGAAATTGTCGACATTTAGGGCATTATATGATAATTGGCAGTGTTGCAATTTTTATGGTAGTATTGGCGGTATTACATAAACGCTATATATATACGAAAGAGTTTTGACAAGAAAAGGACTTGGCTTTATATTGGTGTTGGCTTAGATATTATTTAGCAGTTTATCTTAATGAGCTCATATCAAAAAATTAACAAGAAAGTTGCTTGAAGCTGAGGCTTCGTATAGATCAGCGGTTTCCAAAAGGTAATCTGCTGAACACTGGAGATCCGTGGGTCATAGAGTTACCGGAGGTTAAAGCGTATCGTCGCTTTAATTTTGGAAAAAAAATGTCTTTTAGATTGAATGCCTTGAACAGAAAAGTTACAAATGTTTGCCTCTTTTAAATGGGTCTCTGAAAGAAAATCGGTGTCAGATTGAATGTCTTGCACAGAAAAGTTACGAATATTTGTCTCTTCTGAATGGGTTTCTGAAAGAAAATGAGTTTCAGACTGAACATCTTGCACAAAAGAGAAGTTACGAATATTTGCCTTGTCTAAATGGATCTATGAAAGAAAATGAGTTTCAGACTCTTGGACAGAAAAGTTACGAATGTTTGCCTCTTCTAAATGGGTCTCTGAAAGAAAATGAATTTCAGATTGAATGTCTTGCACAGAAAAGTTACGATTCTTTGTCTCTTCCAAATGGGTTTCTGAAAAAAAAAATTAGTTTCAGATTAAATGTCTTGCACAAAAGCATTACAAATAGTTGAAACTTCTAAATGGGTTTCTGAAAGAAAATACAATTGAATGCCTTTTACAGAAAAGTTGCGAATGTTTACCTCTTCAAAATAAGTTCCTCAAAAAAAATGAGTTTCAGATTGAATATTTTGCACAGAAAAGTTAAGAATGTTGGCCTCTTCTAAATGGGATTTTGAAAGAAAATGAGTTTCAGATATATCTTGTACAGAAAAGTCACGAATCTTTGCCTCTTCTAAATGGGTTCCTGAAAAAAAATTAATTTCAGATTGAATGTCTTGCACAGAAAAATTACGAATTTTTGTCTCTTCAAAATGGGTTTCTGAAAGAAAATTACTTTGATTGAATGTCTTGCACAGAAAAGTCACTAATGATGGCCTCTTCTAAATGTATTTCTGGAAGAAAATGAGTTTCAGATTGAATGTCTTGCACAGAAAAGTTACGAATGTTTGTCTCTTCTAAATCGGTTTCTAACAGAAAATGGGATTCAGATTGAATACTTGTACAGAAAAGAAAAAGAGTTTCAGATTGAATGTCTTTCGCAAAAAAGTTACGAATTTTTGCCTCTTCAAAATGGGTTTCTGAAAGAAAATGAGATCGAATGTCTTGCACAGAAAAGTTACGAATGTTTGCCTCTTGTAAATGGGTTTCTGAAAGAAAATGACATTCAAATTGAATGTCTCACACCGAAAAATTACGAATGTTTTCCTCTTCTAAATGGGTTTCTGAAAGAAAATGAGTTTTAGATTGAATGTCTTGCACATAAAAGTTACGAATGTTTGCCTCTTCTAAATCGGTTTCTGAACGAAAATGAATTTCAGATTGAATGTCTTGCACAGAAAAGTTACGAATGTTTGCCTCTTCAAAATGGGTTTCTGAAAGAAAATAAGTTTCATATTGAATGTTTTGCACAGAAAAGTTACGAATTTTTGCTTCTTCTAAATGGGTTTCTGAAAGACAATGAGTTTCAGATTGAATGTGTTGTACAGAAAAGTTACGAATTTTTGCCTCTACCAAAATGGGTTTCTTAAAGAAAATGGGTGTCAGATTGAATGTTTTTTCACAGAAAAGTTCCGAACATTTGCCTTCTTTAAATGGGGTTTTGAAAGAAAATGGGTTTAAGATTGAACGTTTTGTACAGAAAAGTTACGAACGTTTGCCTCTTCTAAATGAGTTTCTGAAAGCAAATGAGTTGCAGATTGAATGTTTTGCTTAGAAAATTTATGAATGTTTGCCTCTTCTAAATGGGTTTCTGAAAGACAATGAGTTTCAGATTGAATGTGTTGTACAGAAAAGTTACGAATTTTTGCCTCTACCAAAATGGGTTTCTTAAAGAAAATGGGTGTCAGATTGAATGTTTTTTCACAGAAAAGTTCCGAACATTTGCCTTCTTTAAATGGGGTTTTGAAAGAAAATGGGTTTAAGATTGAACGTTTTGTACAGAAAAGTTACGAACGTTTGCCTCTTCTAAATGAGTTTCTGAAAGCAAATCAGTTTCAGATTGAATGTTTTGCATAGAAAATTTATGATTGTTTGCCCCTTCTAAATGAGTTTCTGGAAGAAAATGAGCTTCAGATTGAATGTATTGCACAGAAAAGTTACGAATGTCTGCTTTCCTAAATGGGTTTTTTAAAGAAAATGGGTTTAAGATTGAATGTCTTGTACAGAAAAGTTACAAATGTTTGCCTCTTCTAAATGGGTCTCTGAAAGAAAATGTGTTTCAGATTAAACTTATGCGCAGAAACGGTACGAATGTTTGCCTCTTCTAAATGGGTTTCTGAAAGAAAATGAGTTTTAGATTGAATGTCTTGCACATAAAAGTTACGAATGTTTGCCTCTTCTAAATCGGTTTCTGAACGAAAATGAATTTCAGATTGAATGTCTTGCACAGAAAAGTTACGAATGTTTGCCTCTTCAAAATGGGTTTCTGAAAGAAAATAAGTTTCATATTGAATGTTTTGCACAGAAAAGTTACGAATTTTTGCTTCTTCTAAATGGGTTTCTGAAAGACAATGAGTTTCAGATTGAATGTGTTGTACAGAAAAGTTGCGAATTTTTGCCTCTACCAAAATGGGTTTCTTAAAGAAAATGGGTGTCAGATTGAATGGTTTTTCACAGAAAAGTTCCGAACATTTGCCTTCTTTAAATGGGGTTTTGAAAGAAAATGGGTTTAAGATTGAACGTTTTGTACAGAAAAGTTACGAACGTTTGCCTCTTCTAAATGAGTTTCTGAAAGCAAATGAGTTGCAGATTGAATGTTTTGCTTAGAAAATTTATGAATGTTTGCCTCTTCTAAATGGGTCTCTGAAAAACAATGGGTTTCAGATTAAACGTTTTGCATAGAAACGGTGCGAATATTTGCTCTTCTAAATGAGTTTCTGAAAGCAAATGAGATTCAGATTGAATGTTTTGCACAGAAAATTTACGATTGTTTGCCTCTTCTAAATGGGTTTCTGGAAGAAAATGAGTTACAAACTTAATGTTTTTTCACAGAAAGGTTCCGAATATTTGCCTTTTCTAAATGGGTTTTTGAAAGAAAATGGGTTTCAGATTGAATGTCTTGTATAGAAAAGTTACGAATGTTTGCCTGTTCTAAATGGGTCTCTGAAAAAAAAATGGGTGGCAGATTAAACGTTTTGCACAGAAACGGTACGAATGTTTGCCTCTTCTAAATGAGTTTCTGAAAGCAAATCAGTTTCAGATTGAATGTTTTGCATAGAAAATTTATGATTGTTTGCCCCTTCTAAATGAGTTTCTGGAAGAAAATGAGCTTCAGATTGAATGTATTGCACAGAAAAGTTACGAATGTCTGCTTTCCTAAATGGGTTTTTTAAAGAAAATGGGTTTAAGATTGAATGTCTTGTACAGAAAAGTTACAAATGTTTGCCTCTTCTAAATGGGTCTCTGAAAGAAAATGTGTTTCAGATTAAACTTATGCGCAGAAACGGTACGAATGTTTGCCTCTTCTAAATGAGTCTCTGAAAGAAAATGTGTTTCAGATTAAATGTCTTGCACTGAAAAGTTACGAATTTTTGCCTCGTCTAAATTGGTTTCTGAACGAAAATTAAACCTAATGTCTTGCACAGAAAAGTTACGAATATTTGCCTCTTCAAACTGGGTTTCTGAAAGAAAATGAGTTTCAGACTGAATGTCTTGAACCAAAATGTTACGAATGTTTGCCTTTTCTAAATGGGTTTCTGATAACAAATGAGTTTCAGATTGGGTGAAATGGGTTTCTGAAAGAAAATTATTAGTGTTAGGTTGAATGTCTTGCACAAAAAAATTTTACGAATTTTTGTCTCTTCAAAATCGGTTTCTGAAAGAATACGAGTTTCAGACTGAATATCTTGGATAAATTAGTTACGAATGTATGCCTCTTCTAAATGGGTTTCTGAATAAAAAAGACTTTCAGATTCAATGTCTTGCACAGAAAAATTACTAATGCTTGCCTCTTCAAAATGAGTTTCTGAAAATAAATGAGTTTCAGACTGAATGTCTTGGACAAAACAGTTACGAATGTTTGTCTTTTCTAAATGGGTTTCTGAAAGAAAATGAGTTTCAGATTGAATGTCTTGCACAGAAAAGTTACTAATGTTTTCCAAAGACGTGATGTTTTTCAAATGACGTCACTTCCGGAGGATTTAGCCGCCATTTTTAAAGGTCCAACTGCTAAAAAGAGGGGCCAAGGCTGTAAAATACCAGAGTGTCTCCAGAAGTACTATACTAGCTCGATGCAACGTGGTTTAATTATGCCAGCTTCTTAAGCAGCTTCTGAGCAAGTTTTAGCATTATGAGTTATACATATACAAAGAAACAAAATCGGTTAAATAAAGAAGAAGCAGCTAATCTGCTTTGTTTTCCACTACATAAATGCAATAAATAAAAGGAAAAACCGAAATAGGTAAATTTTTGTGTTGAATGCTAACATGGAAACTGATTGGTGAAGATGTGGATGAGGAGCTTAAAGAAGCTCTTGAAGATAAGGATGAGGATGAACTACAGGAAGGATGGGACTGGAATAAAGCTTGGTTATTTGTCAAAAACAGATGCTGTCTCAAGAGCAACATTGTGTAGTAAGTTTAATGCTTCACAGAACACTCTGTATAATCTTTTTGTTATATTGTAGCCAGAATATAAGTTACAAAGAAAAAGAGAGAAAAAGCAGAAAGTAAAAATACAAAATTTTTTATTTGAAGCGATTTGAGTCAAATTTTATTTATTTTAGTGCTGGAACGTAATTTTACAAAAAAGAACTAATCAGATGATTTGAGCCTAATTTTTCCCTAAACTTGAGTTTAGCAAAACCATACAATTTTGCATTTTTATAACATGTGGTTAATTTTTCAAGGGACGTATTACCTCAAATTGTTGCAAAATAGTTGTCACTGTCATTACTTACATTATTTCTTATTTGCAATCCAATCGAATGTCGAACTTATATCCATCTTCTAGCTAGAGCGCTAGGGGACCTAGCTCCATAGCTTTCTAAAACTTCCAACCTAACTAAAATCAAAAACAAGCGACACAATCAATATCCGGTCCGGCTTTAAGTTGCCATGACGCTTGTATGTCGCTAAAGAGTGCCGGACTTCCGGCCTCAGAACCTCCTTATTTTCCTTCCTTCCTCCTTGCTCCATCTTTGCTCAAAAATTAATCTTATTATAAATAAAAAATTCGACGATTTGAATCAATTTTACTTGATTTTGTCCTAATATAGAATATTTTTAAACGCATCCAATTTTTATTTTTAGACAATGAGGACAATAGCTAGCTTCATTTTTCCTAAGGTTCCACCTTTGCATTATTGCCTAATCCGAATTCTTGATCCAAACTTCAAATTTGCGTTTTTAAATATGTTGTCCAAATAATTTGACTTTAATTTTAACTTTGTAATTATTAAAAAATAACAAAAGAAATACGCATGTCACTGTATATTAATAGTACATTATGTAATAAGGGTTGAAAGAACCTTATTACTTACGAATGGAAAGTTTGCATCGTATTTCGTACTATATTTTATCTATGACGCTATAGGAATAGACATTTTGAAACAATTACAAATACATGTTAACAAATCAGAAAATTGATTAAAGTTGAATTTGATAGCTAGCCGCAATTAAAATTACAAATTGGTGGCGAGTGGACTGTTGCTAGGAGACGCGTGAATGAGGCCACCAGGCTTGCACGTACGTTTGGTTTAGCGTGCGTAAGGAGTTACTTACTAGCGAAGTACAGCGTGTGTTATTTGATATTTACTTAGTAGTCGTAGATAAAATAATTGATTTTTGGCTGTTTTAAAGAGCAGTAGTTGACGTTTGGAACAGTCATCAAGAAGCACCTTAAAACCAGACTATTGCCTTATTCAAAAATAAATATTTTATTGTCACACCTTTTTTAAAAAATTCCCACCTTTATCTAATTTTAGAATTCCAGGGAAATCTACCTATCGATGGATTTCAGCTGCCTTGAAAAAATTTAAGTAAGTGAAGTTTAAAAGAAAGTTTTGCAGAACTTACTCTTTATACTTACTCCCTCTTACTCTTATTATATACGGAAATCTTCATCTGATTGTGTGTAGGGTGACTCCTAAATCATCTGTGTATATAGTCAAATTCTCATTGTTGTTTTGTATCCCTGAACATCTTTGCAAAAATACGATGGTCGATCATTACCTCCTTTATTCATTAAATTTATTAGGCGTTTGTTTCTTTTAAATGTGTTTTGTTTGTTTTTATAGAGCTATTAATGATACAAAAAGTTTTGGTTTTTAAAGTTGGGTTTAGTTGCCAGTGATTATTCTGTAAATGGTACTTCCCAAACTGGTACGTGTTTGGTACCAGACCAACCTGATGTTGGATTATTTCAGTTCACCAACATGTCAAGAAATTGAGAAGAAAACTGTATAATGCTCTTGAATATTGGGTGAATTGTAATTTGTGGTTATTACATACGACTAGAAGTTTGTGAAATATGTCAAAAATTAACATCAGATGTAACATAATTTTCTTTGTAAAGAAGTTATGTGGAGGATATGCAAGGGGTGTTCATTTGAAAACGTCATCTAGTTGTCTGTGAAATGTGAAAAGAAAAGGATGAAAGAACAAAAGTCCATTAACTGTGATGATTTCATACTTTTCTGTCAAAAAATTCATAGCCTTCAAAATGACGTTTTCTAATGAACACGGGGTATTACAAATTACCAATTATGACAGTTGCAGATTTCCATGTATTACGTACCGAATGCATGGTAGTAGTAGTAAAAGTAAACAAAGGGAGGGCCGAACCTTGCGACTAGGCCTTAGAGGCCCTTTTCACAGTCCCCCTGTCCACCCATCCTTACTCCACCAGGGTCCGCATTCCCTCCACGAGTCGATCAGTCCCTCTATTGAAGAAGAGTATGCCGTCTCAGTTCAAAGTCGGAAGCTCCTCTCACTGAAGAAAAATGGCTCCAAGTGTCCTAAGGTGCAGTCGCGCCCACTTATGGTACACTCCAAGAAAGTGGTATGAAGACTTTTCCTCTGCCCTACAGTGGGTGCAGAGTGGACTTCCAGCCATTCGCAGGAGGTGCATGTGCCTGTTTAGTCTGCAGTGTCCAGTAAGGATTCCTACAAGGTCTCCCAGGCACTGCCGACTTCTCCCAAGAAGCCACGAAGCCTTGGGTCTCTCCAAGTTAGGGTAGATATCCTTGGTCTGTCAACATATTCCTGACTGTGTCCAGTTTGTCCTTGTATTATCCCACGCCCACTCATTCAGAGTGTGAGAGACGTACCTTTTACTTACTTCTAGAGATAGCTCTGGTCCAGTAAAGCATGACTGGGACCACGCTTTCGTCTTAATGCGTCGACACGCTCGTTCCTCTCGATGCCCCTATGTCCAGGAACCCATCCCAGAGTTACCCTTTTTGTTTCCGCCAGTGACTTTAGAGCATCCCTGCAGTCCCGAACAAGCTTTGAACTCGTTCCACTCCTGCAAATGGCTCGCAAAGCCGCCTGACTGTCGGAGTAGATCTAGATGTCCTGCTCTGCTCCGTATCTGACTTCTTTTCGTGTGGCCACCTGGAGTATTGCAAACACCTCCGCCTGGAATACCGTCGTGTGGCTTCCCAAGGCGAAGCCCTCGCCCTCTACATGGCCTGCTTTGTATATTTCGGCTTCTGACGCGTGTGTATTAGCTATTCTTGATCCGTCTGTATATCATACCTGATTATTCTCCGAAGGTTCTTGAAGCAGCTCTTACTTGAATTCGTCCCTTGTTGGGATGTTTATCCCAAATGGCTGTTTCAGTCTCAGCTGATCGCAAGAGTGCTCTCCTGCGACAGGGGGGGGGGAGGGGGCAGACCGCGTTCTCGTATCTCCACCCTGAGGGAAATATCCCTGAGCCACACTTGCCGTGAACACTCTGCTCAGCGACCGGATCACATTGTCCAGTCCCTCTTGCAGCATTGCTGGGATTACACCGTCTGGTCCCGCTGTCTTAAATGGACTGCATTCGCCCACTCAACATCTAATGTCTTCATTGGTCACTACTTCCTTTGCAAGTGTCCAATCCTCCTAGACTGGACCCCGCTCTGGAGGAGCGGCCTCGCCATTTTCTTCGGGAAAGTGGGTTTTCAGGATTTAGGAAAATTTCTAGGGTTTCTCTCTGGTCTTCGGTCCATGTACCGTCCTGTCTCTTCATTGAACCTAGCTGATTTCCTGTCACTGCGCTCAGCAATTTGGCATGCTTAGCCGATTCCGACAGGTAGTCCATCTATCCCTAGAATTTCCGTCAGCTCGCCCTTTTACGTCGCCGTAACTCTTTTTTGAACTCTGGGGGCTTCGTTGTATTCATACCACTCCTGCGGATTTTTTTTTGGAACCTCGGTGGAAGGCCCTTCTGGCGACCATCTTAAGACGCTCCAGCGTGCCATTCCACCACGGAACTCTACGAGTACCCTGTTTCCTAAGTGGGTACGTATCTTCGTAGGAGTGGCCAATGGACCTTTTGAGCCTGTCTACCTCTCTACCTATTTCCTTTGTGAAGAGCACCCAATGAGCACCACACAGCTCATTGCAACCAATGACCTGACTTAAAAGCTGTTTGAACTTTACCGAGTCTGTGTTCCTCGGATCCCTTTTCGGCGGTGTATCTGTGCAGTCTGACTCGATTTTAATCTGTCAACTGTAATATTATTATCCTGTAGTAGAACATCGAAATCGAAATGTCCTCAGATACTCTCCAGTTTTTTATTTTTTAAGCAATTGGGCTCTGTATTACGGTTGGCTATCTCTACATTTTCCGATGCGAGATAGTCCATTAGGGCAATACCTTTCGCATTAGTGTCGGTGCTGCCCCAAATAATATTGTGTGCATTAGCGCCGCACCCTAATACGAACGGAAAATTTTTACCTTTAGCATATCGCACTACCTTTATCAAATCTTCCGTTGGGGGAAGTTGCACGATGCCATATGGAAGATATATACTACTTATAAGCATTTTAACTTTTTCTTGTCTTCTACGATCGCCGCTGTGACATTCCTGGATTCCAGATTGGTCAGATGCGTCACCTGAAGATCCTTGGACGTCAGGATGCATGACCTTGAGAGACTTGCCCCTGAGAGAAATAAGGTTCTTGAATTAAAACTGTCACCCCTGCTTTACCGACCGTTACGCTGACCAGCTCAACTGTATCGTCCCGGCTGCAAGTCAAATAAACCGGAGGTTTATTTGACTTGCTCGAACCATTATGAACAAAAGTTGAGGGGGTGTGAGACTTCTACATCTCCTGTTCTGGCGGCGGAGTCACCTTCTCGGTCGATGGACAAGGCTTGGTGGTTCTTCTGCGAACAGTCACCATCCAAACTCAGATGGTGATAAGCTCGTAGAACAAGAGCCACCCTGCTGGCCCAAGATGGTCGGCAATCTTCTTGCTAACCCCAAAGGTTACGCACTAGTTACCTATTTCGCCTTTCGTGGAGACGTGTTGCCATCTCCCAACGCCGAGCTCCGCGTCGCCGGTCCATTCTCCATTACCCATGAAGGGCAGACAGACAGGAGCCAATATCTCGATTCCTGGTCCTCCGTTGTGACCAGGAACCATTTGGAATCCGTCAAGCCAGATCCCCGGTACCTTCCTCTTCACCCGCCATGGCCTTCCTCATCTCCCTGGTCAGATGGCTACGAAGAAGCTTCGGTTCTTTAAAAGTCTTCCTCCCTCTCGGAGATGAAGACCACCATTTTTCTTTTTGGTGGCCACGCTATATGACTCCGTACCCTCGGCTTCCACTCCCCTTTTCCTACAGGAAGGTTGTGTCACCCGCTTTGGCTTTTTATTATGCCTTCCTGATGGGGTCACCTGGTGGGCCCTTCTTTTTTTGCCTGGTGGCGCTGGAGGCTTTTTGGCACTAGATCCCTCGGGGATACCCTGATTTCCAGCCTCCCGCACAGCAGCAGGTGCGTCAGGGAGCTCAACTGGCTTCAATTGTCTAGCAGCCCATTCGGCGTCTCTTGCGCTGGGTCCGCAGGGTGCCCTGGATACTCGGACGACACGACGGTCTATGACCGATGACGCTCTGCCCTGCCCAGCCTATGTCCTCTCGGCCCTCCTCTTGGCCCTTATCTCTTCCCTTCTCTTTGTCCCATTTTTGGTGCGGTGTTCTTTACGTTTTTCCTTTCTTCACTCTGAGTCGACTGTGGAAAGGACCGTGGATTCGACCTTGGAGGATTTCTTCCCTTTTGGCTCCTCTGTCCTCTCGACTGCCGAGTCACCCGAAGTGACTAGCAGTTCAACTTCCTGGATGAAACTTGTTTCCATCTTGGAAGATGCGTCTGGTGTGGAGTTAGGATTCGAACTTAGGCTCTTTACTTCCCTTTTCTGCCTCGTCCTGATTCATCTGTAAATTGGTGGTTTTTGTGTTTTCTCTCTATTAGTGGCGAGTGTGGTATGTTTGAGTGTATGTCACGCGTATGTGATTCTCTGGGCAGTTCCCTGACCTCCTCCACTCTTCGAGCAAGGAACAGAATGGCCTAGATGGTCCCTTTCTTGAGGGGTCAGCAGTCGCGCTTGTATCTCCCCGACAGAAGCAGTAGGGTCATAACCAGTCGCCAACTGGCACTACTACATTTGTCGAGATTTCACGCCGGTTAAAAGGGCGGGCAGCCCCCTACACTGACTGGGTTAGGGTGAGCCCCTGTACTACCTGACGACCCACGGAGCCTATTTGTGGTTGTTACGTCGTTATTAACTGAGCTCGTCAGTCCGGGTTCCTGCCTTGATACCTTGGCTTTTCAGGAAAACAGACGCCGGTCTTCCCCCCCCCAAAGAACGCGTGTTTTCACACCTCCTTTACTGGGCTTGTGTCCAGCTAGAAGAAAATCATTGGTCCGGTGCATTTGTGCGGTACAATTGAGACTCGTATTCCCTCTAGACGGAGAGCATGGTACTTCGAATTCTGCACTCTCTGTTCAGCATCACTTTGAAGTTAAATCTGCACAGAGTAGCCTTCACTCCCATTCAATGCTGGTTATTGAAAAAATGAAAACGAAAGAGTGTTATCTAGTTGGCTGTAGAATGTCAAAAGAAAAGGGTGAAGAAACAGAAGTTTATTTACTTTGATGACGTCATCCTTTTTTGTCAAAAATTCATACACTTCTAGATAAAGTTTTATAATGAACACCCGTAATGATAAATCAAAATTGATTAGGTATTGCAAAATGCAATCTCTTTGTACACAATAAAAAACAATTTTGGTAATGAGCTAAGGTATACTATTTTGTTATACCGGGTTTCCAGCAGAACCCTGGACATAGGAGATTAACATGGGAAATCGGCTTTTATTTTTTTGTATCTCTACGGTTGAATTGATAGAAAAACTTTTAAGAGTAAAGTTGTAGAGTGTATGGACGGCTATCATCCTGTAATTTTTTCAATACCCCAGTTTTGGCCGTTTTTTGGAAAAACGCGTCGAAAAGTTAAAAAATTTGAATTTGGCGTGTCACCCCCCACATGCATATGCAGTGTCGCCAACATATTTTCACTGCATAATCAAGGTTAATTACTACATGATAGTCCCTCAAAATAAATAAGAAAAGAAAATCGGCACTGACACTGACATAAGAAATTATTATGTTGGCAACACTGCACATGCATGGCGGGGGTAACCCGCCAAATTCAAATTCTTGCAATTTTCGAGGCGTTTTTCCAAATAACAGCCAAAACTGAGGTATTGAAAAAATTACAAAATGATAACTTATCGTACGCTCTACAAAATTAATCTTAAAACTTTTTCAATCAATTCTGATGTCTGAAGTATCTGACGAAAACGCACAGGCACCACAACTTAAAGCAAATTCTTATATGCGCATGACATAAATACACATGACAACACAGTGTCTTTCAAAAATATGTCTCGCGCACCATTATGGAAATTGTGTAGTAATCCTTATAATTATTTTTGACATTTTTAGAACTTTAAAAAAAAATGGCACTGCATAATTTTATGCGTGCGCGTGACAGATTCAGTGCGCATGTCGTTTTAAGTGCATAAAGACTCGACAAATAATTGCAATTTTATGTTTTAATAATATTGAGATTTGCGCGCAAAAGAAAGTGTTGCGCATGATAAAAACTGTGCCTTGTCAAAATCTGTCGTGCGCAGCACTATAGTAATTGTGTAACGACCTCCACTATTTTTTTTGCATTTTTCTAATCATTAACATTTCAAAAAATACGCATGACAAGGTTAAAAAAAGTTTCATAAAAAATTTAGCAGTAAATTATCTGATGAAAACGCATGGGCGCTACAAATTAAAGCAATTTTATGTATTAACAATGCGCTTGAAAAACACAGTGTTTTGCAAAATCATGTCGTGCGCACCATTATAGAAGTTGTGTGATAATCCTTTGCAGCCAATAACATTTTTATTGTGTAAGTACGCACGACAATATAAAATGAAGATTATAGCATTTATAAAAAATAGCATTACATAATTTCATGAGTGCGCATGACAGATTCAGTGCGCATGTCGTTTTAAGTGCATAAAGACACGACAAATAAGTTGTAACTATTCCTACTAACCTTCATAAAAAATGTAGCAGTAAATTGTTTGATGAAAACGCACGGGCGCCCCAAATTAAAGCAATTATATGTATTATCAATGCGCATGACACACACAGTGGCTTTCAAAAATATGTCGCTCGCACCATTATAGAAATTGTGCAGTAATATTTTTTATTATTTATGACATTTTGAAATCAATAACATTTTTATTGTATAATTACGCGCGACAATGTAAAATAAAGATTAGAGCTTTTAAAAAAAATAGCATTACATAATTCTATGAGTGCGCATGACAGATTCAGTGCGCATGTCATTTTAAGTGCATAAAGACACGACAAATAAGGTCAATTTTATGTATTAACAATATTGAGATTTGCGCGCAAAAAAAAGTGTTGCGCATGATAAAAACGATGCTTTGTCGAAATCTGTCATGCGCACTACTATAGTAGTTGTGTAACGACCTCCATTTTTTTTGCATTTTTCTAATTTACATTCCTAAAAATACGCATGACAAGGTAAAAAAAGTTAGAATCTTCATAAAGAAATTAGAAGTAAATTATCTGATGAAAACGCACGGGCGCCAAAATTAAAGGAATTTTATGTATTAACAATGCGCTTGACAAACATAGTGTTTTGCAAAAATATGTCGCGCGCACCATTAGAGAAATTTTGCAGTAATCCTATTTATGACATTTTGCAATCAGTGACATTTTTATTCTATAAGTACGCGCGACAATGTAAAATAAAGATTTGAGCTTTTAAAAAAAATAGCATTACATAATTTTATGAGTGCGCATGACAGATTCAGTGCGCATGTCGTTTTAAGTGCATAAGGACGCGACAAATAAGGGCAATTTTATGTATTAACAATATTGATATTTGCGCGCAAGAGAAATTGTTGCGCATGGTAAGAACGGTGCCTTGTCAAAATCTGTCCTGCACACTACTATAGTAATTGTGTAACGTCTTCCATTATTTTTTTTGAATTTTTCTAATCATTAGCATTTCTAAAAATACGCATGACAAGGTAAAAAAAATTTAGAACCTTCATAAAAAATGTAGCAGTAAATTGTTTGATGAAAACGCACGGGAGCCACAAATTAAAGCAATTTTATGAATTAACAATGCGCTTGACAAGCATAGTGTTTTGCAAAAATATGTCGCGCGCACCATTAGAGAAACTGTGCAGTAATCTTTATTATTATTTATGACATTTTGCAATCAGTGACATTTTTATTGTATAAGTACGCGCGACAACGTAAAATAAAGATTAGAACTTTTATGAAAAATAGCATTACATAATTTTATGAGTGCGCATGACAGATTCAGTGCGCATATCGTTTTAAGTGCATGAGGACGCGACATAAAAGGGCAATTTTATGTATTAACAATATTAATATGTGCGCGCAAAAGGAACTGTTGCGCATGATAAAAACGGTGCCTTGTCAAAATCTGTCGTGCACACTACTATAGTAATTGTGTAACGTCTTCCATTATCTTTCTTGCACTTTTCTAATCATTAGCATTTCTAAAAATAAGCATGACAAGGTAAAAAAAAGTTAGAATCTTCATAAAAAACATTAGCAGTAAATTATCTGAAGAAGACGCACGGGTTCCACAAATTAAAGCAATTTTATGTATGCAATAACAATGCGCTTGACAAACATAGTGTTTTGCCAAAATATGTCGCGCCCACCATTAGAGAAATTGTGCAGTAATCTTTATTATTATTTATGACATTTTGCAATCAGTGACATTTTTATTGTGTAAGTACGCGCGACAATGTAAAATAAAGATTAGAACTTTTACAAAAAATGGCATTACATAATTTTATGAGTGCGCATGACAGATTCAGTGCACATGTCGTTTTAGGTGCATAAGGACGCGACAAATAAGGGCAATTTTATGTATTAACAATATTGATATTTGCACGCAAAAGAAACTCTTGCGCATGATAAAAACGTTGCTTTGTATATATCTGTCGTGCGCACTACTATAGTAATTGTGTAACGTCCTCCATTATTTTTCTTGCATTTTTCTAATCATTAGCATTTCTAAAAATACGCATGACAAGGTAAAAAAAAGTTAGAACCTTCATAAAAAATGTAGCAGTAAATTGTTTGATGAAAACGCACGGGCGCCACAAATTAAATCAATTTTATGTATTAACAATGCGCATGACAGACACAGTGTCTTACAAAAATACGTCGCGCGCACCATTATAGAAATTGTGCAGTAATCTTTATTATTATTTATGACATTTTGAAATCAGTAAAATTTTTATCGTGTAAGTACGCGCGACAATGTACAGTAAAGATGAGAACCTTTATAAAAAATGGCATTACGTAATTTTATGAGTGCGCATGACAGATTCAGTGCGCATGTCGTTTTAAGTGCATAAGGACGCGACAAATAAGGGCAATTTTATGTATTAACAATAGTGATATTTGCGCGCAAAAGAAACTATTGCGCATGATAAAAACGGTGCTTTGTAAAAATCTGTCGTGCGCACTACTACAGTAATTGTGTAACGACCTCCATTATTTTTTTTTGCATTTTTCTAAGCATTAACATTTCTAAAAGTACGCATGACAAGGTAAAAAAAAGTTAGAGCCTTCATAAAAAATATAGCCGTAAATTATCTGATGAAAACGCACGGGCGCGACAAATTAAAGCAATTTTATGTATTAACAATGCGCTTGACAAACACAGTGTTTTGCAAAAATATGTCGCGCGCACCATTGTAGAAATTATGTGATAATCCTTTGCAGTCAATGACATTTTTATTGTGTAAGTACGCGCGACAATATAAAATAAAGATTAGACCTTTTATAAAAAATAGCATTACATAATTTCATGATTGCGCATGACAGATTCAGTGCGCATGTCGTTTTAAGTGCTTAAGGACACGACAAATAAAGTCAAGTTTATGTATTAACAATATTGATATTTCACCTTTTCGTCCGGTTAGCGTAAGTATACAACTTTCTCTACGACGGTCTCGAAAATGAACAAATGCGCATTACTAACTACCGTTGAAAATTGCATATTACAAATAGCGTGCGCATAGGTTGCGCACGCTCTCATACAAAAGCGTGTGCAAAGTCGACACTGCACATGCATGGCGGGGGTGACGCGCCAAATGCAAATTCTTGCACTTTTCGAGGCGTTTTTCCAAAACTGAGGTATTGAAGGCTGGAAGGAGGATGATAGCTGACCATGAGCTCTACAACTTTGCTATTAAAAGTTTTTCACTCAAGTCAACCGTACAGGCGCAAAAAAATAAAAACCGATTTCTCGCTAATCTCCTGTGTCCAGGGTTCTGCTGGACACCCGGTATAACATTAATAGAAATAATTATAAAAAAAAAGATTTCTCATAGATCCAGATAGAGATACATCTTGTCTCTCCATGTATATCGGCACGGCTAATCATTATTGTATGTAATAAGAACGTATTTAGCATCACGGACAGCATTCCTCAATGGCGAGTTACTCCGGTAATTTTTTTTCTTTACGAGGAAGCTGTACAAGATTTAATTTAGTTTTATTATCGCGAACGAGAAGATGCGTTACAGTTTATGATACGATTGGAGATAACGTTGGTTCTTGCAATACGAGCACGCAGAGAATTAAAATTTCTTAAGCCATTCGCTCGTTATGCCGTTAGATAGGTTTTTTTCGCGCTCCAAAGAAGCAGATCCTCTTCTTCGTCACATTTGTTTGTTACCGCAGCACCTAATCGAAGTTGTTGCTTTTGATTTAATTCGAACGACTATTGATTTAATTTCAGAAATATTCCTTTTTCGGTGGACGTGAAGACCTTATTCGCTGTCAACAGAAATACATTTCCCAGTCTTGTTAGCGGTTTTTCTGATGCAGTTTAGTACCGAGATAGCATCTACAATGATTTTTCAGTATCGGATGTCAACCAATTTATAATGATTAATTTCCGTACGTTATTATTATCCGCAAATAATTGACATCTCCAATCTGAAATATATTTTTTTACATGATACACCGTCGCCGTGCAGCTGGCACGTATAAATTTCGCGAATTTTTTTGTATATAGGAGGGTACCTTTCTTTTCAGGTTCAGGTTTGCGTGATCGGACGGCATGTGGTATCCCGGGTTCCGAAAAGCCGCACTTAATTTTCAGCGGAAAAGTACTAAGCAGTACCTTTTAACAACCTGTATTTTTATCAAGCCTCGATAATATGTTTTATTGGGCTCGCGATGGGCTGCACCAATAAGTTTCCTTTCAAGAAAGTCCAGTTATAAGTCGTATATCACGACGATAAGAAAGAACCCAACCTGAAGTAATCAGACTCAGATGCCGCCCTGGGTGTATTTCCAAAAATAATAAACATGCTTATCATCTCAGCCAGTGTCTGGAGAACGGTTGGAAAAATCGAATTCAACTCTTTTTCCAACTCAGTTGGAAAAAGATAGTGGAAAACGGGTACCTACAAACTGCATGTAATGATCCTGGAAAATAACAAAAGTGGTCTGCACTCTTGGGTTTAATTTGAATAATAGCAAACATTTTTTGTATCTCAAAAAAAGCAAATATCTCTAAAACTGTTTGAGTTTGCAAAAATTGAAATGAACCAAAGTCATAGATGGCCAAAATTAACGGAAAACGAATACAAATTTCATGGGTTTATCTTGGAAAATTAGAAATATAAAATACACTCTTGGGCTTAGTTTGAAAAGGAGCAAATATTTTTAGCATCACAGAAAAAAGCAGATATCTCTAAAATGGTTTGAGTTTGCGAAAATTGGATTAAACCATTGCCTTAGTTGGCCAATGTTTACGGAAAACGAATACAAATTTTATGGGTTTATCTTGGAAAAGTACAAACTTAAATTGTTCTCTTGGGAATAGTTTGAAAAATAGCAAATATTCTTGGTATCCCGAAAAGCAAATATCTCTAAAATAGTTTTAGGTTGCAAAAATAACAATAAACCATTGTTTTAGTTGGCCAAAGTTTACGGAAAACGAATACAAATTTTATGGGTGTATCTTTGAAAATTACAAATTTAAAATGCTCTCTTGGGCTTAGTTTGAAAAATAGCAAATATTCTTAATATCACAGAGAAAAGAAAATACCTTGAAAATGGTTTGAGGTTGCAAAAATTGGAATGAACAATTGTCTTATTTGGCCAAATTTAACGGAAAACGAATACAAATTTCATGGCTCTATCTTGGAAAATCACAAATTTAAAATGCTCTCTTGGGATTAGTTTGAAAAAGAGCAAATATTCTTGATATCCCAGAAAAAAGCAAATATCTCTAAAATGGCTTGAGGTCGCAAAAATTGGAATAAACCATTGTCTTAGTTGGCCAAAGTTAACGGAAAACGAATACAAATTTCATGGGTTTATCTTTGAAAATTACAAATTTAAAATGCTCTCTTGGGCTTAGTTTGAAAAATGGCAAATATTCTTGGTATCCCGAAAAGCAAATATCTCTAAAATAGTTTTAGGTTGCAAAAATTGGAATGAACCATTGTCTTAATTGGCCAAATTTAACGGAAAACGAATACAAATTTCATGGCTCTATCTTGGAAAATCCCAAATTTAAAATGCTCTCTTGGGATTAGTTTGAAAAAAAGCAAATATTCTTGATATCCCAGAAAAAAGCAAATAAATTTAAAATGGCTTGAGGTCGCAAAAATTGGAATAAACCATTGTCTTAGTTGGCCAAAGTTAACGGAAAACGAATACAAATTTCTTGGGTTTATCTTTGAAAATTACAAATTTAAAATGCTCTCTTGGGCTTAATTTGAAATATGGCAAATATTCTTGGTATCCCAGAAGAAAAACAAATATCTCTAAAATGGTTTGAGGTTGCAAAAATTGGAATAAACCATTGTCTTAGTTGGCCAAAGTTAACGGAAAACGAATACAAATTTTATGGGTTTATCTTTGAAACTTCCAAATTTAAAATGCTCTCTGGGGCTTAGTTTGAAAAATAGGAAACATTTTTAGCATCTCAGAAAAAAGTGAAATATCTTGAAAATGACTTGAGGTTGCAAAAATGTAATGAACTCTTAGCTTGGAAAATTTAGACGAAAGCGAGTACATACTTCACGTGTTTATCTTTGAAAATAACATAATTACACTAAAATAGAGTTTCTTGGGTTTACTTTAAGAAAATTTAAGGTTTTTGAGAAAAGAAAAGATATATCGAGATTGGTTCGAGGTTGCAAAAAATAAAATTAACCCATGTCTTTGTTGGACAAATTTAGCGGAAAACGACTACAAATTTTAAGTGTTTATCTTCGAAAATTACAAAACTAGACTGCTCTCTTGGGCTTAGTTTCAAAAACAGCAAACATTTGTAGTGTGTCAGAAAAAAGCATATATCTTGAAAATGGTTTGAGATTGTGAAAATTGGAATGAAACATTGTATTAGTTGGACAAAGCGGAAAACGAGTACCTACAAACTAAATGTAATTATCTTGAAAAATAACAATACTGAACTGCTCCATTGGGTTTATTTTGCAAAATAGCAGATAATGTTACTTTTTCAGAAAATAACACAAATCTCAAGAATGGTTTGAGGTTGCAAAAATTGGAATAAACTATTGCCTTAATGGGAGCAATTTAGCCGAAAACAAGTGCGAACTTCACGTGCTCCTTTTGGAAAATATCCAAATTGGAATGCTCTCTTGGGTTTAGTTAGAAAAATAGAAAATATTTTTAGAATCTCAGAAAAAAATAAAATTGCTTAAGAACGGTTTGATTTGAAAAAACCTTTAGCTCAAAAAATTTAGTGCAAAACCAGTACTTTAGATCTTCTTCGAGGCTTTCTATTCAGGTTAGTTTGTCCTCAAAAATAAGAAATATGTCCTGCTCTCTTGGATCTTTTTTGTTTGTGTAAATATTTGTAATTTTTTCAGAAAATTTTTATTTAAAAAAAAAAATTGTATATATCGGGAATGTTGCGAGGCTTTAAAAATTTGAATGAAACATTGCCCTAGCTGGGCAAATTAGCGGCAAAGGAATATAAATGTCATGGCTTTTCTCGGAAATAAAAAACATAATTGGACTGCTCTCTGGACTTAGCTTGAAAAATAATTTTAATATCCCAGAAAAAAGCAAATATCTCGAAAATGGTTTGAGATTGAAAGAATTTGAGTCAACCTTTAGCTCAAAAAAATTGGAGCAAAAACGAGTACAAATTTTAGGTGTCTATCTTCAAAAATAACAAAGTTAGACTGCGTTCTTCAGCTTATTTTGCAAAATATCAAGTTATTACAGATATATAACAGATATCTCAAGCATGGATCGAGATTGGAAAAATTGGAATGAACCATTGTCTTAGTTTGGTCAAAGTTAGCAGAAAAGGAGTAAAACTTTATTTTGGGAAACAGTAACAAACAAACTGATTTTATTTTTAGTGAATTTCGAAAAATACCAAACATTTGCAGTGCAATACATATCTTGAATGCGGTTTGCGGTTCTAACAATTTTACAGAACCATTGCTCTACTTCGACAAATTTTCCTTACAAAGAGTGCAGACTTAATGTGCTTATTTTAGAAAATTACAACTATATTGGAATGAAGTGCTACCTTGGTTCCCTTTTTGAAAATAATATAAACTTTGAGTTCTAAAAATGAGTCATAAAAATATCTCGAAAACGGTGAAGGCTTTCACCACCGGTCAAAATACAATCTAAAGTGTTTTCCGGGCTTTGAAATCGTGGTTCAATGGAATTTCTTCATGACGTTTCGTTTACAACTGCAGCAGACATTATCAAAAGCGATGAGGTAATGGGTTAATTGATCTCCTGTGCTTACGTCAATAAGAAATTCCATTAGACCACGCCTTCAAAGCCCGGAAAACCCTTTAGATTGTATCTCGAAAACTCTTTATAGAAGGAAGTAAGCTAGAAAAAATTAAAGAAATGGTACATATATAAGAGAAATTTTTAAATACTGAAGTGCTATCTTAGTTCTGTTTTGAAAAATAATATGAACTGTGAATGAATGGTAAAAATATCTGGTTAAAGAAGAGGGCAGCTCAAGAGTGGCAGTCTAGGCTCGAAAAAAATTAAGAAAAGGTATGTGTAGGAGAAAAATATAAAGACTGCTAATTTAAAGTTCTATTTCTGTTTCGTTTGGAAAAATATTATAAACTAATAATGAGTGTTAAAAATATCTGGTTTAAGGAAGAGAGGAGCTCAAGAACAGCAGTCTAAGCTAAAAAAATTAGCTCAAATCCAATTTAGTCTTCATGTGTCTATCTTGGAAAATACCAATAATAGATAATTTTTAGAAAATAGCTGATATCTCGAGAACGATTTAACGTTTCAAAAATTAAAGTAAGCGATTGTCTTAGTTAGACAACGTTTACGAAAAAAAGGGTACAACCTTTATACTGGAAAATAACAATAAAATTAGACTAAAGTGGTGTCTTAATTATTACTTAGAATTTTGAGGAACATTTAGAGAAAACGAGCAACTTAGGATTTGGGAAAGAGAAGAGTGGAGATTATCGCAAATTAAAATTATTAACAATAGGTCATTTTACATCTTGATAGATGTATAATATACTGCTAACGGAAAAGATCGGTACAGCAAAATTGTTTGTCATTTTTGGGGGTCTGTATCTCGGACTGAAAGTTAAAACCTAAAGAGACTTTGAAAGGTCGTTTCCTCTAAAATCACGGCGGGGGATTGATCTTAAATAAGTTATTCTCTAAAGGATATACAGGGTAAAGAAAAAAGCACTGCAAAATGGTTGCATTTCATTCGTAATATATAGTACATATATAATATATAGCCTAATATATATAAGCGTAATTTCAGAACATTCATTGTTATGACATTTAATAGCGTTAGTTGGTATCTTGGGACATGTTTGGCAGTTTTCGGTTTTTTGGCCTACAATAATAAATTACGGGGATTTTTCAAAAAGTTGACGCTCTGTTGTGAGTTACCCTGCATCGCGAGAGTGCCGCAGCTGCAGCTTTTCATGTCTGCGTCATTGCTGGAATTTATATAACAGCCGAAGTATTTGAAACGGTCAACCCTCTCTATGTTGTTGGTCTCGAGTGTTAGTGTGGCATTCGGATCTATATTGATTTTGCCCACTGCCATACATTTAGTCGTGAGAGCGTTTGTGCTTAGCCCTTTGTCTTTACACGTTTGGTTTACTCGATTAAGGAATGTTTGCAGATCTTCAATATTCTCAGCAAGAAGGGCCGTGTCATCGGCGTATTTGACGTTGTTAATAATTTCGCCACCAATCTTGTTGACACCAGTGTAGCTATTCTCCAGGGCCTCCTTGAAAATCTGCTCAGAGTAAATGTTGAACAACACGATTGGTTGACATAATACTGAAATAATTGTACTTGTACTGAAGCAAAGTTGTTATTTCGTCCACAACCTGCTAATCCACCTTCGTACTATTGCTATTGAGACACTAAACACTTGGAATAGTACTGAAATAATTTTCGGTGATCCACAAAGTCAAAAGCCCTTAAAAGGCTTCAAAGCCCATAAAACACTTTAGATTGTATCTTGGAAACTTTGGAAAAACCTTAAAGTATACATTTTTAAAAAATTTTGAGGGAATCAGGAGAACAAAACTGAGGAATTTCTAAGAATATTTTTTCTACGACTGCCTAGAAAATGAGCAAATGCGCACTATTGACTACCGCCGAAAACCGCATATTGAAAACAGCGTGCGCAAAGTGCAATTTGCTCACGCTTCTGATTGCTTTGCACACGCCTTGCATATATTTTATAATCCGTATGATCATTTATAAAGCAAGATCACAGTGGTAGAAAAAGTATAGTGTGCTACACGTACAAAAATCACTCTTCACACTCTTATGACTCGCCTACGACTCGTGTCCAAACCGAGTGTCACACTCAAGTGAAAAGTGCAATTTTCGACACTAGTTGCACAATATACTATTTCCCACTATTAGTTTAGCTCGTAGGTAAAGGTAACATTTCTCGCTTTATGTTCTGAAGTATCTAAGCTGGAATTTATTTCTGAAAAAAATCACCCTCTAAGGATTCATCGGTTATGAGCAGCTTTTGGGCAGTTTTTATAGAATGTCCCAATAGGTATTTTTCAATCTGGCATGTAACCAAAAGCACGAACAAACAAATAAATTCAAATAATACATAAAAACTTAGAAAATATTTACATTCAATCCTGATCTAAAAAAAAAATGAATATAATGTCCTGCTGAGATTAAGGGCCTACTCGTGTTCATGCTTTTCTGGCCCTTTTCAACTCAAAACGATCTCTACAATTCGTGCCCAAGCGAAGGGCCAAATATACAACGGTAGAAACTCTATTGGACACTCAACTTTTTAAAACGTTTTTATACATATGCGCTTCACTTCTTTTTAAACATTGTGGATTTAGACTTTAATTTTTTATTCTTATTTTCGGCTTATTACTTTATTACTTTTTACCAAAGTGATGAATGCAATTGCGAAGAACAAAGACATTAAACTGTACCAGGAATTAGAATTGTTAACGTCAGTACCAAACAAGGAGTTCTGAATAGGAAAAATTATCGATTTGTCTGTGAAATGTAAAAAGGAAAGAACAGAGAAACAAAAGTGTATTAATTCAATTGTTGTTTCGAGTGATAGTTTTTTTTCTGAATCTCAGACACCTTTATTTAATTCCATTGGTAGCCTAGGTAGCCTTATGCATCTAATGTAACTCCATGAGGCATCCAAAAACGAGAATTTTTTTTTAGAGAACTCTAATAAATATATACGCGGCACTCCAAAAGAGACTGGCTGCGGAAACGATATTTCCTTTTATTATTTCACCGACGTTGCATCTAGCTATTCCTGGAATTGAATGTGCCTTAGGAATGTAAACCAAAGCAGAGATATGAGTATAACTAATATCGCAGAAATGCCCAGAGAATACCTCGGCCATATTTGCCATTGTTCGTAGCTGTAGTGTTGATTTTACACGATCGCTTTCTGTGAAACCGAGATAAGTGCATATTAGACTTTTTTTTTGAACATATTTATGATATCTTGTAGAAAAAGCGGTACTTTACGAGGATAATTTGCTTCTAGGAGGAGAAAAATAACGATCTTCGGTCATTAAAGTTTAATAGGCATTCTCTATGTCCGAGCAATAGGTACCCGATTCGCATTCCTCGGTGTATATCAGATCGAACAGATAAATCATATTTGGTAACAAAGGTTCATAAGTTTTATTGTAAATTCCCCATAATTAATAGCCTAGAAGCCGACGATACCGTTTCTGATCCTGTCATGACTCTACCTACAGATAATGCAGATATTGTGGACTTTCGAGCCAATTTTTTCGAATAGACGAGATGAATCCGATCGAATCGTAATGACTGTTATTAATTAACATAACGGGAAGACGCTGGGCCTCTCGGACAAGAAGAGACCGTCGGTCAGCCCGTGCAGGTGTTGCAAGAACATTGTCTCGAGAAGACCTTGTATAGTTGCAGCTGTGAATCGAGACTGAGTTTGTAACAAAGAAAGTCAAATTACTATTATTTTGTACGGGAGTTAAAGCTGGAAAACAGGAGTTTCATATGAAAAGGAAAACTTTGTTCATCAAATCTATAATATCAATTATTATTTTCCCTAGTATATTAAAAAAAGATCTTACACCCTTAGACTTTGTCTACAAATGTGTCGCTTTCCTAAAAAAACTTACCAGTCAGAACAACTTATCATAATATGCTCGTCCATTAAATGTTTGTATATTAGAACAAACAGTTCTAAAATACAAACATTTATCACACCTATAATTTTAAGTTAGTTCAGGTTAGTTCAGGATAGTTGTTAGTACTCAGGTGCAATAGTTTCTTCTACAATTTTTTTTTTGTTTTATTTTTATCCTCCTCTTGAGATAAAAAAACACAAATTTGCTTTCTCTAATTATTAAACAATTCTCTCTATTTTTTTCTTTTTGTTTTAATGACTCCCCTGAGCTAGTTTGTGAAAAGACAAGATCTGAAGGATCAATGATCTTTAAAGATGCACATTCGGTATGTTTCGAGAATGTCAGGTTAGGATTAAGGCCAAAATCGGAGCAAAACTACTCAATTCTTAAAAAAATGCAGATTTGGAGTTTTTAGAGAAATTCAGGGTAAGTTTTCAGCTTTTTCGGAAATAATCAGCGCTAGAATCGGTTAAACATGTCCCTCACTGCCTAAAAATGAGATTTTACATGGGGCTCTAAAAAAAGACAATTTTTCGGCCAAGAAAAGTGAAACTTTATTCAAATTGCCACAAAATTTAAATTTTGTGTTTTTGAACTGAGGTCAGAATGGGATTTAAAACAAAAAATGGTGAAAAAAGCCTCAAAGCGTGTAAATATACAAAATTTGAGTGTATGGAAAAACTCAGGTTGGGATTATGGTCGAAACCAGTTAAAAATTACTAAAAAAATAAAAAACTGCAATTCAAAGATTTTGGAAACCTTCTGCCTAGATTTAGTACCAAAACCGGTTAAAAATGTCTTGCGGTGTCTAAAAAATTAATTCGAAATTATTCAAACAACTTAGGTTAAATTAGGGCCAAAAATCGTTTAAAAATTACTCAAAAGGCCCGAGAATTTGAAGTTTTTGGAGAAAATCAAGACAGAAATTTGGCGAAAGGTTAAAAAGTACTTAAAACGTTTAGAAATAAAAACAAGACAAATTTCTAACTTTTTCTGAAATTCAGGTTAGAATTAGCGCTAAAGTCATAAATGATCCACATTTGCTAACAATGCAAATTTTGATGTTTTTGAGAGATGTTCGCTTTTAAGGCAAAATGGGGCAAAATTGATTTCAATTTTCTAATTGTTGTTTGTGCTAAAATCAATTTTTCGACTAACGTAAGTGAAATTTGGCTGAAATCGCCATAAACTTATAATTTTGTGTTTTTTGAAAGGTCAGAATGGAATTTAAAACGAATAATTTTGAAAAATGACTCAAAGCGTGTAAATATACAAACTTGGAGTGTATGGAAAAACTCAGATTGGGATTATGGTCGAAACCAGTTAAAAGTTACTAAAAAAAACACAAAAATGCAATTCAAAATTTTTGGAAACTTTCTGCTTAAGTTTAGTACCAAAGCCGGTTAAAAGTGTCGTGAGGTGTTTAAAAAATTAATTTGAAATTTTTGAAACAATTTAGGTTAAATTAGGGCCAAAAATCGTTTAAAAATGACTCAAAAGGCCCGAAAATTTGAAGCTTTTGGAGAAAATCAAGACAGAATTTTGGCGAAAATCGGTTAAAAAGTACTTAAAACATTTAGAAATGAAAACAAGACACATTCCTAACTTTTTCAGAAATTCAGGTTAGAATTAGCGCTAAAGTCATAAATGATCCACATTTGCTAAGAATGCAAATTGTGATATTTTTGAGAGATGTTTGCTTTTAGGGCAAAATGGGGCAAAATCGATTTAAATTTTCTAATTGTTGTTTGTGCTAAAATCAATTTTTCGACTAAAGTAAGTGAAATTTGACTCAAATCGCCACAAAATTAAAAATTTTTTTTTGAATGGTCAGAACGGAATTTACCAAGAAAAATTTTGAAAAATGTCTCAAAGCGTGTAAATATACAAACTTGGAGTGTATGGAAAAACTCAGGTTGGGATTATGGTCGAAACCTGTTAAAAGATACTCAAAGTCAGGAAACTTTTTGCTTAGGTTTAGTGCCAAAATAGTTTGAAAATGTCTTGAGGTGTCTAAAAATCTGAATTTGAAACTTTCGAAAAAATGCAGGTTAATATGAGGGCCAAAAATCATTTAAAAATTACTCAAGCGCCTCAAAAATAGAAATTTGAAGTTTCTGACAAAATTTAAGAAAGAATTAGGGCCAAAATCGTTTAAAAACTACTTAGGAGATTAAAAATAAAAAATTTCAATTTAGGATTAGTGCAAAAAAAAATTAAAAAGTGCATAAAACATCTAAAAAAACAAATATTCAACCTTTGAAGACATTCAGATATAATTGGAGATAATATTGGTTAAAAATTACCTGCGTTGTCAAAAATATGGAAATAATTTTGATGTTTTTGTGAAATATTCGGTTTCAGAACAAATATAAGCAAAACTGACTTCAATTTTATAATTTGTTATTTTTGCTGAAATAAATTTTTCGACCAAGATAAGTATAATATTACTCAAAAAGCTTCAAGATAAAAAGTTGGTCTTTTGAGGAAAAGTTAAATTGGGACTTAAGCCAAAATTGGTTAAAATGACTTAATGCGTATTAAGATATAAGATCGGAGGTCATAGAAAAACTCAAATATTGACTCGGAGGATTAAAAAAAAAACCAAATTTAAAGTTTTTGAAAACTCTTTGCTAGGTTAGTGTCAAAATCAATTAAAAATATCGTGACGTGTCTAAAAGAACCAATTTGATTTTTTTGAAAAATGCACATTAAGATTAGGGCTAAAATCTTTTAAAAATTACTCACAGCGTATAAAAATACAAATTTTAAGTTTTTGGAGAAAGTCAGGTAAGAATTTGGGCCAAAATCAATTATTACTTACTTAAAGGGTTAATAAATAAAAATTTAGAGTTTGTGGATAAATACAGGTTAGAGTTAATGCAAAAAACGTTAAAAAATTAGACAAGAAATCTAAGAAAACAAATTTCTAGTTTTTTAAAAAGTTCGGGTTAGGATTAGAGCTAAAGTCGGTTAAAAATAATCCACGCGGTCTGAAAATACAAATTTTGATGTTTTTGAGAGATGGTTTATGGCAAAATGAAGCAAACTTGATTAAAATTTTTCAATTGTTGTAAGTGCTAAAATCAATTTTTCGGCGAAAATATCTGAAATTTGACTTAAATGGTAAAATATAGTTTAAATATGATTCCAAGTGTCTGAAAATTTGAAGTTTTTGGAGAAAGTCATGTTAGAATTTTGATCAAAATCGATTAAAAATTACTTAGAGCGTTTAGAAATGAAAATTTAGAGTTTACAGATAAATACTTGTTAGGGTTAGTAAAAAAACGTTAACACATTACAGAAGACGTCTAAGAACGCAAATTTCCAGCATTTTCAGAAATTCAGGTTAGAATTGGCGCAAAATTGGGTAAAAATGACCCGCATTGTCTAAAGGAGAAATCAATTTTAGGAAAAAAAAGGCCCCAGATTTTGGGCACAAGTTATTGAAAAATAACTAGCAGCATGTAAAACTACAAATTTAGTGTTTTTCAAAAAATTAAGATTAGGATTAGGGCCACAAAAAAAAAGCAAATTTTCAACTTTTCCAGAAATTCAGCGCTAGAATCGGTGAAAGACTGTTACTGTCTAAAAATGGGATTTTACATCGGGGGTCAAAAAGAAGACAATTTTTCGGCGAACATAAGTGAAAGTTGACTCAAATCGCCACAAATTTTAAATTTTCTGTTTTTTGAAAGGTTGGAATGGAATTTAAAACAAAAAAGTGTGAAAAATGACTCAAAGGGTGTAAATATTCAAAACTGGAAAAACTTTGGTTGGGATTATGGCGGAAACTAGTTAAAAATTACTCAAAATATTTAAAAAAATCACACTCAAAATTGATGGAAAATTTCTGTTTAGGGTTGGTGCCAAAATCGTTAAAAATGTCTTGACGTGTTTAAAAATATGAAAAATGCAGGTTAGGATTAGGGCCAAAAATTATTTAAAAATGACTTAAAGCCTCTGAAAATCGAAATTTTAAGTATCTGGGAAAATTTATGAAAGAATTAGCGCCAGAATTATTTAAAAACTACTTAAGAGTTTAAAAATCAAATTTATTTAGAGTTTGTGAATAAGTATCAATTTAGGATTAGTACAAAAAAACTTAAAATATTGCATAAAATATCTAAAAAAGCAAATATTCATCTTTTGAAGTCATTCTGGCTAGAATTGGAGATAATATTGGTTAGTCAAAAAAATAATTTTGATGTTTTTGAGAAATATCCAGTTTTAGGGCAAAATCAAGCAAAATTGATTTAAATTTTCTATTTGATGTTTGTTCTGAAATCAATTTTTCAGCGAGAATAAGTGATATTTGACTCAAATGTCTACAAATATAAACTTTTGTGTTTTTTGAAAGGTCAGAATGTAATTTAAAAAAAAGAAATGATGAAAATTACTCAAAGCGTGAAAATATACAAAATTATACTGTATGGAAAAACTCAGGTTAGGATTGTAGTCGTAACCAGTTAATAGTTACTAAAAAAATAAAAAAATTCAAACTCAAAGTTTCGGGAAGCTCTTATATGAATTTGAAAATTTCAAAAAAATTCAGGTTAAAAATTATTTAAAAATGATTCAAAGCGTCTGAAAATAGAAATATGAAGTTTCTGAAAAAATGAAAGAAAGAATTATGGCTACACTCATTTAAAACCTACTTAAGAGTTTAAAAATCAAAATTTAGACTTTGCGAAAAAGTGTCAATTTAGGATTAGTGCAAAAGAATTTTAAAAACTGCATAAAACATCTAAAAAAGCAAATATCCCTTCTTTGAAGACATTCAGGTTATAATTAGAGTTAAAATTGTTTAAAAACTACCTGCGTTGTAAAGAAAATGCAAATAATTTGGTTGTTTTTTTGAAATATTCGATTTCAAAACAAAATTATGCAAAACTGTTTTAAATTTTCTAATTTGTTATTTTTGCTGAAATTAATTTTTCGACCAAGATAAGTAAAATATTACTCAAAACTCAAGTAAAATATTATAATAACTCAAGATAAAAAATTTGGTGTTTTTCAGAAAAATTAGATTGGGATTTGGTCCAAAATTGGTGGAACTATCTCAAAGCGTGTAAAATTACAAGATTGGAGGGAAAATATTACTCAAACCGCCACAAAATTTAAATTTTGTATTTTTGAAAGGTCAGAGTGGAATTTAAATTTAAAAATTGACGAAACCAGTTTAAAGTTACCAAAAACATTAAAAAATGCATACTCAACTCTGCTTAGGTTTAGTGTCAAAATCGGTTAAAAATGGCTTGAGGTGTCTAATGATATGAATTTGAAATTTTTGCAAAAATGCGAGTTAAGATTAGGGCCAAAAATCGTTTAAAAATAACTCAAAGCGTCTGAAAATTTGAAGTTTTTGGACAAAGGCAAGCAAGAATTTTGGCGAAGAACGGTTAAATATTACTTAGAGCATTTAGAAATAAAAATTTAGAGTTTGTAGAAAAATACAGGTTAGGGTTAGTGAAAAAACGATCATAAATTATACAAGACGTCTAAAAACGCAAATTTTCAGCTTTTTCAGAAATTCGGGTTAGAATTAGCGCCAATGTGGAGCAAAAATGACCCACATTGTTTAAAGGAGAAACGAATTTTAGGAGAAAATCGGGCAAAACTGATTCCAAATTTATATTTTGATGTTTTTGCTAAAGTTTATTTTTGCGCCCAAATAAGTAAAGTTTTATCAAAACTCCTCAAAATAAAATTTTTATATATTCAAATTCAGCAGGTAAAAAAGACAAATTTGCTGTTTTTGAAGACATTCAGTTTAGGATTAAAAGGTTAAAAGTCAAAAGCAAATTTCTAGCTTTTCCAGAAATTCAGCGCTAGAATCGGCTAGAGACCAGACAATAGGGTGAAATTTTGCGCTTTTAAAAAAGGTTTAAGGAAGACATCAATAGAGGTCGAAACGTACTAATATGAATTTAGCAGTCAAATTTTAGGAGCATTTTGGCGGAAATACCCGAACGATCAGTGTCGTCGGATTTTTTTTTTATTTTTGTATTTATATTCTTAGAATGATATTATGAGAAGGGGATTTACCTATAAGTATTCGAGTAGATGGCCTTATGACTAAAATCGGTTAAAACTGACTCACATTGTCTAAAAACGGAAATTTGTGTATTTTTGGTAAAATGAAATTTTGCACCAAAATAAACGAAATGTAACTAAATACGCTTTAGGATGTATTTGGTGTTTTTTGAGGTCAGGTTCAGAAAGTTAGGCAAAAAATCGTAGAAAATATCTCAAATGGTGTAAAAATACAAAATTGAAGTTATTGGAAAAATGTATGGTACTTTTAAAGCCAAATCGGTTTGAAAGTTAGTTAAACAGTCTAAAAATGAAAATTTGAAATTTTTGGTAAAATTTTGGGTAGAATCAGTTCTAAAGTTAATTCAAAAATGCTCACATGGTCAAAAAATTTAAATTTATATATCTTTGTAGAAATTCAACATCAGGGTAAAATTAAGCAAAACTGACTCAAATATTCTAAATTGCGTTTTTTGCAAAATCACACTTATAGACTTAAATAAATATAATTTGGCTCAAAACCCGTCGAAATACCAGTTTGCTATTTTTCAAAGAGTCAGGTTAGGATCAAGGGCAAAGTCGGTGCAAAATAACTCAATGCTTATAACAATACAAATTTGCGATGTTTGGACAAATTCAGGGAAGATAAATGTCTAAATCGGTTAAAACTGACCTACAGTCTGTAAATGCAAATTTTGATGTTTCTGAAAAGTTAAATTTTAAGGAAAATACAGGCAAAATTGATTATTTTGGACAAAAATAAATGAAATTTTGCTCAACACGCTTTAAAATGCAAATTCGCTATTTTTCATAAAAACAAACGTCATTAAAAAAAAACATATTCTGCAGATAGTATGTAATTCATTAATTTTCTGAAATTTAAATTACGAATTCTGAAATACATCTGAACTTTTCTGGAATACAAATGACTAATCTAAATTCCAACTGATGGTTTCTAAAATACATGTTACGCTTTTAAATTTAAAATGATACTTTCTAAAATTCAACTGACTAATCTAAAATACGAGTGATGATTTCTGGAATACAAGTGATATATCTGAAATCCAAGTGACGTTTTCTAAAATACAAATGATACTTTCTAAACTACATGTGAAAATAGTGTAGATGATCATATAAATAAATAATGTAATCTAAAGAAGAAATCTGGCAATGCTGTAAGGGCAGCAATCAGTAATCCAACTATCAGGGTATGTCAATTGTTAATGTCCAACTTATTGGGGAATCGAAATCAATCTTAGAGCTGTAGGTAAAATAATCGATTACTTTAGAGATGTGCGAAATTTTTAATTTCTGAATGATAGAAATTGCAGTTCGCTACAAACGAATGCACCATTTCCTTCTTTCCCTTCTCAAGAAACTTAGAAACTGCCTGTTGAAAATAGTGGTAACAAACTTTCAACCGTCACCTCAATCGAATTATGTAAAATTATGTAAGAAATAAAGTTTGGAGTTGAAGTTGAACGTGGCTCGAAACCAAAACAGCCCAAACTCCCGGAATGGAACCTCTCCATCGGTTGACAGACGCAATAAAGCGGGTCCAAATAAACTTTTTAAAAAGACGTTTGAAAGAGTTAGCGAAACGGACGGATTTATAAAACTTTAAAATTGAAAGATTGGCGTGACATCGAAGACATACACAAATTGAGTTTTCTGTTTCTGGCCTCGATTCGTCGTCTCCACTCTATGGGTGCTCTCTTTTAAGAATCTAAAGGTACTGCTACAGTTTTGCCGCTGTGTGAAAGTCCGCATTCACGTAACATGCGTGCATGAGACATATTAGCAATCCTTTTAAGATGACAATTACTGATTGCGGCTCATTTGTGCCGCGATTCCATCATTTAGTAAATAGTTTAGCTATTTCATATCCGAGATTATACACGTATTATTTAACCGTAATCCTGCTTTTTTTGCGCCAAGGCAGAAAAATACTAAGCGGGAATAAATTAGTTGGCTGGTTCTGGTTCTTCGGGCTAGGGAAGTGAGAAATCAGATATCCAAGCAGAACAGAAGCTATTTAACTTCATGGCTACCGTAACTTATCTGAGATCACGAGCTAGAAAATAGAAAAAGTACGTTTGCAATCTAATCTAAAAGCTTTTAAACTGATACTAATCTAAGACACCAAGGCCGTAGAGATTCTTCTCTCCCCACAACCATGAAGCTGATTTCACTATAATAGCCGTTAATTACGTTATTACCACGTCTTGTACTCTATTTAAGCCTTAAGAAGCTTCGAAGATTCCTGCTGAATAGCGTTCCAAAAGCAATGCGCTTCAATTGCTTCCTAGTTGGCATAATTGCACTGTCAACGAAGAAAATGCTCCATTATTATACTGCGGCTTATATACAGGGGCGTGACACATAGCGAACAACGCTTATTATTATACTTGAATGAATAAGTTAATTTTAGTGCAATGTGCACATTTAAATTTGGTTCTCATTCTGAAATGTGACGTTTATTCAAGGTTAATTCTATTCACGAATTAAGGGCATGTGTGGTGCCATGTGGTCTTCTTACGTAAGCTTCAGGGTTGCTAGGTCAAGTTGGGATTTTACTGGCAAATATCGTCTAAATTTCCTGGCATTTACTGGCAAATCGAATTTTATTCCTGGCAAATTCCTTGCAAAGATATATTTTACGTGAAATAATCTTGGGAATCTTTTGACCCTTTCAGACATGGAATGGATGATCTTGTATTTAATGGTGATGGCTTAATATGTCAGCAACAAAAAAAGTATCATTTATAATAATTTGTTATAAATGATACTTTTTTTTCACTGCCACCTAGACATGAAAATGGTGGTAGAAGGATGGAGGGAAGTGAGGGGAGACGAAAAGTAGAGAGGAATCCGTAGCACGTTGGAAATGGAGCAAATGGGAGTGTGGCAACTGAAATGATCGAGAGAATGAATGTGGTTGGAAGAATAATGATTGTATGTGATGGTAAAATTATTGTGGGGATGATGATGGAAACGAGGAGTGTGCATAGGATGGTTGGTATGGCGCAGGCACGAGTAGAAAGAATAAGTAGAGTGGAAGGAAAACACATAAAACTTGAATGGAAAAGCAGGGAAAGTGGCGCATAACATGACGGAGCAGGCAAGAACGGCCGACGGGTTACCAAAGCGCGGGTGCGATAGGCTGTAGAATAGGAAGACAAATAAGGACGAAATGAAGACGAGAGTAAGAGATTTATGGCAAGAACAATGAGATAGGAGAGATAAAGGGGAAAGTGTGTATGAGGTGTGTAAATGTGTGGGCGATGAACGAATAGATCTAGGATTCAAAGCGACACAATTGGTGACATGGCATGGGAATCTGAAAGCATACTTGCACGGATTCCGAAGAGGTGGACTCGCGGATCCGACGTGCGAGTTATGGTAACGGTCCAGAGGATTCCCGGCATGTGAGGGAAGTGTGTGAAGTATCACAGAGTGAGAGGAAGGGTGGAACTGGAGAATGAAATGGGTGTGTGGCGAGTGAGACAGATGAGAGAGGAGGGAGAAGGTTTGACCGGGAAATGAGAGTTGCTATAAATAGAGTCGCTGAGGCAGCCATCGCAGATTGGGAAGGGCTTCTTCCCCGCAAACTCCCGGCCCGTCAGTCTAGGATTCTTGAATCCAGGGACTGGCGGGAAGGGGGATGGCGTAAGAGGCGGTGGGTTCCGTTGAGAGTGGTTTTGCTGGATTGTGGGCTGAGGGAGTTGCTAATGCATGCGGGTAGGAGAGACTAGTCTTGTTCATGCCGGCCATCTAGACAACCTGTTTTAGATTTTCAGTTTTGGCTCGTGGCTCCTCTTTAGCTGTGCTCCTCCAATTCTCAAAAAATATGTCCACTTCTGGTGAATTGACGTCACATCTGACGTCAAATAATACGAAATCGCGATTTGCCAATTGATGTGTGAAAATTCCGTCATGGGTCACTTAAACATGGCGGACTTCCGGCCAAAAAAAAAACTTTTAATGAAATATGGGCATTTGCTTGCTCTGTCCATATTTCCTATGTCATTGACTGCGGTTATCTCGGACAGATTGAATTCGCTATTTCTGTCGGATTGAAGAGCCACTTACTGAATCGGATTTTCATCGTAAATATTTTATTTGGACCGACAAATTGGCCGAAAATGTGCAAATGCGACAGAAAATTAAAATAAAAAGCTGACTAGGATGTGTTGTGATTAGCATCTGTCAGGTGTCAATTTGTTTGTGGAAATTCCAAATGTCAATCAGTCGATTTCAAAACTGGATTCCGTTTATCTCCTTTCTTGTCAACAATTTTAATCGGATTCAGCAAATCAATCCTGTTTTATTTCAGGATCGACTAGTCAATCCTAATCGTTAATCGGTACGAATCTCGACAATCTGTTTGTGGGAAGCGGCAAATTCGTCAGAAAACTGGCTTGGTTTCACTTCACTGTTATGTCGCATACCCTAGTGGAAGCACCTGCCGACGTCCGATGGCGCCACTTGCATATGTACACAGTGCCTTGAGCAAGAGAGGAGACCAATTTTCATTCTACAATTTCATACAAGTTTCATTCGAACTCGTATTTCTGTCAGGTTTTGAGATATACCATACTGATGAGCTCCAGTAAGAGGGAAACCGGTCTATGGTTCCTCTGCCTGATAGAGAAATTAGTTTGGTACTCTGCTGAACGTCGTCCCCAGATAGTGTAGGTACGAATCTCGGCCATATGTCTGTGGAAAGCTACATCTTCGGCAAAAAGCTGGCTTGGTTTCACTTTACTATTATCTCGCATGCCCTAGTGGAAGCACCTGCCACTTGGAGATTTTGGACCAAAATTTTTAAAAAATCTGCATCTTTCGCTTTGAAATTCAAGTGAGACCATTTCGCGACGTTTCAACTAAAAGTGGTTCCTAAGTCCCAAAAAGAAAACATTCCAAGGTATCCCCTGGGATAGAAAGCCATTCGATTATATGCACGGTCTCGGCGCAAATATACCTCAAAGTGGCAGATTGAAATTTAAAGTTCAAAAATTCGTCAAAATTTCAAACTCAAAGCTAGCCCTTGATTTTTGGTCAGGTTCGAGGTCCATATGTGTGCTACCTCTCTCAATTATTTCAGGCGAGTTCAGTTTATTTTTTACTGCAAAGATATGGAATGTACAGGGTGAAATGTGAGAAAAGTGCACCCAAATTGGCAAAAACACTGATACAGACGAACTTCTGTACCAGATTAGAAGTAAAGGTAACTAGATGAAAAAAATAATTGAATAGGTAATATGTCTATGTTAGTCTAGACATATTAGGATCTAGTAATCAAAGGTCTCTGCAGAGAACCAACATCAGTGATGATACTTATTGCAGGAGTCTTATCGAGGGTAGAGTTCCACGTTTGGAAAGGAGGAAGACGTGGGATGAGGCTCAGGTGTAGTTTCGGGTGCATTTAGTACTCCCATTTCTGGAAAAAAAATGCTTGTTTACTAAATAAACGAGGATTAGATCAAAATGTTAAGTGCAGCAGTAGTAGCGGATATAGAGACACAATAGCAATTATTTCTTCAAACAATGGTGGGTTTCCTTTATACCATTCGATAAATTTTATATCATTCCGCTATTTATCTTTCAAAGAGTTAGTAATAATATGATTAGCGTTCTAAAGTTTTTCCTGCTTCAATTCACCCAACTCCGCCTTGAGAACAAAATTGAATTTGAAGGAAAAGTTCATCAAAACACAAATACACTCCATATAAGTTCATCAGGAAAGAGTTTTAAGGTAGTTTAGGTGCTGGACTCACAACTATTGTAATACGTATATGAGCGTGTTTTTGTTTTTGCATTCGCCTATGAACATTTGGATATGTGTTCTGTATCAATTAATAAGAGTTCCGTTAACTAATGGTTTTTCTTTTTTTTTCAGGTATGTATCCACTAGAAAGGAGAATTACGTGGTCAATATTCGGCAAGTACTCACTAGTAAAAATTGAGTTTTTAATTTTCTTGCTCGTTTTTCAGTTTCTAGTAATAAAAAATAAATACAGGGAAGTTGCCTTACAAGTTTCTAATATTATCTCATACGGACTTATCAAATTCCTCTCTCATCATTGGAATCTCTTTTATTTTAATAAAACACCCTGTATTTTATTAGACATATAGTATCGCATCAACATGACCTTTTTAGAAAATATTTTTTTTACAAACATTTTCAATTTGTGACCGAAATATTACGTGCAGATCAAAATTTGGTGCGCCAGTGGAATGTATGTAACAAGAAATACTGTTTCTTATTTTCCGTAAAACTAAAAAGAAAAACAAGTTTTCAAAATATCAAATCGCCCTGTAACTCAAAAACCGAAAGGGCTATAAAAATTCTGGTGGCGCCACCTTCATTTACACAAAAAAAAAGTAGCACCGAAGAGACCGCAACCCTCTATCTTTAAAAATAAGGGAGATACCACAGAAAAGCGTCCAAACTGGGGTACTGTACTGGTGTTGTCTTCCGTAATTATTCACTTATCGTCCCTTCCACTGCATGTTGTACTTCTTTAACCTTGTCGACATCATATTTTTTCTTATTCTGTATGACTTGGGAATTTGAGTCTTTCGTGGTTTATCTCTCAGTACCCAGACTATGGGGGTGTGATCAGATGGAACATCTGCTCCTGAGTAGGATTTGATCGAGATTATGCTGTTCTAATCTATTTGATTTCTTATGATATTATCTGATTTGTCCGCTGGTGCTTTCCAAGTGTACAGGGTATTCCATTTTTGGCACTTCCCAAGTAGCACTGTATGACCAAATAGCATTAATGCCCAAAAGTTAGTCATAAAGTAGTAAAAATAGTGAGGATTTGGTTGTTATTAGGCCATTTATGTAAAATAAGTTTTGACCAAACAACTTAGCCATAAGAGCGCATCTATGGCCAAGATTTGATTATAAAGTAGCAATTTTCGTGATGGCAATAACTTAGCTAAAATTTTGGTAAACATTACATTTTCTTGCCTGGCTAAAACTTCCGAATGTTTACTAGATAAAATATCTATTTTATTGCAGTAAATTTGTAGCTTTTCTGACCAGAAGTATAGCCAAAACTTGTGTTATCCAAAATGACTACAAAATTAGCAAATAATAGCTAATTTAAAAGGTCACACATTATTGACATAAGATAGCCATAAAGTAGCCAACTTAACTCTTTTTTTACTTCCTTGAGTGCCATTAGGGGGAGTAAAATAAACGACGGCCAAAATTGCTATTTTTCGCCACTAATTGGTGTTTATGGCGGAACGGCTGCATTAGCCTCTTCACGATCGTTGTAGCTTCGATGAATATCTGCAACAACGTCGGCATTTTGAATCTCCATGTACAGTTGGTTTGATGAAAGGAACGCAAACCTGGAAATTAGCTATAAATATTAAAATCTAGTAACATTTTTAGTCATAAAAGCTATTTTTCAGCACCCAAATTTTAGCGATTATATCTATAAAATCTAGCATTCATTGCCAAAATACTGGCCTAAATATATTGGTCAAAAAAGCGAATTAGTGACAAACGTTCCCCATTTTCGCCAAGGTGCCGTAATAATTTCGTAATAGATTGGCTTTTTTGGCAGCTTTTTTAACCAAATGGCCACCGATTTTAGCAAGGATTACGAAACGATAGCCAAATTATGGCTTAGGATGCTACTTGGGTTTTGCGGGGTACCTCCCTTATTTTTAAAGATAAAACGTTGCGGTTTTCGCGACAGTTCGCTATTTTTTTGTGAAACTAAAGATGGCACCAGCAGAATTTGTATAGCCCTTTTGGTTTTTGAGATACAGGGTGGAATTGAAAAGTATCGCTTTTGAGGCACCCCCCGTATCAGAGTTATCTTTAAACTTACCGAAGAAGTTAAAACGCATTCTTAAATAGTTTTTTTCCGTAGAATCCAGTGGCGTAGTCAGTTTTTTTCCTAGCAACTTCAGTTTTTGAGTTACGAAGCAAATAAATGTTTTTTTAAATGGGGCACCCTATATATTATTTTTTTAGTTTATTAGTCATAACGTGGGCTTTCCAAAAGTATGTAATTGTATGCAGATATTTTCAAAACGAAGATCAGAATTTAAGATTTTCTTAAATTTTCATTTTTGTCCAATTCGTAGGTAGTAGGCTATGGCTAAAATTTGTTAAAAACAAAATCCATGTAAGTAATAATTATTCTAATTTATAGCACCTTCAAATTTAATTCAAAAGATCTTTTTTAAACCTCAGTTATTAGTTATTTATTACAGCATTTTAACGTAATTAAGTAAACAGTTTTTGAAAGTAGTTTTCAAAATGACTGCCATTTTCCTCTATGCAAAATTGGCACTTTTTTGTTATTCTTATAACCGCGTTAAAAAGAATCATAGGCCTTCTTTGCAAATTTTGGAAAGTTAAATTAATTGCCGCAAGAAGCTCCGCTCGAGACAGATATTGTTTTTTTGTAGATTTCATTTTGCATGAAATCCCATAAAAAATCCAAAATTGAAAGATCGGGAGATCGAGGGGGCCATCTTACAGATCCGTAGGTACCAATCCACCTTCAAGGAAAGTTATCGTCCAAAAATTGGCAGAGTTGTGGTTTGGGGCACCGTCTTGTTGGTTGCGCACCAGGCGTTGGAAAATTGAGTTTGATATTTTTATCGTATCTTCTCAACATGTGTTAAAAGGAGATGGGTATAAAAAAAAAATGATTGTTCCAACTGGTAACTAGATGACAAAAATAAGTGCATGGGTAATACCAGAAGTTTCTTTAGGTATCGACTTTTATTCCCGCCAATAAACATGTGACATTTGGCATAACCTAAAAATTTGTAGACGTCAGATTCAAAACGTCACTCATCTTTCAACTAGCACGTGGTGCGCAGTAAACATGCGCAGTAAAATCTCATCGACCAACTGCGAGATTTTCATAGCCAACTGAGGAGCTTTATTTTCGATTTACTGTGAGGGATTGACGTTTGCCGTATATTTAAATAATAAGTATATAGTTGTGCCCTCTCAAAAGTAAAATGGTGATTTTCTGTCTAGTCTACATATGTCTAGTATTATGCCGATCAAAAATTTCCGCACTTGAAAAATAACATTCATCGGACCAAATAACGAGTCTGCCAAAAGATTTATCAGTATAGATTTGCTGTAATACCATTGGGATAACAACATTGTGCGCTCGGCATCGCCAGGGTGTAAACGTTGAACTATATTTGTGGATTTTATAGGGGTGATACTTACATTTTTTCAAAATTCTTTGAGCATCAGACTTGGATACACCATTTGCTTCCTCTATATGCTTGCAAGAAGATGAAGGCGTTGCTTTTACATAACCCAATACGTTAATTTCTTTTATCTTTCTATCTTGTTTGAAGTTTGCATTGGGCCTGGGCTGGATAAATGATCCGCACTCTACTAGATTTGATTTAGTTCGGGCAAATATGTCTGGGAAAGGTTGCCTTCTCTCTGGATATCTAATAATAGCAAAAACGACCCCTAAGATGTTATCCTAACCATAGCGCGCAATATACTTTACCTTTGGAAATATACTTCCGAAGCTTCTTGGGGATTTTCATTAGATTGCATAAAGCAAACCGCCATTATTGTATCAAAATTAATTTATTTAGCAGTTAAATATTAAAATAGAAACACCAAAGCAACAAGCATATTACTAATAATCAGAAAGTGACAAAATCACAAAGTTTTTGACATATTGCCTTTTGTTCCAAATAAGCTAGCCATCTAGCCATAGCCTACTACCTACGAATTGCACAAAAATGAAAATTTAAGAAAATCTTAAATTCTGAGCTTCGTTTTGAAAATAATTGCATACAAAGACAAGAAGATTACATACAAGAAGTTAAATATTTTTGGAAAGCCCACATTATGACTAATAAAGTAAAAAAATTGTTCCTTTAAATGTTAAATGTTCCAAAAATGTTCCATTAAAAAAAAACATATATTTGCTTCGTAAGTCAAAAACTGAAGTTGCTAGGAAAGAACTGACTACGCCACTGGATTCTACGGAAAAAACTGTTTGAGAATGTGTTTTAACTTCTTCGGTAAGTTTAAAGATAACTGTGATACGGGGGGTGCCTCAAAAGCGATATTTTTCAATTCCGCCCTCTATCTCAAAAACCAAAAGGGCTATAAAAATTCTGCTGGCGCCATCTTTAGTTTCACAAAAAAGTAGTACAGTGTCGCGAAAACCGCAACCCTCTATCTTTAAAAATAAGGGAGATACCCCGCAAAAGTGCCGATAATGGGATACCCTGTACAAGCGTCTTGGTGGTAGTTTGAAAAATGTATGCGTTGTTTTCTGCAGAATTGTACCAGTCTATCTCCTCTTTCGTTCCTCCGTCCCATACCAAAGTCACCCACTATTTCGTCTTCCTTTCCATGTCTCACCTTAGCATTGAAGTTTCACATTACTATGTTTACCTCTCTTGCTTTAACGTTGTGGAGGCATATATTGCTCCACTCCTTCCGCTGTGAAGACATGTATTGGGCAGTAATAATTACCGTTGAAAATCGCATATTGCAAACAGCGTGCGCAAAGTGAACATTGCATACGCTCACATACAGAAGCGTGTGCAAAGTGGACTTCCGATTGCTTTGCACACGCCTTGCATATATTTTATAATATGAATGATCATTTATGAAAGAAAACGCAGAAGTGTGCGTAGAAAAAGTATAGTGTGCAACACGTACGAAAATCACTCTTCACACTTTTGTGATGCAGTATAACTCAAAGCACTAGTTGTACAATATACTATTGCTGTATCTATCTTTCCTGTTAGCAGGTTAGTTTTAACAAAGGCGGATTAGCAAGTTGGGGACGAAATAACAACTTCATTCAATTTTCAAATCGCCGACGTTTCGACCGTATATTGGGGTCTTTATCAACGCTCTTAATGAAGTGACGAAGTTCCGTCGATATTTATAACATTAATTGTGTCCATTATCCGTTATTGGGCCAAAGTTTTTTCGAGATAGCACCTAAGGAAAGACACGCAGAGCCTTGGGTAGTCAGAGCCGGAGTAGGAAACGTCGGCGATTTGAAAATTGAATAAAGTTTTTATTTCGTCCCCAACCTGCTAATCCACCTTCCTACAATTGCTATTGGGACACTAAAACTTACTTTTAACCTTTTATGAATAGAATTATGAATCAGGCTCGAGTCAACAAGGATTCTAGACGCATTGGTATTTATTTTATATTTATAACTCACACGTGGCCACATTTTTTAAATTTTTATTGATTGTTTTAGAAGTGCAACCTTTACATCTTTCTCTAATTCTTAATACTTAAAATTGTCTAAGAAAAATCAATTTTTTTAAAATTTATGTGTGTATTTTACCTCTATTTCCACAGGCTAAAATCCGGACCTGGATTCAAAAGTTCACTCAATGCGTATGGCAATAAAGGCAATATCCATATTTTTATTATAAGCAAAACAGGTTGTGGCCGGCCGCAAAAAAGGATGGTTTAAAAAGTTGCCCATAAAGAAACTGGATCTCTTTCAAGGTGGGTCCTTTGTCGAGTTTTTATAGGTTATTTTAAAGGAGGAAACCTTTCTTTATTGTGTTGCGCCTTTAAAACGCGAAGGGCGAAATAATACCCGTCAAACAAAGAAAAAACTAAGGTAGTTGAAGTTTTTGTGTTAAGCTTTATAAGGTGGAGCCATTAAGTTTTTGTACATTGTTCATTGTTGCCTAGTAATTTGTATTTATTAATATTAGCTTTTGTATAAAATTATCTACCTCCCGCAGTGCAGAGCCGTCTTTAACAGTTGCAAAAAAAAAACTAATTACAGAGAATTTCATAAAATTGCAGTTCTAATGTTCGACCATGGTAAAATACAAGTTGTTAGCCCTACCTTTTACCAGCTTTAATTGAATGATATTTTAGTCCGATACTGTTAACCGCGGTATCCCCGGGATACCAACATCGCCGTTCAATAAAACGCTTAGGAAATTATGGCCATTTAGAAGGCGACCAACATTTATTACCTGATCATTCTTGAGTCTTCCTAGTTACTGGTGTATGTTCAAGTCGCTAAGCTAGATCGTTTATGCAAAAACGACGTATGACGGGAATAAAGAGCATGTTCAGTTTGCAATTTATTGCTCCGTGGACACCTCGCGGTCATCAGATGCTCCAGATGCAAGCTTATGATTTATGATTCGATTCTCATGATAAATATACCAACAGAATAGGTAAAGATATTTTGTTTTACTTCTGACTACATAACACGTGATTCCTAACAAATGGCTGGTGCATTAAACTAACATATTCGATGCGGAAGAATTGTTCTAAAATTTGGGCAGGGGTATCGATGGGTCGATCCATAAAAAAACGCAGGAATTATTTTGAACTGTGGAACGAGTATCCAAACTGAGATTCAGAAAAAACTTGGAGATCAGTACCTAGTGGACAGACTAAAAATATACCACAATCGAATCAAAATTGTTGGAATTAATAAAAAATGAACATGCTACACAAATATTATAAAAAGTATTAATAGGCAAAATGATTTAAATACCGATGATGTTATAAAAAAAAGTTTAATCTGGCACTTGAGGTGGATTCAGACACCTATGACACTGTGATGGCGAAAAAAAAGTGAATATTGTTAGGAATCGCTGGAGGGTCTCGAATGAGTATGAGGTAGTGCCATGCTTCAATTGCTGTAAATACGGCCATCTGGGGAAAAAATGCAAATATAGTAAAGTTTGTGGTAAGTGTAGTAACAGTGACCATGGTACAAAAGACTAACAATAATACCAACAAATGTCAAAAATGTATTGAATCTAATGAAAAGTTTGGTATGAATATGGACACCTTTTGAGCTAGCCACCACGCTTATTAGTCGAGATATAAAGAATGTCCTGATCTTTTGCTGTTCCGAAACTATTATTGCGTCCACTGCCTCTATATATACCACTCCAGTTGCATTGAGCGAGGAGATGATTAGACTGCGGTTAAAGGGTACAAGATTCTCTGCTCGGTGGAATGCCAAGAGCATAATAGCAACAAGGATGAAAAAGTTAAAGGCTTAAAAAATTAGATTAAGAAATTGGACGTTGCACTTCGGCAGAAGAATAATGTAATAGTCAGATTAAAGAGACGAACGCAGGACTTTGAAACGGACGTCTTTGAATCAGATGAAAAAAATTTAAAGCTTATTGAAGAGCAAAAAAAGGAAATACAGAACTTAAACAAGAAGTTATTCGACAGCTATATACGGACTATCACCGATGAGAAAAAAATTGAAGATTACTCAAATAGACTCCAAAAACTAACAAGTAAGTTAAATGAGTCAAAAAAACTTGAATATCAAATAAAACATGAAATAGAAACTCTTGAGATTCAAAGGGATAAATTCAGAAATGAAGCGGACAATTTGACGAGCGAGATTCTTCAGATAGGGACGGTTGATTCTGGTAGGAATGTTCCTGTTGATGATGGGATGACAAAGGCAGACCTGGAAAAAATGCTACAAGGATGCAAGGAAATGGCCAGACTCTCCTATTTGGTGGATGAAAAGCTGAGTGCAAATGGGTTGGAGCATTCTGAAAGTCGCCCAATGTCCTCTGAGAAGACTGTGGCAGGGCGTACAGTTTCCGCAAAAACCCAGAGATAGGTTCAACCACCAAAACTAAAAATACTGATGCAAAAACATAAACAACAAAATAAAGTAACTCTCTCTCAGGTGACTGCAGCTATAAGCAAGCATTAACAATGAGCCTGAAGTGCCGGAAATCTGTGGTGCTCCTGTAGATGTTCCTCTGAGAATAGAGGGGGGCCAGGAAACCACCAATGTTACCATTAAGGAAAAATTAGCCGAAAGCATTGCAGATAACCAGTATGGCAATAAATTTCAGGAGGATGCTTGTTGAAAGAGAGTCGAGAAAGATGAATACACCTACTCCGATCAGAGGGTCAAACACTCAAGCTACGACACTGACACCTGCTACATTTGTCCCTTCTCCGAGACTGGATTGGATTTTTCTATCTGGCTTCCAGCAGGATACTGAGACCAAAGACATAGTAGATTTCTTAAGGGAGAATGATGTCTTGGAAGTGCAGTATTTAAGATGATCGCAAAGCGCAAAAGGTTTGCCTCGTTTAAGATAGGAATCACAAAAGTAAATACAGAAAAAGTTATGTTACGTGATCTGTGCCCAACGAAATATGGTTTAACCATTTTCTGAACCTATAGAGCCAGGCAAAGGCATAACAAGAGTCACGACTACCAGGTTTTCCCAAGCAAGTGGCACAAGCAAGAGGCGTGATACGTCTTCACAAAAACCAGAGGTCATCGCCGAACCTCCGGAATGAAACTCCACGTAAACTTCAGATCTCTGAGAGGGAAACTGAGTCAGATTGAGTCCTTTCTTATGGACATACTGTGTATCACGAAGCATTGGCTGAATGAGGACGAGGTGGGCCTTGTGTGTTTACTGTAGAGAATAATCTTGACCGCCAAGGTACACAAGTGCTGAAATTTGACCGATTACCCAAGAATTTCAGCACCTTTGCGTGATTACCTCATTACCCGTCTCAGACCTTCAGTTTTTCCAACGGCACCCGTCGCTGTGGCGGCGGCTGGTTTTATCCGACTTGACAAGGAAATTCTCAGGCCGGCCACCAACAGCACATGGTCAGAAGGTACATCCTCCTCAGGATATGTGACGGCCCTCTTGATGGTTGAGCCGACTCTCTGGAATTAAGATGAAAGCAATTTGGTTTCTCACCAAATATTGTAGTCGGTCCGCTGGGGACTTCTAGATATAAAGTCGTCGAGGGTGCAGTTAAAACCATATATTTGTTATTTTAATGTTTTTCTCTTGGCAGAATTGCAAAAGTCGATTATCCCTCTCGTTCCTTTCTCCAAGGCCCTATGATCCAACTAACTCCACAAATCTGCCCTTACCTATTTTGGCATTGAAGTTACCTATAATTATGATGACGTCGTGTTTCTTAGTCAATTTAATCAATTCTTTGACTTCAGCATAAAATTTTTCCACATCATGGTTCGGCGAATTTGCAGATGGTGCAAGGCTTGGCATCGAATTTCTTCGTGACGTTTGGTCTACAGCGACAGCATTATCGAAGGCGAAGAGGCAATAGGCGAAGTGATCTTTCGTGCTTCTCGACGTTGCCTGATTCGACTGTTGTGAGCTTAGTGATATTTATTCCCTCGCGCTGGAGTAGAGGGACTGGGATGAAAGTAGTGGTAGCTCGGGGTTTCGGCGCACTTGAAGTATGTCGTAGAACTCGCTTCCAGTCGACATTTAGTAATTTCCTCCTTTTTGCTGAAGATGTGGTCGTATTTATAGACCTTAATGTCCTCTCTCGTTAGTCTCGGATAGAAACGCTGCGATTGATATAAGATATCCACCTCATTGAAAGGGATGTCGTAACTTTTGGAGACAGCGTGCTCTGCTATTGCTGACTTTTGTGTGTGTCCCATTGTCCCAGCCTGCAACTCCTCTTGTCTTCGGTAATCTTCGTGTTGACACTGCGTTTTGTGGTGCCAACATATACCGAGCCAGAGCTGCATGGAACTTGGTAAACTCCGGGTGCCGATAGGGATCTCTGCGGTTTTTGGCTGATCTCAACCTCTGCTTTATTGTACGAGTATAGGCTTTAACCAACACACACTGATACCTCAATAACGAATTAAATTATCATCCCAGACAGAAGGGGGAATTGACTAAAAACTTTGTCTGGGAGAGCCAAGAGAATTTGTGAACCGGCTGAATTGGAACCGGAAATGAAGCATCTGGGAAGGGCCTTTGGTTAGAACGGATACAGCAAACACGAGTTCGATAGGGCCATCTGTCCAAGGAAGGTAGAGCGCCAGGAAGGAACAACGGGAGAAGATGAAGAAAAGCTCAGATGGACTATATACATCCACAAAGTAACGGACGGGATCGGCAAGGTACTGGAAAAGCACAATGTTAAAACTGTCTTTAAATCTACTTATGCAATACAACAGAGCTTGAGATCAGCCAAAGACCGCAGAGATCCCCTAAGGGCGCCCGGAGTTTACCGAGTGCCATGCAGCTGTGGCTCGATATACATTGGCACCACAAAACGCAGTGTCAACACGAGGATTACGGAACACAAGAGGAGTTGCAGGCTGGGGTTTATATCCGAGACTAAAGAGAGAGATCTTTAAATCTTTAAACACGACAACAAATTCAACAGGAAGGAGGAAATTACGTTTCTAAATGCAGACTGTAAGCGAGTTCTACAACATATTTCAAGTGCGCTGAAACCCCGCGCCACTACTACTCCCACCCCAACCCCCGCACTGCAGCGTTACGACGCAGCGGAGGAATAAATACCACGGAGCTCACCACAGTCGAATCAGTCAATGTCGGGAAGCACGGGAGATCATTTCGCCCATTGCCTCATCACCTTTGATAATGTCTGCCGCAGCTGTAGAAGAAACGGCAGGAAGAAGTTCCATTCGACCCCGGCTTCAAACCCCGTAAAACTCTATAGATTTGATTTTCTCGACGTCGAACCGTCGGCAATCTGAGTAAAGTCAAAGTTTTCATTCACTGTCCTCACCACGCTTTACCATTCACTTTCTACTTTCCTGAAGGATGCTAATCAACTCCACTAAATTATATGATGAATGAATTACATATGGTACAAAATATAGCAATGCGCGTGATAATTAAGTGCAATTTTACCTATTGCTTCAGTAAATATGATGTTAAACGTTCTCAGATTATTATGTATAATGTATTTGTATTTATTCATAAATAAAAAAATAAAGTATTGTTTCTTTATGTTAGTCGAAAGACAACGAACTTTAGTAGCCTACATGGTTATGACACCAGAAACAGGGATGATGTTATATTGTCAAATAGATGTAATACCGAACAGATGGCCAATACCGTTTTGTATATGGGTCTTTACGAGTTCAATTATCTGCCTGTTGAACTGAAGACGTGTAACAATTTGAATAACTTTAAGAAATCCGTGTATTTAAGCGACCATGTATTGTCAAAATATTAATGGTGTGTTGCACCACCTACTGTTCACACTTCGTTTTGGTTCCGATAACCTGCGAGGTACAGAGCAATATGGGCTGCTCCTCGAACTTGAGAGCCATCTGCCATGCAGTATTAGATCTAATACGCTGATGGATGTCGCTTGCTCTGTACAACATCTCACCGCTATTCCACTTGCTTTTATGTATATCTATGGCTAAATCACTGCCACCTAGACTATAAGGCCGTGAAGCAGAGTCTGTGACGTCACAGTCGTGGTCCAAGGTCACCATTTGAAATGGATGGATTTCAAATGATTTCGTGTATATTTTACGTGATTTTACTGTGATTATTCTGTTTTTAATGCGAATTTTGTTTTTATGAACATTACTGGACTTTAGGAAACGTATGAAAGTTTGTGCTAAATTCGGAACTATGCATGTTAGTGTTTAAAAACTGTGAAAATGCCTTACCGGTACTGTGTCGGGGTGCAACACAAACTTAAAGAATGGACCTAAAAAATCGGTTTTTTGGTTTCCCAGGGATGAAGATTTAAGAGAAAAATGGATTAGAGCCTTTAAAAGAGAAGATTTCGTGCCTGGAGAACATAGTAGGGTACATTTATACATAAATAAGTAACAAGAATTTTAGAGAAAGTTAGGTTATTATTATTTATTAACAAAGCATGAATTCCATGAACTTTGTAGAAAACTGGCGTTTTAAGTATGTGAGGTGCATTTTCGCAAGGATGAAGTACAGAAAAAGTTTATTTTTTATAATGAAGAAACAGATCAGACTTTGCAAGCCCCTTTGGACATTCCAAAATTGATCTGTGGTAAGAACTTATTACACACTTAACTTATGCTTTTAAATTATATAGTCTCCATTTAACTATTAAATCTCTGAGTATGAAACAGATCCCTTGAAGGGATACTTTTATTTATTGAGTTGAGAAGTGAACTTGTACCATGCCAGGCATATTCCTAGGAAAAGCAGAGGATAATAAGATAATGATGTCAACATTTTTGTCTTCTGTAACATTCATTCATATTTTTGTTAAGTCTTTTTTACACTCTTTTACAGTATCAAGCTGCTGTGGCTTGGATGCATTGTTGTATAAGCTATACCTTCTAAATAAAAAACATATGTTTCTTGAATTAACTGTTTTATTTTTGATTGCTAAGGGCCAAATGTTGTAATAATCAAAACATGTTTTATTTGTGTGGGTTTATCCAACTTCTTAGTTGTAGTCATAATAACTGTATTCTCAATTTTCACCCATTACAACCCGTGTAAACAAAATATCCATGGCAAGGCTTGTTTATGGGTTATAATGGATGAAAATTAGGAATATGATTACGACTATGACTAATAATAAGTTGAATAACCCGGGATTTACTACAATGAAAAGTTGTTGGCAATTTAATCTTATTTAATTACCTATAAATAGAAAAAAAAACAACTTCCTGCAGATTACAACATTTTGTACTTTCAACACATATCACTGCATACAGTTTTTATTACTTTGAGTCCTTGCTGTTACTACTCACACTAGCACTCAAATCCTCTCGAAGTAGGGAGGAAGTAGGCTCGATACATCTCTGTTTGTGGAAGTAAGTAGGTAGGTACTTTCTGGACACTGGCACTTTCCAACTACTATTGAGTTTCTACCATTTTGACTGTGAAGACCTCACTAAAGAAGTTCTATGCAGGACATCAAGTTTTGGGTATAAATGGTAGGTATATGATGATATCTTGCTTACTCCTTTAAGAAAATTCACAGTTAAAAGATAATGTAATTCCTAAAGATAATTCCTAAATTTTTAACAGAAATATGAAGTTTACCGAGTTTGATCTTAGTCATGTAGTACATTTACACCACATGGACCAAATTAGACCAAGGAACAAATTGAGTACCTAATCAACTTGAATCAAAGTTTTTCAAAGAACAGCTGTTTTAATTATAAATGGAAGCTTTAGCCCTTTTCCGAAACTGCAATCCAATTCCAGAATCCAATTTCGGGCTAAAGTGTTTACACCATAAAAAAGACTGTTTGATCTACCTCCTTTAGTCTGGACCAAATATTTGATCCCCAGTGTTTAGACCATAGTGACATCATTTGATACTTGGACCAAATGTTTGGTCCATGCAGTGTACCTAAACAAGTACACTGCATGGTCTATATAGGAATACGTTGACAGCAAATAAATCTGTTTATGTAACAAATTTTAAAATTTGTAACAGGGTGTTACATAAAGGAGCTAGGGTTTTGTATAAAAGAATATAAATGATTAGAAAATCTTTTTGCATTCTTTGCTCTGGGTGAAATAACTCTTGGGAAAAAAAAGCTACATTCTTAATAGGTATATATTAAAAAGTTAAATGCAACCCTCTATACTTGCCTACTGGCAAGTTTACTGTTCTAGTTTATAGACTTTAGTCTGGCCTTTTTCAAATTCAGGAATCAGGATGAGTCACTGAGAGTTAACCTAACTTTTTTTTATGAAACTATGTAGGTACTCTGTATTTTAACTTACCCTACTATTTTCTTCAGATATAGATTAGCTTACATCCATTTTTTCTTCACACCCTCATTCCTTTGAAACCAAACAACGGATTTGCTAGACCTGTTTACATTGATTTCGCACCGTGACACCCAACCACGTTTGAGAAATTTTCAACACTTTTAAAGCACTTGTTGTTAGTCTAAATGCAGCACTAGCTGCAAGAAATGTCCTAAAGTCCGGCACAATTTATAAAAACAAAATTATGAATACAAAATGAATAATATTAGTCGCAAAGTCGAAAAAAATATTTGAAATCCATACAATTCAAATGGTCTCACACTAGTGACCTTGGACCACGACTGTGACGTCACAGCTTCTGCTTCACGGCCTTATGGTCTAGGTGGCAGTGGCTAAATACATAATCTATTATTATTATTAAAAATTGGTAACCCTGCTCAAGCTCAAGTCATCAATCAAGAAGCAATTTAAGTCAGAGTATTCTTTCCACACTGACCAGACGCTAACTTGTTAAAGAAATAAAGTTAGTTGTGTGCTGTTATAGCAAATTCTGATTCTCGTGTTTGATGATCGCAGTGTGGTAAATTGCGACCTGTAAAAGCCACTACCGGACTACGTTTAACGATCTTTTTAGCAGATGCGAAGCCCAATTACAGAAGCGCACTTTTTACGTTAATCAGGGTAATGCTTTTAACGTCGAGGAAGAGATTAATCTGCACAAAAGTTATTTAATTTAATAGCGATTACGTCCGGGAATATTTATCCTCGGTAGTCAATTACATTAGGATAGAGCTGTTAGTGAACACGACAAACACGTATTAAAAACTCTTTAAGGACGAATAAAGGAGGATGCTCAACTTTGATCATGGCTGTAGTTCATGGCTCTACTGAAAGCTGGCAGCAATGGCTTTTTAAATTAGATCGGTGTTTCGTGCACCCACCCCTGCATCAAATAATATACTGTTTTCAATTTGGCATCGAATCGTACCCACCGAAATCAAATATCTACATAACATAACATAATCCGCTTAATCTATGGCCTGCATGCAAATGCTAATAATATTCCGAGAGCATTTCGCTCGCAAATTTCGGCTGTAGCTTTAGAGTTGATACCGCTTTTGAATTATTCAATAATTCGTTGGGGTTGCAAGTCGTTAAATTTTGGGGACCTCCTCCCATTTTGCCTAATCAGACGTTAGTGGTTATTTTGCACGCTAAATATGTGTAATATGCAATAATATTAGCTTTAAAACTAGCACATTAAAAAAACCATTTTCTTCTAACGCCAAAGAGCTATTCCCCACTAGACCGATATAAGAGTGAATGGAAATTATCTTCAAAATAAGAATCAGTTGCGCAGTTTTATGTACAGAGACATCATTTTAAGTGTCTCACCTAATTTGCTCCGTTCTTATGCGGATTTGAAAAAAAGTTTATTCGCGTTTCTTACTACGGCGACAAGAGGACGCCAAATCTCTGTTTAGAAAATTTTTTACACGTCAAATGTGAGAGTTGTGAAGCAAGATTAATTTTTCTTAAATGGAATGATACATATTTTTTATGCGAAATCGATAGAGCCTAAGAAGCTGATTAAAAAAATAGTTACTTTCATATACTTAACGTTACTCGTTTCCCATATACAGGGTGACAGGATCATTGAATGTCTAGAATCATTTTAAGTGTCTCACCCTGTTTGCTCCCTTCCTATTCGGATTTCAAAAAAAAGTATATTCGCGCTTCTTACTACGGCCACAAGAGGAGGCCAAATCTCTGTTTAGAAAATTTTTGACACGTCAAATGTGACAGTTGTGAAGCAAGATTAATTTTTCTTAAATGGAATGATACATATTTTTTATGCGAAATCGATAGAGCCTAAGAAGCTGATTAAAAAAATAGTTACTTTCATATACTTAACGTCACTCGTTTCCCATATACAGGGTGACAGGATCATTGAATGTCTAGAATCATTTTAAGTGTCTCACCCTGTTTGCTCCCTTCCTATTCGGAATTCAAAAAAAGTATATTCGCGCTTCTTACTACAGCCACAAGAGGAGGCCAAATCTCTGTCTAGAAAATTTTTGACACTTCAAATGTGACAGTTGTGAAGCAAGATTGATTTTTCTTAAATGGAATGATACATATTTTTTATGCGAAATCGATAGAGCCTAAGAAGCTGATTAAAAAAATAGTTACTTTCATATACTTAACGTTACTCGTTTCCCATATACAGGGTGACAGGATCATTGAATGTCTAGAATCATTTTAAGTGTCTCACCCTGTTTGCTCCCTTCCTATTCGGATTTCAAAAAAAAGTATATTCGCGCTTCTTACTACGGCCACAAGAGGAGGCCAAATCTCTGTTTAGAAAATTTTTGACACGTCAAATGTGACAGTTGTGAAGCAAGATTAATTTTTCTTAAATGGAATGATACATATTTTTTATGCGAAATCGATAGAGCCTAAGAAGCTGATTAAAAAAATAGTTAATTTTATATACTTAACGTCACTCGTTTCCCATATACAGGGTGACAGAATCATTGAATGTCTGGAATCATTTTAAGTGTATCACCCTGTTTGCTCCTTTCCTATTCGGATTTCAAAAAAAGTTTTAGGCGTTTCTTACTACGGCCACAAGAGGACGCCAAATCTCTGTTTAGAAAATTTTTGACACGTCGAATGTGACAGATGTGACGCACGATTGATTTTTTTTAAATGGAATGATACATATTTTTTATGCGAAATCAATAGAACCTAAGAAGCTGATTAAAAAAATTGTTACTTTTATATACTTAACGTCACTCGTTTCCCATATACAGGGTGACAGAATCATTGAATGTCTAGAATCATTTTAAGTGTCTCACCCTGTTTGCTCCCTTCCTATTCGGATTTCAAAAAAAGTATATTCGCGCTTCTTACTACGGCCACAAGAGGAGGCCAAATTTCTGTTTAGAAAATGTTTGACACGTCAAATGTGACAGTTGTGAAGCAAGATTGATTTTTCTTAAATGGAATGATACATATTTTTTATGCGAAATCGATAAAACCTAAGAAGCTGATTAAAAAAATAGTTACTTTCATATACTTAACGTCACTCGTTTCCCATATACAGGGTGACAGGATCATTGAATGTCTAGAATCATTTTAAGTGTCTCACCCTGTTTGCTCCCTTCCTATTCGGATTTCAAAAAAAGTTTATACGCGCTTCTTACTAGGGCCACAAGACAAGAGAACGCCAAATCTCTGTTTAGAAAATTTTTTACACGTCAAATATGAGAGTTGTGACGCAAGGTTGATTTTTCTTAAATGGAATTATACATATTTTTTATGCGAAATCGATAAAACCTAAGAAGCTGATTAAAAAAATAGTTACTTTCATATACTTAGCGTCACTCGTTTCCCATATACAGGGTGACAGAATCATTGAATGTCTAGAATCATTTTAAGTGTCTCACCCTGTTTGCTCCCTTCCTATTCGGATTTCAAAAAAAGTATATTCGCGCTTCTTACTACGGCCACAAGAGGAGGCCAAATTTCTGTTTAGAAAATGTTTGACACGTCAAATGTGACAGTTGTGAAGCAAGATTGATTTTTCTTAAATGGAATGATACATATTTTTTATGCGAAATCGATAAAACCTAAGAAGCTGATTAAAAAAATAGTTACTTTCATATACTTAACGTCACTCGTTTCCCATATACAGGGTGACAGGATCATTGAATGTCTAGAATCATTTTAAGTGTCTCACCCTGTTTGCTCCCTTCCTATTCGGATTTCAAAAAAAAGTATATTCGCGCTTCTTACTACGGCCACAAGAGGAGGCCAAATCTCTGTTTAGAATATTTTTGACACGTCAAATGTGACAGTTGTGAAGCAAAATTGATTTTTCTTAAGTGGAATGATACATATTTTTTATGCGAAATCGATAGAGCCTAAGAAGCTGATTAAAAAAATAGTTAATTTTATATACTTAACGTCACTCGTTTCCCATATACAGGGTGACAGAATCATTGAATGTCTGGAATCATTTTAAGTGTATCACCCTGTTTGCTCCTTTCCTATTCGGATTTCAAAAAAAGTTTATACGCGCTTCTTACTACGGCCACAAGACAAGAGGACGCCAAATCTCTGTTTAGAAAATTTTTGACACGTCAAATGTGACAGTTGTGAAGCAAGATTAATTTTTCTTAAATGGAATGATACATATTTTTTATGCGAAATCGATAGAGCCTAAGAAGTTGATTAAAAAAATAGTTACTTTCATATACTTAACGTCACTCGTTTCCCATATACAGGGTGACAGGATCATTGAATGTCTAGAATCATTTTAAGTGTCTCACCCTGTTTGCTCCCTTCCTATTCGGATTTCAAAAAAAAAGTATATTCGCGCTTCTTACTACGGCCACAAGAGGAGGGCAAATCTCTGTTTAGAAAATTTTTGACACGTCAAATGTGACAGTTGTGAAGCAAGATTGATTTTTCTTAAGTGGAATGATACATATTTTTTTATGCGAAATCGATAGAGCCTAAGAAGCTGATTAAAAAAATAGTTAATTTTATATACTTAACGTCACTCGTTTCCCATATACAGGGTGACAGAATCATTGAATGTCTGGAATCATTTTAAGTGTATCACCCTGTTTGCTCCTTTCCTATTCGGATTTCAAAAAAAGTTTTAGGCGTTTCTTACTACGGCCACAAGAGGACGCCAAATCTCTGTTTAGAAAATTTTTGACACGTCAAATGTGACAGATGTGACGCACGATTGATTTTTCTTAAGTGGAATGATACATATTTTTTATGCGAAATCGATAGAGCCTAAGAAGCTGATTAAAAAAATAGTTAATTTTATATACTTAACGTCACTCGTTTCCCATATACAGGGTGACAGAATCATTGAATGTCTGGAATCATTTTAAGTGTATCACCCTGTTTGCTCCTTTCCTATTCGGATTTCAAAAAAAGTTTATACGCGCTTCTTACTACGGCCACAAGACAAGAGGACGCCAAATCTCTGTTTAGAAAATTTTTGACACGTCAAATGTGACAGTTGTGAAGCAAGATTAATTTTTCTTAAATGGAATGATACATATTTTTTATGCGAAATCGATAGAGCCTAAGAAGTTGATTAAAAAAATAGTTACTTTCATATACTTAACGTCACTCGTTTCCCATATACAGGGTGACAGGATCATTGAATGTCTAGAATCATTTTAAGTGTCTCACCCTGTTTGCTCCCTTCCTATTCGGATTTCAAAAAAAAAGTATATTCGCGCTTCTTACTACGGCCACAAGAGGAGGGCAAATCTCTGTTTAGAAAATTTTTGACACGTCAAATGTGACAGTTGTGAAGCAAGATTGATTTTTCTTAAGTGGAATGATACATATTTTTTTATGCGAAATCGATAGAGCCTAAGAAGCTGATTAAAAAAATAGTTAATTTTATATACTTAACGTCACTCGTTTCCCATATACAGGGTGACAGAATCATTGAATGTCTGGAATCATTTTAAGTGTATCACCCTGTTTGCTCCTTTCCTATTCGGATTTCAAAAAAAGTTTTAGGCGTTTCTTACTACGGCCACAAGAGGACGCCAAATCTCTGTTTAGAAAATTTTTGACACGTCGAATGTGACAGATGTGACGCACGATTGATTTTTTTTAAATGGAATGATACATATTTTTTATGCGAAATCAATAGAACCTAAGAAGCTGATTAAAAAAATTGTTACTTTTATATACTTAACGTCACTCGTTTCCCATATACAGGGTGACAGAATCATTGAATGTCTAGAATCATTTTAAGTGTCTCACCCTGTTTGCTCCCTTCCTATTCGGATTTCAAAAAAAGTATATTCGCGCTTCTTACTACGGCCACAAGAGGAGGCCAAATTTCTGTTTAGAAAATGTTTGACACGTCAAATGTGACAGTTGTGAAGCAAGATTGATTTTTCTTAAATGGAATGATACATATTTTTTATGCGAAATCGATAAAACCTAAGAAGCTGATTAAAAAAATAGTTACTTTCATATACTTAACGTCACTCGTTTCCCATATACAGGGTGACAGGATCATTGAATGTCTAGAATCATTTTAAGTGTCTCACCCTGTTTGCTCCCTTCCTATTCGGATTTCAAAAAAAGTTTATACGCGCTTCTTACTAGGGCCACAAGACAAGAGAACGCCAAATCTCTGTTTAGAAAATTTTTTACACGTCAAATATGAGAGTTGTGACGCAAGGTTGATTTTTCTTAAATGGAATTATACATATTTTTTATGCGAAATCGATAAAACCTAAGAAGCTGATTAAAAAAATAGTTACTTTCATATACTTAGCGTCACTCGTTTCCCATATACAGGGTGACAGAATCATTGAATGTCTAGAATCATTTTAAGTGTCTCACCCTGTTTGCTCCCTTCCTATTCGGATTTCAAAAAAAGTATATTCGCGCTTCTTACTACGGCCACAAGAGGAGGCCAAATTTCTGTTTAGAAAATGTTTGACACGTCAAATGTGACAGTTGTGAAGCAAGATTGATTTTTCTTAAATGGAATGATACATATTTTTTATGCGAAATCGATAAAACCTAAGAAGCTGATTAAAAAAATAGTTACTTTCATATACTTAACGTCACTCGTTTCCCATATACAGGGTGACAGGATCATTGAATGTCTAGAATCATTTTAAGTGTCTCACCCTGTTTGCTCCCTTCCTATTCGGATTTCAAAAAAAAGTATATTCGCGCTTCTTACTACGGCCACAAGAGGAGGCCAAATCTCTGTTTAGAATATTTTTGACACGTCAAATGTGACAGTTGTGAAGCAAAATTGATTTTTCTTAAGTGGAATGATACATATTTTTTATGCGAAATCGATAGAGCCTAAGAAGCTGATTAAAAAAATAGTTAATTTTATATACTTAACGTCACTCGTTTCCCATATACAGGGTGACAGAATCATTGAATGTCTGGAATCATTTTAAGTGTATCACCCTGTTTGCTCCTTTCCTATTCGGATTTCAAAAAAAGTTTATACGCGCTTCTTACTACGGCCACAAGACAAGAGGACGCCAAATCTCTGTTTAGAAAATTTTTGACACGTCAAATGTGACAGTTGTGAAGCAAGATTAATTTTTCTTAAATGGAATGATACATATTTTTTATGCGAAATCGATAGAGCCTAAGAAGTTGATTAAAAAAATAGTTACTTTCATATACTTAACGTCACTCGTTTCCCATATACAGGGTGACAGGATCATTGAATGTCTAGAATCATTTTAAGTGTCTCACCCTGTTTGCTCCCTTCCTATTCGGATTTCAAAAAAAAAGTATATTCGCGCTTCTTACTACGGCCACAAGAGGAGGGCAAATCTCTGTTTAGAAAATTTTTGACACGTCAAATGTGACAGTTGTGAAGCAAGATTGATTTTTCTTAAGTGGAATGATACATATTTTTTTATGCGAAATCGATAGAGCCTAAGAAGCTGATTAAAAAAATAGTTAATTTTATATACTTAACGTCACTCGTTTCCCATATACAGGGTGACAGAATCATTGAATGTCTGGAATCATTTTAAGTGTATCACCCTGTTTGCTCCTTTCCTATTCGGATTTCAAAAAAAGTTTTAGGCGTTTCTTACTACGGCCACAAGAGGACGCCAAATCTCTGTTTAGAAAATTTTTGACACGTCAAATGTGACAGATGTGACGCACGATTGATTTTTCTTAAGTGGAATGATACATATTTTTTATGCGAAATCGATAGAGCCTAAGAAGCTGATTAAAAAAATAGTTAATTTTATATACTTAACGTCACTCGTTTCCCATATACAGGGTGACAGAATCATTGAATGTCTGGAATCATTTTAAGTGTATCACCCTGTTTGCTCCTTTCCTATTCGGATTTCAAAAAAAGTTTATACGCGCTTCTTACTACGGCCACAAGACAAGAGGACGCCAAATCTCTGTTTAGAAAATTTTTGACACGTCAAATGTGACAGTTGTGAAGCAAGATTAATTTTTCTTAAATGGAATGATACATATTTTTTATGCGAAATCGATAGAGCCTAAGAAGTTGATTAAAAAAATAGTTACTTTCATATACTTAACGTCACTCGTTTCCCATATACAGGGTGACAGGATCATTGAATGTCTAGAATCATTTTAAGTGTCTCACCCTGTTTGCTCCCTTCCTATTCGGATTTCAAAAAAAAAGTATATTCGCGCTTCTTACTACGGCCACAAGAGGAGGGCAAATCTCTGTTTAGAAAATTTTTGACACGTCAAATGTGACAGTTGTGAAGCAAGATTGATTTTTCTTAAGTGGAATGATACATATTTTTTTATGCGAAATCGATAGAGCCTAAGAAGCTGATTAAAAAAATAGTTAATTTTATATACTTAACGTCACTCGTTTCCCATATACAGGGTGACAGAATCATTGAATGTCTGGAATCATTTTAAGTGTATCACCCTGTTTGCTCCTTTCCTATTCGGATTTCAAAAAAAGTTTTAGGCGTTTCTTACTACGGCCACAAGAGGACGCCAAATCTCTGTTTAGAAAATTTTTGACACGTCGAATGTGACAGATGTGACGCACGATTGATTTTTTTTAAATGGAATGATACATATTTTTTATGCGAAATCAATAGAACCTAAGAAGCTGATTAAAAAAATTGTTACTTTTATATACTTAACGTCACTCGTTTCCCATATACAGGGTGACAGAATCATTGAATGTCTAGAATCATTTTAAGTGTCTCACCCTGTTTGCTCCCTTCCTATTCGGATTTCAAAAAAAGTATATTCGCGCTTCTTACTACGGCCACAAGAGGAGGCCAAATTTCTGTTTAGAAAATGTTTGACACGTCAAATGTGACAGTTGTGAAGCAAGATTGATTTTTCTTAAATGGAATGATACATATTTTTTATGCGAAATCGATAAAACCTAAGAAGCTGATTAAAAAAATAGTTACTTTCATATACTTAACGTCACTCGTTTCCCATATACAGGGTGACAGGATCATTGAATGTCTAGAATCATTTTAAGTGTCTCACCCTGTTTGCTCCCTTCCTATTCGGATTTCAAAAAAAGTATATTCGCGCTTCTTACTACGGCCACAAGAGGAGGCCAAATCTCTGTTTAGAAAATGTTTGACACGTCAAATGTGACAGTTGTGAAGCAATTTATGCGAAATCGATAGAGCCTAAGAAGCTGATTAAAAAAATAGTTACTTTTATATACTTAACGTCACTCGTTTCCCATATACAGGGTGACAGAATCATTGAATGTCTGGAATCATTTTAAGTGTATCACCCTGTTTGCTCCTTTCCTATTCGGATTTCAAAAAAAGTTTTACGCGTTTCTTACTACGGCCACAAGAGGACGCCAAATCTCTGTTTAGAAAATTTTTGACACGTCGAATATGACAGATGTGACGCACGATTGATTTTTTTTAAATGGAATGATACATATTTTTTATGCGAAATCGATAGAACCTAAGAAGCTGATTAAAAAAATAGTTACTTTTATATACTTAACGTCACTCGTTTCCCATATACAGGGTGACAGAATCATTGAATGTCTAGAATCATTTTAAGTGTATCACCCTGTTTGCTCCCTTCCTATTCGGATTTCAAAAAAAGTATATTCGCGCTTCTTACTACGGCCACAAGAGGAGGCCAAATCTCTGTTTAGAAAATGTTTGACACGTCAAATGTGACAGTTGTGAAGCAAGATTGATTTTTCTTAAATGGAATGATACATATTTTTTATGCGAAATCGATAGAGCCTAAGAAGCTGATTAAAAAAATAGTTACTTTTATATACTTAACGTCACTCGTTTCCCATATACAGGGTGACAGAATCATTGAATGTCTAGAATCATTTTAAGTGTATAACCCTGTTTGCTCCCTTCCTATTCGGATTTCAAAAAAAGTTTATACGCGCTTCTTACTACGGCCACAAGACAAGAGGACGCCAAATCTCTGTTTAGAAAATTTTTGACACGTCAAATGTGACAGTTGTGAAGCAAGATTAATTTTTCTTAAATGGAATGATACATATTTTTTATGCGAAATCGATAGAGCCTAAGAAGCTGATTAAAAAAATAGTTACTTTTATATACTTAACGTCACTCGTTTCCCATATACAGGGTGACAGAATCATTGAATGTCTGGAATCATTTTAAGTGTATCACCCTGTTTGCTCCTTTCCTATTCGGATTTCAAAAAAAGTTTTACGCGTTTCTTACTACGGCGACAAGAGGACGCCAAATCTCTGTTTAGAAAATTTTTGACACGTCGAATGTGACAGATGTGACGCACGATTGATTTTTTTTAAATGGAATGATACATATTTTTTATGCGAAATCGATAGAGCCGAAGAAGCTGATTAAAAAAATATTACTTTCATATACTTAACGTCACTCGTTTCCCATATACAGGGTGACCAAATCATTGAATGTGTACAATCATTTTAAGTGTCTCACATAATTTGCTCCATTCCTATTCCGATTGGAAAAAAAAGTTTATTCGCGCTTGCTACTACGGCCACGAGAGAATGCCAAATCTGTATCTAGACATTTTTTTATACGTCAAATATGACAATTGTGACGTAAGGTTGAGTTTTCTTATATGGAATAATACATGATTTTTAACCTAGATCGATAGAACTAGAGAGGCTGATTTGCAAAATACTTATCTATATATTTATACAAGGTGCTACATAATGGTATGTCGTAAATCTTACGAAGAATTCCTAATCGCACTTCAAACAGAAAAGTTAATATAAACTTGTGTTCTAGAGAGTCTGGTTTTCAAAATGTTTGTTTCAAGGAGCCATAGGAATTGCATTTAAGATTTAAGTTTAATAGTTTTTTGATATGAAATAAATTGGTTTTTAACTTTTTTGCTCGAAAACGGAGTGAGATACGAAATAATCACAAGAGATAAGAAAGTTGTATTTTTAGCTGCTCAATCTGAAGAAAATACAAAAGCTTTTAAAAAGTCAGTGGCGTACACTTTTTTGTCGATATTATTACTATGAACTCGGAACGCAAGTGGTACCACCAATTATAATCTAGTTCGCGCTAATTTAGTACCTTATTGCAGTGAACAAAAGAGCCAAATTCCAACAAATCCATGAATCGGCACATGAATCTTTGAGATTTTAGCAAAAAATCATTATTTTTTATTAGCTTGACGCCCTGTATCTTGGAAACCAGACTCTCTATTAGACAAGTTTATATGAACTTTTCTGTTTGAACTTAGATAAGGAATGCGCCCTGGGAGTTACGAAATACCATTAAGTAACATTCTGTATATGTATCGTATATAAGATCAAATTGCCCATCTTTTGACAAAAAAAAAGACTACTTAAAATGTCCATATGACAGTTTTACGCCATTTTCGATTATTTTTTCGCCATTTTGGTGCCTTGTTTTAAAGGCCTCTTCATGCTCTAATCATCCTCCAATTTGCAGATTATTTGATTAATTTGTTTTCGAATGACAACCGAAATAATGAGACCTGTACTGTGTTACTCGTCCACTCATTCCATTAAAAGAAATTAACAAAAATGGCGTAAAACTGTTACATTGGCATTTTAAGCAGTCATTTTTATGTCAAAAGATGAACAATTTGACTTTATTTAAGTTTCTTAAATTTTGTGAAATAGCTATAAAGGTTCAAAAAACAAAAGGCGGGTTTGATTATTTCAGTCGCCGTTCGAAAACAAATGAAACTGATATATCTGCATGATCTGCACCGAAAGTTACATGGGTACGACGCGACTTATGTCACTGTCAACCAGGCGAATTTATAATAAGAAATTGTTCGCTCCCGTCTCGCTCCATGTTATCATATTTTTCAATTCGCCAATGTCGATTTACGGAATTTAGTTATAATATGATCAATAACCAAATGAAGAGGATGAATAATATTCATATTGTCACAAAGAAGCAAAAAGACATAAAATTGCAGCGTCCTTAGAAATCGTCGGTCGATGACCGGTTTAGTAACCAAGGAATAGTTGACCCAAATTTGTAAATCATAGATCGTAAATTTGTTCAACAACTGGGTACTTCGAACCGCTGATTGACGTCATGGAAAAGAACGTTGCAAAATGCATTGGAAAAAAGTGCTGACGAAAAGAGAAGTAAGCTCGAGGATTTTTGGGCTAGCTACGGGGACTTGCTCGGTGGCTTGCACGTAGGCAAGACTCCAAGATTTGAAGTTCGGGTTGATCCTTTTGGGGGCGGTACGTCAAATAAACAAACGACCACCCGTCGAAGAGTAATTAAGTGTTTTCCAAAATTTGTGATCGTCCAAGTACAAGGAAGAAAGTTGTCCTAGATCCTTGTTGTCCTAAGAGAGGCCACGGGTACGCATAGAAGTACGTTAAATTGGTTGGCACGATACCGTCCTCCTCTACACTTGACTTAGGTAAAACCCTTTTGTTATAACGGTGTTTGCTTTCATATTAGTCATTTCAATAAAGTAGTTAGGGTAATTTTAAGGCACAGAAAATAGAAGTTTACTTGAATCCCATCTTGCTATTTTAAATATAACCCCTCCCCATATTTTTGAAAGCCCCCATTCAGTGAGTAAATCAGCATAGGACCCTTCGGGGGAGGTAACGACTACCCGATACCCATTTAAAGAATTGAGATTTAAAAGCGTAAATTAACGCCCAGTCAAAATATAGAAATTTCACATAATAAATAAGTACGTGCACAGCAGCATTCGTTCGTGACAATATAATAATAATAATACAGTAGTCATCAGTTGAAACGGAAAAAGAAAAATGTTAGTTCACGTTCAAAATCAATTATCTTGTAAACCTCTGCGTTGATTTCGGTGCCATCTTGAGGTATGGATTGGGCAGATATTTCTTTTCGTGGCTAATTACGAGCGGCCGCTAATAATGATTTACTCTTTAGAGTACAGGCTGTCAGTAAAACCCTGCGAAATTAAAAAATTTAAATTTGTATGCCGTTCTTAGAAAAATTAATAAATTATTTTTTTCTCAATCGGTATGTCAAGGAGCATAATATCTTCAGACCATTTTGGATTTTTTCGAAATTTTCAGAATTAACCGAACTAGGAGTGATTTCTTGAGTTTTATGACAATGGCTATAAAGGTTCAAAAGATAAGAAGGGGGGTCTGATTATTTACGCGGGAAATGTATATTTAGTAATTGTTAGCTCTCTCTTTTTGCAATAAAAAATCATTTTAATGCCGCAGTGTTTTAAAATATGCACATTGCTCACCAGAATTTCAATGAATGTAGAGTTTTGACATTAGAATTTTTTTCTTTTGTATTGTAATTATTAAAATAAATATTTATTTTGAAATTCATACATTTAAATCAAATAATTAAATACATATTTCAGTATCAACAGAAACGTCAAGCTTAATCAATATTAAACGCAACTAAAAAATTGGTAAAGAAAGTAAACTGCTCAACTTAAAGTTCGGCACAAACAATTTTTCGTGTCATTTTCAATCAACTGTAATTTTTCAAGCAAAGAATTGTTTTAAATATAGTTTATACGGTCTGAAACCTCATTTCCTCTAGATTAAGTAAGCGGATAGTTTTGAAAAAAAAACGACACTATCTTTATTATATAGGGCGTGAAACAAAGTGATCTAAAAATTTGGATGTTCTGCCATTTCACAATAAGCTCTTTTTTCTGTTTCTGTTCTGTTCTGATGCTGTCGATCCAAAGAATAAAAATAATAATCCGTCAACTTGTCCGCGAATTACGACGATTTAAAAAAAAATACTAACGAATGTTTTAAGAATATTTTGATTTTCCTCTGTATAAGTACTAATATCTTAAAAACAAAAATTGACAAAAACGTCTAGAGATATTGATGTTGGCTATCTGCGACGGCATCACTTAATTTCCTTTTACCTCTAGAAAGGTTATTTTTTCTAATTTTGACATATAAAGTGGCACTTTTCAATACGGATGACAGTGACGTCACCACGTGTAAAATCTTTCGTAACTGGTGATGAAAAATTCGTTTCACCACAAGTTGCAGGTTTCGGTTGTGACACACCGTTGCTACAGTGTTACGGTATTAAGTAGATACTGTTACGATTCGCAGCGACGCCGCATCGGAGGCGGGGCAACGCATGTGGTTGGTGGACCTTTGCGACCTATCCGCGCTGCGTCATGGCTGAGACGAGTGATTTATTGCTCTGTTTATCTAGAAGGCAGTGGTTTACAATCTTTTTTATATGTGAGATTATTCAAGAATTCTTATCAAGAACTTTCTAGGTTTTTCTGCAATTTTAAGATTGTGTATAAAAGGCGCATGGAGCGCGCGGTTAGTAGTAGTCTTATTTTAAGCGAACTATAAGTAAGCTAAAGTTTCGAACGATAATAGAAGGCTATAAGTGTTAAGTAGTGAATTATTTACTAGTCGAATTGTACCTGTGTGTAATTGTGGAATAAATAACCCTGAGTTCGCAACAATTGGTGTCAGAAGTGCGATTCCAGTGGGAATTTGAGGACTAATATTGCTGAACTGTAAGTGACTGCTTCATTGCCGGGCATTACGTGTTTATGCCAGTGACCAGAAGCCAGCATCAAGCGATGGAGGATCAACTTGCCACCTTGCTGTCCCTTATGCAACAACAGAGGGAAGAACAGGAAAAACGTGATCAAATACAGGAGCGCCGTTATCTAGAACAGAAGCTAGAACGCTAAAATTAAGCCTCCCGATTATGATTAAATTTATAAAACCCAGTTTGAGGCAGCTGCAAAAGCTGAAAAAGCTTGAATGGTTGGTCCGAGCTCCAGAAAGCTACATCATTAGTAGTAGCACTTCGTGGAAAAGCTGCTGGATTACTCCAATCTCTGTCGGCAGCTGATCAAAGTAATTATGCAGTTTTAGTACACTCGCTGCAACTACGATTTGGAAATGAGCACAAAGAAACCGTGTTCCAGGCCCAGCTGAGGATGAGACAGCAAAAGTCAGGTAAATCCTTACAAGAATTTGAGGCGGGCATAGACAGACTAGTTCACCTGGAATACCCATCAGCCCCTGAATGTTTTCCAACGCAATTGGCCGCCGAAACGTTCATTGAGAGAGTTCGCGATAGTCACATGAGATACCACTTACGTCTAGTCAGGCCCAGGGATATCAGCGAGGCACTAGTTCGGGCCCTGGAATTCGAGGCGTCACGAGTGTCATCTAGTTCTTCTCGACGTGTAAGAATGGCAACTTGCGATGATGAGGGGGATACGTCTAGGGGTGAATCCATGGCAACTTTACATAAAGCGTTGAAGGATCTGGCAGTCAATATCCAAGCCTTGTTGGGAAGACCTCCTCGATCAACAGGCAATCGGGGCATAAAATGTTTTAACTGCGGTAAACTGGGTCACGTCAAGAGTAACTGCCGTAATAGGGCAGGAAGTCCGTCGCCGTTGTTTAGAAGATCGAGCGGCAACCAAGACCGCCTTAGAATTCAGGAAAGACCAATTCCTGTCAATGTAAGGGAGCAATTGACCGAGCCCGTTAAGACCCCTAGGATCAGTTAAGTCAATCAATCAAGGCAAGTCAATAATTTGGGTGGCAAAAGTCTTACAGAGGCCGGACGAATTAAGGAACAGAAGATCCAAATTGAACATCGACCAAGAAGGTCTCACGAAAATGCCGATGCATTGTCCAGACGGCCATGTAAAGAAGATAGTCAGCATCGTCGAAGAACTGAGCAGCGTGAGAGACTTCCTTCTGTAAGAAGAACGTCGGTGGAAATGAACGGTGGCTGGACCGCACAGACGTTTCGAGAAGAACAATTGAATGATCCAGATATTGGACCCATACTCTTGGCAAAGATTGACGACAAGAGACCAGAGTGGCAAGAGATTGCTGGTAAAAGTCCAAACCTGAAGGCGCTATGGGCCCAGTGGCACTCTCTTAGAATAGAAAATGGATTACTGAAGAGAGCGTGGGAGAGTCCGGACGGCAAGACCGTAGTCAGTTGGTTGTTCCTAGTAGCAGAAAATCGGATGTACTACGGGAAATGCACGACGGAACCAGTGGACGTCATTTTGGGGTCAATAAAACCTTGGCCAAAATTAAAGAGCGGTTCTACTGGGTGAATTATCATGAAGACGTCGAATCTTGGTGCCGCAAGTGCGAAGTTTGTTGTGCCACAAAAGGACCTAGAACAAGATCACGCGGCCGAATGATGCAGTACACTGTAGGTGCTCCATTCGAGAGGGTAGCAATTGATGTCGCGGGACCATTTCCTCTGACTGAGTCAGGCAATAATTACATCTTGGTCGCCATGGATTACTTCACTAAATGGCCTGAAGCGTACGCCCTGCCTAATCAAGAACCAACGACTGTGGCAACGGTGCTAGTAAATGAAATGTTCTGCAAATTTGGAGTCCCTCTCGAACTTCATTCTGATCAAGGCCGAAGTTTTGAATCGGCTGTTTTCCAGAAGGTCATGGAACTTCTCGGAATTTGCAAGACCAGGACAACTCCTTTGCATCCACATTTGCATGGGATGGTAGAGAGGTTTAATCGGACCATGGAACATTACCTGTCTAAAATGGTGGCAGATCATCAGCGTGATTGGGACCAACATCTACCTCTCATGTTGATGGCATATCGAGGCTCTACGCATGAAGCTACTGGTTACACTCCGGCGAAAGTGATGTTCGGAAGGGAAAATAAGGCTTTCTGTAGATTTGATGTATGGAATACCAGAAAAAGAGTCACTCAATTCTCATAATTTTCTGGAGGAGCTCAAGGAGAGGCTTAACAATGTTCAAGAACAAGTCAGGAATAAACTGCGGATCTCTAGTGATCGAGCCAAAGCAAGATATGACTTACTAGCTAACTCCCGCGGCTTCCAGGATGGTGATTTGGTGTGGCTATACAATCCGCGGCGAAAGGTGGGGAAGTCGCCCAAACTTAGCCAAAATTGGGAAGGACCTTATACAATTATAAAGAAGATTAATGACGTGGTGTATAGGATGCAGCGGACCTCCAGGTCAAAGATGAAGGTTGTTCATTTGGATAGATAAGCATGATACCATGAAACTCTATCTGTTCGGGACGAACAGTCTTAGGAGGAGGGCAATGTTACGATTCGCAGCGACGCCGCATCGGAGGCGGGGCAACGCATGTGGTTGGTGGAGCTTCGCGACCTATCCGCGCTGCGTCATGGCTGACACGAGTGATTTATTGTTCTGTTTATCTAGAAGGCATTTGTTTACAATTTTTTTTTTATGTGAGATTATTCAAAAATTCTTATCAAGAATTTTCTAGGTTTTTCTGTAATTTTAAGATTGTGTATAAAAAGCGCATGGAGCGCGCGGTTAGTAGTAGTCTTATTTTAAGCGAGCTATAAGTAAGCTAAAGTTCGAAGCGATAATAGAAGGCTATAAGTGTTAAGTAGTGAGTTATTTACTAGTCGAATTGTACCTGTGTGTATTTGTGGAATAAATAAATAGTGTTTTCGTGTTAAATCGTTACACTGGAACTCTGAGTTCGCAACAATACAAAGTGGTTTAAAACTAAATATTGAAGTTTATTAATAATAACTCTCTCTTTAAGTAGGTATTTGTAGTCAAAATTAGAAAAAATCTTGTATGAAACGCGTGACGAAAAGCCTTTTTTGTGTATCTCATTCAAATTGCGGGAACTCGCTCCGCTCGTCCCGCAAACATTCATTCGTTACACAAAATCGGACTTTTTGTAACTGATTACATAAATGGCTATTATTTAATATTGCTTTTATAAGTCACAAGTAATTGTTGATACTCATTGATGTTATCGTATTTTTTGAAAGGTCGTATACTAGAAAATACGGCACTTATTTTTTGTTTTTTTTTAATGAGTAACAATCCACAGACAATACGTCAAGAAATGAGGGAAAACACAGTAAGATTCTTTACCGCTTTTCCGAGCTACGACGATTTAAAAATATCAGCCGCTCTGTATAAAAATTCAGAGTGCTTTAATAAAAAATCTGGCGAAAAGGTCCCGAGATATGGATGTTGGCTTACTCCTGACCTGAAAACGATAAGGAAAAAATAGCTTCTTGCGAAATGGCAGAACATCAAACTTTTGAAATTTTTGCATCACTTTGCTTTACACCCTATATAATAAAGATAACGTCGGGTTTGTTTTCAAAATTATCCGCTTCCTTAATCTAGAGGAAATGAGGTTTCAGACCGTAAAAATTGTATTTAAAACAATTCATTGTTTAAAAAGTTACAACTAATTGAAAATGACACGAAAAATTGCTTGTGCCGAACTTTAAGTTGAGCAGTTTATTATTATTAACTTAAATCTAAAATATCTATAATCATAAATGTTTTCGAATCCAAAATTGAATGATTTATGCATTGAAAAAAAATACTAATAAAACTGAAATAGCTAGTAGGATATATGAAAAACTGAGACAGAAAGAAGACGCAAATAAGCTGTTAGGTAGGATATTGATTATCTCAGTCAATATCTATATGGCAATCTTGCATGAGGTGTTCAATATATTGTCCATTATTCTCAAAGCACGTCCTTTATCTAATTAAAAAATTATTCGTAACATTCTGTAGGATGTGAGGGTTAGCATTAAGTCTGTTGATTTCTACTGTAATTTTCTGCCTAATTGAGTCTAAAGTGTTGGGATTAGTAACGACAATGCGTTTTAAGTGACCCCATAAAAAGAAATCCAGCTCATTGAGACCAGGCTTCGAGGTGGCCAACGGACTGTTCCAAATTTTCCAAAATTCCAAAGTTCCAAATATATATAGGCATAGTAACGCAACTGACAACTGGTAAATACTAGAAATAGGCAAAGTGGGAAAGACGAGACTGGTGGCTGCATGGTGGCATCGACGAAAGCAATGTAACAAAATAACAAGATATAACTATACGAAAAAAATTATGTATCATTTCATTTAAGAAAAATTAACCTTACCTCACAACTTCTCTTCACATTTGCCGTACTAAATTTTCTAGATACAGATTTGGCGTCCCCTCGTGGCCGAAGTAGGAAGCTCGAATAGAAGCGCTTTTTTCCAAATCGGAATAGGAAAGGAGCAAACTGGGGAGACACTTAAAAGTATTCTAGACATTCACTGACTTTGTCGCCCTGTATATGGGAAACCATTGACATTAGGTAGACGAAAGTAACGAAAGAAATTTTTGAAATCAGCTTCTTCGGCTCTATCGATTTGGCATAAAAATTATGTATCATTCTATTTAAGAAAAATCAACCTTACGTCCAAACTGTCTATTTGACGTATAAAATATTTTCTAAATAAAGATTTGGCGTCCTCTCGTGGCAGAAGTAGGAAGCGCGAATAAACTTTTTTTCAAATCGGAATAGGAAACGAGCAAATTGGATGAGACACTTAAAATGATGTCCCTGTACTTTTAAGTTTACTCAAGAGAGCATTAACTTATGAATGAGAAGATTATTACTAATTCTGCGGCAGGATGAAGAAAACAGAAGGTTTTGAAACGAAGGTGATCGTTTTTTTTTGGGACACATTTTGCAGGGTGTCGACACTATACTCTGCAGGAGTTTGACATTCCTAAGAATCTTCAAAATCATTCCCAAAAATTTAATTATATAATGTTATTCAGCGCATAATTCATGAAAGAAAAAACATCAAAATTATTGCAATTTTTTGACAACGCAGCTAATTTTTAATCAATTTTATCTTTAATTCTAACCTGAATGTTTTCAAGCGATGGATATTTGCTTTTTTAGATGTTTTATGCAATTTTAAAAATTTTTTTGCACCAATCCTAAATTGACATTTTTCTACATACTCTAAATTTTGAATTTTAAACTCTTAAGTAGTTTTAGACGATTTTGGCCCTAATTCTTTATTTAATTTTTCCAGAAACTTCAAATTTGCATTTTTAAACTCTTTGAATTATTCTTAACTGATTTGGGTTCCAATCCTAATTTGCATTCTTCCAGCAATTCCAAGTTTGTATTTTTGAAGCCTTGAGACATTTTTAACTGATTTTGGCTCCAAGTCTATCCTGCATATTTCTAAAAACTTCCGATTTGCATGTTTTAATGAACTAAGTCATTTGTAGCCGATTTTGGCTATAATCCTAATATGAGTTTTGCTAAACATTCCAATCTTGTATCTTTATTTTCGTCGATTTTTTTTTATCGTTTTTGGCCGTAACCCATGGCGATTATTCTGAGGCGTTTTGAGTCATATTTCACTTATTTTGGGCGAAAAATTATTATTTTCAAAAGTAAAGAAAACGGAGAACAAGTTCGAATTTTTTAGAGTATCAGTACGGTGGAAGTTACACGAGTCCAAAAGGCTGAGAGCAAGAAAAATGGAAAAAGAACTACACGAAGGAGTAATTCTAATGTGTTAAAAAACTACAGAAAAAAACAGATTAATCTCTTTAGTGAAATAGGGGAAAAGGAGAGAATAAATTCAGTTAAAAAAGCAAGTTCAAAACGTTGACAATCTAGAGCGAGGATTGACTCGCAAAGTCTAGAGTTCAAAAGAGGAGAGAGGACCATAAGGTGAAGGAGCGTGTATGAAGTATTGAAACATCCCTCGAATTCTAAACCAAATAAATTCCATTCAGGTTAGAAATTTAAAATTTACCAGCACAACGGGGCACACGAAATGTTATTACGCCCATGCAGCTCAAGTTATTGGATCATTTTTACCATCGACCGTTCTCAGGGTTTCCTTTACCTGAGATTTGGGGTGAAAAAGCGCCACACAAAAAACCAGATGAAACCTAATAATTTTCCTATTAAGTAGGACGAAAATTGCCGAAACCGAAAAGGGTCCGGTCCCGAAACAGCGTTTTAAATCGAGGCCAAACTGAACTTTGGGCTCGGCCCTTTGCTTATTGTGTTATTACCCATCCCATTTCCTGTGTTTACGGTCCTGATTTGCTTCCGTTCGTCCTCGATTTCAAATTGTCCATACACAACAAAGCGACGGAAATATTTTGTCTAAGATCTATTCATGATTTTCTTTCGGACTTTACAAAGAAAGATGGCCTTCTATTGTGTGAGAAAAGTCCAATGAATATTTTGTTACTTAGAAAACACAAAAAGTAGAGTATGAAATCAGACGGATAATGTTTTAAAATAAGTTAACAAAAGTAAAGGAAAACTAAAGGGTGTTGAATAGAAAAGAAAACCCTAATTAGACTGTAAAATGTCAATAGAATATTATGGAGTAAAAAAAGTGTTTTTCAGTTTCCTTGTGTTTGATTTTTTTCTATCAAATCCCTAGTACAAATTAGAATCTTGTCCAATGGATCAAAAAGGATATAAAAATGGTGTTGTTGGATTCCGCATCATCGGGCCTGTGTTCTTTTTTTGCTGCCTCTCCGTACACAAAGTGATGTACACAAGGTGAAAGTGTTTTTGTTTGCAATCGTGTGTTACGTTTGATTTTTATTATTCATTAAAAATTAATCTTTGAAGTTTACGCAAAAGGGGTTAGAATTATGAATCACAAAACATACCCATATGGAACGGAAAGTGAAATGTTACACCTTGGCGATATCTTTCAGCGCCATCTGTTAATAGGAAGGCATAGTTTTAGGAATCATTATTATACAGGGTGTTTCAGAAGAAGATGCATGTGATGCAGCATGTTATTCTACAATTGGATCGCTGAAAGAATGCCGATCCGATGAAATTATGCCACACGTATGTTAGATTTGCCTGCCTATTTTACAGCCAATGATAAGAAAAGAAACAACAGATAAAATATTGTCTGGTGGTTAGGCAATACATCCTCGAGAAATAGCATTGTCAGTTTAACGCGTGTCAGTATGACGTGCGTTAATTTAATTTAAGGAAAAATTTAAGTGAAGGAAAATTGCTTTTCCTTAACTTTTTAATCGCAATTTGTCTGACTTTTCACTAATAAAGTGCATCGAAGAGCCAAATCAGTTCTTTTTAGGACGAAAGGTTTATATAGTCTTCTTATTGGTGAGAATGTTTAACCTAATTCATAGAATAGATCCTGCTTTGATGCAATGTCACATATGAGTGTAGACATAGAATGTAAACATACGAGTTTCTGGGCATGTTTCCAGTCAAGGCAACGGACCAATTTCGATTTGCCCTCTGATTGTAACGCCCAAAGTCTTCTCTTTAATCTGTAAATATAAGTCTAACGTAGATTAATTGTGCAGATTCCTAATTTTTAGTTAATGCCAGAAAAAAACATCTAGTTCCTAGCGCAGCAACCTTATATATTAAATATCTACAGGTTCTTTCAAATGGAGGAAAAAATGACGAATTCTTGGTATCGGTTTTATCTGTTCAAGAGAGGAGAGAGGCACTAAGAAACACCTGCAATTGTTTATGCTGCTTTCCATTAATTATTAATGAATTCTTATTCTAGAGTGTAGCTGTTGGTCTAGAAATTATAGAATAATGGTGTATGCTACCAAGAAGGGAAAATAACATCATCCAGCAGTTTCATCAAAAGGAGGAACCTGCATACGCATAATAGGATTAAAAACCACTTTTGATACCCTAGGAATTGCGAAAATAAGGATGTCTAAATAAGAAGGGCCCAAAATCCATCTAAATGCGAATGAAGAGTTCGGAAAGTATAAGTAAAAGAAAGTGTTGATATTAACAATTGTGAAATACAGATATCCATCATGAAACGTTTAAAAAGACTTAGTAACCCAATACCACAAAATTTACTCACGATTATATCGCAGGAAACCGAAAAAAAAACCTATAGAGAGGCCACAAACAGAAATTAAGGTAAGCATCTGCAGAATCAGCAATAACAAGTCTATATGATTTGTGTCTCTGTAGGTACCTACATACTGAAGAAACTACAGAATACTACGCGTGCTCAGACCCCCAACCACCAATGCAGTGAAGCAAGAAGCACGCAAGGAATAGAAGAACCAAGTAAATTGCAAAGCTCAAGAGGCACCTAAAAGAAAGGACTATAAAGGCGCAGTTGGAACCACACACCAGTCCTACCACTGCTGCTTACCCAAACAGACCTCTCCCGAACCCAGAAGATATCAAGTAGACATGCACAAAAGTAGACCACCAAATACAATCAACTCCACTATGACAGAAAATGAAAAAATTATCGGAACTGAGCACGTATTGATGAAATTATTCTATGGAGGCAGACAATACTAGAACGGATTCAGCCCATGAACCCAGGCCCAGAAAGCATTACCAGCTAACGGCGATGTCGATAACTTTTGGCTCTTATGCGTTTTTCTAGCCGATCCTATAGTTCTAGCCATCAGTATCCCTTGGCAAGGACGGTTCCCATGTCTTGTATATTTAGATAGAAAATAAAATTAAAAATTAAGCATTAAAGCCCCTTTTGAGGTTTTATGTTTTGAGGTAGGAGAGTCTTACTGGAAGAGCTTAATTATTTTTCTTTTTGTATTATTTGTTTTATTTATGAGCAATATCCATAATACCATTCGCTGTTTATTTAAACCGAGTCCAGAGGACAGATAATGCGAGATTGGGAGCACACCCGTTTATAGGTTAACCTAACTCGAAACTTAACCCAGAAAACTTTGATTTGATTCATATGAAATTTAAAACCTTGCAATGACGTCACACCGGCATTCTTTTAGCGGTCCAACTGTACATTTCATTCTAAGCAAAAATGTTCCTTTATACACTTATATCGGCAGAGGCTTTATGTAGGATATACTCTAATTATGTCCCAAGTTTATAGGAACATTTTTGCTTAAAAGTATATAGAATAAAATATTGAAGCCCATATCTATCTTCCTGAAACAACATGCTGTTCTATCTAATAGATTATGGTATTGTATTTATAGGGAGACGTTTTTGATGTGAATAATTTTAAACAATTTATATTTAACAGCCTACCTACTATTAATAATATTAATAGTTTACGGACTATTTAGTACTTATATATTGTGATTGAAGTTAGCAGGATTAAGATAATAGTGACATAGATATTCTTTTATCTGATGTATGATGTATGTGAGTTCGAATCTCTACCAGATTAAGCAAATAAATGCTATAACCTGAATCCAGTTAACTTAAATTAGGATGCAATTAAGTAGTGTTTTAAATAAAGTCGCTATTAATATTTCAGTATGTGGTAATTAAATTTTGATTTCTAAAACATACTTGAAAATAACAAAATTATGTGATATTCTATTTCTTACAAAAATTACAAAGTGCCTAACATATTATAAACTTATGTGGTCGAAATTTAAGGGTAGTAACTGAATATTCTATGTAGATTAATAAAACTATTGGAAATTAAAGCGTACAACTGCAAAATAAATAATAAAAAAGCACTATGCATCCCTGTTTAAACTTAAAAAATCGAAAATGTTTCCATATATTTTTAAACTTGCTGTCACGTATAAAGCAAAATAAGTAATTTTTTTTACTGGTTTTAGCTGGAACAAATCATGCACCAGTTCCCATTTTCGGCTATAAACTTATTTCAAGTTTTACTTTTTAAACGGGAAGCATAAAGATAAAAACATAGAAAAGTACTATTATTAAAACCTCCAAAAATCAGTCAAAAAGAAGAGAAAATATTCTTATTTTTTGTTAATTATTTTTCGTTTATTTATGATTCATATCATAGTGGCACCAAGGTTTCTTAGCCCCTAAAGTTAATAGGTTATAGGATTATAATTTTATGTGGTTTTAGAGGCCTTCTGTCAAACATTGTTTGATTTTGAAATCAATAGTCCTGCACAGTTTAAGTTCTACGAAATTAAAAAAAAAAACATAAAAGTGCTATGGCATTAACTAAAATATAGATAATTATTACAATTTAGGTATCTAAATATATACAGGTATGTATCTATACAGTATGTCTTGCAAGTCGTTATTTTACCACAAGTTTAGAAAGGTCGTATTTCAATACTATTTTTCAAAACTTGTGTTTAGAGACGCAAGTTTAGTGTATACAAGACAGCATTTCAAAACAAAGAAAAGATACATTTTTTCACAAATATTGTTACACTTAGGGCCGGTAGTTTGAATTTCGATTACTATATTTGAACATTGATTATCTATGACTTTAACTATGACTGTAACATATGACCGATGATTACTTAATCAAGTTCGTGATCGGGATTCAAAATACCGGCCCTTAGTAGGTAGTATATGATTAAATGGACAGAAAATCATCTACTCCGTCACCTCCCAAAATTATTGTAACAACTGAAAGACTTACGTAATATGTTACTATAATTATTAGTACACTAGTAAATTATATTCATTACATTTCTCATGTTTGAATATTGTGCAATAATGCATAATAACTCATTTATGGAGTATTATACCTGTTAATGTTTGAGTATCCGGAATAAATCTTCTTTGCTGGATTGCATTGCCAGAGAAAGAAGGCGAGTTAAGTTGACTGTGTGCTTAGGGTTCTTCAGATGCATTTCCATGATTTTGTAGAACCTCTTTATTTGATGATGTATAAATCCATATTTTTCAAATTTACCTTTAATGTTCTTCAGAGTTTTAATTTCTTTGATAATCTCTGCAAATGTTGGTGATGTAAATATGTATTTTTTTTTTGCTGAAATAACATGTGAACATTACGACACAATACTTTCTATTATACATGTGCAATTAATGTGTTTAATAGATAGTATAAAACATCAAATTCTAATATTTTTTATTAAAATTAACTTTTTACCCAAATATTTTATGCTTTCCGTATCATGTTCAACATGGTAATGTGGCTCATATATACCGTTTCTTTTTTTGAATGTCATATTAATAAGAGATTTTTAGATAGTAAATAAACTAGAATGATTATGGGCTGAATATGCAAGCTTTCGCAAAATTCACCTTATTTTCAATTTTTTGATGAGATACTGTATGTAAAAAAACACATTCAAAACCAGAAAATCCCATAGAGTATATTTTACAAACTTATTCCTTATAAATTTGACAAATCTTACCTTGGGGTATGCATAAAACAGGAAAAGCGCCTGTAGTAAGATTTGAAGAGAAATGATACACTCAACAAGTAGCAAGTCGAAATCATTGAAATTAAACGAAGTTTGTGCCCAAATTTGAGTACTGCCAAGTTGAGAAAGACGTGAATTTTAAGTGTTCCGTCATTATCACCTTCAACTTAACCCAGTTTTTTGGTATTTTTTGAAGAAAACTGTAACCTTTGAAAATGGAGTACTAGTGGCGCTCTCACACAATAGGAAGACAAACTTAAAACAGTTAACCGAGCTTTCCATTTGATCTTTCCTTTCTATATGGGTATGTTTTGCGTTATGAATTAAGACCTACTCGTCAACTGTCGAATTCTAAGTGACGCTTCTCAGACTTCAAAAGGGTCGTATTTCAAGCGATGCATCCTCCATTTTAACTCTATTGTCTTTGCAACCGAAATGAGGTGCTAAAAAGACCTCAAAACTATTTCATAAAGCCTTCAGCTTCACTTCCTCGTTCAATCAAATCAAGTCAGTCATTTTCAGTCATCAGTCAGAACCAACCCTAGTGGGATATTTATAAAATAGTTCTTAGTGAACTTCTTCAGTTTGGTGATTCCATTGTATTTAAATCTAATAGTAGGTCAATGGCACTTATGATGGTGTTCACTAGATGTCACTGGAGCCTAGTGACATCATCATTTTAGACAAATATTTCAAGGCCGTTTAATTTCCGGCGTCGTTGCAATTGTAATTTACGTAATACTGACTTCACGTCAGCTAGACAAAGATCTCCGAAATGGTCCTTGCTCTCTTTGCCTGCAGTCATATTTGTCATGGTATATCACAGTTTATTTTTTTATTTACAATTCATAATTTCTACATTTTTATGGATATTGGAGCAAAAAAAGCTCGATATTTGGGCTAATAATGAAGCAGCCGATAAATAACTTAATAAGTACCAAAATTCCTTCTCCTGCTGCCGTTGCTTAAAACAGTGGCGAACAGAGAATCTTATGGATATTGGAGCAAAAAAGCTGGATATTTCGGCTAGTTAATGAGGCAGCCGATAAATAACTAAAAAATCTGCTGCCGTTACTTAGAACAATGCTGAACAGTGAACTGAGTGAACCTAATGGCGCAGAAACCAAATTAATTATATGTGACAAGTTTCTGGATGTCCCTTACTTCTTACAAAGCAGGGAGTTTTTTTACAAGCAAATTAACACAAAATTAAGATATTATAATAGATTATATATATAAATAAACACTTTTTCTTTATTTAAAACTTAACTTATTATAAAACTAATGCATTTTAACCAGAAGTAACCCAGCTAATATTATAATTTTACCTATAAAAACACTTTGAATAAAAAATGTAGATATTGAGGAGTTCATAAATTTGAAAAGAGTTTGTTTTTGTACAGGTCTAAGGGTCCAACAAATTCAAGGGTGACCTCGAGGGTGACCGTTGTACTTTAGGAAACTCTAAGAGACACAGGCTCCTCTTTATTACATGATACATATACAAGGTGTACCTAGGTGACAATCTTTCGGGAGCCTACAGGGCTATCCAGCATCCCATATGACACACATTCTAGTGAGACCTATACTGATATAGCTCTGGTACCAAACAGTGTATCGCATTCATACTACTATAGTTATTTGGCAAAGGTAGTACCTTCCTTCAGGTGGTTCGCACTTGGGCTTGCATGCTCTGTGAGCTGAGCAATGACGGGGTGCATATCCAGAATTCATATTATACACACGTTGTCGTGAGACATACTGATATAGCTCCGGTACCAAGGAGTGTATCACATTCGTACTATCAAAGATTTTAGGCACGGGTAATGCCTTCCTCCAGTTGGTTCGCACTTGGAATTGCATGCCCTTTGAGCTGAGCAATAACGGTGCATATCCAGCATCCCATATTGCACACCTAGTGCTGAGATATATACTGATAGCTCCGGTGCCAAGGAGTGCATCGCATTCGTACTACTATACAATCACAATATTCACAATCCATTGAGGTCCTTCATGCTGGGCTCTGAAGCCTGGGTTCCCTCGCTGCCCCATTGTAACGACGGCTCTGGGTATAGGATAACTTAAATGGATGCGGCGACAGTACGTAATAAAAGTCATCCTTTCTTATTTTTCTTTGTGGCCGGCATTTGCCAAAAAAACAAAGTAAAATAACATAATATCACAAATACTTTTACCTACACTACATAACCAAACTTTAATAAATAATAATGACAGACGAATTGTCATATCTTTTTCTCTACGTCTGCAAAATTACTAGTTTTTATAATGACTTTATATTAATAGAATATATCCATCCTTGTTCACCCAATACAGTAGAGAAGTAGAAATTTTGATTTTAATTCTATAGAGTATACAGCTGTGGTTATTTTTACTTTTGCCGTGACATTTCCACCGTTGCCAAGTTTATGGTCCCCCATGAACTTGACAGGATTGACAGCGTCCCCCATGGCCCTCTGGCAGAGAGGGACCGAACTATCCATTCATTGATTTATTTGTGATTCATATACAATGGTGATTCTTACCGTTTATTGTCCGAAACCAAGTGAGGATTATAAAGCGATCTACTAGCAGCGATTTTGGTTGTAGATATTTGATATTTTTCCCTTCTACCGCTTATAACTTTTAAACTACTCATTTGACGGGATTTTCGTTCGAGGGGCATAGGTACAGAAATGAACGGGCTTTCCAAAAATATGATCGATTTGGGTGTATGTGCGGGGGGGGGGGGGCGGCTGACCAGTGGCGTACCAAAGTCAAAAATGCGTTTTTTTTTTAAACCCAAAGCATTATCGGTTTTACCGTAACTCCGGGGATATATGGGATATAGCGCTCCACATGGGTTGATTTTCTCATACACATGGGTGATAAATTTTGAAGACTAATTCCGATAAGTTAAATAGGAAAATCTACAAAAAATTGCAAATTTGGGACAGTTTTTTGAAAACATTTTTGTAATGGTCAACTTCTGGTCCTTCTGGACCCCTTTAGTTAGACGACTGGCCCAATAAGGATGATACCAGAGAAAAGGGCATATCCTTGGCTACTTTTAATCCTATCCCGCCAAAGGTGTCACTTTATTACAAACTGGTCAAAAAAATTTCCAAAGACAATTAAGGAAAATTGTCCAAAATAATAAGGTAGTTTTTATTGCAATTTTTGCAAAAACTATGGAGCGGTCCAGCTTCGGTGGTATACCTATGTGCAACTAGAAGATATGGAGAGAAAAAAGCAGTTATTAGTTTTGGTCTAGCTCTTATACCGAGTGAGCTACAAAAGTTTTTCTGTGCCGCATTTTTTTCCAATTTCGGTGTACTTTTCTCACAGTTTACCCTGTAGATTCGACGTTTTCGCAGCAAAACACTAACCTGAAATAATTCAGGGATGTAGTACACACGTGGGCCCTTAAACGTGCCAAAAATCAAGGGTCCTGCTTTGAATTTAAAATTTTTACGAATTTTGAAACTTTACATTTCAAATTGCCACTTTGAGGTATATTAGTCCGGAGACCGTGCATCTAAAGCAATGGCTTTCTATCCCAGGGGATACCTTGGAATGTTTTCTTTTTGGGACTTAAAAACCACTTTTAGCTGGGACATCGCGAAATGGTTTTAACTGAATTTCAAAACGAACGCTGCAAAATTTTTCAAATTTTGCTGCGTTATTACTGTTAAAACTTTGCAAACATTACCTAATGTTTTTATTTGATCGAACATTACGTCAACTAAATTAAAAACCTTGAACGACAAATTAAGCAGGTAATTTGTGGTCGAGGATGCTCTATTCATTGGTGTCAATAGCATCGTTATACCATGTTTAGTTTTCGAATTATACAGATATAAGTATTAAAATATCCATAAAAAGTGGAAAAATTACATTTTAGGCGCCATTTTGAAGGGGAAGGCAATTACTGAAAATTCCAAAATTGCAAATTTTTTACATATTTTTGTCCTCTCTTTCATATGAGACTATTTTTAATAAAACCTATGAAAATCGATTTTGGCTTAAAATTTTCACGACCTACCACCCACCCCCTTTGAAAATTTTGAAATTTTTACACTTTTCTGTTTATCTTGGAAACGGTAAGGTTTTTCGATATGTAGGTTAATATGATGTATGAAGAGGTCATTAAGGGCTATCAGATGCATGTATCAGAAAGAAGTTACCTTTCACGGTTTTTGAGAAAATCTAAAAAAAGTGCAACAATTGTACTTAATTTTTGGGCCACCCGTGTTCAGTTACTGTTCAAGGCAGACCTTCGAAAATGGGTTCTACATGTAGCTCTATTCTTCTACTTCCTTAGCTCTTCTTATAGGTTTTCTGCTAAATCTTCATCGAAACGAGGTATTAGCTCGTAAAGGCAGCAATGCACGATTTTGATCTCAAAATTTAGTTTTTTGGGCCGGTTTGAGCTTAACATAGAACTATCGACTTTTCCCATATAAATCAATAGCAGTCGATTTTATTCGTTGGTTCTAGTAGTTTCGTTACAAATAGGGCATACTTTTACGTTTTAGATAGTATAAAGTGTCCCAAAAAAAAATTTGTAACCTGGAATTTTAAGATTTTTGCATGTAGATCGATATCAATTAATTTATTGCGTTAATTCATGGGGGGTGATTTCTGTTGTTTACCACAATATAAATATATTTTTACCTAGAAAAAAAAATTTTTTTTCTAGGTTTTATTACCTTATTATAAACACTGTCTTAATTTCTGATTTAAATACTATAGGGTGACCCAAAAATTGGCAAATATTACATTTTTACGAACAATTAAAGCTAGAAAAGTGAAAATTCAATTGTAGATTCGTTTCATAATCACAAACAATATATCATAAATGGGAACATTGATATGGGTACTCGCGGTACCATTTTATATCTTTTTATGAATTTTAGCACGTTCTTTACCCTTCTTCAAAACTGTTAAGTTTGCGAATATGAAATAAAGTATTTCAGACGTTTCGACATTTCAGTTTCTTTTAGGTATCATCAGGTTCTTTGTTAATAATTTTACGGCAGTTTGACCTATATCAGAGGACCGTTCGGATATTTCCTAAACTATGGGCGCAACGCGCAAAAATGGCAAAAAAAAATTGTTAAACAACGCGCTCCAATCTAAGCACACCATAAACAAACCAACTCAAGACTTCTGCTGACCAACTTTTTTATGAAAAGTTTATTCCACGAGTGGATATCATAGCTTCTGAAGCAAGTACCAACATGGTATTTTTCCACGTGTTTTCATTATTAATGAAAGTTTAGGAACTCACTTGATGAAGCCTTTAAGACGTTTTCATTGCTCACCATCGACCTTACTTCGTAATTTTAAGGGAAGACGAAAACTAGTAAAACATAAACCAAGTCAATAACTGGCCAGCGAATTAATTTAATTAATTAATTAATATTTAGGCAAATTTATTGACAAAAAGCCGGAAACAAAATTTTCAAGTCCACCAGTCTTTGTGAAAACGTTCTCGAGGACTGGGTATTTTGTTAATAATCTTCCAAAAAATGTTACTGCCATATAATTTTTCACGTTTTTCCGCCTATTTTCCTTGGTCTTAGGCTTTAAAGTTACTGTTCACATTTCAGAAATCTCAGCTGTCAGTGGCAGAACTGTCAGTACCAATTAATTGGTGATCTTAATTCTGGATTTTCGGGCTCAATTCGGGATTTTGGGACCAAAATTTACAAAAATCTGCATCTTTGCCTTCGAAATTCAATTAAGATCATTTCGCGACGTCCCAACGAAAAGTGGTCCCAAAAAGAAACGATTCCAAGGCATCTCCTGGCATTGAAAGCCATTCGATTAGATGCATGGTCTGGGAACAAATATAACTCAAATATACCTCAAAATTTCAAATTCAAAGCTAAGGCGTTGATTTTTTGGTCTGGTCCGCGGCACATATGTGTACTAACTCTCTGAATTATTTCAGATTTTTTGCTGCAAAAATGTGGAATCTGCAGGGTGAAATGTGAAGAAAGTACACCCAAATTGGCAAAAAATGCACTATAGAAAAGCTTTTGTAACTCGCCCGGTATAGGAGATAGACTAACCTGAACTAACAACTGATTTTTTTCCCTCCACGTCTTCTAGCCCACATACAACCGAAACAAAGCACCGCTATAGTTTTCGTTTGTGATTTGAATACTTTCTCTTAACTGTTTTTTGCATGTTTTTTTTAACCACTCTGTATTAAAGTGACACCTTTGAAGGGACAGGACTAAAAGTGCCCAAGGATATGGCATTTCCCTTGGTATCAAGCTAATTAGGCCAATCGTCTAGAGCATTACAAAAAAATAAAAAAAAAACCGTCCCAACTTTGCTTGAATATTTCTATATTTTCCCATTTAACTTATCGGAATTAGACATCAAAATTTATCATCTACACATATGAGGATTTCTACACATGGGGAGTCCTATACCCCACATAGCCCCGGAGTTACGGTAAAAACGAGACAAATAAGAGTATCGAAAAAAACCACAATTTTGACTTTGGTTGCCCCCCCCCCCCACACACGCGACCAACCCGACCAACTATATTTTTGGAAAGCCCGTACCTACGCGCAATACTGCTAAATCCCGTCAAATTACTAGATTTAGGGTCGGTATTTTGAATTCTGATTTAATTATTTGAACACGGATTAACCTGAAACAGGTATCAAATACCATCATACGTTGATTGATTTTAATTGACACCCGCTAAAACTTTAACCGTCGGTTGCTAATGTCACTTTTGGACATTTTGTTATTTGATATTATTGTTTTCGTTGGTTCCAGGAACAGAAATTTTTTTATGTGACAATTCAATAAACGGGACTTAAAGACCTGCATTCGGCAATAAACAACAACAGCTAATTTCTAAAATCAAGAATGGCAACATCAAATTAGTGGTGAAGTTATCTGATTAGATAATCGAACACCCATACACGTATCAAAATACTTAATCGGACGGTAACATTTGACCGATGATTACTTGATCAAGTTCGTGATCGGGATTCAAAACACCGATTCTTAGACTTATAAGCGTTAGAACCAAAAATCTACAACCAAAATCGCTCCAAGCACTCGGTTTTATATATCTTCACTGACGTTAGAATATAATTTTTAATAGAATAATTATTAAATGTCGCTTAATACCGAATGCAGAATAGAAAGCAGAAGATTTAGAATTCGCAACCTTTAAAAAAATCCAGAAACGCATTTAAAAAAATGTTATTCAAGTTGATGTTGGTTGCATGAAAGCGAAACGTCGTTTTTTTTCTAAACGTAATTACTTTTAATCATCTCTTTAAATCAAGACTAAAAAAGATTAAAAGGTTTATTCAAAATTCCGAACTTTGGGAATATTTCTGAAATCAGTTGGAATTTTCAAAATTTGAAAACTGTATTTTTATAGCCTTCTAATTACACAACTTTACGACCGTCGGCGTCGGTTAGGTTCCAATGTTTCTTGTTTCTTGCAGCTCGGCTGCTCCTTTAGCCACCTTCCAAATATAAAAGTGTTCCTATGCACAGTTTTCGAGGAAATGACTTTCAAGTGTCAGTTCAATAACTATAAACTGTGCATAAGAACACTTTTATATTTCGAATATGGTTAGAGGACCAACCAAGCTGCTAGAAACAGGAAACAGTGGAACCGAAACGACCGTCGGCGTCGTTTATGTGTTAGAACACTTTGTTCATATTTGTTGAACTGACACTTAAAAGCTAGTTGCAGCTAAGCTGCAAGAAACAAGAAACGGTGGAACCTGAACGACCGTCAATTATTTGTTATAACACTTTGTTTATATTTGTTGACCTGCCATTTGAAAGTCATTTTCTCGAAAACTGTGCATAGAAACATTTTTAGATTTGGAGGGTTGTTAGAAGAACAGGCAAACTGCAAGAAACAGGAAACAGTAGAGCATAAGCGACCGTCGTTTATTTGTTATAATACTGTATTTATATTTGATGGATGTTTATTGAAGGCCATTTACTAGAATACTCATATATAGCTGCCCTCCTCATGATATCATTCTAAGAATATAAAAATAAAAAAAAATCCGATGACACTGATCGTTCGGGTATTTCCGCCAAAATGGCTGCTGAAATTTGGCTGCCAAATTCACATCAGTTTGAAACGTTAGGCATTTCGAGAAAGTGGAGTGACTTTTTGTCCTAGAGCTGATGCTATCAAACATTTTTCTAGTGACTGAAAAGACACAAAGTTCAGTTTTCTCTAGGTGTAAACACAACTTTTTTTCTGCTGCGGAATTATCTTTTATTTTTATGATTTTTTTTAAGAGTTTTTTGGCCTGCAATAAATTGGTTTTAATCTTTTTCCTCGGAAATGGGTGAAAATCGAAATAATAGAAAGCACAAGAAGTTGTTTTTTTAGCTGCTTGATTTGAAAGAAAATACAAAGATTCTTTCTTGCTGTGTCGAAGTTACAATATTTTAAATTTTCTGCTCTAACCTATTTTCCGCTTTCTTTGCGATAGGCGAAGATACTGATCAAATTGTTTTATTTTCCAGCTGTGCAATAATATTTATGAAAATAAGACGTGACAAAGCTTCCTTCAACTCCTAAACCAAATCCCTCAGCTGCAGAATGCTGAAATTTATTTAAGCTACTGTTCCGTCAGCGACGTCGAAAAATACCCGCTGCTCAGCTAAACTTTCGCTGTGTAGCTCAGCGCCTTAAATAATGCATAGTAATATGTTTATTTGCTGAAAGTTCAGCAGCTAAGCAAACCCAAAGTTTAAATTAATTTTAGATGCAAGCGTTTTGTAGGTACATAATAAAGTGTTAAAACATGTAGTTTTACGTAGAGGTTCATTGTGTTTCCTTGCCCTAAGGGAAATTGAAAATAGGTTATGCGCAATCTTTGTTTTCTCTTATCGTGATATGGTGAAAAGTAATTGTGTGGTGAAAAACAAAACAACTTTTACAAAAGAATTATATATTAATTTACTTGTGTAAGAACCAAATTTTTGTTGTAATATAATATTTCGGCACAACACTCCCCAACGCCCGTAATAAGCGTTTTCTAAGAACCGAAATTTAAGCAGAACCCGATGTCTCAAGGGTTTTGTTATTTTAACTGGTAATAAATATGTCAAGTGACCATGTAGGCACTTATTATTTCTACCCTCGTCCTGGGAATTTAGCCTGGATCGACTGCGTAGATTAGTCTTTTTGGCTTTGCTTTAAGGAAATATTTAGAGTCGGTTATTAGTGTCACGCTTGTTAAACTGTGTGGTTGTGGTGTTGTTTTGTGCTCGAGTTCTCTTGAATAGGTGAGTTTTCTCACTGGGTTTACCTTGTTTTTATCACGGTTATTCTAACTTTCTTATATTTAATGAAATATCTCAGTCATCTAATATTAATTGATAAATATTTCAATAATTAAATAGTCAGGTATCATGTCAAATTCTATTTGTTGAAAATGTGAGTTTTCTCACTGAGTTAACCTTGTTTTTATCATGGTTATTCTATTTTTCTTTTATTTAATGAAATGTCTCAATCATCTCATATTAATTGATGAATATTTCTCAATAACTAAAAGTCAGGCATCATGTTAATTTCTATTCTACCGCTTATCTTTGTTTTGGTGCTTGGTATGTTTTTTTTTAGCGTACGATTGGTCGTATTGCTGGCGATTAAGGTACGAATGGTCGTATCGTTGGTTTAGGACGTCAGTCCTTAGAGATGTTTGACACATTTCCTATTAATTGCTGTTCATTGATAAGGGCTGAAAGAATTTACCATGGCCTTTTGCACTGTGTGTGCGTTTTTGGCGATTATGGCACGAATAGTCGTGACTGGGGGTTTCGAACTGAACATTCAGATCTTGAAGTTGGCTTTTGGTTATTTGATAGATAATAATTTAGCCCCTTCTTGTGATGAGTTGAAGTTGGCCTGCCGCCGTGGGGACGCCCGATTGTTTTTTTTTTGTACCAGTACTCAAAACTTGTGCTTCCGGTACGATTGGTCGTACTTGTGTTGATGTGGTAGCATCCAGCCACTTGATAGGGATTAAAGGATTGTTTATCACATCTTCGCGGCATTGCAGGGTGCGAATAGTCGCATCAGTGGTTATGAATAGCAATCCGGCCACATGGAGAGGATATAAATTTATTAAGAATAAATAGAGGATTGTCTATTGCATTTTCACAGATAGGCGTTTAGGGCATAGTAATCTGTGTCCGTAGTATGGATCTTTTCGATGCCAGGGCATAGTGGTCTGTGTCCATAGTATGGATCTTTCGATGCAATACCTTTTCAATAGTTGAGTTTCAACATATTTTCTCAGTTAAGTTTTAATGGAGTATTTTGATTGAAATTTGTTTAATCAAAGCTTATAAAATGAGCTTGACACAGTTTCTTAATTGCGCGTAACTTTAATAGCTTAATAATTCATATAGAATCAACTAGTGTTGAACAGGGTAACTCAACACCCTTTTACTTTTATTTCAGATGCGTTTCAACTGGCAACTTGGCTGCTGGTCCTGCACAATACTCGGTTCGTCGTGTATTTTATTTTATTTTGTTCTTTCTTTTTTTTTGTATTTTCTTTTTATTTTTATTACCTATTAATGTTATTGGCTTCTAAATCTTTAATTAAAATATTATCAAATAAATCATATAGAAGCAAAGGCCGCCTCCACAATCTTAATGATTGAAATTCCTGACATTTTCCATTTTAACCCGACTTTAAAATTTGGGTTTTACAAATATTTGTCAGAAGCGAAATACGCTACAGAATTTTTCAGAAGTATGATGCTACACTTGAAAAGTTGAAAAAACGGATAAAGTGCCCCAATAAGGGCGAAGTAAAGGTCCGAGTCCTCGAGATTCGATTGAAGAAAGATCTAACATGTCTACACGTAGAAATTCTTAGTGAAGCCTCTTAGTGACGTCACGCTAGTCGTCTCCATCAACATGGACTAAAGATGAATCAAAGTGACAAAAAATTGTAAAATACTCAAATTTTTTTCTGGAAATTCTTCCTGCTCTAATTACATTTTACAGCGAAAATTTGAGATGTGCAATTAACTAGACAGTTTTTTTCCATGTACAGAATGTAGGAAGATGCCTGCAGTTGGAAATCCGCCAATTAAGCTTCTTGGTGATGTGACTCTAGTCCGCCTCCAATCTGCATGGATTAAAGGCGAATCGAACTGATTAGTCGTAACAGCGAAAGTAGTCGAAACTTTTTTTCTGTAAATTTTTCCTGCAGTAATGATATTTTACAGAGAGACTTTGAGATGTACAATGAACCACACAATTTCCTACCATGTACGTAATGAAGGAAGATCTGACCTGCCTACAGTTCGAAACGGTCTTGGTGACGTCACTCTAACTCGCCTTCAATCTCTATGGATCGAAGACGAATCGAAGTGACTAGATTTAAAAGGCTCGAAACTGTTTTTCTGGAAATTTTTGCTGCTGTAATGACACCAATAAGAGTGACTGAGATTTCGATGTACAGTGTCAGGTGATGGTACCATAGCGGCAGCAACAAAAGTTCATTCTCTTTCAGGCAGAGAAACCAAAGAACAGTGTAACGAATTATAATAAACCAGGGAAATAAAGCGTGTTGGTGTTGGCCGTTTGACGTCCATTAAGATGGTAATAAACTTTTAGAATCGCGTTTTTAGACCATTTTTAAAAATACCTCTTTAGAGGTTAATTCCATTCCAATTGAGTTGGTTATGTTCTCAGGAGATTGCAAACGTGCCATTCCGATCAGAAGCAGCAAAAAAAACTTTCCGAAATTTTTTTGAAAATCTCCAAAGGGTGAGGGGTATTACGACTTTTTTCTCAATTCTCAACTTTGACCGCCTGTAACTTGAGAACGCCTGGGCCCATTGGAGTGAATCCAACAGTGTTGTCCTCTTCTTGATGTCCTCTTTCACCTCCCACCATCGGAAGTTCCGTAGGTGCAATATTTCCGGAGATAGACCCCTTCGGAGGTCGATTTTTAGGCACTTTTAGAATCGCGTTTTTGGACCATTTTTAAAATAACCTCTTTAGAGGATAATTCCATTCCAATTAAGTTGGTTATGTTCTCAGGGGATTGCAAACGTGCCATTCCGATAAAAAACAGCAAAAAAAAATTTCCGAAATTTTTTTGAAAATCTTTAAAGGGGGGGGGTATTACGACTTTTTTCTCAATTCTCAACTTTGACCGCCTGTAACTTGAGAACTCCTGGACCGATTAGAGTGAATCCAACTGTGTTGTCCTTTTCTTGATGTCCTCTTTCATTTCCCACCACCGGAAGTTCCGTAGGTGCAACATTTACGGATATAGACCCCTTCGGAGGTCGATTTTTAGGCACTTTTAAAATCGCGTTTTTGGACCATTTTTAAAAATATCTCTTTAGAGGTTAATTCCATTCCAATTGAGTTGGGTATGTTCTCAGGGGATTGCAAACGTGCCATTCCGATCAAAAACAGCAAAAAAAAATTTCCGACATTTTTTTGAAAATCTCCAAAGGGCCCCTCGTGTATTACGACTTTTTTCTCAATTCTCAAATTTGACCGCTTGTAACTTGAGAACGCCTGGACTAATTGGAGTGACTCCAACTGTGTTGTCCTCTTCTTGATGTCCTCTTTCACCTCCCACCATCGGAAGTTCCGTAGGTGCAATATTTCCGGAGATAGACCCCGTCGGACGTCGATTTTTAGGCACTTTTAGAATCGCGTTTTTGGACCATTTTTAAAAAAACCTCTTTAGAGGATAATTCCATTCCAATTGAGTTGGTTATGTTCTCAGGGGATTGCAAACGTGCCATTTCGATCAAAAACAGCAAAAAAAAATTTCCGACATTTTTTTGAAAATCTCCAAAGGGGGGTGTATTACGACTTTTTCTCAATTCTCAATTTTGACCGCCTGTAACTTGAGAACGCCTGGACCGATTGGAGTGAATCCAACTGTGTTGTCCTCTTCTTGATGTCCTCTTTCATCTCCCACCATCGGAAGTTCCGTAGGTGCAATATTTACGGAGATAGACCCCCTCGGACGTCGATTTTTAGGCACTTTTAGAATCGCGTTTTTGGACCATTTTTAAAAATATCTCCCTAGAGGTTAATTCCATTCCAATTGAGTTGGGTATGTTCTCAGGGGATTGCAAACGTGCCATTCCGATCAAAAACAGCAAAAAAAAATTTCCGAAATTTTTTTGAAAATCTCCAAAGGGCCTCTTGGGTATTACGACTTTTTTCTCAATTCTCAAATTTGACCGCCTGTAACTTGAGAACGCCTGGACAGGGGGTGGAGTGAATCCAACTGGGTTGTCTTCTCCTTGATGTCTTCTTTCACCTCCCACCATCGGAAGTTCCGTAGGTGCAATATTTCCGGAGATAGACCCCTTCGGATGTCGATTTTTAGGCACTTTTAGAATCGCGTTTTTAGACCATTTTTAAAAAAACCTCTTTAGAGGTTAATTCCATTCCAATTGAGTTGGGTATCTTCTCAGGGGATTGCAAACATGCCATTCCGATCAAAAACAGCAAAAAAATATTTCCGAATTTTTTTTGAAAATTTCCAAAGGGCCCCCCCCCCCACGGGTATTACGGCTTTTTTCTCAATTCTCAACTTTGACCGCCTGTAACTTGAGACCGATTGGAGTGAATCCAACTGTGTTGTCCTCTCCTTGATGTCCTCTTTCACCTCCCACGATCGGAAGTTCCGTAGGTGCAATATTTCCGGAGATAGACCCCTTCGGAGGTCGATTTTTAGGCACTTCTAGAATCGCCTATTTGGACCATTTTAAAAAAAAACCTCTTTAGAGGTTAATTCCATTCCAATTGAGTTGGTTATGTTCTCAGGGGATTGCAAAAGTGCCATTCCGATCAAAAAGAGCAAAAAAAAATTTCCGAAATTTTTTTGAAAATCTTTAAAGGGGGGGGGGGGTATTACGACTTTTTTCTCAATTCTCAACTTTGACCGCCTGTAACTTGAGAACTCCTGGACCGATTAGAGTGAATCCAACTGTGTTGTCCTTTTCTTGATGTCCTCTTTCATTTCCCACCACCGGAAGTTCCGTAGGTGCAACATTTACGGATATAGACCCCTTCGGAGGTCGATTTTTAGGCACTTTTAAAATCGCGTTTTTGGACCATTTTTAAAAATATCTCTTTAGAGGTTAATTCCATTCCAATTGAGTTGGGTATGTTCTCAGGGGATTGCAAACGTGCCATTCCGATCAAAAACAGCAAAAAAAAATTTCCGACATTTTTTTGAAAATCTCCAAAGGGCCCCTCGTGTATTACGACTTTTTTCTCAATTCTCAAATTTGACCGCTTGTAACTTGAGAACGCCTGGACTAATTGGAGTGACTCCAACTGTGTTGTCCTCTTCTTGATGTCCTCTTTCACCTCCCACCATCGGAAGTTCCGTAGGTGCAATATTTCCGGAGATAGACCCCGTCGGACGTCGATTTTTAGGCACTTTTAGAATCGCGTTTTTGGACCATTTTTAAAAATATCTCCCTAGAGGTTAATTCCATTCCAATTGAGTTGGGTATGTTCTCAGGGGATTGCAAACGTGCCATTCCGGTCAAAAACAGCAAAAAAAAATTTCCGAAATTTTTTTGAAAATCTCCAAAGGGCCTCTTGGGTATTACGACTTTTTTCTCAATTCTCAAATTTGACCGCCTGTAACTTGAGAACGCCTGGACCGATTGGAGTGAATCCAACTGGGTTGTCTTCTCCTTGATGTCTTCTTTCACCTCCCACCATCGGAAGTTCCGTAGGTGCAATATTTCCGGAGATAGACCCCTTCGGATGTCGATTTTTAGGCACTTTTAGAAGCGCGTTTTTAGACCATTTTTAAAAAAACCTCTTTAGAGGTTAATTCCATTCCAATTGAGTTGGGTATCTTCTCAGGGGATTGCAAACATGCCATTCCGATCAAAAACAGCAAAAAAATATTTCCGAATTTTTTTTGAAAATTTCCAAAGGGCCCCCCCCCCCCCCACGGGTATTACGGCTTTTTTCTCAATTCTCAACTTTGACCGCCTGTAACTTGAGACCGATTGGAGTGAATCCAACTGTGTTGTCCTCTCCTTGATGTCCTCTTTCACCTCCCACGATCGGAAGTTCCGTAGGTGCAATATTTCCGGAGATAGACCCCTTCGGAGGTCGATTTTTAGGCACTTTTAGAATCGCGTTTTTGGACCATTTTTAAAAATACCTCTTTAGAGGATAATTCCATTCCAATTAAGTTGGTTATGTTCTCAAGGGATTGCAAACGTGCCATTCCGATCAAAAACAGCAAAAAAAAATTTTCCGAAATTTTTTTGAAAATCTTCAATGGGGGGAGTATTACGACTTTTTTCTCAATTCTCAATTTTTAACCACCTGTAACTTGAGAACGCCTGGACCGATTAGAGTGAATCGAACTGGGTTGTCCTCTTCTTGATGTCCTCTTTCACCTCCCACCATCGGAAGTTCCGTAGGTGCAATATTTCCGGAGATAGACCCCTTCGGTCGTCGATTTTTAGGCACTTTTAGAATAGCGTTTTTGGACCATTTTTAAAAAAACCTCTTTAGAGAATAATTGCATTCGAATTGAGTTGGGTATGTTCTCAGGGGATTGCAAACGTGCCATTCCGATCAAAAACAGCAAAAAAAAATCCGAAATTTTTTTGAAAATCTTCAAAAGGGGGGTATTACGACTTTTTTCTCAATTCTCAACTTTGACCGGTTGTAACTTGAGAACGCCTGGACCGATTGGAGTGAATCCAACTGTGTTGTCCTCTTCTTGATGTCCTCTTTCACCTCCCACTATCGGAAGTTCCGTAGGTGCAATATTTCCGGAGATAGACCCCTTCGGAGGTCGATTTTTAGGCACTTTTAGAATCGCGTTTTTGGACCATTTTTAAAATAAACTCTTTAGAGGATAATTCCATTCCAATTAAGTTGGTTATGTTCTCAGGGGATTGCAAACGTGCCATTCAGATCAAAAACAGCAAAAAAAAATTTCCAAAATTTTTTTGAAAATCTTTAAAGGGGGGGGGTATTACGACTTTTTTCTCAATTCTCAACTTTGACCGCCCGTAACTTGAGAACTCCTGGACCGATTAGAGTGAATCCAACTGTGTTGTCCTTTTCTTGATGTCCTCTTTCATCTCCCACTATCGGAAGTTCCGTAGGTGCAATATTTCCGGAGATAGACCCCTTCGGAGGTCGATTTTTAGGCACTTTTAGAATCGCGTTTTTGGACCAATTTTAAAATAACCTCTTTAGAGGATAATTCCATTCCAATTAAGTTGGTTATGTTCTCAGGGGATTGCAAACGTGCCATTCCGCTCAAAAACAGCAAAAAAAAATTTCCAAAATTTTTTTGAAAATCTTTAAAGGGGGGGGTATTACGACTTTTTTCTCAATTCTCAACTTTGACCGCCTGTAACTTGAGAACTCCTGGACCGATTAGAGTGAATCCAACTGTGTTGTCCTTTTCTTGATGTCCTCTTTCATCTCCCACCATCGGAAGTTCCGTCGGTGCAATATTTACGGAGATAGACCCCTTCGGAGGTCGATTTTTAGGCACTTTTAAAATCGCGTTTTTTGACCATTTTTAAAAATATCTCTTTAGATATCACCATCGGAAGTTCCGTCGGTGCAATATTTACGGAGATAGACCCCTTCGGAGGTCGATTTTTAGGCACTTTTAAAATCGCGTTTTTGGACCATTTTTAAAAATATCTCTTTAGAGGTTAATTCCATTCCAATTGAGTTGGGTATGTTCTCAGGGGATAGCAAACGTGCCATTCCGATCAAAAACAGCAAAAAAAAATTTCCGAAATTTTTTTGAAAATCTCCAAAGGGCCCCTCGTGTATTACGACTTTTTTCTCAATTCTCAAATTTGACCGCCTGTAACTTGAGAACGCCTGGACTGATTGGAGTGACTCCAACTGTGTTGTCCTCTACTTGATGTCCTCTTTCACCTCCCACCATCGGAAGTTCCGTAGGTGCAATATTTCCGGAGATAGACCCCTTCGGACGTCGATTTTTAGGCACTTTTAGAATCGCGTTTTTGGACCATTTTTAAAAAAACCTTTTTAGAGGATAATTCCATTCCAATTGAGTTGGTTATGTTCTCAGGGGATTGCAAACGTGCCATTTCGATCAAAAACAGCAAAAAAAAATTTCCGAAATTTTTTTGAAAATCTCCAAAGGGGGGTGTATTGCGACTTTTTCTCAATTCTCAATTTTGACCGCCGGTAACTTGAGAACGCCTGGACCGATTGGAGTGAATCCAACTGTGTTGTCCTCTTCTTGATGTCCTCTTTCATCTCCCACCATCGGAAGTTCCGTAGGTGCAATATTTCCGGAGATAGACCCCTTCGGAGGTCGATTTTTGGGCACTTTTAAAATCGCGTTTTTGGACCATTTTTAAAAAAACCTTATTAGAGGATAATTCCATTCCAATTAAGTTGGTTATGTTCTCAGGGGATTGCAAACGTGCCATTCCGATCAAAAACAGCAAAAAAAAAATTTCCGAAATTTTTTTCAAAATCTTCAAAGGGGGGAGTATTACGACTTTTTTCTCAATTCTCAATTTTTAACCACCTGTCTCTTGAGAACGCCTGGACCGATTGGAGTGAATCCAACTGGGTTGTCCTCTTCTTGATGTCCTCTTTCACCTCCCACCATCGGAAGTTCCGTAGGTGCAATATTTCCGGAGATAGACCCCTTCGGAGGTCGATTTTTAGGCACTTTTAGAATCGCGTTTTTGGACCATTTTTAAAAATACCTCTTTAGAGGATAATTCCATTCCAATTAAGTTGGTTATGTTCTCAAGGGATTGCAAACGTGCCATTCCGATCAAAAACAGCAAAAAAAAATTTTCCGAAATTTTTTTGAAAATCTTCAATGGGGGGAGTATTACGACTTTTTTCTCAATTCTCAATTTTTAACCACCTGTAACTTGAGAACGCCTGGACCGATTAGAGTGAATCGAACTGGGTTGTCCTCTTCTTGATGTCCTCTTTCACCTCCCACCATCGGAAGTTCCGTAGGTGCAATATTTCCGGAGATAGACCCCTTCGGACGTCGATTTTTAGGCACTTTTAGAATCGCGTTTTTGGACCATTTTTAAAAAAACCTCTTTAGAGAATAATTGCATTCGAATTGAGTTGGGTATGTTCTCAGGGGATTGCAAACGTGGAATTCCGATCAAAAACAGCAAAAAAAAATTTCCAAAATTTTTTTGAAAATCTTTAAAGGGGGGGGTATTACGACTTTTTTCTCAATTCTCAACTTTGACCGGTTGTAACTTGAGAACGCCTGGACCGATTGGAGTGAATCCAACTGTGTTGTCCTCTTCTTGATGTCCTCTTTCACCTCCCACTATCGGAAGTTCCGTAGGTGCAATATTTCCGGAGATAGACCCCTTCGGAGGTCGATTTTTAGGGACTTTTAGAATCGCGTTTTTGGACCATTTTTAAAATAACCTCTTTAGAGGATAATTCCATTCCAATTAAGTTGGTTATGTTCTCAGGGGATTGCAAACGTGGAATTCCGATCAAAAACAGCAAAAAAAAAATCCGAAATTTTTTTGAAAATCTCCAAAGGCGGGTGTATTACGACTTTTTCTCAATTCTCAATTTTGACCGCCGGTAACTTGAGAACGCCTGGACCGATTGGAGTGAATCCAACTGTGTTGTCCTCTTCTTGATGTCCTCTTTCACCTCCCACTATCGGAAGTTTTATAGGTGCAATATTTCCGGAGATAGACCACTTCGGAGGACGATTTTTAGGCACTTTTAGAATCGCGTTTTTGGACCATTTTTAAAAATACCTCTTTAGAGGATAATTCCAATCCAATTAAGTTGGTTATGTTCTCAAAGGATTGCAAACGTGCCATTTCGATCAAAAACAGCAAAAAAAAATTTTCCGAAATTTTTTTGAAAATCTTCAATGGGGGGAGTATTACGACTTTTTTCTCAATTCTCAATTTTTAACCACCGGTAACTTGAGAACGCCTGGACCGATTAGAGTGAATCGAACTGGGTTGTCCTCTTCTTGATGTCCTCTTTCACCTCCCACCATCGGAAGTTCCGTAGGTGCAATATTTCCGGAGATAGACCCCTTCGGACGTCGATTTTTAGGCACTTTTAGAATCGCGTTTTTGGTCCATTTTTAAAAAAACCTCTTTAGAGGATAATTCCATTCCAATTAAGTTGGTTATGTTCTCAGGGGATTGCAAACGTGCCATTCCGCTCAAAAACAACAAAAAAAAAATATCCAAAATTTTTTTGAAAATCTTTAAAGGGGGGGGGGGGGGTATTACGACTTTTTTCTCAATTCTCAACTTTGACCGCCTGTAACTTGAGAACTCCTGGACCGATTAGAGTGAATCCAACTGTGTTGTCCTTTTCTTAATGTCCTCTTTCATCTCCCACCATCGGAAGTTCCGTCGGTGCAATATTTACGGAGATAGACCCCTTCGGAGGTCGATTTTTAGGCTCTTTTAAAATCGCGTTTTTGGACCATTTTTAAAAATATCTCTTTAGATATCACCATCGGAAGTTCCGTCGGTGCAATATTTACGGAGATAGACCCCTTCGGAGGTCGATTTTTAGGCACTTTTAAAAATTCAAATTAAGTTGGTTATGTTCTCAAGGGATTGCAAACGTGCCATTCCGATCAAAAACAGCAAAAAAAAATTTCCGAAATTTTTTTGAAAATGTTCAATGGGGGGAGTATTACGACTTTTTTCTCAATTCTCAATTTTTAACCACCTGTAACTTGAGAACGCCTGGACCGATTAGAGTGAATCCAACTGGGTTGTCCTCTTCTTGATGTCCTCTTTCACCTCCCACCATTGGAAGTTCCGTAGGTGCAATATTTCCGGAGATAGACCCCTTCGGAGGTCGATTTTTAGGCACTTTTAGAATCGCGTTTTTGGACTATTTTTAAAAAAACCTCTTTAGAGGATAATTCCATTCCAATTAAGTTGGTTATGTTCTCAAGGGATTGCAAACGTGCCATTCCGATCAAAAACAGCAAAAAAAAATTTCCGAAATTTTTTTGAAAATCTTCAATGGGGGGAGTATTACGACTTTTTTCTCAATTCTCAATTTTTAACCACCTGTAACTTGAGAACGCCTGGACCGATTAGAGTGAATCCAACTGGGTTGTCCTCTTCTTGATGTCCTCTTTCACCTCCCACCATTGGAAGTTCCGTAGGTGCAATATTTCCGGAGATAGACCCCTTCGGAGGTCGATTTTTAGGCACTTTTAGAATCGCGTTTTTAGACCATTTTTAAAAAAACCTCTTTAGAGGATAATTCCATTCCAATTGAGTTGGTTATGTTCTCAGGGGATTGCAAACGTGCTATTCCGATCAAAAAGAGCAAAAAAAAATTTCCGAAATTTTTTTCAAAATCTCCAAAGGGGGGGGGGGGGGGTATTATGACTTTTTTCTCAATTCTCAACTTTGACCGCCTGTAACTTGAGAACGCCTGGACCGATTGGAGTGAATCCAACTGTGTTGTCCTCTTCTTGATGTCCTCTTTCACCTCCCACCATTGGAAGTTCCGTAGGTGCAATATTTCCGGAGATAGACCCCTTCGGAAGTCGATTTTTAGGCCCTTTTAGAATCGCGTTTTTAGACCATTTTTAAAAAAACCTCTTTAGAGGATAATTCCATTCCAATTGAGTTGGTTATGTTCTCAGGGGATTGCAAACGTGCTATTCCGATCAAAGACAGCAAAAAAAAAATTCCGAAATTTTTTTCAAAATCTTTAAAGGGGGAATTACGACTTTTTTCTCAATTCTCAATTTTTAACCACCTGTAACTTGAGAACGCCTGGACCGATTGCAGTGAATCCAACTGGGTTGTCCTCTTCTTGATGTCCTCCTTCCTTTTTTTAATTCCATTCCAATTGAGTTGGTTATGTTCTCAGGGGATTGCAAACGTGCCATTCCGATCAAAAACTGCAAAAAAAAAAATTCCGAAATTTTTTTGAAAATCTTCAAAGGGGGGGGGGGTATTACGACTTTTTTTTCAATTCTCAACTTTGACCGCCTGTAACTTGAGAACGCCTCGACCGATTATACTGAATCCAACGGTGTTGTCCTTTTCTTGATGCCCTCTTTCATCTCCCACCATCGGAAGTTCCGTAGGTGCAATATTTCCGGAGATAGACCCCTTCGGAGGTCGATTTTTAGGCACTTTTAGAATCGCGTTTTTAGACCATTTTTAAAAAAACTTCTTTAGAGGATAATTCCATTCCAATTGAGTTGGTTATGTTCTCAGGGGATTGCAAACGTGCCATTCCGAACAAAAACAGCAAAAAAAATTTCCGAAATTTTTTTCAAAATCTTCAGAGGGGGGAGTATTACGACTTTTTTCTCAATTCTCAATTTTAACCACCTGTAACTTGAGAACGCCTGGACCAATTGGAGTAAATCCAACTGGGTTGTCCTCTTCTTGATGACCTCTTTCACCTCCCGCCATCGGAAGTTCTGTAGGTGCAATATTTCCGGAGATAGACCCCTTCGGAGGACGATTTTTAGGCACTTTTAGAATCGCGTTTTTGGACCATTTTTAAAAATATCTCTTTAGGGGTTAATTCCATTCCAATTGAGTTTGTCATGTTCTCAGGGGATTGCAAACGTGCCATTCCGATCAAAAACAGCATAAAAAAAATTCCGAAATTTTTTTGAAAATCTTCAAAGGGGGGGGGGGTATTACGACTTTTTTTTCAATTCTCAACTTTGACCGCCTGTAACTTGAGAACGCCTGGACCGATTAGAGTGAATCCAACTGGGTTGTCCTCTTCTTGATGTCCTCTTTCACCTCCCACCATCGGAAGTTCCGTAGGAGCAATATTTCCGGAGATAGACCCCTTCGGAGGACGATTTTTAGGCACTTTTAGAATCGCGTTTTTGGACCATTTTTAAAAATATCTCTTTAGGGGTTAATTCCATTCCAATTGAGTTTGTTATGTTCTCAGGGGATTGCAAACGTGCCATTCCGATCAAAAAAAGCAAAAAAAAAATTCCGAAATTTTTTTGAAAATCTTCAAAGGGGGGGGGGGTATTACGACTTTTTTTTCAATTCTCAACTTTGACCGCCTGTAACTTGAGAACGCCTGGACCGATTAGACTGAATCCAACTGGGTTGTCCTCTTCTTGATGTCCTCTTTCACCTCCCACCATCGGAAGTTCCGTAGGTGCAATATTTCCGGAGATAGACCCCTTCGGAGGACGATTTTTAGGCACTTTTAGAATCGCGTTTTTGGACCATTTTTAAAAATACCTCTTTAGAGGCTAATTCCATTCCAATTGAGTTGGTTATGTTCTCAGGGAATTGCAAACGTGCCATTCCGATCAAAAACGGAAAAAAAATCCGAAATTTTTTTGAAAATCTCCAAAGGGGGGGGGGGTATTACGACTTTTTTCTCAATTCTCAACTTTGACCGCCTGTAGCTTGAGAACGCCTGGACCGATTGGATTAAATCCAACTGTGTTGTCTTCTTCTTGATGTCCTGTTTCACTTCCCATCATCGGAAGTTCCGTAGGTGCAATATTTCCGGAGATAGACCCCTTGGAGATCGATTTTTAGGCACTTTTAGAATCGCGTTTTTGGACCATTTTTAAAAAAACCTCTTTAGAGGATAATTCCATTCCAATTGACTTGGTTATGTTCCCAGGGGATTGCAAACGTTCCATTCCGATCAAAAACAGCAAAAAAAAATCCGAAATTTTTTTGAAAATCTCCAAAGGGGGGGGGGGGTATTACGATTTTTTTCTCAATTTTCAACTTTGACTGCCTGTAACTTGAGAATGCCTGAACCGATTGGAGTGAATCCAACTGTGTTGTCCTCTTCTTGATGTCCTCTTTCATCTCCCACCATCGGAAGTTCCGTAGGTGCAATATTTCCGGAGATAGACCCCTTCGGAGGTCGATTTTTGGGCACTTTTAAAATCGCGTTTTTGGACCATTTTTAAAAAAACCTTATTAGAGGATAATTCCATTCCAATTAAGTTGGTTATGTTCTCAGGGGATTGCAAACGTGCCATTCCGATCAAAAACAGCAAAAAAAAAATTTCCGAAATTTTTTTCAAAATCTTCAAAGGGGGGAGTATTACGACTTTTTTCTCAATTCTCAATTTTTAACCACCTGTCTCTTGAGAACGCCTGGACCGATTGGAGTGAATCCAACTGGGTTGTCCTCTTCTTGATGTCCTCTTTCACCTCCCACCATCGGAAGTTCCGTAGGTGCAATATTTCCGGAGATAGACCCCTTCGGAGGTCGATTTTTAGGCACTTTTAGAATCGCGTTTTTGGACCATTTTTAAAAATACCTCTTTAGAGGATAATTCCATTCCAATTAAGTTGGTTATGTTCTCAAGGGATTGCAAACGTGCCATTCCGATCAAAAACAGCAAAAAAAAATTTTCCGAAATTTTTTTGAAAATCTTCAATGGGGGGAGTATTACGACTTTTTTCTCAATTCTCAATTTTTAACCACCTGTAACTTGAGAACGCCTTTACCGATTAGAGTGAATCGAACTGGGTTGTCCTCTTCTTGATGTCCTCTTTCACCTCCCACCATCGGAAGTTCCGTAGGTGCAATATTTCCGGAGATAGACCCCTTCGGACGTCGATTTTTAGGCACTTTTAGAATCGCGTTTTTGGACCATTTTTAAAAAAACCTCTTTAGAGAATAATTGCATTCGAATTGAGTTGGGTATGTTCTCAGGGGATTGCAAACGTGGAATTCCGATCAAAAACAGCAAAAAAAAATTTCCAAAATTTTTTTGAAAATCTTTAAAGGGGGGGGTATTACGACTTTTTTCTCAATTCTCAACTTTGACCGGTTGTAACTTGAGAACGCCTGGACCGATTGGAGTGAATCCAACTGTGTTGTCCTCTTCTTGATGTCCTCTTTCACCTCCCACTATCGGAAGTTCCGTAGGTGCAATATTTCCGGAGATAGACCCCTTCGGAGGTCGATTTTTAGGCACTTTTAGAATCGCGTTTTTGGACCATTTTTAAAATAACCTCTTTAGAGGATAATTCCATTCCAATTAAGTTGGTTATGTTCTCAGGGGATTGCAAACGTGGAATTCCGATCAAAAACAGCAAAAAAAAAATTCCGAAATTTTTTTGAAAATCTCCAAAGGCGGGTGTATTACGACTTTTTCTCAATTCTCAATTTTGACCGCCGGTAACTTGAGAACGCCTGGACCGATTGGAGTGAATCCAACTGTGTTGTCCTCTTCTTGATGTCCTCTTTCACCTCCCACTATCGGAAGTTTTATAGGTGCAATATTTCCGGAGATAGACCACTTCGGAGGACGATTTTTAGGCACTTTTAGAATCGCGTTTTTGGACCATTTTTAAAAATACCTCTTTAGAGGATAATTCCAATCCAATTAAGTTGGTTATGTTCTCAAAGGATTGCAAACGTGCCATTTCGATCAAAAACAGCAAAAAAAAATTTTCCGAAATTTTTTTGAAAATCTTCAATGGGGGGAGTATTACGACTTTTTTCTCAATTCTCAATTTTTAACCACCGGTAACTTGAGAACGCCTGGACCGATTAGAGTGAATCGAACTGGGTTGTCCTCTTCTTGATGTCCTCTTTCACCTCCCACCATCGGAAGTTCCGTAGGTGCAATATTTCCGGAGATAGACCCCTTCGGACGTCGATTTTTAGGCACTTTTAGAATCGCGTTTTTGGTCCATTTTTAAAAAAACCTCTTTAGAGGATAATTCCATTCCAATTAAGTTGGTTATGTTCTCAGGGGATTGCAAACGTGCCATTCCGCTCAAAAACAACAAAAAAAAAATATCCAAAATTTTTTTGAAAATCTTTAAAGGGGGGGGGGTATTACGACTTTTTTCTCAATTCTCAACTTTGACCGCCTGTAACTTGAGAACTCCTGGACCGATTAGAGTGAATCCAACTGTGTTGTCCTTTTCTTAATGTCCTCTTTCATCTCCCACCATCGGAAGTTCCGTCGGTGCAATATTTACGGAGATAGACCCCTTCGGAGGTCGATTTTTAGGCTCTTTTAAAATCGCGTTTTTGGACCATTTTTAAATATATCTCTTTAGATATCACCATCGGAAGTTCCGTCGGTGCAATATTTACGGAGATAGACCCCTTCGGAGGTCGATTTTTAGGCACTTTTAAAAATTCAAATTAAGTTGGTTATGTTCTCAAGGGATTGCAAACGTGCCATTCCGATCAAAAACAGCAAAAAAAAATTTCCGAAATTTTTTTGAAAATCTTCAATGGGGGGAGTATTACGACTTTTTTCTCAATTCTCAATTTTTAACCACCTGTAACTTGAGAACGCCTGGACCGATTAGAGTGAATCCAACTGGGTTGTCCTCTTCTTGATGTCCTCTTTCACCTCCCACCATTGGAAGTTCCGTAGGTGCAATATTTCCGGAGATAGACCCCTTCGGAGGTCGATTTTTAGGCACTTTTAGAATCGCGTTTTTGGACTATTTTTAAAAAAACCTCTTTAGAGGATAATTCCATTCCAATTAAGTTGGTTATGTTCTCAAGGGATTGCAAACGTGCCATTCCGATCAAAAACAGCAAAAAAAAATTTCCGAAATTTTTTTGAAAATCTTCAATGGGGGGAGTATTACGACTTTTTTCTCAATTCTCAATTTTTAACCACCTGTAACTTGAGAACGCCTGGACCGATTAGAGTGAATCCAACTGGGTTGTCCTCTTCTTGATGTCCTCTTTCACCTCCCACCATTGGAAGTTCCGTAGGTGCAATATTTCCGGAGATAGACCCCTTCGGAGGTCGATTTTTAGGCACTTTTAGAATCGCGTTTTTAGACCATTTTTAAAAAAACCTCTTTAGAGGATAATTCCATTCCAATTGAGTTGGTTATGTTCTCAGGGGATTGCAAACGTGCTATTCCGATCAAAAAGAGCAAAAAAAAATTTCCGAAATTTTTTTCAAAATCTCCAAAGGGGGGGGGGGGTATTATGACTTTTTTCTCAATTCTCAACTTTGACCGCCTGTAACTTGAGAACGCCTGGACCGATTGGAGTGAATCCAACTGTGTTGTCCTCTTCTTGATGTCCTCTTTCACCTCCCACCATTGGAAGTTCCGTAGGTGCAATATTTCCGGAGATAGACCCCTTCGGAAGTCGATTTTTAGGCCCTTTTAGAATCGCGTTTTTAGACCATTTTTAAAAAAACCTCTTTAGAGGATAATTCCATTCCAATTGAGTTGGTTATGTTCTCAGGGGATTGCAAACGTGCTATTCCGATCAAAGACAGCAAAAAAAAAATTCCGAAATTTTTTTCAAAATCTTTAAAGGGGGAATTACGACTTTTTTCTCAATTCTCAATTTTTAACCACCTGTAACTTGAGAACGCCTGGACCGATTGCAGTGAATCCAACTGGGTTGTCCTCTTCTTGATGTCCTCCTTCCTTTTTTTAATTCCATTCCAATTGAGTTGGTTATGTTCTCAGGGGATTGCAAACGTGCCATTCCGATCAAAAACTGCAAAAAAAAAAATTCCGAAATTTTTTTGAAAATCTTCAAAGGGGGGGGGGGTATTACGACTTTTTTTTCAATTCTCAACTTTGACCGCCTGTAACTTGAGAACGCCTCGACCGATTATACTGAATCCAACGGTGTTGTCCTTTTCTTGATGCCCTCTTTCATCTCCCACCATCGGAAGTTCCGTAGGTGCAATATTTCCGGAGATAGACCCCTTCGGAGGTCGATTTTTAGGCACTTTTAGAATCGCGTTTTTAGACCATTTTTAAAAAAACTTCTTTAGAGGATAATTCCATTCCAATTGAGTTGGTTATGTTCTCAGGGGATTGCAAACGTGCCATTCCGAACAAAAACAGCAAAAAAAATTTCCGAAATTTTTTTCAAAATCTTCAGAGGGGGGAGTATTACGACTTTTTTCTCAATTCTCAATTTTAACCACCTGTAACTTGAGAACGCCTGGACCAATTGGAGTAAATCCAACTGGGTTGTCCTCTTCTTGATGACCTCTTTCACCTCCCGCCATCGGAAGTTCTGTAGGTGCAATATTTCCGGAGATAGACCCCTTCGGAGGACGATTTTTAGGCACTTTTAGAATCGCGTTTTTGGACCATTTTTAAAAATATCTCTTTAGGGGTTAATTCCATTCCAATTGAGTTTGTCATGTTCTCAGGGGATTGCAAACGTGCCATTCCGATCAAAAACAGCATAAAAAAAATTCCGAAATTTTTTTGAAAATCTTCAAAGGGGGGGGGGGTATTACGACTTTTTTTTCAATTCTCAACTTTGACCGCCTGTAACTTGAGAACGCCTGGACCGATTAGAGTGAATCCAACTGGGTTGTCCTCTTCTTGATGTCCTCTTTCACCTCCCACCATCGGAAGTTCCGTAGGAGCAATATTTCCGGAGATAGACCCCTTCGGAGGACGATTTTTAGGCACTTTTAGAATCGCGTTTTTGGACCATTTTTAAAAATATCTCTTTAGGGGTTAATTCCATTCCAATTGAGTTTGTTATGTTCTCAGGGGATTGCAAACGTGCCATTCCGATCAAAAAAAGCAAAAAAAAAATTCCGAAATTTTTTTGAAAATCTTCAAAGGGGGGGGGGGGGGGGTATTACGACTTTTTTTTCAATTCTCAACTTTGACCGCCTGTAACTTGAGAACGCCTGGACCGATTAGACTGAATCCAACTGGGTTGTCCTCTTCTTGATGTCCTCTTTCACCTCCCACCATCGGAAGTTCCGTAGGTGCAATATTTCCGGAGATAGACCCCTTCGGAGGACGATTTTTAGGCACTTTTAGAATCGCGTTTTTGGACCATTTTTAAAAATACCTCTTTAGAGGCTAATTCCATTCCAATTGAGTTGGTTATGTTCTCAGGGAATTGCAAACGTGCCATTCCGATCAAAAACGGAAAAAAAATCCGAAATTTTTTTGAAAATCTCCAAAGGGGGGGGGGGTATTACGACTTTTTTCTCAATTCTCAACTTTGACCGCCTGTAGCTTGAGAACGCCTGGACCGATTGGATTAAATCCAACTGTGTTGTCTTCTTCTTGATGTCCTGTTTCACTTCCCATCATCGGAAGTTCCGTAGGTGCAATATTTCCGGAGATAGACCCCTTGGAGATCGATTTTTAGGCACTTTTAGAATCGCGTTTTTGGACCATTTTTAAAAAAACCTCTTTAGAGGATAATTCCATTCCAATTGACTTGGTTATGTTCCCAGGGGATTGCAAACGTTCCATTCCGATCAAAAACAGCAAAAAAAAATCCGAAATTTTTTTGAAAATCTCCAAAGGGGGGGGGGGGGTATTACTATTTTTTTCTCAATTTTCAACTTTGACTGCCTGTAACTTGAGAATGCCTGAACCGATTGGAGTGAATCCAACTGTGTTGTCCTCTTCTTGATGTCCTCTTTCACCTTCCGCCATCGGAAGTTCTGTAGGTGCAATACTTCCGGAGATAGACCCCTTCGGAAGTCGATTTTTAGGCACTTTTAGAATCGCGTCTTGGACCATTTTTAAAAAAACCTCTTTAGAGGCTAATTCCATTCCAACTGAGTTGGTTATGTTCTCAGGAGATTGCAAACGTGCCATCCCGATCAAAAACAGCAAAAAAAAGTTCCGAATTTTTTTTGAAAATCTTTAAAGGGGGGGGGGGTATTACGACTTTTTTCTCAATTCTCAACTTTGACCGCCTGTAACTTGAGAACGCCTGAACCGATTGGAGTGAATCCACCTGCGTTGTCCTCTTCTTGATGTCCTCTTTCACCTTCCGCCATCGGAAGTTCCGTAGGTGCAATATTTCCGGAGATAAACCCCTTCGGAGGTCGATTTTTAGGCACTTTTAGAATCGGTTTTTAGATAAATTTTAAAAAAACCTCATAGAGGCTAATTCCATTCTAATTGAGTTGGTTATGTTCTAAGGGAATTGCAAACGTGCCATTCCGATCAAAAACGGCAAAAAAAAATCCGAAATTTTTTTTGAAAATCTCCAAAGGGGGGGTATTACGACTTTTTTCTCAATTCTCAACTTTGACCGCCTGTAACTTGAGAACGCCTGGAGCGATTGGAGTGAATCTAACTGTGCTGTCCTCTTCTTGATGTCCTCTTTCACCTCCCACCATCGAAAGTTTCGTAGGGGCAATATTTCCGGAGATAGACCCCTTCGGAGGTCGATTTTTAGGCACTTTTAGAATCGCGTTTTTGGACTATTTTTAAAAAAACCTCTTTAGAGGATAATTCCATTCCAATTGAGTTGGTTATGTTCTCAGGGGATTGCGAACGTGCCATTCCGATCAAAAAGAGCAAAAAAAAATCCGATATTTTTTTGAAAATCTCTAAAGGGGGGGGTATTACGACTTTTTTCTCAATTCTCAACTTTGAACGACTGTAACTTGAGAACGCCTGAACCGATTGGAGTGAATGCAACTGTGTTGTCCTCTTCTTGATGTCCTCTTTCACCTCCCGCCATCGGAAGTTCCGCAGGTGCAATATTTCCGGAGATAGACCCTTCGGAGTTCGCTTTTTAGGCACTTTTAGAATCGCGTTTTTGGACCATTTTTAAAAAAACCTCTTTACAGGCTTATTCCATTCCAATTGAGTTGGTTATGTTCTCAGGGGATTGCAAACGTGCCATCCCGATCAAAAACAGCAAAAAAAAGTTCCGAATTTTTTTTGAAAATCTTTAAAGGGGGGGGGGGGGTATTACGACTTTTTTCTCAATTCTCAACTTTGACCGCCTGTAACTTGAGAACGCCTGAACCGATTGGATTGAATCCAACTGTGTTGTCCTCTTCTTGATGTCCTCTTTCACCTCCCGCCGTCGGAAGTTCCGCAGGTGCAATATTTCCGGAGATAGACCCTTCGGAGTTCGCTTTTTAGGCACTTTTAAAATCGCGTTTTTGGACCATTTTTAAAAAAACCACTTTACAGGCTTATTCCATTCCAATTGAGTTGGTTATGTTCTCAGGGGATTGCAAACGTGCCATTTCGATCAAAAAGAGCAAAAAAAAATCCGAATTTTTTTGAAAATCTCTAAAGGGGGGGGGGGTATTACGACTTTTTTCTCAATTCCCAACTTTGAACGCCTGTAACTTGAGAACGCCTGAACCGATTGGAGTGAATCCAACTGTGTTGTCCTCTTCTTGATGTCCTCTTTCGCCTCCCACCATCGGAAGTTCCGTAGGTACAATATTTCTGGAGATAGACCGCTTCGGAGGTCGATTTTTAAGGACTTTTAGAATCGCGTTTTTGGACCATTTTTAAAAAAACCCCTTTAGAGGTTAATTCCATTCCAATTGAGTTGGTTATGTTCTGAGGGAATTGCAAACGTGCCATTCCGATCAAAAACAGCAAAAAAAAATTTCCGAAATTTTTTTGAAAATCTCCAAAGGGGGGGTATTACGACTTTTTTCTCAATTCTCAACTTTGAACGCCTGTAACTTGAGAACGCCTGAACCGATTGGAGTGAATCCAACTGTGTTGTCCTCTTCTTGATGTCCTCTTTCGCCTCCCACCATCGGAAGTTTCGTAGGTGCAATATTCCGGAGATAGACCCCTTCGGAGGTCGATTTTTAGGCACTTTTAGAATCGGTTTTTAGATCATTTTTGAAAAAACCTCTTTAGAGGCTAATTCCATTCCAACTGAGTTGGTTATGTTCTCAGGAGATTGCAAACGTGCCATCCCGATCAAAAAGAGCAAAAAAAAGTTCCGAATTTTTTTTGAAAATCTTTAAAGTGGGGGGGGTATTACGACTTTTTTCTCAATTCTCAACTTTGACCGCCTGTAACTTGAGAACGCCTGAACCGATTGGAGTGAATCCAACTGCGTTGTCCTCTTCTTGATGTCCTCTTTCACCTTCCGCCATCGGAAGTTCCGTAGGTGCAATATTTCCGGAGATAAACCCCTTCGGAGGTCGATTTTTAGGCACTTTTAGAATCGGTTTTTAGATAAATTTTAAAAAAACCTCATAGAGGCTAATTCCATTCTAATTGAGTTGGTTATGTTCTCAGGGAATTGCAAACGTGCCATTCCGATCAAAAACGGCAAAAAAAAATCCGAAATTTTTTTTGAAAATCTCCAAAGGGGGGGTATTACGACTTTTTTCTCAATTCTCAACTTTGACCGCCTGTAACTTGAGAACGCCTGGAGCGATTGGAGTGAATCTAACTGTGCTGTCCTCTTCTTGATGTCCTCTTTCACCTCCCACCATCGAAAGTTTCGTAGGGGCAATATTTCCGGAGATAGACCCCTTCGGAGGTCGATTTTTAGGCACTTTTAGAATCGCGTTTTTGGACTATTTTTAAAAAAACCTCTTTAGAGGATAATTCCATTCCAATTGAGTTGGTTATGTTCTCAGGGGATTGCGAACGTGCCATTCCGATCAAAAAGAGCAAAAAAAAATCCGATATTTTTTTGAAAATCTCTAAAGGGGGGGGTATTACGACTTTTTTCTCAATTCTCAACTTTGAACGACTGTAACTTGAGAACGCCTGAACCGATTGGAGTGAATGCAACTGTGTTGTCCTCTTCTTGATGTCCTCTTTCACCTCCCGCCATCGGAAGTTCCGCAGGTGCAATATTTCCGGAGATAGACCCTTCGGAGTTCGCTTTTTAGGCACTTTTAGAATCGCGTTTTTGGACCATTTTTAAAAAAACCTCTTTACAGGCTTATTCCATTCCAATTGAGTTGGTTATGTTCTCAGGGGATTGCAAACGTGCCATCCCGATCAAAAACAGCAAAACAAAGTTCCGAATTTTTTTTGAAAATCTTTAAAGGGGGGGGGGGTGGTATTACGACTTTTTTCTCAATTCTCAACTTTGACCGCCTGTAACTTGAGAACGCCTGAACCGATTGGATTGAATCCAACTGTGTTGTCCTCTTCTTGATGTCCTCTTTCACCTCCCGCCGTCGGAAGTTCCGCAGGTGCAATATTTCCGGAGATAGACCCTTCGGAGTTCGCTTTTTAGGCAGTTTTAAAATCGCGTTTTTGGACCATTTTTAAAAAAACCACTTTACAGGCTTATTCCATTCCAATTGAGTTGGTTATGTTCTCAGGGGATTGCAAACGTGCCATTCCGATCAAAAACAGCATAAAAAAAATTCCGAAATTTTTTTGAAAATCTTCAAAGGGGGGGGGGGTATTACGACTTTTTTCTCAATTCCCAACTTTGAACGCCTGTAACTTGAGAACGCCTGAACCGATTGGAGTGAATCCAACTGTGTTGTCCTCTTCTTGATGTCCTCTTTCGCCTCCCACCATCGGAAGTTCCGTAGGTACAATATTTCTGGAGATAGACCGCTTCGGAGGTCGATTTTTAGGGACTTTTAGAATCGCGTTTTTGGACCATTTTTAAAAAAACCCCTTTAGAGGTTAATTCCATTCCAATTGAGTTGGTTATGTTCTGAGGGAATTGCAAACGTGCCATTCCGATCAAAAACAGCAAAAAAAAATTTCCGAAATTTTTTTGAAAATCTCCAAAGGGGGGGTATTACGACTTTTTTCTCAATTCTCAACTTTGAACGCCTGTAACTTGAGAACGCCTGAACCGATTGGAGTGAATCCAACTGTGTTGTCCTCTTCTTGATGTCCTCTTTCGCCTCCCACCATCGGAAGTTCCGTAGGTGCAATATTTCCGGAGATAGACCCCTTCGGAGGTCGATTTTTAGGGACTTTTAGAATCGTGTTTTTGGACTATTTTTAAAAAAACCCCTTTAGAGGCTAATTCCATTCCAATTGAGTTGGTTATGTTCTCAGGGGATTGCAAACGTGCCATTCCGATCAAAAAGAGCAAAAGAAAAATCCGAATTTTTTTTGAAAATCTCCAAAGGGTGGGTATTAAGTCTTTTTTCTCAATTCTCAATTTTGACCGCCTGTAACTTGAGAACGCCTGAACCGATTGGAGTGATTCCAACTGTGTTGTCCTCTTCTTGATGTCCTCTTTCGCCTCCCACCATCGGAAGTTCCGTAGGTACAATACTTCCGGAGATAAACCCCTTCGGAGGTCGATTTTTAGGGACTTTTAGAATCGCGTTTTTGGACCATTTTTAAAAAAACCTCTTTAGAGGCTAATTCCATTCCAATTAAGTTGGTTATGTTCTCAGGGGATTGCAATCGTGCCACTCCGATCAAAAACAGCAAAAAAAAATTTCCGAATTTTTTTTGAAAATCTCCAAAGGGGGGGTATTAAATCTTTTTTCTCAATTCTCAATTTTGACCGCCTGTAACTTGAGAACGCCTGGACCGATTGGAGTGAATCCAACTGTGTTGTCCTCTTTCACCTCCCACCATCGGAAGTTTCGTAGGTGCAATATTCCGGAGATAGACCCCTTCGGAGGTCGATTTTTAGGCACTTTTAGAATCGGTTTTTAGATCATTTTTGAAAAAACCTCTTTAGAGGCTAATTACATTCCAACTGAGTTGGTTATGTTCTCAGGGGATTGCAAACGTGCCATCCCGATCAAAAACAACAAAAAAAAGTTCCGAATTTTTTTTTAAAATCTTTAAAGGGAGGGGGGGGGGGTATTACGACTTTTTTCTCAATTCTCAACTTTGACCGCCTGTAACTTGAGAACGCCTGAACCGATTGGATTGAATCCAACTGTGTTGTCCTCTTCTTGATGTCCTCTTTCTCCTCCCGCCGTCGGAAGTTCCGCAGGTGCAATATTTCCGGAGATAGACCCTTCGGAGTTCGATTTTTAGGCATTTTTAGAATCGCGTTTCTGGACCATTTTTAAATAAACCTCTTTACAGGCTTATTCCATTCCAATTGAGTAGGTTATGTTCTCAGGGGATTGCAAACGTGCCATTTCGATCAAAAAGAGCAAAAAAAAAATCCGAATTTTTTTGAAAATCTCTAAAGGGGGGTATTACGACTTTTTTCTCAATTCTCAACTTTGAACGCCTGTAACTTGAGAACGCCTGAACCGATTGGAGTGAATCCAACTGTGTTGACCTCTTCTTGATGTCCCCTTTCACCTCCCACCATCGGAAGTTCCGTAGGTGCAATATTTCCGGAGATAGACCCCTTCGGAGGTCGATTTTTAGGGACTTTTAGAATCGCGTTTTTGGACTATTTTTAAAAAAACCTATTCAGAGGATAATTCCATTCCAATTGACTTGGTTAGTAGAGAGTTTGTGGGAGACCCTCCTCCTCCCAATCTCACTCCTCCTCCGAAAACCTATGAGAGAGCAAACTCCTCTTCCGAAAACCCATGAGAGAGCAAACTCCTCCTCCGTCCGATACATAACCATCGCCCCACCACCAACACTGCATGATACTTATACGAGCGTTTAAGTTCGAAGATTAGTTTGGTTTACAAAGTATAAGCAGACAGATATTAGTAAAATAAGTATGAGTGAATTAGTTCAGTTAACACCAATAGTTGAAGAAGCTGAACCCATAGAGCCCACAACTGAATTAATGGAATTGACACCATTAATTGACTTACCAAATAATGAGTTAATTGATTTGAGCTATGAAGACATAGACAGTGTTTTGTCTACAATTGATCCAAGTGTAGACTTATCAAGACCTAGTCGTTTTATCAATTTGATCACTGCAGATATGAGCATATTTTCCTCTCCGCCTTATCCAAGTGAGGAAGACAGAATCGATTTTGAAATGGATTGTGCAACTAAGGAACAAGAAAATGAAGAAGAAATAGTTACTTGTATTATTTGTTTCGAAGAAGTGAATGAGGTCTGTCACCCAAATAGTTGTAATCATAAATTTTGTTTGCAATGTATTATAAGATGGACAGATAAATGCTGTTTGTCATCATTGAAGTCAAAAAAATGTCCATATTGTCGTCAAAGTTATTCTTATTTAATTGAAACTTCAAAAGATGTAATAAGACATCATAATATTTTCACAATGAGAAAAAATTAATAGTTTTAAGAAGTTGTGTAGTTTAAGGAAATTGGGAAATAAAAATATTACATTTGTTTTGCCTCAGTATATTTCTAAAAACACAAATTGCTCTTAACTACTAAAATTTAAAAAATAGTAATCAATTACAATCCAAATTTTTTATAAAAATATTACAATTGTTTTGACTCCATGTATTTCTAAAAACACAAATTGCTCTTAACTACTAAAAGTTAAAAAAAAAATAGTCATCAAAAACAATCCAAATTTTTGTTGGACAGATTAACTATTAAAAAATTATTGCTACATAACATGTCTAGAAGAAATGATAAAATGATGAATTATTTAAAAAAAGAAATAATTAATACATAAATAAATGTTCAGAAATTAAAGTTCTGGATGAATGGATCCATTAGTGTTTATGGGCTTCGTTTCAAATGTATTACAGAATAAGCAAGCTTGAGCCGGTGTTACAAAGAACAGATTTGTATAACACATACAACATTTTATATCGATACTATTATATTCTAGGGCTCGTTTATAGTGACAATTAACAAATTGAAAGGTCCCTCCATATGGACCAATAGAGTGGTTTTCATTGCATAAGAAACACAAGGCATACGTACCCCCAAACACTGAGGTTATTTGCGCATATGATTGAAATACGCAAAAGCTTTTTCTTTCATACCACAATTGGTTCACTTCCTGAAGTGACACATCACTCACTCTCACTTCACCCACGTCTGCAATTTCTGATTGAATGTCCATACCTATTCCTTCATCTTCACTTTCCTCCTCCTCAGAAGTTTCCACCATTAAGTTCAAGTCTATATTTTGCAAAGCGAACTCACGTCTTTCCAAGTCGTTGTTATCTCGCCTGTATTCCACAATTTCTTGATGATCAATAGAAACAAACCGTTCTAAACGTTGTACAGCACCGGGTACGTCTACAACTTCACCACTGCCTTCACTTTCAAATTCCAGGAAATAGTAGTTCTGCATCGTTTGGCAAAAGTAATAACGGCAAATGGAATACTTAAAAACGGGTCAAAAGCAACTAGCACTAACGTTGAACTGGCGGATCAAATAGAATACTTTTAAAAATTTAAGAGTCAAGAGCAACTTTCTACTTGTTTTAGAAATATACTGAGTACAGAGGTGCATCAGGCATTGAAATATATAGTAATCGACCGCCACTCCCTAACCATGCAGTGGGCAAAGTAAAAACAGGTTTTATTTTAATGTATGCAAAAAAATTTCCACGCTCGATACCACTGCAGATTCGTAGGGCGCTCGGCCGCTTCGCGGCCTCGGTCGCTCGGCCGCTACGCGGCCTCGCGGTCTCTTGGGCCTCTCGGCCTGCGGCATCGCCGAAGGGCCGCGAAGCGGCCCAGCGATGCCGCGGGCCTCGGCTCGGTAGCTTCGCGACCTCGCCTTTTAAGCTTGACGGCTCGGCCGCTTCGCGACCTCGCCTGTGATAAAATGTGTAAAGCAAATTTGTTTCGTGAGTTTTTTATGTAGACATTACACGAGAAATGTGATTAACGTGTGTAAAGCAAATTTGTTTTGTGGATCACATTTTTTTTTCTTTATGTGGAGGTTACATACTACAACATGTCATTTCTTTTTTTTTTTTTTTACAAACAAAATCTAATCTGAACTAACCTGAACTAACCTGAACTAACCTGAACTAACCTGAACTAACCTGAACTAACCTGAACTAACCTGAACTAACCTGAACTAACCTGAGGTAACAAAAAAAAAAAAAAAAAAAAAAAAAAAAAAAAAAAAAAAAATATTATAAGTAATGGACTCTTGATAATCTATCCTTTTTTAGTATAACCGTTCATCGTTCGGTGAGCGTGGGTTCGCTGACCATCCACTTATTGTGCAGGTTTTTTATGTGCTGCTATACAAGAGTCATCGTCCTTACAGCGTGGGTTCGATGATATCCACTTATGGTACTGGTTTTGGTATGCTGCAACACAGGAGTCATCGTTCTTAAAGCGTGGGGTCACTGGTAGGATATAAAATTGTGCTTGCAAGCTAAGCTTCACTCATTGTTCGTCTTGTGCGTGCTTGGTGCCCGTCGTTATAACCATCGTGAAATCGCTTTGCTTACTATAAATTCATTTTTATTTTCTCACTTTTAACTAATTCTTGTTTATTTTGTGTTTGTGTATTGTGTTTTTTAAATTGTAAGTAATATGAAATCTTATGCCTCAACATCCACCACTTTCCCCAAAATTCATATTATATCCGACATTACTATTAGAGGACCATATCCTCATTCAGACCAAATGGACATTGACTTTAATACTGAATTAGAGAAATTCTTGGCTGACACACACCAAATAAAAGAAGACTTCTCTGGCTCACTGTTCGATTTGACTGAATTTGACAATTATGTAAACGAAACAAATTTAAACCAGACAGACAAAGAACTTTTGGATATTTTAGAAAATAATGACATATCACTTACCGAAGAAGACACGACAGACTTAATGTTTGATTTGTCACAACTGGACACCATGTGTGAATCAAACATTGAAAAGGACTTACAGACAGACGAACTAATTAATAATATAGTGACTAACTATCAATTATACAACCCAACCAACAAACAATCAGACCAAAGTGATATGTCAAAAACAAATTTCTTGTTAAATGATAATTATGACATAATTACTCAACCTGACCAACCGACAGACGAACTTATTAACAATATAGTAACAAATTATCACTTATATAACCCAACTAACAAACAACCCGACCATACTAATAAGACAAAAAATAATTTAATATTAGATGACAATTACGACATAATTACTCAACCTGACCAAACAGACCCGCAAACGAGCAGTGTAATGCCAGACAAAAATAAAATTGTTACCGACCAACCCACACCAAAAAATGACGAGACGAACTATGAGTCTGATGAAGATATTCCTTGCGGGCAGAAATCACCATCTGGCACAAATTTTTATTTAAGAACTGAACCATGTTCCCCTTTTAGTCCTAAGTTATCTCCTCTCATTTTGGAAGACGATAATGATCAAAATGTACCTTGCCCCTCTGCCATTATTGAATCCTTTAGTGATTCAGAAGGGGAGGAGGCAAGTAATTTTAAACCAAATTTTTCTTTTCTCATAGAAAAAAAATTTAAAGTAAATAAAAATAATAGGAAGAAATTGGCATCTCTAAAGTCTTTAAGTTTTTCTTTGCAAAGTTTATTAGATAGTTCCAAAATGAAAAAGGAAGATGTAGGAAAGTGGGAATGTGCCTCTAAAAGGTTTAAAAAAGCGGTGGATGATTGTATGGAAAATTAATCTAAATTCTAATGTAATCCAAATTCTTAATTAATTATCTTCCAAATTTTAAATTATTATAAATTTTATATCTTCAAAAGGTTTCACAAATGGCGTTCGAATGCATAACTTGTAAAAAACAATTCTCTCGCAAAGACAATTTGCTACGGCATTTAAGAAGCAAGAAGGCATGCAACAAGACACTTCCATTAACACAATGGCTTAAGTCTGTAGACAAGACAGGTAAGAATATATCTAATTAAATATTAGTTATTTTAAAAAAACATATCATTTATACTAGATTATTTTTAACATGTATTGAAAATAATACTAATTAAAAATTATCCAATATTACCATCTAATAATTTTTATTTGTTTTAGATATTTTATTTCTAATATTTTTTTTTAATTGTTATAGATAGGCATTGCCAAAAGTGTAAGAAAGACATTAAACGTGATAGATGGTCTTCACACCTTCATTCAAATTCCCACAAAAATAACTGCAAGACAACTTTGGAAAAAGGAGTGCAAATTATCCAGACAGCTTTTAAGGAACGAATAATTACTTATAGACTTTCTACTGAAGAACTATTTCTCAACATTCCACACTATTTCCAAAATTTGGAGGAAAAAATACTACACTTATTGGATCAAGAGCTAGAAAAACATAGATGTATTAAGATAAATATGGAACTATTTGGATACTACTTTAACCCAACCACTGAAAACTATGACGTCAAGTCATTTAACACTGTTTTTCATGTTATATGTGAGGCAACAGATTTTAAGGAGACCATTAATGAATTCTGCACCATTATTGATAAAAAGGCAGATGAATTTGCAGAAAAAGACTCAGGTGCGTTTTAAAGTTTTTTTTTTTTATACAAATTTGCAATTTTTTTTATTTCTAGGTTGGATTCTTATCAATCTTCTTTACCTTGAGATCAACATCAACAAGTACAACCCATTGAGAGCATCATCCTTCATCGACCTTCCCGAAGCAATCAAACGCCGTAACGCCATCATCAACATCAGAAATGATGATGACTATTGCTTTGCCTGGTCCATTGTAGCAGCTTTTAACCCACCGACGGGTCTTGAGTTTGAAACGTCGTCCTACCCACACCCACAATCAGTTTTGAATTTAACAGGTATTGACTTTCCAATTTCTTTAAAGGATATCAACAAATTCGAGAACCAAAATAATATTTCAATTAATGTTTATGGCATTGAAACTTTAAAAAAAAAATATGTATTGATTATGAAGTTGTTGGTCCCCTTTACTATTCAAAAACAAAAAAAAATCAACATGTTAATTTATTACTGATAGGTAATGATAGTGGAGATTTTCATTATTGTCATATAAAAGATTTGTCAAAGTTAGTCTCAAGTCAAATTTCAAAACATCATGGTAAAAAACATCTATGTGATGGTTGTTTACAATATTTTCAAACACAAGAGAAGTTAATTCGTCATAATAGTTATAATTGTGACCACGTTCGAATCAATCTTCCATCAGAAAATTTAATTGTAGACAAATTTGGATACTTGACGAATGAAAACAAACTAAAATTCGTAAATTTTCAAAAAAAAATGACAGTTTCTTTTGTTGTATATGCTGATTTTGAGTGTATTCTAAAACCTTTAAATGACGACAATGCTGATCTGCAACCAAATATTTCGTACACTAAAAGACAATATGAACACATACCATATTCATTTGCATATTTTATCAAATGCTCCTTTGATGATACTTTTTCTAAATTTGAACGATATAGAGGACCAAACAGCGATCAAATTTTTATAAATACGTTAGAAAAAGATGTTATAGGACTGTACCACAATTTTCTTCAAAAACCTAAAAAAATGAAACCCTTGACTGAGTTAGAAAACCTTTGTCACCATTGTGCCACAATTTGCCATATTTGTGAAAAACCATTTGTTAATAATGACAAAGTTTTTGATCATTGTCACATTACTGGAAATTATACCGGTCCTGCGCATTCAGTTTGTAACCTAAATTTTAAAATTCCTAACTTTATTCCAGTTGTTTTTCACGGATTAAAAAATTATGATTCTCATTTATTTATAAAAAAGTTATGTCAAAATAAAGAACAATTGTCAGTTATTGCTCAAACTAAAGAGAAGTATATTTCATTTGAAAAACACATTCATGTTGATAATTACTTTGACCAAAAAACTATGAAAACAAAGAAGAAGAATTTTACATTGAGATTTATTGATTCTTTTCAATTTCTTCCATTCTCACTATCAAAGCTGTCAAATACATTAAAAGATGAACAATGTGTTGAAATAAAAAAAATTTTTAATAATCAAGAAAAATTTAAACTCATTCGTCAAAAGGGAGTTTTTCCTTACAATTATGTTGATGATTATTCTAAACTTAATGAGAACACTTTACCAGAGAAAGAAAAATTTTATAACAGTTTAACAGATGAGCATATTTCTGATGAGGACTATGAAAGAGCTCAAACAGTTTGGAACTTGTTTCAATGTGAATCTATCGGCCATTACTCAGATATCTATTTACTTTCAGATATTTTATTGTTAGCTGACATATTTCAAAATTTTAGAAAAACCTGTTTAAGAACATACAAACTAGATCCCGCTCATTTTTATACATTTCCAGGATTATCATGGGAGTCTTGTTTGTTATACACTGGAATAGAATTAGAATTATTAACAGATCCAGATATGTTACATTTTTTCAAAAGTAGTGTTCGTGGAGGAGTAAGTTCGTGTATCTGTAGAAAATCGGAAGCTAATAATCCATTTATCTCAAATTATGATCCTAAAAAACCAAATACGTACATAATGTATTTGGATGCCACCAACTTGTATGGTTATGCAATGTCACAACACCTTCCAACTGGAAATTTTGTCTGGCTGACAAATGAAGAAATTGAAAGCTTCAATGTTATGACCATTTCTAATAATTCTATGATTGGTTATGTTTTAGAAGTAGATTTAGAATATCCTTCAGATTTACATGATTATCATAATGAACTACCTTTTTGTCCAGAAAATTATAAACCTTCAAATTCAAAATCCTCAAAACTAATTCCTAATTTGAATAATAAAACAAAATATATCATACACTATCAATTATTAAAACAATGTATTGAACATGGACTTAAACTAACTAAAATTCATAGAATTTTAAAATTTTCTCAATCACCATGGTTAAAAAAATATATTGATTTGAATACAAAGTTAAGAAATGAATCTCTAAATGAATTTGATCGTAGCACTTACAAATTAGCAAATAATAGTATTTATGGTAAAACTATGGAAAATGTTGATAATAGAATTGATGTAAGGCTTGTTACAGAATGGGAAAAAAATGTGAGAAAGGACGGTGCTGAAAATCTCATTGCAAAACCAAATTTTAAAGATTATACTATTTTTTCTGAAAATTTGGTCGCTATTCAAATGCAAAAAATACTTGTGACTTATAATAAACCTATATACGTTGGCTTTTCAATTTTAGACATCTCAAAAACTGTCATGTATGATTTTTTTTACAATTTTCTCAAGCCTCTCTATGCTGATGATGTTTTACTTTTGTACACGGACACCGATTCATTCATTTTGGAAATCACCACAGATAATGTATATAATGATATAAAAAAAAATATTCACAAGTTTGATACTTCAAATTATTCAAAAAATAATATTCATAATATGCCCGTAACAGAATCAGTTGTTGGAAAATTTAAGGATGAATATGCTGGTGAAATTATTACCTCTTTCTATGGTACAGGAGCAAAAGCTTATTGTGTACAAACAGAAACTGGTTTATCAAAAAAAGCAAAAGGAGTGAAAAAAAGTGCCATTAAAAACCAATTGGACTTTATTCACTATAAAGATGTTGTAGAAAAAGAATCAAAACGTTTCTGTTCTATGTATGTGTTTCGATCTCGTTTACACACCATTTACACTGAAAAAGTAAACAAATTAGCTTTAACTTCTGAAGATGACAAACGATTTAAAATTGCCAATAATTATACTACTCTTGCTTGGGGTCACCAGGATATTCCATTTTACCAATGGAGTAATGATCATGACGATTTAAACATTTTTCTTTAAAACGGTTTTTCAATCTGAGATGTTTAAAAGTCAGGATCGCAGCAACATGATTCAGTTCTTAGCAAACGGTTCTCCCATTATTAACGCTTTACAAAATTTCCAAAATGTGTTTAGAAACTTTTGATGAACCCAAAACTTATGAAGAACGATTGTCAAGTTTTAACAAATGGAATGGTAAAGTGAAACCGCAAGTATTGGCGGCAGCAGGTTTCTACTATACGTCAGTTGCTGATGCTTGCAGATGCTCCTATTGTGGTATTGAAATATACAAATGGTTGCAGGACGATTGTCCCATTGAAGAACATTATAAATATACTGAGAACTATACTAAGAACTGTGATTTCAATAAGTGTTTGTTTTTGACTAAAAATAACATTGACTTGAAGCTGACTAAAAAAGAAATAATTGATCTAGTTAATGGTTTAAGGAATATAAATACATATAGTTTAAAATTTGTATGTGTCACTTTATTATTAAGTTTTGTATTTAATACCTTATATTTATATTTTTGTAATTTTTAATTAGTCATTACTTGCCAGAATAGTTTATATTATTTCTTATATTGTAATTATTATTAAGTGATATTTATCTATTGTACGTCTCTATGGTACATTTATAGTAGAGATTTTGTGTTTGATTAAAATCCATATTAAAGGATATAATTTGTTATTTCTAATATATATTCGACATTAAATGGTATTTAAACATATTAAATGTTGTTTTCCTTTTAGTTAAGATCTTGAAACTCAACAATACAGTTGTTTCTAATTTCAAACTATAATGTTACCAATCTCACAATTTATATTATTGCACTTAATTATTCAAAATTCTTTATTTGTTTATTATCCTCCACAAGTTACACAAAGTGAAGTGTGTTTTAGCAATGAGACAAACATTACTTTAGACAAAAATTGTCATTTTATGAGAGTGGCACTAATTAACAATAATACTATTGTGTTTAAACATCAAATGAATGGAAATGAGAATAGTAGCAATTTTTTCAAAATTTTATATCATTATCCTAATAAGACTATTTTTGATACCAATTGGTTTAGGATAACTGACTTCAACTCACACATAAAAAATTATTCTTATTTAGAAATTGGTAATAAAACGAATTTTCAAGAAAATGAATTTAATTCATGTTATTTTTCTTGGATTGTTAACATAATATTAAGTTTGACTATATTTTTAACTTCAATTATTTTAACATTCATCTATTACCAATTTAAAGCCCTAAACTCCTAATCTTTAAAATTATTTTATCACATGGGAAAGACAGACTGGGACCAGCTTGGAGCAGCACCACATCCGACCACATATTTTGATATATCTATTATGTAATAGAAATATACCTATTAATAAATAAAATACATTTATAAATTTCAATGTTTTATTACATAAAAATTTCTTCATACAAATAAAAAACATTAGATAAAGCACAAACAGATGATGTCTGTTGATGGTAAAAGCAGCTAGGATCCATTTGTTTTATGGTGGGTTGTTCATCTATTTCAATTATTGGTTTAGCTGAATATTTCCTTACAAAGTCAGCTTTTTCTGCTCCTTTCACATACACATGTTCTGCTTTACTGCATAAACTTCTAATTATATCTGCACATTTATGAAGTTGAGTAAATCCTTCACTCCACTTTATACAATGATGATTATTCATCAACCAAACAGCCTGCTTGTGCAGGTGTGGTGGTAAATGATCTATTGGAAACGGTGGCTTGAAAATATAGTGACTGATTCGTGTTCCATCATAAGCAGCTAATTCTTTTGCAATAAATTTATTGTTTTCAATTCGAAAGCCTTGAACGTCTAGAATAATGTTCATAGTTTCAACTGAGATAATTTTTTTACCAAAAATTTCTGATCACTATAATTTTGAATTTGCTTCTTTAACACATTTAATTTTTTGAAGAAGTCTGCCACTTGTTGCTCTAAACTCATAATGAATAATTAAATAAGGTGTTTAGCACTTTTATAGAAGAAAGCATGCGCACTACAGTTGCTTCACAATTTTTGTGAGAGGATTGTAACTAAAAATTTTATCATGCAAAATGAGACAAAACGCTGAAGTATCTTTTTTAATAACCGTATTGGTTTCAAATTCTACTCTCATAACAATAGAGCCAGTTTGAATTGACTCTTTCTGATGGGAACAATCAATATGAGTAATTGGAGAAATATTTTTAAAATTTTCTGGGGTAAAGATAGGTTCAATAGAATTCCCATAATATGAATGACGGAAATTTGAAAACATTTCATATAATGTTGAAAATTTATTTTCTTTAAAATTCAAAAACATGTCATGATATGGATATCGCTCAGAATTTAAAAATACTCTAATATTTCTTAAGTCAACATTATCAAACTGACTCATATCTTTTTTAATCTGTCCTTTCCTGTCTTCTTGAAAAGCGATAACAACATGACGAGGAGCTTCAAGTTTATTTGTGGTTTTTACAGGCCAAGTATGTCTAAGACTCTCCGATAGTGAAGAATATTCTACAAGTTCCCAACTTCTAAAACCTAACAAAATTTCTTTATTAGATTCTAATATTTTCGTTAACGCCAGTTGTTGTGGAATATCTACTGTTATATGAGGCATTTTCCAATATATTTTATCAAAGGACACTTTTGGTGTTTCTACAGTGGGACTAGGAGGTTCTACATCATCTTTAAAGATAACTCCATCTAAATCATTACTAGCCCTAATAAGAACCAGTTCCTGTTTCATATTTAGGATTATTTTTTTGTAGTCTTCAAAAAATCCTAGCAACAATTTTAATGGTATAGACACACAAAAATTACCCTTATCGTCAACTAAAATTCGATCAGATTCCTTTCTGTGAGGAAACCAACCAGCATTTTGCAATTTTAAGCTTTCATTTGTGTTGTATGAGAGGTATCCTTTGAGGGTCGAAGCTAAACCAACATTTCTAACAGAATCTATAGTAATACCGTTTAATTCATAGCGAATCTCTCTAAAAAGGAAGGTGACGCCATTGTTAATAAAACGTAATTTTTTTGTATATTTATCTTCAGTGTTAGTTAATTTGCCTTCGATATAAAGTAAACTTTCTGTAGGTAAAGTGTAGGCGTCAAGTTCTTGAATGGGTATGCGAATTTCATCATTATAATCAAATTTTGAAGAGATGTATGGTTGATATGTATGAAGTTCAGAACTAACAATTGAATTATCTACATATAGTTTTTCAGTAACATTTAAAATGTCCATTATAAAACTTTAAAACCAAGAGATGTGAGGAATTGACGATTTTCTCGTGTTAATCTCTTGCTGCTTTTTCTGATACTGAGCTTGCGAGTTGATGTTTTCTTTTTATAGGGTTTTTGATCGAAAAGTGTAACTATGGGTATTCTATTGTATCTAACCACCATATTATTCACTATTTGGTTTTAAATGTAAACGGACAGTTACAGTTTCACCTCTAAAACTTATGAGATCTCCGTCTTGATCAACTATTTTAACAGTAATGTTGTTTATCGTTTTGACGCTGACTGGAAAATATAACACAGGTAAAGGAGATTCCACTATTTTATACCCTGGTGGTACAGTTGGATAGAATTGATGAATAATGTGAACTGGTTTTCCATTACTAAAGGATCCCACACAAATATTGCAATCAATGCATATGGCATTTACTTTAGTTATGTTGGCTACATTGTCAGATATGCCAAATGTATTTGCTTCTAGAACTTTACTTGTAAAACCCAATATCTTTCTTATTGAATCTTCCTTTGTGAAATCGACTGGTTTGCTACAAACTAAACTACATTTAAGAGTGTTGGTATTTGCAAGTAATCGAAAATTAACATCTTCGTTTGGAAACGTTTCCTTAATTTTTGATTTAATAAAGGAGTCTAAATCTGCAATATCATAAGTTCCGTCCGGAATAACTATAACTTTATTGTCTATATATATTTTGTTATGACCTTGTTCAATATTTGGTATTGTCATAAAAGTTTCAAAATCCGCTAAACCCAAGTAATATTGTCTTCCATCATCCAAGTAAATGGGAGGATTAAAATCAGCAGATAACACGGAACTATTTCCGGATATGGCAATAGTTGTAGACATTATGTTAATAAGTCTTTCAGTGATTGGCTTATATATCTGTTTGTAGAAATCTTAGTGACAGCTGCCCACAATTATTTGAATTATATTTCTGTTGATTTTCATAGGTATAAAATATTGTCACGTTGCCATTCGAATTAAAATATTTTATTAGTTCTTTTGGAGGCTTTAAATTGCCATAGCTATCAAAATATATAACTTTGTTTTTATTTTTGTTGTAAGCTATCCAATGGGTTCCTTCTTTTTTCACACTATCTAAATTAACAATTCCTCGCTCAACAAAGTTAATTTTGTTTGGCAAATTATCACGCATGAATACTCCTCTAAAATTTGGAATTTTTAACATTTTTGAATAATTTAGAATTTCTATATTGGTTAACGCTCTTTTCGGAATATTTATTTGGTGTTTTTTTTTTTTTGTGATTTCCTCTTAACCGAACCTCCTTTGTAGGGTTTAATAAATAATCCTTTTCCCTTGGAAACCCCCTTGCCACTTTTGAAGGGTTTTACAAAAAGACCTTTGCCTTGTGACATATTTTCCATTGCTGTATTATGTCTATGCAATTCTTCCAACTGTTCTCTAGCTGCTTTAGCATCATTCACTGCTTTAGCAATACCAGCCGCCCCACCACCCAATGCTCCAATCGCACCAAGTATTGGTAGTAATAATGGTAAAAAACCTCCAATTTTCTTAGGAGGGCGAATAACACGCTTTTTTCCCACTTTTTTCCTCTTTAAGCCCATTCCAAGTTTTCTCTTGCCCCTCATTACGCCAGCTACTGTCAATGCTGCGATTTTTTCTCCAATCGAAGAATCTTTAGCTTTCACCCTTTTCCAAGCCTCGTTTGCTAAAATTTTATCCGCCTCGTGTCTTTTTGATAACTGCTCAGACTGAGAGTATGCTATATCATGTTTTTGACAAGCAGCATCCAATGGATTAACTCCAATGTCTCCACGCTCTAATCTTTTCTCTAATTTTGTTCCGGGTCCGCAGTAATTATATCCAGGTATATGGAGTTCAAACGGAAGCTTAGTAACTAATTTATTTACTAAACCAGAACCTGTTTTGACGGCTCTATTTATACGTTTCTTCCTACAAGTCATCATGTTATTATGACAGAATGTATTATGTCTCTGGTATAAATACTTTTACCTTCAGTCAAATCTACTAGTTAGACATGAGGGTTGAAAAACAAAATTTCTCATTGCCTGTAAAGAATCATGATGAAAAAGTTTTCTCAAGGCAGTTTAAAAAGCATGGTGAATTATTTGGAGGAGGATCAAAAAGATGTTTGATAGTAGGCTGTAGTGGCAGTGGCAAAACTAATGTAATGCTCACCCTGCTAGAACATCCAAACGGTATTAGGTTTGAAAATGTCTACGTATATTCAAAGTCTTTAGATCAACCAAAATATGAATATCTGAGAAATCTATTGGGACCTATAAAAGAAATTGGCTATGTGGAATATGACAATGATGAAGACATCATCTCACCACATGAAATAAAACCCAATTCTATTATAATTTTTGACGATATTCCATCACAAAATCAGAATGTTATTAGAGATTTTTTTACACATGGCAGACATAGGAACACAGATGTTTTCTTTATTTTCCAAGGGTATAGTTCCATTCTAAAACGTTTAATTAGGGAAAATTCAAACTTATTAATACTATTTAAACAAGATTCAACAAGTATAAAGCACATTTATAATGATCATTGCATCATGGACATGACGTATGATCAGTTTAAAAATATTTGTTCCAACTGTTGGAAAGAGCCCTATGGATTTCTGGTAATAGACAAAGACTGTCAGATAAACAACGGCAGATATAGAAATAAATTTGATTCCTACATTTACCTATAAAAGTAATTGTTTCATAATTTTTCATCATTTAAAATTAATTTGACATGGACAAACGTGTAGCTAGGGAATTGATAAAATCTAGAAAAGCAGTCAAGGACAAATATCGTGGTTTAAAATTGGCTGCCTCTTCGACCCAATCTGAACTAGAACAATCTTATAAACCAATTACCCAACCACTTAATCAACTACTCTCCACCATAGGAAATATTGAACCTTTTCAAGTAAAAGTAGAACCAAAGGAAGAAGTTGAATCTCCATCAAAAATTTTTGAAACATCTACACCGACAAAACAAAAGAAAAAAGCACCGGTTTTGACACCATCAATTCCTTCATTTTTTGAAGCCAGCCAACTACCGTCAATATTAGAAACAGACGTAATTGCTGAAACTAGTGACCCATCTAGTTCAACGTTAGATCTAAACTTGTCTGACATTTTGGAACAAACTAAGAAAACGATTCAAAATTATGTTTCCACACCTTCATATGCAGATTATTTGCAAGATTTTCATGAATTACCTAGAACATATATTGATGAAGGAGTACGAGATACAGAACATAAATTTGATCACAACTATGGAATAGTTCATGATCTTCAAACAGAGAAATTTTTTTTGGGTACAACGCAGAAACCTGTTGACATAATAGGCAAAGATATTAAAGTTGAAGGAAAAACATATAATGGAACAGTAGGTTTATATGAATTACTTTTCAAAAAGCATCCTGTCACCTATAAGAAAGAAGACTTAGATAATTATATGGACATTTTGGCGAGAACTAATGCATATCGAAGAAACCATGATCCCAATGAGCAAGTTCAGGGAAACTCATCTAGCAAATATATACAAATTATCGGACCATATTTGCATAAACAGGGAATCACTAAAACAAGAATTACAGCGATGCAAAAATTGGCTGAAGCATTTGGCAAGCCCAAAGCTCCATATAGAGCAACAAGAGCAACAGCTTCTGGGAAAGGGTTAATTTTAAAAAGAAACAAATTGAACACTGATTATGTACACTGGGATAATGTCAATGAATTAGTAGACAGACTGCGGTTGCTAGTAGCTTCTACCGTTGCAGGAAATAATGCTCATTCTAATGAAATTATATCTATTGTAGAGGAATTAAAAGAGGCTAAGGTTATACTATAAATAGAAAAGTCTAAAAGCATTTGTTGTTTATTAAAAAATGACTGTGGATAAATTCGGACGTCATATTTCAAAGCGGGCACAGCCAAATATAAAATATTTAGAAAAGTCAATTATCGCAGATGTTGAAGCTCAAATTCTAGAAAATTTTCAAAACTTAAGTAATAATAATAACATAACTAAAAGACTTAATGAAAACAGAGCAGAAATTGGAAATGTTGCAAAAAAATTAAAGCTTCTAGAAGATGACGCCTCAAAACAAAAACTTGAAAATAAAATAGAATCGATTGAATTGGAAATTAAAGCAATAAGTAGTCATCAAAATGAGGTGGAAACTATACAAAATAATTTAGAAACAGAAATAGGTGAACTTAAAAAAGCAAATACTGATGTTACTAAAATCAATGAAAACAATCTAGCTATTGAAAATGTTGCGAAAAAAGTAAAGCTCTTAGAAGATAGCAACTCGAAAAAAGAAGAATTTCAACAGAAATTACTCATGATTGAAGATGACATAAAAACTATATCAAACTACCAAAGTGAATTGAATGTTTCAAAAAATAATTTAGAAATGGAAGTTAATAAATTAAAAGAAATAAAGAGTGACATATCTAAAATTAAAAGTGCTCTACAGAGCGATGTTAAAACGAAATTTGAGACATTTGCTGCTGACGTGTACAAAAGAGTCAAGGAAGAAGTAAAGCATTTTGGCCACACTCATAGCGAAATTGACAAAAACATAAAAGAAATTGAAAGAAACTTAACACTACATTTAATGATTCATAAAAATGATATTGATAAATTTAATGAGTTGAAAGTAAGAGTTGAAGGTGATTTAATGAAAATGAATGAACTAACTGTTGAGCTGAAGGACAAATTTGAAAATATTTCAGCAGATATTCTAACTTTAAAAAATGAAATTAATATAAAAACAATTAATGGAGATACAGAAATCATATCCAAAGTGCATCAAATCGATATTGATATTCAATCATTAAAATCTTCTATAGTAGAAGAAGATAAAAAATTAAAGGAGTTATTGAAAGCAGTTAGTGGTATTGACAAATTTAGTGAAGATATTAAATCATTAAAAAAACATGTTAGAGAAGAAGATGAGAAATTACGTGACTTATTGAACACTAAGTTTAAAGATATTACAATAGACGAACTTTGGAAAAAAATTAATTTAATTAAGGAGGAAGAACAAAAATTAAAAGAAAGTAAAGAAAAAATAAACACTTATAAAGACAAAAATAATGAGCTTAAGGAAGTACGTTTACAAATAGCAAATATTGAAAAACTAATAGAACTAGTAATAAAAAAACATGAAATGTTGTTGAAAGGTATTAGAATAAAATTCTCACAATGCTTAAAAGCAGAAACATTAGATTCTTTGAATTATTTATATAAAGAGTTTGCAAAACTAAATAAGTCTTTAACTAAAGAAACAAACTTTGAAGACGAAGAGTGGATTGAATTTTATACAAATTATTTGAAAACGTTTTTAAAAAATTTTGAAGAATTATTATACAACAAATAATGACAAACATTAAAGAACAAATAGTAAATGAAATACATAGACTGGCAAGAAAAAACTATTCTCGAAGGAGGGTCATTGTAAGGGGTTTGAATGATCTCTTCCAAGCGGATTTAGTTGAAATGCAGCCTTATGCGAAATTTAACAAAGGGAATAAGTATATTCTAGTTGTTATTAATGTTTTTTCTAAATATGTTTGGGTTGAACCTGTGAAATCAAAAAATGCTAAAGATGTTAGTAGGGCAATGGAGAAAATAATAATTAGTGCAAAAACCCCACCGAAAAATTTGCAAACGGACAGAGGTACTGAATTTTACAATAAACATTTTAAGGAGCTGATGGAAAAATATAAAATAAATCATTACAGCACATTTTCAAATTTAAAAGCAAGTGTTGTAGAACGTGTAAATAGGACTATAAAAAATATTATGTGGAAAAGATTTAGTAATCAAGGTACTTACAAATGGCTTGAAATATTACAACAAATTGTGGATAAATATAATAAAACAAAACATAGTACTACTGGCTACAAACCTTCAGATGTTAATAAAAAAAATGAAAAAATAATTTTAAAGAATGTATACACTAACAAGAAAACTTTAGATCCAAAACGGGCTAAATTTAAGTTGAATGATTTTGTAAGAATTTCGAAACAACGAGAAGTTTTTGCCAAGGGATATACTCCAAACTGGTCGACTGAAGTTTTTCAAATAAAGAACGTGAAACTGACAAATCCAAGAACATACCTTTTAAGAGATCAGCGGAATGAGGATATTGAAGGTGCTTTCTATGAAGAAGAGTTACAACATGTTAAATATCCAGATGCCTATTTGGTTGAGAAAGTGTTAAGACGTAAAGGCAATAAGGTGTATGTAAAGTGGTTAGGGTTCGATAAATCACATAATTCATGGATTAATAAAAGTAATGTTTTGTAAAATATTTTAATAAAATGCAAGTCATTAAGAATAATAGTTTTATTATATTAATTCTTATTACAAAGGGTTAGATATATTTTATTTCTATGCTCTTCACTTAGTATAGGATTAATTATGTAACTACAGCTAGCAATTCTTTTTTCGAATCGCAGTCTGTCACAATACAATTGATGATATTCACTTTTTCGAGCTTGTCTATATGCAAATTCCCACGTTCTTAGCACATGTAGTTTATTACTACTTTCACTAATAGTCACATATTTCTTTATAATATTTCCTTTTTGTTCCATGTTTCTGCAGTCGGCTTTCCAACTCGTCTGGATATAATATTAGAAACTCCAACATGGTGCTGACATTCTCACTATTTGGATTTTCACTTGGATTTAAAACATTATAAACATTGGTGAGCAAGTCGCCAATTTGATTTGCAGTTGATGCTTTGTACACATTAAAGTAATTTTCAAAGTTTTGTTCTTTTATAATAGAGATTCTATATGCTATCAAATCTTTCAGTTTCCACAAACTATCAATGGATTCCTGGCCAAGATAGATATAATTAGAGTCTGCCTTGTTAACCTTTAGGACTGGAAAGTCATTAATTTTCTCAAAACTTAAAGTAATGTTTTCACATTGAATGGTAGATGTATCAACACCAGGATAGTAGAAATAATTTGCAATTACACCTTCATACTTGCAAAAGGTGATCCACTCATCTTCACTCAGAGTCATGTAGAATCCATTTCTGCCTCCAATTACTATTTTGGGTGAAAAGTCGTTTACACTAATTCCAATTAAAACAAATTTTGTGAAAGAACTGTTAAGATAAAAAAACTTTGTATTCACAATATTTAAAACATTCTTATTTGCTCCACTCATACTATTTTTCTTACTATTTGACAAGTAATCATTACTTTGACTAGCAAATTTAGAGAACGACATTTTTGTAAATAAACCCTTTTCAACTATAAACTATCTCTTGTTGTTTGTACCACAACTTGCATTTCAATATTTATATAAGTAAATGATGATGGTGGGGGTAATGATGGTGGGGCAATGGTTGTGTATCGAAAGGAGAAGGAGATTGCTCTCTCATAGGTTTTCGGAGGAGGAGTTTGCTCTCTCATGGGTTTTCGGAAGAGGAGTTTGCTCTCTCATAGGTTTTCGGAGGAGGAGTGAGATTGGGAGGAGGAGGAGGGTCTCCCACAAACTCTCTACTTTGGTTATGTTCTCAGGGGATTGCAAACGTGCCATTCCGATCAAAAACAGCAAAAACAAATTTCCGAAATTTTTTTGAAAATCTTCAAAGTGGGGGGTATTACGACTTTTTTCTCAATTCTCAACTTTGACCGCCTGTAACTTGAGAACGCCTGAACCCATTGGAGTGAATCCAACTGTGTTGTCCTATTCTTGATGTCCTCTTTCACCTCCCACCATCGGAAGTTCCGTAGGTGCAATATTTCCGGAGATAGACCCCTTCGGAGGTCGATTTTTAGGGACTTTTAGAATCGCGTTTTTGGACTATTTTTAAAAAGACCTCTTTAGAGGATAATTCCATTCCAATTGAGTTGGTTATGTTCTCAGGGGATTGCAAACGTGCCACTCCGATCAAAAACAGCAAAAAAAAATTTCCGAAATTTTCTTGAAAATCTTCAAAGTGGGGGTATTACGACTTTTTTCTCAATTCTCAATTTTGACCGCCTGTAACTTGAGAACGCCTCGACCGATTGGAGTGAATCCAACTGTGTTTTCCTCTTCTTGATGTCCCCTTTCACCTCCCACCATCGGAAGTTCCGTAGGTGCAATATTTCCGGAGATAGACCCCTTCGGAGGTCGATTTTTAGGCACTTCTAGAATCGCGTATTTGGACCATTTTAAAAAAAAACCTCTTTAGAGGTTAATTCCATTCCAATTGAGTTGGTTATGTTCTCAGGGGATTGCAAAAGTGCCATTCCGATCAAAAAGAGCAAAAAAAAATTTCCGAATTTTTTTTGAAAATCTCCAAAGGGGGGGTATTAAGTCTTTTTTCTCAATTCTCAATTTTGACCGCCTGTTACTTGAGAACGCCTGAACCCATTGGAGTGAATCCAACTGTGTTGTCCTATTCTTGATGTCCTCTTTCACCTCCCACCATCGGAAGTTCCGTAGGTGCAATATTTCCGGAGATAGACCCCTTCGGAGGTCGATTTTTAGGGACTTTTAGAATCGCGATTTTGGACTATTTTTAAAAAGACCTCTTTAGAGGATAATTCCATTCCAATTGAGATGGTTATGTTCTCAGGGGATTGCAAACGTGCCACGCCGATCTAAAACAGCAAAAAAAAATTTCCGAAATTTTTTTGAAAATCTTCAAAGTGGGGGGTATTACGACTTTTTTCTCAATTCTCAACTTTGACCGCCTGTAACTTGAGAACGCCTGAACCCATTGGAGTGAATCCAACTGTGTTATCCTATTCTTGATGTCCTCTTTCACCTCCCACCATCGGAAGTTCCGTAGGTGCAATATTTCCGGAGATAGACCCCTTCGGAGGTCGATTTTTAGGGACTTTTAGAATCGCGTTTTTGGACTATTTTTAAAAAGACCTCTTTAGAGGATAATTCCATTCCAATTGAGTTGGTTATGTTCTCAGGGGATTGCAAACGTGCCACTCCGATCAAAAACAGCAAAAAAAAATTTCCGAAATTTTCTTGAAAATCTTCAAAGTGGGGGTATTACGACTTTTTTCTCAATTCTCAATTTTGACCGCCTGTAACTTGAGAACGCCTGGACCGATTGGAGTGAATCCAACTGTGTTTTCCTCTTCTTGATGTCCCCTTGACCTCCCACCATCGGAAGTTCCGTAGGTGCAATATTTCCGGAGATAGACCCCTTCGGAGGTCGATTTTTAGGCACTTCTAGAATCGCGTATTTGGACCATTTTAAAAAAAAACCTCTTTAGAGGTTAATTCCATTCCAATTGAGTTGGTTATGTTCTCAGGGGATTGCAAAAGTGCCATTCCGATCAAAAAGAGCAAAAAAAAATTTCCGAATTTTTTTTGAAAATCTCCAAAGGGGGGGTATTAAGTCTTTTTTCTCAATTCTCAATTTTGACCGCCTGTTACTTGAGAACGCCTGAACCCATTGGAGTGAATCCAATTGTGTTGTCCTATTCTTGATGTCCTCTTTCACCTCCCACCATCGGAAGTTCCGTAGGTGCAATATTTCCGGAGATAGACCCCTTCGGAGGTCGATTTTTAGGCACTTTTAGAATCGCGTTTTTGGACCATTTTAAAAAAAAACCTCTTTAGAGGTTAATTCCATTCCAATTGAGTTGGTTATGTTCTCAGGGGATTGCAAACGTGCCACTCCGATCAAAAACAGCAAAAAAAAATTTCCGAAATTTTTTTGAAAATCTTCAAAGGGGGGGTATTACGTCGGGGTTAGTACTATGTCCCCTTTCACCTCCCACCATCGGAATTTCCGTAGGTGCAATATTTCCGGAGATAGACCCCTTCGGAGGTCGATTTTTAGGGACTTTGAGAATCGCGTTTTTGGACTATTTTTAAAAAGACCTCTTTAGAGGATAATTCCATTCCAATTGAGTTGGTTATGTTCTCAGGGGATTGCAAACGTGCCACTCCGATCAAAAACAGCAAAAAAAAATTTCCGAAATTTTTTTGAAAATCTTCAAAGTGGGGGTATTACGACTCTTTTCTCAATTCTCAATTTTGACCGCCTGTAACTTGAGAACGCCTGGACCGATTGGAGTGAATCCAACTGTGTTTTCCTCTTCTTGATGTCCCCTTTCACCTCCCACCATCGGAAGTTCCGTAGGTGCAATATTTCCGGGGATAGACCCCTTCGGAGGTCGATTTTTAGGCACTTCTAAAATCGCGTATTTGGACCATTTTAAAAAAAAACCTCTTTAGAGGTTAATTCCATTCCAATTGAGTTGGTTATGTTCTCAGGGGATTGCAAACGTGCCATTCCGATCAAAAAGAGCAAAAAAAAAATTCCGAAATTTTTTTGAAAATCTCCAAAGGGGGGTATTAAGTCTTTTTTCTCAATTCTCAATTTTGACCGCCTGTTACTTGAGAACGCCTGGACCTATTGGAGTGAATCCAACTGTGTTGTCCTCTTCTTGATGTCCTCTTTCACCTCCCACCATCGGAAGTTTCGTAGGGGCAATATTTCCGGAGATAGACCCCTTCGGAGGTCGATTTTTAGGGACTTTTAGAATCGCGTTTTTGGACTATTTTTAAAAAAACCTATTCAGAGGATAATTCCATTCCAATTGACTTGGTTATGTTCTCAGGGGATTGCAAACGTGCCATTCCGATCAAAAACAGCAAAAACAAATTTCCGAAATTTTTTTGAAAATCTTCAAAGTGGGGGGTATTACGACTTTTTTCTCAATTCTCAACTTTGACCGCCTGTAACTTGAGAACGCCTGAACCCATTGGAGTGAATCCAACTGTGTTGTCCTATTCTTGATGTCCTCTTTCACCTCCCACCATCGGAAGTTCCGTAGGTGCAATATTTCCGGAGATAGACTCCTTCGGCGGTCGATTTTTAGGCACTTTTAGAATCGCGTTTTTGGACCATTTTAAAAAAAACCTCTTTAGAGGTTAATTCCATTCCAATTGAGTTGGTTATGTTCTCAGGGGATTGCAAACGTGCCACTCCGATCAAAAGCAGCAAAAAAAAAATTCCGAATTTTTTTTGAAAATCTTCAAAGGGGGGGTATTACGACTTTTTTCTCAATTCTCAATTTTGACCGCCTGTAACTTGAGAACGCCTGGACCGATTGGAGTGAATCCAACTGTGTTGTCCTCTTCTTGGTGTCCCCTTTCACCTACCACCATCGGAAGTTCCGTAGGTGCAATATTTCCGGAGATACCCCCTTCGGAGGTCGATTTTTAGGCAATTTTAAAATCGCGTTTTGGACCATTTTTAAAAAAAACCTCTTTAGAGGTTAATTCCATTCCAATTGAGTTGGTTATGTTCTCAGGGGATTGCAAACGTGCCATTCCGATCAAAAACAGCAAAAAAAAATTTCCGAAATTTTTTTGAAAATCTCCAAAGGGGGGGTATTAAGTCTTTTTTCTCAATTCTCAATTTTGACCTTCTGTAACTTGAGAACGCCTGGACCGATTGGAGTGAATCCAACTGTGTTGTCCTCTTCTTGATGTCCTCTTTCACCTCCCACCATCGAAAGTTTCGTAGGGGCAATATTTCCGGAGATAGACCCCTTCGGAGGTCGATTTTTAGGCACTTTTAGAATCGCGTTTTGGACTATTTTTAAAAAAGCCTCTTTAGAGGATAATTCCATTCCAATTGAGTTGGTTATGTTATCAGGGGATTGCAAACGTGCCGTTCCGATCAAAAACAACACAAAAAAAAATTTCCGAAATTTTTTTGAAAATCTCCAAAGGGGGGGTATTACGACTTTTTTCGGAAGTCGATTTTTAGGCACTTTTAGAATCGGTTTTTAGATCATTTTTGAAAAAACCTCTTTAGAGTTTAATTTCATTCCAATTGAGTTTGTTATATTCTCAGGGGATTGCACACGTGCCATTCCGCTCAAAAGCAGCAAAAAAAAATCCGAAGTTTTTTTGAAAATCTCCAAAGGGGGGTATTACGACTTTTTTCTCAATTCTCAACTTTGAAGAAGTGTTGTTTAGAACGCCTGGACCGATTAGAGTTAATCCAACTGTGTTGTCCTCTTCTTGATGCCCTTTTTCACCTCCCACCACATTATAATCTTTTTTTAAAGAACTGAGTGCCTTTCGCTCGATGGGGTTTAGGTTTGTTTAATGTCAAAAGGTTTTTCTAAAATTAATTTTGACCTATTTCTAAACTTTTGTTGGTGTCCTTGTGGTAAGTTTTGAACTGTTTCTTCAATTGCTGAAATGAAATCAAGCTTAGGAACATTTTTAGGTGTTACAGAAAAAATTATACCTTTAGAAAGTACAAGATTTTCAGCATTAGTGAGATTTTTGTTTGATAGATTTATTACTGTCTTAGTGTTTACCTTATTGTTTCTTAAGTATCTAAACCCTTTGTTTATTTTGTAGTTAATTAGTTTGTTGAATTTCTTTAACTGTATGTTTTTATGTTTGTTAAATTTTGTGAAATAGCTACTTTGAATACAATCCCACATATGATTAAAATCAACCCTTGAAAATAAATTATCTTTCATTACGTTAATGTCATTTTGTAAAGTAAATTTTCTACGTATGTGGAATTGTATTTCGTTCCTAATTAGTGATTTACTAGCCCTTTCTAAAATTCTAATTGTTCTGTAATCTGTATGTAGTGGTTTTAAACGAATATTTTATAATTTTATATAGGCGAAACTTCTAGACCTCTAAAAAAGAGAATAAAAGAACATCAAAATTACATAAAAAACAGAGATTTTGAAAAGTCAAATTTATGCCAACACACCTTTGATAATGGTTATAAAGTAAAAATGGAACGATACTAGTATCGTATCCAAAGAACCATTATCAAAGAAGCGTAAAATCAAAGAAAGTGCATATATTTTACCTAACAAAGATCATTACGCAGCTTCTTGTTCAGCAAACAGATAACACATGATTAGCTATGTTAGAACAAGACGTTCAAAATGATAACTTACACATAAACTAATAATAACATTCATATTATACCTATTTTACACGTAGATAGAACAGACTATAGTGCGTACACTATAACTTTACTTGCGCAGTAGGTCCTGAAAATTAGACATTTTGCACCCTGTATATTATGACAGGCACTGTCATATATTTTAGGTTTTATTTATGAATTTGGAGGTTATGATTTTGTGGCCATGGTTGCCAGGACTATTTAAAGTACTAAAACTTTCTGATTAACAATTTTAAGTTTTATTGTAACAAATTTGCATTTCAAAGAAAATTAAATTTATTAATTAAAAAAAATATTAATTTATAACTTGTTTATTAAAAAAAAATGTTTAGCGCAAGCACTATTTTACAAATACAATGATTACAAGTAAAATGATACTTGCTGATTATTGTTTACATAATGGATATCTCTTTTATAGACCAACAAAATAAAACTAACTCGGACTATTGATATAAGTAGTCAGAGTTTGAGCGTTCGGCGCCATGTGCCTAGGCCAATCGGGAACTTGCCCCACCCTGCTACCTGTGCAGGCTTTTAGGCCTCACCCACAACCAATCAGAATCGTTAAGTCCCAGCCTGGAACCTGCATAATCCACAAATTTGTTCGAAACCTTAACTCCAACTCTCCGAAATCTGTCCACAGACGTACTCAGTCCTGAATCATGAAGCATTGATAACACGTCACCCTAAATGTTGCGGTTGCTACGGCCCCGTATTACCTGCCAATGACGCATGGTTTTCGAGACATAAGTATTTGACGTTAACCGATTAATGATTCATAGTTCAGGACTGAAGCATGTCTCTGGATAGATTTCGGAGAGAGGTGGAGTTAAGGTTTCGGGCAAATTTGTGTTTTTCTATTGGTCGGCTAGGTCGCTTCTGATTGTTTGAGGGTGGGGCTTAAGAGATTATACATGTACCAGACTGGGACTTAACGATTCTGATTGGGGGTGGGGCCTAATAGCCTGCACAGGTAGCAGGGTGGGGGTAAGTCGTTCCTGATTGGCCTGGGCACATGGCGCATAACGCTCAAACTCTGACTACTGGTGTATTAGATATATTTTATTCTACCAGAAAATAGTGTGTAATCACAGTGTATTCGTGTTGTAGTTTCCTAACATTTACTCTTTCTGGTTTCTCATATTATTGTCATGTCCTTCACGTTGGCAGCTCTAGGGTCTCTCAATATATTACTTTAGAAGTTGTGCCCGCTATTAGGTTGGGTTTTGGTTCTGTCTGCAATAAACTCAACGTATTTTTCTCTTTATTTTCAATCTCCGCGTCTCTAATTTTAATTTAAAACAGAAAATGTATGGTTTACTCGAAAATTGCATCTACCTCTTTTGTTGCTACCAGTTTGAGTCAGAATAATCACTTCCATCATTGAGCTAGATCATTAGAAGCGGAATTTCTTGCCGGTCGGACACAATTTGCTTTTCATGTTATGCTATAACGATTTTCTCAATATGATTAATACACTTGATGGTAGATAAGTAATTCTGAAGTGATCGTGTTTAGGTCTTTCTTCTGAGTAACTAGGTCTTCAGAAGATCATACTCTACTGTAAATCGTCAAATTAGTAGGATTTATGTAGAAACACACGGACTCGAAAGCAACAAAAATTTAGACAACGTCCAATTGTTAAAAAGTGATTGCTGATGGGCTATTTGGCATTGACGTGAAGCTAATTTTATTGGTAAACAGATCCCTTGATGATGATTGGTTGAATTTTAACAAAATCCAATTTTATTAGGAGATTTTGATTTCGCACCTTGTTATGGGTATAGCTATGAATTCGCCTTAAAGAAGAAGGGTGGCAAACAAGAGGTAACAATTCAGGATTGCCAATCTAAAGGAAAAATACCATCGCCGCCTGCGTAGGTAAAGTTATAATGTACGAACTATATATTAGGTACTAAACAATACATTAACCAAACATTTTAAACGTACCTTTCGTAATAATGACAATTTTTATCAAATGACATTTTCATGTCAAAAGCAAAAAACGATTTTCAGAGTATCATACACTAATACTCAAAGACAAACACATCAATAGGTATAGCTTTTTGCATTTCATAGTTTCTAAAGCTTTATTTTTTAGATAGTTCTGAAGAAGGCAGCAGAGAAATTGCCGAAACGTCAACTAGGTCAATTCGTCCGAGCCCTTTCTAGGGTAAATTGTTATTAGCAGTAATTTTACTGTGAGTAGTGCGAAATTTTTTCTCCAACAACGAACGAATCGGGCAAAAAAATGGATGAGGCTTCACCCAAGAGTAAGTAGTAAAAAATGAACTTTCCGCCTCAAAGATTTAGGAGTTATCTATTGTCTCAGGTTATGTGGACGAAAGTGTGAAGAGGAGGGGTGGCAACAACCTTACTGGCGCCATGATTATGATTCTAAAACAAACGTAGTACAGAAGAAAGGTGATAACCTACCTTCCATAATAAAAAAATCCACTGAACTATGCAGCCTATGCAATCGACGTTGTATTTTTTTTTACTTCTCCTCTTCTGAAGAATGACTGCCGCTGCTACTGCTACTGTAACTCCGTCTGCATTTCGGCATATTATTTTTCCCCAATGGGATACAGAAAAAAAGTTAAATACTCTAAAAGCAATTATTAACAAAGGGAAAAACACAACGTGGAATACTGCGCGAAAAAAGAAGAATGAGCTATAGGAGGATTGTTTGGGGGTAGCTGGGAATTGGGGCGAGAGTAATGACATCTGTTTTTCTGTCTTTTAAATTCGTGGATTATGCATGGAATGGATAACCTGAACTAACTACAGTGTTTTTTATCTATAAGACGAGGCCAAATATAGTCAGAATTATATTAAGAACGGGTCTATGCTTCCATCAGAAAGAAAGGCAAAATTTGCCCAGACTACACACCTTATTACGGTCGTTCTTATCTTCAATACTCAAGCATAAATAAGTAATACCTGAAAAAAAAGGTATTCGAGTTCTGTAACACGAATGCCTGAGCTTATCTGCGAAGGATGTTGATATATTATTGTAACCAAGTATGCGCCGCTGCATCATTACCGTTAAAACCGAGGTTAAAACTTTCCGATACACTCACCTGAATATGGCCGGAAAGGCAGAAGGCACGAATAATGACGTAGACTTTGTCGAGCCGCCCTTATCAGAGCCGGCTTTGATAAGCTGTCTAATACTACATTCGAACAGTACGTTGGTCGATTAGAGTGGCACATGTTTTAACCTGCCAACGCCACTTCCAATTTGACCTGCCCTAAAGCGGTTGGTCGTTAACGCCACTACAAGCAGCAGGAAAATTTTTGTTTTCTGCTGCTGCAGGAGCATAATTTCCGAGATTCCTGCCCCTGATACCGTTGTTCAGATCAACTAGATCCTACTGACTGTAAGCGCAATTTTTAACGAACGCCAGTTTTTACATTTGCTATTGCCGCAAAGCTTAATGAGCCTAGTATATTAATTTTATTCTTGAAGACTGGTCAGGTTACAGGAGATGTCCGAGACTTGCAAGCTTCAACATCTGAATCAACTAATTTTATATTTAATTAGAAGTCTATTAACTTGGACTAATTAATGGGGAGGCACGATTTATGGGTTTGTAGATGTGGATGCAAGGTGCAGACTTCATCTAGCAGATTTAATTGCAAATGAAGGATGGAAAAACTGGAATACGTTGCACCATGCAGTGCTGAATAATATAAGGAGATGAACAAAATAAATTTTCCGACGTCACAAAGAGTTTGATTGATTTATTAAGATTTCAATAAACAATGAATATGGTCATAGAGCACACGTGACGAGCTCAATTTCGTGTTTTGGCAAAAAAAATATTTTTTTTTTAATAAAAATTTTTATTCAATTAACTTCTGTTTGTGTTAAGGAGAAATTGAAAATTTAGAGCACAACTGGATACTAAACGGTGTAGAAGCAATTGAGAGCAGCTCGCTGAAAAATCCCCATGAGGTACAACGTTTTACTTGTCTCGACCAGGAACTCAAAAATGGTTTAAAATGTTACTAAGCTTGACCCAGTTTAGGATAGGAAAATTAGCATACATAATGAAATGGCTAATAGTGTTTTAAAAAATTAATTAGAGGCAAAATATGTCTTGAAAATGGGTGTTTGTCGAAGCTGTCACCCAGTATTTGTTTCAAGCGACACAAAATGTTGAAATTTTATGTTTCCGAGTATACCGATCCTATTTTCTTCTTTCATTTTGCAGAAATAATGTGGTAAAAACACCACTTGGCAAAACAAGTTGGTCAGCAGAAATCTGGAAATGGTTTGTTTTATGGCGCGTGCTTTAAGTGGGGCGCATCATTTTTTTTTCTTTTTTTTTTTGGTGTTAAACTATGGGGCGCCCATAGTTTAGGAAATATCCGAACGCAGAGGGCAAACTACTGCACAACTTTTTTGGGTTAACGACCACGCATATGGATATTGCTCATAGTTATAAATTAATTGATATGGATTTACATGCTAAACTCCAAAAGTTCCGGCTTACAACAATTTTTTGGAACACAACTACATAAAACGTGAATAATATATGTCCTATTTATCATAAAACTACTAGAACCTACAAATAAAATCGATTACTATTGGGGGGGGGGGGGGGGGGAGGGGGAAAGTCGATATTTCTATGTTAAAAATATGGGGCTCTTAAACCGGCAAAAAAACCTAAATTTTGAGATTAAAATCGTGCATTGCGGACTTCAACACCTGATATCTCGTTTCGATAAAGATCAGAAGAGCTAAGGAAGCAGAAGAGTAGGGCTTACACGCAAAGTCTATTTCCGAATATCTGGCTAGAACAGTAACTGAGCACGGGTGGCCCAAAAGTAAGGTACCAATTTTGCAGTTTTTTTTTTAATTTTCTCGAAAACCGTAACCGGGAGCTTCTTTCTGATTTATGTATTTAATAGTCCTCAACGATTTCTTCTTACGCATATTAACTTGCGTATTGAAAAACCTTAGTTAAGTTAGTTTCCAAGATAAACAGGAAAATGTAAAACTTTAAAAAATGTCGTGGAGTCGAAATTTTTAGCCGAAATCCAATGTCATATATTTTATCAAAAATAGTCTCATATGAAAGAGGGGACAAAAATATGTAAAAAATAAGCAAAATTGAAATTTTCGGTAACTTCCTCCACTTCGCCTTAATGTAATGGCGCATACTGCGGTACCATGGCGTAACCACATGGCGCCTAAAATGTAATTTTTTCACTTTCTATCGACATTTTAATACTTTGTATCTAAATAATTCGAAAACTAAAAGTAGTATAACGATGCTATTGGAGCCAATGAATAGAGCATTCACGACCACAAAATACCAGCTCAATCTGTTATTCCAGGTTCTCAATTTAGTTGGCGTAATGGTGACCAATATAAAACATTAAGTAATCTTTATATAATTTTAACAGTTTTTCACTTCTTATGAGATTGTTATAAATCCAGGCAAAACATTTTGAGCACTAGAAAAGTTAAATCACTGGGTGTGGACAAAATAAAGATTTCTGAATCCTTTTTCAATTTGCCGACATTTCGACCATTTAATTCGATTTTTCTCAAGGCTACAAACAAGCAAGAAACAATCAAGTTAGTGAACCAAAGAATAAAACGAATAGAAACATAGTATGCGAGCTATACTATAAATAATAAACCACTTTAAAAAATTGATCTAGATAACTTCTACATTATTAATAATAGCTATGAATAATTTTTCGCCTTTTGTAATACTATAAAGTCATTACATTATATTATATATATATTTTTTAACATATATGTATGTATTTTAAAAAATACGCAAGACACAATGAACAAAACATTATTTACCTGTTGGTGAAGTGAAGAGGTGTCAAATTTGTGCGGTATAATCATATCTGTAATGCTCTTGGGCCACAAATTTACAAAGCAACATCTATTGTTGCTTTAAAATGTTAAGAGAAGAACGTGTGTGAATTCGAAATAAACGGTCGAAACGTACGTAAAAAATGTGTATAAATATTTGTAGAATGGGGCAAATTGGAGTCACAGTGTTAAATGATGCCTCTTTTATAGAAAAAAGTAAATATCTATGGAACCAAGCTAAATATACAAGAAACCTCAAATAGGTATGACGCGTCTCCATATACTCCCGTAGCAAAAAATGTTCTGAAATTTTTTGCCGTAAAGTTATCTGCTCAAAAAGTTTTTACAAAAATGCATCAAGTTCTGTTGAGCCCTGTATTAGGAAACCTGCAAAACATATAACCGAGTACATAACCAATTAAAGCAGTCTATACATGGATGTTACCAAAATGGCATCGCCAACGAAAATCGGTTGAGTGGCTTTAGAGATAGCCAGTTTTAAAGTTCATTCAATATTTGGGGTGTATCGTTTCAATTGATTCTTAGTTTAGTTACACATTTAAAACCGAACTTGGGATATACTGTTTTGGACACTTTTTCTTAACTATCTTGGGAAATTTTTTACTAAGACTGTTTTAAACCTTTGGCGGGATGTGCCCTAGGATGTGCCCTTTCTCTTGGGACTATCCTTATTGGGTCAGTCGCTTGACCAAGGGGATCCAGAACGAAGATGACCATTACAAAAAAGAAAATAAAAAACCGTTGCAAGTTTCCGCAATTTTCTAGATATTTCTTGTCGAAATTAGACTTCAAAATGTATCATTTACACCTATGGGGGATCTACCCATAGAGAGCATGCCCCACATAGTCATAGTCCCGGATCTACGATATAACCGTCGTAAATTTGGGTACCCAGTTAACGCCGCATTTTTGACTTTGGTACACTACTGGTCAGCCCCCCCCCCCCCCTTTCCCCGCACATATCATGATATAACAATGACAAAATATTAAGTATGACACCTAATATTTTGAACTCAATAGTACCGAGTCGTTATGCAATAATCTTGGTATGTAATGATAATAGTAGGACACTGTCTTGAGTGACGAGGAACAATTACGAATAAAACAAGGCCCGAAGTGAAAACTTGCTAAAAAAGGAATTAGAAAAGAGCAGGGATTGCAGATCCTTCGACTCATCCTTCACTACGTTACGAGTTTTAACAAAGTTCTCTACTCTCTAACCTTTTTCTCGCCTGACTTTTCTTTCACCTATTCAAAGATCAAGTCGCGGACGCATAGCTTTTTCATGTTGTTGATGGTACGGTTGATTGGTCCGGTGCTGAGGCCACAATTTAATTTCGGAGTTCTTTAAGACGAAAACGATACTTTAAAACTAATGAGCCATTCACTTATTATTGTCGTCAAGTAGGCGTTGGAAAATTGACTTTGACATTTTTATCCTATCTTTTCAACATGGGCTGAAAGCAGATGGGCATAAAAAAAGGAGCTTTAAAGCTACTAGACGACAAAAATAAGTGAATGGGTAATATGTCTTTATATTTTGGTAACAAGTTGAATGGCCGTATTAGTGTCTAGTAATCATGGGTCTTTGCCGAGAACCAATATCTGGTCAGTGATGATACTTATAGCCGGAGCCTTATCGAGGGTATGGTTCCACGTTTGGAAAGGAGGCAGTCGTGGGATGAGGCTCAGGTGTAGTTTCGCGTGTTTTTAGTACTCCTGTCTCTGGAAAAAAATTGCTTGTGTACTAAAAAACCGAAGACAAGATCAAAATGTTAAATGCATCAATACACACGATCATAATTTTGAAAGTTACTGCTTATAGAGTATCCGATGTAGAGACACAATAGCGATTATTTCTTTAAACAACGGTTTGTTTTCTTTATAGAATTTGACATGACTATTTTTATATCACTCCTCATTCAAAGAGTTAATAATAATATGATTACCATTCTACCGATTTTCCTGCTTCAATTCACCCAAGTCCGGCTTGAGAAATAAACTTGAATTTGAAAGAAACAAATTATTGAAATTTTCAATAACAAAACACAATTAACAAGAATTTGACTACCACATCAAATAGCCATATTTTCCCACTAGTTCACGGAACACTCCATATAAATTCAACAGAAAAGATGATCTTTTAAGGTAGTTTAAGTGCTGGAGATCTATTATATTACGTATATGAGCGCGTTTTTGTTTTTGAATTCGCCTTTGAAAATTTGAATATTTTTGTCCTGTAACAATTAATAAGATTTCTGTTAAATAATGATTTTTCTCTTTTTTCAGGTATGTATCAACTACAAAGGAGAACTACGAGGTCAATATTCGGCAAGTACTCACTAGTGAGAATTGAGTTTTTAATTTTCTCTCTCGTTTTTCAGTTTCTAGTAATTAAAAATAAATACAGGGAAGTTGCATAACTAGTTTCTAATATTATCTAATATGGTGTTATTCAAATTTTTCGCCCAACATTGAAATCTCTTTTTTTTTAATGAGACACCCTTTATATTATCAGATATATAGTATCGCATCAACATGAGCTTTAAAAAAAAACATTTGTTTTACAAAATTTTCAATTTGTGACAGAACTATTAGATGCAGATAAAAATTAGATGCCCCACTGGAATATATGTAATAAAGACTACTTTCCGTAAAACTAAAAAGTTCAAAAAAAATTGAAAATGCCAATTGATTAAAATCACCGTGTATCTCAAAAAAAAATAATGTATGCGGTGCTATTTGAAATTAGAGGAAAGCAGATTTCATTTGAATGTGGTGTAGAGATTTACAAATTGTTATTCGAAGGGAGATTGAGAAGAGAAAGCTGAAAATTATAGAGCGGTTTGGGTTCGCACAAGCTTCTCTTACTGAGGATGTTGTAAGGGCTAGAAATAATACATCTTAGAGAGATCCTGTTCCTGTAGGTACCTTAAGAGGAATAGATCAAGGTTACAGTGTGTGATCTAGTATCTAGTGCCTGCTTGTCCGTTATTTCATAGGTGTCACAATGGTATCACTAGTTGTTCGGTTATAGGGTTTTTAGAATTCACCGCTCTCGATTCTCAAAGATTGGAAATTTTTTTTCCTTTTTTGCATTTCAGCTAAAAAAATTACAGCTTCATAAACAAAACTCAGAAATTGACTTATAAAACGTCAACCGTACTTTAGAATGATCCTTCGAGTTGGTCCTAATAATTCGTAACCTGGTTTAACCTGATCCAAACGATGACGTCACCGCTTTGAATCGAAAATGAACGTTGCTGTCTGTGAAACGAAAACGACTCAGGTGGATAAATTATATTAATCGCAGTGTTTCTATCCGAGACTAACGAAAGAGGACATTGAGATCTTTAAACACGATAAAAATTTTAACAGGAAGGAGGAAATTACGTTTCTAAATTCTGGTTTAAAGCAAGTTCTACGACATAATTCAAGTGCGCTGAAACCCCGCGCCACCACTACCCCCACCCCAGTCCCTCAACTGCAGCGCGACGGCGGGGGAATAAATACCACGGAGCTCAACACAGTTGAATCAGTCATGTAGGGAAGCTCGGGAGATCACTTCACCCATTACCTCGACGCCTTTGAATTATCAAAGACATTAGTTTGCGGCAGGTGTAGACGAAACGTCAGGAAGAGATTCCATTGGACCACGGTTTCAAAGCCCGGATTTTGACCGGCCGTGAAAATCTCCACAGTCTTTTATTGAATATTATAAAATTTAGTATTGAAAATTATGGTAAGTAGCTTGCGTCCCGAATGTTGTAAAGTGGTCTTGCAGTGTAGCGGGTTTGGGACAGGGTAGAATAAAACACGCTTAATATTTCAAATCGCGGACGCTTCGACCATATATTTGGTCTTTTTCAAGGCTGTTTGGACCTAAAGGGCTTCCTGTCAAAGCCTGGATAACTCGTATTCATGACAGATGTACAACTTTTGCAATATCATTGTCGATATACGGCCGACTAGGACAAATAACGGGGAACGATCGACAAGCAAATTAATACTGAAACCCTTTTTTAATTATTATTATCTCTTTTTTTTTATTATTATATCGATAACGATATCGCAAAAATTGTACATGTGTCATGAATACGAGTTATCCAGACTTTGACAGGAAGCCCTTTAGGGCCAAATATCCTTGAAAAAGACTAAATATATGGTCGACACGTCGGCGATTTGAAATAATAAAGGTGTTTCATTCTACCCTGTCCCAAACCCGCTACACTGCAAGACCAATTGAAAATTATTTAATTATAAAAAAGGGTTTATTATAGTAAGAAAACTACTGTTCAATTTTAATGTACAGGTGCTGCGTTTACCACAAATTTCGAACCAAAAACTTTTTCCTTCCACCCTGTATGCAAAACCCGAACTAACAAAATATTAAAGTTCCTTTTCCTCGCAACAAAAAAAGATATTTCTATTATAGTTAGTTAATATGCTACGAGGTAGTGGTATTTAAAACAAATATAATTTCGATGCTACTATTTAATAACTTTTACAGAGGTATACAGGTGTCCCAACGTCGCGTCAAATTCTAAAATCTTAAAAATAAGTTAAATATGAAAAGTGCAAGATACGCATTACTGCACAATGTAATATTGTTCATTGCACATTGTTCACGAACTGGTGTCGAAAGGAAAACCAGGCAAGGGTTTAGGGAAACGGTGACTGTGCATTTACCCGAAGAAAGAGGTTTCTTGGACTTCTTGAAAGCGCCATCTTTGTTCGGGACGACAATCCCGAGCGAAGTAAAATTTCTAGTGCCGTTAGGAGGGCACAGCTCTGCCTTTGGTCGTGCAAGAACCTGTGCGGCAAATCATGGGGGATAGGACCCCAAAAAACTATGTGATTATACGTGATGGTAATAAGACCGATAATCACGTATGGGGGCCATAGTTTGATATCGAAAGAGCAGGTAGAGCTTTATCAAAGCTAAACTGTCCTCCCTGCGAAGGGAAATTTGTCTCTGCATCTCGGGGGCAATGAGAACGACTCCCACGGCAGCCATGCAGCGCATGCTTGACCTGCTTCCACTTCCAATACTCCTGGAACGAGAGGCAATGAAGGCGACATAGCGGCTGCAACAAGTGACGAACGTAGCACCGCAGCCATTCGATGGTGGGACTAACAATGCCCAGGCTGGCTTGGAAGGCCTTGCAGTATTGAACATGGTATCCGACCTAATGGCATCAAAACGTACATTGGACACTCGCTACGGTCAGGGTTCCCTCCCGGGCAGACTGAGACGAACGAGGCGAAGAACTTCAACCGGCAGGAAGTATATGGTAGCCCGGTTGGATCCAAAACCGACGAAGGGGCTGACTCCGGAGTGTACGGGAGATTGGACGGCATCTTCATAGCAGAGAGCTTGCGCCGATTCACCACAGTGTTTCAGTCAGAGACACATGTCATTGAATTGTATGCCCGACACCTATTAGAGGAGGTAGGACACAATAGATCAAAAAAGATCTGTTCGGATAGTCGGGCAGCGCTTCTCGCGCTTATGTCTTTGCGCTGCAATTTCAAAACTGTTTGGAACTGCCACAGCAGGACTTTGAACGCCCTATCGCAGGAGAACAGCGTCATACTGGTATGGATCCCTGGCCATCGTAGTCACGAAGGCAGTGAGAGGGCCGACTCTCTAGCTAGGAGGACGGCGGGCTCTGTATTCGGAGGCCCGGAGCCGGCAGTGGGAGTCCGATGCAACTCTGGTCAAGGCTGAACTCCAGAAATAGATCAATGCCAAGTCCCAGGTCTGGTGAGAGAACCTAACCGGACTATCACACTCGAAAAAATTTATCACGGGAACAGGGAGGGCAAAAGCCCAGACATTCCTCAGACTAAATAGGAGACTAATCAGAGTGGCCACTGCACTGTACAGGGTGTTTCAAATTCGAGCCACATCATTGGGATCTCAGCAACGGTAAGAGATACAGGGTCGGTTAAATTGGGACCAAGTAGCGCAGTTTCGAGTTTAATAATATGCCGTTTTTAATATTTGAAAAATTCCGATTACTTCCGGAGATATCCGAAAAAGTACGAAATTTTGAAATATCGTTTTTATTTTCTTTTGAGCTTATTCGAAGAGATAATTTAAAACGATTGACACTTTCACACGTCATTGCGACTTCTTCTGCCCTGTAAGATAGCATATTTAGTTTCTTCCTGCGACGTTTCGTTTTTTGGAAACCATCATCAACTTTACTTTTTTAAATACGGACCTGGATTTTTTATTCGTTATTTTGATCGCTCTTTTTAATCCGAACAACATGATATGCAATATGACATATATTCCAATTAAAGTCTAGCTAGAAATCGTAAAAAACAAGACTAGAAACTAGATCTAAACTAGAAAAATAAAAAAGTAAAAGTAAATACTCGAATAACTCTCCCTGCACCTCAATGCATTTTTCAGTTCTTCTAAGCAAGTTGTTGGTAAGTAATAATAATAATAATAATAATAATGACTTTATTTGACCGTTCAATTGTTCTAGCTCGTATAGCACTTACTTCCATTATTAAATTTTTCCTTAGAATATTCAGATTATTAGATTTATTATAGAACGGTGGGGGGGGGGGGGGGGCATGCGTTGGGTACATACACACTGCTAAGCACGGTTCCCTTATGTTGGTCCACGCTTTGTCCGTTTTCGATTTAATGTACGTCACTCCCCGTGGTTGTTTTGATGGACAATAATCATCGTTACTATCTGACGGTAAACTTCTACAATTTAAGTGGAATAGCCTTGAAAAAGACGTAAAATAAACGTCGAAACGTCGGCAATTTCTGCGGAAGCCTAGAAGTTTTATTTTGGGTCCTCCCGCTACCTTTCTCCTGGAAATAAAAATCTTGAGGACGCTACACCTAAACCACTTTTCAAATAACCCTAAAGAAAGTAATCCAGAGGAGAAAGATTGGGGCTTATTTCTGGCAAGTGGCACGACTCCTTGGTTTCCAATCCACTGGTTGGGAAAGAAATCGTTTAAAAAATTTGTAACATCTCTTCCGATATGCGGCAGTGTGCCGAACTGTGTCCATAATACTCAAATCCACGGCACCTTTTTCAAAAATGAATTAATGCATTAGCGTTCTAGGAAAAGCCAAACAGGATTAAATCACTCTTAGCATTTAAAAACCTATTATTATTATCTTAGATGGTTAATTGAAATTTTTGTTATTTGTAAAATATCTATTAGAGTATTTTTCTTGTTGCAAGTTATGTATTTATTAATGAATTCAAAAATTCTTGATAAAAAAGAGGAGATATAATATTAGAACAAGAGCTATACGCGAGCTAGACTAATTCAAGGGGCCATAACCAGGAAATTGCTTAGAAGACGTTTTGGTTAGTGCGTTGTTTGATAGTTAAGACATCCTAGTATCAATAGGTAGTAAAGGAGATAATATGTATACAAAAAGAAAAAACGATTTTTAGCTAAACTCTGATTGCAAAATATCTCATATTGCATATAGTGTTGTTTGAATTAAAAAGAGCAATAAAAATAACGAATAAAAAAACCAGGTCCGTATTTAAAAAAGTAAAGTTGATGATGGTTACGTTACCAAAAAACGTAACGTCGCAGGAAGAAACTAAATATTATCTTACTATCTTACTAAATATTATCACTTAATAAATATAATCTTACAGGGCAGACAAAGTTGCAATGACGAAGTGTCAATCATTTTGACTTATCTCTTCGAATAAGCTCAAAACAAAATAAAAACGATTTTTCAAAATTTAGTGCTTTTTCGGATATCTCCGGAAATACCTGAAATTTTTCAAATGTTAAAGCGGCATATTATTGAACTCCAAATTGCGCAACTTTGCCCAAATTTAACCGACCCTGTATCTCTTACCTTTGCTGAGATCCCAATGGTGTGGCTCGAATTTGAAACACCCTGTACATAAGACATAGCCACATAAGATCTCACATACACATACTTTGTCTGTCCGAAAAGACGGAGTGTCGTCTGTGCTGGAGGACGACGAGAGAGTTGAGCCCGTCCTATGTGACTGCCCGACTTTTGGCAGATCGAGTTATTCACTGTTCGGAAACACGATCATTAACCTCAAGATGCAAACGCAGTGTCGCCCGAGAGACTTGACATATTCTTTGATGTGTGGGCATAAGGCCTCTTTCACACGGACGTTTTAAAACCGACCGGCAAAATATCGCTCGGTAAAAAAACGACCGGTGTCTCTTTCACACACAACGGCAAATCATTCGACGGTGAGAAGTCGAAACGAATAGATCAAAGGGCCGTAATGGGTAAAATGAAGAAAATTGTTAGTGCGTATTTATTATATAGACGAAGGAAAAATAAAAAGTTAAGAAAGATGTCCTGGATTCATCGAATATTAGAAGTAAAGACATCTATGGGATTGTTCTACACATTCATTCCCAAATTAAGGGAGGACGAAAGTGAAAGAGCCTAACGGGTGACAACTAGTGGAGCTAGCAGGGGCAAGCCTTGCTGGTAACACTTCGGGTGAGCCAATAATAGACCGCAGGTCGCGGTGGAGAACTGTATAAGTCCACTCCCATTGAATACAATACTGAGAAAATCTTCCTTGAATCTGAATTGTGTCGGTAAAAGGGCACTTACAAAACTGCTAGAGAAGTCTCTGTATTTTCCAGGCGACACGTTGGGCGTTACAATTGTGGCGTTAATTATAGATGGGGACTTGCTTCTAGAGTTGACGGCTTTTAAGAATTAACACAACAGACACTTGTTCCTACTTTTTAATACCTTTTTAACTAATAAAAAAATTGAGTAAAACGTAATGCATTGACAGACTTGTAACCATTACTGCTATATTAATATAATTTTGTCCACGACCACTTAATAATATACTGATATTCAGCTTGTGGACAAAAGCTAAATAGAGCTCATATAGCGTCAGAGGAATATATGAGTTGAAACAGCGGGAATAATATCATTATTCCCGCTCGCTATTTAAGTTATAAATGTTGCCTTGGCAACCAGTTGGAGTAGGCAACAACGCAATATGAAACTCCGCAGCGTAAAAAATGTACTGGTGGCACCTGTCTTGCCGTTAAACGCGTTTGTCACTTTGACATTTCAATTATTTTCTTTACACTACCTATAAAATTTTATAATTTGTAATTATTAGACAATGGTCATGGACAAAGTATAGTATTATACTCGCTTTTTATGGCCACTATTCCCACGGGAGACTTGCCCCCCTCGCCTGGGGCTCGTGACGCAAACGTCCCCCTAAGGGAATAATGGCTATCATAAAAAGCTCGTTTAATAATATACTATTGTCCACGACCACTTAATAATATACTAATATTCAGCTTGTTGACAAAAGTTAAACAGGGCTCATATAGCGTCAGAGGGATATATGAGTTGAAACAGCGGGAATAATATCATTATTCCCGCTCGCCATTTAAGTTATATATGTTGCCTTGGCGACCAGTAGGAGTAGGCAACAATGCAATATGAAACGCCGCAGCGGAAAAAATGCACTGGTGGCACCAGTTTTGCTGTCAAACGCGAGTGTCACTTTGACATTTCAATTATTTTCTTTAACTACCTATAAGATTTTATAATTTGTAATTATTACACAATAGCCGTGGACAAAGTATAGTATTATACTCGCTTTTTATGGCCATTATTCCCACGGGAGACTTGCGCCCCTCGCCTGCGGCTCGTGACGCAAACGTCACCCTAAAAGAATAATAGCTCTCATAAAAAGCTCGTTTAATAATATACTATTATAATCTATGTTTTTTACGGCTCCCCACAAAAAAAAAGTCTAAAACTGAAAGGTCCGGGGATCATGGGGGCCGTGGTTCCAGCATGACGTGGACACCGTCATGCTGGAACCAATTCAGATTTCTTCTTGTTTCTACATCTAGATTGTCCACACATACACCAACGTATCTTCCAGATTATTCTGAAGAAATTACAGATAGAAATTTCCAGTGATCCCACACCAAACATTAAATCCAAATTTAATTTGCAGTCTTCTTCCTTCAACGTGATGGGGATTTTCTTGATTCCAAATATGCTCATTATGATATCTGATACATAATATATGATAAGGAAATCCGACATCTTGTTGACATTCGTCTCGGAACCAAGTACAAAATTCCACCCGTAGCTGATGATTCCCGGGATGTAAAGTTTGAGATACCGATAGTTTATAGGGGTGGAATTTGTGTTTTTTAAGACTCTCACAACGGTGCGTTGAGAGATTCCAGCTTCCTCTGCAACCTCTCTGGTTGAAGTTCGTGGATTTTGGTAGATGCTAGCCAATATATTAGCCTCCGGTGCTTCATCTATTGTTCTATTTTCATCTTCGTTTTTTGCGGAACTTCCGTAGATACCCAAATTATCGTAATACCTTTTAAATGTTGGCAGAGACGGCTGGCGACGGTCAAAATACCTCTCGAAATAGGAATTAGCTTCACGTACAGAATTTTTATCTCATCTTATGTAATATTTAACCATATCGCGTTTTTCCTGGTAGGAAAAATTCATTTTGAAAATACTTAATCGTATGGAACGTCAAAATAAATGCCCTTATTATCTGTTGCCATGAAAACCATGTATTGACGCATACTCAACTTTTCCAGGGCCACCTATACTATCAAAATAATAATATTGTAGTGTATTTCAATTTTGAAAAGATAAATGGCCGTAGGTTCGCCATTTTGAAAAACAGCTGGCTACTTGTTGGTATCATTTTAAAGCTAAGAAAGATACCTTTTTAAATAGGCCATATCCAACTATGCTTTCCATTAAAAAAATGTAAGTTTATGTTATATCTCACAAATGACAGCTGTCAGAGAAAATCTGAATAGTCTGTCTTGTTCGGGATAAAATTCTCTACTACTGTTGTATACATATCTTTGCTCTAGATCTAATAATAACTCAGCTAGATCGTTTTAAAGAAACCGTCAATAATTGTTGTTTGTTGAATATCTCGTAAGCCATAAAATTTTTCAAAAAAACAAAAGTTGTTTTTAATGGATCTCCTAAAACTGCAATTCTTTCCCCATTTAACCGAAGTTGTAACTCTGCTAGTTCCCGAGATCCCTTCACTAATCTTCGAAAAAATCTCACCTTGTATATTAAAAACCAAAATTTTGGTTTATCATTGGCTGTTCGCTCTGGTTCTTTTTCCATTTTTTTTGTTTACGGCCTTGTAACGGTTTGATTTTGCCATTAGTATTAATTATTAATAAAGCTGCAATTTAGTTTTTTTTTGGTGCCTCGTGTTCTCATTTTCATGAATTGATCGATTTCATTGAAAATCGTTTTCCAATATAAATAATTAATTTATCAGCATCAGCACAGTTGTCAGCAATTACTTGTTTCATCCATCAATCCTTTTTCTTCTTCATTGATTTGTAACTTTTTGGAAGGCCAGTTTTTTGTTAAAGAAAATTCAAGATCACAGTTAATGTCAGATTTATTGTGATTTTTTTGCAATTTTCTTCGATTTTATTTTGATTCCAAAATCCGAATTATCCTGGAAATTGCAAAAATCTCCTATAAAATGACAATCATGTGAGACTTTGTCGGTAATATTAATTTGGCATTCTCAGTATGTGCTCAAAAAATGTGAGCCCTATTTGTGTTTTGCTTTAATAATACAGAGATCCAGCCGAGAGAACTCACTGTCACGGGTGTTTAAATTAAACATTTAGCTTAACCAACGATAACTCTCAGATAACTAAAAGTGTAGTACTTACATAATTAATCAGTTATATAATTAATATGTGATTGTAGACTATTCTGGGTCTGTTACTAGTCTAAGGAGCAGTGACGTGTCATACCTGTAATTAAAAAGTAACCTGAGCCCCTTTTTTTTTACCTTAAACACGAGTAAGAAACATGTTAATTAAATTATTAAGAATTTAGATAGCTTTTGCAGTTAGTGTACTACGTGTCTGTCAACAACGAGTACTATATTTCGCTAAGTGTTGCTAAGGTACTGAAGGGTTCAAACAAATAATTTGAAGTTCTATAAAAATTACGTAAGTTTTGAAAAAGAAGCCAAAAACAGCTGACGATCGACATGCCTATTTACTCGACAGAAAGAACTGGGCATGCGCGAGATTTGAAAAGTATTTGAAGGTTCTACGTTGCCAACTTGTCTACGCATCTGACGTCACACGATTAGATATATTAGTAAAATCTTACTAAAATCACCAATAATTATTTTAGCATTTTGAAGTTTATGCAGGAGACATATTACTTATATTATAAATCGATAAAATTCACAATAAACTGATTTTTTTAACACTCACCAACATTAATAGAAATTACATCTGTCAACCTTGCATTTAACCCTACTTTTTGGGGAAGCTTTCTAGTTTTCATCTTCATCTTGTTCGTTCATTGCTAAATTTAAACTTCCAGTTTAGTGTTTGTTTAGTTTAATTTTTTAATCTAATTCAACTTTGCTTGGCTGAGTATTCCGGTGCGGCCTTTTTGTGTTGTGTTTACTGCTGCAGATTCAGGATTGTTCCTATTTCTGACTGAGATTTGTTTAGTATACCTAGGTATGTAGGTTTGTTTTGCAATTAAACAGATGTTCAGGGGTTTTGCCTGTATCCAGGCCCTCCTCTAATGAGCTCCTATAGGAGTTCCATATTATTTTACCCATAACAAGACCTATATCTACCAGGCCACAACTACCAGAAGTTTCTTTCAGTAAGTACTTATACTTTATTTGCTTTAACTAATCTTTGCGTGTTTAATTCCATATAGCTTTACTTTTCCTATTAAATATTCCATGTCCTTTGAAAACAAAATAGAGTTGTAGTACCTATAACTAGGTATGTAGGTCCATGAAAGACACTTAAATTCTCAGTGGGATCTTTACAACAACCCTAAAGCTTTTGATTTCTCTTTGTGCAAACTGAAACTGGAATAGTTCTTTAAAACAGAATCTAGCCTTCAATGTAGCCCTTTTACTTAGTTATTATGTAGATACCTATCTTCTTTTTAAATTTTAATTGGTTTGTATAGTCCTTTGAACACATGAAATATCGCTCCCTGCAATAAAACAAAACTCGTTGCCGTCAATCGTGCCGGAATCAAGAAATGACTTCTGTAGCAATATAAATTGAAGTAAAGTGAATAATCTTTTGTACGCTTTCTTTGTCTCAAATACTAAACATCTAAAACATCTTGCATAAGGAGCCTTCGAATCAGTGCAATGGAAAATTTCGCTATTTATGTATTTTTGTGGACTTTCGTTCCCGCCAATAAACATGTCACATTTGGCATAACCTAAAAATTTGTAGACGTCAGATTCAAAGCTTAGCTCATCTTTCAACTAGCACGTGGTGCGTAGTAAACATGCGCAGTAAAATCTCGTCGGCCAACTGCGAGATTTTCATAGCCAACTGAGGAGCTTCATTTTCGATTTACTGTGAGGGATTGACGTTCGCCGTATATTTAAATAATAGGTATATGGGTTCAAATAGAATAGGAGACAGACGGTGTATTTCAAGCCCATCGCAGGCACACTCGTTCTGCTAGGATATGGACGGAGTGTACACTCAAGCCCATCGCAGGCTCATAAGTCCGGCGGCTCAAACATTCCGCCAAAATAGGAATGGAATAAAACAGAATAGCATAGAATAAGCTTAACATAGACCGTTCAACCACTCGGCGTCATTAATTAATTATTAATTTAGTCGTTTTCAGGAAGATTCAGAAGCCACCCATTACATTGTAAACGCACCTTTTAAAAACAATTGAAAAGTTACCAGAAAAGTTACTAGATCAGAAAGTGATGAGAATCGAGCTTAACGAACGCATTTGTCGGGTTTTAACCTAAAATTTTGTAATTTTCAAACATAAGTACTTTATTTCTCAAATTTTGCTCAAATCCAATTATTATTCAGCGTTTGTAATGTAGGAAAAGTAAACTGGCTTAATAAACCTCTAACTATCACCCAGAACTATTAACACAATTCATCGCATGACCCAGAAAAGTCATCTGCAACCTCTAACTTCTGCAAAATAAGATGCCAGAGTAGAGTTACAAATACAAAAATTGAGACATCAAAACCACATTCAAGCAATTGTGAGTATTGATGATTGATTATTGCCAGCTAAAGCAAGCGTTAAATTAGTATGCATATGCAGAGGGAAGAACTGAACTGGACCATCAACCATGAGCAAGATTTCCAAAAGTTCCGAATATACTCACCCAGAAATTACTTTAGTGTCCAGATGCCCTGGGAATAGACCATACATTTAACTATGCTTATGCCTATGCCTTACATAATATTATATAGTCTACCACTTTCCAAGTTTAAAATTGAATGCAGATTGCAGCCAAGTAAAAATTGTTCCAAACAGCAAAAGCATCTGAGAAAAGATGGTTTTCTACCAGACTGAATTTAATTACTGCCATATGATTTGGATTGTGTAATGATCTGTGATGAGAGTCCCAGTGGCCTTTTCATATACGTACCTATATGCCATATGCCATCCATAATTATAATCACTTTGGATCTTGAGTTAATATTAGTGAAGATTACCCCCCCTGATAAAGAAAAGAATATTTCGATGAATTTACTGTTATATCATTTCGGTTGTCATTTGGCTCCATTGTTGGATCAAAATTGACCCTTTCATTCATTTGTAGGTATTTAGAGAAGTGTATTTTTGTTTAGGGAAGTGTATTTTTGTTTTGTTAAATATATGTGATTTTACATTATAAATTAATTATACTAAAAGAAGTCTTGCCTAATTGAGCATTTAGTTTCTTAAACTACCTAAATATCAAGAAACTAAAATGTTTGTGCGGTGGTTTATTAATTGTCTGATTTAATATTAGGTTTGTTCCAACATTCTAGAGAACCATTGCAGAACATTTAAAAAATCATTTTGGCCAACTCACCAGCAAACATTTCAAATTGAAATGAGGAACCATCTTGACATGGTTGCAGAACCACTGTGGACAAGCACATTGTTTATTTCAATTTCGATATCATATTAGTGAGTTGTCAAGAATGATAGACCCTTCTGGAATGGTTTCTTGATCGAATGGAACCAACTTATTTTCAACTAAAGAGAGTTACAGTTCTTTTAAACTAAATAGAATAAGCAGGGGCCATTTCTTACAAACTCAGTTGAATGACTGATAATACTTACGTATAAACATAGAATTTGAAGTAACTTTTAGAAACAACTAAAGGCTATTTATTAGTTTGAAATTAAGAACCCCTTTGCAAATAACTTACTATACCTGGAATAAAAATGTTATTGAAGTTGCAAGAACTTTTTATTTTATATACAAGGCAAAACAAGTATAATGTGTTTAATGGAAAAACTTATTAAGTTGGCTGAGAATTGTCAGGAGACAAGATTGCTGGAGTAATAAAGCACCAGCTACTTTCATTGTTCTATCCTATTCTATGAAAACTTCAAGACCAACCTGTTCACATTTGGAATATATTTAAAAAATTATAACTCAGACATTAGGACTTTACCTTCCACTCTAGGATGTCTACCATAACATGATTTCGGAAGTGTATAGGGCAGGTCCAGGTCATCTTGTATAAAATTTTTTTCTCAATGTGGGCTCTAGGACATATCTTGGGCTTAAAAGATGCACTTGAGTGTTTGTGATACTTTCAAGCTAACTTGTATATTGTTTTGGAATTTTTAGTGAAATGAGTTATGAGAAAGAACCATGACATGACATAAAATAAAAGGTTTCTGCTTGGCTTCTGTTAAAATCTCAAGTATAATTAAAAATTATATTTGCAGAAGAAGATAATTACACACACATGCCGTTAGCTTTCTTCTAAAAATGGAAGATCCACATCAAAGGCACACTAAGGGTTATTGTGGTAATATATTATACAAGACACTTAAAATCTATGGTGGTTCAAATATTAGAACCCAGTATGTAAACTTCAAGAGGCTCCTTTTGAGGCCCAGTCCTTAGCAATCACGTTAGCAAAAAATGAATATACCTAATATGATATACAGGAGTAAGATAATATATAAACACTTAGTGTTATTTTGACAAATGTTATACTTATGCATCCTTTGGAGAGATTAACACTTACATAGTTAGCACTCTGTATAACTGAGAACACGACGGTTACCCTCAAATTGAATGCCACACAATCACTTAACAGAGCATTTAAATTTACAAACAGAAACACACACATATTTTGTTTAGGTTAGTCCGTCCGTCCTTCCTTTGGCACATTCATGGATAATTGAGATGGTCAAAAGATCATTCTTCAGTTATCTTGGATAATGCAAAATCATTCAGTAGCACCTTGATGATGTGACTTGAATACTGGACACTGGGCAATTCTTTTTTTCTTTGGTTTTATTATTGTCTGCAAGTGAATTTTCCAATTTGCAAGTATCAAGCTCTTTGCTTACAGTCTTCATACAAAGTCAAAAACAAACAATGCATGCAGCTGCAGCTCTGCTACTGGAGTTAAGGAAATTGCGAGGAAAATTGTTAAAAAATAGCTTCATTCTACAAGGGATCAAATCCGTGGTAGGTTCTAGGTTTATTTCACTTTCTGCTTTCACTATATGAGTTGTTGAGTAGAAAAGTAGTACTATAAACATAAAGGACTGTTTGATGATAATTGGCAGTGTAGTTATTTGATAATTACTCACGAAAATTGGAATAAGAAAAAAATAAATATGAGAAATACATTCACAATATTTACAAAGATGCTTCCAAGGAATCGTAATACGTAATATTATGCTCTCTTTCTCAAAATACGGGCAGAAAACAAGGATAGAACATAAGCGTCATGCCATTTCTTAAATTTTGACGGAATGTCTTAGATACCAACAGAAAATAAGAATTTCCCCAGATATCAGTTGAAAAATTTTTGGAAGAAGGGCTGCCACCCACAAAACCTATATTTCCATGGCTGGCTAGATGAATATCTTCCTGAAAACGACTATATTAGAACATTCAATTCAACAGGTAATAAAAGGAACTCCGTGAGAAAACTCACCTCTCTGGCAAAATTCACGCACAAGCAACACAACAACCGACCTCAACGTTTCACTAATACTCGACAATTAATATTTCTTTAAAGCAAATGCCCAAAAGCCTCAACCTCCGAGGTTATCGGGGAGAGGGTGGTAGACTTCACAAGTGCCCACATGGCCACATGACATATTTACTACCCGTTAAAATAACAAAATCTCCGATATTCGGGTTCTGTTTATACTTTGGTTCGTAGAAACGCTTAATAAGGTCTCTGAGGTGTTGTTGCCGTAATATGAGAGTAAAATAAAAATATGGTTCTTACAAAAATACTCAGTACTTCAAAACTGACTTAAAACTTTGTTTTGATTGACCTCTAAATTCCTAATCGAACTTGGAGTTTATATAACTTTTTCATTCGACTAACATGAAACCACCTTAATGTTTGCCTTTGCCCGGTCTAAGGCCGATCTTTTTCGACTGAATTCCATATACCGTGCCGTGGTGGATATCTGCAAGTCCGCGACTTTTACCCGTTAGTTTACATATAAGGACGTCACATCGGTCATTCCGGTGTGTCGGCAACGCGATCAAACGCGGACGGCCGATCAGTTTTGTCTTCTGAAGAAATTTTATTGTACAATTAGCTTCACCCTATCAGAAATAAATTACTTTATTACGTAATAAACGACGGTCTCTGCTGTCGCTTGCGCAAATTACCGCTTGAAAAATGTCGCCATCTACGGGTGGTCTCTGCGACGTTTGACGCTTTTGATGGCCACTGATTGCGAGCAAGTGCGAAGAAAAACAAATAATGCAGGTATTAATGGTGATTGAATTATTTTCTCTAGCGAGGTGCGAAATGTAGATATCCACGGAATGTGACAGGGGAACGAGCCTTTCTACTATCATCAAGGTTTTTTTACACTACGCTACGTATACGAAACAAGAGGCGATGGCCTAAGAAGGATTTTCCTAACTCTGTTTACTACATTAGACAAACAAGAATTTTCATCAACGCCCCGACAAGGAGTTGCCTTGCTGAAGGTACTTACATTACAGCAACTTTCCTAATTTCGCAACGTTAGCAACTCTTATCAATCTAGATTCTCTGTCGTGGCCTCCGGGAATAAACAAAGTTGCCTGTTGTCGGTTATTTTAGGCCAGGATCCGGGATTATGCGACGTTTTAACGTGGAATTATAGTTGACTAGCTCCCAGTATTATCAGTTTTAACTCCGGGAGTTCCTCCGGATAAAATACACATAGTTTCTAAAGTGGATTGTTAGTAAAGGCAGAACAGAGTTAAGAAAGTAATTAAAAAGCCATGCCTTGATAACATAATCTTTCGAATTGTTTTTCAACAACCTAATGAGTTACTCAAAATTTTTTCGGGTTCTTTTCTAGATTCATGTAGCTGCTTGAACTTTATCCGCCCCCAAACAAGCAGCTACTCAATTTTAGTTATTAGGTACCACCCAGCAATCAGCAGGTTTGCTTATGGCGAGGTTTTCTTCAACACTTTTTCATCTCGGATAGATGGATAGGCGATAAATTGAACCATCGAAGGAAATTATAGATGTTGAAGAACAGTCATCAACTCTGCGAGCTTCGGTGCAGATTCCGGCGCACCCTTGGCATAAATCACCGCAATGTACAGTTCTCCAGAGTTAATCGGGTTATAATAAAGGTACACGTGTGACGGTTCCGCGAGTCGCAAGATTAATATTGCACACAGTAGTAGTCGCCTATTTAATAATCGCGATTGTATCCGTAAATCGTCCTTTCTCGGGCGAAACCTCCTCGTAACTTACCTTTGGGTACCGTTGGTTGTCTCGCGATGACCCGGGGCCGGTTCTTCTTTAAGAGTCCGATCAAGAATAAGGTTTCTTAGCCCCGCATTTACGACTCTTCTGATAGCATGAGTAGTTGGGTTTTGTGTCATATAAAAAAATTAAAACAGAAATGGTTAACAATTTGTATCTACATAACTTTTAATGAAAATTACAAGAAATGTTACTTTGCCTATTGGATTAGATGCTCTTAACACCTTCAATTTTTAATGTTGACGCGGAACCTGCTTTTTGTGAATCATTGCTGAAATGTACGTATATGAAAGTGTACTCATTAGTCAACATTGCTGAAATGCGGCCAATAATATGTACAATCTCTTGTGTATTATAGCCCCTAATAAGGCTTCAATGAGGGTGAGAACTTTTTTCTTCCAGCCTTAGGCCCGTTACCCGTTTTATTATCTGTGTGCTTACATAATCCAAAAACTCCTGGAGGCCATGGATGGTATCGCACAAAACGACGGTGTCGTAGAGCATGTGTTCACTATTACGCATTAAATATAATGCAAGTATACTCACCCACAATGGTTTCGCGAAGATTCGGAAGAGCAGATCGAACAATTTTATGAATCACTGACAAATGCATGTAAACAGTTTAAAAAACAAGACATAACATAAGTTATGGGAGATTTGATGCCAAGATTGATAAAAGGAAGAGCGGTGAATTCATCGGAGACTTTGGTTTAGGTGTTAGGAATAAAAGTGGTGAAAGGTTAAAACTGTATGCAGAGGAAGAATAACTACATCATTTTCACATGTAGTTTAGAAAGTATCATTTGTATTTTAGAAGAATCACTTGTATTTCAGAATGTATCACTTGTATTTCAGAATAGTGATTTTGATTGTAGAAATCGTCAGTTGTATTTCAGAATAGTCACTTGTATTGCAGAAAACTACACCTGAATTTCAGAACAATCATTTAGATTTTCGAATTGTATTTCACCCAAGTAGCATGCTAACGTGAATTTCTCGTCTTTAATACGGCAGTTTGTCAAATGGGTGACTTGTCGCACTGACGTTAAATTGACGTTAAAAAGACGGTCGAATGTCTCGGACAACTGACGTCATAAGCACGATGTTATGTTCACGTAACTCACGACCACGGAATGACCAGAGGATAGAAAACGTCGAACACTATGTATACTTCCACTTGAAAAATATTCATGAATTCTTCGGTTTTTTTTTTCAGTTATTTTGACAGTCACAGTAGTTCCTTAAAACTTCCCATCCTCCTCAACAGTAACACATTTTCGGGTTTTATCCTCTTTATCACGCTTCTTCTATTCAATAATCACGCTCCTCTTCACAATCTGTTTCTTCGGTATTTCATATTCAAAAACTGATTTCTTTTAACAATAACTACACCATTATTACATGTAGTTTAGAAGGTATCTCTTACATTTTAGAAAACGTCACTTGGATTTTTAGAAAGTATCATTTGAAATTTAGAAGCGTCACATGTATTTTAAAAACCATCAGTTGGAATTTAGATTAGTCATTTGTATTTCAGAAAAGTTCAGATGTATTTCAGAATTCGTCATTTAATCTTCGGAATCGGATTGAAGAAGCATGTGATGCAGGTACAAAAGAGTTTCCTTTTTTTATATTGTATAAATTATACTTGATATACAGATAAAATTTAACAATGACAACAATTTACTCTTGGCAAGTATAAAATTTATGTAGTCCAACTGGTATATCTTCCATTACTAAGACGGCAGCATTAAGAGAAATGCTAAGTTGTGCGAATAAAGTTCAATTTTTTAGAAAATTTACTGTGTTGAAGTGGTTTTTGAGTCCTTCACTTTTGCACTGTACTTATATTTTTGAAGAACTCCACACAAATGCAAATAACAAACTTTGTTTCCAAAACAATTTTCTGAAATTCAAGTGACATCTTCTAAACTACAAGTGAGGCCTTGTGAAATACAAGTGACTATTCTGAAATACAACTGACGATTTCTAAAATCAAAATCACTATTCTGAAATACAAGTGATATATTCTGAAATCCAATTGATTGTTCTAAAATACAAATGATACTTTCTAAACTACATGTGAAAATGGTGTAGAAGCGTCACATGTATTTTAGAAACCATCAGTTGGAATTTAGATTAGTCATTTGTATTTCAGAAAAGTTCAGATATATTTTAAAATTCGTCATTTAATTTTCAGTAAATTAATGAATTACATACTATCTTCAGAATCGGATTGAAAAAGCATGCGATGCAGCTACAACAGAGTTTTCTTTTTTTTACATTGTTATTTTAGCTTTTTGATTTTGGTGGATATGTGCATATATATTTTATATGTATTGTTTTGTTATATCATTTGTGCTTGGAGTCATATAAATAACCTAAAAAGAGTTTAGAAGCAGGTGCAAGACAAATGGCCAATTTATTTCCTTCGAACGACGTTTCGATATTAATTTTAAGCTTTGCTTCAGGGTTGCAATAACAACATTTGTGGGGCAACGGAAAACAGAGTTACCTGGAAATACAACAGATTTTGTGTTTTTCGAGAGGTTTCGTAATATCGGTAAAAAATTACTTACATTTGCAGCCGTTGGAGAAATTAAAATTAAGTATACGGCCAAAATCGGTAAAAAATTACTCTACCATGGCTTCCTTAATGGGTACCATCATGAAGAACGACTGCATCAAAGCCAACGAGAATTTCTCCTGGAGAAAGAGTCAAAGAATGCATTTTTAGACGAATGAATGGAGTCTTTTATAAAGCTGTTATAAGGTTGTAGAAGTTTTGTGAGGTGTTTCGCGATTTCGTAAGTCGGGCTTCTTATGGTGGTCACGATGGGTTTAAGTGGCACGTCCGGTTTGTGGATCTTTGGCAAACCGTAAAATTGTGGCATATTTTAATTAAAAGTATGGTAAAAACTATGCATCACACATAATTGCGAACGGCAGCTCAGTTGTTATTGGCTATGTTATTGGAAGCTAGGTCGTGGTTCGTATAGGCTTTGGGCAAACTAGAATTATTAAAATTTACCTTAGTGTAGGTATAATATTAAAATTGAGAAAATTATTATACGAAAAATGATGGTTTGTTAGTTTGGTTTGGTAGTGAAACAGAATGTAAATCTAAAGGTTGTGTATTAAAAAATAAAAAAACTTCCCTAATCCCAGGAATGGGTGACCTGCACTATGTATCAACTATCATTCCTCTCACTCACTCTACACTTTTTCTACATAAGTATATATATAAGTGGTTGTTGCTTACCAATTATAACTGGGCCAGTTGTTATTACACCTTAGATATGAGCAAGCCGATTGAAATGAAGTGACGATCAATTAGATTCCTTGGTTTGTCCTACATCCGGCATGTCCTGGCTTATGTCTTGCTTGGGGAGCTTGAGAAAGAGGTAGCTTCAGGGGTGGTTTGAAAATTGTTGACCATTGCATGTGGATTGTGGCACATAGGTATGTGGTGACTCGTAAACTATGGTGGAAAACCATAGAGGTGGCAAAGAAATTCGAAAACCATGACACTGCTGATGTTCAAAGATAAAAAGGAAAGAGGGGAGGACCTAAATGAAAAAGACAAAGAGTCTTAGTGTCGAGTAAGCAAGCATTATTACTTACTACTTACCCCAGAAAGGAGAAAAGGCACTTAATTATTCTTATGAAGGCACATTACGGTGATTTAATGCACATGGTTTCTATAAAAATAAAAAAAGGAGGAACTATGTCCACGTGGTTTCTTAGGTATAGAATTAGATTTACCCACGGCGAATCCATTAAAAAAATCGGTACGTCTACATACTGACGAAGTATGATAAAGGAAGAAACTTCCTTTCTTTAGAAGATGATATCTTCTAACGAAAATTATTTAATAGAAATTAAATAATTTTTCGCCTCTCGGCTTCGGTCTATCTCCGACCAGCCTTGTCGTTGACTCTTCAAAGTCGAACAGTAAAAAAAAAATGGCACTCAAAAATGGTTCCTTATAACCAGCTAGAGATATCCATTTCCAAAATTATCAAGTGACCAAATAAGGAAAAATTGGTGAGAAAACCACGGTGTCACACGCACGCAAATCAATGAAACTTTAGGGAAAACACATTAAAGCGAAATTGAAAAGTACTTAAATTTTGGGGAAATAAACTTGGCATCACTGAAAGCATTACTGACATTTCGGCAAGAAATGACAAATGACAATTGATGTCAGGAGAAAATTAGGGGTTTTCGTTAGACACAGAACAGCCAGTAGGGATGTGTAGGAGATAAAACCATCGATAACTTAAATTTGCACCATAGACATTTTCAACTGCTACAAAATCTTGGTGGCAAAGCTTTTGATTTTTTAAGCTTGAGCGTTTCAACCGATGCCACACCATTGATTAAATTGTTGGTGGCCCTCAGAATCCGGGCGGTTGGATCACGTGTTAGCTTCTTGTAAGTGGTGGGATCTAACAGTGTTCTGATGTTTCCTTCGTAATCCAATGTTAACATTACTACTGTTGCGTTTCCTTTATCTGCTGGTAAAATGAGAATATTCTTGTCTTCGATTAGGGCTTGCAAAGCCTTTAGTTATCATAGTTATTTATGTATCAAGGGCATAAAGTACTTAGGAAAGCCGAGGACCTCTGGCCTCGGGATCGTCCCTAAGTCGCCAGGGGCACGAGCATATGCTTATGCCCCTGGTTCATACAAACTTCTAACTCCCATCAGTACATGTTAGTGTTCTTGAACAATAAATTATTATTAAAATAGTCCTAAAATATATTTATCTTATGCGCGTTAAGGCATAAAATGCATGTTTATGTATTTGGTAACTAAGCAATAAAACACTATAGTGAACTAATGGACATGATGACAATAATGACGGTGGGACATAAAAAAATGTTACAGATATTTTTCATCATAAGCAGCAGACATACTAAGAACGATTGTCATCTGTTAATTTTTTTATTCTTTTTTTATTGCGTTCTGCAAATTGCTTTGAAATACAAAACAATGAAGAATGACAATCAGATTATGAACTACAAGAGGTCTTTTGGACTAGCGAGAAGGAGCAGCAAGAAGGAGGTTTTTTGTTTTATTACTCACCCAAAAATGATTTTTATTGGCTCAAAGGCGAGGATCGAGAGCGAATCAAAAGGCAAGAATCGAGAATGGATCAATGATAGTTCCATTTTCTGGAATGAATTCAGACACGCTCTAACATCTTAATTTATCTTTATCTAATACTTACTTAACATCTTAATACATCATCTTAATTTATAATTGTATCCATCTAATAAGTGTTAAGTTGTTTGACCAATAAGATTTTCTGACCCATAATTTTTTTTTTATTTTTCCGATCGGTATGTAGGGTATACAGTGTGTCCCATATTGGTCTTTCATGTATTGGGATCTTGGAAACTATAGGAGCTACGAAGTCGGTTAAGTGGGGAAAGTTCTAGACAATTATGTTAGTAATATAATGACAAAAACGGGGTGGCTGTAACCGATCGAGCTTTTGAGAAATTTTGGAAAAACCAAAATAGGGCATTTTTAATAGTCTTTTATATTAAAAGATAGTCGAAATTTGTGAAAACATTTCTGAGGCAACTTTTTGAGTAGAAGACACGTGTTAAGGTAAAATTTGGATACAACGTTTTGGTTCTCTGTAACCATCATCAACTTCTGTTTTTCTTATGACGGCCATATTGGATGTTTACACTCCTTTACAGAGGACAATAAATGAGTTTCAATAATGTATATCAATCCCTGGTAAGATCTTATAGTATTTTAAAAAATTAAGAAAAATTTAGTTTTTACCAGTAGGCCATGGATTGAACTTGACAGTAATATGTGGTTATTATCGCGAATGCTTAAAAACCCTATCACAATGGCTGTAGAGGTCGCAGAGGAATATTTTTTGAATGCAGAGTTCTTAAAAGTTAAATTGAAACAGCTGGAAATTACTTAAAGTGAGGGAAATTTTGACATGCTGGAATTTCATTTCCAAAAAAACAGAATTGTTCAAATTTCTAAAACTAACTACGAAGGAAAATATGCGGAACGAGGAACAACTTCAGCATGGTTTAAATCAATTCGAGTATTGAATTTTATAAATTTCTTGATTTATTAAAATACTCTAAAATCTTACTAGCATTGTTACGTATATATTATTGGAACATATTTCTTGTCCCCTATAAACAAGTGTAAAACTCCAATATGCCCGTCATAAGCAAAACAGAAGTTGATAATGGCTCCAGAAAACCGAAACGTTGTATCGAAACTTTACCTTTACAGGTCTCTTCCACTCAAAAAGTTGCTTCAGAAATGTTTTCACAAATTTCGATTATCTTTTAACATAAAGGACTTGCAGTGTCAACAAACAAAGCCAACATTTAAAAATGCACCATTTTGGTTTTCCGAAAATTTCTCAAAAACCCGATTGGTTACAGTCACTCAGTTTTTGTCATTACATTACTAACATAATTGGCTAGAACTTTGCCCAGTTAACCGACTTCCTAGCTCCTATATTTTCCGAGATCTCAATACATGGAAGACCAATTTGGGACACACTGTATACGTGAAAACTGGGGAGAAAATCACTTAGAAGTTACGGTGTAGGTTACGAATGATCCGTTACTGTGCTGCACAACTGTGTGAAAATTTCCTAAAAATTGGACAGAAAATCATTCAGCTACAGCTCTGGAAATCTTTAAAAGTGAAAATTTTTGCTTATTCGTTAGAAATTCCTGCTGACAGGTCTAGGGGTGATAGACACTTGCAGGAACGTAAGCAGGTGGCAGATTGGCACACATTGTTTAGCACAGTATTACCTGTCATCCTGCATACCGGTAAGAAAATTCTATCGTGTCAGCAATAAAATCTCGCTTTTAAAAGATATAGGTCTGTAACTAATTGAGATTCTTCACTATATACAGTTTCAACTATCACCTTGCATACCGATCAGCAAAAATGTTTGACAGGTCAGTAAAACCTTCTGTTATAAATGCAATTCTTATGAGTCAGCAAATTAAGAGTTTCTACAAATTAGCACTAAGGATGACAAACATTTTTTACCAAATAATATAGAGTGAGCGGCAAATGTATGGCATACAATTGTTTAAAAATTATTTTTCGACAAATCGCTTGGACCCGTGGGTTTTCTTATACAGGTTGGACCACAAAAAGTTGTGATATCAAGGCCAACTATTTTAAATATAAAACCCTCTTTTTGTGATTTTATTCAGTTCTCTACGGAATTCTAATCTTTTTTTATTTAGCATACTCTATACATTCTTTAACGGTTTTTGAGAAAATGACATCTGGTATCCTAATCAAATTTCCTAAGGATCCTAAACAAAGTTACCGCCCAAATTAGTAAACTAATTAAAATTAAGACTAACAAAGTTAAATTAAGTGCTCAAACTACTACCCATTGGTTTCCTGACAATACCCAATCCAATGTACTAACTCATCTTGAACATGTTTGAGTGTGTTTCTTTTGATTGAGTTTGGCTTTGAGTCTTCGATGTTTTGCGGTCGATTTACATAAACTTTAGATTTTAAATAACACCATAAAAAGTAGTCCAAGTATGTGAGATCAGGTGTCCTTGGAGGCCACTTTATTGGTTCCCATATCTGGGTCATTTTCATTTGAAAGAAGTTGAATGAGAGCAGGAGTCAGGTTCAGGGTCAAGCTGAAGAAAATCGAAATATGTTTTTCCCGTGAGGGTTTTATCGAAGAAAAAAGGATCTTTTATATAACCAGAATCTCGAAATTTCTTGGCAATTCTGCTTACAGTGCTTTGGTTGATTGTATGATCTGGATACTTATTATTGAAGATCTCGCATACTTCTTGCTGTATTCGGGCTTTGTTACCGTGCCCTAAATAAATTAGAATGTCTATCCGCTGCAATTCTGTTAGATGCGTCATTTGGCTAATTTTTGTTATTTGTTTGCACAATTGTCAGTACAAAAGGGTGTTTTTAAATACTTGAAAATGTGAAGAAGTAGGTAAATCACATTTAACTGATTATGACGTGACCTACTGTTTAGTTGTTTGACGGCGGTAACAATGTGTGTTTGTCTCGAGAAAGCTAGAAGAAGCTTTTCATATACGATTTCCAGGCACCATTTTCTCGAAAACCGTTAAAGATAAGTATAGGGTATGGTACATAAAAAATTATTAGAATTCCGTAAAGAACTGAATAAAATCACAAAAATGAGGGGTTTCTATTTAAAACAAATTAACCTTGATACCATAACTTTTCTTTGGGTCACCCTGTATAAATAAAGGTTAGTTCAGAAAATGCGCAATTAAATACAAAAATCGTCGGATTCGAGGGATTTTTCGAAAAATAAACACTTAATTTTTAAATAATTATATGCCATATATATATGCCGCTCACCGTATACTGTATGAAATTTCCATTCTACATGAATCGACCACATTCGATTAACCGCTGAGAGCTGGTTCGACTGAAAGTTAAGGTAGTAATGCACTGCACAAGTCACTGTTTAGTTTCCTATATAGCCTTATCTAAATCCGAAAACACACGGCCACATTAAAATGTCGACAATTATTATGGTCTTTAAGCACACAAACGCCATTCGTATGCAAACATTTATTCTTAGTTTCCTTTCGTAGGTATCGAGGGGTAATATAGTGTTGTTGGAATGTGTTTCGATGGGCTGTAATTTTGATATCTTACAGAGGAAACACTCCTTTTAAAAATGTAATTCGAAAAATGATGAAACTGTTTTATTTTATATCGATGCTGATCACAAATATTCCTCAGGTATTCTTACAAACTAACGATTTCTTTTACAAAAAAATTAGTAAAGAACTGGGGGCTAGTTTCATGACGGTAGACTTCACGAGTCACTTTACAGCCTTAGCACTAAAAAAAACTCTTAGAATTACAAAAAAATCAAAAATTAGTTACAAAAATCTGAATCTACCATAATACCTTCACTTGCGCACCATAATACCTTCAGAAAATCAATTTTTGTTTTGTTTTAAGTCTCAGAGCTATATAATATTATAATTTGGGCAGTTTTGATAGTGTGTTACCACATACCACAAAGAATTAGGTATCGAATACACCTTGCTACAATTTACCTCGCTCAAATCAGTGTGGTAAATCCCTCTTTACCACATGTCTGTAGCTAAAACTGTTCTTTTACTAAAAAATCGGTTCAATGATATTAACGCTGCACTTTTTATAACCTGCATATTTTAAAGAATAAAAGACATCATGCAGATAGGAGAAAATAAAAATTAAGACGACCAAATTGCCTCGTAAATGATACAATTTTTCATTTTCATCAACTCCCCCGGTTACTATTATTACTTAAACAGTTTCATTTTATGGCGGCAGCAAATCATAAGAAAAGCAATTTAGCTTGTGGATTATGTGCAAAGAATAACGACGGAGAGTAAGGGAAGCTAATAATATGGGGGGACATTTCTTTTTATAAGGAAGGTAAATTTGTTAGTGTTTCATTGCCCTAATTCCTTTAGCAGAAGTTCAAAGCTTTTCCGCAATATTGCCGGAGCAATAATAATGGAAATATTATTAAGTAAGGGAGCAGCGCGGTTGGAAGTTGTCCTAAATTTTCGGTAAACTGATCCTAAAGTTCTGGGGTGTATACCCATAAGCAAACTCCGCCAACTGCTACAACTATTAGAACAAAATTTATATCAATTCGTACTCTATTACACGAACGCAACTTTAATAGAGTTTCTATCGAAATGCGACTTTGTGTAAATATTCGGTCGGCAAGTTTACCGAATCCACTCTATTTGCCATGATTTACTCTTTCAATCCGCCCCTGTGTTTACCGCCGAGGCTTCGATAGTCTTGATCCGCCCATGTAATGTAACTGTAAACAGTGTCAATACTGAGTGGTGCCCTATACAAGCAAAATAGATAAATTAGTAACAGAGAGAGACTTATATTGACAATTAAAAATTTATGGTCTTACTGGCCACAACAAGAACATCTATAAATTCTGTTTACCTAAGTGGTACAACCATTTACGTGAGATATGGCGTGTAATTTTAACGGTACGCTTTAGTACCTATATACACATTCTTGCTTATTGCGAGTACTCTATGAATTTTCATAGCGGGAGCTCTGTAACCTAATTATACCGAACCTTTGACGCAAAAATCCGGCTCCTTGCATCTGTACTCACAGGAAAAGCTTTTCTAACGATGCAATATTGTTTATATTTAATTACCCAGAAGACGATGGCAAAACTAGTTTAGCTGCACCCAATAATGACACGTATCAGATTTCCTTAAGCACTATTTGAAAAATAATTGTTGAGCAATTTAGCAACTCGAGATTATCTATCTACGCAATCCTCATTAACATTGTAAAGTGCGTCGAACATTAGCTAACGAATATCATTATTTGGTATGATAATGTGAATTGGAATTTATGTATCATGCAAATATAATTATAAGGTATTTTGTGTTCTGAATTAAGTTGATAATAGACCAGGTGCAGGATGGCCACTTGCACAAAGAAATATTCATAAAGAAATATCTGATACATTGGAAATGGTGCAAAAGGGTTAGCAAAAGTCAAGTGGGCCAATGGGCAAACTGAGAGAGAATGAACGGAAATTTCTTTACTTCTGGATTACTCATCTGAGTAGTACAGTCACCTTGATAAGTTGCAGAGAGTAAATGAAGACGCGTCGATGCAATAATAGTACTGATGGTATGCACACGGATAGGAGGTAAAAATGGTTTTCCTACTGCGGTGCAGAAGAGGAACGGAACCCTTACTGTAGGATGATCTTTCAAAAATCTAAATGGTAGATGAAAACATAAAAGTGGCCATCAGTCTGAGGCATCCCTAAAGCGGGGAGGGGGTGAGAAGAATCTCCCGTTGGCTACCATTAAGAATCAAGCAAGCAGAGAAAGAACACAGATATATAGCAAGAATTGCCATCTCGAACGTACGCAGCCTATTCTTGCCCGGGAAACTGGCGAACCCTGAATCTGAGATGAGAACAATGCAAATCGACGTACTCGGACTAAGTGAAGTAAGATGGCTTCACAGAAGATAAAACAAAGGGAGATTACATCTGTTACTCAGGAGGAACTGATCCAGAACATCAATATTGAACCAGAATACTCGTTTTGGAGAGAATAGCACAGTCAGTTATAGACTTGGTCTCCCTGAGCCATAGTGTAGCGCTACTAAAAATAAGAACAACTCATAGGAACCTAAACATAAAATCTAAAGTGTTTTCCGGACTTCAAAGCCGTGGTCCAATGGAATTTCTTCCTGACGTTTCGCCTGCAGATGCGGCAGACATTATCAAAGGCGATGAGACAATGGGTGAAGTGATCTTCCGTGCTTCCCAACGTTGACTGATTGACACTGTGGTCCGATCCGAAGTCCGATTCCAGAAACGGTAAGCGTCCTTCCTTTTTTATCTCCTTAGTGAATTGAATCTTTCGGTTGATAGAGTTGAAGTGTAGTAGGAAATTTTGAAGTTCACCCTCTATTTGGAGCCGTGGCGAGGGCGAACTGAAGAAAATTTGCTCTTACACCCCTGCTCTATCAACCCAATAAATTCATTTCAATATAGAGGTAGAAAATGAAGGACGCTTAGCGTATTTGGATGTCTTTGGACTTCAAGGAAGCCGAATGGGAAACTTGCTCACACCGATTATAGAAAATCAACACACACTGATCGATACCTCAACAACAGATCAAATCATCATCCCAGACAGAAAAGGGGAGGCATAAAGACTCAGTCTGTGAGAGCCAAGAGAATTCGTGAGCAGGATGATTTGGAACCGATCAGACCGTTCTGAGAACAAGAACATTTCTGATCCAATGGGCTAAAAAAGCTTCAGGTAAACACTGATTGTTTTAATATATCTTAAACGATGCTAAGCCCACATGACTTAATCTTGTCCTGTCTTCCTACTTAACTTAATGATAGTTAACATTTCGTAAGTTACTTTCTGAGTTTTCTAAGCTTCAAAGTGATATAATATAAATACAAACATTAGTATGTATTGACAAGTACTTTAATAATTTGAGTTAGTTCTAACCTTATCTTTTCCTAGTTGACGTGTCCTCAAAATACTTTTTGAGAATAAAAACATTTCTGATGTGTTGTTAAAAACGCCTCAGGTTAACACTGACTATTTTAACGTCTGTTAAATGACACTGAAGTAATACCAAATTGGTTTAGTCCGGTCTCTTTTGTTACTCTTAGGTTAACATTTAATAAGTTACCTTCTGAGTATTCTGAGCATCAATGTGATAAAAGATAAATACACACATTAGTATGTAGTGACAAATACTATAATAATTTGTCATTTTTCTTCTAGTTGACGCGTTCTCAAAATACGTTCTGACCGTTCTGAAAATAAAAACCTTTCTGACCTATTGTTAAAAACGCCTCAGGTTAACACTGACTCTTTTATCATCTGTTAAACAACACGGATCTAACACCAAATTGGTCTGGTCATGTCTCTCTTTTCCTAATCTAATAATAGCGAACATTTCATAAGTTACCTTCTGAGTATTCTGATTTTCAAAAATTGTTGTAAGATAAATACAAAATTAGAGTGTACTTATGAAGAACTAAATAATTTAAGTTCGTTTCTAACCTTAATTTTTCCTAGTTGATTAAACGGTATCAAAATACTTTCTGACCGTTCTGAGAATAAAGTCATTTCCGATCCAATGTTAGGCTAAAAAAGGTTCAGGTAAACACTAATTGTTTTAATATATCTTAAACGATGCTAAGCCAACATGAATTAATCTAGTCCTGTCTCCCTACTTAACCTAATGATAGCTAACATTTAGTAAGTTACTTTCTGAGTATTCTAAGCTTCAAAGTGATATAATATAAAGACAAACATTAGTATGTAGCGACAAGTACTTAATTATTTGAGTTAGTTCTAACCTTATTTTTTCTAGTTGACGCGTTCTCAAAATACGTTCTGAGAATAAAAATGTTTCTTATCTGTTGTTAAAAACGCCTCAGATTGACACTGACTATTTAAACATCTGTTAAACAACACTGAACTAACACCAAATTGGTATAGTCTTTATTTAATCTTGGGTTACCATTTCGTAAGTTACTTTCTGAGTATTCTGAGCTTCAATATGATAGAAGATAAATAAGTTCACACATTAGTATCTAGTGACAAATACTTTAATAATTTGAGTTGGTTTCAACCTCATTTTTTTCTTAGTTGACGCGTTCTCAAAATACGTTCTGAACGTTCTGAGAATAAAAACGCCTCAGGTTATCACTCACTATTTTAACGTCTGTTAAACGACACTGAAGCAACACCAAATTGGTTTAGTCATGTCTCCTTACTTAATCTTAGGTTAACATTTCATAAGTTACCTTCAGAGTCTTCTGATGTTCAAAAATAGTTTTAAGATTAACATTAGAATGTAGTTATGAAGAATTAAACAATTTAAGTTAGATTCTAACCTTAATTTTTCCTAGTTGACTGAACGGTCTCAAAATACTGTCTGACCGTTTTGAGAATAAGGTCATTTCTGATCCAATGTTAGTCTATAAAAAGCTTCAGGTTAACACTGTTCGTTTTAATATCTCTTAAATGATTCTGAGTCAACCCAAACTAATCTAGTTCTCTCTTTCCACTTAACCTAATCATAGCTAACATTCTGTAAATTACTTTCTGAGTATTCTAAGCTTCAAAATGATATAAGATAAATACAACCATTAGTATGTCGGGACAAATACTTTAATACTTTGAGTTATTATTTAAAATTTGAGACTATTTTAACATCGGTTACTCGACACTGATCCAATCCATCAACACCAAATTGGTCCGGTCATGTCTCTTTACTTTATCTAATAATAGCAAACACTTCATAAGTTACCTTCTGAGAATTATGATTTTCAAAAATTGTTGTAAGATAAGTACAATATTAGATTGTACTTATAAAGAACTAAATAATTTAAGTTTGCTTTTAACCTAAATTTTTCCTAGTTGACTAAACGGTCTCAAAATACTTTCTGACTATTCTCAAAAAAAGAACATTTCTAATCCAATGTTAGCCTAAAAAAGCCTCAGATTAACACTGTTCGTTTTAATATCTCTTAAACATTGCTGAGTCAACACGATCTAATTTAGACCTGTCTCTCTACTTAACCTAATCATAGCTAATATTTTGTAAGTTACTTTCTGAGTGTTCTAAGCTTCGATGTGATATAAGATAAATACAAACCTTAGTATGTAATGAATGTTAATACATTGAGTTGGTTCTAACCTTATTTTTTCCTAGTTGACGCGTTCTCAAAATACGTTCTGACCGTTCTGAAAATAAAAATATTTCTGATGTGTTGTTAAAAACGCCTCAGGTTAACACTAACTATTTTAACATCCGTTAAAGAACACCGAGCTAAGATCAAATTGGTCTGGTCCTGTCTCTTTTCTTAATCTTAGGTTAACATTTCATAAGTTAGCTTCTGAGCCTTCTGATCTTCAAAAATTGTTATTAGATTAACATTAGAATGTAGTTATGAAGAATTAAACAATTTAAGTTAGATTCTAACCATAATTTTTCCTAGTTGACTGAACGGTCTCAAAATACTGTCTGACCGTTTTGAGAATAAGGTCATTTCTGATCCAATGTTAGTCTATAAAAAGCTTCAGGTTAACACTGTTCGTTTTAATATCTCTTAAATGATTCTGAGTCAACATGAACTAATCTAGTTCTCTCTCTCCACTTAACCTAATCATAGCAAACATTCTGTAAGTCACTTTCTGAGTATTCTAAGCTTCAAAATGATATAAGATAAATACAACCATTAGTATGTAGGGACAAATACTTTAATAATTTGAGATGGTTCTAACCTTACTTTTTCCTAGTTGACGCGTTCTCAAAATACTTTCTAACCGTTCTGAGAATAAAAACATTTCTGATCTATTGTTAAAAACGCCTTAGGTTAATACTGACTATTTTAACATCGGTACTCGACACTGATCTAACACCAAATTGGTTTGGTCATGTCTCTTTACTTTATCTAATGATAGCAAACATTTGATAAGTTACCTTCTGAGTATTCTGATTTTAAAAAATTGTTCTAATATATATCTTCTATAAGTACAAAATTAGAGTGTACTTAGAAAGAACTAAATAATTTAAGTTTGTTTCTAATCTTAATTTTTCCTAGATGACTAAACGGTCTCAAAATACTTTCTGACCGTTCTGAGAATATAGTCATTTCTGATCCAATGTTAGGCTAAAAAAGCGTCAGGTTAACACTGTTCGTTTATATTCTTAAACATTGCTGAGTCAACCCGAACTAATTTTGACCAGTATTTCTAATTAACCTAATCATAGCTATCATTTTGTTAGTTACTTTCTGAGTATTTTAAGCTTTAAAGTGATATAAGATAAATACAAAATTAATATGTAGTGACAAATACTTTAATAATTTGAGTTGGTTCTAACCTTATTTTGTCCTAGTTGACGCGTTCTCAAAATACATTCGGACAGTTCTGTGAATAAAAACATTTCTGATTTGTTGTTAAGAACGCCTCAGGTTAACACTGACCATTTTGTCGTTTGTTAAACGACACTGAGTACCTTCTGAGTTTTCTAAGCTTCAAAGTGATGTAATATAAATACAAACATTAGTATGTAGTGATAAGTACTTTAATAATTTGAGTTGGTTCCAACCTCATTTTTTCCTAGTTGACGCGTTCTCAAAATAAGTTCTGACCGTTCTGAGAACAAAAACATTTCTGATCGGTTGTTAAAAACGCCTCAGGTTAACACTGACCATTTTATCGTCTGTTAAACGATATTGAAGTAACACCAAATTGGTTTAGTCCTGTCTCTTTTCGTAATCTTAGGTTAACATTTCATAAGTTACCTTCTGAGTCTTTTGATCTTCAAAAATTGTTATAAGTTAACATTATAATGTAGTTATAAAGAATTAAAAAATTTAAACTTGATTCTAACCTTAATTTTTCCTAGTTGACAAAACGGTCTCAGAATACTTTCTGACCGTTCTGAGAATAAAGTCATTTCCCGTCCAATGTTAGGCTAAAAAAGCTTCAGGTAAACACTGATTGTTTTAATATATCTTAAGCGATGCTAAGCCAACATGAATTAATCTAGTCCTGTCTCCCTACTTAGCTTAGTGATAGCTAACATTTCGTAAGTTACCTTCTGAGTTTTCTAAGCTTCAAAGTGATGTAATATAAATACAAACATTAGTATGTAGTGATAAGTACTTTAATAATTTGAGTTGGTTCCAACCTCATTTTTTCCTAGTTGACGCGTTCTCAAAATAAGTTCTGACCGTTCTGAGAACAAAAACATTTCTGATCGGTTGTTAAAAACGCCTCAGGTTAACACTGACCATTTTATCGTCTGTTAAACGATATTGAAGTAACACCAAATTGGTTTAGTCCTGTCTCTTTTCGTAATCTTTGGTTAACATTTCATAAGTTACCTTCTGAGTCTTTTGATCTTCAAAAATTGTTATAAGATTAACATTATAATGTAGTTATAAAGAACTAAACAATTTAAACTTGATTCTAACCTTAATTTTTCCTAGTTGACAAAAACGGTCTCAGAATACTTTCTGACCGTTCTGAGAATAAAGTCATTTCCCGTCCAATGTTAGGCTAAAAAAGCTTCAGGTAAACACTGATTGTTTTAATATATCTTAAGCGATGCTAAGCGAACATGAATTAATCTAGTCCTGTCCCCCTAATTAACTTAGTGATAGCTAACACTTCGTAAGTTACTTTCTGAGTTTTCTAAGCTTCAAAGTGATGTAATATAAATACAAACATTAGTATGTAGTGACAAGTACTTTAATAATTGGAGTTGATTCCAACCTTATTTTTTCCTTATTGACGCTTTCTCAAAATACGTTCTGAGAATAAAAACATTTCTGATCTGTTGTTAAAAACGCCTCGGGTTAACACTGACTATTTAAACATCTGTTAAACGACACTGAAATAACACCAAATTGGTTTAATCCTGTTTCTTTACTTAATCTGGGGTTACTATTTCGTAAGTTACATTCTGATTATTCTGAGCTTCAATGTGATAGAAGATAAACACACACATTAGTATTTAGTGACAAATACTTTAATATTTGAGTTGGTTCCAACCTCATTTTTTCCTAGTTGACGCGTTCTCAAAATATGTTCTGACCGTTCTGAGAACAAAATAATTTCTGATCGGTTGTTAAAAACGTCTCAGGTTAACACTGACTATTTAATCGTCTGTTAAACGACATTGAAGTAACACCAAATTGGTTTAGTCCTGTCTCTTTTCTTAATCTTAGGTTAACATTTCATAGTTACCTTCTGAGTATTCTGATCTTCAAAAATTGTTATAAGATGAACATTAGAATGTAGTTATGAGGAATTAAACAATTTAAGTTTCCTAGTCCTGTCTCCCTATTTATCCTCATCATAGCTAATATTTCGTAAGTTACTTTCTGAGTATTCTAAGCTTCAAAGTGATATAAGATAAATACAAACATTAATATGTAGTGACAAGTACTTTAATAACTTGAGTTGGTTAAAAACTTATTTTTCCTTATTGACGCTTTCTCAAAATACTTTCTGAGAGGAAAAACATTTCTGATCTGTTGTTAAAAACGCCTCAAGTTAATACTGCCTATTTAAACATCTGCCAAACGACACTGAACTAACACTAAATTGGTTTAATTCTGTCTCTTTACTTAATCTTAGGTTACCATTTCGTAAGTTACTTTCTGAGTATTCTGAGCTTCAATGTGATAGAAGATAAATACCCACTCATTTATTTATATATTATAACCAACCAGAACCAACTTATATATTATATATAAGTTGGTTCTAACCTCATTTTTTCCTAGTTGACGGGTTCTCAAAATACGTTTTGACCGTTCTGAAAATAAAAACATTTCTGATCTATTGTTAAAAACGCCTCAGGTTAACACTGTTGAACATATCATTTGTTAAACGACACTGAGCCAACACCAAATTGGGTTAGTCCTGTCTCTTTTCTTAATCTTAGGTTAACATTTCATAAGTTACCTTCTGGGTATTCTGATCTTCAAAAACTGTTATAAAATTAACATTACAATGTAATTATGAAGAATTAAATAATTTAATTATGTTGGGTTAAAAAGGCTGCAAGTTAATACTATCTGTTTTAATATCTCTTAAACCATGCTGAGTTAACACGAATTAATCTAGTTCTTTTCCTCTATTTAACCTAATCATAGCCAACATTTCGTTAAGTTACGCTTTGAGTATTCCGACCTTCAGAAAGTGTAAGTGAAGTTCTGAAAATAAAAACATTTCTGATCTGTTGTCAAGAACGCCTCAGGTTAACACTGACTATTTTAACAGCTGTTAAACCACACTGAGTTAACACATTTATTATACAAATTGGTATAGTCCTGTATCTTTACTTAATATTAGGTTAACATTTCATAAGTTACCTTCTGAGATCTTCAAAAACGATTATACAATAAATTCAACATTAGAATGTAGTTTTGAAGAATTAAATAATTTAAGTTTGTTTCAACCTTAATTTTTCCTAGTTGACTAAGCGGTCTCAAAATACTTTCTGACCGTCTGAGAATAAGAACATCACTGATCTAATGTTGTGCTAAAAAAGCTTCAGTACAACACTGTTTATTTTAATATTTCTTAAACGACGTTAAGCCAACGCGAATTGGTCTAGTCCTATCTCTCGACTTAACCTAATCATAGCTAACATTTCTTAAGTTACTTTCTGAATATTCTAAGCTTAAAGTGACATAAGATGAATACAAACATTGGTAGTTAGTGACAAATATTTTAATAATTTGAGTTGGTCCTAACCTTATTTTTTCCCAGTTAACGCGTTTCAAAACACATTCTGACCGTTCTGAGAATAAAAACATTTCTGATTTGTTGTCAAAACACCTCAGGCTAACACTGACTATTTTAACATCGGTTAAACGACACTGAGCTAAAAGCAAATTGGTCTGGTCATGTTTCTTTACTTAATCTAATGATAGCGAACATTTGATAAATTACCTTCTGAGTATTCTGACTCTCAAAACATCTGTTTCAATGACTGTTGTAAGATAAATACAACATTAGAGTGTATTTCTGAAGAATTAAATAATATAAGTTTATTTATTACGTTAATTTTTCCTAGTTGGCCTAGCCGTCTCAAAATACTTTCTGAACATTCTGAGAATAAAGACATTTCTGATCCAATTTTAGGCTAAAAAAGCTTCAGGTTAATACTATTTGTTTTAATATCTCTTAAACCACGCACACTGAGTCAACACGAATTAATCTAGTCCTTTCTCTCTACTTAACCTAATCATAGCTAACATTTCGTAAGTTACTTTCTGAGTATTCCGAACTTCAGAAAGTGTTTTAAGGTAAATACAGACATTAGAATATAGTACGTAAATAAGTTACGTTGCTTCTGATCTTACTTTCTCTAGTTGACTAAGAATTCTTAAAACACGTTCTAACCGTTCTGAGAAAAAAGAAATTTTAATTTCTTTTGCTAGGTTAAGTAAACTTCAGGTTAACATTGTCTGTTTAATATCTGTTAAATTGTGCTGAGCCGACACGAAGATGGTCCAGTCCTGTCTCTCTACTTATCTTATGAAAAATAATATTTTGTAAGTTACTTTCTGATTATTCTGAGCTTCAGAAACTCAATAAGGTAAGCTATTTTTACATGTTTTTTACAAATAATTAATTAACTGAATTAGATTTTACTTTCATTTTTTAATAATTTACCTAACTTTCTGAAAATAGCTTTTTATTATTCTGAGATCAGAGATATTTCTGATCTTTTGTTTTATTAGAATACGTCAATACGTCAGAAGTCAATGCGTTTTCGGCTTGAGATTGCTTATAAATAATATTGAAGCTGCACGAATCGATCCAATTTGGTAATTTACGGTAATTACTTTCTGAATATTTTGTGCATCAGAAAGTTTTACAAATAAACAGAACACGTTAAGAATATTAAAGTAGATCAAACTGATTGTAGCATTTTATCCGTTGAGCTAAGCATTGAGAACACACTTTTTGGTTATTCTGAGAATAGGGACGTTTCTGATACTTTGTTAAACTATGAAAGTTTAAAGTATACATGTTCTGCCTCAAATTTATGTTAACTTATTTTAAAGTAAGTCTGAATTGACCTAGTTTGTACTCTGAGGTTAATTTAATGACTCTAATGATTTTAAAAATGACTTACTGATTATTATGAATATTTAGAAAGTTGACTGAAGCATAATGGAAAGAAGCTTTTAAAATATAAGACTGTCAAGGATTTTACGGCCGGTCAAAATACAATCTAAAGTGTTTTCCGGGCTTTGAAGCCGTGGGCCAATTGAATTTCTTCCTAACGTTTTATCTACAGCTGCAGCAGATATTATCAAAAGCGATGAGGCAATGGGCGAAGTGACCTCCAGTGCTTCCCGACGTTGACTGATTCGAAGTGGTGAGCTCCGTGGTATTTATTCCACCGTCGCGTTGCAGTGGAGGGACTGGGGTGGAGGTAGAGGGGGCGCGGGGTTTTGGCTCACTTGATATACATCGTACAACTCGCTTCTTGTTTGCATTTAGAAACGTAATTTGCTCCTTCCTGTTGAAATTGTTGACGTGATTAAATATCGCAATGGCCTCGCTCGTTGGTCTCGAATGGAAACGCTTTGATTGATATGAGATATTCAACGAGGTGGATATCGTGACCTTCTGAGAGAACGTGCTCTGCTACTGCTGACTTTTGTGTTTGTCTCAGCCTGCAACTCCTCTTGTGTTCCGTAATCCTCGTGTAGAGAATAGGTTTTGCGGTGTCAATATATACCGAGACACAGCTGCATGGAACTCAGTAAATTCCAGATGGCAACAGGGGATCTGTGCGGTTTTTCCCTGATCCTAAGCTCTGTTGTATTTTACGAGTCGGTTTAAAGACAGTTTTAACATTATGCTTTGCCAGTAGCCTGCTGATCCTGTCCGTTACCTTGTGGATGTATGGTAGACTAGTCCATCCACGCAATTCTTCATCTTCCCCCGTTGTTCCTTCCTGGCGCTCTGCATTCCTTGGACGGACAACCCTATCGCACTCGTACTTGCTGTATCCATTCCAACCAAAGGCTCTTTCCAAATGCTTCATTTCCCGTTCCAATTCAGTCACCTCACAAATTCTCTTGGCTCTCACAGACAGAATCTTTATGACTGCCCTTTTTCTGTCTGGGATGATGATTTGATTTGTTTTTGAGGTATCGTTCAATGTGGGTTGGTTTTCTATAAACAGTGTGCGCAAGCTTCCCATTCGGCCTCCTTGATCTCAAAACATCCAAAACCGGTAGGCGTCCTTCCTTGCTATCTCCATAGTGAATTGAATTTTTGCGTTGATACAGTTGAGGTGTAAGAGAAAGTTTTGAAGTTTGCCTTTGCCATGGCTCCAAATAACAAAGGTGTCGTCCACGTATCGGAACCAGCACCAGAATAATTGGCCATTACTGAACTAAGGAGGCTGTAAAAATATGTAGCCGTTAGGCTGTGTTGGAACAACTTGGCAACATTTTGTGGAAATTCCTGTTTAATATGTGCCATGACTTCCTTAATGGGTACCATCGTGAAGAGTGAAACAACATCGAAGCTAACGAGCCAGGAGAAAGAGTCAAGAAAGAGTTGCCAAGCATTCTCAAACCGGATGTTTGAGGATGTTTGGGTTGTTGCCAAACATCTTCAACCAACTAACCCGTGTTTGAGGATAGTGCCAAATCCGGTCGCGAAGCACGGGAAATCACTTCGCCCATTACTTCATCGCCTTTAATAATGTCTTCAGCTGGTGGAGACGAAACGTCAGGTCGAAATTCCATTGGACCACGGCTTCAAAGCCCGGAAAACACTTTAGATTGCATTTAAGATATGTCAAGAAGAACGCTAAAAAACAAGTGAAAACATTTGAAGAAAATATAACAAAAGTAAGTAGTTAATAGGGTATTAAATTGGGGCCATGGTCAAAGTCCTATATTTAATTCACGTAGGCATACAACAGGAAAGATAGTACATTCGACACGTTATACCATACTAGATAGTTTTTACACAATTTCTGAGGGCAAAAGCGAAGATGATGCTGATGAAGAAGGAAGCGCTTCAGTATATTGTAATGTTAGAAGGAAATTGGTTAAGAAAGGTTTGATAAATATAAAATAGGAAATATAAGATACATACGTATAAATTTAGAATGGTAAATGCAAAAATAGTGCAGTAGTAGTTGAGTGGTTAAAAAAAGTACAAACAAAAAAGAAAGTTGGTAGCGAGTGAATAAGCTAAATCTAGAGGAATACGCTAAATCTAGAGGAATAAAAAGACGCGCCAGGCAAATCTATCAATTTATTGAAGCAAAAAAAAATTTAAGAGCAAAATGAAAAGATTATTTACAAAAAAAGAAACAATTAAGATAGGTTAGTTCAAATACAAACATAAGGAACAAAAGAGTGATAAATAGATGTATTGATGTACCAAAAAATGATCTTTGGATGTACATTGTAAAACAGCTGAAATAAATCAAAACCTTGGCAACAATATGAGCTAAATGGGTCTGTAAGTTCGTCGGCTGGAAATCCTTTTCGCAGCCACTGAAATATCGAGTCGAATCATACTTTGTTTGCAATGGCGGTTATAAAATTTTGAGACCGCAATCCAGCCAGATGGAAATATCCAGAAGGAAATTTATCACAAACCTGTAAAAAGTCGAGGCTCCCCGGCGATATGGCGCAACAATTGGCCTTATTGCAGATCCGCCATAAATCTTAAACGAAAAATGCAATCGGATTTTACGGACTTGGACGTACTTGATGTAAAACTACAATAAAACGTTTCGGAATTCTGTTCTTTCTTGTCGAACGGATGGGAAAAATTCCATTTTTGTGGTCGGAAGTTTTGAACGGTTTAGAAACGTTTTGGGCAATTGGCCCTTATTGGTAATGGCATTAAGTGCGTGTTTGAGCAAACAAAAACCAATGCTGAAACCGAGCACTCCTAAAGCAAATAAGGAGATGCTTTCCAACTTGAGAAAACAGCCTATTATCGAAGTTGGGAAACGGAAGTAACGGTCGGAAGAACGAACGACTTTCCTCGACCGAAAGACGATACAGTGCCCCGATAAACTCCTATCTGGAGTTGTATATTTATTTAGGAAGTTTTAGAGGAAGTGCTGATTTGTTTTGGGGGTCTTCGATACTGAATTATGGTAGCTTAGCTACTTGGCCAAAGTAGATTTATTGCTTTATACAGCGAGGAGACCATACCATATGGCAAATAAAGCCTCGCTTACTATACATCTAAATTAAGTTGGAAATCTCAAAAATATCTAGAGGTATATCCAAGAGTAATAAAATCTAGATAAGATTTATTAGCACTGCCTAGATGCCATTATTATGTACAGTAAATTTCAATAAAATGACGGGAAAGCTAACTGGCTAAATAGATATATCACTCCTCTTCTTGCGTCATTCATCATAATACGTGAGGTGGATGAAGTAATGTTGATATGTTCAGCTTTACTTTGTAATTTATCTTGTGGGTTTTTCTTTTAGTTTTATTAAATATTGAAGAAGAAAAATATTTCAACGTTTCTTTGTGGGAGGTTCTAAATATTAATAAAGATATAAGGGGAAGTGTAGACAGATAAGAAACCTAAATAAAGGTTAGAAATTTGTTTCGATTATTAGACTGTCTGGGCCTGTAATTAATTAACCTTTTATATTAAAGAAATCAGCTATCTAGAATCAGTATTCCCGAACAAAATATTTGAGAAATTTAAAAAAAGTCGTATGGAAAAAGGTCAGGAATTTCCCAATTTTGTCGACAACAATTTGAAAACCCGAGTGAAAACACTTTTTATGTTTATATAATGCGGAATCAAAAGTATTTTACTATTCGAAAAAGTTTATAAAAGTTATACGTTTATTGAAACGCGAATCGAATACACGCGACACCGAAACCATAAACCCAAGATACTTCAAAATCGAATCGAAGACAATTTGTCTTTGTCCATGCAGTTGTTTAGTCGAGACCCAGTATTTTTCCAAGTGCGGGTCCTCAAATTAATAGCACGAAAGTTTTGTTAAAAAAAAACCTTTTTATTCACAAAGAAAAAAAATGTAAATTAATTTTTATCATATTCAAGAAAAAAAAAAGAGAGTTAACAGACTACTACTTCAACGGGCACCATTTTCGAGATAGACTTCTTCGGTGGGCGATTTTTAAGTACACCGAAAACCAATTTTTTGCCATTTTGCTTCTCGGGCTAGTTTCTTTCGAATTAAATTTTTTACATTCTAAAGGGTTGCAAACGTCCCATTCCGATCAAAAGCAGGAAAAAATTCCACAATTTTGCTGAAATTGACCAAAGCAGGGGTCTTTGACTTCAGAACGATTAGACCGATTGGAGAGACTCCAACAGGTTTACGTTCTTTTTGATGTACTTTTTCATCTCCCACCAAAGAAATTTCCGTAGGTTTAATAATTTGGGAGATTGGCCCCTTCGGTGGTCATTTTTAGGCACGTTTAGAATGTGTTTTGGAAGCATTTAGAAAAAGTCTACTTATGCGACTAACTTTACTCTAATTTTGTATCTAACGTTCATAAGGAATTGAAGTCGCTTCTCTCCGATCAAAAATAACAAAAAAATCCCATAGTTTTTTTTTCAAAATTGACGAAAGTGGGTCGTTTTTCTTAATTTCCAACTGGTAACTTTCAAACAAGTGGACCGATTTTAACGGTTGATTTTTCTATTTGATGTTGTATGATGTATTTGATGTTTGATATTGTATGAGGGCCCAATAATTCGGAAGATAGGCCTGTCCGATGATAAATTTTTAAGCACTTTTAGAAGCTTTTGAAGTCGTGGTCCAATGAAATTTTTTTCGTGACGTTTGTGCTTCCGAAGTTAACTAATTCGACTATTTTTTTTTTAGTTAAAAATGGCCTCAGAAAAAGTGTCAGGCAGTTTTGCTTTATCCTTTTGCCTTTTACTCTATCATCGCTGTAGACCGGACCAATCTGTAGCAGAAATTTCAGCCACTCGTCTCCCTTCTGAACAATCTTGAAGATTGTCTAATCCTGAGCCGAGGCCATTTCTACATTCTGTTTAGAAATACCCCGCCGACTGGGGCTGTTCAGGCGCTCTTCTTGTCTTCCTGAACGCTTCTTTCTACATTAGCCCCTTTGGGGTTGTCTTCTTGGAAATGAAACAAATAATATAGCAATTGAATGAAGATTGTGTCGCCGAATCAAATAACAACAGGGGAAATCGGCGGAATTGGGACAAGGCAGCAAAACATACAACTATCTCTACGTCAAGGTTTCGTCTAATTAAGCAGTAAACTTCATCAGGACTATGGGTAAAAATTAAAAGTTTAAAACATTAACTATTAAGAGAAGGCACATCCTGTAAAATGCGAACCTCGAGATATTATCGTAAAATGCTCTAGTGATAGTAAAAAAAAACAATAGTACCTGAGGACTCGCTCATCAAACACAGAACACATTTAAATTTGGGAAACCATACAATTAAAATTTCAAAAACAAGACATCTAAAATACGTACAACTTCATGCACACAGTGTGCGGGAAATTATATGCACAAAATTAAGCTTTACCTCCTGCAAATTTAGCAAAAAATGCGTTCATTGCTAGAAGCATTTCCTGCATTTGCTGTGCAGCTAGAATGAGGTCCGGTGGTGGCAATAAAGTGTTTCCTGCTGGGACTTATGGCTGACTGCTACTTCCTCTTGCGGTGGTTGCGTAGCTCTTTGGTAGTTCTGCTGCCTTTGACGAACCTTTTCTGGCTTCTTTCTAGCGGGGTTCTCTTTACAGTCTTGGCAGTTTGCTGGATGGGGGCCACCGCAGTTCGCACACTTGGCTGGAGTCTCTCTTGTCTTTTTGCACTCTGCTGAGTGGTGCAGCACACCTCGCTAGCCGCTGGAGTGCAATGCCTGTCCACATGCCTCTACCGCTGTCATCGGTGGCACATCTGGAGGCCGTTTTGCCTTCTCTATAGCTCTACTAGTACTAGGTCGCGGCAACGCTTCAGCTTAGACTCTTTCTCGTCCTTCTTCACTTGCATGAACATGGGCAAGAGGTGCTTGTGCTTAAAGCCGTTGCGCTGAAAGTGTGGTCATGCCTTGGGATGTCAGGTCCTGTTCTACGTCCTTAGTGCTATACACTGTTGGTCCGCCTTTAATCACCCAGTTGTTCTCTTAAAGTGTACTTATGGTACTTTTTTGGTATCGATCAGCATCTTAGTCAGCTGTTTGTAGTCTGTCGCAATTTCCAATAATACAGCTAGTCCATTCCGGGTCATCTTTGCCTTGGTGTATTTTATTTTTGACCTTCCATGTCGTCTGCAGACCGCAGGCCAGTCGTTTGCATTTCTCAACACCACAGGTACAGGCGGGACCTTTCCGGGGGTCCAGCAACATCCGAAAAGATACTGCTATGCGAAAGGATATTGCTGGCTCCAGCAACCTCGATCTATTGATCGGGTGTTTCTTGGAACATGTCTTCGATCACTTTCTCCTCTTGAGTTGTCTCTTTGCATGCTTTCTTCGGCTTTTTTTCTTTTTATCTCTGTCGTCTGGCCTGATTATATTTTTCTGAATTTCTTATAGGTATTTTGCTTGTTTTGCAATTTGCATTTTCATTTCTTGGATTTTCTCTGCATTTTGATGTTCCCTTCCTTGAGTTTAGTGTTTACTTTTTCAAGTCCAAGCAAAACCTTGGCATCATCTTTGCCTTCTTGGCATCTCGCTGCCATTATTCTCTCTATTTTTGCATACTATTAAGCAAAACATTGTTCATTTGCCTCGCTCTCCTCGACATTTGCCTCGATCTCCGCGAGGTCGATTTGTCTTGGTTCGCCTCAGTTGGAACTCCGCCGCTACCACCGAACGTCGCTCTGACGAATTTCTTTTTAGCTGTGAAATCAGCTTAAATGGCATGACAATTGCCTAGGTTTTAGGTTAAGAAGCACCGCATCCTGAGCGCGCACACACTAATACACAACACTTCGAAACGGTACTCCACCACTCAACACGACCGACTCGAACCGTTGCACAAACTAGAATGATTCGACCTCTTGCGCGGTGCATCAGTGGCTAAGAAATGGCCTCAGATAAAAGAGTCAAGCAGAACTTTTGCCTTTTACTCTATCATCGCTGTAGCCCGGAGCAGTCTGTATCAGCCTGAATTTCAGCCACCTGTCTCCCTTCTGAACAATCTTCAGGCACTTTCCTCGTCCCCTTGGACGCTGCTTTCTTCGTCGGCTGTTACCCATGCGGGTTGTCGGTTTTGAAGTGAAACATATAACATATACATAACAATTTGCAATTGCTATATCCCTGTAACATTTCAAGATGGGGTTGGGTTGATTGGTTTGGTAGGAAGCTCACCCTGGTGAGTGAGCGGGATGTGGAAAGATCTGGTTAGCAACAATTAACCACGGTAGGTTTTACCCAGACTTTGAGAATAAATTCTCGCTCTCTGGGGGGAATGTCGCGTGGGTGGGTAATTTGTCTATCTCTTCTTTTTGGTGGTCCTAGACTATGTGGATATCTGAAACAGAAATGAAAAATTAAAAAATAATTTAAATTCATCTTTGGCACTGCAAATTTTGCAAAAATGCACTGATTTCTGAGAGCGTTTGTCGCATTTGCTGTGTCATTTGAGCGACGCCCCGTGGCTGCGAGATATTGCCCGCGGTGGCTCTTGCCTAGTTGCTACTAGCAACGGCTGCGTAGCTTTTGTTAGGGACTCTTAGGCTGCTCTGCTGTCTTTGAAGGGTCTTTTCCGGTTTCCTTTTGGCGGGATTTCCTTTACAGCCTCGATAGCTAGCTGGATGGGGGCCACCGCAGTTCGCACACTTGGCTGGAGTCATTCTTGTTTTTCTACACTCTCCGCAGTGATGATTTCCTCCGCATTTTACAAATTTGGCCGCCGCCTTGCAATGCCTTTGAACATGCCCATACCGCTGGCATCGGTGGCACATTTGTGGGCTGCCTTGTCTTCTTTGGGCCTCGACTATGATCGCTAAGTCGCAGTAATGAGTCAGCTTCTGCATAGTTCCTCTTATGTTTTTCTTCACTTGCACCAGCATTAAGGGCAAGGGTTTCTTGTCCTTAAAACTGTGCATCCGTTGGACGGAGATAGTAGCTATGCCTTGGGCTGCCAGGTCCTGTTCGACATCCTTGCTGCTGTACGCTGTTGGTACGCATTTAATCACCAGCCGTTCGGTTTTGTCCTCTTGTAGGGTGCACGTTTGGTAGTCCTTATTTGTTTCAGACAGCATCTTAGTGAGTTTCCTATAATCTGTGGCCGTTTCTGGTGATATTGCAAGTCCGTTGCGTGTCATTTTGGCTTTTGATATTTTAATCTTTGTCTTTTCTAGACGTTTGCTGACCGATGGCCAGTCATTTGCGTTCTTCAACACCACTGGTGGAGCCTTTGGTGTTTTGCTTTTGTCCTTTGCCTGTTCATTTGCCGATGTTTTCTCCTTTTGTTGGTCCTTGTTGTTTCCAGCAATTTCCACCTCTTGATCGGGTGTTTCCTCGAACATGTACTCGATCAATTTTTCCTCCTGGAAAATCTCTTTGCCATTCGTCTTTGGCTTTTTCCTTTTTGCATCGGTTTTGGTTATGTTTCCTTGCAAGTCTTAAATGATTTTTGCCTGCTTAGCCCTTGTCATTTCCATTTGATGGATTTTTTTTTGCATTTTAATGCTTTCCTCTTTGAGTTGATCATTTTCTCTATCTGCATTTTCTAGCCTTGCTTTCTCTTATTCTTCTTTGTGGAATTTATCCAGAAATCGTTGGCGCTCTTCGTCGCTTCTCAGTGGTTTCTTCATCACTCTTACTACCACCGAACGTCGCTCTGGCGAATTTCTAGATGTGAAAACAGCTTAGTTCAGGTTAGTGGGTTATAAGTTAGTTAATAACAGTTAGGGCAATAACAATTGATTAGGCTTTAGCGCTAAAAGGCACCGCAGCCTGAGCGCGCACTCTATCACACAGCACTTCGAAATGACACTCCAGTACTCTACTACCGATCCGAACCGCTGCACGAACTAGAATGATCCGACCTCTAGTGCCCTCCGTGGTATTTATTCCCCCGCCTTCGCACTGCAGTGGTAGGACTGGGGTGGGGGTACCGGTGGCGAGGGGTTTCGGCGCACTTGAAGCATGTCGTAGAACTCGCATCCAGTCTGCATTTAGAAACGTAATTTCCTCTTTGCTGTTGAAATTCTTGTCGGGTTTAAAAATCTCGATAACCCTTCTTGTTGAGTCTTAGATTGATATAAGAGATCTACTTCGTTGAAAAGGATGTCGTGACATTCGGAGAGAGCTGCTGTGCTACTGCTGACTTTTGTGAGTGTCCCAGCCTGTATCTCCTCTTGTGTTAGATAATCTTTATTTTAACACTGCGTTTTGTGGGCCAATGGCTTCCGAGCCACAGTTGCATGAAACTCGGTAAATTCCGGGTGTTGATAACGGATCTCTGCGGTTTTTGGCCGATCTCAAGCTCTGTTCTACTCTACGAGTGGGTTTAAAGACAGGTTTAACATTGTGCTTTTTCAATACCCTGCCGATCCTACCCGTTACTTTATAAAAGAGTTTTATGCAGCTGTGGATCGGTATACATTGGCACCACAAAACACAGTGTCAACACGAGAATTACGGAACACAAGAGGAGTTGCAGGCCGGGACGAACACCGTCGGGACACCAACGTCGTGAAGGACATCGCCTTTGATAATGTCTTCCGCAGCGGTAGGCGAAACGTCAGGAAGAAAATGCACTTTGAAGGTATTTAAAAAGTCTACTTGTAGAACTAATTTCACTCTTATTATGTTTGGTCAGGATAATCGAGATCGAAATTTTTTGGGAATTGACCGGTATACCCTCTTTTTTCTCTATTCCCTTTTTGTTATTTTTGATGTCCTCATTCACCTTCCACTAAAGAAAGTTGCGTAGATTTTATAGTTTGAGAGATAAGCCTTTCGGTGGTCGATTTTTACGCATGTTTAGAATGTGCTTTGGCGGTATTATGAAAAATGGCCACTTATGGAAATAATTTCGCTTTTATTATGTTTGTTACGGGGGGTTTAGACAGGACTAGAAAGGGTTTAGATAGGGTTTAGATAGGAAGTCACTTTATATCGATCAAAATCGGTAAAAAAATCCCATAATTTTTTCCAAATTGATCAAAGAACGGGTATATCCTCTAGTATCATCCATGTTCTTTTTGATGTCTCCTTTACTTCCCATAAAAGAAAGTTCACACAAAACACAAAAAGTGTTTTGTTTCTTGTTTCTCCTCTTTCACCTACCACCAAAGAAAGTTCTGTAGATTCAATAGTTTCGAAACCCCCCTTCGGTCGATTTTTAGCCACTTTTAGAATGTGCTTTGGTGACGTTTAGAAAAAGTTCACTTATCGGACTAATTTCACTCTTATTATTAAGTTTCTTGGTGTTTAAATCGCCCCATTCCGATCAAAAACAGCAAAAAAATCCATAATTTTTGGGAAATTTACCAAAGTTATTCACTTTTTTTTCTCAATTTCCATCAAGTTTGACTGCCTGTAATTTTGGAACGAATGGACCGATTGTAGTAAATCCAACGGTTTTCTTCTGCTTAACGTGCTCTTTTACCTTCCAAGATATTTAAAAAGCGATTTCGAAGACAATTTGTTTTTGTTCATGTTGCGGAGTCAACACCCAATGTTTTTCTGTTAACGGAAGACAGTCAGTCCCCAAATTAACAGCAGGAGACTTTTATTAAAAAAAGAGAACCTTTTTAATCCCAAGAATATATATACATGTTTACAGAAGTATAAACAAAACAAAGATTTGACATTTCTACACTTCATACATAAACGTCAAATGGACTATAAGAAAACCTAGTATACTGTTACGATTTTCCCGTGGGTTAAAACACAAACTTGTACTTGTACAATAAACACAATTTATTCACACTTTACAACTCCAACAAATCGTTAACTAAATTGCTTTACTAAAGCTTACACTTTTATACTCTTTTACTACAACGCGTCGTACTTAAAACTTAAAACTTACGCTACTCCTCGCAGTCTTTATATTCGGATTAGCAGGACTTCTCGAAAATCTCCGAAATCTAAAGAGCCAAACTTTGTCATCTTTCTGGAGCCCTGTGGAATTCGCCTTAAGGTCATAGCGGGTCTTCATTCTATCGCCAACCAAGTCCAGATATTCCCTGACGAGTTCATGTATGTCAAGTAATCTTTCTTGAAGTTCGTCAACATAGTCCTCAACGCCTCTCTTCTGGCCTGTTGGTACTTCGAATACCACGTCACATGGAAGCCGAAGTTCTCGACCAAACAGGATTTTTGATGGTGTTTGTCCTGTCGAAATTCGGACTGTTGATCTGTACGTCATCAAGAAAAGCGGTATATGCTAATCCCAATCCTTCTGATGCTCATCGACAACCTTGGGAAAGATGTTGTTCTATTGTCCTATTAAATCTATCAACCATACCATCTGATTGGGGATGCACTGGTTTCCTGATACCCAACAGTTCACAGAGCCTCTGGAAAAGCTTGGACTCAAAGTTACGTCCCTGGTCAGCGTGTAACTTCAACGGTATGTCAAATCTGCTGAAGACATTCTCGACGAGTACATTCGCCACTGTGCTGGCTTCTTGACTAAGAATAGCAAACACTTCAGACCACTTGCGGAAGTAGTCCACAACAACCAAAAAGGTACTTATTGCCTCTGGTCGTTTCAGGAAATCGTTTGGCAACATCTATGGCCAATCGTTCGAATGGCAGTCCCACGTTGTACTGCTTCCAAGGCCCTCTGGATCTTGTTTGTGGTCCTTGACTTACTGCACATGTGGAACACTGTCGGCAGCATGATTTAACGTATTGGCAGTAGTCGGCTCAGTAGAATCGTCGTCGAATTTTGTCCAACGTTGTGTTAACTGCCAAATGAGCGCCTGACTTCCCATTATGCACTTCTTCCACGTAGTACGTGAGTGACTTTTATTCTGGGGACGACTAGCTGCATTTTAATCTGCTTCCCATCGGCGCTCTCCTAGGCTCTCTTCAACAATCCGTCCTCAACCACTAGCGAATCTCACTGAGCCCATAGTGCTTTAGATGACAGTCTTTTATTCGAAATTTCTTGCCACGTTGGTCTTGGATCGCCCTGATCTTTTCGTAGCAGCAATGAACCTATGTCACTATTGTCACTGTCGTCCAGCTGATCTCTCCTAACTTGTTTAGAACTCTATTGGTCGTCTGCTCTTAGCTGAACCGTTTTGATTGACACAATTCCCTCAAGTTGTTCTATTTTATTATAATGTCTGCACTCTTCCGGGCATGGTCTCTTTGACAGGTCATCCGCGTTATGATGCAGTTTTTCAGCTCGATGTTTGATATTGAAATGATACTGGTGTAGCTTCTCGAGCTATCTCGCGACCTGTCCCTCTGGTTGTTTCAGTTCTAGGAGCTATTTCAGGGCTGCTTGGTCAGTTCTTATTAAGAATTCCTGTCCGTCCAAGTATTTTTGGAAGTGGTCGACGGATTTGATTGTAGCAAGTAGTTCTTTCCTCGTAACACAATAGTTTCGTTCTGGTTTGGTAAGTTCCCTACTGAAATATTCTAGGCCGCGCCCTTCTCCATCTTGTACTTGGGATAGCACAGCTCCAATACCAACATTACTCGCATCTGTGTCCAAAATGAACTTGCCTTGTGGTCGTGGATAGCTAAGAGTGGCTGGAGCAAAGAGATGCTTTTAGCCTCCTGAAAGCTTGATCACATTTTAACATTCCAACAATAGGGTGTTTTCTACTCTGTAAGTTGATGTAACTGTGCTGCAATGTCGGCAAATCCCTCTACACATCGCCTGTAATAGGTGGCGAGTCCTAGAAAACTTCTCAACTCGTGCTTATTCCGAGATACTGGACATTTTCTGTATGCTTGAAGTTTCTTCTTGCCCGTCTGAATGCCCTCAATCGATGCCACGCGCCCCAGGGATTCAACCTGTTTTTGGAAGAACAAACACTTCTTGGCATTCAATATTAAATTGGCACCACCGATTCTGGAAAAAACCTCCCGCAAATTGTTAACATGTACTTCAAAAGTTCTGGTTAGTTCAGGTTAGTTACCGACATAAACCAGACAAGGCCCCGAAGCACAATCTCCATTATTCCTTCAAATGTGGCGGGAGCGTTACAAAATCCAAACGGCATCACATTAAATTGATACAAGCCACTTCTAGTAGAAAACGCGGTCTTCTCCTTGTCCTGCTCCTCAATGCCTACTTGCCAGTAACCACTTTTCAGATCCAAGGTGGAAAACCAACACGATCCTGATAAGGTTGTTAATGTGTCATCGATTCGCGGAAGTAGATAACTATCCTTCTTAGTGACGTCATTCAGTTTTCGGTAGTCCACACAAAATCTGGTTGACCCAACCTTCTTGGTGTGATCAGAACAACAGGTGACGACCAAGGGCTACACGATTCCTCTATAACTGCGTCGTCAAGTATCTTAGAGACCAATGTCTGAACTTTTTATTGTCTAGCTACAGGGAGTCTCCTGGGTGGTTGTCGAATGGGTTGTGCATTGCAGTTGTTAATTTTGTGTTTTGCAGTGACCGTTTTTCCTGCATTATTCGGCGTTTCAAATATTTCGCCATGGTTCATTATCAGTTGTCGAGCCTTTTGTAGTTGTGGTGGTGACAGATGCTCCCAGGTCTTATCAAGTTCATTTAAAAGATTCTTGGCCTCTGCTTTGCCTTGATGTTCTGCTAAAACACATTTGCTCACCCTTACGACAGGCTCATACAGGGCAAAAACCTCTCCTTTGTTAATCTTAACAAGGCTGGAAAGATGTTGGCTACCCTTATCGGGACTTCTTCGTTTGAATTCACAAGTGATTTTCCAACGAGACATTTTCCTAGTTTTTTGAGTTCCGCACAAATCCAACACACCTCCCAGAATTTCTCTCCAATAATAATTTTCTCGGAATTGCCGTGTATTCTTACTGTCTGAATTGCTAGAACTTTAATGGGTAACTCGTGGTGATGGTTGTTCGACAAGATAAATTCCAAGAGGAATTCCTCAATTCCAAACCTCAGAATGTTTAGCTCGTGATCGAAGGAAAAACCAGGTAGGCAAATGAGGTCCATTCCTAAAATGAATTCGTCCTCAATATCTGCCACCAGCAATGTGTGATGTAACTTAATGCTTTCTAGGCAAAGTTCGACACTAATTTCGCCTAAAACATTAGCCGAGACTCCAGTAACAGTGCGCAAAACAATTCTTCTTTGTAGGGACTGATTCTTGCTTCTTTCCACGAGGTTTGACCGGATCAAGGATACCGCCGCTCCGGTGTCCACAGTAAAGGTCATGTTCCGGCCATCCACCTTCCCATCGAGGTTGAGACTTCCGATTGATTTACCAAGGTTCTTAATGGAAACAATTCTGGCGTCCTCCTGAGTAGAGCTTCACGAGACCACGAGACAAGTCTCGGTTTCGAGACCGAGATCGAGATCGAGACCGAGACTTTAATATCGACTTCGAAACCGAGACCGAGACTGCCTAAGTCTCGATCTCGGTCTCGGTCTGCGAAACCGAGACTGATACTGCCAATCGAGACTCTCGAGAGTCTCGGTCTCGAACATCATTCGTTTGCAAGATATTAGGTATTATATAGTCTGCAGGCGAGCAGGTCCTTATAATAGTGCGTTGCGTTTAGTTATTTTTAGTACTAAACGATCTTTAATACTTTAATAGAAGTACTCCTAGTACATACTTACCCGAGTTTTCTATTTTCCTCATTTTCAAATCGATTCAAAGCGAGTAAGAACCAAAGACGATTAAGACAAGTGTAAACTGTCACTTTCCGTCCTTTATATTTATAAATAACTATCAACTATTTCTGTTTGCAAAAGTATTGTATTTTCTCTATACAGGGTAATTTTTAAGTTGGTGACTATTGTGACTTACTTTATTCTACCACAAAATAGAGCTAAAAAATTTTTCTATTGGCAGTATGTGCACTTTTTCGAAATGCATATTCTAATTCATAATATAAAACCTAATTTGAAATATTTCCATATTTTCTATAAAATTTTGTAGCTGTGTCGATAGCTAAGTATATAGTACGCATATTTTTTTAAAAAATATGTTTAGTAGCATCAGTGGCGGACCCACGAGCAGGTCTAATGCAGTTATACATTAAACTAACCTGAACTAACCTGATTCTACGTTGGAACTTGGAACCCTCAACCATTTTAAATTTAGATTTTAAGTAAACATTCATGTACAAAAACGAAAATTTCTCTGAAAACTGTGCATTATAACTCAATAAGTCAGAAGAAAATTGATTATGCAATTCAAACATAATAAGATTTTTCGAGATCGAGATCCGAGACCGAGACTCGAGTTGCTACTACGAGACCAAGACTGAGATTAGGCGAGTCTCGGTCTTGGTCTCGACGCACAAGACCGAGACCGAGACCGAGACCGAGACCGAGACCGAGACCGAGACCGAGACCGAGACTCAATCATAAATTCGAGACCGAGACCGAGAGTATGTAAGTCTCGGTCTCGGTCTCGGTCTCGTGAAGCTCTACTCCTGAGTCAACATTCGCCCGTAAGTTTGACTAATTGGAGTTTTTCCTGGTTATTTCTTGATTGTGCGTCCCTGGAGGGGGAACGGAATGGTAATCTTACTCCGGAATCGCGTATAAAATATCCGGTACGGCCGCATCTGTAACACTCGACTCTGATGCTCGGGTGAGATTTGTCAATTTGTGATCCGCTTGTTTTCTGTACTGATTGTCCATTTGGCAGAACATTGATTTAATTTCATTTTTTTTAATGACTCGAAAATTGATTCTGCAACGCTGCTTGTAGAAGGTGCTCCTTCGTCTTGGATCGATACGGCCCTGACCTCTGGTTTTAAATCACTACATGCAGCCTCAATTTCTAGTGCCCGAACAAGCACTTCGCTGCTGTTGCCACCCTTAAACATCTTGACCATCTTCGTCACCGGATCTTTAATCCCTTCCACAAAATATTGGACAACAAATTCTTCTTGGATATCCTCGGGAAGTGTTGGATACGCCAGATGAACAAGGCGTCGAATGTCAGCTTCAAATTATTACAAGTTCTCACCGAGTTTTTGTTGTCGTGTCTTAATTTGTATTTGGTAAAGTCCTTTTCTACGCTGGTCTCCATAACGACGCTCTAGAATAGCTACTAGGGCTTCATAATCGCTTCATTGCGGGGCAGGAAGCGACGGCAACAGTTCCAAGACAAGTCCTCGCAATGCCACTACTAAAGCTACGGCCATCTCCAGGTTACTCCAACCGTTGGCCCTTGCCGCGGCTTCAAATTGAATCTTGTACTCAGCCCATGAAGTTTGGCCGTCATACGTGGGAGGTTTAGTGATTGCAGAACTGGCTCTTCCGCTACTACTATCCAGCTTCTTCTCCAACTCACGTATGTTAATCTGGACATCGTTCTGCACTTTATTTACAGCGTCCAGAACTTCCTTCAGCTGATTCTGAACGTTTTTTTTTCTACATCTTCTCGAACGTCACTTAACTCTTTTTGAACTAAACCTTGAATGTTTTTGAGACTCTGCGCGACAGACTGTTGAACTTCAGTCTTGGCCCCAGCAAGAACTTCCAATACTTTTAGGCTACGCCTTTCTTATTCTTTGTTTCTCTTTGTCTCTCTTTTGTTTGTCCTCTTTAAGCGTTGCCATAATAACGGCAAGTTGTTCCTCCATGATTGCAGTCTGACTTCCCGTTACCGGCATACATTCACACAAGTTACATTAACATACAATAACGTTCAGTCCTATCCTGACATTTCAGTTAGTCTTGAACACTGATCCCACTTGTGACACCAATTGTTACGATTTTCCTGAGGGTTAAAACACAATCTTGTAGTTGTACAATAAACACAATTTATTCATATTTTATAACTCCAACAAATCGTTAACTAAACTGCTTTGCTAAAGCTTACACTCTTATATTATTTTACTACAACGCGTCTTACTTCAAACTTAAAACTAACGCCACTCGTCCCAGTCCTTATCTACGGATAGCAGGCCTTCTCAAAAACCTCCGAAACCTGCGAACCCTTACTATGGAGCGCACTAGGCCGGGAAATGCAGCTTCGTCATGCACTTCTATACGGCCTGTACCCTCTACATCGTAGTCCGCAACAATACGAATGTAGACAATGCCAACAACGTTATTATTGCTACCTACCTTAGCAGTCTTCAAAATGCGGCATCTAAAGGCTGTAAAATAATTTTTGTTTTGTAGCTTTTCGAAAAATTAACCAGGTACCCAAATTTTAAACATCACCCTGTAAAAAGCCAGAACGGATATTTATTTCGTAATTGACAGAAAATTACGCAACACGATTTTCGCAATCAAATCAAATCCCATTCGTCGATTTGGCAATTTATAATATTTGCTACTCATTATTCTCGTCGTATACGAATCTCTTCTGTGCCAAAATTAATTGATGAGCGTACGTATCATTTATCTCGGCGTAATTTCGTTATAAATCGTTCTGTTTTGACATTTTAATAAAGGGCCTGAGATATCGAGCGACCTCCTATTATAAATAATTTCGTAAAATCGAGAGCAGTTTGAAAAATTACGCGAGGCCCGCTTTTTATGTATTTGGTCAATTTCGCGCCAATCATTAAATATGTCGTAACGTTGTTGTTGTTGTTGTATTTTCCAGCAGGTGATTTATTTCAGTAAAAACATTTATTCACTAAATTTAAATTATAAAAATTAAAACCGTTTACCAGGGAGGCAGAGAGTAATTTTATATGTCGAAACAACATTCGACAAAGGCACTCATTACGTCAAATGCTTAACTGTTTCCAAGCTCTTTACACTTAGGTCGTTATTTATGATGTTGAAAACTTGAGACATTATTTCACACATTCATGCGTAGGAGGCACACCTTACGAATCCTTCGTCTCTCACCTAAGTATTCACAGTTATGCCTTAATGTGTAAATTCTTATCTCTGTATAATAGTGCTAAACAATTTCATAGTGTCCTCCCAACAACTCATTTGTAAGAAATTAAAATCCATAAAAAAAGGTCTTTACGTTGGCTTAACAGTTAAGCGTGTATATTTGCCAATGTTTTGTCAATTTGAAGAGAAAAATGGCGACACCTTTGACTCATAAATTGGCGATTATCGTAAAACAAACCTGGTTATCCATAAGGAAGTACCGGGGACACCAACAGTAAATAATTTTAATAAGGCCCAGCAACACGGCCTGTGCCTATGTCTTATCGAATGACTTCGATCTTTAGTGCCTCTATAACAGGAATCGTTATCGACTGTAAAGGTTTTTCGTAGAAATCTATACTCAATATTCGACATTACCGTCAAATTTCCTTACGGCACGTAAAACTTGATTGGGAAGGTGTGGGTTGTTGTTACCTACTCTTAACTGTTCATTCGTTCACCTCGTTTCATGTATCAATATTTACTTTAAGGCACATGCATGCAAAACTCAGGTTTTTTCTTACGAGGGTTATGAGAAGGAGCTCTGTTTTCCAGCGATGTCAGCCTTGGGTTTGCGTGGTGAAACACCTGGAGTTTTATATAAAGCACAAAGATAATATTTGTCCCATTTTTGATTATGAAAGCAAACAATAACAGCTATTGGAAAAAATGCGATCATGATAAATGAGAAATGTTTTTATTTTGTGTCTAATAACAGTTGAAAATGCATAAATTATTCAGATGCAGAGCTGTTTAGAATTTTCTTTGCTCAAGTAGAAACTGTTGATGTTTCTAGGTTTATCGTCGATATTCTTTTCAAGGCAAAAATCACGGGGAGCGCTTTAAAATTGCTGAAAAAAATAACATGCTTATTTAGGAACACTCAGTTTATTTATATGTGGCAGGACAATATACAGGAAGAAGTCCTGAATAAAAAAGAAACGTCTATATAAAAACAAAGTTAAGCAAAAAGTGAAAACAAATCAACTTTATCAAAGGGGAGTGAGTTGTCTAATGGCCTGGCAAATTAAGTGTGCCTCAGCTCAGATAGTTTGGAGAGTGCGTTAGGCTCACCAGCTATGATAGTAATAATAATAATAATAATAATAATATATTTATTGCCAACAAAATCAACATCGTTAACATAACAACGTCTGAAAAAGAAGAAGGGCAGGACTAGAGAAGGACAGAGGGCGAAGCAGGAGAAGAGGAGGAGAGAGTAGTTGTTTCATGGAGTATTTGAACATCTAACATGACAGTGTTTTTCCGGGTACATACATACATAGTACATAAATATACCGAAATATCTAATTTTGACTATAGTTATAACATTATACGCGTGTGATGGTGTAACAATAAGGAAACAATTAGATTTGATTTACTTACTGACCAAACTCAAAGGAAAAAAAGCATATATCGATCAAAAAATGTGTCAAAGTTCGTTTGAAGGTTGATAGATTATCCTCATCCCGGATGGCCTTTGGCAGCGTATTAAAGGCTTTCCTTGCCCTGATGTATGGACTTCTTTTGAAATATCAGGAGTTGTGCAGGGGTACCCTAAGGCTGTTTGCTTTTCTAGTTGTTGCAGACATAGACTCATTATATATATCTGAGTTTTGGGTGAACAAATGAAAGTGTTTTCGCCATAAGCAATATAGGGATGGAACAGCAAGAAGTTTCGTTGCTTTAAAGCGGTGTCTGCATGAGGCTCTAGGGTAAAGCTTCAGTATGCATCTTAGAATACGTTTTTGTATAATAAAAATGTTGTGTGCATTTCTACTGGATCCCCAAAAGGGAATAATATAAGATATAATTGACTGCGCCCCAGCATAGTATATGGACAGTTTTTACATCTTAATATTTTTATAGGTAATAGATTTAGGTAATTATTAGTAGATTATTATTAGATTTTGATGTTTGATGTCACTAAGAATATAGACATTTTTGAGTACAAATAGATTTTCAATAACTTATACAGTCCATTTAATCATTCAGAGAAAACATCTGGAGTATGTGTTGCGGCACTCCAGTATATTTGGAATATGGTGACACGTGATAGGTAATCTCTGAGTCTCCGTACTAGAACGCAGAAACTATTAAATCTACCTACCAGTACATGAACGTGATCATCATAGTTTAGCGTTGAGTCTACTGTAATGCCCAATCTACTGTAATGCCCAAGAACTTTATTTCTCTGGCTACGGGAAGAGACCTGCCATCCACCCTACCCAACATACAGCGACTCACAAGTATTAATTGTGCTGGTAAAAGTCATAAGCTCGGTTTTGTCACAATTTAGCCTCAGCCCACTCGCCAGGCACCAATCCCGCATCCTGCACCCGAACAGTCCATCGACAAGCCAGCAAGATCAGCCCCCACCAGCACTACCGATGTATCGTCAGCATAGTGGCAGACACGGCTCCCCAGTCGAGCCCCCAGACCATTCACATACACCAGGAAAAGCACGGGACCCACGATGGAGCCCTGTGGTACCCCCTGCCGCATCGTCACAGGATTAGGGAGGACATGACTGCCCCCCGAGGAAACCGAGACCACTTGTTGTCTCGGTCTGAGTAAAACTATAAACCTCAAAAAGTGTAATCTGGAACACAACACTAAACCAAAATATAAACTAACCGATATAGGTTTAGTTCAAGTTAGTTCAGGTTAGTTCAGGGACCAGGAAGCAGGATAGGATACACAAAAAAAATCAACTGTGTAGTTTACTAGTTGCTCTATTACTGTGGTGTTACTACCCTACCTGAGGCAACTACCTATCCTGGCAACTGCAGGTCAGGAAAGGGCGGTGGTGATGCCGGGTAGCGGTGCAAGAAATGGCCGCGAGGGTTTCAACCTGAGCGGTGGGAAAGGGTCGAGTGCCATTCCGATCGTGCCGAAGCAGTGAAACTGTTTCCTTGAACGTAAGGTAAAAACAAAACTCAATAATGATAACAGTTAAGTATGAATTTGTGCAATTTTACTAGAAATGTGTACCAAGTTTAGCAAGAATTTTGAGTCCAATATATGAATTTCGAGCTAACCTGAATCCGCCAAAATCCAAGACCGTTGGGTAGAGCTCAGAACCTCGGCTGGTTTTTCCCGTTGCAAAACGATCAATTTTTAAGCTAAACTTGCTTATGTAATTAACTTAAAGTAGCTAAAAGTAGCTAAAACAATAGATAAATCAACACTAAACCAAGTCGATAGCTCACATACAAAAATAAGTCAAGAAAAAGCAAGATGAATTCAATAAATCATGATTGTTATGTTTATGAGCTAATTAAACATCGTCTTTAGGTATCAACTAATATTTATTCACCAACCGAAATCGTCGACATTATGATACATTTAACACTTATTTTAAAAGGACAAAAATAGGGAACATTAACTAGAGACGAACGGTAAGGAATCGCAAAACTCTTAAATCCTTACCTAACGCTAGCGCATGGCAAAGCCAAGACATTCTATCGAATAATTAAGTGACATTTAAAATGAAGGACGTCATTGCTTCAATGCCGACATATATTAAACTAATAAGAGATTAGGCCCGATTGTTATTCAATCAAAATATAAAAATAATAAAACTAAAAAGGAAAAAAACTGTTAATTCTATCCCTATTATGCAAAAACAAATTCAGGAGTCTTGAACAAACAATAAAATAACCATTTATGCCCTCAGAAACATACTCGTGTAATAACGAACTACAGTGCCACAACGTGTGTTGCATTGTAAACAAAGATGACCCAGTAAGTAAGAAAAAGGCACCCTTTATTGCATTGAATGAACAATTTTATAAAACTCAGACAGGCCAAGGGGAAAACAGACCTCAGCAGCAGCACAAAACCGAGAGAGTTCCTTCAGGGAATGAATAGCAAGGTCAAAATGAAGCAGAACTCGTTAAGTACAAGAGTGAAAGTAAAACTGAGTGATTCAAATGTGTGAGATATAAACTCAATAAAGAGATATAAGCAAACAGTTAAGGTATGTTAATTATTAAAATTAAGAAGTGACACTAATGGCAAAAAATGACCGTGACAAAATCCTCCAATGTAAGGATCATAGTAGAATCCGTAGGTTTTAGTTAGGTTAGGTAGTAGTTAGTTCAGGTTAGTTCAGGTTAGATGAAAAGTTGAAAAAAAAAGCTTCTGCCAGAAAGTGGAGGCACTCTGCTCTACTGGTTGTAAATCTCTTGTTGTTGACTAATCCTTTAGCTACTCCCTTGCTGACGAAAGTACGCTCTAATTGATTTTGCCCTCTCTTGAGTCTGATTGATAATTGATTACCGCCTGTTTTAGCCTCTAAGTATTCAGCTAGTATCATTTCCTAAACTACCAACCCTTCGTTATTAGATATACAGCAGTAGCCAAAATTAAACCAACAACAAGTCGTTTGTCTTTAGTGTTAAATAAATGCCTTGGCAGTAAATATGCTCCTGCTCATTGTCCAAATGCCAGTGAGGATATAAAGCCGTCTCTCGGAAGCGATTTTGGATGTAGGTTTTTGGGGATGTTTTTGTTATTATAACCCTTAAACTATTAATTCGACGGGATTTCTGATTTTTAGATGCGTGGAGGGCCGTACTAAAGTTGGCCCTCCCCGTACTAAAGTCAAAAAGACCTCGTTTCGGTTGTAGATGAGTAACTAGAGAACGTGGAGGGAAAAAAATCAGGTGTTAGTTTTAGTCTAGCTCTTATATCGGGCGAGCCACAAAAGTTGTTCTGTACCACATTTTTGGCTGATTTGGGTGTCCTTTCCTCACATTTCATCCTTCCACATTTATGCAGCAAAAAATGAAATAACTCAGAGAGGTAGTACACATATGGGCCCCCGATCTGGTCAAAACTCAATGTCCTAGCTTTTAAATTGAAATTTTGACGAATTTTTAAACTTTAAATTTGAAATTGCCAATTTGATGTCTATTTGTACCGAGACCGTGAATCTATTCGACTAAATTTCTATGCCAGGGGATACCCCGGCATGTTTTCTTTTCGGCACCGAAGAACCACTTTTTTGGCTATCGTGAAATGGTCTTAATTGAATATTGAAACAAAAGATGCAGATTTTTGAAATTTTGCCAAAATTTCCATTAGTTCCGGCAATTGACGCATGAGTAAAGGAGTTAACTGTGCGCTGCGATCGCATTTTTCGACTCCGGAAATTTCTCATTTGACAGATCAAACTTTAAACACTTAAACCAAGGAAAATAGGCGGAAAATCGTAGAAAAGTGTATGGCAGGTGAAAATTTTTCACAAAGACTGGTCGATTTGAAAATTTCGTGTCGTGATTCATGATGTCGAGGCCCGACTACGCGGTTTGTAGTTTGTTCAATATATATTAAAAATCCACCACACCTTCCCATAAGAAATACATTGTGCAATACTTTTAAAATGGGAGGAATATAGAAAAGGTTGTATTTAGGCTACTATTGATGGTACATGGTTCAAATTTGGATGATAGATGCCTAAGGGTGGACCAGAAATAGTGATATAGCTACTCAGCCATCATGGTTTCAGTGTCTTGTCTTGTCACTTCTTGCAATTAAAAACATCGGTCATTTTGAACTTGCTTTCCCATGATAGATTTCAGCATGTTTAGGTTTATGTTCCTGGATTTTTATTTTCTTGTTTTTCAGTTTTGTCCTGCAACAGTGACTCATCGACACATTTAGCTTCCTTGGAGCGTCGCTGTAGGAGCAACGACGCAAAGAGGCTTGCACAAACCTGCTTCCTAGTCTCGTAGAACATCTTGAGTACACATTGTGTAAGGCCTTGCTTTATCAGCACTTAATCGTAGTCCTTTTCAATACATTGAAAAAGTCTTTAGACACTTATGAGCCAACTTGTAGATTGAAGTGTTAGATGTAATGTGTGAGTCCACAGGTATTTCACTCCTACTTCTACATGATGCAAGACTATGATTTTTGGTTTGGCAAAAAAAATACGAACTGAACAGTACACCATAAACAAAGCAACTCAAGATTTCTGCGGACCAACTTGTGTTGTGAAACAATCTTCTAGGCACTTTTAGAAACGCGTTTTGGACCATTTTTTTTAAAAAAAACCTCTTTAGACTACATTCGCTCGAATTGCGTTTGTTAGGTTCTTAGTGTATTGCAAGCGTGCCAGTTCGATCAAAAATAGTAAACAAAATTTTCCGAATTTTTTTTGACAATGTCCAAAGGGGGGGGGGTATTAAAACCTTTTCTCAATTTTCAAATTTGACCGCATGTAACTTGGGAACACCTCGACCGATTGGAGTGAATCCAACTACCTTGCTGTCCTTTTCCACCTTCAGTCATCGGATGTTCCGTAGGTGCATTACTTTCGGTGATAGGCCCCTTTGGTAGTCGATTTTTAGGCACTTTTAGAATCGAATTTTTTGACAATTTAAAAAAAAACACTTTATTCACTTTATTCGAAATGTGTTTGTTACGTTCTTAGAGGATTACAGACGTGCCATTCCGATCAAAAACAGCAAAATAATTTCCCAAACATTTTTTTGAAAAAGGCCAAATGGCGTGTTACTTACCTATTACTTTTCTTGCAAGATGTAGTAACAACTTACGGGGCTTTCTTTGGTGGGAGGTAAAACAGGACATCAAAAAAACAAAAAAAAACATTGGATTCACTTCAGTCCAATCCTTCCAAAAGGAGCTAAGCCAGCGGTCAAAGTTGGAAATTAAGAAAAAAGAAGGTATACAATTTCGAAACAAATATTGAAAAAATTTTTTTTTGCTGATTTTTATGCACCTGAAGCGATTTCTTTCCCGTATGAACGTAACAAACATGATTCTTGACATGACACTTTTCTCTAAATGCCTCTCAAACACATTTTAAAGGTACCTAAAAATCGACCGGCGAAAAGGTCTATCTCCCAAACTATTGAATCTACGGGACTTTCTTCCAGGGGAGATGAAAAAGAACATCATAGGGAACAAAACACGGTTGGATTCACTCGAATCGCTCCACTCATTCGAAAGTTACAGGCGGTCAAAAAAAATGTTTACTCTATATGACGTCACACCGGTCACGCACGTCCTTCTTATTAGTTTTCTGTAGCGACAACCTACGGGACTTTCTTTGCTGGGAGGTAAAAAAGGACTACAAAAAGAACAAGAAAACCGTTGGATCCACTTAAATCGGTCCACTCCTTCTAAAGTTACATGCGGTAAAAGTTGGAAATTAAGAAAAAAGAGGGTATAAAAATTTTTTCGAAAAAATATTGGACATTTTGTTTGCGGTTTTTGATGGGAATGAGGCTATTTTGATCCAGTATGAACGTAACAATCATAATTAGAGCAAAATTAGTCTCATAATTGAACTTTTTTCTAAATGCTTCCTGAGCGCGTTTTAAAGGTACCTAAAAATCGACGGGCGAAAAGGTTTATGTGCCAAACTGTTGAACTTACGGGACTTTGTTTCACGGAAGGTGAAAAGGAACATCATAAAGAACAAAAAACCGTCGGAATCACTCTAATCGCTTCACTCGTTCGAAAGTTACAGGCGGTCAAAAGAAATTGTTTACTCTATATGCCGTCAGTTCGGTCACGCACGTCTTCCTTATTACTTTTCTTGCAAGATGTAGCGACTACCTACGGGACTTTCTTTGCCGGAAGGTAAAAAAGGGCATTATAAAAAACAAAAAAACCGTTGGATTTACTTCAATCCAATCCTTCCAAAAGGAGCTAAGCAAGCGGTCAAAGTTGGAAATTACGAAAAACGAAGGTATAATCTCCAATTTCAAAAAAATATTGGTACTTTTTCTCAATTCTCAACTTTGATCTTCATTCGAATAGAGTTTGTTACGTTCTTAGAAGATTGCAAACGTGCCATTCCTATCAAAGACAGTAAAAAAGATTTTCCAACATTCTTTGAAAATGGCCAAAGGGGAGTATTACTAATTTTTTCTCAATTATTTTTCTTAGAGGATAGCAGGGGTGCCATTCCGGTCAAAAACATGCGATGATTTATTAAATAATTTTTTTTGCGTAGTTAGTCCAAACACACATAATATAAATTTAGGATTGGATGAGGTTTTAAATTGAATTATAGATACGAATTTGATGTTTATCAGAAAGGTTAGTTCACGTTAACGAAACTCCTTTGTAAAAAATTCATAAAAGTGGAATAAAGACTTAATTGTTAAAACTGTGAGTTGTCAAGTCCTCTGGCAAATAATAAGATATAACTTCAGCTTAGATTAGTGAAAGTATGAGTCATTAGTACTACTGGCTTTAGTTAAAGCCAAAAATCTCCAAAATTGTTAAGGTAGAACTCGATCACAATATGCCTTGATATGAGGCTTCAGAAACGATAATAATGACCTTCAAGTTTAGTCAAAAGTAACGATTTATAGTAGAACCAGTAATCCTGAATCCACGGAATGACGGTAAAAACAAAGAAGTAGAGCCGTCAGCTAGTGAACACTCTTCAGCCAATGATCAAGAAAGCGAGCCCTCCTCAATAAAGCCGAAAGTGCCATTATTAAGCTTGAGCAATTAAAACGTTTACGAAATAAATTTTCCACCAGTTTCACACATAATAGCAATTTCATATTAGTAATTATATGTATAAGTGCTTTGAAATACGTTAGCAACCTTAGCAGGAAGCTTTAATCAAGCTCTTAAAATCAATCTCGCCTCCAATTAACGTTTCACTCGGCAATTTACGTAAGATTCGCACTTTTGATTTACCACCTTACTAAAATCATAATCACTGAAAAATGCACAAATCCGCTGTTTAATTGACAGGCAACGAGCCTCTTCGACTTAACACATCCAAGAAGTGTCTTCGTGCAGCAGGGAAAATTCCTCGCTAATTGCATCTCTGCCGTCGAAATCGAATGCCTGCATCGAAAATCGAACCTGAAAATGAGGCAAAATACCTCTTGTCCTCCAGAAAAGGCTCAAACCCGAATAACTCCGTACAAGATGGGAAGGAAAGAGAATCGTAAAAACATCCAACGGGTGGGAGTCGCACGAATACAGTTCCTTAACGGTTGTACATTCGCTACAAGAATGCCGTAAAAATTATTCGTGAATAATTGATTGTTGGTTATTAAAATTCCTTTGGGCCAATCAAAAGGCCGTCAATCATTTTTGCTCCGTACATACGGAGTTTTTTTCGTCAAATTTCGTTCGGTTCAAGTAGTCGAAGGAAGAAAGGCCATCAGCCTGCACGCATGCGGCACCAATTAATCAAGAAATGTAATTTCGCATTTCTCACGTTTCCTGAGCTTCCTGCATCCTATTTCGATAACTGGTAATTGCAGCACCGAACCGCCAACAGTTTAATTTCGCAATTAACTTTTATGCCCTATCTTCGATTTAGATTTTATTGTTGCATTCAACGGACCACCTGTGGAATTTAATTTTCATCTCGCACTGATTACGTCCTAATTTCCTCCTGCTGCTGTTGCTGCTGCTGCGCGGTGTCTCTGAAGCCGAAACCAACATACATTATGACTTTAAATAACTATTTTCATTCTATAACAGAATTCTGGTCGTGCGTTAGTTGCTTATGGAAATAAAATAATTATTACTGGCCCATTGTTAATAATAATAGTAAAAATTGTCGGATATCGGTGAGATGTTGTACAGAGCAGGAGCAAGCGACATCCACCAGCGTATTAGATCTAATACTGCGTGACAGATGGCTCTCAGTTCGAAAAGCAGTCCATATTGCTCTGTAAGTACCTCATAGGTTTTTGGAACCAGAACGAAGTGTAAAGAGTAGGTGGTCACCAATTTGTCGATCAACCCATCTGCATACTAGTTTCGGGGTCTACCCCTCATCAGTACAGTTTTGGCTGGTCGACAAATTGGAGACTCTGAGTTGGCGACTTAAAGCCAAAATCTACGAAAGAGCGGTGAGATGTTGTACAGAGCAGGAGCAGGCGACATCCACCAGCGTATTAGATCTAATTCTGTATGGCAGATGGCTCTCAGTTACAGAAGCAGCCCATATTGCTTTGTATCTCGCAGGTTATCGAAACCAGAACGAAGTGTAAAGAGTAGGTGGCAACCAATTTGTCCTGCTCTGTACAACATCTCACCGCTCTTTCGTAGATTTTTGGCTTTAAGCCGCCAACACACAGTCCGATTTGTCGGGTACTGATGAGGGGTAGACCCCGAAACTAGTATGCAGATGAGTTGATCGAAAAATTGGTGACCACCTACGCACGATACATGCACGATATTGTGCATATGAATGCACTATATCGTGCATTCATATCTTCAAGACATCAATGAGCAGTCACATCGCAAACTTAAATTAATATCCAGACAGTTTACAAGATTTTTTTTTTAAATTTAATTATTACTTAAGTTTGGTTTTAAATTATTGTCTGTACATAAAAATAACAAACACTAAGATTACATAATATTTACCAACGTTATTGCAAGTATTTTAATTTAGACCAGGAAATTCTCCCTATGCATAACACCGTACTTAAATAATACCGAGATCATTCTCAAGTCTCTTTAAGTTAAGTTCTTTACGTAATGAGTACCTGCTGGTATGTATTATATCAAATAATTCAGGCAGGAAATCACCATTAGCCGAGAAATTATTAAAAGGTAAAATGCAAGTGTTTATTGGATACTAATTGACTGTTATACACGTTTAAAATGAAATACGCTATACAAGTGTATTGCCAACATGCAACGCATGTTACAGCCAAGAACAGATGTCCGTATTATATCTTGCGGATTGGTCTTTATTGTGGTTTTTGTAGAGATTCCTTATATGTGGACGGAACACGTTACTTCCTATTGTAAGCTGTCTGTCACAGGGTACCTATGCTAATTGGCTATTATGTGGCTTAATTCGATATACAAGTTGCTATACTCAATTACTAAGCAGACGTAATTGCTGGTCGCGTGGGTCATAAATAATTCAACAAAAATTAATAACTTAACAAAAACTCTTAAAAATACGTATCACAAATATCGAAATTTGGTTTATATGCAGGGCAAAGAGTTAGAGATGTATCTCAACAGGTTTACTCTACTGAGGCTTCTTTCTTTTATTGTATAAAAGGTTGGTTAACATCTACGTTTCAACAGAAAGTTTTGACTGAAGGTCCAGAGAATTTTAAGAATGAACTCAGATTTAGATAAAATAAAAACTTGAAATTTTTGGAGACTGCAAGTTAGCATTAGGACCAAAATAATTTGATCCGCTGTATCTCAGAAATCCGTTAGCGGAGCTTTATAATTTAAAGAGATGTTGAAAGGCCGTTTCTTCTAGAATCAGCGTGTAAGCTCGACCGTAAACAAAAGTGATTTCTTAAAGGATATACAGGGTAAGGAAAAAAACCATTGCAAAATGGATGCATTTCAACCCACTGCATTTGGTAGCTAGCAAGCTAGCGTAATTTCAGAACATTCGATGTTATGGCATTTAATGGGCTTGGTTGGCATCTCGGGACATGTTCGGCGGTTTTCGGTTTTTTTGGCATGTAAAAAAAAATATAGGGGTTTTTCAAAAATTGTGCTCTTAAGATAAATTATCTCGTATCTCGTGAAATTAGCGACGTAGCCTTATGGTTAATTAAACATTTCTGTTGTGTGTTCCATTTTGTACAAGGGTGGCAAAAAATGTAATGAGGTACTGATTAAAATTGTGTTAACTACGACGTCTTGGCTGATGCGTTAACTTTTAGATTCTTATTGAACTGATATTTAAGAGCTGAGGTGGATATTTCGGATTTTGGCGGTTTTTCGTTTTTCCGTCTACGAAACCAGTTACAGGAAGTTTGCATTTTCTTGTATGTTACAGTTTATTGCAGGAATACCCAGGCAAACAAAACTAAACTAACCTGAACTAAATTTACCTTGAAATTTCATTGATTTTAAAATCATTGACGTACCTATATTGATGGTTAATGAAACATTTCTGTGCCACGTTGTGCAGGTGCGGTACTTGAAATCAAATGGGAATCTTTTCAGTACATGATGAGTCATAACAGATGATTGAAAATGGAGGCTCAAATCCTCTGGTCAATTCTAAGGGTGTATGCCCTATAAACGTGTTTTCTACAATTTGTTGTACGAAAAACTTGTACTTTCATACGTACTGATAAAGTTTTATTAATAAAATGGAAATTTGTTCTATTTTTAATAATTTTTATTTTTACAAGCTTTGAGTTATTTTTTATCGAGTTTAGTCCTAACTTAAATTTCTCGTAAAACACCAAATTAAATTTTAAGGCTTTTTAAGTCATACTCTATTTTATTCCAAGAAAGTAATTTTTGCATGAAGAGTTACAAACGTAGCAGATTTGAGTCACTTTTGTCAGATTTTGTCACCTTGACGCACTTTAAGACATTTTTAAACAATTTCTTGGAAAACTCTATGCACTTTAAAACATTTGATGCCAACACATTTTAGCCTTAATTCTTAACTCACTTCTTAGAAAAATAGTCCAAATTTGCATTTATAGACGCTTTAAACCACTATTGAACGATTGTAATATTAGTCCTAACTTTTTTAACCTAACCGTTTTTTCAAGATTTCAAAATATATATTTTTAAACGCGTTAAGACTTAATACATTTTAATAGCTTTTAGTCCTAATCCTAACTTGAATTTTTCCAAAGTCTATTAATTTTAATTTTTTAATGCTAATATTTTTAAACAATTTTGGTTATAGGTCTGACCCAAACTTCCCAATAACTTCTCTGTTTCTTGAAAAACTTCACATTTGCATTTTGAAAAGTTTTGGGTCACATTTGAACAATTTTTGACTTGACTGTTACCTGAATTTCTAAAATTCACTCCAAAAACTACAAATTTTTATTTTTAGAAGCTTTAGGTAACCGATTTTAATTTGTTTTCTTTCAGGAATTCTAAAAATGCACTCTCGGATCCAATAAGTCAGTTTTAACCGATGTGACCTCAATTACTCCAAACACTCCACAATGAAATTTTTACAAGCTTTGAGTTATTTTTCACTAATCTTGTGACTTTATTCACTCATTAATTAAAAATATAAAAGAAAGTAATTTTACCAATGGCAAGAATACAATTAGAATATTTTAATCAATTTTTGTCTGAGTTTGTACTAAAATTTAATTTCTCCAAAATTATCAGAGTCCAAAAGACTATAGGTACATACAGAAATTGCATTGCATTTATGAACGCTATATAGCATAATATTTATTAGAGATTTTGGCCTTTATCCTAACCTGAATATATCAATAACCAGCAAAATGCCATTTTCAAACGCTTTCAATATTTTTAAATAATTTTGGATTGACGTTGTATATAAATTTCTTAAATAAACATTTTGAGTCATTGTAAAACAATTTTAGCCCTAATTCTTAACTGACTTCTTTAAAAAAATCCAAAATCGTATTTTTAGATAATTTGAGTAATTTTAAACCCATGTTGGCTTTAATCCTAACCTGAATTTTTCCAGAAACTACTAATATCCTTTTTTTATTGCTTTGGACAAATTTTGACTAATTTTGGCCATAATTCTAACCTAAGTGCTCCAAACACTCCAAAATTGTATTTTTGGAATCTTTAAGTCATTTTTCACTCATCTTGGCCGTCATCCTAACCTAACTTTTTCACAAAACACCAAAATTGACTTTTGAGTCATTTTGACATTTTGAGGCGTTTTCACTTCCCCTCCATTTATTTTGATCTAAGAAAGTAATTTTACGAAAGAAAATTATATAACTAGAACATTTGAATCAGTTTTTGTCTTTACCCGACTGACCGATTATCCCAAACACTCCACTATTTTTACAATCTTTGAGGCATTTTTGACTCATGTTAGCCGTAATCCTGACCTGACTTTTAGCCGTCTTCAGTACACTTCCACTCATTTTCATCTAAGAAAGTTATTTTACTGAAGACAGTTATATAACTAGAACAATTCTATCAGTTTCTATCTGATATTGTACTAAAGTTAAATTTTTTCAAAATTATCAGAGTCCAAAGGCCTTACATTTGCATTTATGAACGCTTTACTGTATAATCTTTTACGCATTTTGGCCCTAATTCTCACCTCCATTTCTCCACAACCTCCAAATAAGAATTTTTTAAATTTTGAATTATTTAAAACAATTTTGGCCTCATCGTTTTTTTTCTGAATTTCTTGTGAAACCTCATATTTGCTATAAAATTAAAATTGAAATTGAAACGAAATAAAAAATGGACTCATTTTTAAGCAATTTTGGGGTTCAGGTAAAATTCTTTTACCTAAACTCCTTCAAGGAACTCAAAATTTTAATTTTTAGACGCTTTGGGTCAATTTTAACCGATTTTAGCCCTAATTCTAACCTGCAATTTTTTTAAGAATTCTAAGTGTGCGTTTTTAAAGGCGTTAAGTAATTTTTAACCGATTTTGACACTAATCATAACCTGGATGTTATCCAAAGTTGTTGGTGAAGTTAGCGGGATTAGGATAAATAATGCACCTCTTCTTTATTCGAAAATGGCCGACGTTTCGACTATTTATTTAGTCTTCATCAGGGCTAAAATTCAATAAGTTAAATGGTAACAAATCCCTGGGCCCAACATAAAATTGTAAATACTGTTTGTTAAATTATGGAACGTAAATTCCTATACATCCATTACATCTCTAAAATTTAAAAAAATTTTTTAAAAAAATTTCAAACAAAAAAGAAATAAAAAATATTAAATATACAGACAAACTGTAGACAACTACAAGAATTAACACTTAACAATTACCGACAGTACCAAGTAACCAGTAAACATTGAGGCGTACATTACGGATGAAAGAACTTACCTATTCTCACTTAGAGAGGGTAGTCAGTTAAAATTCGATTCAAGATAGTTAAGATAGCAAACACCATTCGATTGTTGGGTGACCCTGGTATCTTAGGCTCGACAAACCACACGTCCGCTGCCCAAGGTACAAAATTTGTGAATAACAATATTTGCTTGGCACTAACGCCCAATATAAGATGTAGTACGCTCATGACGAGGGGGCCGCTAGCAAGTGTCGATCACTATAAGTTTCCCAACCACTAATCGAGATGGAAGGTTGGAAACAATTATGGTTTTGTTGATTTTTTTCTCTTATGTTTATTATGAAGACTTAGCAGATGTTCATAGTGGCTGCTAAGGCCCTGTGTGTCGATTCTAAAATTGACAGTGTTATTTAATTTTATTTGTATCATTTCCGAAATGTTGCGTTTTTTATAATTATATTCCCGGTCAACAATGGAAACTTTCGAGAAATCAAAATTGTGTGCGGTGACAAAATGGTGATGTGCCAGTGCCGTCGTCTCACCCCTCTCAAGACTTCCCTCTTTCGAATAAAGAAGAGGTGCATTATTTGTCCTAATCCCGCTAACTTCACCAACAACTTACAACTTAAGGACGCCAATTACAACAATGTTATCCAAAGTTATTAATTTTAGTTTTTGAGGTATTTTTAATTGACTTTGACCATAATAAAATCAGAAATTTTGTTGCAGGAATTTAATTTTTGTGCTGGATTCGCGGACCAAAATCGAGACCAAAATCAGCAATAATACTTAGGTTAGGATTTAAGGAATGATCAGTGAAAAATGACTCAAAAAATGTAAAAATAAACTTTTTGGAGGGTTTGGAGTAATTCGGTACAGGATTATGGCCAGACTGAGTGGTGGATTGGCGGATCGGGACCAGAAACAGCAAAAATATTACAACTTCTTCGCTCAGGCTGGTATCACTCAACACTACCATAGTTGGTGTCACTCAAAGTCCTGATGAAGTTTATTTAAATTAGATGAAACGTCGGCAAAGAAGTTGCAGTGTTATTGCTGCTTTTGGTCCCGATCCGCCAATCCATCACTCAAATTATAGGTTAAAATACCTTAAAGCATTAAAAAATAAAAACTAATAATTTTGAGTAAAATTCAGGTTAGAATTAAATCCAAAATCGGTTAAAAATGGCATAACGTGTTTTAAAATGCAAATTTAGAATTCTTGGCAAAACTAAGGCTAGAATTAGGGCTAAAATGGGTTAGAAATGCCTCAAAGCGTCTAAAAATGCAAATTTGGAGCTTGCGGGCAAATTGAGTTTAGGATTAGGGCCAAAATCTGAAAAAAAATTCTACTGTAAAGCGTTCATATATACAAATGTAGAGTCCTTGGACTCTGATAATTTTAAGGAAAGTCAATTTTAGTACAAAATCAGACCAAAAATAATTCAAATATTACATACAATTGGATTAACTTTGGTAAAACTACTTTGTTAGATCAAAATGAGAGGAATTTGACCCTAAACACCTCAAAATTAAAATTTGTGTTTTACGAGAAAGCGAGTAATTTTGACCGTAGTTATAACCTACGGTCAAAATTAGTGAAAATTTATTAAAACATTGTGAAAGTAACATTTTGGAATTTTTGGGGCAAATCAGGTTTGAATTGTGGCCAAAATCGGACACAAATGGAAGCTAGTAGTTTTTGGAAAAATTCCGGTAATTCAGGTTAAGATTAAAGCCAACATCGGTTTACATAAATCGTTTAAAAATGTAATTTTGGATTTTTTTTAAAAAAATTCATTTAATAATGAAGGCCAAAATTTTTTTTAAATTACTCAAAACGTTTTAAAATAAAAATATAGAGATTTTTAAAGAAATTAATAAAAAAATTTAATCGAAAATTATTTAACAACATTAAAAGCCTTTGAAAATGATAATTTGGTGGTTGTTGATAAATTTAGGAAAGGATTATTTCCAAAATCTGTACAAAAAATTTGCTGTGTACGGTTCATAAACGCATATGTAAAGTCTTTGGACCCTGATAATTTTTTAGAAATTCAATTTTAATGACAAAATCAGACAAAAACTGATGCAAATATTCTAATTGTATTCTTGCCTTCGGTAAAATTACTTTTTTATATATTATTAATGATTGAATGATTGAAGTCAAAACGCTTCAAAACTAAAATTTTGTGTTTTACGAAAAAGTCAGGTTAGAATTAAAGCCAAGATCATTAAAAAAATAACTCAAGGCGTTTAAACATTTAATTGTGGAGTGTTTGGAGTAATTTGGTGCAAGATTGCGGTTAAATCGGTTGAAACTGAATTATTGCGTCCAAAAATGCACTTTTAGAGTTTCTGAAAAAAAAAATCAATTTAAGATTAGGGCTAAAATCGGTTAGATCGGCTACTCAAAGCGCCTAAAAATAAAAATTTTGAGATTTTTAAAAGAGTGCAGGTAAAATAATTAGCCCCAAAGCTCTTCAAAAATGAGTAAATTTTTCAATTTCTAATTTTATAGAAAATATGAAGTTTTACAAGAACTTTAGATAAAACGTGAAGCCCAAACCGTTTTATAATACTCAAAGCTTTAAAAATGCTTGTTTGGAGGTGGTGGACAAATTGAGATTGGAATTAGGGGCAAAACATTACACTGTAAAGCGTTTATAAATGCAAATGTAGGTCTCTGGACTGATAGTTTTGGAAAAACTCAATTTTAGTACAAAACTCAGTTTTGAACAAAATCAGACAAAAACTGATTCAAGTGTTCTAGTTATATACCTGTCTTTATTAAAATTAATTTCTTTGATCAAAATGAGTGGAAGTGAACTGAAAACGCCTCAAGCGTCAAATTTGGTGTTTTATGAAAAAGTCAGGTTAGGATTACGACCAAGACGAGTGAAAAATGACCCAAAGATTGTAAGAATAAAATTTTGGAGTGTTTGGGGTAATTCAGGTTGGAATTATGGTCAAAATTGTTCGTTCAAAAATGATCCAAGGCATTGAAATATGGAAATTAGTAATTTTTGGAAAAATTCAGGTCAGGATTAAGGCCAACATCGGTTTAAAATGTCTTAAATCGTCTAAGAATGTAATTTTGGATTTTTTTAAAGATCTTTTTAAAGATTTTTTTTTAAATAACCTAAAATGTTTCAAAATTAAAATTTTGAAACTTTCATAAATTTTTAAAAAAAATTAAGTTTTTTAAGAAATTTATATAAAACGTTAATCTAAAATTATTTTAAAATATTGAAAATGTTTGAAAATGGTAATTTGGTGGTTGTTGATGAATTCAGGTCAGGATTAAGGCCAAAATCTGTACAAAAAAATTTGCTGTATGGTGTTCATAAACGCAAATGTAAAGTCATGAACTCGGCGAAATTCTTTTTTATTATAACATCAGAAAAAAACTGATTCAAATATTCTAATTGTGGTCTTGCCTTTGGTAAAATTACCTACTTTGCTATATATTATTAATGAGTGAAGTCTGACTCAAAACCCTTCAAAACTCAAATTTGGTATTTTAGAAAACGCCTCAAAAGTCAAATTTATTGTTTTACGAAAAAGTCAGGTTAGGATTACGCCTGAATATTAAAAATTGGTGTTTTACGAAAAAATCATGTTGAGATTATGGACAACAAACAAAATTTTGGAGCATTTAGAGTAATTCGTGTCAGGATCAATGACAAAATACGTTAAAAATAAGTACCTGAAAGCAATAAAAAAAAAAGAAAAATCAATAGCTTTGGATAAATTGGATAAAATTGGTTAAAAATGGCTTAACGCGTTTAAAAATGCACATTTAGAATTTTCGAAAAAATGTAGATTAGAATTAGAGCTAAAATCTGTTAAAAATGTTTCAAAGGGTCTAAAAATAAGTTTAGAAGGTTCTTAAAGGGGTACAGGTAAAACAATTGTCCCCAAAAGCTTTTAAAAATTAGTTAACTTTTCATTTCATTTCAATTTCTAATTTTATAGCAAATATGAAGTTATACAAGAAATTTAGATAAACCATGGGGCCAAAACCGTTTTATAATAGCAAAGCTTTAAAATGCTTATTTGGACGTTGCGGACAAATAGAGGGTAGAATAAGGGAAAATTGTTTTAAAATGAAATCGTAAACAAATTTAATTTTGGATTTTATATGTAAAGATGTCAGTTAAGAATTAAATCCAAAATTGTTCTAAAATGACCTAAAACGTTTAAAAACTAAAAATTTTAAAACTTTTTTTAGAAATTTTTTTAACACATTTTAACTAACCTAAACGTCTAGAAATGCAAACGTGGAGACTTTGGAGCCTGATGTTTCAGGGAAAATGCAATTTTGGTAGAAAACTGATTCAAATCTTTTAGATGTTCTTGATAAAACTACCTTCTTGGTTTAATATAAATTAAATTTGATTCAGAACGCCTGAATATTAAAAACTGGTATTTCACTAGATAATCAGGTTAAGATTAAGGCCAACAAACACTATTTTGGAGTGTTTGGAGTAATTCATGTCAGGATTAAGGTCAAGATACGTTAAAAATAACTGAAAAAATGAAAAAAAATAAAAATCGATTTGGAAAAAATTCCGATTAGTGTCAGGGCCAAAATCGGTTAAAAATGGCTTAGCGCGTTTAAAAATAAACGTTGAAAATCCTAAAAAAATGTAGGTTAGAATTAGACTTAAAATCGGTTAAAAATTAGTTAAAAAAAGAGTACAGGTAAAAAAATTAACCCCATAGAGTTTTATAAATCAGTCAATTTTTCATTTCATTTCAATTTCAAATTTTATAGCAAATATGAAGTTTTACAAGAAATCTAGATAAACTATGGGACCAAAACCGTTTTATAATAGCAGAGCTTTAAAAATGCTTATCTGGAGGTTGTGGATAAAATAGAGGGTAGAATTAGGGCCAAAATCCATAAAAAATTATATTGTGCCTTGAAAATTTTGGAAAAATTCAATTTTAGTGCAAGATCAGACAAAAACTGAATCACTTGTTCTAGTTATATAATTGTTTTTAGTAAAATTACTTTCTTAGATCAAAATGAGTGGAAGTGAATTGAAAACGCCTCAAAAGCCAAATTTGGTACTTTGCGAAAAAGTCAGGTTGGGATTACGGCCAAGATGAGTGAAAAATGACTCAAAGATTGTAAAAATACAATTTTGGTGTGTTTGGACCAAGTCTGGTTAGAATTATGGCCAAAATCGGTCCAAAACAATAAAAAAAGAAAATTAGTAGTTTTTGGAAAAATTCTGGTTAGGATTAATGCCAACATCGGTTTAAAGTTACTTAAATGGTCTAGAAATGTAATTTTGGATTTATTTTAAAGATGTCAATTAAGAATTAAGGCCAAAATTATTTTAAAATAAAATCGTAAAAAAAATGTATAGCGTTCCTAAATGATAACGTAAAGTCTTTGGATTCTGATAATTTTGGAGAAGTTTAATTTTAGTACAAAATCAGACAAAAACTGATTCAAATAAAAATAATATAATTAGAATGCCTTCTTTGTTAAAATCACTTTCATATATATTAATAATGAGTGAAGACTGACTCAAAACGCTTGAAAACTCAAATTTGGTGTTTTGCAAAAAAATTAGGTTAGAATTACACCCTAAATCAGTGAAAAATAACTCAAAGCTTGCTAAAATTTAATTTTGGAGTGTTTGGAGTAATTTAGTTGAAGATTGAGGTCAAAACGGTTCAAACTGACTTATTGCATCCAAACATGCTTTTTAGAATTCCTCAAAAAACTCAAATTAAGATTAGGGCTAAAATCGGTTAGATCGGTTACTCAAAGCGTCTAAAAATTCAAATTGGGAGTTTCTTAAAAGAATACAGATTAAAAAATTAACTTCAAAGACTTTTAAAAATTAGTCAATTTTTCATTTCATTTCAATTTCTAATTTTAGAGCAGATATGAAGTGTTACAAGAAATTCGGAAAAAACATGACGCCAAAATCATTTTATAATTCTCAAAGCTTTAAATAATGCTTATTTGGAAGTTGTGGACAAATTCAGGTTAGAATTAGGGCCAAATCCTGTAACAGGTTATACTGTAAAGCATTCATAAATGCAAATGTAAGGTCTTTGGACTCCTGGTAACTTGAATTTTGGAAAAATTCAAGTTTAGTACAAGATCAGAGAAAAACTGATTCAATTGTTATAGTTATATAACTGCTTTTTGTAAAATTACTTTCTTAGATCAAAATGAGAGCAAGCGAACTGAAAACGCCCCAAAAGTCAAATTTGTTCATTTACGAAAAGTAGCTTAAGATTACGACCAAGATGAGTAAAGAATTACTCAAAAATTGTAAAAATTCAATTTTGGATCGTCTGGAGCAACTCAGGTTAGAATTATGCCAAATAATGTCCAAATCAATAAAAAAAGAAAACTAGTAGCTTTTGGAAAAATTCTGGTTAAAAATCTAATTTTAGATTTTTTTTAAGAATTTAGTTAAGAATTAACGCCAAAATTTATTTTTAAATGACTCAAAACGTTTAAAAATAAAAATTTAGAGTTTTTTAAAGAAATTTATATAAAACGTCAATCCAAAATTATTTAGAAAATTGAAAGGGTTTGAAAATGGTAATTTGGTGTTTGTTAATAAATTTAGGTTAGAATTAAGGCCAAAATCTGTAAACCAAAATATGCGCAGATTGTATTACAAAATCAGGCAAAAACTGATTCAAATACTCCAATTGTATTCTTGCTTTTGGTAAAATTACTTTCTTATATATTATTAATGAGTGAAGCCTGTTTCAAAAGGCTTCAAAACTGAAATTTGGTGTTCCACGAAAAAGTAAGGCTAGAATTAAATCCAAGATCAGTAAAAAATAACTCAAAGCTTGTAAAAATTTTAGTTGTGAAGTGTTTGAAGTAATTGTGGTCAAATCGGTTAAAACTGACTTAATTTCGTTCAAAAATGCAGTTTTAGATCTTCTAAAAAAAATCAAATTAAGATTAGTGCTAAAATCGGTTACTCAAAACATCTAAAAATTCAAATTTGGAGTTTTTTTGAGGAACTCAGGTAATAAAATCGTTTAAAAATTATTCAAAACTTGTAGAGTGCAAATGTGGAGTTTTTGAAGAAACAGAGAAGTTGGTTGAAAGTTCGGGTCAGACCTATAGCCAAAATCATTTATTCTACAAAGGACTAAAAAGAATTAAAAAATGAAAATTAATAGACTTTGGAAAAATTCAAGTTAGAATTAGGACCAAAAGCTATTAAAATGGCTAAACGCGTATAAAAATATATATTTAGAATTCTTGGAAAAATGGAGTTTAGGACTGATAGTAAAATCGTTTAAAAGTGATTTAAGGGCCTATAAATGCAAATTTGGAGGGCTTTTTCAAGGAATTCAGGTAAGAATTATTACTTAAAATCTCATGAAAATGACTCAAAGCACTTCAAAACGCAAACATAAAGTCTCTCAAGAAACCAAAATGTCCAAATGATTTGAAAATGATTCAAAGCGTTTCAAAATGCAACAAAAATCAGGCAAAGCTGATTCGAATCTTCTAAGTTTGTTAATTCTCTCTGTTAGAAAATTACTTTCTTGACACAAAATAACTTAAATTTTACTTAAAAGCCTCACGGTTCAATTTGCTTATTGTGTTTGGAAATATTCTGGTTAGGATTTGGGCCAATTTCGCTTAAAAATAAGTTAACGCTTTTAATAATGCGTAGTTGGGATTCTTGAAAAATTGCAGGTTAAGATTAGGACTAAAACCGTTTGGAAGTGATTAAAAGAATCTAAAAATGCAAATTTGGAGTATTTTTAGAAAGAACAGCTAAGAATTAAAGACAAAATCGTTTAAAAATAACTCAAAGCGTTTGGGAAAGAAAATTTGAAGTTTGTGGAAAAATTCATGTTAGGATTAAGGCTAGAGAAAAATTCTACAAGGCTTCTAAAAATTAAAATTTTGAGCTTCTAAAGGATTTCAGGTTAGAATTAGGACTAAAACCGATAAAAAATGACGCGTTTAAAAAATGCAAGCATTTATGTTTTATGAAGTTGATGTTTTTGGTTTCTTGTACAAGAAATGTAATAATATAAAACGATTTTTGGACTTGTTAGACTACAATGAGAAGCATTTTGAACCTATTTTCCAGAAGTGTTTTTTTCTGAAAACCATTTTTCTTGATCGCTTCTATATAATGTATATAAAACATATTTATTTCCAGGAAAATAGGCTACTGACCATTTGGTCTTTCTGCGAATCTTTTCTATTTAACTCGCAAAACAAGGAAAACTAAGTTTAATTTTATAAATTCGAAAACTTACCTAAATTACACTTTGCCGGCTAATTATTCAATACTCTCCAAAAAGAGAGCAATTATTGCCGATTTGTCTCGAATCATGCACTCACGTTGAAACCGCCATCTTTGTTCGGAACCTCAATCCCGTTTACTAACGAAAAAAAATTTCTAGGAGTCATGCTGGACAAATTACTCACATGGACCCCACATGTGACTCGTACCCTTGGGAGAGCACAGCTCTCCCTTTGATCGTGCTAGAGCCTGTGTGGCAAATCATGGGGGACGGGATCCCAACAAACTATGTGGCTATACGGCACAGTAATAAGACCGATAATCACGTATGGGGCCATAATTTGGTATCGAAAGAGCAGACAGAGCTCCATCAAAGCTAAACTGTCCTCTCTAGAAAGACAAATAAGACAAATACGGGGGCAATGAGAACGACGCCCACGGCAGTCGTGGACCGCATGCTTGACCTGCTTCCACTTCCAATACTCCTGGAACGAGAGGTAATGAAGGCGACATACCTCTTGCAACATATGACGCACATAGCATCGCAGCCATTCGATGGTGGGACCATCAGGAATCTGCAATTCTAAAACTGTTTGGAACACAATGAGATAGAACACCCTATTGCAGGAGAAGAGCGTCACACTGGTATGGAACCCGGGCCATCGTGGTCACGATGGGCTCTGCATTCGTAGACCCGGAACCGGCACTGGGAGTCCCATATTTTCTGGTCGAGACTTAACTCCAGAACTGGATCAATGCCAAGTCCCAGGACTGGTGGAATAACCTACCCTGACTATGACATTCCCAAGAAGTTATCACGGGAACAGGGAAGGCGAAAACCCAGACATTCCTCAGACTAAATAGGAGAGAAATCAGAGTGAATGGGTGCGAGGTGTATTGAGTATGCCTAATTGGATATGTGAGGTTAATAGAAAGCAAACAGCAGCGCAGATAAATAGAATTTTGGGTGTATGGAGTGGCAACTACATGTACGGTTTATAAAAGCAAAAACTTTCCAATGCATCAAAAGCAAACTTTGCTCTGTTCAATGTTACTAAATGCCCCTTTCGTTACCAACTTATGTAACCGTCAGCATGCATATCGCAGCAAATTTGTCCAATTAGTGCGGCACGATATTAAAATGGGAGTAGTGCTGTGTTCGAGAAATTACATACAGCAAATCTGGGCGAACCCCTGAGGAAGATGCCTTAATAGAAATAATACACAAAAGGCATTAGAAAGGGCTGTGTTATGTTTGTTGCTTAATTAAATCTGTACATAGGTGTACGTTTTAATTTAGCCAAATTCTAGAATCCTGCTAATCATTTGCAAAAGAGAGGACAACAATGCTAACTGCTTTCAGTAGTAGGTGTGATGCTTGCTTTTTGCTATGTCAGAACATTGGTTTTGAAGCACTTGAAAGGATAACGTTTTGACTTCACCATTCCACTGTAAGTTTGATGGCCTCTTTTCTTTATTAATTTTTTTGTTTGTTTGAGTTTTTTGTTTTTGTTTTGTTGACTCATAATACTTCGCGTTCTTTTGTATAAATATAGGATATATATTGCAAATGTAGGACTTGAAATGACTCTTCACATTTTTGAAAAGACCAACGTTTGGATCTTTTATTGGATATTCCTCAAGGACTTTTCAGCGAGTGAAGATGACGCCACGCTGAGGCTACTTGAATGCGGCATGTTCTTTCACACTGAATATATATTTTTTGCGTGTATTAACGGATACTATTAGTAAATTAAACAACTCGACGATCTTCATTCACTGGCAAGGACCTGAGGAAGATCCAATAAAGGATCGAAACGGCCTTTTCAAAAGTGTGGAAGTGTCATTTCAAGTCTTACACCTGCAATATATCCTATATATTATTTTATTATTTTTTTTTAAGGGTTTAATATGTCCTCTATTTGCATAAGATATAAATTGAAGTCGCCTCCTTCACTGACCATTTGTCTTTGATCTTCTTTTAAGTGATTAATGTGATTCCTCTTCGATTAAAAACCCGTAGTAATCTATAAGATGCAAGTCTGGATTGCTGGGTTGCCATATATTTTATTGGCGTCCCGTCCATGTCTAACAATAAATCATTTAAAATAACAATTTTTGCATGTTTTCATTACTTGACCAATATTTTGACCTGAAGACTAACCTGAACAACCAAAATCTCATCTTTCTTGGTCTACAAATTGAGCTTTTCAATGACACAATGAAAATTGAAAAATTGTCATAACATGTATACAAATGCGTCCCAGAAAAATAGTATGTTGGGGGTCATCGACGGATTGGGATAAAGGCAGCAATGATTACTACAACCTCTACGCCGTTTTGGTCTTGTTCAATTATACACTAAACTCCATCAAGGCTCCAGATCATCATGTACATTACTCGTAGTCCTAGATGAACATTAAACAGCAAGGGTAATTTGGGCGTTAGCCATGGATAAGTGGTACAAGTACCCTTGCTCTATAAATGTTCATCTATAACTACGAGCAATGTACCTGATGATCTCGAGCCCTGATAACGTATAGTGTGTAACTAAACGAAACGTCGGCGAAGAGGTTATAGTACTTATTGCTGCCTTTGTCCCAATCCACCAATTACTCTTAACAATCGTCATAACATACAAGATATTAGCAGACGAAATTTGCACTGTTTTTTATCGCACACTGTATAAATTCTAAAATGTTACAATTACTATTTTGGTATCGCCATCTGTTGATGTACAGGGTTATATAGGCAATTAGCCATATCTGTGTGTAATACTGTTATTGTGCTCCACTGTAAAATTAAGACAGTCACTGCTTTTGCTATTTCTATGTAGTTATTTGACAGTTCCAGATCGAACAAGTTCCCTTCTGAAGACAATTTCTACGAGGAAACGGGTTTAAGAAAGAAGCAAATTTCTTCAAAAAGGTAGTTTCTGCTGGAGAACACTTTCAAAAAGAAAAAATTTCTTTGCAGAGGCAGTGTCTTTGTAAGAACACTTTAAATGAAAAGAAGTATCTTCGAGCAGTTTCTGTGGTGCAAGAGTTTGAAAGGATCCAACGAAATGGACAAACAAACAAAATTTTTTTTAGCAATACGGTTTCTGCTGAAGCACATATTCGTGTTTTTGTGAAGAAACAGTTTGAGAGGATCCAAAGAAATAGACAAACAAATTTTTTTGACAGGACAGTTTCTGCTGAAGAACAGATTCATGTTTCTGTAGAGCAACAGTTTGAAAGGATCCAAAGAAATTGATAAACAAAATACAATTTTTTTTTGCAAGACAGTTTCTTTTGGAGAATAGATTCGTGCTTCTGTGGAGCAACAGTTTGAGAGGATCCAAAAAATGGACAAACAAAAAACAAGTTTTTTGGCAGGACAGTTTCTGCTGAAGAACAGATTCGTGTTTCTGTGGAGCAACAGCTTGCAAACATCCAAAGAAACTGACAAACAAAAGCAATTTTTTTTGGCAGGACCCTTTCTGCTGAAGTGCAAATTTGTATTTCTGTGGAGCAACAGTTTGCAAGCATTGAAAGAAATGGATAAACAAAATACAATTTTTTTTAGCAAGACAGTTTCTTCTGGAGAACAGATTCGTGTTTCTGTGGAGCAACAGTTTGAGAGGATCCAAAAAAATAGACAAACAAAAAACAAGTTTTTTTGCTAGGACAGTTTCTGCTGAAGTGCAAATTCGTGTTTCTGTAGAGCAACAGTTTGAAAGGACCCAAAGAAATGGATAAACAAAAAACAATTTTTTTTGGCAGGACAGATTCTGCTGAAGTGCAAATTCGTGTTTCTGTTTAGCAACAGTTTGCAAGGATCGAAAGAAATTGACAAACAAAATACAAATTTTTTTAGCAAGACACTTTCTTCTGGAGAACATATTCGTGTTTCTGTGGAGCGACAGTTTGAAAGGATCCAAAGAAATGAATAAACAAAAAACTATTTCTTTTGGCAGGACAGTTTCTGCTGAAGTACAAATTCGTGTATCTGTGGAGCAACAGTTTGCAAGGATCGAAAGAAATTGACAAAAAAAATAAATTTTTTTTTTGGCTCGACAGTTTTTGCTGAAGAACACATTCGTATTTCTGTGAAGAAACAGTTTGAGAGGATTCCAAAAAACGGACAAACAAAAAACAAGTTTTTTTGGCAGGACAGCTTCTGCTGGAAGAACAGATTCGTGTTTCGGTGGAGAAAGAGTTTGAGATAATCCAAAAAATGGACAAACAAAAAAAAATTTGTTTGGCAGGACAGTTTCTGCTGAAGAATAGATTCATATTTCGGTAGAGCAACAGTTTGAAAGGATCGAAAGAAATTGACAAACAAAAACAAGTTTTTTTGACAGGACAGTTTCTGCTGAAGAACAGATTCGTGTTTCTGTAGAGCAACAGTTTGAAAGGATCGAAAGAAATTGACAAACGAAAACAAGTTTTTTTGACAGGGCAGTTTCTGCTGGAAGAACAGATTCGTGTTTCGGTGGAGAAAGAGTTTGAGATAATCCAAAAAATGGACAAACAAAAAAAAATTTGTTTGGCAGGACAGTTTCTGCTGAAGAATAGATTCATATTTCGGTAGAGCAACAGTTTGAATGGATCGAAAGAAATTGACAAACGAAAACAAGTTTTTTTGGCAAGACAGTTTCTGCTGGAGAACAGATTCGTGTTTCTCTAAAGCAACAGTTTGAGAGGATCCAAAAAAATGGACAAACTAAAAACAAAATTTTTTTTAGCAAGACGGTTTCTGCTGAAGCACATATTCGTGTTTTTGTGAAGAAACAGTTTGAGAGGATCCAAAGAAATAGGCAAACAAATTTTTTTGACAGGACAGTTTCTGCTGAAGAACAGATTCATGTTTCTGTAGAGCAACAGTTTGAAAGGATCCAAAGAAATTGATAAACAAAATACAATTTTTTTTTGCAAGACAGTTTCTTTTGGAGAATAGATTCGTGCTTCTGTGGAGCAACAGTTTGAGAGGATCCAAAAAATGGACAAACAAAAAACAAGTTTTTTTGGCAGGACAGTTTCTGCTGAAGAACAGATTCGTGTTTCTGTGGAGCAACAGCTTGCAAACATCCAAAGAAACTCACAAACAAAAGCAATTTTTTTTGGCAGGACCCTTTCTGCTGAAGTGCAAATTTGTATTTCTGTGGAGCAACAGTTTGCAAGCATTGAAAGAAATGGATAAACAAAATACAATTTTTCTTAGCAAGACAGTTTCTTCTGGAGAACAGATTCGTGTTTCTGTGGAGCAACAGTTTGAGAGGATCCAAATAAATAGACAAACAAAAAACAAGTTTTTTTGCTAGGACAGTTTCTGCTGAAGTGCAAATTCGTGTTTCTGTGGAGCAACAGTTTGCAAGGATTGATAGAAATTGACAAACAAAATAAAAAATTTTTTAGCAAGACTGTTTCATCTGGAGAACATATTCGTGTTTCTGTGGAGCAACAGTTTGAAAGGATCCAAAGAAATTGATAAACAAAATACAATTCTTTTTTGCAAGACAGTTTCTTTTGGAGAACAGATTCGTGCTTCTGTGGAGCAACAGTTTGAGAGGATCCAAAAAATGGACAAACAAAAAACAAGTTTTTTTGGCAGGACAGTTTCTGCTGAAGAACAGATTCGTGTTTCTGTGGAGCAACAGCTTGCAAAGATACAAAGAAACTGACAAACAAAAGCAATTTTCTTTGGCAGGACAGTTTCTGCTGAAGTGCAAATTTGTATTTCTGTGGTGCAACAGTTTGCAAGCATTGAAAGAAATGGATAAACAAAATACAATTTTTTTTAGCAAGACAATTTCTTCTGGAGAACAGATTCGTGTTTCTGTGGAGCAACAGTTTGAGAGGATCCAAAAAAATAGACAAACAAAAAACAAGTTTTTTTGCTAGGACAGTTTCTGCTGAAGTGCAAATTCGTGTTTCTGTGGAGAAACAGTTTGCAAGGATCGAAAGAAATTGACAAACAAAATACAATTTTTTTTCAGCAAGACAGTTTCTTATGGAGAACATATTTGTGTTTCTGTGGAGCAACAGTTTGAAAGGATCCAAACAAATGGATAAACGAAAAACAATTTTTTTTGGCAGGACAGTTTCTGCTGAAGAACAGATTCGTGTTTCTGTAGAGCAACAGTTTGAAAGGACCCAAAGAAATGGATAAACAAAAAACAATTTTTTTCGGCAGGACAGATTCTGCTGAAGTGCAAATTCGTGTTTCTGTTTAGCAACAGTTTGCAAGGATCGAAAGAAATTGACAAACAAAATACAAATTTTTCTAGCAAGACAGTTTCTTCTGGAGTACATATTCGTGTTTCTGTGGAGCGACAGTTTGAAAGGATCCAAAGAAATGAATAAACAAAAAACTATTTCTTTTGGCAGGACAGTTTCTGCTGAACTACAAATTCGTGTATCTGTGGAGCAACAGTTTGCAAGGATCGAAAGAAATTGACAAAAAAATAAATTTTTTTTTTGGCTCGACAGTTTTTGCTGAAGAACACATTCGTATTTCTGTGAAGAAACAGTTTGAGAGGATTCCAAAAAACGGACAAACAAAAAACAAGTTTTTTTGGCAGGACAGCTTCTGCTGGAAGAACAGATTCGTGTTTCGGTAGAGAAAGAGTTTGAGATAATCCAAAAAATGGACAAACAAAAAAAAATTTGTTTGGCAGGACAGTTTCTGCTGAAGAACAGATTCATATTTCGGTAGAGCAACAGTTTGAAAGGATCGAAAGAAATTGACAAACAAAAACAAGTGTTTTTGACAGGACAGTTTCTGCTGAAGAACAGATTCGTGTTTCTGTAGAGCAACAGTTTGAAAGGATCGACAGAAATTGACAAACGAAAACAAGTTTTTTTGACAGGACAGTTTCTGCTGGAAGAACAGATTCGTGTTTCGGTGGAGAAAGAGTTTGAGATAATCCAAAAAATGGACAAACAAAAAAAAATTTGTTTGGCAGGACAGTTTCTGCTGAAGAATAGATTCATATTTCGGTAGAGCAACAGTTTGAAAGGATCGAAAGAAATTGACAAACGAAAACAAGTTTTTTTGGCAAGACAGTTTCTGCTGGAGAACAGATTCGTGTTTCTCTAAAGCAACCGTTTGAGAGGATCCAAAAAAATGGACAAACTAAAAACAAAATTTTTTTGGCAGGACAGTTTCTGCTGAAGAACAGATTCGTGTTTCTGTGGAGCAACAGCTTGCAAAGATCCAAAGAAACTGACAAACAAAAAACATTTTTTTTTGGCGGGACAGTTTCTGCTGAAGAACAGGTTCGTGTTTCTGTGGAGCAACAGCTTGCAAAGATCCAAAGAAATTGGCAAACAAAATACAAATTTTTTTGGCAAGACAGTTTCTGTTGGAGAACAGATTCGTGTTTCTGTGAACCAACAGTTTAAGAGGATCCAAAAAAATGGACAAACTAAAAACAATTTTTTTTTGGCAGGACAGTTTCTGCTGAAGAACTGATTCGTGTTTCTGTGGAGCAACAGTTTGAAAGGATCCAAAGAAATGGATAAACACAAATCACTTTTTTTTTGGCAGAACAGTTTCTGCTGAAAAACAGATCCGTGTTTCTGTAGAGCAACAGTTTGAAAGGATCCAAAGAAAAGAATAAACAAAAAACAATTTTTTTTGGCAAGACAGTTTCTGCTGGAAGAACCGATTCGTGTTTCTGTGGAGAAAGAGTTTGAGAGGATCGAAAGAAATGGTCAAACAAAAAAACAATTTTTTTTTGCAGGACAGTTTCTGCGGAAGAATAGATTCGTGTTTCTTTAGAGCAACAGTTTGCAAAAATCTAAAGAATTTGATAAACAAAAACAAGTTTTTTTGGCAGAACAGCTTCTGCTGGAAGAACAGATTCGTGTTTCTGCGGAGAAAGAGTTTGAGAGGATCCAAAGGAATGGACAAACAAAAAACAAGTTTTTTGGCAGGACACTTTCTGCTGAAGAACAGATTCGTGTTTCTGTAGAGCAACAGTTTGAAAGGATCCAAGGAAATGGATAAACAAAAAACAATTTTTTTTTTGGCAGGACAGTTTCTGCTGAAGTACAAATTCGGGTTCCTGTGGAGCAACAGTTTGCAAGGATCGAAAGAAATTGACAAACATAATACAAATTTTTTTGGCAAGACAGTTTCTGCTGGAGAACAGATTCGTGTTTCTGTGAAGCAACAGTTTGAGAGGATCCAAAAAAAATGGACAAACTAAAAACAATTTTTTTTTGCAGGACAGTTTCTGCTGAAGAACTGATTCGTGTTTCTGTGGAGCAACAGCTTGCAAAGATCCAAAGAAACTGACAAACATAATACAATTTTTTTTGGCAAGACAGTTTCTGCTGGAGAACAGATTCGTGTTTCTCTAAAGCAACAGTTTGAGAGGATCCAAAAAAATGGACAAACTAAAAACAAAATTTTTTTGGCAGGACAGTTTCTGCTGAAGAACAGATTCGTGTTTCTGTGGAGCAACAGCTTGCAAAGATCCAAAGAAACTGACAAACAAAAAACATTTTTTTTTTGGCGGGACAGTTTCTGCTGAAGAACAGGTTCGTGTTTCTGTGGAGCAAAAGCTTGCAAAGATCCAAAGAAATTGGCAAACAAAATACAAATTTTTTTGGCAAGACAGTTTTGCTGGAGAACAGATTCGTGTTTCTGTGAAGCAACAGTTTAAGAGGATGCAAAAAAATGGACAAACTAAAAACAATTTTTTTTTGGCAGGACAGTTTCTGCTGAAGAACTGATTCGTGTTTCTGTGGAGCAACAGTTTGAAAGGATCCAAAGAAATGGATAAAAACAAATCACTTTTTTTTTTGGCAGAACAGTTTCTGCTGAAAAACAGATCCGTGTTTCTGTAGAGCAACAGTTTGAAAGGATCCAAAGAAACGAATAAACAAAAAACAATTTTTTTTGGCAGGACAGTTACTGCGGAAGAATAGATTCGTGTTTCTTTAGAGCAACAGTTTGCAAAAATCTAAAGAATTTGATAAACAAAAACAAGTTTTTTTGGCAGAACAGCTTCTGCTGGAAGAACAGATTCGTGTTTCTGCGGAGAAAGAGTTTGAGAGGATCCAAAGGAATGGACAAACAAAAAACAAGTTTTTTGGCAGAACAGTTTCTGCTGAAAAACAGATCCGTGTTTCTGTAGAGCAACAGTTTGAAAGGATCCAAAGAAACGAATTAACAAAAAACAATTTTTTTTGGCAAAACAGTTTCTGCTGAAAAACAGATCCGTGTTTCTGTAGAGCAACAGTTTGAAAGGATCCAAAGAAATGGATAAACAAAAAACAATTTTTTTTTGACACGACAATCTCTGCTGAAGAAGAGATTCGTTTTTCTGTAGGCAACATTTTAAGGGATCCAAAGAAATGGACAAACAAAAAACATATTTTCTTGACAGGAAAGTTTCTGCTGAAGAACAGATTTGCCTTTCTATGGAGCAAAAGTTTGGAAGGGATCCAGGGAAATGGACAAACAAAAAACAAACTTTTTTTTTGACAGAAAAGTTTCTGCTGAGGAACAGATTCTTTTGACCAAAAAGTTTCTGCTGAAGAACAGATTCGTGTTTCTGTGGTGCAACAGGTAAAATGTGTATAAAGAAATGAACGAACGAAAAACAAATTTTTTTGACACGACAGTTTCTGCTGATGAGCAGAATCGTGTTTCTGTGGAGCAACAATTTGAAAGGATCTAAAGAAACGGACGAACAAAAAACAAATTTTTTTGACAAAGCAGTTTCTGCTGAAGAATAGTTTCAATGAGAACAAATTTCTTTGTAGGGCAATTCTACAGGGGATTTTAGGAAAAAAATCTTTGATTGGGCATTTCGTGTGGGTTCCAGATCGAACAAGTTTCTTCCTGAAGACAATTTTCTGTGGGAATATAGTTATAAAGAATAACATATTTCTTTTAGAAAGCAGCCTATGCTAGAAAACATTTTCAAGAAAACCTACTTGATAAGAATGGTCATAAGAGTGTCTTTCGAAGAAAAAGAACAAATATCTTCGAAAACGTAGTTTCTGTTAGAGAATCGTGTTAAGAAGTGTAAGAAGAGTACATTTCTTTGTGAGGGCGGTTTCTGCGGGGTACAATATTAAGAAAACGAAGGTTTCTTGGTGAAGGTAGTCCCTGCGGAGGAATTGTTTGAAAGACTCCAAGGAAATTGTTGAAATAAAATATTTCAACAGAGGGATGTATGCTGAAGAACTATTTGAAGACTAACAAATTTCTTTGCTGAGCAATACCTTCAAGAAATTTTTTTTAGAAAAAAACGTCTTTTACTGGGCAGCTTCTATGGGTTCCAGATGAGAAAAGTATTTAGTGCAGACAGTTTTCTGTAAGAGAACAGTTTTAAAGAAGAACACATTTCTTTTAGAAAACAGAACACAATTTTTTGTGGGAGAACAGTTTTAAAGAAGAATACATTTCTTCTATGTAGAAAGCAGCCTCTGCTAGAGAACACTTAAAAAAAACTACTTTATAAGAAGGCTCACAATAGTTCCTTTGGAAGAAAAAGAACAAATATCTTCGAAAAGGTAGTTTCTGTTGGAGAATCGTGTTAAGGAGGAATACATTTCTTTGTGAGGGCAGTTTGTGTGACGTATAATATTAAGAAGTGGTAGGTTTCTTGGTGAGGGCATTTTCTGTGGAGAAATTGCTTGAAAGAATCTAAGGAAATGGATGAAATAAAATTTTTGAAAGAACTGTTTCAAGAGTAACAAATTTCTTTGCAGCGCTATACCGGCGAGGATTTTTTTTTTTAGAAAAAAGAACTCTTTGATTGGGCAGTTTCAATGAGTTACAGATCAAACAAGTTTTTTACTGAAGATAATTTTCTGTGGGAGAACAGTTTTTAAAGATGAACACATTTCTTGTAGAAAGCTAGAGAACTCTAGCTCTTGTAGAGCCAGAGAACACTTTCAAGAAAAAAACCTACTTTACATGAATGGGCACAAGAGTGAGTGTCTTCAGGAGAAAAAAGGACAAATATCTTTGGAAAGGCAGTTTCTGTTGGAAAAGTTGGAAGAAATTTGAAAAGATAGATTTCTTGTTGAGGGCAGTTTTTGCGGGAGGATAATGTTAAGAAAAATACAATTTTTTTGGGGGGATAGTTTCTGTGAAGAAATTGTTTTAAATAATCCAAGGAAATGGATGAAATAAAAACTAATTGGTTCAACTTAGCATTATCTGCTAAAGTACACTTTCAAGGAGAACAAATTCCTTTGGCAGGACAATTTTCTGTATGAAACTACAAAATTTACCAAATAACCTAGGCAGATTTAGACTACTCCGCCCCCCCCCCCTTTTCCCAATTTTTTTTCTGGAATGCTACTGACTTTGTACTTCTTTAAAGGAACATTTAGAAACAAAATAACTGTTTGCCTTGTGTTTTTGCATTCTTTTTCCTTCTACCAGTTTTAAAATATTTGAGAAAATATAGACAAAAACACAATTTTTTATTAAAAATCAAGTTATTTATACGCTCTCTCAGTGGGCGATTTTTAATAGTTTTTATCATACTTTTAAAATAAAACAAGTTCCTTAGTAATAGTCCAGTTTTTGGTCACGTTACTTTAAACGTTTACTCACTTCGTTACTCACTCACTTTTTAAATGATAAATATGTATGTACATGGCAGGAAAAAAAATGAAAATATGGGATGAGTGATGAAGCAATTTTCTAATTTAGTTCACTGTTCTTAGGGCCGTTTCATCATCAGGCGAGACACTTTACGGCAAGCAGGCCGGGACAAGTGCAATTTGACATCGAAAGCACAAAGTTGCAAAAGTCGCGACCTAAACGCCAAAGCTAAATGACTCACAGCTCCCGCCCCCCACCGGCCCCTAGATCTTCGTCATCGTCCGGAATGGCCCCAAATAGAAATCAACCGGAGTTCAGATATTTCCACGTCAACCGGGCACATTAACAACACAATCAAAATATATCATCTCCAAAGTGCCCTCCAGACAGCGCACGATCCAAGGAGATTCCAGAACGTAGCCCGTGCTGACAGTCTTTTGTTTCGTCTTACACGACTCATTATTCTCACTTGTTTTCTTGCTCATTATCCCGTTATCCCGTTATCTTCGCTATGGTGGAGCTGTGCGGGCCCATTATTAGCACCGTCATTTGTTTGATATTCAATATAATGTCTTAGTTTCCAGTGGGATTTTCTTTTGTTTGCCTGCGGCCTGGAAGATCGTGTAGGCGGACGTGTCATCTATAGGCCGGGACTAGTGCAATATTTGTTTAAAGTTCAATATTGTCACGCATCACGGACTACAGTAAACATGTCATATCCCCCCAGCAAACCCAATTTATCCATCATCTTCGGTAATTACCAATCAATCAAAACCATCCACCAATTTAATGACTATAATAAGCCAACCGAAAACTTATAACCACCACGTCGAGGTTCGTAACACGAACCTGTCTTGCCTTATTTGAAGAACTTGAGTACTCTTAATTTAAGGGAAGCTCGGGCAGCTGATTTTTTTTCCTGGAAAAGGTGTTTGTGCGGCGTGTTTTTAGCCGGATCCCGTTAGGTAAGCAACCATTACTCATCGTCCGCATCAATACGAAAGATTTATGAACCCATAAATAGTCGCAAATGAACCTGATTAAATTGTCCGCTCCAATTAAGCACTAAATTAATTGTGTGCTCCAAGTTAGTTTTTATTTTGGAATGCTTTAATCAGCTAACGGAATCCGAATAGAAAAACCGATGCCACTTAAGACCAACTCGTACGTGCGTAGTAAAAAGTGTGGTAACAACCACTTTAGAAGAAGATATTTGTGATATCTGATGTAATGCTGGGGATAATTGCTATTAGTGCCTTGACGGAGTCATTAATCTTTAAAAAAATATCTTTAAAGGAAGCAGGAAGAACTATCATCTGCAATGATAGGCAAATATGAGGTGATCCATCAGCGCATTTGATGAGAGGTGATTTCATTTAGAGTAGCGTTTTGCTATCAAGTTCTGACAAAAAGAGCCTTACAGCGTTTTGACTGACAGAACTAGTGCGCACTAATGCAGCGAGGGAAAAACGCTATTAGTGTTAATTACGTAAAAATTGCTCCAATTCAAAGAATTTTTTTACAATATTATTATACTGTTAGAGCAAAAGACTTACTTGAAACAAAAACTAGTATGTACAATGTTGTTTTTTAACCAAATTCAGTTGAAACAATAAAACACATTACCTTTCTCAAGGCTCCCAGGCGAGTGCTAAAACAAATGCTGGACATGATAAATTGAAACACATCTACAGAACAAAAATCACCTATGTACTGTGATTAGGCTTAAGCACGAATAAAAAATATAAATATTCCAAAAATATAACGATATCAAATAGTGGAACGATTTATACTGGTTTCGTAGATATAGCAGAAGCGATGCTAACCAGTGCCAATATCACTAATCTACACAAGATCTTCAAATGGGTCTTTTTTATCAGCTGGAATTTCAGGCGAGAAGATTTACCTGCCCATTGCAGTTGTCGATTTCAATTGCCACGTGATCATTCAGTATAAACTATAAATATTTAAAATGACTGTAAAACTTTTAACTTAGGTCAGTTAATACGAAATCATTTAGCTTCTATACATATTATCAGTTCGCAATATTATATATTTAGATCCTGTGTGACACAACTGTTTTCTGGGCACCCAATATCTCTGTATCCGTTACTCGAATAAGGGTTGACTACTTTTATTCGTAATCAAAAAATCAACTGTTTAACAAGACACTATTGCTTTATGAACTGGGATTATTCAAGGAAACACAACAACTTTGTTTAAATCCAACTATACTAAACTACTAATATAAAACAAGTAGGAAAAAATACAGCTATGCAACTGAATAGTTGCAAAAGAACGACACTATTTGAATAAGCAGTAAAATATATAGAAATAACTCAACAATCTATATTACTAGTTACTATATAGTTAGGTAACCACAGAAAGAAACTAAAATGCGTTGAAACGGAAAACTGGAGTCAATGGGGTCAATGTCCATCAAATTATATAAATTAAATTTGAGTCAAAATACTAATAATTTTAGAAAAACAGGTATACAGAGAGTTACAAAAACAAAATGCATCGACCTATAGGTCCAAATGTGTTAGATCTACTGCGTCTACCTTCAGTCAGGTATTCCAGAATGTTGTTTGACTTGGAAAGCGCACCTCTTAAGCTAATCGGCTAAACCTTTACCTTGTTAGAGTCCATTTTAAATAGATATTTATCTAGTAAGCTGAGAAATTGACATATAAATGACACATTTACGTGGATGGGATAGGACGAATCTGTCAATTCCTCGAGCTGCTAGTTGAATATCTATTCATCTAGCAGGATAAATTTGCATAACTCTCTTATATTGCATAACTCTCTTATACTCCCTCTTACATTAAGAGCACCAGATATGGCTTTTCCTCGTATTAACAATATAAGATTTTGACTACTCCCAACCTCCCTAACTTTCCTCTTATTAAGAAGAATTATTGATAAAGGAGCAGGAACTGGATGAATAGAGTATCCTCCATTTTAGGTGCCATTAACTTTATTTCTACTATTATTAATATACATTCTATAGGAATAAAGCCTGAACAATTATCTCTCTTTACCTGAGCAGTCAAAATTACTGCTGTTCTTCCCCTTTTATCACTTCCAGTCTTAGCTGGAGGAATTACCATATTATTAACAGACCGAAATATTAACACCTCATTTTTTGATCCCGCAGGTGGAGATGACCCAATTCTTTATCAACATTTATTTTGTTTCATTGGACATCCAGAAGTTTACATTTGAATTCTTCCTGGATTTGGATTAATTTCTCATATTATTAGCCAAGAAAGAGAGAAAAAAATTTGCAGAATATGCATAACTGTACTAAAAAAAATACCAAGAAAATTGAACGGTTTCATTCAACATTTATAATTAAGTTCAATTTATTTAGTTAGTGTTAGCTGTCCCTGCCACCTATTAGACCAGCTAGATTGCCAGTTCCCTTCTCAATATCCAGAAACTAGGCCTTTTCAAAAGCAGTTAGTTAAGTATGTTTCGGATCCCGCAATGGCCCTAAAATTCAGGCGGCCCAAAGGCAAAGTAAAACTCTAGTTCAGTTGTTTTTCCTTGGTTTAGTTAGTTCAGTTAAACCTGTCGTTTACGGCTGCCTTGGGCCTGTTAGTTAGGTTAATTCACTTTTAGTATGCCTTTGGTTAGGTCAGGTTAGTTCAGTTCTGTTTTTCTCTGTGGTTTAGTTAGTCCAATTAATGAAAACTTTAGAAAAGATATTCGATAGGTACATCACAGAAGAAATTTTGGGAAGACATCCCATAAACAAAGATCAACATGCCTACAGCACGAGCAAGACAACTGACACGACTCTCCACTCTCTATTGCATAAAATAGAGAAGGCGTACTCGAATAAGGAAGTCGATGGCCTAGAATCAATACCTCGTAAATACATTTTTATGTGAAATTGAGATTTTTGCATCATCACCTTATTATTATCCTTTTCCCGCCTTTGACAATAGCTAGCGAGTAGTAGACCGATAGAATGCTTCATTTTCTATTCGTCTAGCACTTGCGAGCTATTGTCAAAGGTGGGAAAAGGATAATAATAAGGTGATGACGCAAAAATCTCAATTTCACATAAAAATGTACATTACGAGGTATTGAATCTAGGCCATCGAAGTGCTGTTGGCTCTAAGGGCCTCGCAGATGTTGTTTCTGCTGGCTTTATCGAATGCTCCCTCAATGTCAAAAAAGAGTTTTTTTTGACATTGAGGAACAAACAACATCTGCGAGGCCCTTAGAGCCCAGGGAATCCCAACAAAATGTTGGTAAGCTGGTTCGATGGGGTTCCCAACGTTTTCGCAATTGCGTAGTACCTGAAGGTTTTTCAAGAGGTCTGGGGGGTAGATGGAAGAAAGCCCCCTAATCCTATTATTTTTTTCAGAAAAACCTTATCTATAAAAAACATGTTAATTATTTATTTTATTTTTATAAATAAATATAAAGCTTTATAATATATATAATTCACTTTTCTATTAGTTTTTAATAACATTATGACAATAAAAGAAAAATAAAACAATTCTGCACACTACAGTTTTATTTGATACTCATATCCTCATATCTATACAAAAATATGTCATCCGATTGGTACAAACAAACGACCAAAAAAACCTACACATCAGCAAAAATCAACAAGCCCAAAACGTATTTTAATTAATGCGAAGTTTCCTGCTGTTTGCCTTTAACTAAAAAGTCAATTGCAGGAGTAATTGAATTTAATTTTATCCTTAAGTCCTCTTCAACACTTGCTAGTTTGTTTCTCTATTTATTTTTCACATATAATAGTCCAGAAAAACTACTCTCACACAAGTAACTACTGACAAATGGCATTAAAAATAGCATTGCTTTCTGAAAGAGCAATGGGTACTCGGATTTACACCCGATCCAGGAGTCTACCAATGATTTTTCTTTAAAAACATCTTTCATGGATATGTCTTCTGCCAAATCAATAAATGATTCCTGCAGTTCCAACTCATCAGGTGAGCTTCCTGAAAAAGGATTTCTGATCCATTCAGATTTCGAGATTCGAGTAATCTTCGAAAAAATATTTACAATTAATACAAACATTAATATTTAAAACGTCCTTGAAAGGCTTCCAAGTGCAGAATTATTTCTTTAAGCACATCTGCCTTTGGAGATAAATCATTTTCTTCCAAAAATGATGACAGTGTGGAAAATACTGAGATGTTCTTCTCTTGTATTTGCGAACATAAAAAGACCGACTTTTTCTTGAAAGAGTTTATTTTTTGTCATTGGCTGTAAAGAGAGTTGTATTAGCTCCCTGAAAAGTCATGTTCAGCGTGTTGAGTCTATCAAAAATATCAGCTAGATATGACAATCTTGACAACCATCCTTCATCACAGAACAAGTTTTTTATGTCACTATTTTTTTCAGGTAGAAGCATTAAAACTTCTGATCTCAGTTCGAAGAGACGGGTGAAAATGTTTCCACGAGATAACGATCTCACTTCTGTATTCAAGAGAAGAGTTTTGAACTTGCCACCCATATCTTCACACATCAAGGAGAATAATCTTGAATTAAGAGCCCTAGCCTTTATGAAGTTAATAACTTTCACAACGTCTGATAAAACGGAGCATGCTTTTAGCAGCTAATGCTTCCCGGTAGATTACACAATGTGTACTTCGACATTCCAGAGTAACTTTCTTTATTTTTGCTGCTAGCCCTGTCAATTTTCCTGACATTGCTTTTGCTCCATCTGTGCATAACCCAATATACTTTGACCAAGGAATGCCTATTTAATCATCAATAATGTTAAAAATGAGCTGCGCTGTAGTGTTTGATTCAAGTGGTTTGCAGAACGAAAACTCTTCTGTGATTTCTTCATGACAATCAAATCGTACAAGTACAAGTAGCTGTGCCATGTTTGTTATGTCCGTGCTTTCGTCTACTTGAAGTGCAAAATATGTGCATTCTTGAAGTTTTAAAGACAGTTGGTCTTCAATATTGGAAGACATATCGGCACTTCGCCTCTTCACGTTGTTGTTGGACAATGGTATTTTTTTAATTTCTCTTGCTGCCTTTTCTCCTAGCACAGTTTGGACCATATCCACAGCGGCCGGTAGTAAAAGGGTCTCACCTATTGGACGCCTTCATTAAGTTAGTATCAGTATTTACAAAGCTTGTCATACATTTATTTTGACTGCAGACTAAACAGGACACTGCAGACTAAACAGGCACATCCACCTCCTTGGAATGGCTGACAGTCCTCTCTGCACCCATTGTGGATGCCATTGGTGGGAGCGTCTGCACCATAGAACACTTGGAGTCGCTTTTCTTCATCGAGGGGACCTTCCCAGTCTGAAATGGGACAGGATACTCTCCTTCATTAGAGGGACGGGTCGACTCATGGAGGGAATGAGGGCTCTGGTGGAGTAGGGATGGGTAGACCGGTGAGCTGCGAAAAGGGCTTCTAAGGCCTAGTCTACTACTACTACTACTACCACTATTTCGATTAAGGGGCGCCTTTGGACCGGTTGGTTAAGATAGTTCAGTTTGACTTTGCCTTTGATTAGGTTAGGTTAGTTCACTTCTGTTTTTGCTAAGTTAGTTCAGTTATATTTTTCCTATAGTTTGGTCAGTGTGTGATTATTACACATAAGTGTGGGTTCTGTCGGTTAGATTAGGTTAGTTCAGTTTACTTTGCCTTTGGTTTGGTTAGTTAAGATTTACTTTACCTTAAGTTAGATTATTTCAGGTTAATTCACTTTTGCCTTTTCTTAGGTTAGATTAACTTTAGTTATGTTTTTCTTTAGTTTGGTTAGTTTAGTGTTACTTTCTTTGGGTTAGGTTAGTTCAGGATTCTTGACGTTAGTGCAAATTGATTATTTCTTTTTTTCTTTAAATTTAGCAACGTCGCATAGAGGGCAGGAGCACTACAACGATCTGTCATTGTCATGAATGTGATTTCATATTTGGTTTCTTAAATGTTGTAGGTTGGAGGACAAAAAGATTTTCAATTCGATTTCTCGTTTGGTTATAATTATTTAGTAAGTACACTTAGGTGTTATAAAACGGATGTTAATTTTAAGGACTGTTTAAGGATCGAACATTCTCCGCTGAGAGATTACATTTCAGCAAAATTGGGTTTTGTATACTGGTAAGAAAGAGGAACATCAGAGCAGCAAGTAAAAAAAGAAAATTATGACACACTGACTAGGAGAAATGATCAAGTGGAACTGAAAATGTCCTTTAAGAAATAATGAAGAAGAGAAAAAAAGAACTTTAAGAAAACCATAAAATACTTCAAAGTTTACATTCTCCTTTTTCACATAGAACTGAACGTGTGATTAAGCAAAAATGAGAAAATATAGCGAAACGATGAGAAAAAGATTTAGGCAAGGAAATATACAGACAAAAGCATTAGACATAATACTGGAATATAAGTCGCAGATTTTTTGATTCACAAGGTGAGGTAAGGTTCAACAAACGCTGAGGCAATCAGTAAATTGTTGTTCACTGAAAAAGAAGCCACGTATTTAGCGATCCAGAGGTCAGCAGCAATGTTTCAAAAAGCAGCATAATTAACTCCGTTACATCCTTCTTCTCGCCGGTTTCAGCATTTTGATGCTGAGCCGCGACAATTGGTTGATCTTGGCTGATATTGAGATGATTCTTATCATGTGTTTCTTGTGAGCAACAGGAGCAGAGCTACAGGAGCGGAGCTACTTCGTTTTAGATTTTTACCTGTAAATTTGATGCAACAAACTTGTCTCCGCTAAGACCTACCTCTCTTTCCTCGTTCGACTCAGATCTCTGTTTCCAAAAAGGCCTTGTATGAATTATCTTTTATCATTTGACAGATTCAGACAGACCCTTGAATAATTGAGTTTTAGCCTGAATATTCATTAGAAGGCGTAGGCATCTTTCTAAGATTTTTTAATTCACTCAGTTGTTAGAGGTATATTGCATTGTTACAATGTCGCAAACCCGTTCTTTGGTTACCAGAACTAGCCACTGTGATGAGTGATGACTAAGTGTTGCATATTACTGCCAAACTCAGTCATCAAGCAGAAATTTATATTGCAGTAGTCCGATCTGCTGATAACAATAGTCAGTCAAAATTCAGCATATGGGCCTTCTAATTTTCTCATGAATTCGTTTTCATAATTGTATCTTCTTCGTCTTCATCCAACTTTTCAAATGTTGAGTTACATTACCTATCCAACCAAAACACAGTTCCCTGGTCATTGCTACCTCTTCAGTAAAGTAATATTCCACGCGAAATGTGAGTCAGAGTCGAATACACCCTCGTTCAAATTTAGGAAAATTAGTGATTATTTTTTGTGGTGCTGAAGAAAACACTCCTGAAGTACAATTTGAAGTTGTTCTTACCTTCTTCTTATTCTCTAGTTAAGTCAAATGGCCCACAGACCAAGGGCTGTAAATTAGAATGGTCTTTCCATTTAGTGATTAACAATTTATAGAACTTCATAGTCTTTACAGATAATCAATACTGTTTCTAGTACAGATGGGTGCGGTTTTATTATATTTCATCTTTTCTATATCCATCTCCTTTTAGCACATGTTAAAAAGTTACGAAAAAAATGTCAAAGTCAAATTTCCAACGCCTACTTGACGACAATAATAAGTGAATAGATTATACAGGAAGAGAAAAAGAACCATCTTTGCGAAAGCTGTTTCGCAACAAACTGCAATTCATAGTGAATGTAGTATTGTGGTTGCATAAAAAAAGTATAGATCTCCTTATGCATTCTGCATAAAGGAAATAGAAATAAGAAAAGGTAAAAAAAATATCTGATTTAAAAGAAAGAGGATACAAATTTAAGCCTAAAGCACTCAAAGAATTACACAGGTTAGGAACTTTCAAGATGACCCATCATAGGCATTTTGGAAACGGTAATAGTTACAGGGTTGATTAAATGGAGAAAAAGTTGCACCGTTTAGTGCTCGTTCAGAATGTGCCTTGATATCCAAGCTATCTACAGGAGTTGTCAAATTATTGCAAAATTACTTGCATTCAGTAAGTCACAAACTTGCATTTCTTTTTCTGTAAATATGTCATTAACCGGTGACATTAGAACAAAATGTCAAATACAAAAAATGAATGGCATCCTTCAGGCTATCGTCCGACATTACGGGGATAATTTTAGAAAATTATGTCTAGGTTCTAGAGGGCGGCACTTTTGTTTCTCTTTTTTAAGGCTCTCTCTTTTTTTAAGGGTTTTGTCTATCGCTAAATTAATGCGTTTTTACTTTAATTTTTATTGTGAAATAATTAATTTAAGGTTTACCCAGCATCATAGTGTTTATTTCATACTCGTGATCACATTCTTTTTTTCACATTGAAGCATCCAAATAAATTTCCTATAACGGTTAATATCAAATGAATTACGGACATAATGCTGAATAATCCTGCTCTTAGATCCTAGTTCAGAAACCACACTTAAGTGTGGCGATTCAATTGATATTTCTGACAGATTTACCATGTATTGTATGTCAAAAATATCAACTGAGTGAGCTTTGAGAGCGCACTAACACTTAAGGGCCTATGAAGGCTTTCTCCGCCGGTCAAAATACAATATAAAGTGTCTTCCGGGCTTTGAAACCATGGTTCAATGGAATTTCTTCCTGACATTTCTTCTATAGCTGCCGCAGATATTATCAAAAGCAATGAGGCAATGGGCGAAGTGATCTCCCGTGCTTCCCGACGTTGACTGATTGGACTGTGGTGAGATCCTTGGTATTTATTCCCCGTCCCCCCCCGTTTACCTGCTGCAGGGACAGGGATGGGGGTTGTGGTGGCGCGGGGTTTCGGCTCACTTGAAGTATGTCGTAGAACTCGCTTCCACTTTGTATTTAGAAACGTAATTTTCTCCTTCCCGTTGAAACTGTTGTCGTGTTTAAAGATCTCAATATCCTCTCTCGTTAGTCTCAGATAGCAACGCTGCGATTGATATAAGATGGATATCTTATTAGTTCTCTCCACTGCAGCGCAATGGTGGGGGAGGAAATACCACGGAGCTGACCGCAGTCGAATCAGTCAACGTCGAGAAGCACGGGAGATTACTTTGGCCATTGCCTCATCGCCTTTGATAATGTCTGCCGCAGCTGTAGATGAAAGGTCAGGAAGGAATTCCATTGAACCAAGGCTTCGAAGCTCGGAAAACCCTTTGGTACTGTATTTTGACAGTCCGCGAAAGCCTTCACCCTCTTATAGTAGACACATTGTTAATAAAAAATAACACAGCTGAATGCATAGACCAAAAATTGTAGTTAAAAAAGCATTATAACAAAAATAAAAATAAAAATTAGAAAAATTTACCAAAAATGAAGAATAAGCGAAGAAGAGGTTTGTCACAAGCTCTTCAATGGTGAAAGCAAAACAGAGATAATTACCATTATTTATCAACATATCTAAAGGTCTAGGGCTGTATACTCTTAAACCACACTTGAACTACATAGTGACATACGCCAATATAAATCAGGAGTGTTCATTAGAAAACATCATCTAGAAAGCTATGAACTTTTGTCAGAAAAAAATGATATAATTCCTTCATCCTTTTTTTTAATTACGCACCTAACTAGATGACGGCTTTTAATTGACACCCCCTACATACTTAAAGTTTTGTCCCTGGCGATTATTTTTAATTTTCTTTTTGAAGGTAACAATTTTAAGCCCTGTTTTAGCAATTTCGTGAGGAATGAGCTCATTTTGCGCTTACTGTCTTTAACATACCTTGCAGCATTTGCTTAATACATATTATCTAACCATTATTTCAAAAAAATATGTGAACTAATTATCATGTTTCTTTCTTTTCAGGTATGTGTCACCTAATCTGAGAGTTCTAATATGACAAGTACGTAGTAGAGAGTATAAGTTTACAATTTACTGGATATGACGCAGACAATGTTGCGTGTGTATCTGCCTTTATGGGCTACTGTGATCAGGATAGTTCAGGTGAGATTAGTTTAGATACGATGTGATGGTTAGCAGGTTAGTTCTGGTTTAGGACAAACTATAACACTTTTAAGTTTGAAATAAGCAACTCTAAGTCAACAGTCTCAAGTTTATTATGTTGTAGTTGTACGGCTACATGTTTCGCCTAAAAAGGCATCATCAGGCCACAATCCCAACACACGTTAAAATAGTTAAAATTCAAAACACGTTCACATATTTACAAACTCACAGTGGCAACTACTGTTGCTGCGTACTAGTTGCCACTGTGAGTTTGTAAATATGTGAACGTGTTTTGAATTTTAACTATTTTAACGTGTGTTGGGATTGTGGCCTGATGATGCCTTTTTAGGCGAAACATGTAGCCGTACAACTACAACATAATAAACTTGAGACTGTTGACTTAGAGTTGCTTATTTCAAACTTAAATTTCTACCAGTCTCTTAGAGATAAAAAATGGATTTTTTCTACGAAACTATAACACCCTGTTTGTGGAGTGGAAAACGGCCAATGTTGCGAAGGCTGCAAAGATATATATAACTATTAAATCAAATAAAAAAGAAAATTAGAAAACGACTTATGAAATGACAAAACATTTTTTAAAGCTTCTATAACATTTTTTGACGCACATTTAGAACCTAGTGGTTTTACCTAGTTAGTAAGCTTTTAAGACCATTCTATGTCCAAGCTTCTTAATAAACACAACAATAACTAACACCAGGTCACAGGTACGTTACACTAACCTAAACAACATTTTACTGATTTTTTTTTGCCCCGAAGAAGACGACAATGAAACGTCGAAACGTTGGCGGTTTTTGTATTTTACATGGATACTTCATTTTGTTCTAAAGCTTTTCACTACCTCAACTCTAAGTGCGGAAGGACGCAAACTACCATCACTGTATTAGATAAAATCAATTTTGGTTGAGAATTTCCTCATGGTAAATATTTGTTGTTATGCTACACCCTGCTTAGAGGGTCTTCAGATAAGAGGAAGGAAATAAATAAAACTGTGATAGGAACGCGCAAAAAGTGAAGCATAATGTGATAAAACACCAGGTTAAATAAAATCAGTCACAACAAACTATAAAGAACAGATTCTTAAAATAGTAGACTTTTTTTCAACAAAAGTGACATCCAGAAATTCAATAAAGTTAATAAAATCGACCCTAAAGGAGTTACAGAAACCAAAAAGAAAAGCAGCTTCCTACTGAACCATTGCTCTAAGGGATTGATGGATTGTCAAAAAATAAAACGAGATACATCTCGAATTTTGAGTCTATATAGGATAGGTAGGCCTACAAGAACAACTGATTTGTCTTTACAGGGTGTTTAAACAATTCAACTAGAATTAGGTGGAGTGGTTGTTGGACCTTCAGTGTAAGGTGACGTGAATTTTTTGGTTGGCTCCAGGTGATCCTAATAATAATTTTTTTTTGTAGTTCCATACAGTGGTTTTAGATCTTCTACTACTTACTTTTGGGTGAAGCCTCATCCACATTTTTGCCCGATTTGTTCGTTGTTGGAGAAAGAATTTCGCACTATTAGCAGTAAAATTACTGCGAATAATAATTTACCCTAGAAAGGGTTCGGACGAATCGACCTAGTTGACGTTTCGACAACTTCTCTGCAGCCTTCTTCAGAACTATCTAAAAAATAAAGCTTTAGAAACTATGGAATTCAAAAAATTATACCTATCAATGTGTTTTTGATAAGAATTGTCATTATTACGAAAGGTACGTTTAAACTGTTTGGTTAATGTATTGTTTAGTACCTAATATAATCTGTTCTATCTACGTGTAAATTCGGTATAATGTGAATGTTATTATTAATTTATGTCTAAGTTACCATTTTGAACTTCTTGTTCTAACATAGGTAACCATGTGTTATTAATTATTAATATAGGTAACTATGTGCTGAACAAGAAGCCACACAATGATCTTTGTTAAGTAAAATATATGCACTTTCTTTGATTTTACGCTCCTTTGATAATGGTTCTTTGGATACTATACTAGTATCGTTTCATTTTACTTTATGACCATTATCAAAGGCGTGTTGGCATATATTTGACTTTTCAAAATCTCTGTTTTTTTATGTAATTTTGATATTCTTTTATTCTCTTGTTTAGAGGTCTAGAAGTTTCTGTAACACCTAAAAATGTTCCTAAGCTCGATTTCATTTGAGTAATTGAAGAAACAGTTCAAAACTTACCACAAGAACACCAACAAGAGTTTAGAATTAGGTCAAAATTCACTTTAGTAAAACCTTTTGACATTAAACAAAAACCTAAATCAATATTAAAATTTTCCCAGCAGATAAAGGTAACGCTACAGGTATAATGAACTGTATACTTATGAACGAAAAATTGAGAGCCTTTTAAACGATGGTAATTACACAAAACTTAACAAAGATCCAACTGAAAAAATAGCAAGACGAATTTACACCAATTTAAAAAAACACAAAAATAGTTTCACTGATAGAAAGATTGAAATTAACACTACACAACAGTAAAACACCTCACTTATACGGTGGTCCAAAAATGTATAAAAACAACATTCCTTTTAGACCCATTGTCAGTAGTATGAACTCACCAACACATCCGCTATCTAGATTTTTATTAGAGATCTTTGGTAAGAAACACAGAATCATACATTAAGTCATTTTTTAGAAAGGCTAAAAGATATAGATATAAACCCAAATCACACACTAACAAATTTTGGGGTTTTTAATTTGCTTACTAATGTACCTGTCGATAAAACTTTAATTATTGTAAAAAATAAACTTGAAAATGACATCAAGCTTAGAGAACGCACTAAACTAAACATAAATACAATTATGGAATTACTAACATTATGTGTTAACACACCCTATTTTTAATACAAAAACGATTATTACCTACAAAATACAGGTATGGCAATGGGTTCACCATTGTCTCCTGTACTTAGTAATTTATTTGGGGAAAATTTTGAATCAAATAATGTTTATAATTATAATTTTAAACCTTTAATTTGGTGGGGATATATTGATGATGTTTTTTCAATATATCAGTTTGGTATTGATCATTTAGACACCTTTCTCAATCACATAACTTCACAAGAACCCACTATAAAATTCACAATTGAAAAAGAACAAAATCAAACACTTCCATTTTTAGACATACTAATAAAAAAAATTTAGACAGATTTGAAATTTTTGTTTATCACAAACCAACACATACAGATCGATACTTAAACTGTTAGGTATACATATATACAACACTGTAGTCTGCTTATTCAAAAGAGAAAGTGTTGGCAACATGGGGATGGGACTTGACGGCTACAATAAACACGAGTAGAAATAAATAAAATAATGTTTTAGTTTATACTTTATTAATAATAAAAAGTTCTTTGTGGGAATACTCGTGTTCTTTGGTCATACTTAAATTAATGAACTAAAGATATAAATAACATGGCACAGTCCGGGAAGTAATCTATGGGTAAAAGAGCCCTGCCGGAGTATAGACTAGGTACTAGGTAAATAAAGTACCTTGATAGCATAGAAAATGGCTGACAGGAGAGGCATTAGTCCTATGAGGATGGATGGTAATATATCTGAGAATTGAAAGTTGTGGCGAAGTAGATTTGAAAATTTCTGAAAAACAGCGGAAGTGACAAAGAAACCAGAAGATGTTAAATGTGCACAGTTGCTTCATCTGATTGGATCAGAGGGATTTAAGATATATAAAACTTTCACTTTTTCTACAAATGAAAAGGATAAATTAGATGCTCTACTTCTAAAGTATGAAGATCATTTCTTGCCAAAGAGTAACATATCTTATGAGAGATATGTATTCTTCAATTTGAAACAAAGTCTCAACCAGTCCTTGGAGCAGTACATAGTAACTCTGAAGGATCAGGCACAAAAGTGTAAGTTGGAACAGTTGGAAAATGACCTAGTCAAGTGTATGATCATCTCAGGAGTTCGAAATAACAGTTTTCGGGAAAAGCTCTTACAGGTTGACACACTGACTTTAGAACAGGTAATTGAACAATGCACAATTTTGGAAATGGTGCAAGAAAAGAGCAAGAAGATGGACGGTTCAAAAACTGGAAGTGGAGTAATAGAGGCAGTGAAGAGACAATTTGACAAGCATAGGAAACCACCAGAGAAGTTGCAAAATAAAGGCAAATTTATTAAATCATGCACTAAGTGTGGTAGGGATCATAATTTAAATAAATGTCCTGCTTATGGAAAAGTTTGTTTAAAATGTAATAAGAAAAACCATTTTTCGGTTGTATGTAGAGCTAATAAACATGTTCAGGAAATTATAAGGCAAACAGACATGGGATTAGTGTCAGGTAGTGAACTAGAAGGTTCAGTCTTATTTATTGGCACGTTAGACGTAAGTCGGGTGTGCAAGGAAATTGAAGTTTGGTTCACAGAAATTATTATAAATAATCTCCAATTAAGGGTTAAAATTGACACTGGTGCCATGTGTAATGTGTTGTCCTTAGAACATCGTAAAATGCTAAACTTAAATAACATAGCTATAAAACCAAGCAATGTTAGTTTAAAATCATACACTGGGGACAATCTTAGAGTAGTTGGAATGTGTAAAATAAGCTGTAAAATTAAAGGAAAATCATATAATTTAGATTTGTATGTAATGGATAATAATTCACAACCAATCCTGGGTTTGACCTCATGTATCATGTTGAATTGGGTGAAAAGAGTCGATACAATTGAAAATGGTCATAATGGATATCAGCAGCCGGTGAAACAGTTTGGCGATGTTTTTTCGGGAATTGGGTGTCTTTCAGAACCATACCACATAAAGCTAAAAGAAAATAGCAAGCCAGTAATTTATCCAAATCGACGGGTGTCTTTACCTCTGTTGCCTAAACTAAAACAGGACTTTTGGAACTGTTAGAAAAGAAGAATATAATTCAAAAAGTTACTGGTGCCACAGTAGAGTGGGTGAATGCATTGGTTATTGCAAGAAAGGCTAATGGAAGTCTTAGGATCTGTTTGGACTCCAAAGATCTTAATGCAAATATACAAAGGGAGCAATGTTTAATAGAAACTATTGAGGAAATTACAGCCAAAATGGCGGGAGCAACAATATTTACTACACTAGATGCTGCATCTGGGTTTTACCAGGTAGTTCTAGATGAGGAATGCTCAAATCTTTGTGTATTTGGCACTCCTTTCGGAAGGTATAAGTTTCTGAGACTTCCATAGTATAAAGTCAGCTTCAGAAGTTTTCCAGCAACGGTTTCGAAATATATTTCAAAATTGTGAGGGGGTTGGCTTGTACATTGATGATTTGATAATTTATGGTAAAAATAAAGAAGAACATGATAGCAGATTGAAAAAAGTTCTAGAGGTTGCAAAACAGAATAATGTTAAATTTAATATAGAAAAATGTAAATTTGGAAAATCAAGTTTAAAATACATGGATCATGTGATTTTAGCCAATGGAGTATCTCTAGATGAGTCTAAAATTTTAGCCATAAAAAACTTGACTGTTTCTAATTGTAAAGAGGATGTCCAGTGGGCTTTAGGAATACTTACCTATGTAAGCAAATTTATAAAAGATTTTTCAACTTAAACTGACCCTTTAAGATGTTTGTTAAAACATGATGTACTTTTTGTTTGGGGGCCGGCACAGCAAAAGACTTTTGAAAGGTTAAAGTTAAGTCTGTGTAGTAGCCCATTGCTTCAGTTTTTTGACAGTTTTTGATCAAGAAGGAAACTGTTATTTCAGTAGACAGTTCAAAGTCAGGGGTTGGTGCAGTGCTGTTGCAAAATGGCTTACCTTGTACATATGCTTCTAAACCTCTTACTGATGCTCAGGAAAGGAATGCGCAAATAGAAAAGGAAATGGCAGCCATATGTTTTGGGTTAAATCGGTTTTATGAGTATGTTTTTGGCAGAAAAGTAGTAGTTGAGACTGATCATTAGCCACTGATTTCCATTTTCAAAAACTTCTTAATAAATGTCCGCCTAGGTTACAACGTATGTTGCTACAAATTCAAAAATATGATTTGAATGTAGTTTATAAGCCAGGAAAAAACCTAGTAATAGCTGATGCATTATCTAGAGCGTACATACCAGACAAGTCAGAGGATAAATTTGATAATGAGCTGATTGCTCAGCTTTGTTTAATACGGTCAGAAGTAAATGTATCAGAGGCAAAATATGTAGAGTTAAAAGAAATGACTAATTGTTGGCCTAATTCCATTAAAAGAGTTAGAGGATGTTTGAGACCATATTATAAATATCGAGATGAACTGACAGTTATTGACAATCTTGTGTATAAGGGAGTTTGTATAGTTATTCCCACAAACATGCGTAAAGAAATGTTGAATAGGGTCCATTATAACCACTTAGGTTTGACGAAATGTTTAGAACCGGCTAGGGGTTCAATTTGTTGGTCTTTTATGAGGAATGACATAAAACAAAAGGTGGAAGCATGTCCATTGTGTCAGAAGTTTTCGCGATCTCAGGTGTCTGAAACATTGATGTGTCATAAAATTCCATTAATACCTTGGAACAAAATAGGTTGTGACTTATTTGAATTGAATGGACAGAAATTCTTGCTGTTAATTGATTACTATTCCAAATTTCTAGAAATAGAAAAACTAAGTAAAGATTCAGGAAGCTGTAAAGTGATAGAGGTAATGAAGTCTGTTTTTGCTCGACATGGTATTCCAAAGATTTTAGTTTCTGATGGTGGCCCACAGTTTGCATCAGTTCAATTTAAACAGTTCTCAAAAGACTGGGACTTCAATCATGTGCTTAGTTCACCAACACATGCAAAATCTAATGGAATGGCTGAAAGAAATGTCCAAACTGCTAAAAATATTTTTAAAAAAGTTTTAGAGGATAAAAAAGATATATCTTTAGCATTGTTATTTTATAAAAATATGCCAGTTTATGAAAATGTTTCTCCTTCAATGCTACTAATGTCTAGAAAATTGAGAACAACAATTCCTACAGTTGATGTGAATTAAAACATAAACTAGTAGATGTGTAAAAATATGCCAAGTTTTTGGAAGGAACACAAAAATCCCAAGAAAAGAGTTTTAATAGTCCTGCAGTTAGAAATTTAGCAAAAATTTGTACTAATACAAAAGTCGTGGTACAATTAAAGCCTAAGTGTATTTGGGTTCCTGGTGTAATAATCCAAAACCTTGGTAATAGGCGTTATAGGGTAAAAACAAATAATGGCAAAGAATATGTTAGGAATAGAGTTTTCGTTAAAGTTGTTCCTCGGAGTGATATGTGTAAACCAGAACATAGTAATCCATCGAGTAAAATAAACCTGTCTTGTGGTGAAAGGAAAAATAGTAAGGAAGAACGTTTGACATTTTTAAATGGCAGCGAAAAAGATTTGGATGGGGAAGAAAGTGAAGAAGATGCGAGCAATTCAAATGCCAATGAAAGTGCGGGTTTAGTAAGTAGTGATGAAAATCCGGAAGATGGTTTTGTTAATCCTAAAGTAACGCCAAGAGGTCGAATTGTCAAGGCTCCTCTCAAGTTAGATTTATAAGTTGCTAACGTTACAGTTTTCATTATGTATCGGTAAAGCAGAAAGTTTATTCTTTTAAAAAAAGTAAACTATAGTGTGTCTTAGAGTGTCTAGAGTAGTTAAATTACCCTGCTTATTCAAAAGAGAAAGTGTTGTCAACATGGCGATTGGACATGAAGGTTATAATAAACACGAGTAGAAATAAATAAAATAATGTTTCAGTTTATACTTTATTAATAATAAAAAGTTCTTTGTGGGAATACTCGTGTCCTTTGTTCATACTTAAATTAATGAATCAAAGATATAAATAACATAGACTACAACTCAAATCACGTTATTATGGTAAAAAAAGGAGTTGTAAAGAGTTGTAAAGAGTTATGAAAGAGTTGTATTATATATTATAAAAAAGTTGTAAAGAGTATATATTTGATCGCAAAAAAATTATTTGTAATGATCTTAATTTGGAAATTGAAAATAAACATATAAAAAATGTTTTACTTATAAATAATTATCCAAATTATTTCGTTAATAAATGCTTTAATTAATTCGAACAACCAAATATAAGGCAAAGTCAAAATAGACATATTACAAACCTTTTTATACCATATATCAAAGGGTTATCCGACAAAATTAAACGATTAGGAAACAAATACAACATTTTTTAGAACACAGAACTCATTACGTGCACAACTGATAAAAACTAAACTACACAATGACAACGAATACACAAAAAATGTTATATATAAAAGTCCTTGCGAATGCGAGACATTTTATATAGGCGAAACTTCTAGACCTCTAAAAAAGATAATAAAAGAACATCAAAATTACATATAAAACAGAGATTTTGAAAAGTCAAATACATGCCAACACCCCTGTGATAATGGTTCTAGAGTAAAATGGAACGACACTAGCATCGTATCCAAAGAACCATTATAAAAGAAGCGCAAAGTCAAAGAAAGTGCATATATTTTACTTAAAAAAGATCATTGTGTTGCTCGAACAAGAAGTTCAAAATGGTAACTTACACATAGATTAATAAAAGCATTCACATTACACCTACTTTACACGTAGATAGAACAAATTATTATATTAGGTACTAAACAATATATTAATCAAACATTTTAAACGTACCTTATAATAATAATGACAATTTTTATCAAATGACATTTTCATGCCAAAAGCAAAAAACGATTTACAAAATATCATAAGTAATTTTACTGTGAATAGAGCGAAATTCTTTTTCCAACAACGAACGAATCGGGCAAAAAAGTGGATGAGGCTTCACCCAAAAGTAGGTAGTAAAAAATGAACTTTCCGGTTCAAAGATTTAGAAGTTATCTATCTTCTGCGAAGTCGAGAGTATTGTAGTTTTTAGAGATGATTTAGTGAAGAATTTTTGGAATCATACAGTCAACGCTGCAACGGTGCTATGTTAGATGATTCTCAACAGATTTAGGGGATGGTAAATATTATGTCCGATCAAAAAAACCGCTTTTTCTTAAAAAAAAAATACAGTGGGTGATAGATTATACTTACCTCTTTCATATTAAGTGCGGATAAATACACCTTTTTTATAATTTAAAAAAATTTACTCATTTTGGTAAGTTCGATTACGTTGAAAATAACTTTGACTATTACGTGAAAAAGTTTACTGCAGGTAGTAGATTAAACTTACCTCTTTCATATTAAGTGCGAGTAAATGTTATTTTGCAAGATCTGGAAACAAAAAATGAAAAAAAAAAACTGACTGAAAGAAAAAAGTTAGAACTGTATTCCAAACTGCGATAAATGCCAAAACGTTTCTTGTCAATTGTCGACAAGACGAATATGCAGCGTTGCCAAATGTTACGTAAATGAAGAACAAAAAAGAAATACCTCAACTAATCTAAACTGCCCTATCTCATCAAAACCAATGAACTTGTACCTTGTAGCGGCACATTAGGTTATTAGTTCAACCAAACTGAACTAGCCTGAACTAACCTATCCTAAAGAAAGGCAGAAATAATATAACATGAAATAATGTAACAAAAGGCAAAGTAAAACTAAACTAACTGTGACAAGGTCTAGAGGCAGTCCATGGCCCGCCGTAAAGGACAAGTAAACCTGAACTAACCAAACCAAAGGAAAAACAACTGAACTCACCTAAACAAAGGAAAAACAGAACTGAACTAACCTGAACTAAACAAAGAGAAATTCAAACTGAACTAAGCTAACAGACTTAATGTGTAGCAAGTAAACAGCTCTGTAGCGGCCCTAAAGGGCCGTTGCAACAAGAAGCAGAGGCCGTTCGGGCTGCCATAATGGACAAGTAAGATTGGAGTAACCAAATCAAAGGAAAACATAAAACTAAACTCACCTAACCAAAGGAAGAACAGAACTGAACTAACCTAAACTAACCAAAGGCAAGGTAAAACTGAACTAACCTAACCAACAGAGCCCACACTTAATGTGTAGCAAGCGACAAGCTCTGTAGCGGGCCTAAAGGGCCGCTGCAACAAGAAGCAAAGGCGGCCCTAACGGGCCGCCATAAAAAGACAATTAGGACTGGCCTAATCAAATCAAAAGGGAATATAAGTAAACTAACCTAACCAAAGAAACAACAAAACTGAACTAACCAAAAGCAAAGTAAAACTGTATTAACCTAACTAACAGGTGGAAAGGCACCCAGCACGGGCCGCCGTAAAGGACAGGTTTAACTGAACTAACTAAACCAAAGGAAAAAACATAACTGAACTAATCTGAACCAACTTAACCAAAAGCAAAGTAAAACTGAACTCGAGTTTTACTTTGCCTTTGGGTCGCGCCGCCTGAACTTAGGGACCATTGCGGGATCCGATGCATCCTTACTAACTGCTTCCGAAAAGGTCTAGTTCTGGACATTGAGAGAGGAACTGGCAACCTAGCTAGTCTAATAAGTGACAGCCGCAAGACGAGTGTCAAAACCTCAAAAGAAAACTCCCATTTGTAATTTATTGATGCCAAACAAAGTACAATTTTCTTTAATTATTAAAACAAAATCACACATTTACCACCACAAGACGAAAGAGTTAAGGTTAGTCTATTACATGCAGTAATTAAAGAAAAACCAGCTATTTCTAACGTAATCAATGTTATTTTGAATATAATCAAAGTTGCCAAAATAAGTAAAATTTTCTTAAATTATTTAAAAAAAGTGCATTTATCCGCAATTAATATGAAAGATGTAAGCTTAATCTATCACCTTCAGTAATTTTTTTCAAAGAAAACCAGTTTTTTTGAACGGACATAAAGTTTACCTTACCCCAGATTTACTTGACAATCTGCTTGAATGGATTCTAAAATTAGAAAGTACGTTTAAAAGACCACAACTGTTACTTCTCAATTTAAACCAAAGCCAGTGCATTTCAAATTTAAATCAGTGGGTTTTACTTTCGTTGAGAGAGTCGAAATCCTGTCAAAATCTTCCCAGGTCAGTGAAAAAATTATTAATTACCTAGGTCAATAACATTCACTCAATAACTTTTCTCCCACAATGAAGGTCAGTGCCTATCAAATTTACCTAAAATAAAAATTCCGACACCCACCTCTATATCAGGTATTTAGTGTCGCTGCACCAACATAAACGTGGAAAATTTTCAGGCAGTTAATTCCGAATTCCGTTATCGGCCATTTTTAGCAGGGACAAGAGATCCTGCTATCCGTCAATGAAATAATACAGTTTCCCGTTACCGAAGGAAAAAGAGCCCGTAGAGGCCTTTAAAATTCCAAAGTAATTAATTTTATGGCTGCATTATCGTAAAACACTTATCTTGGAGACGTTTACGGCCCGGGCTTCTTGTGTTTAATGAAATTTTGGTGTAATTTTGAACCCCGAATCGGTGTCGGACAATTATTGTTATTATCTTTTCCCCAGATAAAACGACCACTGATGCCTACGTAATATATGCTCTTCATGGAAGTTGCAATAACAATGCACATCGGACAGCTTTTGTTGGCGTCCAACTCGTTTATATAAATGGACGTCGTACGTTAGTGTATAACAACATGTCGGGACAATGAATACGAGCTGATAGGTCTGCTAAAGTTGTGTGCATTTTGTCTATTACACGTGCATTAGATCGCTTAAGGTGCGGTAGAGCATTTATTGTTCATAACTGTACGTGACGTACTGAAAAACATACTTACGCAACCTTCTCTATTTGCCACCTCTGCAATGACCCTTGCCTCGTTGAAATTAGGGGAGTGTAGGTATAACTGCAAAAAAAAAGATTCTTGTGAGTTCAAACCATAAAATCAGATATTATTGAAATTTAACACAAATTGTGTACATAAAAACCTCATAAAAATTCCATTTGAAAGATTTTTATCCCATCTTGTGGTAAAGCCTAACTTTTATGGTGTTTTTAATGGACGCAGGTGACACTAAATAGAGGTTTGCTTTTTTATTAGCTGTGTGTGATGGATCTTTCAAGTATCAAAGACCTTCTAGATGATAGAGGCAAACTAAAAACCAAATAATCAGTAGGTCACATGACCATCTTAATTTTAATGCAAAATATATTAATTTTTTTGGCGAATCAACATTCTAATCCTATTTGTATGTTTAATTTAGAATAATAATTGCATCGATTTAACCTGAATATACAACGCGTTGCATAAATGTTACTGCGTAATGCAAATACTTTAAGCCTTTTATCAAATTAGCACTTTTAATTTATAGCCACATATGGTATAATTCAATTTAATTAAACTGAATTTAAAGGCTCAATATTGAGTTAAAATTATTTGGAAACAAGAAAACAAATGTCTGAGGAAAATCCAAGAATTAACTTTCTCGATTTATTGAGAGAAAGTTGAAAACTTGAATATCAATAACCCGAGCCAAAGTCCGAAGAACTGATATGAGAAAAGCACACACGTCGTTAAAAATATCAAACCGAGATTCAATAAAATCACTTCATCAATCAGCAACTAAAATATTTGTTTTGTAAAATTCCGAAAACCTGAGTTATTTTCGAACTAACCACGTAGAATGTTAGTTCGAAAGAATAATTTTTTAAGTTTATACAACAAGTTTTTTTTATTTGGAAAGGCGATAATATATTATTGAATAATCAATAAAAACCAATTTTTCTATGTATTTATAACAAATTGATGAATAGAAAATCAAAAAATTTTACCTATAAGCTCAAAAAAAATTGGTTATAAAAATGTATTAATTACTGATTCATTAGAAAAATTTAATTCTTGGATTAAAAAGTCCTGATGCATATTCCTGATATATCTACAATCACCAATATAGGTTTATGAGCTATAATCTTTGGTTTGTTGATAGAGTAACTTGAAAAAGTAGCAGTCAATAAAACTAAACGAATAAAATGAAGACATAAAAGTAAACAAATGAACAAGTGAAAACTGCTTGAATGAAATGAAGGGTGTGGTGACGTCTTTTTAGTGAAATCTTCTCTCAAAGGATTTAATTGTTGTCTACAGTGATTACAGTGATTTACTATTACAATTACTTGATGTATTGATAAACTTAATAATTTGAGATTGATTTTTTGCCTCTATTTGCTTATCAGCTTTACATAAATTACATGAAGGTTTTGTTTCTTTGAGACAAAATATTATTGAATAAACAATAGTAACTATATGTGATTATAATAATTATGATAACATTGTTGATTAATCATTAATAATTTGATATAATTAATACGTGTTTACATGCTCAATAAAAACCAATTTTTTTATGTATTGATAACAACTTTATGAATAGAAAATCAATAAATTTGAACTATATATTCAACAAAAATTGCTTATAAAAAAATTTAATTACTGATTCATTAAGAAAACTTAATTCTTTGACTAAAAAATCCTGATTTGTTGGTTATAGATTTTATGAACTTGAATCTTTGGTTTATTGATAAAGTAACTGGAAAAAGCAAAGTCCATAAAACTAAACGTATATGTACAAGTGAAAACCGCTTGAATTAAGTGAAGGGTGTAGTGACGCTTCTTTAGTCAAATCTTACGCAAAAGAATTTAATTGTTATCTTCAAGTGATTTAACACTCACAATTTATTGATAAACTTAATAATTTAAGATTGATTTTTTGCTTCAATTTGTTTACCAGCTTTACATAAATTACATAAAGGTTTTGTTTCTTTGGCGATACTTTGGTTACTTTAGAATCAATAGTGATTATAATGATTATTATAATATTATTGATTAATGAATAATCATTTGGTGTAATTAATCCGTAGTATCCCATTTTTTATTTGTTGATAACAACTTGCCGAATATAAAATTAATAAATTTGAACTATATGTTCAACAAAAATTGCTTATAAAAATTTATTAATACTGATTCATTAGAAAAACTTAATTTTTTGATTAAAAAATCCTGATTTGTTGGTTAGATTTTAGGAACTATAATCTTTGGTTTATTGATAAAGTAACTTGAAATAGAAAAAGTCAATTAAACTAAACGAATATGTGGAAGTGAAGACTGCTTGAATGAAATGAAGGATGTAGTGACGTTTCTTTAGTCAAATGTTATGCAAAAGGATCATTATTGTCTTCAGTGATTTAGCACTGTCGATTTATTGATAAACTTAATAATCTGAGATTGAGTTTTTTTTTCATTTTGCTTCCCAGTTTTACATAAATAACATAAAGATTTTGTTTCTTTGGCGATATAATACTTTTGAGTAATCAATGTGATTATAACTATTATTATAATTTTATTGATTAATCAATAATAATATGATATAATTAATCCATATTTCAATAGTAATTCTATCTGATTATAATGATTATAATGATTATTATGATATTACTGATTAGTCAATAATTAATCTATATTTACATGCTCAAAATAAAAACCAATTTTTCTTATGTATTGATAGCAACTTGATGAATAGAAAATCAATAAATTTGAACTATTTGAGGATTTCGTTCATATTACACAAAGACACCTAGTAATTATAAACAAAAACAAAGCGTGATTTTGGTCACGGCCTCAGTATATTTAATATTAACTTATTATAAAATAGTTAAACCTGTTTCGCCCTATGGCATCATCAGACCTAAAGTAACACATTTGAACTATACCTTCAACAAAAATTGCTTATAAAAATCTATTAGCTACTGATTCATTAGGAAAACTTAATTCTTGGATTAAAAATTCCTGATATATCTATAATCAACAATATAGATTTTGTCAGACTGTAAAGGCTTTCACGGCCGGTCATAATACTATCTAAAGTGTTTTCCGGGCTATGAAGCCGTGGTCCAATGCAATTGCTTCCTCCAAGGAGCAATTCCATTGGACCACGGCTTCATAGCCTGGAAAACACTTTAGATAGTAATATAGATTTTATGAACTACAATCTTTGGTTTATTACTAGAGTAACTTGAAAAAGTAGAAGTCAATAAAACTAAACGAATGAACAACTGAAACTGCTTGAATGAAATGAAGGGTGTAGTGAGGGTTTTTAGTGAAATCTTATCCCAAAGGATTTAATTGTTGTCTTCGGTGATTTAACACTCATGGTGTATTGATAAACTTGAATAATTTGAGATTGATTTTTTTACCTCGATTTGCTTTCCAGATTTATATTAAAGTTTAGTTCCTTTGACGATAAAATATTATTGAATTATCAATAGTAACTCTATCTGATTATAATGATTATTATAATATTATTGCTTAATCAATAATATAATGTAATTAATCCGTATTTACATAGTTAAAATAATAACCCATTTTCACCCCACAATCTTTAGTTTATTGATGAGTATCTCGAAAAAGCGTATGTCAAGAAAACTAAACGAATATGTACAAGTGAAAACTGCTTGAATGAAATGAATGGTGTAATGACGTTTTTTTTTGTCAAATTTCATGCAAAAGGATTTAATTGTTGCCTTCAGTGATTTTACACTCTCGATTTATTGATAAACTTAATAACTTAAGACTGATTTTTTGCTTCAATTTGCTTCCCAGCTTTACATAAAAGTTGTTTCTTTGCCGATAAAATACATATTATTAAATAATCAGTAGTAACTCTATCTGATTATATTGATTATTATAATATTATTTATTAATCAATAATAATATAATTAATCAGTATTTACAAGCTCAAAATAAAAACCAATCTTTTATGTATTGATAACAACTTGATGAATAAACAATCAATAAATTTGAACTATATGTTCAACAAAAATTGCTTATAAAAATGTATTAATTACTGATTCATTAGGAAAACTTAATTCTTGGATTAAAAATTCTTCATTTGTTGGTTATAGATGTTATGAACTAGAATCTTTGGTTTATTGATAGAAGAATAACTTGAAAAAGCAAAAGTCTATAAAACTAAAATACGTACAAGTGAAAACTGCTTGAATGAAATGAAGGGTGTAGAGATGTTTTTGAGTCAAATCTTACCCAAAAGGATTTAACTGTTTTCTTCAGTGATTTAACACTCTTGAATTATTGATAATTTAAAGTTGATTTTTTGCCCCGATTTGCTTCCCAGCATTACATAAAGGTTTAGTTTCTTTGGCGATAAAGCATTATTGAATAACCAATAGTAACTATATCTGACTTTCATATTATTCGTTAATGGATAATAATATAATATAGTTAATCAGTATTTACATGCTTAAAATAAAACCCATTTTTTATGTGTTGATAACAGCTTGATGAATAGAAAATCAATAAATGTGCACTACATGTTCAAAAAATTGATAAACTTAATAATTTGACATTTTTTGCTTCGATTTGTTTCCCAGCTTTACATAAATTACAAAAGTGTTTTTTTATAAAATATGTTTTAAACATATATTTTTATCAGTCAACTGCTATTTCTGATCCAAGTAATATGCCGATATTGCTGATATATTAGAAATCAATATTTAATTGATTTTTTAGATGATTAAATGATTGCAAGTTTTGACGTAATAGTTTTTAGAAAAATATTCCCTTTTTTTATGTAATGAAAATTATTGATTTCTTGATTTAATAAAATAAAAACCAATAGTTTATGTAATGGAAATAAATATGTAACAAAAGTCTATTCATTTAAAGTAACATGCCTAGAAACACCAAAATTAAATTATTTATTTACGTAGGATTGCAAACAAGAAAGTCAATTAACCTGAATTTAAGTACAGGTTAGTATAATGATAATTTAGAAATCAATAAACTTGAACCAAGATACTTAGAAAAAATTAAACTTATTTGAAGTGGAGTACATATGAAATTGACATATAAATGGTTACTTTAAGTGCATTTCTTTTAAACAAATATCTTTGATTTATTCATAGTATCTTGATAAATTAAAAATCAATAATAATGAACGAATATGCTTCAAGAACGTTATTTGATTGTAAAACTCGTTGAGCGAATATTTTTTATTTTCTTTTTCAGTTCTCTCAGAAAATTAAAACTTAATACACCAGAAATAGAATGCTTAAATAATATTCCTTATATAGTAAAAAGAACCATATATTGGTATGTAAAATTTTACTCTAATTTCATTTTTTTGGAACAAGTATCTTTGATTTATTGATAACACCACGATAAATAAATATAAAAAAATCTGACCAAAAATGTCTAGAATAGGTTTTTTTTTTGTCATTATTTATTGTCAAATTGTCAAATTTTTGAGTTAATATTCTTGATTTATTGATAATAATTTAAAAGGATGCTTAAAGAACGTCACTCGTATAAAGTTGAGAACATTATTAGAACAACGTAACATGGTGACGTAGCAACTTAGAAAAGAAAAATAGAATAGTATGGGAAATTTTAATCTAACTACACCTTTTGACTGATTTATTGATCGTTATTGGAACAAATACACTTGATTTATTCACCCTAGGTTGATACATTAAAAATCAATAAACTTGAAGAAAGAAGAATAGTATATTATCCATCAAGCATATAATGTAGACCATCATTACCGAAGATGTCTTTTGACCGCACGAGTGTAGCGAGTCACACTGTTTGTCCCATATTATTTATTTTAATATTTGTGGTATTGAACCGTGATTTATTAATTTATTGATAAAAATCACATAATTTATTGATGATACAGAAATCAATAAACCAGAGGGCTTTAAAATAAAAATATTATGTAATAGTTATTTATGTATTAAGAGTGAAAAGTACAACTTTTTTGCTCGGAGAGTGAAGTTTGCCGCGCGACGCGAAGCGGAGAGCGGCAATCACTCGAGAGCAAAAAAGTTACTTTGTGCTCGTAATGCACACAACGTTTTTTCTTCAAACGATCAATTTCAAATAATGTGAATCACAACTGAGCATAACTGAAAACACAATTTGAAAATTTAAATCAAAGTGACAATGACGTTTTTAATAATTGGTTGAGTGGTGGTAGTTGCTATTGACAGCAAGCGAAAAAATCTTTTTCGCTTGCTGTCCTGTGCAACGCGCGGAAAAGTACACTCACATTCTGATCCTCAGAAAAGGCTAGGTTTTCGTTTGTCAAATGAAAGCGTAAAATGCGTCATTATTTGACGTTTGTAGAAAAAAATATTTTTTCTTGGTTATCATCTTTTACTTGTAGATACTAACTTTTGCGCAAAAATGTATGAAAACAAAGAAAATATCTCGATTTATTGAGAATTATTGAATCATGCATAACATGTTATTTGACACTCATTTGATCCAAACTCTATTGTGATTGGTAATCCATCGGAAATGAGCATTTGCGTAGCCAAGCTTCCCATTAGGAAGGAAAAAACCATTATTGCTAAGAAAAAAATTATTTAAATGCACGCTAAAGTGTCCTATCCCAAATACCATCGTAATATCCATCACAATAATATATTGCATGCCAAAGCTCAGTAATCCGTTTAAGTTCGTTTAATTTGCTTAGCCCACGCCACGACAGTTTTAAAAGCCCGCCATAACCGTAATCTCTTCAAGCTCTTCACTTGTTAACGGTACCACTTTTGTTGTCGGACCTCGTTTAATTGATTTTGAAACATCCCACTTGACCGCTCCAAAAGAAAACAGATTCTTTAATTTGCAAAAAGAGTTATTACCGACTGGAATAGTGAGTGTCGTACTCTCTTTGGTGGTACCCACGGTACTAACTCAAGTCGGGCTTATTCGAATAAATATATTGTTATTGTGGCCTAACTCGAGTGTTCTTTTTTTTATATAGGAATTAGAGAATATAGTCGTGACTGACCAATATAGAACTGCACGCGGGCGCCGCGGCTCGTTAGACCATAAACGACCTGGACCCCGAAAGGTACGACCATTTCATCGGCTAAAATTGGCTTAACTGTCTTTTAACTGTTTTTCTCGAGCTCGACGATCGCGCCGAAGAACAATTGGAGGGATGGGCGATCGCCTCACAAAAACTGTTCCACTTTAATGACTGTTGCGGTACATCTCTTGCATACGTAATAGAACCGCGTAAAACGGTCTCTGATTTCTTCGCGTACTACCGCGAAGCAAAAGGTCAGCAATGCGCAATTTCGAACGTACCACATGCAAATGAACTTAATTCTGTATTTTCAAAACCTACTGGACTCTAGAAACTGTGTATTTTTCATTTCTGTTCACTAATGTTCATTAGACAGCGAAAAGAGCGAAGTGGAGTTGACGAAGAAGAGATGGCACTAGAAGTAGTTCTGAAGGAGGATAACCTCGCTGCTTGGTTTCCGGGTATTTTGATTTCGAAGCTAGTAGTGGTAGTATTAATAAACAATGGGGAGGGGGAGGCTGAAATCATGCGACAAGGCCTTAAAGGCCCTTTTCACAGTCCACCGGTCCACCTATTCCACCAGGGCCCTCATTCCCTCCACGACCCGTGGATTTTCAGAGACGGAAGCTCCTCTCGATCAAGCAAAACGGCTCCAAGTGTCTTCGATGATTTTTGAAATGATTTTTAGATTTAAATTTTCTACTTTAGAAGCTATCTGTAAAGTAATAAAATATGCATATGCAACTATTGAATGTTTCATACTTTCATCGTTAATTTAAAGCATTTTGGTACATTGAGTCGTCCAAGGGAGTGTTTTCGGAAAAGTTTAAACCAAACCAGAAACATTTAGTTCAAGGCCAATAATTTTTTATTATTAATGTAAAATATAAGTTGCAAAATAATGAAAATTGTCTTGGCGCTTTGAAATATATTAAGTATCTCCTCTAAATTCACAGTAAATTTGCCTTGCCTTGACTAATATTTTAGTCCATTATTTGAGGCAATTCGGTGCAATCTGCAACCAAACTATTCAGGATATAATATACTTATCCACACAAGACAATCAGTCCGTTCATATCGGCATTTTGAATCTCCATGCACACTTGGTTTGATGAAAGGATCGCAATGCAAACGTGGAAATTAGCTTTAAATATTAAAATCTAGCAACATTATTAGTCATAAAAGCTACTTTTTAGCACCCAAATTTTAGCGATAATATCTATAAAATCTAGCATTCATTGCTAAAATATGGCCAAAATACTGGCCTAAATATATTGGTCAAAAAAGCGAAATAGTGACGAAATAAAAGTTCCCCATTTTCGCCAAGGTGTCGTAATAATTTCGTAATAGATTGGCTTTTTGGCAGCTTTTTTAACCAAATGGCCACCGATTTTTTAGCAAAGATTATAAAACGATCGCCAAATTATAGCTTAGAATGCTACTTGAGTATGAGCTTTGCTAGAACTTCAAAAAGTTGCACTGTATCTTAAGTCACAGCAGAAGGAGATCCCAACATTTGAGATCAAGATAATGCTTCTTTGGACTGCTTTTGTCTAACAAGAAAAAGTTTCTAAAAACAGCAAATTAAAATTAAAATGAAAAAGAAAAAGAATTAAAAAAAAGAATTAAAATTAAATGAATTTAAAAAATTAATTAAGCAATATCCGAAATCGCTACAGACGGGTACGAGGACCAATTATTAACAGCTAATCTGGGAAAACAAATGTTGCATATTTTATTTACGTCTCTGTATACTGGTTAGTTGACAGCTTATTGTAAAATTTTTGCAATATAGATAATTTTTGAAAGCAAAGTGCTTTTCGAAATATTTTAAAGAAAAATGTAAATGTTGTTAGGTTCAATTTACAATAGAACAAAGTTAACAAAAGGATAGCAAGCTGAGCAAAAAACTCTTAAAAAAAGTCAATATTATTAGGGTTATTAAAATATTGTATACAGTAAACAAAAAATCTAAAAGTATTTACTAAGAAAATGTAAGAAAAATGAGGTCCGAAGGGATAGAATGAAAGTCTATGTCTCCACAATATCAAATCAATCAATATTTCCATTTTTAGACAACATGCTACGAAAATTAAAAATGAATAAAAATTATTTAAGCGTAAAAAATATAATAAAAATGAAAATCCCTAAACGTATTGTACATTCAAAAAGAACAAGTTAAAGAAATGTAAAATACAAATAGAGATGGCATAATTTATCAAAGTTTAAAAATTTTAATAAACAAGAAAATAAAATATGAAAAATTTGACAACCCGATCGAAGGCTGGATAAAAAGGTCAATAAGGGGCTACAACTATTGTTAGGTTGTACTTATAAGTAAATGTAAATGTTTTATGTTTTCCTTATTTGTGGTTTCAAGTAAAGCCCTGTTTGTCAGGTCATAGTTGTAAGATCGACCCCTTCGGTGATGGATCATTAGAAACTTTAAAGAATCTCGTACACTTTGAAGACTTTTTGTCATTTGTAAAAATTTATTATGAGGCTAATTTTATTGGAATTATATTTCTTAGGGGATTGCAAACGTCCAATCCTAATCAAAAAAGAAAAAAAAAAGATTTTTATCAAAGGACTTTTTTAAATTTTTATCCAAATTTGTTTTCATATTCACCAAAATGGAGGTATGACGTCTTTTTTCGTAATATTTAAATTTGACCGCCTGTATCGTTAGAACGATTGGACTAAATGGTGTGAGTCTAACATTCTATTTCATTTTCTTGATGCATCCTTCCTCCTTTCATAAATGAAAGTCCCAATAATTTCGGAAATAGAGCCTTTCGATTGTCGCACTTTAGGCACTTTAAAAGTCGCCTTCTTTGTCATTACTAAATAAATCACTTATGGTAAATAAAAAAACATGCTATATTCATTCAAATTAAGGTTGTTACACTCTAAAGTGTTTTCCGGACTTTCTGATCATCAGTCAACATCGGGAAGCATGGGAGATCACTTCACCCGTTGCCTCATCGCCTTTGATAATGTCTTCCGCAGCTGTAGACGAAACGTCAAGAATAAATACCATTGGATCACGGCTTCAAAGCCTGGAAAACACTTTAGATTGTAATTTGACCGTCCGTGAAAGCCTTCAATCTTTTAGGTTTGTCACGTTCGTGGAGAGTTGCCTATCCATTTCGATGACAAACAGCATAAAAATTACCACAATGGAGGGGGGTATTCCATCTTTTTTTCTCAATTTCCAACTTTGACAGCTTGCAACTTGAGAACGAATGGAGCAATCAGAGTGAATCAAACTGTTTTTGCTCGTTGTTGATGTTCTCTTTTACACTCCACCAAAAAGAAGGTGTATAACTATAACGATGCTTCAATAAGGCTGTAAAGGTATCGGTGTCAGTGTTTTAATAACGAGCTAAACAAACCAAATTACGTATTAGCCTTTTTTGCCATGTTGCCATGACAAAGAGAGAGAGAGAGAGAGAGAGAGAGAGAGAGAGAGAGAGAGAGAGAGAGAGAGAGAGACAAAGAGAGAGAGAAAAAAAATATGAATTTTATTTGGGCGCCATAGTTTGTGCACACCCCTTGTCATCCTGTTATGACGAATTTTGGGCGCTGATGGTGGCCTGTATACCGAAACTAATAAAACAATTTCAATACAGCACCAAATATACATTACTTTCAGTAATAATGAAAGAGAAAGCATGAATTCTTTTAAGAATTTAATATCTGCTAAACTGTTAGTTATTAGCCAGAGGACAAGTTACATGATAAGTGATCAGAATTTAGTAAAAAAAAATGTCGTATGTACAAGGTGTCCTTATTTCCGGCTGTTGTTTTCGCCGAGTGTTTTTACTTTTTTTGTGATATTAAAGATGGTGCGAAAAACATTTTCATAGCTTTTTTGGCTTTTCAGATACAGGGTGGTATTAGTTTAAACGTTTTTTAGAGAGCATTTTTTACGAATAAACGAATTTTTAAAACATCAAAATCGCCCTGTATCTCCAAAAACAAAAATTCTGTTGACGCCATCTTTTTAGTTTCACCTAAAAGTACAATCGCGAAAACCGCACTTTTCTATCATAGATAATACATGAGATACCCAGAAAAAACAGCCAAAATTGGACACCCTGTACTTTTCTAAGAAAAAACGAAACCTCAATAAATTGCTACTTAGTGACTCATCCTGTAGATTTCTGAATATCACAATAAGACAGAAATGTTCAAATTCTCCAATCTTTGTATAAAGTGGTTGTGTATTTTTAGGATTAATTTGGCGCTATGTGCTTTTTAGTCTACTGTTGGACGATTATGAACGAAATAATTGAAATATTTTGGTTATGGCATAATAATCGATCATTAGATTATTGCAATAGATACATCGAGTTATGAATTATTTTTTAACTGATTTTAGTATTAATCTTAATTTGAATTTCTCTAAACACCATTTGGTGTTGGTATTATCACAATTTCGTTTTGGTACAAGATGGTATTTTCACAATTTGAAACATATTTCTCTGATTTTGGCTTCAATCCTATAGAATGACCTTCTCAAAAAGAAAATAAAAATTTGTACTTTTTAGATGACTTCCTAATCGATTTTAGTTCTAATTCTACCTCGATTTTCCCCAAAGACTCCAAATTTGCATTTTTAGACACTATGAGTAATTTTTATCCGATTTTAAACATAATGTTAATTTGATTATTTTCAAACTCATCAAATTTGTATTTTTACATGTTATGAATCATTTTTCACGTATTTTGACCTTAATATCTTAATTCTACCTTGAATTTTTCATAAAACATAATTTACATTTACCATAGATAAAGTGGTTCATTTTGAATCGATTTTAGTTCAAATTCTAACCTCAATTTCTCCAAAGACCCCAAATTTGCATTTGTAGACGATACGTCTAATTTTTTTAGCCACTTTTTACCTTATTCCTAACACGAACGAAACTATTATACTGCATTTTTAAAGCATTCAGTAATTTTTAGCTGATTGTGGCCATAATCTTAATTTAAATTTTCCTAAACAAAAATTGTTATTTTTAGATAAAGTGGCTAAATTTGTAAACAATTTTAGTTTAATTCTAACTTGAATTTTTGCTTGACTTGACTTGACTTGATTGAAGACTTAAATTTTAGGTTCTCTGTGGAATTTTTTAGCCAGTTATGACGCCAATCCTGACCTGAATTTGCCCAGAAACCTTTAGTTTGCGTTTTTGATGCCTTGAGCAATATTTAGCTGATCGACCAGACATTTTCATAAAACATGAAAATTTACATTTTGAGATAGTGACTCATTTTTAATCAACCCTAGTCCTAATTCTAACCTGAATTTCTGCAAGGACTCCAAATTTGCATTTCTAGATGTTTTGTGTTATGTTCAAACCCATTTGTTGACTCTAATCCTAACCTCAATATGTCTAGAACCTCTTAATTTGCATGTTTAAACAATATTAGTAATGTGATGGGTTATGCGGGAACAGGATCACGAAATGACGAAGACAACTAATTGAATTGGTCTACGTTTCGCAGATATATTTCTGCATCCTCAGGACGCTAAAATTATATGTGAGCAATGTACAAAAAGGGGGCTCCTAAATTTGTTTTAACCAAAATTTAAAGTGTTTGTGGTTGTCACTTTTCGGTTCTTGCTTGCCTACTCCAGAATATGGTTACTCCAGATTCTGCTAATTAACTAAATTTAAGAACAAGGAAGACAAAACCGAATTGTAAGTCGAATAACAATGTTTACTGTTATAAGGCCATTTAGGAGCCCCCTTTTTGTAAATTGCTCACATATAATTTTAGCGTCCTGAGGATGCAGAAATATATCTTCGAAACGTAGACCAATTCAAATAGTTGTCTTCCTCATTTCGTGATCCTGTTCCCGCATAACCAATCACATTTTTAAACTTGAGGATAGATAACAACTACCAAAGAAAAATGAGTAATTCTAAAATAATTTTAGCCATAATGTTAATATGAATTTTTCCAAACTCTACAAATTTGTATTTTTTCATGTATTGTTATGAATTATGTTTCACGTATTATGATTTTATTTCTATAGCCTGAATTTTTCAAAACACCTAATTTACATTTACTATAGTGGTTCATTTTTAATCTTAATCGATTTTAGTTCAAATACCAACCTTAATTTCTCCAAAGGCCTCAACTTTACATTTTTAGATGACATGTGAAATTGTTTTAACCACTTTTGACCTTAATCCTAACCTGATTTTACTCAGAAACTTTTATTCTGCATTTTTAAAGATTTCAGTAATTTTTTGCTGATTTTGGCCATAATCTTAATATAAATTTTTCCAAACTAAAATTGTCATTTTTAGATGAAGTGGCTAAATTTTTAAACAAATTTAGTTTATTTATCTAAAGTGTTTTCCGGACTATGAAAGTGTGGTCCAATGGAATTTTAGTTTAGTTCTAACTTGAATTTTTTCAAAAACCTAAATTGCATTTTTAGGTTATCTGTGTAACTTTTTAGTCACTTATGACGCCAATCCTAACTTGTATTTGCCCAGAGACCTTTAGTGTGTATTCTTGACGCCTTGAGTAAATTTAATGATTTTGGCCTTAACTCTAACCTGACATTCTCATAAAACATCGAAATTTACATTTTTTGATAAAGTGACTCATTTTTAATCAACCCTAGTCCTAATTCTAGTCTGAATTCCTGCAAGGGCTCTAAGTTTGCATTACTAGATGTTATGTGTCATGTTCAAACCCATTTTTTGACTTTAATCCTAACCTCACAATGTGTAGAACCTCTTAATTTGCATTTTTAAACAATATGAGTAATTCTAATCAGATTTTAGCCATAATGTTAATATGAATTTTTCCAAACTCTCCAAATCTTTATTTTTCACATGTATTGTTATGAAGCATTTTTTCACGTATTTTGACTTTAGTTCTATAGCCTGAATCTCTCAAAAAAACCTAATTTACATTTACTATAGTGGTTCGTTTTTTAATTTTAATCGACTTCAGTTCAAATACTAACCTTAATTTCTCCAAAGGCCTCAACTTTGCATTTGTGGACGATATGTGTCATTTTTTTAACCACTTTTGACTTTAATCCTAACCCTAAAAGAACTTTTATTCTGCATTTTTAAAGTTTTCAGTAATTTTTAGCTCATTTTGGCCATAATCTTAATATAAATTTGTCTAAACTAAATACGTCATTTTTAGATGAAGTGGATAAATGTTTAAACAATTTTAGCTTAACTGTAACTTGAATTTTTGCAAAGACTTAAATTGCATTTTTAGACGCTCTGTGTACTTTTTTAGCCACTTATAACGCCAATCCTAACCTGAATTTGTCCAGAAACCTTTAGTTTGTGTTCTTGACGACTTGAGTAATTTTTAACTGATTTTGGCCTTAATTCTGACCTAACGTTCTAATAAAACATCAAAGTTTACATTTTTAGATAAAGTGACAAATTTTTAATCAACCCTAGTACTCATTTTAACCTGAATTTCTCCAAGGGCTCCAAATTTGGATTTCTCGATGCCTTGTGTCATATTCAAACCCATTTTTTGAATCTAATCCTAACCTCAATAAGTCTAGAGCCTCTTAATTTGCATTTTTAAACAATGTGAGTAATTTCAAACAGACTTTAGCCAAATTTGTGATTTTACATGTATTGTTATGAATAACTTTTCACTTATTTTAACTTTAATTCTATAGCCTGAATTTTTAAAAAAATCTAATTTACTATAGTGGTTCATTTTTAATTGATTTTAGTTCAAATACTAACCTCAATTTCTCCAAAAGTCTCAATTTTGCATTTTTAGACACATATATATGTGTTGGCCCTAATCTTAATATAAATTTTTCTAAACTAGAATGGTAATTTTAGATGAAGTGGCTAAATTTTTAAACAATTTTAGCTTCATTCTAACTTGAATTTTTGCAAAGATTTAAATTGCATTTTTAGACGATTTGTGTAATTTTTGTTTGCCCAGAAACCTTCAGTTTGCGTTTTTGACGCCTTGCATAATTTTTAACTAATTAATTCTAACCTGGCATTCTCTTAAAACATAAAAATTTTAATTTTTAGAAAAAGTGACTCATTTTTAATCAACCCTATTCCAAATTCTAACTTGAATTCCTTCAGGTACTCCAAATTTGCAGTTTTAGACGCCTTGCGTCATGTTTAAACCCATTTTGACTCTAATGCTAACCTGAATATGTCTAGAAACTCTTAATTTGCATTTTTAAACAATTTGAGTAATTTTAAACCGATTTTAGCCATAATGAATTTTTCCAAACTCTCCAAATTTGTGTTTTCACACACTTTGAAAGTTTTGTACCGATTTTTGCCTAAATTTTAGCAAAAACAAACACAAAAATTGTCAGTTTTAGAAGAAATTAATAATTTTTGATCGACTTGAGTTCTAATTTCAACTGAATTACTCCAAAGACTCCAAATTTGCGCTTTTAGATGTTTTGTGTAAATTTTTTAACCACTTTCAGTCCTAATCCTAACCTGATTTTAAATTTTTTTTTTGCGTTTTTAGGTGCTTTGTGTAATTTTTAACTAATTTTGGCCATAATCCTAACAAAATCTCCAAACCCTTCAAATCTGTATTTTTGCACTCTTTGAATCATTTTCACCAATTTTGGACTTTAATCTAGTGTGACTTTCTCAAAAAAATATTAAATTTTGCATTTTTACATTACATGAGTCCTTTTTAACCGATTTTAGACGTAATTCTAACTTGAATTTTCTCAGAGATTCTAAATGTACATTTTTAGACAGTTAAAGTATTCTTGACGTCTTGTCTTGCCTTGACGAGTTTTATCTTGATTTCAGAGACAAGACAAAAGTAAGTTCTATTGCGTTGTGTTGTTTTGGGGCAACATACTATAAATAACTAAAAATTAAAATAAATAACAATTTTTTTTATTGATTATTAAAAACGATATTAATAGTAATATTAATCTTGGCAGTTAATAAACGAATAATAACTTTCATTTATTGTATCTGCTTTCATGGAAGAGAATAGCTGAAAATAAAAAACACACTGTTTGCGGCTGCCTTTAAGAATGATAAATTTAGTGGTATCTCCAAAACGGTGAGAGCTACTCAAACCTTGACATTCTTTCACTGTCAGCGTAAAATGTATTCAGAGAATAGAAAACTGAAAAAATGATTACACCATCTGCTTTCATGGAAGAGAATAGCTGAAAATGAGAACACACTGTCTACAGTTGCCCTTGAAAATGACAAATTTACTGATATCTCTAAAACGGTGAAAGATACTCAAGGCTTGACATTTTCTCACTGTCAGCGTAAAATGTATTTTGAAAATAGAATACTAAAAAAATGATTACACCAGCTGCTTTCATGGAAGAGGATAGCTGAAAATGAGAACACACTGTCTGCATTTTGCTTTTTTTTGTTTTGAAGGACCGTGCTCTTGGCTAGAATCATGATTACTCGAGGAACTAAAATAAGTAAATAGTAAATAGAGTCATAAAGCCTAACGGAGGCTATTAGCCAAGTGGATGCTATTAATGCTATTAATAGCATCCACTTTTCCTCTTAAAATTGTATGTTGTAAGTAATACAAACGAAAGTCGAACGTCGAACGAACAAAGTAAAAAACTAACCACTAAACGGCTACCGGAGTCCCGCATTTGGTATGCCGGGGATTCCCCTAAAAATCAAGGTATTTTCGGTTGCCTAATCCCTACTACACATGAATTCTTTTCTTCTTTTTGCCATCAAGCGAAAAAGATTGGCAATGGCAATGCATACTGTTATTTTTTATTTACTGTTATAATAAATAAATTATTATACATCATGGAAAATAACGGATTATGAAATATTACGGCAAGTATTGTTTATTTCAGTAGAATTTGTAGTAATATCAGTAGATCGAATGTCAAATCAGTAGATCTACTGAAAAATCAGTAGACCTGGTAACACTGCTCCTGCTCTCTATAACATGTCATCATTAGATTTACCCTTATGCAAATTCAAATCATATAAATAAATTAAAGTATAAAAAATAGTAAGAACGGCGACACTGCAAGCAGTTTATTAATTATGAGGAGCATATTTGTTTTAATGTTTTAGGATTTTCTTTTCAGTACTTCAGCTACAAAACTATAAATTCTGCTTTGAAGCTTTTGCCTAAAAGAGACAAAACAAACATGAAACATCATGATCAAGTTTAAGTTTTACGTTTCCTCTGATATTTAAATAGGTTGGTCGGCCATATTGCCTTGGGGGGCCAACATGTCAACTGTTGTAATTTTGCAATGATCGACATGCGATTTTGACTACTAGCGGTTTCGAGTGGCCGCTCTAGAGGGCTCTAAGAGTTATTTCCATCCTTTGTTTTCACAGTAAGAATGTGAGGATGGCAATACACTCATACGAGCCTGTCTGGTGCCATCTAGTGGTCAATTTTGGTCAACGAGAATCGTTCATAAATGCTCCACCATGACAGCAGCGATGACTTTGGAAATAACTTTTTTTTTCAAGCGGACTAAAAGTACGTCATTTGTTTTCTCCATACGCACTCCTAAAGTGGGCTTTCTAATCCTGAGACCAAAAAAGTAGCAAAAAAGTCCTAGGCAGTAAAAGTAAAGTCAAAAGTCACCGCTACTGTCATGGTGGCGCATATATAAACCATCTTATTGCCATCTTTACATTCTTGTTGAAAAAACAAAGGATAGGAATACTGTCACAGCGCTCGAGAGTACCACCCGAAACCGTTTTTAGTCGAAATCGCATAGGTTCTCGAATTCTGTTAAATGTCGTTGGTTGTCATGCGCGTCATCATATTTATCTGTCCATGTCATTTTTATTAATTTAGTATTAATAATAATACTACAAATTTCTAGTTTACCATAATTTACCTAAACCTCCTAAACCATTGGTTATGATTTAATACCATTAAAACCATTGAATATTGAAAACTACCGATCTAACACATTCTATTTATATACACGACTAATTGGGTATAAGTACCTAGACCCGCTAAAGAATATGAGAGAAAATTGCAAAACTGAATCACTATGAAATAGACTGTCCTGCATGCTTGAAAAAAAAATAGTATATGTTACTCGGAGTAAAAGGTCTTTTTGTGCTTCGCCCAGTTGCAGGCCTCAGCTTCGCTTCGGCCGTCAATTTCTGTGCTCAGCACGAAAAGACCCACTTTTACTCCTAGTGACATAATCTACTATTACCGTCTAGGACGTCTTTGTTACCCTTTTCGTCTGCGAATTAAAACGCGCACTTCTAGTGCCTGAATTGGTATAACAAATAACGAACTTCTAAACAGCTTGAAAAAAAAAATAAATGAATTTTGTACCCAAAATGGAATACCACAAGGGATTTGGTTTTAGAAACCATGTTAAAAATTATGAAAATGTTAAAAATCTGCGTTGCTATGATTAACTCCGCAACGGTAAAAGTTAAAAACTGGGTTAAATGGAAAAAGTTGATGTTTTTAGAGCCTTTTTAGAGTCTCAAAACTGTTTTACAAAAAAAAAAACAATGCAAAATTGGTCATGATATTTAATCCAAAATATTTCAAAAACAATCAACTTAATCGATAGAAGTGAAAATCGCGGGTGTAGGACAGAAATAACTACATCACACCACATTTGATCACACATTTTATAAATCACAAATTTTCTACACAAATCGCAAATTCCTACACCCGCTATTTTCACTTCTATCGATCCGATATAAAATAAAGGACGCACCATATATGAAATCAACTTAATAAAAAATAGTAGATTATGTCACTAGGAGTAAAAGTGGGTCTTTTCGTGCTGAGCGCAGAGATTGACGGCCGAAGCGAAGCTGAGGCTTGTAACTGGGCAAAGCACAAAAAGACCTTTTACTCCGAGTAACATATACTATTTTTTTTTCACGCAGGCAGGAAATAAGAAATCTAATTCAGAGTGACTCGGTTTTGCAATTTTCTCTCATCCTATTTAAGCGGATCTAGGTACTTACCCAATTAGTGGTGTATATTATTTATAAAATAAATAGAATGTGTTAGAATGGTGGTTTTCAATGTTCAATAGTTTTAATGTTATTGAATCATAACCAATGGTTATGGTAAACTAAAAATTTGTAGCATTATTATCAATACTAAATTAATAAAAATCACATTGACAATTAAATATGATGACGCGCATGACATTTAACAGACGAACTCAGAATTCGAGAACCTATGCGATTTCAACTAATAACGATTTCGGGTGGTGCTCTCGATCGCTCTGAGAGTATTCCTATCCTTTGTTTTTACAATAAAAATGTAAAGATGGTAATACACTCAGATCGGTCTATCTGGAGTCATCTGTTCAAATAATTTTGGTGAATAAAAATCGTTTATATATGCGCTACCATGAGAGTAGCGGTAACTTTTGACTTTACTTTTACTGCCTACGACTTTTTTGCTATTTTTTTGGTGTCAGGATTAGAAAGCCTACTTTAGGTGTGCGTATGGAGAAAACAAATGACGTACTTTTAGTCTGCTTGAAAAAAAGTAGTTAATTCCTTTTTTTTATGAGCGTCTTCTATACAACTAATTTTTTTCACTGGGGCGATTAGGCTGAATCCAACTTTTTTTGGCTCTTGTTCATGACCATTTTTACCTCGCAATCATCGAATTCCCGTAGGTACAATATTAGGACGTTGCAAGGTTATTAAAATAACTAAAAAAAACATCAGGTAAACTGCTCCCGTTTGGTCTTTAACTTTATTTTTTGGCGAATAAACGCTGCGCTAATTAGGTTTGAAATTGTTTCAGCGTTAGCAATATCGCGTTCGAACGGTAAAACCGGTAATAGAGCAAGTTTCATGTAGCCGGTTCATTTCGAAACAATAACACTATTTATTTCCTGCCCACGCGCTTAGAATATTTTAACGGTTTGATTTATCGCCATTAACGTTACTTGTCCAGCTTAAATCGAGTCTCTGCAGAGAATGTCCAATCGGCCCGAGTGCAATCCCACTCGAAAGCCAATCATTCATCTTCCGCATGCAGATGTATTACGTCTTTGTAACAGTAGCTGGCCATCAACGATTTATTAGAATTTAACTGCCGATGTCAAAGCCGAAGCGTCAGCGAAAAAAGTGGTACCTTTACGTAACGGTACCGTCGTCGTGGCAACTCGAAAACTCTCGAGCTAACAGTACTTTAAGACCGTGAATCTGAACCCGAAAGAGGTTGACCCGATAATTGTCATCAATCAGCATTAAAAAGCTATTTATTTATGTTTGCTCACATAACGAAGAAGTGAATTCTTCGATTGAATGTTCAATGGTTAAACTGCCACACACACACACACGGGCCTATTAGTTAAACACGACCATTAGGTCGATTGCGGTCTTCTTTAAGTCCAGTAATGACGCGAGGAACTTGAACCTTCCGGCATTACATCATGGAAATTTATTAAAAATTTCCAGGTTCAGGCTTCCTTATTGGTGACGATTCTGTTTTGCAGTTGTACTCGTAGTAAGCTTAAAGGGTTTCTTCAAAAATTCCGGTAATTGTCGGGAATTATGATTTGCACCGCGTAAATGTATAATATGCAAAGTAAGAACATAAAAGAGCCTTTTCCGCTTCAAAGGTTTAAAGCCGACTTTATCTTATCTCCGCTGCGTGAAATGGATGTTGTCAGTGTTTGGAGTTTGAATAACATATATTATTTGAGGAATTATGCGTTCCACCTAGATGGTTTCCAGCTTGTTGACTTAACTGCACTGTCATTAGTGTGATATAGTATATGGCCACTTTGGATCAACGACAAAGCAATACGGTCCCGAGTTATGATCTCGTGGCAATTAAAGGCAATCTCTCGCCTTCTTCAACAACTTAACGACAACCCACAAAGAAACACATCACCGCTTATCACGCATTTTACTGCTTCCCAATTAACTGCGCCGATCCTCGTAAAGCGTTTTAACATGGGCCGTTTTCTAATCCAGCGGCCGTTACATCCATCGTAAAGTTCATTTTAATCTCACCTATAATCAATTGCGAGATCTCGAAAGAGATTCCACCACTATCTTTAATTGAAATTGATCTTTTATGGTCATCGTAACCCGTACCGCACTGACGAATAGCGGAAGCTTTTTTTTTGTGCCTACGTGTACATATAATTATTATTGTACAAGGCATTATTTTTATGGTCATGGTGCATTTTGGAATTCAAATGCATTGACCGTTCTCGATTCAGTTTTTTTTTAAGTAACAAACTTGTCTCTCCTGTTTTGGCCAAAGAAATAGTCATGTGGGCTACCGAGACCACTCCACGATGTCTAGCTCTATCTCCTAAAATAACCCGTTTTGCCGCAGTTAAAAACAGGAACCGCGTCTTCGTGCAACGATCTTCCTTCTACTGTCCAATGCCTTATATTATTTCCCTTGTTTTATCACAACACGACGTGCACACGATTGCATCTTGTCTCGATGTTCTTTCTGGAAGTCCAAACATCCTAACTCTGTGGCCATTATTTGCCTAAAATTTCAGCACTCGTATCATAGCATCACTAAAGGCGACCCAACATCAAAGGAGTGTCCCTAACTCCTTCAATATATTGCTGAACAACCAGCTGCTTCAGAAAATGGAGCGAAGTAATTGGAAGAGTCAGGCTTCCAATGTGAATTCAAAACTCTCCAAACTCTTGAGTTCTGCTGCCCTAATCAAAGCTTCGCTTGGTAGGTGGTTTTCTTATGAGCACTACCAGATCTTCAAATGCTGCAGTAATTGCGCTATGGCTCAGTTTTTCCTGAGTTGACAATGCGGCTATAGGTCTGCAGCTTTCCTTTAAGTTCCATAGCTTTGTCTCAGTCCCTCCATCAATTCCAAATGTCTGAGCTTTCAAGTTGATATTTGCAAATATTTTAGGATGTGCAGCTTTCGAAAACTGGAGGCCTAACAATAAATCTCTTCAGTGTTCAAGTTAATCTGCAATCACTGCAAGGAGTGTCCCACATCTGCCGAACTTTTCCGAATCTCCGACATTCACTCTTTGACCTCCTCCTCTTCATATTTCAATTAGTGTCCTATTAAATGTTTCCATATTTATGCAATTCGCACTTGTTTATTTTTAAAATGAGCAGTATTGTGCTGCTGCTCCTTCTTATCTTGTAGACTTCGTTCTTTTTTTCTTTCATCTTTTTTCTTGTTTTTCCTTTCTCCCTCTTTTTTTCCTACAAGGTTAATCTTGTATTAACCATAATTTTTACTTTTATTTGACATCACTGGGTTTTTATTGTTGATTATTTGGTCTTATAGGACCATGAAAATGTATTTAAGTTTTTATGAGCTCGAAATATTATAATTCTGTTAGTACAGAATGGCTCTCTAAACTGGCTGTTATTATGTACAGTAGGAACGTTTTTTTACATTCTAGTTTTGCAAAGATTAGAAAATATGTTTTTGGTTATCTCTTTTAACATTTTTTTTATTGTTAGTACCTGAAACAAAAATAGACATTGTTGACTTTGCTCCATTTTAAACATCATCTTCCTATACTAAAAACTGTGAGAGGCTTGGAGCTGCTCTGGAAGGCTCAAATAAAAAAAAGGTTCAAAGTGATATCATTAAAAGTTTTGACTAACAAAGAGAATATAAATGATATTTTCATTGAAGGAAATGAAGTAAACCACTTTGCTAGACTAATCTCAGGTCAACTTAAGGTACATTATATGGGTGAGGATGGGAATTCCAGTCATGAAGAAATGGTCATAGGTTGGTTATCTGTTTGCGCCAAAATATTCCAAAAAACCTGGCACAGTTGCAAAAAAAAAGCGAAACCTGTTGAATTTAGAACTGAAATTCTTAGTAACATATTTTTATTATCCAGCCGTTGATTGGTTGGAATTACAGGAATATAGCCCAACTGAAATTTTTAATGACAAAATTATTGACAATTTTTATATTTTGGTTAATTCTACGTGAAAAAGGTATATTGTAAAACATTTATAACATTAATAGTTAGTGAGAAAAATTATGATAAATGCAATTTAATTAACCGAAAAATTTAATTGGTGCTACGCCTCTGGTTTGAATTTTTTTATACAAAACTGACACTAAAAATCCATGAATTATCAAAATTAAGAAAATTTTGAAAAAACGGTTTTTAAAATAAAGAACCAAAGCCTTAGTTTACGTCCGTGAGCTAAAAATATATTTTTTTTGCCATGTCCTGAAGCCGTGAGAAATAGTACACTTTTTCCACGTCCACTTATGATTTCCTAAACCCCTGAGACTATCGTATAGACTAAGTCATAAAGACAAAACTTTTCTACTGTGAGTTCTTTTCTACTTCGGTTTCCCTTCTTTAACTAATAGTTCGCAGTTGCTTGTTAAGTTTTTTCAATTAATTTGATTCAGTTATCCTTTCTACTCTATTTGCAACTGTAACTCAGAAAGTATCAAGTGTAATTGAGAATAGTCAAGTATAACTCAGAAACCATCGAGTGTAATTCAGACTAGTCAATTGTAATTCAGAAATCTCGAAGTGTAATTCAGACTAAAGTGTAATTGAGAAATCTCCAAGTGTAATTCAGAATAGTCAAGTGTAATTCAGAAATAATCAAGTGTAATTCCAAATAGTCAACTGTAATTCACAAAAAAAAAACATGTGTAATTCAGAATAGTCAAGTGTAATTCAGAAATAACCACGTGAACTTCAGAATAATTATCTGTAATTCAAAAAACATCAAGTGTAATTCAACGTATTCAACTGTAATTCAGAACTTACCATGTGTAATTCAGAAAGCATTCTAATTAAAGATTTTAAAGCTATTTTTACGCTTAAGTATGTGAAAAGGTATTGGATTCCAATTTGTACCACTTATAACACAAATCACGCATTTATGTAAACTGTACAGGGTGTCTCATTTTCGATGATTTAGCGGGTCGAGTTTCAGAAAGTTCTATAGTCGCCTTTATTTACTTTATCTCTGTCTTTACTTCTGCCTGAGATACGAGGGAGGGGGGGGGGGGGGGACTGAATACAAAATGGGAGCGCCAAATCTGTCAACGGCATTTTTTGTTTAAAAAAGGAGTCCAGGTTGTGCGTGTGAGCGTCAATCGCATCTTTCTTGCTTTAATATTAACAAAGATACAACCAAAAACATTCGAAAATGAAACACCATGCCTTCTGAGTTATACTTGATAATTTCCAAATTACACTTGATACTTTTTGAATTACATTTGACGTTTTCTGAATTACATTCGACTATTCTGAATTACACTTGATGCTTTCCGAATTACAGTTGACTATTTTGAATTACAATTGACCGTTTCTGAATAGCACTTGACTATTATTAATTGCCCTTGATGTTTTCTGAATTTCACTTGATGTTTTCCGAATTACAGTTGACTATTCCGAACTACAAGTGACGGTTTCTGGATTAAACTTGACTATTCCGAATTACACTTAATAATTTCTGAATTACACTTGACTATTCTGAATTACACTTGATGCTTTCTCAATTACATTTAATGAATTCTGAATTACATTTGACTATTCTGAATCATACTTGATGCTTTCTTATTTACAGTTGACTATTCTGAATTACAAGTGACGGTTTCTGAATAACACTCGACTATTCTGAATTACAATTAATACTTTCTGAATTACAATTAACTCTTCTGAATTACATGTGACGGTTTCCTTCACTATTCTCAATTACACTTAATGCTTTCAGAATTACATTTTATGTTTTCTGATTACATATGACTATTCTGAATTGCCCTTGATGCTTTCCGAATTACAGTTGACTATTCTGAATTACAAGTGACGGTTTCTGAATAACATTTGACTATTCTGAATTGCACTTAATACTTTCTGAATTAAAATTGACTACTCTGAATTACATGAGACGGCTTCTGAATTACACTTGACTATTCTGAATTATATTTGCTATTTTCTGAAGGAAAGTTGGAAACGGTGTAGATGGCGAGCATCGTGAAGTGAGCAGTTCTTATGAGCCTCGCTCATAGCGAGGCTCATAAGAACCTTTGATTAAGTACACATAGTAATGTACAAGGACATCATTTTAAGTCGTTCACTCGACCAGCAACTTTTATGTTATATTTCGTAAAAATGTGCAAAACACATATTAAAATTAATTTTCTCTCTTTCTCTATAAAAATTGAAATATATATTAATTACTTTTAACCCTTGTATTAAAGAAATTTACTTTTAGCAATAGTGTCTTAAAACTTTTGCTAAACCCGTGTTTTGTTTTCGCTGTCATGCGTTTCGTTTTTCTTTGTTGGTTGTCCCAATGGTTTCCTATAGGCATTTGTCTGCGGACGAATTTTACTGCCTGTTCTTCGGTACTCCTTTAACCAATACTTGGCAGTTGCTTGTTAAGTTATTTCGAATCAGTTATCCTTTCTACTCCATTTCCAGAGTTACAAGTATAATAGTCAAGTGTAATTCAGTCAAGTGTAATTCAGAAACCATCAAGTGTAATTCAGGAATCTCCAATTGTAATTCAGAATCCTATTAGTCAACTGTAAATCAGAAAACATCAAGTGTAATTTAGAATAGTCAAGTGTAATTCAGAACAGTCAAGTGTAATTCAGAAACCATCAAGTATAATTCAGAATAGTCAAGTGTAATTCAGAAGTTTCCACGTGTAAATCTGAATTGTCAACAGTAATTCAGATATTAATAAGTGTAATTCAGAAAGCAACAAGTGTAATTCGGAAACCTTATCATCATCGAGTGACGGTTTCTGTATAACACTTGACTATTCTGAATTACACTTTACTATTCTGAACTACTTGTGACGGTTTCTGAATTACACTTGATCATTCTGAATTACTGATGCTTTCTGAATTGCATTTGTAATTTTCTGAATTACATTTGACTATTTTAAATTACGCTTGATGTTTTCCGAATTACAGTTGACTATTCTGAATTTCAATTGACGGTCTGAATTACACTTAATAATTTCTGAATTACCCTCATCTATTCTGAATTACATTCAACTATTCTGAATTACACATGACGTTTTCTGAATTAATGTTGACTATTCGGAATTATGCTTGATCCTTTCCGAATTACAGTTGATTATCCTGAATTAAAAGTGACGGTTTCTGAATAACATTTGACTAACCTGAATTACACTTAATACTTTCTGAATTACAATTGACTATTCTGAACTACATGAGACGATTTCTAAATTACACTTTACTATTCTGAATTACACTTGATGCTTTCGGAATTGCATTTGATGTTTCCTGTATTATACTTGACTATTCTGAATTTCACTTGATGCTTTCCGAATTACAGTTGTCTAGTCTGAATTACAATTGGCGGTTTTTGAATAACACTTGATTAATCTGAATTATACTTAATACTTTGTGAATTACAATTGACTATTCTGGTTACGATTGAACATTCTTTATTACACTTGATCATTCTTTATTACACTTTATGCTTTCTGAATTACATTTGATGTTTTCTGAATTACACTTGACTATTCTGAATTTCAATTGACGGTCTAAATTACACTTAATACCTTCTGAATTACAACTGACTATTCTGAATAACTTTTGATGCTTTCTGAATTTGACTTGACTATTCTAAATTATACTTGATGTTTTCCGAATTACAGTAGACTATCCTGAATTACAAGTTACGGTTTCTGAATTACACTTAGTACTTTCTGAATTACAATTGGCTATTCTGAACTACATCTAACCGTTTCTGAATTACACTTCACCGTTATGAATTACACTCCTTGCTTTCTGAATTACATTTGATGTTTTCTGAATTACGCTTGCCTATTCTGAATTACACTTGATGCCTTCCGAATGACAGTTGACTATTCTGAAGTACAAGTGCCGATTTCTTAATACCAATTGACTATTCTGAACTTCATGTGACGGTTTCTAAATTACACTCGACTATTCTGAATTACACTTGATGCCTTCTGAATTACATTTTATGTTTTCTGAATTATACTTCACTATTCTGAATTACACTTAATATGTTCTGAATTACAATTGACCATTCTTAATTACATGTGACGGTTCAAAAATTACACTTGACTATTCTGAATTACACTCAACTATTCTGAATTACACTTGATGTTTTCTGAATTACTGTTGACTATTCGGAATTATGCTTGATCCTTTCCGAATTACAGTTGATTATCCCGAATTAGAAGTGACGGTTTTTGAATAACACTTGATTATTCTGAATTACACTTAATACTTTCTGAATTACAATTGACTATTCTGAACTACATGAGACGGTTTCTGGTACTTTCTGAATTACAATTGGCTATTCTGAACTATATATAACGGTTTCTGAATTACACTTGACCGTTCTGGATTAGACTCCATGCTTTCTGAATTACATTTGATGTTTTCTGAGTTACACTTGCCTATTCTCAATTACACTTGATGCTTTCCGAACTACAGTTGACTATTCTGAATTTTGTATTGACGGTCTGAATTACACTTAATACTTTCTGAACTACAATTGACTATTCTGAATTACATGAGACGGTTTCTGAAGTACACTTGTTTATTCTGAATTACACTTGATGCTTTATGAATTACATTTGATGCTTTCTGAATTACACTTCACTATTCTGAATTTTGCTTGATGCTTTCCTAATTAGAGTTAACTATCCTGAATTACAAGTGACGATTTCTTAATAACACTTGACTATTCTGAATTACCCTTAATAATTTCTGAATTAAAATTGACTATTCTGAACGACATGTGACGGTTTCTAAATTACACTTGACTATTCTGAATTACACTTGATGCCTTCTGAATTTCATTTGATGTTTTCTGAATTACACTTGACTAGTCTGAATTACACTTAATACTTTCTGAATTACAATTGACTATTCTTAATTACATGTGACGGTTTGAAAATTACACTTGACTATTCTGAATTACACTTGTTGCTTTCTAAGTTACATTTTATGTTTTCTGAATTACACTTGACTATTCTGAATTTCACGTGACATTTTCTGAATTACATTTAATATAAGTGTAACAGAAAAACTCCTAATCCAATGAGCGGCTTAAAATGGTGTCTTCATACACATTAAATTATAGATACAGGATAGACCATTAGTGCAACAAAGAGCAAAATCTATTTTAGTATTATTCACAACAATTGACACCTTATAACGGAGGCCAATGCTTAACTTTATGAGGGCGTAATTGCTATACGATCAAGCTTAATGTAGTTATGAAAAAACACTGGTAACACTTAGAAATGTATCAATCAATATAGAGAACTTCAGATACAAAGTCAAGGCTAAACGAGCGAAGCAAAAATGCTGTTTTTGACAAAAAATTAGATTAAAAAAATGTTAATAAAATTTAAATCCTGACCCCTTAACGAAATCATTTTAGTTCTAGTTGTGTCCATTATGCAAATAATCTAACAGTAATCCAGTAGGATATTAAAAAATGAGCCCATTTTGTCGGCGGGATCTAACATTCTGTAATTATGGGTAATTTATGGATCTATTTTGATGTCTATCGAGAGGCCTGCCGTGAAAAGGCATTAAATCCCAAACGAGTCAAAAAGAATCTTAAGCTCAAACGATGAGAATTGTATTAAAAAAAAGTCGCTGGATAATTAGGATTCATCAATAATCCAAAACTCGCAGGAGTGGAAAGGTATTATTTATGGCCCTTTCAACGTTACAAAACAGATGATTCCATAATTTTTAGCTTCGTTCTTTTAATATCTTCAACGATATTCCTCAACACAAATAAGCGATGTTGGCACAAGATTGTGTCATTAAGAATTAATGTCCTCTGCACCGATTTGAATATTTTACTAATTCGTTATCGGTGTTCTGAATAATAAATCGATTTGGATTTATCAGCTCTAGAAACGTCACATAGAAGCTTTATTTTTTAGCCTGCTTTAAATTCAAAAACTGGTTAATGTATGCCTGTAATGGTCTTGTTTCAATAGGCATGTAATGCAAATGAGCCGACTCGAGATTTTCTTTAATATATAAAAATGGTTGTTATTTGATGAATTTAGCTTGTAATCAGCAAAGACACACACAAATGTCTTACAGGAAATCAATTATACAACCTTTATCTATTATTTCTGTTGACTCAATCTTTATCTCTCCCCGTCTCTCTTCGAACTGCAGCAATAGATGCGGGTTTGTCTTTCCAGGCGACAGGATGTTTAAATAGTAACACACGTCGTTAGAATTTAAAAGGCCATTCCAGTGAAATCTTTATTGGTTTTATGTTAAACTTATAAAATTGGCAGTGAGTTAAACAAGCGTGGCGCCGTCTTCTATAGAGAAAACCTACATAACTGCCTCGTTGAGCGGCCTGAAACGATCCGTTTATCATTATTGGCAGACCGCGGTGATAAATCTGAGCAGATGTTCCTGCTCCAAAGAGGCCTATATAGAAATAGATACTTGATTGAAGTTTCGTTCAATGCGTTTTTGTTGGTTCCTAATTAGGGGTTACGTAAAGTTTTACCTTTGATGCGTGGACATGCACGAAATGTGATTTTCTCAGGCTTTCTTTGAACTTGTATGCTCCCCAAACTCTGGTATTTGGCATTTATAAAAAAATTCCTACACGAAATAGTATATTCTGCAAATAGTGTCGAAAATTGCACTTTTCTTAAGAGTGTGACGGTTTGAACACGACGAGCCGTAGGCGAGTGTTACAACAAAGAACGTGAAGAGTGATTTTCGTACTTGTTGCGCACTATGCTTTTTCTACGACTGAGATTTGCTTCACAAATGATCATTCGTATTATAGAATATATGCAAGACGTGTGCAAAATGTGCTGTATGAGAGCGTGCGCAATGTGCACTTTGCGCACGCTGTTTGCAATATGAGAGTTTCAACGGTAGTTAGTAGTACGCATTTGTTCATTTTTGAGACAGTCGTAGAAAGAAACTACTTCTACGGCACTTTCGTTATGCAAATTTTTGTTGCATTACGACTAGTTTTTGAGATACATCTCTCTCAATTAATCTGAAAACTCTGAGCAAAGCTAACCCCAAGTGGGGTTTTAAATATTAGGAAGTAAGCAGAATTAGTCAATCTAAAGTGTTTCCGGGCTTTGAAGCCGTGGTCCAATGGAATTTATTCCTGACGTTTCATCTACAGCTGCGGCAGATATTATCAAAGGCGATGAGGCATTGGGCGAAGTCATCTTCCGCGCTTCCCGACGTTGACTGATTCGACTGTGGGGAGCTCCGTGGTATTTGTTCCCCCGCCGTCGCGCTTAAATGGAGAAACTGGGGTGGCAGTATAGTGGTGGCGCACTTGAATTATGTCGTAGAAGTCTGCATTTAGAAACGTAATTTCCTCCTTCCTGTTGATATTGTTGTCGTATTTGAAGATCTCAATGGCCTCTCTCGTTAGTCTCGGATAGAAACGCTGCGATTGATATAAGAATTCCACCTCGTTGAAAAGGATGTCATGAACTTCTGAGAGAGCGTGCTCTGCTTGTGTTTGTCCAACTTGCAACTCCTCTTGTGCTCCGTAATCCTTGTGTCGACACTGCGTTTTGTGATGCCAATATATGCCGAGCCGCAGCTGCATGGAACACGGTAAACTCCGAATGCCGGTTTAAAGACAGTTTTAACACTATTCTATTTCAATAACGCGCCGAACCTGCCTTTACTTTGTGCATGTAGGCAGACTGGAAGAGAGTTCTACAACATACTTCAAGTGCGCCGAAACTCCGCGGTACTACTATACTCCCACCCCAGTTTCTTTACTGCAGAACGACAGCGGGAGAATAAATACCACAGAGCTCCCCACAGTCGAATCAGTCAAAGTCGGAAAGCACGGGAGATTACTTCGCCCATTGCCTCATCGCCTTTGATGATGCCTGCCGCAACTGTAGACGAAACGTCAGGAAGAAATTTCATTGGATCACGGCTTCAAAGCCCGGAAAACACTTCCTCAGTTTTATAGAATTAGTCAAATCGCTCAAATAGATTCTTCTGTAGAATTCCAGTTTTCGGGTAAATAGGTAGATACCCGAGGGTATCAGTCACATAAAATGTGTACACCAAAATTCTTCATTTTCGAAGACAATTCCATATAATTCACCTTGAATTGCACGAAATTCAACTAAATTTCATAAAATTCATTTGATTCTTGAAACCTGCTCTAAATGTTCTTTTATGTCCTAGCTTATTATTATGTTTTTACTGCTTAGTTACCAACAAGAACTGTATGCCCGCCCGAGGCATTACGTTCATAGTATACAGCAAAAAAAAACATTTATCAGTGTTTTAAAAAAGTAAAAGGTTAGAGTGAAAGCTTAGCAACTATAAGGACTTTACTTTTAAAACATTGAGCAATTTTTTGTTTCTGTCGTCCATTCTGGAAACAAAGACAATGAACTGCCGAAAATCGGAACAAAAGCAATTTTTTATTTTTTTTTTTAATAGAAAACAATGCTTCTCGCGAAATAAAACTGAAAGAGGGCCTTTATCTACAGTAATGGACAGATAATATCCTAGATAATACATTTTTTTTCTTTCGTAACTGAAAATCAAAATAGGTAATGCAAATTGTGAATATAGTTTTTCAAACGCCTCAAATTTGAAATTTGCTTTTTTTAGGCGTTTTGAGTTATCTTAAAGCGATTTTGGCCTTAATTCTAACCTGCATTTTCTCAACAACACAAACACCTTCCGAAATTTCGGAAACAAATGCTATAAATTGGCGAAAATAGGAATGAAAGCAATTTTATATTTTTTTATAGAAGCTTCACGCAAAATAAAACAAAAAAGTTTTTTTTTGTGCAGTAGTGGAAGGCTAATACAATTTCTTTTCTTTCGCAACTGAAAGACAAAATAATATAAATTACTTATGTTTACGTAAAATAACTCTCTTCTCAAATTTGAAATTCGCTTTTTCTAGGCATTTTGAGTTATTTTAAACCGATTTTGGCCTTAATCCTAACCTGCATTTTCCCAACAACACAAACACCTTCCGGAATTTCGGAACACCATTTCGGAAACAAATACTGTAAATTGGCGAAAATCGGAGTGAAAGCAATTTTTTATTTTTTATTATAGAAAGCAATGCTTCACGCAAAATAAAACCAAAAAGTTTTTTTTGTGCAGTAATGGACAGATAATACAATTTTTTTTCTTGAAAGACAAAATAATATAAATTACTTATGTTTACGTAAAATAATTCTCTTCTCAAATTTAAAATTCGCTTTTTTTAGGCGTTTTGAGGTATTTTAAACCGGTTTTGGCCTTAATCCTAACCCGCAATTTTTCAACAATACAAACACCTTCCGGAACTTGGGAACACCATTTCGGAAACAAATACTATGAATTGGCGAAAATCGGAATGAAAGCAATTTTTTATTTTTTTTTATAGAAAGCAATGCTTCACGCAAAATAAAACAAAAAAGTTTTTTTTTACAGTAATGGACAGATAATACAAATTCTTTTCGCAACTGAAAGACAAAATAATATAAATTACTTATGTTTACGTAAAATAATTCTCTTCTCAAATTTAAAATTCGCTTTTTTTTAGGCCTTTTGAGGTATTTTAAACCGATTTTGGCATTAATCCTAACCTGCATTTTCCCAACAACACAAACACCTTCCGGAATTTCGGAACACCATTTCGGAAACAAATACTATGAATTGGCGAAAATCGGAATGAAAGCAATTTTTTATTTTTTTTATAGAAAGCATGTTTCACGCAAAATAAAACTAAAAAGTTTTTTTTGTGCAGTAATGGACAGATAATACAATTTTTTTTCTTTTGCAACTGAAAGATAGAATTATATAAATTACTTATGTTTACGTAAAATAACTTTCTTTTCAAATTTGAATTTTTTTTTTAGGCGTTTTGAGTTATTTTAAACCACTTTTGGCCTTAATCCTAACCTTCATTTTCCCAACAACACAAACACTTTCCGGAATTTCGGAACACCATTTCGGAAACAAATACTATAAATTGGCGAAAATCGGAATGAAAGCAATTTTTCATTTTTATTTCGCAACTGAAAGACAAAATATTATAAATTACTTACGTTTACGCAAAATAACTCTCTTCTTAAATTTGAAAATCGCTTTTTCTAGGCGCTTTGAGTTATTCTAAACCGAGTTTGGCCTTAATTACAACCTGCATTTTCCCAAAAACTTTTAACTTAGATTTTGGGACGGCTATATGAGTAACTTTTAGCTAATTTTAGTCTTACGTAACCTGCAGATTCCAAAATGATTTCAAATTCTAATTTTCAGACGCTTTCAATCATGTTTAACCGATTTTGGTAACAACCACCCGAAATTGGTATTTTTACACCGTTGGAGTAATTTTTTACTAATTTTCGCTTTATTCTTCAGTTTCTTGTTAATTCTATTATTCTTCTATTATTCTTAATTTATTTATTAATTAAGTGCCACTTTCCCATATAAAGTCCAATTTTTGGCAAGGATTTGATCATGCCTCAGTGTTTCCATTAAAAATACAAAATAGGAACTCGCACTTTTAGAGGAAGTACAAGAGAAGAATATTGAATTAAGGTCAAATATTTGTCAAAATGGAGATTTTTGTGAGAAAACGTTTAACACAAACTTACGAAAAGGTTTTATATAATAGTTGTATGTATAGAGTATAGATACATGAGTATAAGACGATTATTTTTTTCAAAAAAAAAATAAAAGGATTTCCGTTAACACAAAATAGCACACCCGCTCTTTTCAAAAGGTCTATATAAGAACATTTACAATGAAAAAGGCTCTAATTTCTTCTGCTTCAATAGTTAACATTGAGGATATGAAAAAACTTTAATTGTTAGGTTAGTTCAGGTTTTTTACACAAAAGTGATTCTCATACTCAAATTAAATAACAAGTTGCAAATTTCGTTATAACAGAACACAAAAGATTTTAACCTATCGCTCGATGGCGTACTAACCCATCCATATTCTTCTTGAATGAACAATCCTATATTTAGTTTTCTGATGGAAATACAATGGAACATACTGTGACGTGGACACATCCTTGTCAAACATTAAGCTTTTTGTTGGAGAGTTATAGGGAACGAGCTGGCACAACTATGAAGAATATTCTTTCTATATGGAAACGGGAGTTTAATGCGAGAAGCTTTATAAAAATTAAAAAAAAATCCATATATAAATAGTTTAAACAATTTTACAAAAATACCAAACATTGATATTGTGACAAAAAAGATAGGAAATTGTAACACAAGCTGGCACTTAGAGACAGTGTTAGGTTCTATTTTATCAATGGACATTTAACGAAGGGAAAATCACTGGTGAATTTTGATGTATACACATTATGAATTTAGTGGAAGTTCATGCAATTTAGTGGTATTTAACAGAATTTAGTGAAATTTAGTGGAATTTAGAAGAACAAAGATAAAGGGGAAAGAGGAAGAGTGGCGTCATAAAAATCATAAAATTTTAAAAAAACCTTTTTCCTTATTCTCCACCGCAAAGGACATTGTTGTAAAATTGATCATTTTCGATTTTCTGTTACATTTTGACAAATTACTAAAAAACTGAAAATTCCTCATAGGAATTTTTGGTGTAGAATCCAGTGGCGTCTTCAGTTTTTACTGTAAATTGGCTTTTTAAGTATTAAATAAAATTTTACATTTTTAAATGTGTCACCCAAGCGGACCAATCCTTTAGATATTTCAATAACATTTTATTAGGTGTTTTTAGTGTTTTCAGTACTGTGAGGCGCATGAAAAAAATGCAATGTATAGCAACATGCGACAGAGGTTACATAATAAAGTGTTTGTACAAATTTTTGTCGAAATTCCGAGCAAAATTTTCTTTGTTTTCCAAATACAAGGTATTCAAATTTTAGGAAAAAAATACACATTTGTTTATTTCATCAAGTTAACTTAAAAAATTATAAAAGCAAATGTTACAGTATGTAGCAGTGGCTACCGGTACAATTTTTCCAATAAAAACGCCTTTAAATAAACCAGTGGCATGCACATGGATGTGGTTCTAAATTGTTTTTTGAAGAAAAAAATCAATTTTGATTTTCCTATCTAATCAAAAAGGTTCACTTCAGTTTTTTTTTATAAATTACTTTGTTTTTGAGCAAAAGAATAACAATTTTTATGCACAGCATGGAAAAAAAGGAAAGCATTTGATGAAAGTAACTAATACCAATAGAGCAATTAAAGAAAATTAAAAACAACTTTTTTCAGTTTTTTTTTTGTAAACAATGTTTCTATGGCAACTGTTATATTCTCAAATATATATTTCGTATCAGTATATTAAAAAAGATGTACCAAAGAAATAAAAAAAAATGTGTAGGCTTTCATTAAATTTAAGCACTTTGTATTTCAAAAACGCGATTGCCAAAATTAGGGGTATTGGACCCAAAATCGATCAAAATTACTTAGTGTCCGAAAACTCACATTGGAGTTTTGTAAAAAAAATCTCGGTTAGCCTCGGGGCCGAAAACGGTCAAAAATGGCTCAGAAGAAGAAAAATGCAAATTTATAGTTTGTAAAAAAGCAGGATACGATTAGGGCCAAAATTGCTAATTTTCGTAGTTGGTATAGACGTAAAATTCAACTAAAAATACAACAAAATGAAACATTAGTGTTTTCCTAGAAAGTCAGGCTAGGATTAGGGCAGAAAAAATGACTTATTACTGGAATAATACAAATTTGGAAAAATTCAGATCATGAGTAGGGCCAAAATTGGCTATTGGCAATTTGGGATCGGAGCCTAAAATGCAAATTTTGTTGTATTTAAAAAACTCTTTGGACAGAGGAAGGCAAAATTCATTTAATTATTCTAATTTATTGGTTTTGGTAAATTACACTGTTAGTCCATATTCAATGTAATGTGTCTTTCAGATTTAATTCGAGAATTGGTAAAAAATTTCTCCAAAAAATTAGAAATAAATTTGGACTTTTTAGAGAAATTAGGACTAAATCATTGTCACGACACAATATCTAGAAATGCACATTTTGATGTGTTTGAAGAATTAAATTTTAAAATAAAATTAAAAAAATCTTTTGATTGATTTTAGACAAATTAGTTCTTGTGTCAAAATATGTAAAATATAATTTAAAATATCTCAAAATGAAGATTTGGTGTTTTTCGAGAGAGTCAGGTTAGTATTAGGACAAAAATGCATAAACAATTACTTAATTAGATGACACATAATTAGGGCCAAAATCAGTTAAAAAAATGACCTAAAGCTGCTAAAATTGCTGGTTGGGATTAAAGCTTAAAATGCAAATTTTGATGTATTTGGTTAAACTTTAGTTTAAAACACAACAATAAAGGCAAAAACTAACTTATTCAAATATTCTGAATTATTGTTTTTGCTAAAGTACACTGTTGGACTAAGGTTAATAAAATTTGGCTCAAAACGCCTCCAAATGCGAATTTGGTATTGTTCGAGAACTCCAAATTAAGAGTAAAGCAAAAATTAGTAAAAAAGATTACTCCAAAGATGTAAAAATAAAAATTTCGGGTGTTTGTGTTTTTGGCTCGGTTTTTGGGAAAATGCAAGTTAGGATTAAGGCCAAAATCGGTTTAAAATAACTCAAAACGCCTAAAAAATACAAATTTGAAGTTTGAAGCGTTTGAAAAAAATTTACCTACTCAAAATTTTTATTATTTTGATTTTCAGTTGTGAAAGAAACAAACTTGTATTATCTAGGGTATTATTTGTCCATTAATCTACAAAAAACACTTTTCCTGTTTTATTTCGGGTGAAGTATTGTATTCTATTAAAGAAATAAAAAATTGCTTTGATTCCGATTTTCACTAGTTCGCAGTATTTGTTTCCGAAATAGGCGACAGAAACAAAAAATTGCTCAAAAGTTTAAAAGTAGAGTTATTGTAAAGTAAAGTTGCTATGCTTCCGCTCTAACATTTTACTTTTTTTTTTACCTTGTAGTATGAACTTTATGCCCCGAGCTGGCATAAAGTTTATGTTTATGTATTTGGTAACCAAGCAATAAAACATTAAAATGATCGGGGACATAAAAAAACATTTAAACCAGTTTTTAGGAGTCAAATGATTTTTATGGAATTTACTTGAATTTAGTGCTCAATTTAGTGGTATTGAATTTAATGGTATTTAGTGCAATTTAAGTTAAACTATAAGGAATTTTTCTTGAAAATGGAATTTTGGTGTACACGTTTTATTGAGTGATTTTACCTTCGATATTTAATAAAGAGAAATTGTTGTGTTTCTTTTTAAGCTACACTCTTCGTATTTGATAAAGATTTGCACATTATGAAAAGGGTATAGCTCGAGGTATAGCTTGAAGCTTCTATCCCCACCCTTCTTATAATTTTCAACCGAACGCATTTTCACAAGGAATCCAAATTGTGACACCAATAACCACGACTAAATATTTTTCCATTTTACTTCAATTAAAGAGCTGAAAACTATTATCTTGAATAAAAGAGAGCTTCTAGAGACTATCTAGTTTGACTACTGTTTGAGACATTAAAATTTGATATCTATTTTAAGCAAAGAATTCTTAGTAATGATAATCTGTTATGATTCCATTTATACGTATAAGCTGAATATCTTAAAGTTTACAGAGAGCAAAGAACAATGGACTTTTAGGATATTATAATACGGTCAAAGACGAATTTCTGCCAAATAATTTAAGTTTTGCAAACTCAAAAAAGTCATGAAAATTGTCAGAAAACGACCTTTTCAATCGAGTATAATTTCCCCAGGATTTCCGACCTTATCGCAAATTGAACTTTCAGAGACAACAACACGCAATTAATGCAGTAACCATTTTTAGTACTAAAAGTTGAACATTTTTCAAAAATTCACACATTTTATTTGATACATTCAGAAAATGGTTTTACTTTTTTTGTACATTCTTTGTATTTTCCTAATCGTTATTAAGGAAGCAGATAATGAAAATAGAGATAGAAAAAGGGGTCACAGAAGGTGTCAAGGTAAACAATGATCGAGTGCTGATTTATTGAGCTTGAAAGTAATTTTTAAGACTTTTTCAGAAAAGAAAAAGAAATTAAAAATAAGAATTTTCGAATAGATTATTTAATTAAATAGTATTATAACTTGACCTAATAATAAAAAAACTTTTTTATTATCAAACGCTACTTAAGTAAAATGTGAATTTAAAGCAATTTTTTATCTTTATGTGCATTTGTTTAAAAATTAAAAATTGACTTCTTTTGAAAAGTTTAAAAAGAATCATAACCGTTTCACAACTCTTTGAACACTATTTTCTTATTCTCTGATGGACCAAATGGATACTTTTCAAAAAAAAATTTTGGAAATCCCAACTCTTTAAGCCAAAAACTGGCAGATACTCACCAAGAAATAATGTTTGAGATTAATAAGATCCTTCAGAATTGAAGATAAATCCACAGGAGAGTGCACTCGCGTCTTACCATCGAAACCCGGCGTACCCGACGAAACCGAACCACGATTATCCCATGGCGGACCCACGTAAACTACCATCTGGCCGATAACCAACTACCAAAGGCAAAAACCGTATCGATGGTAAATATACATAACCCGTAAAGTGGGGGCCGACGTGAAAGAAGAAAAGTGATGATGAACCCAACCCAGCCGAGGTGTAAATCGCGACCATGGCTTGGAAAGATGTACCGAGTGACTAAACGTAATCGAGCATATGGTAGGTCTATATACGGCCCACGGTGGGCGATGGAGGGGCACGCAGGGTCTTTTCTTTTGCATTATTTCGGGGGTTCCTTTGTTAAGGAAATTCGTGTACCTGGGGTCTTGGCTTGGCTTGCGAGCAGGGAAAGCTCCAACAGTGTTGCCACGTTTAAGAGAGCTTTATATAAGACTTTTTTTACATTTAGCAAAGATTGATTGTGAAACTTGAGACTAAACTCAACCAAAAAGTTTAAGACAATGGAAATAATATTTAGGACGATAAGGGCTGTTTTGCACATAAGTTCCAGAAAGTTCAGTTTAGTATATGGCACATCGTTTGAAATCATGTGCTTTAACTCAACTTTGTAGGGAAGATGTGCAAGTCGCCCTAAGATCAGCTGAAGTCTCTAGCTAAAACTTCGGGTGGATAAAGCGTTAAGCCCTAGGTTAAGCCAGTCGAAACAGAAAAAATTCATATTTTGCTTTAATGTGTTGTCACTGCTTAGTAGAGAAAGATATATATCAAAATTCAAAATTTTCAAAAAATAAATAAGCCATGATGTCTATTTTGACACTTTTGATTCTTGTCTTGAAGTTCACTGACTGCTTCATTAGTTGAGTAGTTGTTACGATTTTTATTGTGTAATGTTATTTCGTTTAGTCCGGTCCTGCAGAGGCAGCGGACGACTATCAATATTAGGGTTTAATTAGTTGAACTTTTGTGACTCTTTACAATTTAAGGGAGATAGGCTGATTTTCTATAAACATTAATTTATATCTCTTGATGAACTTTGTAATATTGAAGATGATGGAAATTTAAGTTAACAATTTTTATTGAATATTTGTAAATAACAACAAAGGTGTAAAACGAAACGGGAGTCGTGATTGGCTAAAAATAGTGAACATGTTGTAACGTCATGCTACTCTCTTCCAATCAAAATGGTGCAAAACATTTAGTACAATTTTGCTACAAAATAGTACCTTCAAACAAGTCTTCTCCTTTGACCTGACTTTCTTTTTTTTTTGGTCTTGCTTACGACTACAAAATTTCCTTCTAGAAACTTCTTCATCTTCTGGCTCTTGGCTAAGAAAGCTGTGCTGAAGATTTCGCTCTGCGGATTTTTGAGAGTGTAAAAGAGTGTTAAATTTCCAGTATACTAGTGAAGGTTGATACCTTATAGTCTTTGACTGATTTTACCATACGGAATAATTTAATATCTCACTCCATTTGAAAAAAAAGGAAATTTGCCAAGTGTAGATCACGTGGTAATTACCATCAGGCCACCCTCTAACCCCAGGTACGTAGCACGTTTTCATTGCGATCAATAGTATCGATCTAATTTGCACCATATGATTTTAATCCGTCACCGTTAAATTATTGCATGAAATATGATTACCTTTTCATTCATTTTCATTTCCGGAATTTGATTTGCATGGGGCCATTTCTATCCAGGCCTGCTTGCTACTGCTTGCTACTGCTCCATACTGCTTGATACTGCTCCATACTGCTTGATACTACTTCATACTGCTTCATACTGCTCCATACTGCTTGATACTGATTTATACTGCGTCCTGGATCCTGCTTCATACTGCAGTAGACGCTGACTGCATGCTCTGAATCATCCCTGGTTGCTTGACACCACTTTTTGCGTGCACAGCTCATTCGCTTGGACCTCTGGAGCAACACAGGAAACTCAGGTGGGTTCTTTCCAGTTTATTTACGCCGTGGAACACTCGTAGTGAATAACTGAGATACGCACACTAAGAATTGAACACTTAATTTATCATAACATCTGTGTAAGCCCTCCATATATATATGAACGGTATTATTTTTTTGTCTAGAAACTGGTGTGCATTATTTAGTTTTACTTGACTTCAAGTGCAACCCAACTTATTCTACAAATCACTACCTTTTAACTGCTATTTCATAAAGTTTACGCTTCATGTGGAGCACACATTACACTTAACCTCAGTTACGCGCACACCTTTGTTTAATGTAAATTAACCCACACTTAAATATTCACTTCGGTTCTATCACGTTAAGAACCAAATTTCCTACTGGAAGCAATAACAATATTTGGGTTCAAATTCTTAAGTGATTGTAGAAAATCAGCTGCTAGGTGCTAGGTACTATCAGTTCTCTACCTGTACTTAAAGGGGCCCTGACCCTCGCCCGATAGTTTAAACCTTTATATTAATACCTAATTTTTTATGAGAAAGGGTCATTAGTTTATTAAACATCATTTTAATTGTTGACGTTTTTGTTTATTGTTTATTCCAATTTGAGTCCTGGTAATTACAGCGTTATTTTATTTTCCCGTTTTTGAGGCTTCTGTCAATTAAGTCGACTTGCTGATCCCACTGTGGGGCTATAAAATCGGGTGGCGCCTTTTATAAAAATCTACTACCCCACGACCCCTCTTCGGCGTAAGGTAGTTAGCGGGTATTTTGCCTCAAAAGGTCAGCAAGATCTTGAGAGTAAATTCAGGCTAAAAAGGAAGAAAATAGTAACAGAGCTAATAATAATCGTAATCCACCCAACCTTGCTACGCAATACCAATCACGCACGTAGCAAAATTGGCGCCCAACGTGTTTAGTGGCCTTTATTGATTCTTTTCTTGGTGGCTATTGTTTATGAAATTTATTTTCAGCTTTCATTTTTAGGAATTAGATGTTGATGACAAGGATGACATTGAGGTTTTTGTAGTGGTGTTGACAGAGTAGAATTTTGTCGCATTGCGTGGTCGGTACAGGAGTGTATAATTGTACTGTTGCAGTATACTTGTAAATATTAGTACAATTCCCTCAGTTTAAGAGAGTGTGTGGACAGGGACGTACTTAATATATTTTCGTTACTTACTCAGTATCTTGTTTTCGTACTTGGGCTTTCTACCGCGGTATTATCGATTGACGGTTGAGTTGCGTGATTTGTTTTTGTTTCTTTTTTTTTCTCCTACATTTTTTTTTTCTCTCTTTTTCTTTTTGGTGGGGACGGCGTTGTGTCCTATAGGGCCATCAATAGCTTCTTACTTATTACTCTGTTATTATACTTCTAATACTATTAAGAATATTTGTTTTTTTTTTGGTTTATAAGTGGAATTTATTCTGGTGTTTATTTTCTTTTTGCAATATTTTTTTTTGCATCAGAAATCTGGTAATAATTATTTAACTTTATTTTTAGATAGCTAGATTTGATTCGTTTGTCGGTTGTTTTTTTTTTGATATTCCTATTACTTTTCAACATGGAAATTAATTTGCTTGGAAGTGAAGAACTTAGGTATGAGTTACAGATTCGTGGTTTGCATCCTGGTGGTAGTTTCGCTCAGAAAAGGGCTACATTGCGAGAAGCATTGAGAGGTGAACGAGATGGACGGACGCAGGTTCCTCTGAAGACTGACTTTGATGCTGTTGTCGAACTTACCGTCTGTCAGGGAAAACTTTATAGTTTGGAAAGAGACATTCGATTCTTTGAGCTTGACCGTGCTGATAATGAGGACAAAAGAATTCGAACTCTTCTTTATCACGTGAAATGTAGATTGAGTAGAATAAGGCCTGAAGAAACTTCCGACTTGAAATTGAAGCGTCAATTGAAAGAGTGTTGTGATAATTTGTTGAAGCGTTTAGGTGATGTCGGTCAATCGGATGCTGAGGAATCTTTTGCATCGGACATACAGACGTCTGGAAGAGCGGTGGAGATTCCTGATTTAATAGTACTTGATGACACGGAGAGCGGTTCTCACACCGATTTGTCACAACGCAGAGAGCGACCTTGTGTTTCTTTGCTGGAAGCAAGAGGTGAAGACGAGCGCAGGTTGTTGCAACCACCTGAAGGAGCATTAGGCTCTTTGGAGGGTGCGTCTACGAGAGTCCCACATTTCGGAGATATTGGGGATCGACTCGGACCGTCATCCTCTGCAAAAGCATATGTACCTGCCGCCTCACGTTCTTTGAATACTTTAGACGTGAATGCTGACCGATTTCGCCGAAGTGAGGTACTAGCATCTACACCTCACCCCAGTCTATTTGAGCCAACTGGTCGAACATTGCGAAATCAAGATGTGCCCAGACGCACTGATGTTTCTCATAGGGTTCATCGAGAGGCCTCACCGTCTCGATCTGTCAGATGGGCTGTGCGTGCTGAACCCGCTGATGATGATATTCCGATATCTCGCGGTCCTGCTCATCCGAGACATACTCTTTCACCTGTTCGCAGAACATACATGGTTGACCCTTCTCAACGTTTTTCTGATGATCGTGTTATTAATTATCCTGGAGAACCATTAAAATCTTCCCAACCATGTTCTAGATTGTCAAATTATTCTGATGATGTAGGAGCGGAGTCTTCCACACGTAATTATACTGTACCCCGTGGTCAGGCATCTGGCATTTCTCATGTTCGCTTCAGTGACCTTGATGATCGTTCTACCAGGGTGAATGTTCATTCAATTGGACGGATGGATGGTTTAGAATATTCAAATCCCTATGTCGATTTAGCGGAACGGCTGGAGAATTTCCAATTTTCCGATTTGCGTGATTCTCAAAGAGAAGAACATAGACCTACAGTTGCAGATGGGTTTAATGAAAGGCGTGAAGTTTGTTGTCGACCAGTAAACGTTGCCAAGTGGAATATAAGGTTTGATGGGCACGGCAGTGTCAATGATTTCCTGGAAAGATTAGAAGAAGTTCGTGTGTCTCGTGGGGTGTCGAAGGGATCTTTATTACGTTCGGCCCCAGAACTTTTTGAAAAAGATGCGTTGTTGTGGTACAGGACCAGATCATTTCAGAATTGGGAGGATTTAATATGTCAACTGAAACATGCCTTTCAACCTTATGATTATGAGTTTGGCCTCTGGGATGAGATCCGTCATCGAACGCAGGGAAGTCAGGAAAAAGTCCTGAATTATATTGTCGTTATGGAAAATCTTTTCCGTAAACTTCCTTCTTTACCATCTGAATCAAAGCGACTTCAAATGATTCAAAGAAATCTTCTTCCTTATCTTCAGCGTCGTTTGTCTTTACATCCGGTCACCACAATTGAAGAAATCATTCGTGTCGGTAGAGCTGTGGAGGAGACCGAAATTCGGACACAGAGATTTGTTCCCCCGCCTACTGCCTCTCGACATTTACTGGAACCAGGGTTAGCATACCGCAAACCTGCTCAGGTATCGGCCTTTGAGGCACCAGGACTAGAGAATGCGGTCGACGTTGGGTCAGATCGAGATAAACTTCTTTGTTGGAACTGCCAGCAAAAGGGCCACGCTTTCAGAAAGTGTGATCGTCCTCGAGAAATGTTTTGTTTTTCCTGTGGATTGAAAAATGTCACTTCAAGGAATTGCCCTAAGTGTGCAAAAAACGATCGGAAGGAAAGACCCCAGGCCTAGGATCCTTTCCTGTTGATACTGTTCAGGCCAATCCTCATCATGCCATTCTGGACTATATTTTGGCTCATGCCAAGGGAGACGAGCGACCATTTTTGGAAGTAGCCATTCACGGTCATAATTTCTTGGGACTATTAGATAGTGGTTCTTCCCGAACCATTATTGGATCCTGTGGGTGGTCTATTCTGGAATCGCTGTGTAACTTAAGTGAGTCTTCTAAGCTTCCTTGTCAAGTAGCTAATGGTCAAATATGTGAAAGTTTGGGTGTCGTGCGTGTTCCTATCCGTCTTCGTGATCGAGTCTGCATCATCGACGCGTTGGTTGTACCTTCATTACCACATGCTCTTATACTCGGCATAGATTTTTGGTCCCGAATGAAGATTATTCCCGATTTGTATTCCGACGAATGGAAGTTTCGAGACCACACCACCGCCAGCTGCAAAGTTCAGGTTAACGCTATAGAGCCGCTGGATGCTTTGCCATGTGAGGAGAGAGACTTGTTGGATTCCTTCTTGAGAGAGGCTTTCAAAGTTACTTCTGGGAGTCTCGGATGCACGTCCTTGGTGGAGCTTGAAATAAAGACGAACTCGCCACCTATTAAGCAACGCTACTACCCCGTATCGCCAGCTCTTTTAAAAGATGTTTACTCTGAACTTAACCACATGTTATCTGATGGCATAGTGGAGCCTTCTGAGTCTCCTTGGGCGTCGCCGATTGTTATGGTCAAGAAGAAATCAGGTGGTTGGAGATTTTGCGTGGATTATCGGCGCCTCAATCAAGTGACCATTCCGGATGCGTATCCTATTCCCTATGTTAGTACCACACTGGACAAACTGAGAGATGCTCGATATTTGAGTACCTTAGACATCAAATCCGCGTATTGGCAAATTCCCGTTTCAGAGACTTCAAAACCGTTAACCGCCTTCACTGTACCTGGGCGAGGGTTGTTTCAGTTTCGCAGAATGCCTTTTGGGCTAACTAATGCTCCTGCCGTCTGGCAAAGATTGATCGATCGTGTGGTAGGGGTGGATTTGGAAAGATTTGTATTTGTTTATTTAGATGATGTGATTATTTGTACTCAAACATTCGAGGAGCATTTGTCCGTGCTGAGGGAGGTTATTAGACGTCTTCGTAATGCTGGTCTTACTCTTAATCGCGAGAAGTGCAATTTTTGCAAGAAAGAGTTGAAGTACCTCGGTTATGTGGTCAACTCTTCAGGTCTTCTGGTAGACCCAGGGAAAATTGAAGCCATCATGAATATTCCTCAACCGAAGACAGTGACAGAGGTGAGACGAGTGGTCGGTTTGGCCTCTTGGTACCGTCGGTTTGTGCCAGGTTTCAGCACCTTGTTGGCTCCTCTTACGGCTCTTACACGTAAGAATGTTCGATTTGTCTGGAGTGAGGAATGTGAGTCGGCCTTGAAGGGTCTTAAGGAGTATTTAATTAGTGCACCCATTCTTTCTTGTCCCGATTTCAATGTTCCTTTTGTTATACAGACTGACGCTAGTGACTACGGTCTAGGAGCCGTGCTCACACAGGTTCACAATGAGGAAGAGAAAGTCATTTGTTACCTCAGTCGTTCTCTGACCAAAAATGAGCGGAAGTACTCGACTACTGAGAAAGAATGTTTAGCTGTTCTTTTTGCCGTGGAAAAACTTCGCCCATACATCGAGGGTACGAGATTCACCGTTATTACCGATCACTATTCCCTCAAATGGCTTAATAATATTAAAGATCCCGTTGGTCGTATAGCTAGATGGGCCGTACGTATGCAACAGTATGATTTCGAGATTGTACATCGTAAAGGAAAAGACCACGTTGTTCCAGATGCTTTGTCTCGATCCGTTCCTGTAGTACCTATTGATTCTGTTCTGCTCTGCTCTGTTGAAGATATCACTGACCCTTGGTATAAAAAAATGTGTTCTCGGGTCAAGGAGCAATCCTCTAAGTATCCCCAATGGTTTTTGGAAAGAGGGAAATTATGGAAACGAGCCAAGCTGCAATATCCTCAGTTAGCTTCACCTGGAGAGGACTGGTTGCTTGTTGTGCCACGAGAGAAACGAATGGACATCATGAGACGGAATCATGACCCCCCGTCGTGTGGTCATTTGGGTGTGACAAAGACTGTTGCTCGAATTGCCCAAAAGTTTTATTGGCCCAATATGCGGACAGACGTGGGTCGTTTTGTTGCCAGGTGTCTAGTATGTGTTCAGACAAAACCTAATCAGAAAGCTGCTGCTGGACTCATGCAGAGCATTCAGCCTTGCCTGAACCGTCCGGGATTATTAGCTAGCATTGACTTGGTGGGTCCACTACCGAGATCAACTTCGGGATTCACGTACATTCTGTCTGTCTGTGATGTGTTTAGCAAATTTGTTTTGCTCTTCCCTCTCAGAACTGCAACCTCAAAAACTGTCCTCAAATGGCTTGTTGACCATTTCATACTCGTCTTTGGCACACGGGAAATATTATGTGATAATGGTCCTCAGTTTCGAAGCGACTTATTTAGAAAAACTATGAGCGAACTTAACGTAAGGCTTCGGTACACTGCTAACTATCACCCCCAAGCGAATCCTGTGGAGCGTGTTCACCGTGTTGTCAAGACTATGTTAACCAGTTACGTGGGGGACGATCAGCGTAAATGGGATCAATTTCTCGGTAAAATATCGTTTGCGATTCGTTCTTCGTCACATGAGGTGACCAAGTTGACCCCAAATTTTATTATGTTTGGTAGAGAAGTACAGCTGGGGATATCCGATCTTGATGTTTCCGAGCCTCCCATTAGGAAGTTTGACCCTGTGGCCCGCTCGGAAGAATTAAAAAACGTCTTCGGAGATGTTCAGGCTCGTCTTACTGAAGCCTACAAAAGAACAAAAACCCGCTACGATTTACGTAAGCGAGCGGACACATTTAAGGTGGGAGAACAGGTGTGGAAGAAAAATAAAATCTTGTCGGATGCATCCAGACAATTTTCTTCTAAGCTTGCACCAATGTTTACGGGGCCCTTTACCATAACCAAAATTGTCTCCCCATGGTGTTATGAGTTGACCCATCCGTCAGGCAAAATCTGTGGTGTATGGCATGCGAAGGACCTTAAGGCACATCCTCCTGACGCGGAGTAGTGGACAAAAGCCCTGATAGTTTTAATTTTCTTAGGGCTTCATATTTTCTGTGATTTCCTGTTTTATTATTGTAGCTTCTTTTTATGTTTGTCATTTCCTAAATAAGTTTTCTAATGCTAGAAAACTTATTCTCAGGAAGGGGAGGTGTGTTACGATTTTTATTGTGTAATGTTATTTCGTTTAGTCCGGTCCTGCAGAGGCAGCGGACGACTATCAATATTAGGGTTTAATTAGTTGAACTTTTGTGACTCTTTACAATTTAAGGGAGATAGGCTGATTTTCTATAAACATTAATTTATATCTCTTGATGAACTTTGTAATATTGAAGATGATGGAAATTTAAGTTAACAATTTTTATTGAATATTTGTAAATAACAACAAAGGTGTAAAACGAAACGGGAGTCGTGATTGGCTAAAAATAGTGAACATGTTGTAACGTCATGCTACTCTCTTCCAATCAAAATGGTGCAAAACATTTAGTACAATTTTGCTACAAAATAGTACCTTCAAACAAGTCTTCTCCTTTGACCTGACTTTCTTTTTTTTTTGGTCTTGCTTACGACTACAAAATTTCCTTCTAGAAACTTCTTCATCTTCTGGCTCTTGGCTAAGAAAGCTGTGCTGAAGATTTCGCTCTGCGGATTTTTGAGAGTGTAAAAGAGTGTTAAATTTCCAGTATACTAGTGAAGGTTGATACCTTATAGTCTTTGACTGATTTTACCATACGGAATAATTTAATATCTCACTCCATTTGAAAAAAAAGGAAATTTGCCAAGTGTAGATCACGTGGTAATTACCATCAGGCCACCCTCTAACCCCAGGTACGTAGCACGTTTTCATTGCGATCAATAGTATCGATCTAATTTGCACCATATGATTTTAATCCGTCACCGTTAAATTATTGCATGAAATATGATTACCTTTTCATTCATTTTCATTTCCGGAATTTGATTTGCATGGGGCCATTTCTATCCAGGCCTGCTTGCTACTGCTTGCTACTGCTCCATACTGCTTGATACTGCTCCATACTGCTTGATACTACTTCATACTGCTTCATACTGCTCCATACTGCTTGATACTGATTTATACTGCGTCCTGGATCCTGCTTCATACTGCAGTAGACGCTGACTGCATGCTCTGAATCATCCCTGGTTGCTTGACACCACTTTTTGCGTGCACAGCTCATTCGCTTGGACCTCTGGAGCAACACAGGAAACTCAGGTGGGTTCTTTCCAGTTTATTTACGCCGTGGAACACTCGTAGTGAATAACTGAGATACGCACACTAAGAATTGAACACTTAATTTATCATAACATCTGTGTAAGCCCTCCATATATATATGAACGGTATTATTTTTTTGTCTAGAAACTGGTGTGCATTATTTAGTTTTACTTGACTTCAAGTGCAACCCAACTTATTCTACAAATCACTACCTTTTAACTGCTATTTCATAAAGTTTACGCTTCATGTGGAGCACACATTACACTTAACCTCAGTTACGCGCACACCTTTGTTTAATGTAAATTAACCCACACTTAAATATTCACTTCGGTTCTATCACGTTAAGAACCAAATTTCCTACTGGAAGCAATAACAATATTTGGGTTCAAATTCTTAAGTGATTGTAGAAAATCAGCTGCTAGGTGCTAGGTACTATCAGTTCTCTACCTGTACTTAAAGGGGCCCTGACCCTTTAAGTACAGGTAGAGATTTTCACTTTATCATTAGTACATTTTCATTTAAAGAGCCGTGGATAAATTTATGGAATAAGTAGATGCAAATCTATTACAAATTGAATGCCATCTGTTGGTGACAATATCGAATTATTTTGGTCCAGTAATGGGAATAGCACTTGAAGCTCTTGGCCGTACAAACTTGCCTTAGAATTGGTGGAATTAAACTTAATTCGTCAAGAAACTAAAACGTTGTCAAAGGATTTCTCAATAGATCAAGATTTCTTAAAGCAGGAACGTCTGAAATTTATCCGATAAGAAGACAGTGGATGAACAGGAGAAACAGCAATCACCATCGCAAAGCTGTTTTCAAGTACAACTGTCACCATTATTGTCACCAAGACAAAAGTGAAACGGACTAAGACAAAAGTGACTATGAAGAGTCAAGGACTTTAGTATCATGAAATAATTTTTAGAATTGAAGAATATTAAGAGCAAATGACGCTTTTTAACTTAAAGATGTTACATATTTGAAAAACGATAACCAGACATTTTAGATTACTAGAAGAGGATAATTTGTTGAATAAAAAGTTATTTATTTAACTATACTTCAGATGTAAGAGTGGTCCTTAGTGAAGTACTTTTGTAAACATTTTTTACACTAACAATTGACGGTAACTGTTTTTAAATAATCTTAAATCTGACTGGTCCCTCAAGAGACCTCGGCTCCACTTTAAGGAAGAGAAAGTTGCTAGTGGCGAAAATTTGAAAAGTCTGATTACTAAACCTCCAAATGTGAATTCACTCCAATCAGCTGAAAACAAAACTTAAATTATACGAAACCTCTAAAAGTTTCTAGTCAAGCTAAAGTTAAACTGAAATGAGAGAGATGATGAGGAGATATACTTCCCACACAGCAAAATATATTCTATGAATTAGTTAAAGTTATGCGTTTGCGCATAAGGTTATTTGTCAAGCGTTTTGATAGGATATTTTTATACAGGTTAGGTAAAACACCTTTTGTAAAAAGTATAAACACGAATAATACGAATTTTCAATTTAAAATTTTACTTTTTAGGGTTTAGCACTGCTTTGTTAAAGACCAATTTTTGTCTTTGGATATCGTCAGAAAATATCCCTTTCAATAGAAGAAAGTTTCCTTCCTTTAAGATATACAACAACGGAAAATCATTAAGAAAGCGTTGCTTAGAATTATCGGCTTTGCCTCTTACCAAACTTTAAAATCAGCGATTTACTATCACTTTTCAATTTTTAGGAAAAATTATATTTTGCTAGTGATCAAAGGTGTCAGAAGATTTTCATATATGGGATTCTGTTTTTAATTTTTATTTAAAGCAACTCTTATTGGTAGAATCTAAAGTGTTTTCCGGGCTTTGAGGTCGTGGTACAATGGAATTTCTTCCTGACATTTCGTCTACGGTTGCGGCAGACATTATCAAAGGTGACGAGACGACTGTAATGAGCTCCGTGGTATTTATTCCCCCGTCGTCGGGTACACTGGGGTGGGGAAAGTTCTGGCGCGCAGTTTCGGCGCAACTGAAGTATGTCGTAGAACTCGCTTCTAGTCTGCATTTAGAAATGTAATTTCCTCCTTCCTGTTGAAATTGTTGTCGTGTCTAAAGATACCAATGGCCTCTTTCGTTAGACCGGGATAGAAACGCTGCGATTGATATAAGATATCCACCTGGTTGAAAAGTGTGTCGTGACCTCCAGAGAGAGCGTGCTTTGCTACTGCTGAATTGTGTGTTTGTCCCAGCCTGCCACTTCTCTTGTGTTCCGTAATCCTCGTGTTGACACTGCGTTATGTGGTGCCAATGTATACCCAGCCACAGCTGCATGGAACCCGGTAAACTCCGGGTGCCGATATGGGATCTCTGCGGTCCTGTACTTTTCCAATAACCTGCCGATCATGTCCGTTACTTTGTGGGCTTATGGTAGGCTAGTCCATCCGCGCTTTTTTTCATCATTTCCCGATGTTCTTTCCTGGCACTCTACCTTTCTTGGTCGGATGGCCCTAACGAACTCGTGTTTGCTGTATCCATTCCAACCAAAAACACTTTGCAAATGCTTCATTTTCCGTTCCAATTCAGCCAGCTCACCAATTCTATTGGCTCCCACAGACAGAGTCTTTATGCCTGTCCTTTTCTGTCTGGAATGATGAATTGCTCCGTTATTGAGGTAACTGTCAGTGTGTGTAGGTTCTCTATAAACTTTCCAATTGGCCTCCTTGATACCAACACATCCGAAAGCGAGAGGCGTCCTTCCTTTTCTATCTCCATAGTTAATTGAATTTTTGGGTTAATAGAGTTGAGGTGTGAGAGCAAGTTTTGAAGTTCCCCCTCGCCCTGGCTCCAAATAACAAAGGTGTCGTCCACGTATCGGAACCAACACTTTGGCCTTTTATTTGCCTTTGCCAACGCCTTGGCATCGAAAATTTCCATAAAATAGTTGGCTATTACTGTACTTAGGGGCTACCCATAGCTGCACCATCAGTTTGTTTGTAGAGACCTTCCTTCCATTGAAAATATGTAGTGGATAGTAGCAATATTGCAATATCTTGTGGAATAGCTGCCTTATTGGGTACCATCGTGAACAGCGAAACAACATCGAAGCTAAGGAGAATTGTTCGTGGAGAAAGAGTCAAAGAATGCAGTTTTTCGACAAAATGAGTGTTCTTTTATAAAGAAATAATTACATTTCCTATTTCAGGTTGAGCTGGAAACAAAAAGTGTTTAAGACTCGTTCTGCGCCAGTCGTACCTACACCAGAAGCAAACTTTTCTCTTTGTTCTTCTGCCATCTTCTTCCGTAATTCACTTTTTAGAGTTGGAAACAAAAAATGTAAAGGCTCCTCCACCACCTGTCGTACCTCTACCAGAAGCAAACCTTTCTTTTCGTTCTTCTCTCTACAAATTTCTTTCGTATTTTTTTTTTTAGAGTTGGTAACAACAAATGTAAAGATTCGTCCTCCATCAGTCGTCCGTCCATCAGAAACAAACCTTTCACTTAGTTCTCCTGTCATCTTTGTTCATACTTTTTGTTTGACTTGATAACAAAAAATGTAAAGATTCGTCCTCCACCAGAAGCAAATTTTTTTTTCGTTCTTCTGCCATCTTCTTCGGTAATTCTTTTGTTTAGAGCTAGTAACAAAAAATATAAAGGCTCTTCCCCACTAGTCGTACCTCTACCAGAAGCAAACGTTTCTTTTCGTCCTTCTGCCATCTTCTTCTATAAAACTTCTCTTCGTTCTTTTTTCTAAAAACTTCTTTCATATTTTTTTTTAGAGTTGGTAACAAAAAATGTAAAGACTCGTCCTCCATCAGTCGTACCTCCATCAGAAGCAAACGTTTCACTTCGTTCCTCTGCCATCTTCGTTCATATTTTTTTTGAGATGGTAACAAAAAATGTTACCTCCACCAGTCGCACCTCCACCAGAAGCAAACTTTCTCTTCGGTCTTCAACTACAAACTTCTTTTGTAATTTTTTTTTTGAGTTGGTAACAAAAAATTGTAAAGTCTGGTTCTCTATCAGTCGTACCTCCATCAGAAGCAAACCTTTCACTTCGTTTTTCTTACATCTTCATTCATATTTTTTTTGAGCTGCTAATAAAAAAATGTAAAGCCTCTTCCTCCATAAGTCGTACCTCTACCAGAAGCAAACCTTACTTTTCGTTCTTCTGCTATTTTCTTCCAAAATTCTTTTTTTAGAGTTGCTACCAAAAAATTTAAAGACTCGTCTTCCATCAGTCGTACCTCCATCAGAAGCAAACCTATCACTTCGTTCTTCTGCAATCTTCGTTGATATTTTTTTTTTTGAGTTGTTAATAAAAAATGTAGAGACTCGTCCTCCGTCAGTCGTACCTCCGTCAGAAGCAAACCTTTCACTTCGTTCTTCTGCCATCCTCGTTGATATTTTTTTTCTGAGTTGTCACCAAAAAATGTAAAGACTCGTCCTCCACCAGTCGCACCTCCACAAGGACGTAAACTTTTCTCTTCGGTCTTCTGCCACCTTCTTCGGTAATTCTTTTGTTTAGAGCTGGTAACAAAAAATGTGAAAGCTCTTCCTCCACCAGTCGTACCTCTACCAGAAGCAAACCTTAATTTTCGTTCTTCTGCCATTTTTTTCCAAAATTCTTCTTTTTAGAGTTGTTAGCAAAAAATGTAAAGACTCGTCTTCCATCAGTCGTACCTCCATCAGAAGCAAACCTATCACATCATTCTTCTGCCATCTTCGTTGATATTTTTTTTGAGTTGTTAATAAAAAATGTAGAGACTCGTCCTGATTTGTCGAATTGTCCAACCTCCAGTGACGTAAATTCGACCATTGACACAATGTAGGAGTGTATACAGATAAATCTGAAGAACAAAGAAAATAATATATACAGGGCGATTCACGTTACTCGACACGGAAGATTATGGCTAAACTTTTAGATTTTAAAAAAGTTTTGTATATGGAATGGATGGGGTCTATTAGAAGTACATTTTTAAATTATTGTCATTGTATACAGGTGGTCCCAAAAGTATAAAATTGATTAAAGTTTTATTTTTTCAAATGAGACACCTAGTATATTAATATATTTTCGGTACGTTCGGACAAAAGTAAAAGTAGTTTTATTAAGGTTTATGGCATCTAAACCGTACCGTTCTTTAGATATTCGTGATTTTGTGAAAATGCAGCATCAAATTTAATGTTTAAAATCTCAGCACTTGGTTTCTTTTCAACCACCAAAATTGGCTGGTGGGCTAATAGTACATTGGATTTTTTGCGGTGTCTATTAAATATTAACTACTGTGTACCAAATGTGAAAAAATGAACACTAAATTATTGCAAACTTCAAACAGTAATAACTCGTTTAATTTAAATTAGACACCCTGTATTTTATAGTATCATTAGATGCAGAATTTAGTTTCTTATCAAAAACAACTAAACATTCCTATAGCTTGGTCGTTGCATTTTCTTGGAACATTGATTTTTTCTGAATTTGTACTGATATAAACGAATGTAGTAATCTAATTTACCTGTTCAGGTCTGTTCAGGTGTTACCTGATTTTGACAAAGCAAAATTTATTGTCATTTCTAGTTGTCACATATTAATTTAAAGTTAAATATTTTTTTACTGTTATAATTGGTGGTTAACAGGGAGGTTTTTATTTAATCAAAATGCTGGTTTACACAACAGAAGATCGAGTCGATATGATCTTCATTCTAGGAGAATGCTTGCAAAATTGTCTTCAAATCTTCAAAATCTCATTACTATACTAGGTGTTTTATTTAAAAAAATAAAACTTTAATCAATTTTATACTTTTGGGACCACCTGTATACAATGACAATAGTTTTAAAATGTACTTCCAATAGAATCTCCATCCATTCCATATACAAAACTTTTTTTAAATCTAAAAGTTTAGCCATAATCTTCCGTGTCGAATAACGTGAATCACCCTGTATATTTTTTTAAGGCAAATAGTGGTTTTTCGGGAAGCAATCTGCATTGAAGAAAACTCATTCGTTCATTAAACTGAATATTTCATGTATTGTTTGTACACTTCGTCAGGAGAAACTGAAATGGATACAAGAACAAGCGCTTTAATAACAGGGGAAATTTTGCCATTAAAATAACGTCACAAGACAATGTACAAAATAAAATGTTAAAACAGCGAAAAAACAATTTAAAATAGCTTACCGAATTGTGAGTCAAAAATTAAAACAACAATAACAAGAAACACCAACGTGTTGACAAGACATATCGGTATTGTGTCCTATTGAGGCTACCAATCTATAGGTGTTCACTTTGTTTATATTAAAAACTAACAGTGGTATAAATACAATGATCAATGCCAAAAGTATAGCATCCAATGCCGAGAAAACACATTAGTTATTCTTTAATTAAATTAAATATGTTTCAATAGATATTGCTCAACTGATTTACGTCTGATTTGTAATTAATACTGTTGTTTCCATTATTAATATGAAACATTTAAAAAAATAGATGCTTTTTTGTATTTTAATATATTGGTTTTTTTAAAGTTGAACCCTGAATTAATTTTACTACAATCTGATAAAGGTGGTTGCACCGTTGCAATGGACAAGGCCGACTATGTACAAAAAACAAACGAACTGTTAGAGGACAAGAAAACTTACATCACTCTTAGCAAAGATCCGACATTTTCCATACAAAGAAACTATAATGACATATTAAAGAAACTTAAAACTAACAATGAGATTGGCCAGCAATTGCACAAAAAGCTGACAATCTACAGTTCAGCATGTCCTAAATTGTACTGCTTGCCAAAAGTCCACAAACCAAACCTTCCTCTCAGACCTATTATCTGTTCCATTAACTCCACCACCTATAATGTTTCTAAATTATTGGCTGAAATTTTGAAGAACTCGTTGGGTGACATTACAGATCATAACATTAAAGATACTTTCTCATTTGTCAATTCGGTTAATAATCTTATATTACCAAAATATTACGTTTTGGTGTCTTTGGACGTAGTTAGTTTGTTCATTGCAACGTTCCCACGCACTTAGTAACTGATATCCTGCACAATAAATGGAATTTAATATGTGAATATACTTCTGTGTCAGAGGCTAGTTTTGTAGGTCTAGTTCAGTTCATCTTTGACAATACGTTTTTTATATTCAATAAGAAATTCTACAAACAAATATTTGGCACTCCAATGGGCTCACCTATAAGCCCAATCTTAGCTCAGATAGTATTGGATCAACTATTGAATGATGTGACTGAACAATTGGACTTCGAACTTCCACTGATATATAAATATGTAGATGACCTAATATGTGCAGTGCCTGCTGACAAAATCCAAACTTTGCTTGACACCTTCAATTCTTTTAAGGGTAATATACAATTTACAGTGGAATATGAGACGGACAGAGGACTCCCTTTCTTGGAAACTAGGGTTATTAGGATATTAAATAATAGAATAATACTTTATTAGTACCAGAAGCCAACTTCTTCTGGGAGGTTCATCAATTACCACTCACATCATCCTACTAATCAAAAGTATAACACCATAATTGCAATAAAAAATAGAATATTATGTATTAGCAATGAAAAATTTTTTGATAGTAACCTCAGGAAACTATTTGAAATATTTCATAACATCGGATACCCTAAACATATATTAAAAATGTTTATCTTCAACTCCAATATTTCTAACTGTCCAACCGATGACTTACCGCCCAACGTAAACTACAAATACAAAAATCTACCATTTATTAAGGGCTTAACCAACTTAACTACAAAGTTTTTTGAAGATTTTCACAACATCAAAATTGCCAAGTACAATCTTATATCCGATCGAAATCTGTTTTCAAAAATTAAAAACAAAACTTCCTTGCCATTGCTTTCAAACGTAGTTTATAAAATTGACTGCTTAGATTGTGATGGTAGCTGTATAGGTCAGACATCTCAGTGGCTAAAACAACGTGTTACTCAACACAAAAGTGATGTTCGCATTGGAAAAAACAACTGCGTGGTGGTTGATCACTTTATAAAAATAGGACACTCGTTCGACTATCCCAATATAAAGATCATTCAGCAGGAGTCTAATACAAAAAAGCGTCTATTTTTCGAAATGTTTCATATTAATAATGGAAACAACAGTATTAATTAAAAATCAGACGTTAATCAGTTGAGCAATATCTACTGCAACATATTTAATTTAATTAAAAAATAACTATTGTGTTCTCTCGGCATTGGATGCTATACTTTTGGCATTGATCATTGTATTTATACCACTGTCACTAATGTAAACAAAGTGAACACCTATAGATTGGTAGCCTCAATAGGACACAATACCGATATGTCTTGCCAACACCTTGGTGTTTCTTGTTATTGTTGTTTTAATTTTTGACTCTCAATTCGGTAAGTTATTTTAAACTGTTTTTTCATTGTTGTAACATTTTAATTTGTACATTGTCTTGTGACGTTATTTTAATGGCAAAATTGCCCCTGTTATTAATGCGCTTATTCTTGTATCCATTTCAGTTTCTCCTGATGAAGTTTACAAACAATACACGAAATATTGAGTTTAATGAATGAATGAGTTTTCTTTTTCAATACAAACCGCTTCCCGATAAACCACTATTTGCCATAAAATTAGTACGGTCGATATCAACAAAAACATATATTTTTTAATATACCTATGTGTACATCCTTGTTTTAATACCGTATATCTTCAAAATATTCTTACGATAATAAATATAAGAATATGCTAGGTATATTCGCAAAAATCCTTAAGATGATATCTCGTTAGGCATTTCTAAAGCATATTTTATCCATTATCCATCCATTATCCTCTTCTTGCTATATGTTGGCTTAATAGAGATTTAATTCAACTGTTTTGAAATAAACAATGTTTTATGTAGGATGAAAAGACAGATGGCAAAGTGTGACAACGTCGCTTCCACCCTCATTTGAAAATCTGGCGGGAGTTCGACTCGGCCAACGTTTTACAGATTGATGATCGTGCACGTGACCTACCCATCGACAAGGGGGCTGCACACTGTGTAAAAGATAGAGGGTGGAGCTCTCACACATTCACTGCGTTTGCCCTAAAAACTCGATGGATTTAGTTAATGAATTTTATTGTTGAGGGGCTGGTATCGATGCACGAATTTTTTTGTGTGTTCCAGAATATCAAACCTTTGAAATTTCATAGTTGAAATGATGCCAAAAGAGCCATGTTTCAAATTGGACGCTCTAGAGAAACCTGAAATTAACGTTTTTCATTAAACCTTTAGGCCTATTGAAAACGTATTTTTTGCGGAAACCAATCCCTGCTATCGGTTTATTCGGCGTAGAAATTGAATTTTGATATGTTTTTATTTTGTGCGTTTCACTGGCAAAATTAGGCCCGCAAAATACGTAGTTTCAATCTTGCAAATTCCCTGAATGCACATATTTGTTTTTAGCTTTCATTTCCCCTGTCATTCCTATAAACATGCCTTATTTGTTTAAAATTATTTTTGAATCCTACAATCATCAATATGGTAGCATGTACTGAAAAATCTACATAATCAACTCAGTAGGTGTTAAATCAGGAGAGTGTGCCACCCCCCCACGTGCGACGTAGGGAAATGATTTTTACGAGGGCGCACGCCCTTAAACAAACGACTTCCTCCAAATAGTTGAGGGGAAAGGATTTCACACGTTTGTTTTCGAAAAAGAGTTAAGCAAATATTAAGGACGATTAGATTTGCCAACGGGACAAATCTGATTTTGCCACTGCACGTTTGTGTATAGGGGTGTGTGAGTAAATAGGGGAGTAAGCGACCTTCCAGGAATTGGCTTGTGAGTCAGCTGATGGGGTGAATAATGGGACGATTTGGCTTTGGAAACGACGTATCGCAAAATCGATTTGTTATGAGATTAGGATGCAATTGGTTTGCTGAAAATAAAGGTTTTTAGATAATATGGTCCAGTATTTCTACTTTTTTTGCAAATACTAAACATATTTTTGCAAATACTAAAAACCCCCAGACAGATCTTAGGACATTCTGTGATCTACAATCTAATTTCATCTTTAAAAAGAGAAAAAGCATATTAAAAAATCTACCGTTACTCAAAAAATCACAAAAAACACTATTCATTTGTCTTCGTCTTGATTGCGGAGAGTGGTTAGTGGAATCTACTGGCAATGACCCTTACCAGTGGCGGATCTAGACTTCTGTGTAGGTGGGGGGAGGAGAGAAAAAAAGATTGAGAATTTTTTTTTGAGGTGCCACGCCCTCTTTTTGTTAAACTTTCTTAAAAATCTCATAAGAGGAGTGTAATTTTCAAAAAATTTCAGCGCAAGTTTCACGTTATCTAGACAACTGTTAATTTCCGCTGTCACTGTTTCAAAGTCAAAAACAACTTGGTTGAATCAGAGTAAATCCAACAATTTTCCCTCTTCTTGATGACCCCTTTCACCACACACCATCGGAAGTTCCGTAGGTGCAATATTTTCGGAGATAGACCCCTTCGGAGGTCGATTTTTAAGTACTTCTAGAATCGCGTTTTTTGACCATTTTTAAAAAAAACCTTTTTAGGCATTAAATTAATTTCAATTGAGTCAGTTACGTTCTTACGGGATTGCAAGCGTGCCATTCCGATCAAAAACAGTAAAAAAAAAATCCGAATTTTTTTCGAAAATATCCAAAGTTTTTACGAGTTTTTTTCAATTCTCAGCTTTGACCACTTGTATATTGAGAACGCGTCGACCGATCAGAGTGAAGCCAACTCCTCTTTCACCTCATTATTATTTTTTTGTTACGACTTTTTTTTTCTCAATTCTCAAATTTGACCGCCTCTATCTTGAGAACTCCTTGTCCGATCGGAGTGAATCCAACTGTCTTTTTCATCTTCTTGATGACCCCTTTCACCTCCCATCATCGGAAGTTCCGTAGGTGCAATATTTTCGGAGATGGACCCCTTTGGAGGTCGATTTTTAAGCACTTTTTCGCGTTTTTTTGACCGTTTAAAAAAAAACATCTGTAGATGCTAAATTAATTCGAATTGAGTGTCACGTTCTTAGGGTACTTCAAACGTGCCATTCCGATCAAAAACAGCAAAAACTTTTTTCCCAAATTTTTTCGAAAATGTCTAAAGGGGGGGGGGGCGGATTATTACGACTTTTTTATCTCAATTCTCAACTTTGACCGCTTGTAATTTGAGAACGCGTCGACCGATCACAGTGAAGCCAACTACTTTTTCCTCTTCTTGACGTCCTCTGTCACCTCACGCCATCAGAAGTTCTGTAGGTGCAATATTTTCCGAGATAGCCCCTTCGGAGGTCTTTTTTATCGTTTTTTTTAACAATTTAAAAAAAAACTTTTTAGATGCGAAATTCATTAGAATTGAGTTTGTTGCGTTCTTAGAGGATTGCAAGCGTGCCATTCCGATAAAAAACAGCAAAAAAATTTTCCCGAAAATGTCCAAAGAGGGGAGTATTACGATTTTTTCCGGATGAGGCCAACTGCTTTTTCCTCTTCTTGATGACCCCCTTTCACCTCCCACCATCGGAAGTTCCGTAAGTGCAATATTTTCGGAAATGGACCCCTTCGGAGGTCGATTTTTAAGTACTTTAGAATCGCATTTTTTTAACTATTTAAAAAAAACTCTTTAGATGATAAATTTATTTGAATTGAGTTTGTTACGTTCTTAGGAGATTGCAAGCGTGCCGTTCCGATCAAAAATTGCAAAAACATTTTTCCCAAATTTTTTCGAAAATATCCAAAGGGGAGGAAATTGTTACGACTTTTTTTTTTTAATTTTCAATTTTGACCGCCTGTAACTTGAGAACGCTCCGACCGATTGGAGTGAATCCAACTGTTTTTTCCTCCTCTCGATGACCCCTTTCACCTCCCTCCATCGGAAGTTTCGTAGGTGGAATATTTTCGGAGATGGACCCCTTCGGAATTCGATTTCAAAAGTCGTCAAAATATATCTTATCAGTTGTTCGTTTGCGTTTATGAGTCAGTGAAACAAAAATCCCAAAGAAAATTAAAAGGTGTAAAAAAAGGAGAGAGGGACGATCGCTCCTCCCCGCCCTCCCCCTGGATCCGCCAATGATCCTTAACCAATAAAAAACTTGGTAAAAATTATGTTGTAGACCGTCCGTAAAGCTTGAAGACGTGAAAGAGATGGGCATACAAAAGCAACTATCAAAGTCCCATTTAAAAACTCATAAGGGTCTTCATGATGATTATGGTCAAGAAGAAGGGCTTATCTAATCAGTCCATCATGGTCTGGTCTTTTGGATGGAAAGCTTAATGACGTTAAGGACTGTTTTCCACTATGCCATCTTATCAAAAATTTAAACCCTCTTGCAGACTCAGAACGACTCTCCGAATTTTGGGCAAATCTTTATAGAACAGCTAGAAGCCCAGCAAAAGTGACAATTCCGATCTTCAATCTACAGACAGATGAAGAGGATGGTATCGCCACAAATTAAAAAGCATACAACAGATCAGGCTAGAAAGCTGCTGCTTCCAGAACCAACATGTTGCTGGAAATACTCGGGAATTGTTCCTATCTTATTGAGTCAGTGATACAAAATATTACTACTTTTGTTGACTTCTGATGCTAAACAAAATTTTGAATGTGCTGAAGCTTTCCAGAAGTTCTTATCCGCTTCCAGGATACCTTGGATCATGAAAAAATCGTTTTCTAAGAAAGACTGCAATTATGGGAGCCGTCCTATCACGAATTCAGGATGGAAAAAAGAAGATAGAAGTAAAGTTAAAATAGACAGGGATGGATTCAACTGAGTGCAGAAAGTGCTAGATTGCAATGTGGAGACATGTAAAAATTTCTCAATAATATGACTTAAAGAGTGGTACGAGTATTGTATTTGTATTGTATTTTATTCAATATGAATGCCCTTATGCCGTCCTTATTCCGCGTCCCATTACCGCGACCAGCGGTATATTGTGGCTCACTCGAAGTGTTACCAGCAAGGCTTGCCCCTGCTAGCTCCACTAGTTGTCACCCGTTATGCCCAGACCCTCAACGAATATGATGAGTTTCTCGGACGACACTGCGTTTGCATTTTGAGGTTCAATGATCGTGTTTCTGAACAGTGAGTATCTCGATCTAGCAATAGCCGGGCAGTCACATAGGACGTGCTCAACTGTCTCGTGGTCCTCCAAGCACAGCCGATACTCCGTGTCTTCGGACCGTCCGAATCTGTGCATGTGAGATCTTAGGTGGATACGTCCTGTGTACAGTGCAGTTCCCACTCTGATTTGTCATCTATTTAGTCTGAGGAATGTTTGGGCTTTTGCCCTCCCTATTCCCGTGATACATTTTTCGGACTGTGGTAGTCCGGGTAGGTTCTACCACCAGTCCTGGGACTTGGCATTGCTCTATTTCTGGAGTTCAGCCTTGAACAGAGAGTATGGGTCTTCCAGTGCCGGCTCCGGGCCTATCAATGCAGAGCCCGCCGTCCTCCTAACTTGATTCAGCTTTCTCATTGCCTTCGTGACCACGATGGCCCGGGCTAAATACCAGTGTGACGCTGTTCTCCTGCGATAGGGAGTTCAGAGTCCTGTAGTAGTTCCAAATAGTTTTGGAATTGCAGCGCAAATACATAGGCGCTAGAAGCGCTGCCCGACTATCAGAGCAGATCTTTATTAATCTTTTGTGTCCGCCCTCCCCTAATAGGTGTCCGGCACACAATTCAATGACATGTATCTCTGCCTGAAACACTGTGGAGAATTAGCCCAAGTTACGCAGATGCCATCCGATCTCCCGTACAATTCGGAGCCAGCTCCTTCTTCGGTTTTGGATCCCCGAGCGTACCAGGTACTTCCTGCCAGTTGTAGATCTTCGCCTCGTCCGCCCCAGTCTGTGCGTGAGGGAACCCTGACGACGCAGCGATTGTCGAATGTACGTTTTGATGCCATTAGATCGGAGACCATGTTCAATACCACAAGACCTTCCAAGCCAGCCTGGGCATTGTTGATCCCACCATTAAATGGCTGCGGTTTGGCTCGTTCCAGGAGTATTGGAAGTGGAAGCAGGTCGAGTATGCGCTCCATCGCTGCCATGGGCTCTCTGCATCTGCGTGATGCAGAGACCTATTTATCTTGTGGTACGAGTACATGGAAGCATAAGTGGAAACTTCATTTATAGAGTCTATTTACTCCGAGAATTCTATTTATTTTATATTTGAGTTATGGTGTCTACAAGGATGAGATGAAGAAAGAAACCTCCTCTTGTTGCGTTCATTTATCGACTGCACCTTAACGAATTAGTAAACCATATAGCGTTAATATGTCAGATTTTGGAAAACTAGTAAATCAATGGCTAGCCAATCTCACGACGCTTTTTTATTGAAAAGAATAGTACTTCTTCCAGTAGTGCTGCAGATACAGTTTTCCTGATTCCGTTATGGTTGCCCTTGTGGTGGTGTATTTAGTAGCCGGGCAGTCACATAAGACGTGCTCAACTGTCTCGTTGTCCTCCAAGCATAGCCGATACTCCGTGTCTTGGGACAGTCTGAGTCTGTGTATGTGAGGTCTTAGGTGGGTTTGTCCTGTGTACAGTGCAGTGGCCACTTTGATTTGTCTCCTATTTAGTCTGAGGAATGTTTGGGCTTTTGCTCTCCCTGTTCCCGTGATAAATTTTTTGTAGTGTGATAGTCCGGTTAGGTTCTCCCACCAGTCCTGGGACTTGGCCTTGCTCCATTTCTGGAGTTGAGCCTTGACCAGAGAGTATGGGTCTCCCAGTGCCGGCTCCGGGTATACGAATGCAGAGCCCGCTGCCCTCCTAACTTAAGAGTCGGCTTTCTCATTGCCTTCGTGACCGCGATGGCCCGGGATCCATACCAGTGTGACTCTATTCTCCTGCGATAGGGTGTTCAGAGTCCTGTGGCAGTTCCAAACAGTTTTGGAATTGCCACACACAGCGTAAAGACATAAGCGGTATCAGGTGTTTTACACAAATTTTAATGGCATGTGTCTCAGCCTGAAACACTGTGCTGAATCGGCCCAGGCTCTCGGCTATGCAGATGCCATCCGATCTCCCGTACACTCAGGAGCCAGCTCCTTCGTCGGTTTTGGATCCCCGAGTGTACCGGGGAGTTGCACCGTTCCTGCTAGTTGCAGATCTTTGCCTCGTTCGTTCCAGTCTGTGCCTGAGGGAACTCTGACGACGTAGCGAGTGTTCAATGTATGTTTTGATGACATTAGGTCGGAGACCATGTTCAATACCGCAAGTCCTTCCAAGCCAACCTGGACATTGTTGGTCTTACCATGGAACGGCTGCGGTGCTCTGTTCGCCACTTGTTGCAGCTGGTATGTCGCCTTCATTGCCTCCACTAGTAAATCAATGGCCAGCCCATGTTACGGTGCTGGTTTACTGAAAAGAATGGTGCTTCGTCAGGTACTGCTGTGGATACAGTTTTCCTGATTGCGTTATGGTTGACCTTGTGGGCCTGTATTTAGTGCTCACTTGTGTAGTTCTGTCTTTGTCAGGTATTTCTGTAGGCCCTGATTTACTTGGTTCGGTTATTGTTAACCCTGTGATTGCAGTGCCAGTCCATTGTGCTCTTTTCTGAGTACTAACTCGTCAGGCATTTCTATGGATACTGATTCACTTGGTTTAGTTACCTTATGCTCGTGTATCCAAGCGTGCTTTCGGACACTGCCGAACGTAGTACTGTTTTCGTCAGGTATTTTTACGTAGGGTCTGTTCCACTTGTTGTTAACCCTGTGATTGCAGTTACAGTCGTATTTTCGGCCACTGTGCTCTTTTCTGAATACTAACTCGTCAGGTATTTCTATGGATACTGAGTCACCTGGTTTAGTTACCTTATGGTCATGTATCCAGGCGTGCTTTCGGCCGTTGTGCTCTCTTCTCTAGTACTATTTTCGTCATGTATTTCTGTAGGCTCTGATCCACATATTGTTAACCCTGTGGTTGCAATTCCACATGTATTTTCGGCTATTGTGCTTTTTCTGTAGAACTAACTCGTCAGGTATTTCTATGGATACTGATACACCTGGTTTGGTTACCATATGGTCGTGTATCCAGGCGTGCTTTCGGCCGCTGTGCTCTCTTCTCTAGTAAAGTTTTCGTCAGGTATTTCTACGTAGGCACTGTTCCACTTATTGTTGTAACAATGTGATTGCAGTTCCAGTCGTATTTTCGGCCAATGTACTCTTTTCTGAGTACTAATTTGTCAGATATTTCTATGGATATTGACTCATCTGGTTTAGTTACTTTAAGGTAGTGTATCCAGGCGCGCTTTCGGCTGTTGTGCTCTCTTCTCTAGTACTGTTTTCGTCAGGTCTTTCTGTAGGCTCTGTTCCACTTGTTAAGCCTGTTCCTGTCGAATGTTCGGCCATTGTGGTCTTTTCTGAGTATTAATTCGTCAGGTGTTTCTATGGATACTGTTTCTTCTTCTGGCTTAGTAACCTTATGGTCGTGTATCCACATTGGTGGTCATATTTTTGGTCGTTTTGCTCCCTTCTAACTACTTTTTTGTCAAGTATTTCTATGTATACTGTTTCATTTGGATTGGTTATTGATTATCTGCTTTCGGCTGTTAAGCTTTCTTCTGCAGGAGTATCTTCACAAAGCACTGGTCAGGTTATAGTAATCGAGAAGGAGAAATTTTTACTTTGACTTTTGACTACCAAAAATTGATGACATCATGGAAAATCTATTGATGATCCGTCAGACTTTATTGTTCTGTTCAAAAATCTGCTAAATAAAAGGTTTTGATGAATGGGCCCAGAATTCTTGCTAGACTATTATAGAAATTATACAGTTGACAGTAAGAGGTCAGAATAACAAGAAGTAATTAAGCTGCCACCTTTCAAGAATTGTTTTTAGGAAATGTTTATAGGAATTCTAATCAATATTTGATGAGAGGACAAGGACCAAATCAATGAAAAATAATCAGGTTTCTTGTCCAGGAAAGAACTGGAAGTTTCATTACAAAGTTCAGTATCAACTTAGCTTGAAACTTCATCTAAATAAGAGAGAAAAACGAGATATTTTTTTGAAATTTATTTAATTGCAACAATATTATTAGAGTGGGTGGTAAGTTAAAACACTCTAACGAAAGAAAAAATAAGTAAGAAAAAAAGGAATAATAAGAGTTTATGTTTCTTTTTTTTACTTATTTATTATTCCTTAATTTTCTTATCTTTCAAACAAAAGACATTTCTTATGTTTTGTTTTTCAAACATAATGATTTTTACCAATTTTAGCTTTTTTTTGTTTTGTTTTCTTTGAAATTCTGTATCAATTAGTGATTGCGTACTTAATGTTAAACCTAATTGTAAGTTGTTTTTTTTTATAAACTGTTGGTAACAGTTTTCCTCTTCTCTCATCGCTATATCTATAACACTTTTTAGCCCTAAAGCAGGAATTACAGACATTCTGAAAGCTCGGTACGCACTAAAGTTTAAACCTTTTTTCGAGCCATCCTGAGAACTAATACCCTAAGAACATACTCTTTTCGTCTAGACTATCTTTGTCATCTATTCTAACGAAAGATATGACAGGGAACTTCTATTACATTTCCTGAGAGATACTTATCAGTTGGATTTTTGTAGAGTATGGTGGAGCATTGTGGACTTACCCAGTATGGAAGAATTAAAGCTTGAAAAATTGTTCAAATATGTTTCAAAAGTAAACCTAAATCTAGGGATTACCTGACGGGAAACTTACCATAATTCAGACTAAATCGATGCTTTTTAATTTTCTTCTCTGAATAAAGAAACTCTCTTCTAGGGGTGCCAAATCGGTAAAGCGCTACGTTTACATCTTTGCACCTCCTACCATTAAAGCTATACATATTGGGGTGTTTCTAACCTTCCCGCGCAATCATTCCTGGCCTACAATCTAACCTGAACAAAATCTTTATTAAAGTAATTCAAGAAGCAACACCACGAATAGTGAACAATCCAATTCTTATCTAAAATACCACTTGGTTTTTAATTCCTCTCAGAGCTCCAAATTTTGAAAAAAAAAATTGGATAACTGAGCTGTAAAGTGTCATTTGAGGAGGGTTGTTGTGGAGGAACATTTAAACAATGAAGAATTTAAAACCATATTTATTCAGATGGAAGGCAATCCTTAACACTTGTGTTATCTGTCCTTCGTACCATCCATTTCTATCAATTTTCAAATCATTATTTTTGAAAAATATATTAAGATATGAAAGGAAACCTGTTGAAGCGTTACTAAGAATTGGAAAACTTCTGGCGGTCCTTGTTTTGGTATCCTAATGGCTTGGTCGTTGAAGAGGAAGCACCTCCCACCAAATGCAATAGAAATGGCGTCTGAAGTTCATCCCAGAGGGGATGGTATCGTCAGGTTGCCTTTACTATTCTGGTGGATAATACGTTTTTTAAGAAACCAATGACGAAGTAATGCGCTTTTTCTTCCTACTGGCAAGCCACTTTCAGTAGATTTTAGATATTTCTGAAATCTTGTGCAATGTCGGTTCTTGCAGATTTCACAAAAAGTCCCTATTAAAAAGCAGAAGTAAACGTAGTAGTTGAATTTTGATGTTAAATGCTGAATTAATGGATGCTTCTTAATGAAACCATATCCAACAATTAACAACACGATATTACGCTTTTACTAATTCTCTTACCAAAAAATATTTATCAATACACTTATACAGTGCGAGTTTCTAAAAATGGAACAAATTCAGTAAAAAAAAAACGTTTTATTTTTTGGAAAAACGCTTGGACCCGTCGATTTATATTTTAGATTGCCTTCTCTTTTGTTAAATTAGCCATTATACAGGTTGTCCCAATTTGGAGATATGACGTCATCAATTGTTTTTTTAAATGACAACTGCTATTTTTTGTCAGCTTACATAGTGTACATCAAGTTAAACATTGCATCCAATTTTCAAATTTTTATAAAGTGTCAGTCGCAAGATAATTAACAAAATTTATTTTATTTCAATCATCAATTCATATTAGTCATTTACCTACTGAATTTACCCCAAGCTACCCTTTCATAGATAACCTTTGACTTTCTGGTAACGATAATTTCTATCAGCATTAAATACGTTTCATTAATGTCAATATCAAATGTACAATTCACAGCGTTTTACTTTTCTTAAATATCTTTGCTTAAATACTTGATAATAATAACTTAATAACTCGTTCAACGTAATGTCTTACTTAACTGAAAGTCACAAGATTGAAATTTTATTGATGACTGGATACCGAGATAGAACACGAACACAAAATGAAGTAGTTCAATTATTCAGAGACAAGCATCGTGATTTGCCACTCTTATCTCGAAGTACTGTAAGATGGAAAAACGGTTTCAGGAAAACGCACATGTAAGGAAAACATTGATTCATCGAAAGAGTGCACTAAGGGAGGATGTCAAAGTTAGTGTACTATTATCTGTTCAACAAAACCCTAATATTTCCACCAGGCAGCTAGCTAATGAACAGGAAATTAGCCAAACTTCAGCAATAAAAATTCTCAAAGCCCAAATCTTGCATCCTTACAAACTAAAAATTCTCCAGGAATTTACCGGAGAGGATCCTTATAGAAGACTTCAGTTTTGCGAGCAAATGATCGATCTCCTGAACAGAAACGTTGTGAAAACAAACAACATTGTGTTCTCTGACGAATCGACGTTTACGCTAAATGGTGGGGTAAACCGACAAAATGTTCGTTATTGGGCACACAAGAATCCCCACTGGATGAAAGAAGGTCACAGTCAACGCCAAGAAAAAGTCAATGTTTGGGCAGGAATTGTCGATAATCGAGTTATAGGAGCAATCTTTTTTGAAGAAAATCTCAACTTAGCGAGATATTTAGAATTTTTGGAAGAGGAACTAATTCCAAATTTGGTTACTCTATTTTCTTGTCCTATAGAAGAAGATGTCCTCAACAGAAATATCTGGTTTCAACAAGATGGTGCTCCTTCCCATTTTGCCAGAGCTGTTCGCCGATATCTAGATGAAGTATTTCCGGATGATAATTGAATGGCCACCCAGGTCACCAGACCTGACTCCATTGGATTTTTTTTGTGGGGTTATTTGAAAAGCAAAGTTTACCAAGCGAAACCTGAAAATGTTCAGGAGTTGAAAGCACGATTAAGGCATGAGTACAGACTAATTTCCCCCGAAGTAATTGCAAGCCTGCAAAACGAGTTTCAGTTACGTTTAGGTATTGCCAACTAGTGAATGGACATTGTTTTGAGCATTTATTGTAGAATATTTATTAATATGAATTGATGTTTGAAATAGAATAAATTTTGTTAATTATCTTGCGACTGGCAGTTTATAAAAATTTGACAATTGGCAACTATGTATAATTTGATGTACACTATGAAAAAATCTAACCCAAAGCTGCAGTTGTCATTTAAAAAACAATCGATGACGTCATATCTTGAATTTGGGACAACCTGTATAATAGTCTATTTTACAAAAAAGACGGCAATCTAAAAGATAAATCGACGGGTCCGAGCGTTTTTCCAAAACAAACGTTTTTTTTTACAGAATTTATTTCATTTTAGAAACACACTGTATATATCAATTATTTTCTAGACATTATCCTTCAAACCACAAAGATCCAGTACAGTTACTTCAAATGAATATTCTTGAAAGTGGGAACAATGCAAGCCTAACAAGGGGTAATAAAAGCTGCATTCAAAAAGTGAATTTTTGAGTCTCCACTTAGTGGCCCCCATAAAACTTGATTACCTTATTGACTTTCTGTTTGTAGTTTTATTACGTTTTACTACCAGTAGAAAAGTCAACTGCAGTCTTTAGACCCTTCCGAAAATTTTACAAAGCCCTTCCCTTTCTAGGAAACCTTCTACCGCAGGTACAGACAATTTGTTATGTTTTAGCTGAAACTGCAAGTTTATTCAGTGGAGCAAATTATTGTTTTATGAAACTAGAGGGCCGTGGAGATTCAAAATAGAGAAGTATATAATAGAGCCTTTGACCTAAAAATACTGAATCAAAAAGGCAGCTTTATTCGCTGCAAGAGGGAAGCAACACCGTGCCAGCGTTAATTACAGCGCCCTTTTTGCATATGAAATTATTTTATAATTGTGTTTGTAATTTAGTTTCACCATGGGTTTTTTTTTTTCAGCATCCATTCAACATCTGCTTTTAAAGGGTAGATATTTTAATAAGAGTTACTAAGAATAATTAATTTTTGGGAGATTATAGTTTAGCTTAGTTCGCTGCGTCTCCAGATTATATCTACCTACAGATTAATGTTAAAATTTGCTTCAGTGTCCTACAGGAACTACAGGATTCCGCTCACCCACGCTGAACGGTGAACCTCTGCTACTAAAGCCTGAGACAAAGTACCTGAGCGATAGTTCACTATGCACCCACTGTAGGGCAGGGCCAGAGTAGTCATACCACTTTCTTGGAGGGTGCTATAGGTGGGCGCGACTACGCCACAGGACACTGGAAGCCGCCTTCCTTCATCGAGAGAAGCTTCCGACTCTGAGATGAAACGGAATACTCTATTAGAGGGACGGGTCGACTCGTGGAAGGAATGAGGGCCTTGGTGGAGTACTTACTGGTGGACCGGGGGACTGTGAAAACGGCCTTTGAAAAAGGCTTCGGCCCCGCCATTTGTAACTACTACTGCTTCAATGTCAATGTTACCATTGAATCAACAGCTACCTGTTTCTCGACATCTACGTTCCCACGAACATTTTTTATTCTAACCCTCTCAAAGGGATCACAATACATGGTGACAGTGAAAGTAATTTTCAATAGCATTTAATTTCTTCGGTCCCCAGTGTCCTATAACCTAGAATTTGATTTATCTCCGACAATGCGGTTGCGATGAATACGTCTTGTATGTAAATAATGTACCTTTGGATCCATGTCCAAGTTGAGGGTCCATAACAATTTTTAAACAGGCACATGTAATAAACCGTGCACCATAAACCGACGTAATAAAAATCACTGAGGCCAATTGACATTTAACGACACCCTCGGAAACAAATATCAACCCCCTGTATTACGCCGTCATAAAACGTAATTTATAAGGGTCAATAAAGAAACACTGGGCCGTAAATAATGCAAACTTTTGTTCTGCTGGGGTTATTCGGGGAAAGTAAAATCATTCTAAAATCAACAAGTCGAAATTCAGGTGCCCTGCAGAGAAAAAAAAACTCGAGATGTGGGGAATTCAAATTTGTTTTGAAATACACCTTAAACAAGCAGAAAACTTGCCAACTTGGCAAAAATGTTTTTGTAACGTAAAAAAGCTCAGAATAATTTTACTGTTGAGGACATTAAAGCCGAAGAAGCTCTCGCCAACAAAGGTCCCCCAAAGAGATTTCAACGTTCCACTAGGCAGGCAACTTTGGCGAGCAGGTAATAAATCAAACTTGTGTAAAATATCTCAGGTATGACAGAAATATCTGGTACGGGATGCGAATTGAGATCACACCTGGGCCAGATGTTACTTCTTCGCCGCTTTTGTGTCGCACTTTTTGTAGCCTCTTTTCGGGTATGATGGTAAAAAGGGCCTTTTTCGGCTACTGCATACATGCATCTTATAAGTTAAGCTTTGCAACCAGGTATAAAGAAGGGTGCTAAAAAAAAATAGATGCTAAATAGAGTTTTTTGTGCTAAATCTTTAATAGTAATAGGTCAGAGTTGAATATTCATATAAAAAAAATTCTTTTTGTTTTCAGGTACGTATCAAGAACAGACGAACGATGCGATCTTTGGCAAGTACCTATTAATAACCTTATTTTAACATGCTTTTTTGTGACAGTGGAAGTCCGTTATGAATAATGAATCAAAATTAAAATAGCATTGTAAAAATTCACAAATCTGTTACTTGGCCTTAAAAAGGGATCGATATAACCAAGAAGTGCTTTGATTGGATAAAACTACGACTGTCAAAAGCTTGACTTATACAAAGTACCTATCAAATATTCTAAAAAAAAATTAAAAATAAGAGGTAAAATACTGTCATAGTTGCTAGATGTAGCGTCCTCAAAAGTATACTCAGAAGGTTATCGGGAAAAGGACAAAATAAATTTTCCAGAAATTAAGTAGAAACTGCCAATAAGTAGAAATGGCAGTTTCTACTTAATTTGTGGGAATTCTTTTTTGGCCTGTTTCCGATAACTTAATAAGAAAACTTCCACAAATTAAGTAGAAACTGCCAATAAGTAGAAATGGCAGTTTGTACCCAGGCGGAAACGTGACGTCATTATAACATCAAGTTTTGGTGATCATTCTTTATTCGACGTCACCCAATTAAAAAAATGACAAATAACTGACGTCGATTTTTCGACGTGAGAAAGACGACTCATAGTCACGTTATAATAACTTTATGTTTAGTCGAATATTTTTTTTGTATATTTAATGGACCTAATAAATATACAATTAACATACACACAACAAATATTGATAAAATAATTTTTATTGTATATTTTAAATCACACCCCGATTTAAAAACCGCTTCCTAAAGTTAAATTTTTTAAATATCGTGTTATTTTTAGGCAAGTTTTTCTTGTTATGTCAAAATTTAAAAACTTTTTGTGTATGCTTTAGAATAAATTTTCTTATTACTATAGTCAACACTTCAAAATTTCAATTAGTTTCGGATTAAAAAAGTTTGGACTCAAAATTTCTGTTACCAAAATTAAATTTTTTAAATTGTGTGTTACTTTTAAAACAACATATCTGGTTACCAAGCCAAAATTAAAAAAAATTGTGTTACGGTTACACTAACATTTTCAAAAGTTTTAAATTTTGTATTATGCTTTAGACAAACTTTTCACGATACTAAAGTCAAAACCTCAAAATTTGATGTTACTTTCAGATCAATGTAATGGAAGTGTATCTGGTTTCTAAATTATTTTTTTTATGTTTTATGTTACGTTCAGACTACAATTTTATGTCACTACAGTCAAAACTTTAAAATTTTGTGTTACATTTAGGCTAAAACTTCCTGTTAGTAAAGTCGAAATTTTTAAATTTTGGGTTAATTTTAGACCACAATTTCTTGTTACTAAGTCAAAATTAAATAATTTTGTGTTACGTTTAGACTAATATTTCAAGTCAAACCTTTGAGTATTTGTGTAACTTCCAGACCACATTATCGTGAAACGTTTAGATTAAAATTTCCTGTTACTAAAGCCAAATTTTGTAAATTTTGTGTTACTTTTAGACTATAAATTGTTGTTACTAAGTCAAAATTTCACAAATTTGTATTATATCTATATAGAATAAAATTTCAAGTCAAAATTTTAAAATTTTGTGTCACTTCAGGCCAAAATTCCGTTTTAACATTTATGCTAAAGTTTCCTGTTACCTTTCCTGTAAATTTTGAGATTTTGTGTTACTTCTAACCAAAAACTCTGGTTATTTCCAGACCAAAATTTCGTGTTACATTTAGCTAAAATTTACTGTTACCAAAGTCGAAACTTAAAGATTTGATGTTACTTTTGGAACAAAATTTCTTGTTACCAACTATTTTTTTATATTTGTGTTACGTTTAGACTACAATTTCGGGTTAATACAGTCAAAACTAAAAAAATTTGTGCTACTCACCCTTAGACCAAAATTTCGTTTTACTAAGTCAAAAATGTAAATTTCTTGTTACGATTTAAAATAAATTCTCGTCTTACTAAAGTCAAAACGTAAAAATTTTATGCAACTTTCGGATAAAAATTTCTTGTTACTAAGTAAAAATTTTTTTGGTTACGTTTAGGCTAAAACTTCCTGTTACTAAGGTAAAAATTTTAAAATTTTGTGTTACTTCTAGGCCAATATTTCGTGTTACATTTATGCTAAAATTTCCTGTTACCAAAGTCGAAACTTAAAGATTTGATGTTACTTTCCGAATAAAATTTCTTATTACTAACTGTCAAAATTTAAAAAAATTGTGTTACTCACACTTAGACCAAAATTTCGTTTTATTAAGTCAAAATTTAAATTTCGTGTTACGCTTTAAAATAAATTCTCGTCTTACTAAAGTCAAAACTTAAAAATTTTATGTAACTTTCTGATAAAAACATCTTGTTACGTTAAGTAAATATTTTTTTTTTTAGTTGCGTTTAGACTACAGTTTCGTGCTCTTATAGTCAAAATTCAATAAATTTGTGTTACGCTTAGACTAAAATTTTCTGTTAATAAAGTCAAATTTTGTAAATTCTGTGTTACGTCTAGACTAACATTTCTAGTTAAAATTTTAAGATTTTGTGTTAGTTCTAACCAAAAACTCTGGTTATTTCCAGACCAAAATTTCGTGTTACATTTAGCTAAAATTTACTGTTACCAAAGTCGAAACTTAAAGATTTGATGTTAGTTTCGGAACAAAATTTCTTGTTACCAACTGTTTTTTTTATATTTGTGTTACGTTTTCGCTACAATTTCGGGTTAATACAGTCAAAACTAAAAAAATTTGTGTTACTCACTCTTAGATCAAAATTTCGTTTTATTAAGTCAAAAATTTAAATTTATTGTTACGATTTAAAAAAAAATCTCGTCTTACTAAAGTCAAAACTTAAAAATTTGATGCTACTATCGGATAAAAATTTCTTGTTACTAAGTAAACATCTTTTTTTGTGTTACGTCTAGACTACAATTTCGTGTTTCTACAGTCAAAATTCAATAAACTTGTGTTACTTTTAGACTAAAATTTCCTGTTACTAAGGTCAAAAATTTTTAAATTTTGTGTTACAAAATTTAAAAAATTCGTGTTACGTTTAGACTAACACTTTCAGTAAAAAATTTTAAATTTTGAATTATGCTTTAGACAAACTTTTCACGTTACTAGAGTCAAAACTTATTTGATGTTACTTTCAGATCAATGTAATGGAAGTATTTATGGTTTTTAAATATTTTTTTTTAAATTTTGTGTTACGTTCAGATTATAATTGTATGTTACTATAGTCGAAATTTTTAAATTTCGTGTTAAATTTAGGTTAAAATTAGCTGTTAGTAACACCAAAATTTTTTAATTTTGTGTTACTTTTGGACCACAAGTTTTTGTTACTAAGTCAAAATTAAATAATTTCGTGTTACGTTTATACTAAAATTTTAAGTCAAACTTTTGAGAATTTGTCTCAATTCCCGACTAAATTGTTGTGAAATGTTCAGATTAAAATTTCCTGTTAGTAAAGTCAAATTTTGTAAATTTTGTGTTACATTTAGACCACAATTTCTTTTTACCAAGTCAAAATTAAACAATTTTGTGTTACGTCTAGACTAACATTTAAAGTTAAAATTTTAAGATTTTGTGTTACTTCCAGACCAAAATTTTGTGTTATATTAGCTAAAATGTCCTTTTACCAAAGTCTAAACTTAAAGATTTGATGTTACTTTGGAAACAAAATTTCTTGTTACTAAACTCAAATTTTGTGTTATTTTTAGACCACAATTTCTTGTTACCAAGTCAAAATTTAACAATTTTGTGTTATATCTAGACTAAAATTTCAAGTCAAAATTTAACAATTTTATGTTACTTCCAGATCAAAATTTCGTGTTACATTTATGCTAAATTTCCTGTTTTCAAAGTAGAAACTTTAATTGATATTACTTTCGGAACAAAGTTTCTTATTACTAACTGCTTTTTTTTATGTTTGGGTTACGTTTAGACTACAATTTCGTGTTGATACAGTCAGAATTAAAAAAAAATGTGTTACTCACTCTTAGACCAAAATTTCATTTTAGTAAGTCAAAATTTAAATTTCGTGTTACGATTTAAAATAAATTCTCGTCTTATTAAAGTCAAAACTTAAAAATTTGATGCTACTTTCGGATAAAAATTGTTCCTAAGTAAACCTTGTTTTTTGTGTTACATTTAGACTACCTACAGTCAAAATTCAATAATTTTGTGTTAAGCTTAGACTAAATTTCCTGTTACTTAAGTAAAATTTCTTAGAAAAGTTACTAAAGTAACATTTCAAAAATTTTTTGTGGTTACTTTCTTCATGCTTACAATTTCTTGTTACCAAGTCAAAATTAAACAATTTTGTGTTACGTCTAGACTAACATTTCAAGTTAAAATTTTAAGATTTTGTGTTACTTCCACACCAAAATTTCGTGTTACATTCGGAACAAAATTTCTTGTTAGTAACTGTTTTTTTATATTTGTGTTACCTTTAGACTACAATTTCGGGTTATTAAATTTAAAATTTAAAAAACTTTGTGTTACGTTTATTTAAACGCGTAAATTAAAACTTCCTACTACTAACGTCAAATGTTTTTTAATTCATGTAACTGCTATAACGAAATTTTTCGTTGCCAAGGCAAAATAAGATTAGACTAACATTTTAACTAAAAATTTTGATATTGTTTGTTATTTTTGATTACTTTTACAACATTTCTCGTTGCTAAGCAAACAGTTGTAAATTTTGTGTACGCTTTAAAATAAATTCTCGTTTTACTAATTTGATTCTACTTTCGGATAAAAATCTCTTGTTACTTAGTATGATTTGGTGTTCCTACAGTCAAAATTCAATAAATTTGTGTTACGTTTAGACTAAAATTTCCTGTTTCTGAGGTCAAAAGTGTTTAATTTTCTGTTATTTTTAGATAAAAATGTTACGAGATGAAAATATAAAAAAATCGTTTTACGTTTAGACTAACAATGCAAGCCCAAATTTTGAGATTTTGTGTTACTTTCAGACCAAAATTTCTCATGGCTAAGTAGAAATTGTTAAATTTCGTTTAGACTAGAATTTCGTGTTACTGCAATCAAAATTAAAAAATTTTGTGTTACGTGTAAACTAAAATTTCCTGTTACTAATGTCGGAATTTTGTGTTACTGTTAGACAAAAATTTTTTGTTACCCAGTCAAACAAAAAGTTTTGTGTTACGCTTTAGACTAAATTTCCGTATTACTAAACTTAAAATTTTAAAATTTGATATTGCTTTCGGATCAAAATCTTTCCATATGACCCGCTTGCATCCTTATCTACATAATCATCAAGACCTTGAAAAAATTACAAAATAACCGCTGCTGATCCTCATTCAGTCAAAACCATTTCATCAAAAGTCAACTGCCGTGTGCACGGTAACAAACAAATAGGTATGCACTTCGTGCAATTTTCTTAAAAATCCTTTATTAGCGGACCGGTTTCGGCACAAAGGCCAACATCAGTGCCCAAAAATTCGTCAAAAGGGGGAAAATCATTTCAGTCAAAATCTCCTGCAGAAAGCTGAAAACTGCCAGTCCCAGACCTCAGCAATTCAGCACTTGATGGCCTTCAAGTAAGACACCATGGCGGGTAACTTTGGAGAGTGCAGAAACGATATTGACTCAATCTTGCTAAATTTCTACTTAAATAAATTAGAATTGAAAAACGAGACAAATAAATTGAATATTACGAAATAACCAGAAATATTTGGCGCATAATGTGGTCCCATTACTTTTAGACCTACTTTAAATCAATGAGAAGCATAATCGATCTCAAGTAATTTTTAGATTACTTAAAATTATTCCCTGAGTCTAGATTCCCATGATTTTCCATTCAGTCCAGATACTCCATCAAGTGCATTTACGGATGAGTTATCGAAAGCAATAGGTGAAATTGTTTATTTAGATCCGCATTTTGCTCTTTGTCGGAGCAGGACATAAATAATAAACACGAATTCATATTACGTATGATTGAAGATCATGCTTTATTGATTTACTGGAATGCTGTTTCGCTTTGCAGTAATGAAGGTTTCCTGGCCAGTAAATAATGTTTATGCATGTATGTTGTAAATTGCTCTCATCTCAAAGTTGTCATATAGCATTTCCAATTTTAGAAATACATACATGCTATCGGACCGGAACTTTCAGCCTTACCTAAGTAAGTATATATACAATCTATTCTGAGAAAAAGAGGCGACATTCACACATCCGACCCATCGAACACAAAAACTGCTTTTTCCATGTATGTGTATATACCAACAAGACCCAACAGATGTCCGATTGAAGGTAGGTTTTTAAAGGGAAGCTTTCAGTCATCGCCCGTCCAGGTAGACCAGGTACCCGGCATATGGTAAGCCGACCAACGAATTCTCATCTCGAAAATTATAGATGGCCGTGCCACGCGCTATTACGAAAATAACAAAAAATAAAATGGATACATGGGGATCGTCGCCACCTGCCCCATGATGATGCCCATGTCCGGCTGGCGCTCGTGACCATAAGATATAAAGCAGCCCCAGGTTAGGGCAGATGACTTTTCGATAATGATTCCGAGAAAAAGCACGAAAAATAGGTTTAAGTCGGAGACGATTGATAAGGAGGAGGTTAATATCCAATTTCCTGATGTTTAAAAGGGCTTCTTTGGGTTTCAGTTTTCAATTAAGGCTCAATACTCTAAACGAAGTAAAATTACGTTTTATTTAATCCCAATTTAAAGGGAAATAATCCCCTCAACTCGACTCTAAGCAAACTCTTAATGAATATCGGGAAAGTAAATGTTTAAGAGTTTCAGGCATTGAATTTCTTGAGGAGTTTTACATAATATTAGATTTATTACTTTATAACATTAGAGACATAAAAAAAAACAATTATTTCTCGCTCTGTGATCTTATAATATGGAGGAAATATGGGCAAGGGAACAGACAAAGCTTCTTCACACTGTTTAAAATTCAGGACACACAATCGGGTCGAGCTCCTGCTTATCTTACAAGTTACGACGCCTGTTAAACTGGGACAAACTTCAGCAATTATATGTAGTTATAAAGGATTCCAGGAGATGCTTGAATGGCGCCGACTTTTTATCGGCTTCCGGATGATGAGATTGAGGCTTAATTGATATGTCAACTGGTGGGAGCTTCGTGTCTATACCAAAAACCTAATCCCTCATTCATCATCAGGAAATTGTTTGCACGAAATGTATTTAGTATAAATAAATTTCCAATTATAAAATTCCTCTGAGGAACTTGCTAAGCCAAACATTACTAAAAGCTTCTTACTTAATAATTAAGCAGTTAAATGCGCTATAAAAAAATCGTTATTTACCAGGCTCTCATTAAGACACAAGGTGTTAAACCTGCCTCGTGCAACCTGCAGCCCTCATGGGTACAGGTGATGGAAATCAACGCTTATCATCAGGGACAGCTGTTATAGATGACATGTGCGATGGGTTTTTTCTTGGTTGTAAAACGCTGTTAGGTGCATCTTTCCTTTGTTTTCGAATTTCGGGGGTTCGTGCCCAACAGGTAGAAAAGGGAAAGGGTTGTTTGATAAAGGAAAAAGAATTGTACATTTGTCCTGTAGAACATAAACCTAACTTTCTATATATACTGATTGTAATTGTGAATTCGTTGGTAGCTACCAAGTATTTTTAATTATTGGTAAAAATATTTGAAATTCTAATAACTGCAGTATTGTCGGGCCACAGAGATTCGGGCCGAGGCGGCAACGCCGTGCTCGGACCCCGGAAAACCGTCTAGAATAAACGAGATCCTGGAAAGTACCAGAGTGTGTGCAGGCCGGGTATATAAACCAGCGAGCCGCGCGAGATGGTATCGAATAGATAGTGCAGTCTAGTAAATACGCGAAATAAGCGGACAAACGAACAGTGCGAATTGCTAGTAGAGAGTAATTGTGTTTTAATCGTGTTGTAATAGTTAAAAGTAAATAAAATTGTGTAGTTAATCGACGATAAATTGGAAGCCGTATCCCGTAACACTATCGAGAAAAATTGTTCATAACTTAAGCTGTTGGGTTTTATTGATTTGACGAAAAGATAACAAATCGACAGTGTCGTATAGTTAGTGTCGGTTTGGGACTGGAAAATGAAACACCTCTTTTTTTCAAATATGCCGACGTTTCGATTATATATTTGATCTCCGGCGTTTTCGGATTCAAAAGGCTCGCATGTCAACAATTTTAATTCCAACAATTTTAAAAAACCAAAGGACACGTTGATGAATATTTTCAAGACTTTACCATTTAAGAGTAGTAAAATTTATTAGAGCGCTTTCGATTTAATTTGTGTCTAAACTATAACAATTACTTGTGATGCGATTTGGTTAAACTGTTTATTTGTAATTTGAATTATTTTGCTGAGTTTGTCTGTATTAAATGTTTTAACAGGGACTGTCAGGTTTCTGTTCAGAAACAACAATTATTAAAAAAAAAGAAAATAAATTATAAATACTAATAAAAGCACGAAAAACTTGTAGTCAAAAGGAAAGAAACAAAGAGGTCAAAAATAAACAAAAACCCACCGGAGAACCGCAAAAATAATATGAGTATTAACAGATTGCGCAGCACATTAAAAAGCAAATGAAAGATGTCAAAAAAGTCAAAGCCAGTTTCGAAAAAAATTAGTTATTTTTTAGATTCAAACTATGTATAAGAATTTTTACGGTCTTCTTTTTACTTTTACTCTTAGATCCCAATCAAGACCCAAAATGTTCCAAACCCACTGTGCTAAGATTGACATTCAGCTCACTTTGGTTTCCTAGTTGGTGACGTCTATTACTAATTAGTCACCAACGGCTCTAACCAGTCTAGAAAATTGTAAGACATGAAGAGTTTAACAATCTAAAAAAACGTAAAATAAATAGGCAACCATGTGAATGTTTTTAAACAAACAAATAGGACAGAAAAATAAAACCGGAATTATAAATACGAAGAGTAAGGGTTTGGTAAATTTAAAAAAAAAATGTCAAAATAAGCAAAAAGTAGACCAACTGCTGCAATTTCGGTCAAGATTTTAAGAGGTAGAAAAGCATGTTTAAAGACAAAAAAAATATGCTATTAAAAACAAGGAAATTTAGAACACAGTAAAGTGAAAAATTTGTAAAACAGAAGTTAGCAGAATTAAATATAAAAAAGATAAATACATTCATAAAAAGATCAACTGACAGTAACAAATCTAGAAAATTGCGAAAAATTAAGAGTTTAACATCCTAAAAAAGACGTAAAATAAATAAACAACCAACAAATTGAACAGAAAAATAAATCCAGAATTATAAAAACGAACAGTAAAGGTTTGCTAAATTTAAAAAAAAAAAAGTAAAAATAAACATAAACTAGACCAACTGCTATATTTTCTGTCATGACTTTAAGAGATAGAAAAAGTATGTTTAAAGACAAAAAAATATGCTGTTAAAACCTAGGAAATTTAGGACACAGCAAAGTGAAAAATTAGTAAAACAGAAGTTAGCAGGCTGAAGTATCAAAAAGATAAATACATTCATAAAAAAGATAAACTTAGAATGACCAGTCTAGAAAATTTTGCGAGATATGAAGGGTTTAAAATCTAAAAAAAAACGTAAAATAAATAAACAACAATATGAATGTTTTGAAACAAACAAATTGAACAGAAAAATAAAACCAGAATTATAAATACGAAGAGTAAAGTTTTGCTAAATTTATATAAAAGTGAAAATAAGCAGAAGGCACACCAAACGCTATATTTTCTGTTATGATTTTAAGAGATGGAAAAAACTCTGTTGATAAAACCTTGGAAATTTAGAACATAGTAAAGTGAAAAATTAGTGAAAAAACAGAAGTTAGCAGGCTTAAGTATCAAAAAGATAAATACATTCATAAAAAGGTAAACTGACCGTGAACAGTCTACAAAATTGCGAGACATGAAGAGTTTATCAATTTCAATGTTTTATCAAAACAAATTGACCAGAAAAGTAAAACCAGAAATATAAATGTGAAGAGTAAAGGTTTGCAAAATTTATAAAATAAATAAAAATAAGCTAAAAGTAGACCAACTGCTATAGTTTCGGTCATGATTTTAAGATGTGGAAAAAGCATGTTTAAAGACAAAATAAATTATACTCTTAAAACTTAGGGAATTTAGAACACAGTAAAGTGAAAAATTAGTAAAGCAGAAGCTAGCAGGCTGAAGTATCAAAAAGATAAATACATTCATAAAAAAGATAAACTTAGAATGACCAGTCTAGAAAATTTTGCGAGATATGAAGGGTTTAAAATCTAAAAAAAAACGTAAAATAAATAAACAACAATATGAATGTTTTGAAACAAACAAATTGAACAGAAAAATAAAACCAGAATTATAAATACGAAGAGTAAAGTTTTGCTAAATTTATATAAAAGTGAAAATAAGCAGAAGGCACACCAAACGCTATATTTTCTGTTATGATTTTAAGAGATGGAAAAAACTCTGTTGATAAAACCTTGGAAATTTAGAACATAGTAAAGTGAAAAATTAGTGAAAAAACAGAAGTTAGCAGGCTTAAGTATCAAAAAGATAAATACATTCATAAAAAGGTAAACTGACCGTGAACAGTCTACAAAATTGCGAGACATGAAGAGTTTATCAATTTCAATGTTTTATCAAAACAAATTGACCAGAAAAGTAAAACCAGAAATATAAATGTGAAGAGTAAAGGTTTGCAAAATTTATAAAATAAATAAAAATAAGCTAAAAGTAGACCAACTGCTATAGTTTCGGTCATGATTTTAAGATGTGGAAAAAGCATGTTTAAAGACAAAATAAATTATACTCTTAAAACTTAGGGAATTTAGAACACAGTAAAGTGAAAAATTAGTAAAGCAGAAGCTAGCAGGCTTAAGTATCAAAAAGATAAATACTTTCATAAAAACATAAACTGAGAGTTACCAGATCGAAAAATTGCTAGAAATGAAGAGTTTAAAATCTAAAAAAAAAAACGTAAAATAAATAGTCAACAATGTGATTGTTTGTAAAGAAACAAATTGAACAGAAAAACAAAACCAGAATTATAAATACGAAGGGTATTATATATTATTTGCTAAATTTATAAAAAAGTGAAAATAAGCAAGAAGTAGACCAACTGCTATATTTTTTATCATGACTTTAAGAGCTGGAAAAAGCTGGTTTAAAGACAAAAAAAATATGCTGTCAAAACCTAGGAAATTAAGAACACTGTGAAGTGAAAATCTAGTAAAACAGATAAACTGAGACATAAAAAGATAAACTGAAATTGACCAGTCTAGAAAATTGCGAGACATGAAGACTAACAACATAAGAAAAAAAAATAAAATAAATAAACAAAAATGTGAATTTTTTTAATAAACAAAGTTACCAGAAAAATAAAACCAGAATTGTAAATACGAAAAATAAAAGTTTGCTAAATTTATAAAAAAAGTGAAAATAAGCAAAAAGTAAACCAATTGCTATATTTTCTGCAATGATTTTAAGAAGTAGAAAATGCATGTTTAAAGACAAAAAAAAATATGCTGTTAAAACCTAGGAAATGTGGAACACAGTAAAGTGAAAAGTTAGTAAAACAGAAGTTAGCCGGGTTAAGTATCAAATAGATAAATATAAAAAATATATAAAAAGATAAACTGAGAGTGACCAGACTAGAAAATTGCGAGGCATGAAGAGTTTAACAGTCTAAAAAAACAACGTAAAATAAATAAACAACAATGTGAATGTTTTTAAACAAACAACTTGAAGAGAAAAATAAAACCAGAATTATAAATACGAAGAGTAAAGGTTAAAATTTATAAAAAACAAGGTGAAAACAAACAAAAACTAGACCAACTGCTATATTTTCTGTCATGATTTTAAGAGATGGAAAAAGCATGTTTAAAGACAAAAAAATTATGCTGTTAGAACCTAGGAAATTTAAGACACAGCAAAGTAAAACAGAAGGTAGCAGGCTTATGTATCAGAAAGACAAATACATTCATAAAAAAGATAAACTGAGAGTGAGCAGACTAGAAAATTGCGAGACATGAAGAGTTGAACAATCTAAAAAAAAAACGTAAAATCAATAAACAACAATGTGAATGTTTTTAAACAAACAAATTGAAAAGAAAAATAAAGCCAGAATTATAAATACGAAGAGTAAAGGTTAGCTAAATTTATAAAAAACAAGGTGAAAACAAACAAAAACTAGACCAACTGCTATATTTTCTGTCATAATTTTAAAGGGGTGGAAAAAGCATGCTTAAAGACAAAAAAAATTATACTGTTAAAACCCAGAAAATTTAGAACACAGTAGAGTGAAAAATTAGCAAAGACGAAGTTAGCAGGCTTAAGTAACAAAAAGATAAATACACTCATAGAAAGATAAACTGAGAGTGACCAGACTAGAAAATTGCGAGACATAAAGACTTTAAAATCTAAAAAAAACACATTGTAAAATAAATAGACAACAATGTGAATGTTTTTAAATAAACGAATTGAAGAGAAAAATAAAACCAGAATTATAAATATGAAGAGTAAAGGTTTGTTAAATTTATACAAAAACAAAGTGAAAACCTGAATGTCAGACCAACCGCTATATTTTCTGTCATGATTTTAAGATTTGGAAAAACCATGTTTAAAGACAAAAAGAATGTGCTGTTGAAACCCAAAGAATGTAGCAAAAAGCAAGAAAATAAGTAAAACAATAGTATAAAATAATATAGAAAAATACAAAAATATAAAATCGTCTTAGTGAGTGTGAAGACAAAAGAACTCTTACAAAGTCGAAAGGGACTGACAATGCAAGTGATGGCGCTGATAATGGCCAGTGCGCCGAAACTGGTTCGCGTATAAACGATTTTTAAATATTTTATTTTCTTCTTTTCCCACTTTCCTGTTTGCTTCGTGCTCAAGAATAATTAAACGTAAAACTTGGAAACCAGTCGCAAAGAAAACCAAAATAACAATAAACCCCAATACAGTAAGAGCAATGAAAAGTAAAATAACTAAACAAAATGTGAAGTTTTTAATAAAGAAAGTTAACAGAAAAATGAAACCAGAATTATAAATACGAAAAGTAAAAGTTTGCTAAATTTATAAAAAAAGTGAAAATAAGCAAAAAGTAAAACAAATGCTATATTTTCTGCAATGATTTTAAGAGGTAAAAAATGCATATTTAAAGACAAAAAAAATATGCTGTTAAAACCTAGGAAACTTAGGACACAGCAAAATGAAAAATTAGTAAAACAGAAATTAGCAGGCTTAAGTAACAAAAAGATAAATACATTCATAAAAAGATAAACTGAGAGTGACCAGACTAGAAAATTGCGAGACATGAAGAGTTTAAACATAAACCAAAAAAAACGTAAAATAAATAGACAACAATGTGAATCTTTTTAAACAAACAAATTGAACAGAAAGATAAAAACAGAATTTTAAATACGAAGAGTAGAGATTTGCTACATTTATAAAAAAAGTGAAAATAAGCAAAAAGTAGATTTACTGCTATAGTTTCGGTCAAGATTTTAATAAGTGGGAAAAGCATGTTTAAAAACAAAAAAAAATATGCTGTTAAAACTTAGAAAATTTAAGACACAGCAAAGTGAAAAATTAGCAAAACAGAAGTTAGCAGGCTTAAGTATCATAATGACAAATACATTCAGAAAAAGATAAACTGAGAGTGGCCAGACTAGAAAATTGCGAGACATGAAGAGTATAACAATCTGAAAAAAACGTAAAATAAATAAACCACAATGTGGATGTTTTTAAACAAACAAATTGAAGAGAAATATAAAACCAGTATTATAAATATGAAGAGTAAAGGTTTGTTAAATTTATAAAAAAAACAAAGTGAAAACAGACAAATACCAGACCAACCGTTATAATTTCTGTCATGATTTTAAGAGGTGGATAGAGCATATTTAAAGACAAAAAGAATGTGCTATATATAGAAGAAAGTATATTTTACACGCTTCTGTACGGGAGCGTGCGTAAAGCGCCCTTTGTGCGCGCTGTTTGCAGCATGCGATGTTCAACACTAGTTAGTAGTGCGCATTTGTTCATTTTCGAGGCAGTCGTAAAAAATATGCAACTAGCGCCGAAAATTGCAGTTTTCACACGAGTGTGGTGGTTTGGGCACGAGTCTTAGGCGAGTGAAACAACGTCACAAGGGTGTGAAGAGTGATTTTCGTACTTGTTGCGAAATATACTTTTCCAACGACCGCGATTTTGCTTCATAAATGATCATTTGTATTATAAAATATATACAAGGTGTGTTCAAAACAAACAGAAGGGTGTGAAAAGTATACTTTGCGCTTCTGTATGGGACAACGATAGTTACTAGTCCGCATATGTTTATTTTCAAGGCAGTCGTTGAGAAATATCTTTACGTTGTGTGTGGTAGTGTCGAAAATTGAACATTTCACACGAGTGTGACGATTTTGATCTGAACCTCACAAGAGTGTTTTTCGTACGCTTCTGTATGGGAGCGTTTTGCAAAGACCGCATGAAGAGAAGGGAACGTGCAGATTGCAAACAGCGTGCGCAATGTGCACTTTGCGCACGCTGTTTGCAATATGCGATTTTTAACGGTAGTTAGAAGTGCGCGTTTGTTCATTTTCAAGGCAGTCGTAGAAAAACATGTTTCTCTGCTCTACAGGGGGATGTTTTAAATCAGACATTTTGTCTTTATTGGGGCGTCATCATTTTCAACTTTCTAAAAATGTCCCTTAAATTGAGTGTTGAAAATTGAACGTTTTTTTTTTACAAACTCAACGACGTTTAACAATTGATTTTTTAGTGTACGTATTCTTTACCGATTTAATTACTTTTATATAAAATAAACTGGTTATTAAAATTCGTCGCTTATCATAGGAATCTCATAAACTGGAAAAGATGAGATGTGGATTAAATTGGGACAATTATGTCTATTTTGTTACTTATCAACGCACTGTTTAAAAATTTGAAAAAATCTAACTATGAGATCCAAAATATTTAAATAATTTTGAAATTTGCTATAATATTATGGTTTTATTCTTGCTCTGAACATATTTGACAATTTTTTTGAAAAATTAATTGCATTTTTTTTCTTTGGAACTTTTATTTCCTGTAAGATTGTGACGGTGATCAAATCAGAAAATTAAAGAATGTTTCAAAATGTGATATTTTTTTAAACATTTTAAACATTTATATTAAAAAATTTATTGTTCAGTCTTGTAACTAAAAAATATTCCAATTAAAAATGGAATTTTATTTTTCAAAATCCCTTATAATAATTCACAAAAAAATAAATAAAACCAATGTACAAAGTTTTATTTTTTGGTTTTTGGATTGGTATTTCCAATAGTAGTCGAATTTTTTATTACTAATTTGCTAATTGGAATCTCGGACGGTTTCCAAGTATTTGCATAAGTATTCAAAATTTTAGAGATGCGAAACTCAGACCCAATTTAATCGAGTTCTTTTATCTTACGGTTTACGAGATGCCAATGATGAGCAGCTAATCTGACCTACTCCTGTATAGTTTTGGTACTCATTTGTTCAATGTGTCGTTGTGATATTATAATACGTGATTGCAGAAGTATAAAAACATTTACAGAGTGACCACCGTAACTTTGGCAAAAATTGTAGAGGCGGTAAGAGTTCTGTAGACAAATATAGTACAGTACCTTTGCTTGGAAAAGCTTGTTTACAGCATACATACAAGCTAAACTATAATTGAACTCTTCATATTTGTTAAGAAATCACTACTACCTATCAGCATACCTACACAAAACATTAACGAAGGTCAATTATGGGGTTTCAAGATGGTTTTAACCTTCTGCTTCTACCGTGGACAAAGAAACAGATCATCTTGTGAGTGCAGTCGACCCCAAAATCTAAATCCCCAAACCGTTCCTGGGCTGAGCTGGGCGCCCCTTTCACATTTTAATCGAAGTGGCCTGGCCTGGCCCATGATGGGACACCCGAAAGGACCACTGAACGACACATGTTCCATGCATGTACACGTCGGGACACCTGGTCTCGCATCTGCCCTCGGCCGCCAGCCGGCACACGGGCCAAACAAAAGAAAATCGGCGGGACCGACCACCTTTCCTTACGCGCGGATTCGTATTGGTGCCCCGAAAAAACAGTTGAAGTAAAGGAATGAACAGCTGCCTACGAGTCATGTTTTAAGATGTTCGATTGTTTTCCTTCCTTCGGTTGTTCGACCGACAGGGCCGATATTCGTTGGTTCAACACGCGGGGTTGTTGGTTGGATTGGGACGCGTTTACCTTGACTCAACAGCCCTTTGGTGGCTATTTTTAGATGGGTTTTGTCCTGCTAGTCCTAAACCAGGTGTTTATAAGAAACATTTATCAAATGGGCTATGAAGTTTTAACAAAAAAGATTTAAGGATGAACTTTTTTGATTGAACATTCCACCCCCTACAACTTCCTCAGATATTTCAATTCAATTAAGAACAAAAGAGGAAATTTGAGTTACCAAACGATGAAAGTAAATTATATCCAGGAAGGAAAAGTGAACTTTTTTGACGACATCGGAGCTTTGCCAAATCCATTTTATAAAAAGTTTAAAGCGTTTATTTACATAAAGGGAAGCTTTCATAATGATGTGTGTTCAAAGCTCCCAGCATAAGTTTTTTAATGAGATCGTTTTGCAGTCGCGTTTTACATTCCATAAATTTGTAAACTAAAACGACAATAGGTGCAAAAAATTACAAAAGAGAAAGAATAATATCTTTCTTGCGTATAATCACTTAAAAGTAAAATAACACCATCCACTTTTCCTCCATTGTCTGGATGGATTTCCAAACGAACACTATTCGAGTTCCATATAAGCGCCTTACCGGAGCAGCAAATCCCCAAATAATGAGAATTTAGTTCCGATACTTATAGTATCTATGGAATTATTGGCATAACTTGCTATTGTCTTGTTTCCGTACACTCGAACTTTTCCATCAATTTTCTATCAAGGGCGCTAAAGTACAAAACAAACTTGGAAGAGCTTCAAGCTTAGCGAGCGATCACTTTTCGATTAATTTATTCGAGTTCTGTGTTTTAGACACACTTATTTCTATTTCCTCCAAATTAGCATGATATTCAATTTCATCTAGTCGTTTCAACGTAAAAGGAAAGCAAATTTATGTAAATCTAATGTAAAAAAGGTGTCGTTTTATTAAGATTTTATTTATAAATATTGATAAGAAATAGCTGGTTGTGACGTTTATAAATGTTTTGTTGTTTTTGCTAGTGCTAATTGGAAAAAGTGGGATGCTAGATGAATAAAACGTGTTCGAAAAGTCTAAAATTCTTGGAGCATGTTCTTTGTATCTGTTTGCATTATTTTTGGTTTGAGGTACTGATTTTTAGGACATTATTTTTGCCCCAGTTTTTCTTGTATTTATATGATTTTTTTTGCCCAGTAAAACACATTTCATCAACTCTTTTGTTCTTTTTATGCGGCCAACCAAACCATTTCGGATAGTCAACTCTGATATCCCATTATGTCTCTATCATTTACGTAAGAGCGGTGAGATATTGTACAGTTTCTTTTTGGCTTTAAGCCGCGAACTCACGGTCTCCAATTTGTCGTCCAGCCAAATCTGTATTGATGAGGGGTAGACCCCGTATGCATTTGCATGCTGGTCTCGTCATGAAGACCATGACCCCTAAACTAACATATACCCTATTCCATTATTTTCTGCATCTCAGTTGGTCATGAAGTGTTCCCTGTATACTAACGTTAGCTTTTGTCCTCTTTGACTTCGTCAAAACAAATTGATACAGTTGGTTTTATAATCCAAAAAAGAAGTACTTTTTGTTTTGAAAACTCTCCAACAGAACGGTGTGACGTCATAGCTTATTCGATTGTGACCAATTAGACAATGAAGCCATCAGTCACTTCTGTCAAATACCGTTGATGTTTAAAATCCACTTTAAATTCATGCTATTTTGAAGGTTTGGCGTTGTCGTTATCTAATGTGTCGCCGTGAGGGTTTGTTACATATTTCAATTTAAAATTACCAAGAAAGAACACCACATAGCGTATTCACTCAATGTTTGAAACAGTGTGCCAATTAGAATCACAAACGGAACGACAAAACGACCCCACAACTCAAATCACAGAATCGGGTTAGCGGTAAACTGGCTTCCTTGCGAAGTCAATTTCTACGAGTAAGTAAAACCACTGACTTGTAAAACCTTAGTAATGTGCTTTAGGTAAGGAGAAATTAGAAATTCACACTATTGAAAACTTACTAATGTACGAATGTTATGTGCGAGGTTTGAGACAGATTCTCTTTCCTAGTTTAAGTTTTGACTAGTTTGTAAACTTCTATTTTATTTTATCCTCAACTGTCGCAAAATTTTGCATGAAATATTAAAATATGTATGTACTTATTTAGTCACTGTAATTAAATGTGAATTTATATTTATTAAAAATTCAACAATGTGTAATTTGAAACTAGTTATATAGATTTACTTTACTTCTTGTAGACAATATTTTTACCTCCATTGGTGCCGTTATGGAGATAACCAAAAATTCATTAACAAGTAACCTATTAAGACTGAGAAGAAAGAGTTAGTTAGTCTAGAGGAAAAGTAATATATTTAGAACTATTTAGAAAAATGTTTCTTGAACGTTAGATATTCTATTTTAAGCTCAGCAAATACCAATAAAACTTAGCCACTTCGGATAGATCACACTTCATAAACTAGTATTTTATATTAAACGTTTTAGCTCTTAAAGTATCATTAAGTCGAAAAGAAAAATTTCCACAATTTTGTTAATTTTAAATAATATACAACCTTTAGCTGAGAAAATACCAATAAAACTTATTATATATTATGTTTATCATAAATTATTTAAATAGTATTTTATGTTAAACGTTTAAGCTCAAAAGACTTACTAAGTTCAGAAAAAAAGATCCACTCAGCCTAGAGTAACAGCAACATACTCAGAACAATGTTTGAAATTTAGATATTTCACATATGTGACCTCAAAGAAATTCTAATATAACTCAGTTATCTCAGATGGCTCAAAATTTATTTAAATAATATTTTATAACAAGAAAGTTTAGCTGAGAAAGTAACGCAAAATTCAGAAGAAAGAGTTAAGGAGTTTCTAGGAAAATGTAGCACTTAGAAAATTTAAAGTATACCACTTTAAACTCAAGACATACTAAAAAGCTCAGTTACCTATAATGAGAGTAGTTGTGAAATCATTTAAACTAAATTTTCTGTTAAATGTTCAAGCTCAGAAAGTATAATAAACTTCAGAAGAAACAGTTAATCAGTCTAGAGGGGGAATAACATTCTTTGAACCGTTCTTTAAAATTTAAAATCTAGCACCTTAAGCTCAGCAAATACCATTAAATTTTGGGTACCTCATATGGTACCGAAAACATGTAAGAATCAACCATTTCTTTAATTTTCGAATTTACTAGATTTTCAGGTTGCAATTATTTGTTTATATACTCTATTTGCTGCATTCTTTTTTAAATTTCCCAAAATGTTAAATTTCAAAAGAATTATTATTTTTTCAATTTATCAAAATATAACTTTTCTAAGATTTACAGGCTACATTTCCAGCAATTCCCATTACTGCTTTTTAATTTTTCTGTAGTAAAACTCTCAAAGGTTTAAATTCTCAAATGTTTAACAATATTAATCAATGTTTATTAATCCTTTAATTTTTTTTTATTTACAGCCAGCAATTGCGGATTTCCAATACCTCAAATTCACCACATTTTAACTCCTTTGGGATTCACAGGTTGAAAGTTCAGGATCTTTTTACTTCTCAGTTCAAATAACAACTTTTTTACCTCCCGACTACTTCAGATCTATATCGTTTTGAATCCTTAATTTTACCTTATTCAAAGTTCAGTTTTTTATTCCTTGTTTCGCAAAAGCTTTCCTAAATTCTAAATGTTCAGTTTTCGTAGAATTTTTATTTACCAAATTCACTAAGAAATTGCTCTGTAGTGGATGTATCTTCAGGTTCTTAGACTCCTCCATTACTCTACAATTTCAATTTCACTTGTTCCTTTGTGAAACTTGCTGAAACTTTTTTTAATGGCAAAAATCACACCGAACTCGAAAATTATTCTAAGTTTGTTTTTCTGAACTTTCAAGAATAAGAAGTCTTGAATTTACGCATTTTTTGCTCTCAGTTGCAACTTCTCACTATGCCATTTACGCAACTAATTCTGTTTTCAAACATTTTCGAGTTGTGCCTAAACTTTTAAAACCTCCAGCTTAATTCATCACTTGTAAAATATCAAAAGGTAAAATTTTTAAACTTTGAACAATCAGAATCAATCTAAACGATGTAATTTTGAGTTCCAGCACATAGTCTCGTAAAACTTCTCACACCCAGTTTGTGAGGAATTGTTATTGCTGTATGTTACAATTCAAATTTCAAGTTCTTCCTTTGTGAAACTTGTAACCTCGTACTCTGCTAAATCACAACTAATTTGGACTTCTTACATTGTTCAATTTTGCTTTTCTTACACTTTTAAAACCCCTCAGTTTTCGTATTTATCATTTGTAAAATATCAAAAGATAAAATGTTTAAACCTTAAACAATCAGAATCGATTACGATCTACAGGACGTAATTTTGGAGTTCTGATACATCGTTTTGGAATACTTCTCATGACCAGTTTTTGAGGAATATTTAGTTCTGTGTTACGCAAAGTTCGAATGAAAGTTTTGTTACCTACCACTCGAAATTTTTCTTTCGTAGTATCTATACATGGACTGGATGTTACGTACAGTATCATGGAGTAGATGTTACATTTAAATAAAATATAAAATTATTTTAAGTTTGGTGTGCGAGTTCACTTTTCCTTTAAGAGCAAGGTTTAAACGTTTTGAAGAGTTTACTTCAGGGTAATTCTAGTTTAATAAACTTGTAAACTGGAAGTAAATAATTACATTGTAAATAATGCTTGTTAGTGTTATAGATCCTGAAGTCTGTCTAGCCATACACTTAAAAGAAGAGCTGTAGAGATACGGTTGTAAATATTTTGGGGATACATAGCATCATAACTTCAAATGCTGAAAACATATCGGAAAACATATGTTAAATTAATTTCTGTAATATTTAGTAAATTTAAAACGGTCTGATAACTGTGTAGTCATAACAGTAAAAAATAATCATAACCTCAAATTGGTTGTAAATCAATGTCAGTGTCAGTTATGCTTCACAGGGTGCAAAATGTCACATTTCGAAGGCTCACGATATGCAGAAAACATTGGAACAGTTTATATAAGGGGTAATCTACAAAATGGTGACCACCTACTCTATTATTTACATCACTACTCGAATTCTAACCTTTTGATCATTCCGACTTATGTTCTTCTTCTTCTTACAGTGTCTTTCCATTTCGGACGTTGGCGACTATCATGGCAATCTGTATCTTGTTCGCAACTGGTCTGAACTGGCCCGCAGTTGTTGTGTTGAACCATGTGCGTAGACTTCTTAGCCACGAAATTCTTCGTCTTCCAGGACCCCGTTTACGGTTTATCTTTCCCTGTAGAATCAACTGTAACATCCCATATCTTTGGCTATTCCTCATTATGTATTCAAAGTATTCAATTTTGGATGTTTTAAATTCAATAGTAGTTCTTTATCCTTCCCCGTCTTTGTCAATACGTGTTGATTAGTTACACGAGCGGTCCATGGTATCCTCAAGATTTGTCGAAACAGTCACATCTCAAAAGCATCGATTTTTCCACATGCAGCGTCCGTGAGAGTCCAGGATTCCATTGCATACAATAATACAGGAAAAACATAACACCTCAATAATCTAATTTTTAAGGGCATAGATAAATCATGACATGATGAATCTAGCCATCCTCTGAAATTCAGCTCTTGCGTTCTCCATCCTGCATCTAATTTCCAGGGTGTGATCCCAGTCTTTATTAACAGTTGTTCCAAGATAGGTATATGTCTTCACTCTCTACATTCGTTGATTGTTTACAATCGGTCCTTCCGTTTAGGTCTTATTTTTGAAAATTATCATGTATTTTGTTTTCTTGGTGTTTAATGACAACCCATATCTCTGACTGGTTTCGGCAACTCTGACCAATATTTCCTGAAGTTCCGTCAAATTGTCTTGAAAAATCATCGTATTGTCTGCGTATGCTATGCTATTGATACATTCTCCATTTACTTTGATTCCGGCATCATTATCTTCCAGAGCCTCCTTAAAAATTCTGTCTGAATTCACGTTGAACAGCAGAGGCGACAATACACATCCCTGTCTGACCACACGTTTAATTTTGATTTCAACCGTATCTCCTGCTTGGCTATATATAGAAGCCGTTTGATTCCAGTACAGGTTGTCAATAATCCTCAGATCGCAGGTATGCAGCCCAATATTTGTTAATACTTCCATAAGCTTGTCATGTTTTACTGTGTCGAATGCCTTTTGACAATCAATGAAACAGGCATAGGCATCGCAATTTACATCTCTGCATCTCTGAATGAGCACCTGTATACTAAAGGGGGCTTATCTCCTTCAGGAGATGGGTCATCAAGCTGATAGTACGGAAATCGTCACAAGACACAGAGCTCGTTTTTTTAGGTAAAGCAATAAATGTTGACTTTAACCATGTCTTTGGTATTATCCCACTTGAGTACTTGTTAAAATTGTAGTTATGCTTTGGATGCCCTTTGCGTCAAAAGGCTTTATGAACTCACTTTTTTTCCACTTCTCTGGTTGTTATTGGCAAATTGTTAGAATATGTGAAATTAGATGGTTGTATTGATCTGCTGTCATCAAAAAGTATTTATATATTTTGTCCAGATATTGATTTCCTCAGTTTTGTACATAGCGATGGTCCCCAGCTGATCCCGTAGCTTACTCACTGCGCGTGCTTTTTGAATGCCAGCCGCTTGTTTGACCTTTTTGTGCGTATTGAAGGAATTAATCTTCTGCTCTAATAATTCTATCTCTTCGCACTACATTTTAAGCCAAGTTTCTTTCGTCGTTCCTATTTATTTTCTTATTTGCTCTTTTCGATATGTTCAATAGCATTATTACTTCCTGCAATTGGAAGAAATCACCTTATTCTTGAAATTTTGAATAATGTAATTACCCACTTGAGTTAATTGTTTGTAGAGTATCGAATTCATCAGGTGTGTACACCCTGTCTTTAGCAACTGTTCTAGCTGCCACTTCCCCTACTATCACCGCAGCTAACACAAACATTAAACTTCTTACCAACCCCCACGCCATGGCTATGTTATGACAACTGTTTAAAGGTTATCTCACAAATTCGATTCCTTTCTTGTATTTTAAGTAGTTGAACATGTTTTTCTTGATAAGATCACCCGGGTTATCCACCGCCATAAACACGACCAAAATTATAAATAAATAACAAAACAGACATACATCTATTTGCAACAGTTTCATAAGTCACATTTGCATTAAATTTCTTCCATACATCCATCGCTAGTTTGTACTCGGCCATTATTGCAGCCTACATTAACCACGTTTCGACCTCCATCATCAGGCAAAACTTTTTTGTATCTGACTTAATTTTTTCACTCGAGGTAATGTGTTTTTGAGTTGTTGATTCACCTTTTAACCTAACATCAATACTTAGGGACGTTGGATAGGCCTCAGACATTACTGAAAATGTATTAAAAGATACTTGATACAATTTTTTAGGATTTTCTATGCGTCTTAAAGGTCGCAGTGATGATATGTCCTCCGTATGAGGAGTTACAGATGAAATTTCCTCCTTATGGGGAGTTACAAATCGTCAGTCCATTGCCAAAACCAGGAATGTGCATATCTATTATGGTCCACATTCGTGGTTTTGGCATTGGACCGATAAAATGAAATCTCCTCCCTATCGGGAGTTACAGATGAAATCTCCTACTTATGGGGAGTTACGCTGTACAATTTTTTATCCTTTTTTGATTCCCTTCTTCTTTCCATCAGCTGTAGAATCTCGTTCGTCATCCAGCACATTATCTTCCCTTTATTGTCTACCATGTGTTTCTCTCCGATTTCTCTAAAAGTTCCACATATATTTTCGAGTGTTTCTTCTACATTATCTGTCTCTACCATGCTGTTTATTTTCTTTGAAAAAAGTTGGCTCGCTGTTTTTTTTTGTTTCTTTGTCTTTAAGTCTTCTCATATCCCATTGTTTGTTTGTGTCCTTTTTGGTGACTTTCTTAAATCTTGTTCTGAATTTACCAACAAATGGGACATGGTCTGATGATACGTCAGCGAGAGGGTAGGTTTTAACAGATAAGCATCCATTCTTGAATTTCTCATTTACCAGTATATAATCTAGATGATTTCTAACAGTATTTTCAGGTTCTTGAGATCCAGGTGTCCCAACGTCGAAGGGGTAGCCGGAAGAAAGTATTAAGGATTACTAGTTCTTCTTCTTCTGCAAACCGTTTAAAGCTTTCACTTCTCTTTCAACAATTTACCGCTCTTCCCTTTACGAATCTTGGCATTAAAATCTCCCATAACTATGGTTATGTCTTGATTTTTAAACTATTTATATCATTTGAACACAAACATTTACTGGACCCGAGTCATGTCTAGGAGTAAGCAATAGGTACGTCCACCACACTCTAAATGAGTGGGCATGGGAGAGTACAAGGACAAATTGGACCCAGTCAGGAATATGTAGACAGATCAAGGAAATCTACCCTACCCGGATAGATCCAAGGCGTCGTGGCTACTTAGGAGAAGTCGGCAGTGCTTGGGAGAACTCACTAGCCACTGCAGACTAAACAGACACATGCACCTCCTAGGAATGGTGTACTTTGCACCCACTGGGCAGCAGGGGAAGACATCATACCACTTTCTGGGAGTGTGCCATAAGTGGGTGCGACTGCGCCACCAGGACACTGGGAGCCGTCTTTCTCCATCGATAGAAGCTTTCAACTCTGAGATGGGACGGGATACTCTCCTTCATTAGAGGGACGGGTCGACTCGTGGAGGGAATGAGGGCACAGGCGGAGTACGGATGAGTGGATCGGGGGACTGTGAAAAGGGCCTTTAAGGCCTAGTCGCAAGGCTTCGCCTTTTCAAATTAAAAAAACTTAACATAATGTCTGAAAATGCTCTATAATTTGACGAAAAACAATGTTTTTAGCTCAGTTTTCTGTCAAGGTACCGAACATCATTTCTTTTTTCAAATGGCAAGTGGAATTTTTTATACTCTTTTCTAATTCTCTGTGTTTATTCTGGGAATTCATTGATGTAAACTTTTTCTGGTTTTCTTTAATATTTTTATAAAAAAAAAATTAAATACCTTTGGAATAAGATCAGATTATCAATGATGTTACATCCAATATGCTAGGTGCAAGTAAGGTGACATTTTTTTGCTGCGAGTTTGTTTTGAAAGTTTAAAAAATTCTCATAACTGTTGCACACACGATTATACAGAAAGAGATTTCCCAAAAGAGAAATTCCAAAACACCACAAATTTCGCAAATTGGCGAGAGAATTTACGACTTTATGGCCCTTTCGAAAAAACCCAAGACTCAATATCCTCGATTCAACGATGATGTGAAGCTGGACGTTTTATTGCATGTAGAAGAAACACCCACCACTTCGTCAAAGGAGATTGCTCGAAATTGTGGAACTTCGAAAAAAACTGTACTTGCAATATGAAGGAAACATAAATACATTGCATACGTTCCATGTAAAAGTAAAAGATCTAGAAAACAACGACGCGGAACGGAGGCTGCTGATTTGTGAATGGTTTTTGCATATAACAAAAGAAGATCGTCATTTCATATAAAGGTAGTATGGTCAGATGAGTGTACTTTTGGAAAGACGTGCCTTCTTAACAGAAGGAATCGTCGGCATTGGTCAACAGCTAAACCCCACGTAGTTGTAGATACCAATTTTCAGAGAAGATTTAGCGTTAATGTGTGGTGTGGGATACTCGGCAGTAGGCTGTTTGGTCCATATTTTGTAAATGGCTGTTTGCATCAGGACAAGTATTCCAATTTGCTTTCTGGTGAGTAGCAACATTTCCTGGAAGAAGTACCTTTAGTCGATTTAAATGGAATTTATTTTCAACAAGATGGAGCCCCTCCACATTCTTCACAATTCAATATGAACCATTTGAATGAACAATTTGGCGCGAACTGGATGGGGATCCATGGACCTGTCCGATGACCAGCACGTAGTCTCTATTTAACGCTAGTCGATTTTTATGGGGATATCTCAAAGATAAAACGAAACTGCACCTGACAATGTGGGTACCCTAAGGCGGCGCATTATTCAAGCTTGTCGTGAAATACCTCCAAACTGTCTTCATCAGGCAAATTTCAGCGTTTCCAAAACGTGTCAGTTATGTATTCAGCGACATGGTGGACATTGTGAACACATTTTATGAATCTCCCCAAATAACCTCCCTAACGGAATAAAAAATTGCATGAACCCTTTTTTATCAAATATTAAGGAAAACCAGAAAAAAATTACCTGAATTGATTCAAAAACTACAGGAAATTAGAAAAATATATAAAAAATTCCAGTTGCCTTTAAAAAAAAATGACATGTGGTACCTTGACAGGAAATTCAGCTGAAAAGTATTGGTTTCTGTCAAATTATAGAGCATCTTCACACATTTTCTTTACTTTTTTAAATTTGAAAATCGGTTTGACAAATAACTAATTTACAGCGTTAGTCGTTTTTTGTGCACCTCTCTGTATGGCCCATATTCTTCGCTGACGTAAATTTTCCGTGTGAAACCGATTTTCCATGTACAATAATAATAATAATAATAGTATTTATTTAGTAAAAAATGATACATAGAAAAACAAAATGCAATACATAGATACATCAATATTTCTATTTCCCAACATGCTGCGAATGTGCTGTCGCAAAACTATTTTGAATGTTTTTACATTACTACACTCTTTTTTGTTCTGCGGCAATTCATTAAACCTTATAAGTCCTCTAAACAATATTGAGTTCAAGGTCTGATTTTTTACATTTTTTTTTTAACAATGAAATCGTTACATTTTATTGTATTATATGAATGTATGTACGAGAAAAACCTTATTTTTTTACAAACATATTCAGGCAGTAATTTATTTTTTAGCTTAAACAGAAACAAATGGGCATCAAACGTTACCCTCTGCTGTACAGATAGCATATTCAATGTTGTTTGCATCCGGCTTATAGGCATATATGCCTATAACACTTTAAAATGGTTCTCATAGCTCTGTTTTGAATTATTTGAAATTCTTGGATTTTAAAATTTGGGAGACCGCAAAGAAGTTTGGAGCAAAACTGCAGATGCGGCGCTGCAATACTATTATACAGTAAAAGTTTAGTATGTGAGGACAAATGTTGACTCACTCTTGAGATAAAGTTAACATTTTTTGAATACTTTCTCATTACATAATCAGCATGTGCACGAAAATCTAAATGCGGATCGAAAAGTACCCCAAGGTACTTTATGTGTTTTTCATACTATAAGCGATTACCATCTATTTCTAGGTTGATACTATCAATATCCAAATCATTAAGTTTGTGTTTGCATCCAAAGCTACAGAACTTAGTTTTAGTTGTATTTATACTTAAGTTGTTCGTACACCGTCAATTAAATAATTTTTTTAAATCTTGATTTGCATCCCGCTGCATTTGCAACCAACAGATCTAGACTTAACCCTTTGCCGTGTGCCAGTCAAGTAGGATTCAAACCACTTCAACATATTATTCTTGATGCCCATATTCCTCATTTTCTGCAATAAAATAACTGTAGATACAGTTTCAAATGCCCGTCTAAGATCCAAAAATATCGCAAGAATCAAGTTACCACTATCAATACTGTTAATAAAATTATCACAAACACTGACAACTACAGTTTCACAAGAATGATTTTCTCTAAAACCTGACTAATTCGATATTAAAATGCTATTTATTTCACAGTGGGCTTGCAATTGCGTTTTTACTACTACTTCTAATGAATAGGAACAGTTTTACGGGTACAGGACTGAATAAAACCAGCTCTCGTTAAAAAATTACCGACGTTTCGATTGTATATTACAATCTTCTTTAGGGCTACAAATATAAAAAAGAAAGTGCACAGCAGGCCTACAGAATAAATGTAAAATTTGTTCTTAATAAATATAAATATAAATATAAATATATAAACATTTAGACAATTATTAACATAACGACAACATAACGCAACAATAGACCATCACTCGTAGATGATTTTACTGACCTTTTTTTTTAAGTTGAGAACATAGTTGTGACAATGGAGTTTAGTGCACCAGTACACATAATGGAGGAATTGGAATGGACCAAACCAGGCACTGCCGTCTCGGAATAATTGTAAGCGACGTCTTTCTTGGCAGAATGCTCGACCAGAAATGTCGGTCGGCCTGAGCATTTTACATTTTTTTAGTCGGTGTAGATTTTCGGATTCTAAATAATTGTTTTTTTTTTATATATATTTTTAATGCTAGAAGTAATTAAGTGCCAGCTAAGAATCCATATGGTGTAGCTTTGTGTCTATGTTATTTTTGTCTTGTTTTAAATATGTTGAGCATGTGGTTGTAGTAGGTACCCAGGCCCGATGTGTCAGTTCTAAAATGTATTGTTTCGTTCAAGGTTATATGGATCATTTCACTGATGTTCCTTTTATAAAAATTCTGTTCTAAATCAAGGATTAGTACTTTATTGAAATCGAAATCATGGTTGGTAGAGAAATGATGAACAGCTAGCGCGGTCTTTTCATTTCGGTGTTTGTTGGACTCTTTGCAGTCATACCTATGTTGGGATAGTCTGGACTTTAAATACTGCCTAGTTTGGCCCGCATAACACGCATTGCAAATTCCACATGGAATCTTATAGACAAGGTTAGAATTGAGTTCTATTGGTGTTTTGTCCTTGAGTTTGGTGAATATGGTACCCACTATTTTAGTATTGTAGAAAGCTAATTGGCAGAGTGGGTTGATTTTGGAGATCTGTTTTTGAATTTTTTCTGATAATCCCTAAATATAGGGGAATTTGAAATATAGTCGTTTAGCTTCTTTTTGTTTGGTTTGTTTTTGTTTTAGTGTGTGTTTATATTCGTTTATAATTCTATTGATAAGAGTGAGAGGGTAGTTATTATTTAAAAGGATTGACTTTACTTTGTTTTCGTTGTCTTTATGAAACTCAACGCTACTCAATGTAAACGATCTGTAAAAAAGGTTTCTGATTATCGAAATTTTTTGAGATGTAGGATGTGACGACAGGTAGTTAACCACTCTGCCAGAAGCTGAAGGTTTCATGTGCCAATTAGTTTTAAGAGATCCGTCAATGCTACGAACAATCAACAGGTCAAGAAAAGATATTGTGTTATTTTTCTCCACTTCCATTGTAAATTTAAGCTTAGAATGGAACCCGTTAAAATGTGCCAATAATTAATCTGTCGAGCGTTTGGGGCAAGCCAAAATGGTATCATCAACATATAATTTAATAAATGCTAATGGGAACGGGAGTTTATTTGTAACCTCTTCGATTAAGTCCTTCATGACTAAATTTGCTAAAATGGGGCTAGATGGGTTGCCCATTGCGGAGCCATCAAGTTGCTGGTACCACTCTGCGTTAAACCGAAAATAGCTACTGTGGAACAAAAATTCGACAATTCGAACGAACATATCGAGTGGAATGGTCGTATATGCTGAAAAAAATCGCCACTTCTTTTTAATTATGGACACCACCAGTTCTTTCGGTATATTTGTAAAAAGTGATACGACGTCCATTGAAACCAACAAAAAATCCCTGTCTAGCCGCATCAAACCGGCAAATTCTGCAAATTCGAATGAATTTTTTACATTATATTTAAAGGTTGTAATTGAGTTAAATGTGTTGTGAATATATGTCGATAGTTTGTACGTTGGGGAATTTATACAGCTGACGATATGTCTGAAAGATAAATTGTCTTTTTGTGTTTTTCTGAGACCGTATAGTTTAGGAAAATTTGCATTGTATGTTTTTATTTTTTTTTAGTGTTCATCACACTAATCATCTAAACTCCGCAAAAAATTCATCCTCTTCTAAACGACATCATATCCTAAAAGATTTCGGGCTGTGTGTGTCCTTTCTTAAATCGCACCCAGAGTTCATGGTTTCTAGATCTGATAAGGGCAATTCTACGGTCATAATGCTTAGGGACAAATATACCATGGCTATGAATGAATTACTAAATGATAGTGCTACCTATCGTATCACTAATTCTGACCCCACATCTAAATACCAAAATCAAGCCAACAAGATTGTCGACGAACTTTTCCAACAGGCACTTATCGACGAGAACACTAAAAAAAACTAAAAACATACAATGCAAATTTTCCTAAACTATACGGTCTCAGAAAAACACAAAAAGACAATTTATCTTTCAGACCTATCGTCAGCTGTATAAATTCCCCAACGTACAAACTATCGACATATATTCACAACACACTTAACTCAATAACAACCTTTAAATACAATGTAAAAAATTCATTCGAATTTGCAGAATTTGCCGGTTTGATGCGGCTAGATAGGGATTTTTTGTTGGTTTCAATGGACGTCGTATCACTTTTTACAAATATACCTAAAGAACTGGTGGTGTTCATAATTAAAAAGAGATGGCGATTTTTTTCAGCAAATACGACCATTCCACTCGATATGTTCGTTCGAATTGTTGAATTTTTATTCCACAGTAGCTATTTTCGGTTTAACGCAGAGTGGTACCAGCAACTTGATGGCTCCGCTATGGGCAACCCAGCTAGCCCCATTTTAGCAAATTTAGTCATGAATGACTTAATTGAAGAGGTTACAAATAAACTCCCGTTCCCATTAGCATTTATTAAATTATATGTTGATGATACCATTTTGGCTTGCCCCAAACGCTCGACAGACCAATTATTGGCACATTTTAACGGGTTCCATCCTAAGCTTAAATTTACAATGGAAGTGGAGGAAAATAACACAATATCTTTTCTTGACCTGTTGATTGTTCGTAGCATTGACGGATCTCTTAAAACTAATTGGTACATGAAACCTTCAGCTTCTGGCGGAGTGGTTAACTACCTGTCGTCACATCCTACATCTCAAAAAATTTCGATAATCAAAAACTTTTTTTACAGATCGTTTATATTGAGTAGCGTTGAGTTTCATAAAGACAACGAAAACAAAGGAAAGTCAATTCTTTTAAATAATAACTACCCTCTCACTCTTTTCAATAGAATTATAAACGAATATAAACACACAATAAAACAACAACAAACCAAAAAAAGAAGCTAAACGACTATATTCCATGTGGAAATTGCAATGCGTGTTATGTGGGCCAAACTAGGCAGTATTTAAAGTCCAGACTATCCCAACATAGGTATGACTGCAAAGAGTCCAACAAACACCGAAATGAAAAGACCATGATTTCGATTTCAATAAAGTACTAATCCTTGATTTAGAACAGAATTTTTATAAAAGGAACATCAGTGAAATGATCCATATAACCTTGAACGAAACAATAAATTTTAGAACTGACACATCGGGCCTGGGTACCTACTACAATCACATGCTCAACATATTTAAAACAAGACAAAAATAACATAGACACAAAGCTACATCATATGCATTCTTAGCTGGCACCCAATTACTTCTAGCATTAAAAATATAAAAAAAAAACAAGTATTTAGATTCCGAAAATCCACACCGACTAAAAAATGTAAAATGCTCAGGCCGACCGACATTTCTGGTCGAGCATTCTGTCAAGAAAGACGCCGCTTACAATTATTTCGAGTCGGCAGTGGCTGGTTTGATCCATTCCAATTCCTCCATTATGTGTACTGGTGCACTAAACTCCATTGACACAACTATGTTCTCAACTTAAAAGAAAAGGTCAGTAAAATCATATACGAGTGATCGTCTATTGTTACGTTATGTTAATAATTGTCTAAATGTTTATATTTTTTCTTATTAAGAACAAATTTTACATTTATTCTGTAGGCCTGCTGTGCAATTTCTTTTTTATATTTGTAGCCCTAAAGAAGATTGTAATATACAATCGAAACGTCGGCAATTTTTTATCGAGAGCTGGTTTTATTCAGTCCTATACCCGTAAACCTGTTCCTATTCATTGGCAACAAGGACGTTAACCACATATAATGATTACTACTTCTAATACATTTTTATACATCTCTACAGTGTTTATAGGCCTGAACACACTATGCAACTTCGTATTTGGAACTTTCGGAACAGGCACCACAGTTGATTCCTTCCACGATTCCGGAAACATGCCGGTTGACAATGATGTATTTATGATGTCCAACAGGGGATTGCCAGCGACATCACACATATCACACATTACCTTCTTTGATATGCCATCTACGCCACCTCCAACATTTTTCATGTTCGTTAATACTTTTCTTAAATCACACATAGATATTTGCCTCAAATGCGAGAATACATGTTCCATGGGATATGGTGTCAAATTATCATCATTCTGGAGGGAACATTTAGGTATGCCAGCAATAATATCTACGATACTATTTATGAAATATTTGTTTAGTTCGTTGGCAATTGTTATCTTGTTTATTATTATGACATCGTCAAACTGAACCTCTTCGGGATCAGAAGCATTTTTTTCCGGTAGCAATAATTTTAAATTTTTCCACAACTCACGCGGGATATTTTTGTTATCGTCAATAATTTCTTTATAGAATCTATTCTTTTTCAAATTTGATTAAACCAACAATACAGTTTCGCATCCTTTTGTATTCCCTCCAGACCTCACAATTTTTTTCTTGTACTGCCCTAACAACAAAATCATCCCTTTGACGCATTTTTTTTTATATCATTAGTAATCCATCTCTTGTCCGCATACTTCCGCTTGTATGTTATTTTTAATAATGGACACATAGTATTTATAATGCTTTTTATATCATTTACAAAAATATCAGCCAAGAGATTGACACTAATATTACCATTCCACGGGATATCAAAAGAACACTCATGTAACCTGGCTGTATCATATGTTTTCATAGACCTACGATAAACAACATCCCTAGTATTCACAAAACGTACCTTATTCAGATCAACAGACGATATACAATGATCGATAATCTTAGGCGTAAGATGTACTCTGTGCTGCACGTTGTTATTCTTTGTTATTATATAATCAATCAACATTTGGCTTCTATCTGTAATGCGGGTTGGAGAATCTACAATTTGAGTGAAACCATTCAAGTATATACTTTTAAGAATTTTTTCTTCATAGAATGCATGTTTCAATAAATCAAAATTAAAATCACCAAAAATTATATTGATTCCCCCAAATGTACTTATTTGATCAAGATACGCATCAAAATATTCCACAAATTTTACTTCCTCTTTCTGAGGTGGATGGTACAACACTGTACAAAGATACTTCAACCCGAATTCAGAGAATTCAATGAACAATAAACACAAAAAAATTTTGCACACACTGTACTGAACGCAAACTATACAGGGTGATTCACGTTACTCGACACGGAAGATTATGGCTAAACTTTTAGATTTTAAAAAAGTTTTGTATATGGAATGGATGAGGGTCTATTGGAAGTACATTTTTAAATTATTTTCATTGTATACAGGGTGATTCAAAATTCAGTATAAAGATTTTAAGGGCATATTTGTGGGGTCAAAATAAGACGTTTTTTTCCTTTAAACATGGGTCCTAAAATGAAGAGCCCCCCTACGGGCGCTGAAAGTTGGGAAAGGAAAAATATTTTTTTTTAATTGTGGCCATATTTATTCATGAAAATTCTTGAAAATTTGTACATCCCCGTGTCTCAACGACCTTTTTTCATTCCATTTCTCAGAAATGGCGAAATTTTAAATATTCGCAGTTTTTTAGGACTTACTGTCATTATGATGACAAATATTTTATGTTTCCCGGAAGTTTTGTTAAATTCATCGCCACTATCCAGTAGGCCAAACAAATATCTGTAGTTTTGCTTTCTTGAAGATTTTTGATTAAGCTAACCGTTTTCGAGAAGAACTCCTTTGACTGAACGGCTGCAGTATCAACATCATAATAAGGAAAAACATAGAAGGCTGGAACTTCGTAGTTATGGCAACTGTTGTTTTTTATTTATGCTGTCAAATTGTTAATTTTCAAAAATTTTCGTGAATAAATATGGCCACAATAAAAAAAAAACTTTTTATCCTGTCCCAACTTTCAGCGCCCGTAGGTGGAGGGGGTTCATTTTAGGACCCATGTCTATAGGAAAAAAACGTCTTATTTTGACCCCACAAATATGCCCTTAAAATCTTTGTACTGAATTTTTAGTCACCCTGTATAGGTAGTCCCAAAAGTATAAAATTGATTAAAGTTGTATTTTTTTAAATCAGATACCTAGTATATTAATGTATTTTTGGTACCTACGGACAAAAGCAAAGGTAGTTTTATTAAGGTTTATGGCATCTAAACCGTACCGTTATTCAGATATTCGTGATTTTGTGAAAATGCAGCAACAAAATATTAAACATTTATTTTCAGCACTTGGTTTCTTTTCAACCACCAAATTTGGCTGGCGGGCTAATAGTACCTTGGATTTTTTGCGGTGTGTATTAAATATTAACTACTGTGCACCGAATGTCAATAAATTAATACCAAATTATTGCAAACTTCAAACAGTAATAACTCGTTTAATTTAAATTAGACACCCTGTATTTTATAGTATCATTAAATGCAGAATTTAGTTTCCTATCAAAACTATTAAACATTCCTATAGCTTGGTCTTTGCGTTTTCTTGGAAAATTGATTTTTTTCTGAATTTGAGCTGACATAAACGAATTAAGTAATCTACTTTACCTGTTACAATACCTGATTTTGAGAAAGCAAAATTTATTATCATTAGTACTGGCTGTTCATTAGAAAACTTCATTTAGGGGGCTATAAAATTTTGAGAGAAAAGGATGGCATAATGAAAGTAAATGGACTTTTGTTTCTCCATTCTTTTCCTTTGACATTTCACAACCAACTAGACGAAGTTTTCTAATGAACACCCCGTATTTGTCAGATATTAATTTATAGGTTACAAAATTATGATCATGAAGATTATTTAGCAGTCATCTGAATGTTAAAGTGTCTTTATTTAGCATAAAATATCAAATAAAACAATAAAACATTATATTACAAGAATTCTTATAAAATTTAGCATCACTATTACAAAAAAATGAAGTGCAATAATAGTGGCAATTTGAAATACAATAAATAACAAGTCAACATAAGAGTAAAACAAACAAAAACAAACAGTTATAAAATTTGTTCAAAATGACGACCGTCTGATTCTAGACACAAACGTATTCTGTTTTTAATTCCTTCACTCACATTGCGTAACACATAGGGAGTTATGCTTCTGAAGGCCTCTCTGATTCGTTCATTCGTATTTTCTTTTGTGGTTGGTGGCGTATTATACACGATTCCTTTCACATATCCCCATAAAAAGAAATCGGGAGGCGTTATGTCAGGGGACCTTGGTGGCCAATGTTGTGCTCCATTCCTTCCAATCCATCGATTTTGGAAACGAACATTTAGAAGAACTCCCGGACTTCACGATGATAATGAGCAGGTACCCCATCCATTTGCAGCCACATGGTTGTTCTTGTATCTAGAGGAACTTCTTCCAGTATAATTGGAAGCTGATTTTTCAAAAAATTTAGAAACGACATTCCGTTTAAATGTTCGTCAAAAAAATAAGGTCCAATCACATACTGTCCCATTATGCCCCCTCATACCTTTACTGACCACCTATGTTGGTTATTAATAACTCTAAATTCATGGGGGTTAAAATCAGAATAATAATGAAAATTGTGTCGGTTAAAAGAACCATCGTTATGATAAGTACACTCATCACTAAATAGAACTGATTCAAAAAAATCTTCATGTTCTCCAACTTTTTCTAACACCCACATACAAAAGTCCACTCGTTGGCCAAAATCGTTATCGGAGAGTTCTTGATGTAGTTGTATCTTATAATCGTGATATTTATGTTTTTGAAGAATCGTTGAGACGCTTGCTTGGCTAATATTTAAGTTTTGTGCAATTTTTCGTTGTCCGACATGGGGATTTTCAACTACAGAGCCAATAACGGCTAACTCAGTTTCTTGGTTTTCTGTAACGGGTCTCGTTTTGGCAGTCGTTTCATACTGAACACTACCAGTTTGCATAAATTGAACCAACAGTCTTTCAAAAACGGCTCTATTCGGTCGAGTTCGGTTAGGAAACCTTTCAGCATAAATTTTCATAGCTAAACCTTTTAGCATCAGCATAAGCTTTGATGCTAAAAGACAATTTTGCAAGCATTCTCCTAGATTGAAGATCATATCGACTCGTTCTTCTGTTGTGTAAACCAGCATTTTGATTAAATAAAAAACTCCCTGTTAACCACCAATTATAACAGTAAAAAAATATTTAACTTAACTTTAAATTAATATGTGACAACTAGAAATGACAATACATTTTGCTTTGTCAAAATCAGGTAACACCTGAACCCACCTGAACAGGTAAATTAGATTACCACATTCGCTTATGTCAACGCAAATTCAGAAAAAAATCAATTTTCCAAGAAAATGCAACGACCAAGCTATAGGAATATTTAATAGTTTTTCATAGGAAACTAAATTCTGTATCTAATGATACTATAAAATACAGGGTGTCTAATTTAAATTAAACGAGTAATATACTAGGTGTTTCATTTAAAAAAATTAAACTTTAATCAATTTTATACTTTCGGGACCACCTGTATACAATGACAATAATTTTAAAATGTACTTCCAATAGACCCTCATCCATTCCATAGACAAAACTTTTTTTAAATCTAAAAGCTTAGCCATAATCTTCCGTCTCGAATAACGTGAATCACCCTATTTTGCATCCTTTCTTATTTCCATCAATACACCAGTTCTTTTGTTATTAGTTATACGTTGTTCTATTTTATAACCATCAATGTGCAATTCGCTCATAGTTATTTCAGCACACACGTGAGTTTCAGATAGGAAAACAATTTTTGGCTGGCACTGATTTATAAAAGAATGTATGCTATCTTGGTTGTTCAAATATACCTGACAATTAAAATACATGAGGCTAGAACTATATGCGACCTCTGACGCTAGTTGCTATTTATGATATTTATGCATTTGGCGTTTTTCAATTCTCTTTAGGGTTTCACATTTATTTCTATCCCACGCTGTATGCTCAACATCAAGCGACATTCCAAACTTTTTATTAGACAAAAGACACTTAAAACACTTTACGACATCACAACCACACTTATTTACATCATGTTCTCCACTACATTTGGCGCAAACCTTATTCTCCTTGCAGTCTCTGCTGAAATGCCCATATTTACAACAATCATAGCATCTAATAACTCCATACTCATTATATACAGGGCAGCGGTTCCATCCGATATTAATTTTTTCTTTGCTTATCACCGTGTTATAAGTTTCAAAATCCAATTCAATAACGACACTAAATGTTTTACCAACAACTTTGGTTCTACGAATTTCTTTCATGATGAAACTGATGCCATTTTTACTTAGATCATTTTGTTTAATTACTTTTGATATTATGTCACTATCACTGCTGCCAAAGTCACTCTCATCCACCCCTACTATTTTTATTCGATGCTGTAGTGTTTTAGGCTTCTCTACATCGTAGGTGTTACCAAGTTTATTTTGGATTTCTGACTGTATACTGGATATTTCCTTCTTGGTATTGCACTTTAGAATAAGGTCTGCTTTTTTTGTCACACGTCCCATTGTGACACTTACTCCCATGTCTGTTGGGTCTACTGTCTTCCTTAGATCTTCTTTCACTTCCTTAATATTTTTCTGAGTTCCTTTTTGTTTTATTACAAGTACTTTGTTGACTTTTTTAGCAGCCGCCGAATAAGACAATTTTGGTTCATCATTTTTATGTTCCTGGGGTTGATATCCTTTGAGATTAGCAATCTCCAACTTGAGAAGTTGATTTTCTTCTATAAGCATATCCACTTTTTATTCAAATCCTTAGAATTGTTGACTAAAAAATCCAAATGTGCATTAATCATGTCAATAGTTTCTTGATAAATGTATGTTTCATTAACACGGCTTCTCTTTAGTTGTTTCAGTTTGGCTTTCCGAACAGGTCTTGCATCTCCAGAGAGCTTAGAAAGATATGCTCAATCATTGAGATATACTCAATTAGAAGAAATTAGAAGAAAAATGCGGTGGATCCTTTTCGATTATCTATTAATATCAAATTAGGCAGTCAAGCAAAGAAATAAAAAATATAATTGTTAAACTTATGTACGCGTGCATTTGAATGTTCCAGCCAAGATATTTTTATTAAAATTCCATTCTCTCTATAGTCAATATTCACGTAGTCTGGATAAACTTGCACCAAAGCTCCTCATTATGAGGAACGAAGGTGGGTAAACAAAGAAACTAATATCCGTGTCGACATCGATTTATCCTCGCGCATATCCAAATTGAAATTGCAAACCAACCAAAGTAGTATCACTCACAAGAAATCGAATCGATTATATTATCATATGAGGCGGCATTTTACATACAAAGAGATATTTCATCTGAAATTAACGAGCCCCAAAGGATAGCTAAATTTCTGTTTAACTTCTGGCTAGAAAGGCGAGTTTTTAGAGTCGCAAATGCTTTGTTACTGAACGGTTCCTTTTATAAAGTACTGATCTCAAAAGTGCCTAAATGGGAAACCTGACCTGCAGCCGAATTGAATACAGAAAGGGCCATATAGACGACAAAGCCTTTCATGCAATTTCTATGATCTCTTTCGCAGTCAAACGGCCGTGTTTACTTCATTATTTAAAACGTTCTTTGTCGGCTCTGCTGTATTTAGCACCTGTTGCGCCTCGCCTGCTTAATTTACTGCTGCTATATCAGCCATAATGAACGACTTTGTGACGCCTTCTTTTATGTTGCCCATTTATTAATGGCAAAAAAATGTTGACTCTTAATAGTAATAAACCAACAATAATTAAATCAAGAGGATCCCAAGAAACTAAATCTGCTGGGTGCGGAGGCCGCTGGGGCGATGGCAAGTTGTAACTGGATACAGTGATATCCGTTTTAGCAGGTTCATCCGGCAGGAAGTGACAACAATTTTGTGGGTTTACTGAGCATCAAAGTAATGCTTATGAGCACATAGTGTGTGGGTTGTGTGAGGTAGGTTGGCCAAACAAACCCTGTTTTCTCAGCTAACGTTCCCGCCTAAAAAGAGGCTCTATTTTCCCTCGGTTTCTGTGGATTTATGTTTTCCTTACAACTGAATCGCTAATTTAGCAAAATACATTTTGCTCTAACTGCTTTAATTCACAAACTGCATAAAACGCCTCATTGTAATTTCGTTACTTTAGGCAGCCAACTGTGCATCAGCTAGTGCAACTTTGGCTAGTTGAAACGCATTTACCAAATTTTACCAAGACCCTATTTTGCACATTACAACTCGGCACTTTTAATCTCTCTCTTTTGTGTCGTTAAACTAGAAAAACACCCCGGGGACGCACGAAGAGAGCCTTTGAAGGAAAACATATTTGGGCCGACGTTATTGGAGATTCGGGCCCGCAGTAACCCTCTGGGGATGCCCTTTAATACGCAAAAAAGCCGGGGTCTCAATAATTCATGTGAAAACAATAAAACATTATCGAGGAAAATATAAGGTTTCCACTTCACGGTGTGGGTTTCGAAGTTTTTATCGTGCTAGGCGAAGTTGGGGAGTTGGCAAATAGTGTAAAATCCCGCCGGAACACGCGGAAACTCGTGTTATCTTTTACAGTTGGTCGGCTGGTGCTGATATTCCGGAATTTTTGCCCGGAGTTTTTCTGCCAAGGGCCGATCTGAATCGATATCCGGTTATTGTTTTCTCAAAAGGTGATTTATTACCGAGCGAGGAATGTCGCATCAACGGAAGATGGCTGTGAGTATTCAAGTAGAAAAAAAAACGTTGGCCCGATTTACATTCGAACAACAGGAGGAGGAAGAAGAAGTGGAGCTGCTCCCTCCTTTAATTATTGAGCAAACAGGACCCCTGCCTGGTTAAATCGGTTAATCCACGTGCTCCAAATTGTCAATAGAAGGGGGTTCGTGTTTCAGGGCCTTGCTCATATTTCTTTTTCTATAGTATACCAGTGGCGGAGAAAAAGTAAATAGACACAATAATGGCTTTGCAGGAAAAAAAGAAAAAGACATAAAGTAATTTCTTTTGGTTAACTTTACTCTTGTCCAAGACGTATATTATCAAATCTTACCATTTCCTTAATTTGATTTAATCTACTCTCGTATCTCAAATAAAGTTTGCGAAGTTTTATAGCGAGTCAAAGATTAACATTGAGCTCCTTTTTTTGTAAGAATTTATCAAGTCAAGCAGTTTGACATTTTTGAGACATACTTAACTTCACGTTACTTGTAACGTAACAACAAGATGAACTCAAAAAGTGGTAAGATTTACTAAAATCTGTTTCTCAGGTGCAAAGAAATTGTCGAAAAAGTAAAGCAAAAGTTGTCTTTTTTTAAAGAAATTCCTTAATTTTTTTCATAACTGATTTCCCCACTCAATTCTAATGAAAATTTGTATTACATGAACTACAACTTTACATTTTGTCCTTCTCCGTCTGTCTGTCCTCTCTCTCCTGAGATTGCTAGATATCTAGTATATTTGAAACAGAAATAAAAAAGGCATAGAAGAAAGAGAGATAAAGAAATACACTGGAGAATGCACTTTAAAAGAAAAGCTTATTTCTTCTTTCTATATCTCCCTATTTGTTATTTTTTTTACAACGATGACTATATACTAATATATACTTAATATAATAGTTGGCTTGGGTTTCTTGGTGTTTGGTCGTTAATAAAAATACTTGTTTCAGTAGAAGCAATGTACTATTAAAATTTTAAAAAACATTTGGAGACGTTTCGAACATTTTTTGTCCTTTATCAATCCGCTACATAGAAACAAACATACAATGAACATACAATTAAAATTGTTTTCTTAAAGACTTACCATCAAACGTAAATGCTGAGCATCAGCTTAAAATGTTTCGGACGTGATGGATCACATATCACGTTTATCACAGATCACAGCATATTGTTACTTATTTCACAGCGGTACGACCACTTAGGCCAACTTTGTGCGACCCACTGAGAAATCTGGGGACCAAACCTTCATGTGCTTGACCTTGTGCTCTTTTTTGTCTGCCAAATTTTGCCAATATTTATTAATGTTTATCATATGAGATTCGAATATAGCTTTCCTACATGATTTACATCCTTCTTGTCATTAACCGAATTAAGATATTTTTGTATCTGAACATTTCATGTATTTCCCCTTTTCTTTTATTTGATTCTTGCTTGAATTGAATTGAATTTTTACATTGTTAAAATCGAAATTATGTTTTTTGTTTTTTTCGTGGTTGGTAAGTGCAGTAGCGTTCTTCTTATCGTATTTATGGGACTTGATGCGATTCTCTAAAAGTTGAGAAGTTTGGCCGATATATGCACCTGGGCAATCGTTACAATTAATTTGATAAATTACATTACTTCTTTTGTTTCTTGGGGTCCTGGTTTTTAATTTGCTAAAATATTGGGCAAGAAGATTGTGTCCTTTGTGACAAGCAGTAATATTGTACCTGTTGAACAGTGTACCAAGCTGTGAGGATAGACCACTTATGTAAAGTAGACCTATATACTTGTCATTTTTCATTTTTGCGTTGTGTAATTTAGCTGTTTTGTTATAGAAGGCGTCGATACGTTTTTTGAAAATAGTGTTTATTAATTTTTTTGGATAGTTGTTTAGTGTTAATGCTGTCTTAGCAAGTCCCATAAATACGATAAGAAGAACGCTACTGCACTTACCAACCACGAAAGAAACAAAAGCTAAGGCAGCGTTAACACTAAACAACTATCCAAAAAAATTAATAAACACTATTTTCAAGAAACGTATCGACGCCTTATATAACAAAACCGCTAAATTACACAACGCAAAAAAGAAAAATGACAAGTATATAGCTCTACCTTACTTAAGTGTTCTATCCTCACAGTTGGGTACACTGTTCAACAGGTACAATATTACTGCCTGTCACAAAGGACACAATCTTCTTGCCCAATATTTTAGCAAATAAAAAGCCAAGACCCCAAGAAACAAAAGAAGTAATGTAATTTATCAAATTAATTGTAACGATTGCCCAGGTGCATATATCGGCCAAACTTCTCAACTTTTAGAGAATCGCATCAAGTCCCATAAATACGATAAGAAGAACGCTACTGCACTTACCGACCACGAAAAAAACAAAAAACATAATTACGATTTTAACAATGTAAAAATTCTATAGCAAGAATCAAATAAAAGAAAAAGGGAAATACATGAAATGTCACAGATACAAAAAAATCTTAATTCGGTTAATGACAAGAAGGATGTAAATCATGTAGGAAAGCTATATTCGAATCTCATATGATAAACATTAATAAATATTGGCAAAATTTGGCAGACAAAAAAGAGCACAAGGTCAAGCACATGAAGGTTTGGTCCCCAGATTTCTCAGTGGGTCGCACAAAGTTGGCCTAAGTGGTCGTACCGTTGCGAAATAAGTAACGATATGCTGTGATCTGTGATAAACGTGATATGTGATCCATCACGTCCGAAACATTTTAAGCTGATGCTCAGCATCTACGTTTGATGGTAAGTCTTTTAGAAAACAATTTTAATTGTATGTTCATTGTATGTTTGTTTCTATGTAGTGGACTGATAAAGGACAAAAAATGTTCGAAACGTCTCCAAATGTTTTTCAAAATTTTAATAATACATTGTTTCTACTGAAACAAGTATTTTTATTAACGACCAAACACCAAGTAACCCAAGCCAACTATACATTTAACCTGGTGAAAAAAGGAAATCCAAACTTAATATAATATACCGGGTGTCCAGCAGAACCCTGGACATAGGAGATTAACATGGGAAATCGGTTTTTATTTTTTTGCGCCTGTACGGTTGTTTTGATTGAAAAACTTTTAAGAGTAAAGTTGTAGAGCTTATGGTCAGCTATCATCCTGTAATTTTTTCAATACCACAGTTTTGGCTATTTTTTGGAAAAACGCCTCGAAAAGTGCAAAAATTTGAATTTGGCGCGTCACCCCCACCATGCATGTGCAGTGTCGCCAACATAATAATCTCTTATGTCAGACTCAGAGCCGATTTTCCTTTCTTATTTATTTTGAGGACTATCATGTAGTAATTAACGTGATTATGCAGAGAAAATTAACTGAAAACCTGACGATAATGTTCTTAAATTATAGGTAAGTAAAAGTTACGTTTATAATTATCATAATTAGTAAAAGGAAAATCATTCCAATTTGTGTTTGGCTGGTTGTCTAATTCATTTTAGATTAGGGAACAGACAACGGATCGACGATATGTCTCTTGTCTTTGTCATTGGTAAAGCTAAAAGCTAGGTTAATGTTAAGAATTATTAAGGACGGCGAGTTGGTAGGCTTATTTTTATTATTTTGATTTAAATGTTTCATTAGTTATGAATTTTGAGGAGAGAAAACTTGTTTTAAAAACAATACTGGGCTGGTAATTCCTTTGCTCAAACTTGAGACAACATTGCTGCATTGTTTCCTGAACAACCAATACCAGCATGCAGTTCACTTCAGGCGGTGGTTGCTCGTTTTGAGGAAACTGTGGAGTATTAACCCGATATGTTCCTGTGAGCGAAAGCGACGACTTCAAGCTGGTGCGGGTCTCCAGAGGATGAAAATGTGGCAAAACTTGTTGTTCTTGCTACAGTAAACGATGATCCCTCCAAGAGTATTCGACAGATTGGCCAAGAAACTGGACTTAGTAGATCGACCATCCATAATTTTCTGCAAAAAGAAGGTTTTGAAAGCTACAAACAAGAGAACCATCAACAACTCTACCGACCCACCTTTTCCCCTTTTCCCCCCAATGGAGTTTTGTGAAATCCTGACCGAAAAAATTATTGCAGCCCAAGATTTGTTAGAAACATTTGTTTCACGGATGAATGCTAATTTGGATTGACTGGCTCTTCAAATCAATAAAAATGGTCGGATTTGGGCACTCCAAAACCCACATATAGTGCATGACAATCGGGACCAACGTCGAGCAATTGTAACGTGTGGATCGGCATTTTGGGGCGCCATGTTATAGGTCCATTTTTCATTGATTGCAGTTTGAACGCCAACAAATATGGCAATATGCTTCGCAATGACATTTTGCCTGCTGTAGAAGCCATCCAGCCATTAGAACGGGTTTTTTACATGCAAGATGGAAGATTTTGAACAATTTCTCTGCTGTGCCACATCTAGTCCTGTATGTTATTTATTTGTTTATTGTTCTTGTTTACCTCTGTGTTTGATGTTGAACACATGGGTGGTTATTCACTTTCTTTGTAGTATGTAATTAAATGGTTCTTTTAAGAGCTGCTAATCCGTATTTTCTTTTCGCAAATTCCACGATAACTCATTTGTAGAGTACAATCACATTTCAAGCTTGGTTCTTGGTTTGCCCAACAAATGTATCCACCCAACTCGCCGTCCTTAATAATTCTTAACATTAACCTAGCTTTTAGCTTTACTAATGACAAAGACAAGAGACATATCGTCGATCCGTTGTCTGTTCCCTAATCTAAAATGAATTAGACAACCAGCCATACACAAATTGAATGATTTTCCTTTTACTACTTATGATAATAATAAACGTAACTCTTACTTACCGTATGATTTAAGAACATTATCGTCAGGTTTTCGGTTAATTTTCACTGCATAATCACGTTAATTACTACATGATAGTCTCTCAAAATAAATAAGAAAGGAAAATCTGCTCTGACTCTGACATAAGAAATTATTATGTTGGCGACACTGCACATGCATGGAGGGGGTGACGCGCAAATTCAAATTTTTGCACTTTTCGAGGCTTTTTTCCAAAAAACAGCCAAAACTGTGGTATTGAAAAAATTACAGGATGATAACTGACCATAAACTCTACAACTTTACTCTTAAAAGTTTTTCAATCAAATCAACCGTACAGGCGCAAAAATATAAAAACCGATTTCCCATGTTAATCTCCTCCAGGGTTCTGCTGGACACCCGGTATATATATATATATATAGTATATATACTATGTACTCATCGTTAGTTAACTTTTATTTTAGGCCAAAACTGTAAAAGAAAAAATTTCAAAGTCATGAATCGTCAAAAGCAATATTACCATTGGTTACAGTTTACATAATACTGTGAAGGCTGTCACCGCCGGTAAAAAATAAAAAGAAAATCTAAAGTGATTTCCCAGCTTTGAAGACGTGGTTCTGATGTTTCGTCTACAGCTGCGGCAGATATTATCAAAGGCGATGAGGCAGTAGGCGAAGTGATTTCCCGTGCTTCCCGATGATGACTGATTCGACTATGTTGAGCTCCGTGGTATTTATTCCCCCGGTGTCGCGCTGCAGTGGACTGAGTGTGGTGGGAGTAGTGGTGGAGCGGTGTTACGGCGCACTTGAAGTGTGTCATAGAACTCGCTTCCAGTATGCATTTAGAAACGTAATTCATCAAATTGAAACGTGTTCTTTTACAGTCACTGTAGTTTCTGGTAACTTACCCTCCTCCTCAACATTAACAGTTTCAATATCTTCTTGTTTTTAATTCTTCTATGTCTTGATGATGTTTTTTTTTATAATACCTTCTTTTGACATTATCTCTTGTACTACTTCTACTAGCTTCAATAGTATAAGCTTGACTGTCTTCTACAGTGTCTATGGTACTGATTTATATATATTCAACCTTCAGAAACGCGAAGTGATAGTGAAGAGGGTAAATTCAATTAGAAAGAGAGAGTTTTCTCTCAATTTGTTATAAGTTAAAATAGTAGCAATACACGTGTACGGCAAATTTAAAAAAGGAAAGTTCAAGTTTACGAAGCCGTTGTAATCGAAACTGTTCTTGATGGTGTTCCTGCTCGGATATCGAGTCGCTACGGGAGGGTGGTGAGCAAACCTTAAGAAAGTTATTGTCCAGATCCGTTACGATATAGAAAACCAAAAAGAAAAAGAAACTAAATTTTTATGTCAAAATTCTATTTAATTTAAAAATAATTAGTCTTAAAAAACAAGGTTAATATCTTATAAAAAATTATTATTTTTTTTTAAATTAAAAAAGTGAAAAACTTATTACAATGTTAACATTTAAACTACATATGTATGAGATATTAACCTTTTTTTTGTTTCCAATATTTTTCAAAATTTTAACAGTAGCATGAACTCAGCAGCAACAGCGACGTATTTACCAATTTCTTTTTTTAAATTTCTCTGTTTTCTTTGATTTTTAAAAATTTACAGTTATTGAAAAGTGAAAAAATCAAACAGGGTAATGCAAAATCGATATTATCATTATCTCTCGAAATAGTTTTTTCTGTTTGATTTTTTCATTCGTACTAAAAACAGTTGTAAATACGCTAAGGTTGCTGCTGGTTCTGTTGTTTTTAGGTCGAAACTTTTTTTTTTACTTTTAAGAAGAAAAATAAATTTAACTTTTTATTTAATTAGGGTGATTCATAATCGTGTGTAAAGAAAACTGCTCTATTATAGCTCTATGTTGTCAAAAAATTTATAGCTGTTTAAAAGTGAAACAATCAAATAGTGTAATTCAATAGCGACAGTTGTATAAGCTTTCGAAGTAGTTGTTTCTGTTTGTTTCATTTTTCAAAAGCTTTAATTTTTTTTGACGACATAGAGCTATAATACAGCAGTTTTTTTTACACACGATAACGAATAATTTTAAGTGAATAAAAAGTTAAATTTGTTTCTCAATTGCACCACTCGAAAGTAATTTTCTCGAGTGTTTTAGAGAGGGTTTTGAATGAAACTTCGTAATAAAAACATTCGTAAATATGCTAAGGTTGCTGCTGGTTCTGTTGTTGCTAGGTCGAACCTTATTTTATGGAAATTTTAAAGAAGAGAATCAAATTTAATTTTTTATTGAATTGGGGTGATTCGAAATCGTGTGAAAAGAAAACTGCTCTATGTTTTCAAAAAAATTACAGCTATTTAAAAGTGAAACAATCAAACAGTGTAATTCAGTAGCGACAGTTGTATTAACTCTCGAATTAGTTGTTTCTGTTTGTTTCATTTTTCAAAAGCTTTACTTTTTTTGACAACATAGAGCTATAATAGAGCAGTTTTCATACACAGAATTACGAATACTTCTAAGTAAATATAAAATTAAATTTGTTTCTTAATTGAACCCTCGAAGGTCATTTTCTCGAGTGTTTTAAAGAGGGTTCTGAATGAAACCTCGTAATAAAAACATTCGTAAATTCGCTAAGATTGCTGCTGGTTCTATTGTTGCTAGAACTTGTATAACGGGCGAAACTTATTTTATTGAAATTTTTAAAGTTATTAAAACTTTTGTATAAATTTTTATAAAGAAAAAACAAATTTCATTTTTTATTTAATTAGGCTGATTCGTAATCGTTTTTAATGGAAACTGCTTTATTATAGCTCTATGTTTTCAAAAAAATTACAGCTGTTTAAAAGTGAAACAATCAAACAGTGTAATGCAATATCGGTAGGGGTATTAGCTCTCGAATTAGTTGTTTCTGTTTGTTTTATTTTTAAATAGCTGTAATTTTTTTGAAAACATAGAGCTATAACAGAGCAGCTTCCGTTACATACGATTACGAATCACCCTAATTAAATAAAAAATGAAATTTGTTTTTCCATTGCACCACTCGAAGTTCATTTTCTTGAGTGTTTCAGAGAGGGTTTTGAATGAAACTTCGTAATAAAAATCTTCATAAGTATAATAATATTACGTATCAAAGGAGATATTGATGTTGATTTCTTTTTTTAAATTTGCCGCAGCTTTGGATAACGGACAGCAAACGAGGACAAAATTAAAACAATGATACATTTAAATTTAAAATCATTTTAATAAATAAATATAATTTTTCAAACTAATAACACTAATACTTATAAGATGAATATGATTGCGTCCCAGAGAAATATATATGTGGATGTAAATTGGCGGATTGGGACAAGGCAGCAATAAGTACTACAATCTCTTCGCCGACGTTTCGTTTAAGTTTACATTAAACTTCATCAGAGATTGCAAAAGGAAGTTTCGTTGGTTTACTAGGCGTGACAGCTTCAAACCCAGTTTCAAATATTCTTTCAAGGCCTTGTAGGTTTGTAATCCATATGTGCTCCTAACGTCCGTAAAAAAACTTTTTTACGTTTTCACTTTTAAATAGCTGTAATTTTTTTTTTAAAAACGTTTTTTTTTTACGTACGTTAGGAGTACATATGGATTACAAACCTACAAGGCCTTGAAAGAATATTTGAAACTGGGTTTGAAGCTGTTACGCTTAGTAAACAAACGAAACATCCTTCTGCAATCCCTGATGAAGTTTAATGTAAAATTAAACGAACCGTCGGAGAAGAGGTTGTAGTACTTATTGCTGCATTGTCGCAATCCGCCAATTTACATCCACACCAATATTTATATTAAAAATTTTAACAAAATTCTAAATCTACGTCAACTTAAAGTTTTATATTTCAAAAACACTGTCTTAAATTTTGATGTTTGCTATAATGGTATAAATAAAAACTTTATTTATGTCGAAAAGATTTGAATATAATGATGATAACGAACTTATTCAAAATAATGATGATAATAAAAATAAAAATAAATGTAAAAAAATTATTATTTTACAAAATGTTTGTTTATGTACAGTTCCGAGTTCGCTTCCGTGTCCTTCTATTCCTCATTCGTCTTCGTCTGCTTTCAATTTTGATGGTCCGTCGGATTTACAGTTTTTTCGTTTTTTCAATGCCGCCTTTATCACCATCTCATAATTGAGCATCATCAAGTCATAATAAGGGTACGGTTGTTTCCCTTCTTCCGTTAAACTCACCTGTTTCCAATCAGATCTCTAATATTATTTCTGATAGTTTTAATACCGATTTTAATTTTTCACTATTGGTTTCTTCTTCTCCAATTCCTAGTCCTGCTCGTCTTGCTTCTTTATCTCCTTGTCCTCCAATCGATGTATCTATTCCATTTCGTACAAATTCTCCGTCTCAGGGTTTGCTGACTAGTGCGATGTTATGCGCTAGTCCTGATCGTATTCCTTCTATTTCTAATAAGCAGTCCGGCTTCTGTAATTCTTCTAAACCTGAGTTCCCTTTAAATGTTATAAAGAAAAAAAGTAATACCTGATGGTTCTTCTTCTTTGTCTTCTCTTGATTTTGATTTTTCGTTTCCTGAGGATGTTCAGGCAGCTCCTATTTCTTCTCCTTTTAGTGATTCATCGAATTCTCTTCCACTTATAACGCCTTTCAATTCAACAGGTAGGAGTTCTAATTCTCACGTTGATTTTGCCACTGCTATTCCTGGGCCTTTGTGTTCTAATTCTTCTCCTCCGTTACAGTCATTAAATTCGTCGTCTCAGGTTTTGTTGGCTAATTCAAGTTCATGCACGAGACCTGATCGCATTTCTTTTATTTCTAATAATCAATCCGGTTTCAAATCAGGACACTGTTTCATCCCACCACTTACAAGGAGCTAACCCGTGATCTAACTGCCCAAATTCTGAGGGTCACTTCTTTTTCTTCTTCTTTAGGTATCCGGTCTGTTCGGACGTTGGAAATCATCAGCGCTATCTGAACCTTGTCTACAGCTCGGCGGAGCAATGTGGTAGTGCTCATGCACTCCATACCATTGCCTTAAGCTTTTTACTCAGGATATCCTTCTTCTTCCCGGGCCTCTTCGTCCTTCGATCTTGCCTTCTATAAAAGGCTTTAAAAGTCGATATTTGTCATTCCATATGATGTGACCGAAATACTCCAGTTTTCGGCTTTTTAGTGTGAACAGAACTTGCAGTTGCTTGTCGAGTCGTTGAAGTACCTCGGTATTACGTACTCTTTCTACCCAGGAGATTCTCAATACCATTCTGTACGTCCACATTTCAAAGGCCTCCAATTTTTTGCACATAGCATCTGTCAAGGTCCAAGCTTCCATTACATAAAGGGTGGAGGGACTGACACAGTCCTCCACCGCGACCTGTGGTCTATTCTGGTTCACTCGAAGTGTTACCAGCAAGGTTATGCCCAGACCCTCAACGAATCCGATGAGTCTCTCGGGCGACATTGCGTTTGCATCTTTAAGTTCAATGATCGTGTTACCGAATAGTGAGTATCTCAATCTGGCAATAGCCGGCAGTCACATAGGACATGCTCAACTGTCTCTTCGTCTCGTCGTCCTCCAAGCACAGCCGACGCTCTGTTTCTTCGAACAGTGCGGGTTTGTTCATGTGAGGTCTTAGATTTGTTTCCTATTTAGTCTAAGGGATCTTTGGGCTTTTGCCCTCCATGTTCAGGTTAGGCATCGCTCCATTTCTGGAGTTCAGTTTTGATCAGAGAGTATGGGACTCCCAGTCCCAGTACCGGCTCCTGGCCTACAAATCAGAACCCACCGCCCTTCTAGTTAGAGAGTCGACCCTCTCATTGCCTCCGTGACCACGATGGCCCGAAATCCATACCAGTGTGACGCTGTTCTCCTCCGATAAGGTGTTCAGAGTTCTGTGGCAGTTCCAAAAAGTTTTGGAATTTCAACGCAAAGACATAAGGGCTAGAAGCGCTGCCCGACTATCCCAGCAGATCTTTATTGATCTGCTGTGTCCTTTCTCCTCCAATAGATGTCGAGCACATAATTCAATGGCATGTATCTTTGCCTGAAACACTGAGGTGAATCGGCCCAGGCTCTCTCCCGATGCAGATGATACCCGATCTCCCGTACACTCCGGAGCCATCCCCTTCGTCGGTTTTGGATCCGTCCATGTACCAGGTACTTCCTGCCAGTTGCAGATCTTCGCTTTGTTCGTCCCAGTCTACCCGTGAGGGTACCCTGACGACGTACCGAGTGTCTGATGTACGTTTTGATGCCATTAGGTCGGAGACCATGTGCAATACTGCAAGACATGTTGGTCTCTTAGAAATAAAATGGACTCCTAGGAATTTTACTTCGTTCGTCAACGGGATTGTCGTCCCGAACAAAGATGGCGCTTTCAAGAACTCCAGCCTCTTCCTTCGGGTAAATGGCACAATCACCGTTTTCCAAGGGTTTATTGCTAGGTTTTCCTTCGAAGACAAAGCAGACAGTATTCTTGATCGACTAGTGTGAACAGGTGAGAAGAGTGTGAACTCTCACTCTCACTCAAGAGTTGCCAAATTGGATTCAAACGTGGTGATGGCTAGTCCACTTCGACTATTTTAATATGTTTTGTACATCATGCTGTATCATGTGACAATTGTGTAAAAGTTCTAATATTGATGTATATATCTGAATGTTTTTCTCACGGTTTCCTGCCTTCACTTCACAAAACAGTTAGCACCCTGAGGAAGATATTAAATATCGAAAGCTTGATAGCTGAATAGTTTTATTCCACACTGCCCAAACTGAATACCCAAGAACACCCTCACCTTTTTTTTTAAGACCAGCTGTGTACAACATCCAGCCCCCTTGCAACGTGCTGGACATTTGTTGGTATGGGTGGTTTCTTATAAGGATAACGATGCCGTCTGCGTATGCTTGGACTCCCCATAGTTCCAAAGAGCCAGAAGGTCGTCCATTTGTAATGACCACATGAGTGGTGAAAAGACTTTGCCCTGTGGACAACCTCCCGCTGTTGTGAATCTGATAGTGTCATCGTTTCGGCGGTATATATACTAAAATTGGAACGATACACTATATTGTAGTTTACATGATGGTTTTGTTGGATTTCCGAGTTCTACCAGTCAAACTGAGTTTGATAGATTTGCACCTCATGTTTGTTCAAATGAAGCTACAAACCTTCGAATCTCTGCTACTTTTCTTGAGTGGGCATTTGCCAACCACTCAAACCATTCCCTCTAAGGGCAGTTGTTCTTAGATATTCCTCTGTAGAGTTACTTGAAGCTGCAGCGAACTTGTCAAAAATATCAAATGTAGAGGCGTTACTTTCTGATATGAAGGGAACATGTTTTCCATATTTATCAGCGTATTTTTTGGTAACTAGTAACACCCTCTTTTTCAGCATCCCTTCAACTTTGTTAATTCCAAACTCCATATCCCTTTTTACATTTTGCTGACATCATTGACTGTTTATTCAATCACTCTCTCGAGTTCTAACTCACTGTGTCTTTTCAGTACTGTTCGACTAGGCTTGCTACTTGTTTTATATCATGTGCTCAGGCTCTCAGTTCAATAAATTCGTGTAATGTGACTTTTGTATCCTCGAATTTTGGGTTCAAGTCAAGCTGTACCGCATTTCTGACTGTTTTTAGTTAATTGAGCTTACAGTCGAGGTTTCACTTCTTTTTTTTACTGAAGACTGATGTAGTGGTAAAGCAAGCTTCACGCCGTCAAAACATTTTTAAATCTATTATATGTTAAGAAGCTAAAGTTTCAATTAATCTATTGTTATTAAGGCTTTTACGTACTTATATATGCCGTCTCAAACTATTATGGACTGGGGTGTGCCATGGAAAACAGATGTTTCGCCCCTGTATAAATTTTTGACAATGACATTGAGTGAATTTGGCAAGTAAATGAGGTTACAAATTTGACAAATGTCTAAATTATTTGTAAAACGTTGCCAAATTAATCAAAAATTAAGTATCAATCATTCAAAATACTGAGCCTGCCATACGTAGGCAGTATGTGTATTAGAAAGAAGCAAAATCATGAAATGGGTAGGGGAGGTAAAAAACCCAGGATATTATACTTGATAATTAGTTCATAACATTTTTTAATTTTGGTAAATAAAAGACTACTCATATAACCTCGAACATCCGAACATCAGAACATAGCGAATCTACACTGCCAAACATTAGGTATCTATTGCAATAATGTTAGACTACCTATGCAGAGTTTGGGATATATAAGCAAAGCTGAATGCAAAACACGAATTAAAAGCATCAGAAGATGATGCTTTTAAGCCAAGGTGAGAATTAAGAAATATTTCTTGTCGCTTCTTCTGATTTTAAAATTATCTGTTTAGGATAAGAAACGACTCGAAATTTTGCTGACTGTTTATTATTATATTAGTATTACTGTATTTAGCAATAATTGTTTGACATTCCTGCACAAATGTGATAATAAGCTTGCATGCAGATATAGCTTGTGACTCATTATACACATTGGTATTGACACCACAAAACTCAGTAATAACAAACGCAGAGAATTACGGAACAAAAAAGGAGTTGCAGGCTGGGATAAACACCAAAGTCAGCAGCAGCAGAGTACGCTTTCTCTGAAGGTCAAGATATGCCTTTCATCCTTTCAACAAGACGGATTTCTTCAATCATCAATCGCAGAGTTATTATACGAGAGTAACCAGAAAAGCCGTTGATACCTTTAGGCACAAAAACATCTTTGAGGGAAAAGGGGAAATTGCGGTCCAAAATTCAGACTGGAAACAAGTTCTGCAAAATCATCAGATAAAAAATTCATTAGACCACCACTTCAAAGATCGAAAAACAATTTAGGAGGTCTGAATTTGTTCAAATGCCATTTTTTAATAATAATTCGTTCTAATGTTATACTTCCTGTTTGTTTGTTTGTTGTTGCACATGTATATTTTTTTTCTGTTGGTTTCTAGCGTATACCTATGTCTATTTTTTGTTATTCACCACTTACTTAAAAAAAAATGTATTTACACCAGCTACTTATTATAGTTTCCTGATACCCAACTACCTAGTTTTATGATTAGACTCATAACATCTATGCTCATAACAAGCCTTTTATTTTATTTTGTATAATTTAAAATTTCTTTTCATAACATTAATTTGGCAACATTTCATGAATGAACTAGACATTTATCAAATTTTTAACCTCATTTACTTGCCAAATTCACTCAAAGTCATTGCCAAAAATTTATACAGGGGCAAAACCTCTGTTTTCCATGGCACACCCCAGTCCATAATAATTTGAGACGGCATGTAGTTTACTTGGGAGATCCACTTCTTTTTTCTTCTGCTCTGGCTCTTCCTCAGTTTCTTTGCTTCGACTTTCATTGGACTTCCATCCATCGAAAAAAGTCTCTGCTGGATACCTGTTGCATCTTTGGAAACCTTACTACATTACCATTCTTTACTCGTTGAGAATTAGTTTATGTAAAGCAAACCTTAAAAGGATGAAAGCACAATGAAGAGTTTAATTTTGAACATTAAAAAAAGTGGAAGGACAAAAAAATTCAAAGAATCATGACAAAAAAGAAAATTAGAAAAATATAATGATTAAAAGAACAATGAAAAGAAAAAATAAATTAAAAGTTACAAGAGCACACACTTTGACTTTCATTGACATTATCAACACTTTTAAGGGGAAAATTGCTGCTAGATACGTGTTGCATCTCTGGACACAGTGTTTGCCTTTCCATTGGTAACTGGTATAAAAACAATTGCGGGCAAAGCAAACGTCGAAAGGGTGAAAGCACAATGAAGAGTTTAATTTGTATCGATAAAAAATATCGAAGAACAAAAAAAATTAAAAAACGCCATAAAGAATAAGAATAGAGAAATAAAATGAGTAAAAGAGCAGTAAGAAAAAAAATAAATTAAAAACTATAAAAGCACTAAAGTTAAGAAATATTAGAAAATCAGGAAATTATATTACAAAGTATGTCTAAATCAGGTAGAACCATAAATTTAAATAGTTTAATAAACACATTCTCACACTCACTATAAATATTGTTGAAGAAAAACTTGAAGAATCACAATTTCAAATTCAAGAATTACACGATATAGTTCAAGAAACAACAGTTTTTGAAAACAGAGTGCCTTAAAAAAAGGTTGTGGAGAAGAGAGTAATAATTATTAAAAAAAAAGGTAGAAAGTGCAGTGGGTCTTCCGAAAGATTGACTTATGACACCTCTTTTACCCGTGATATCATTATGCAAAGTTGTTTTCGGTATTTGTTGGAACGGTAACGTACAGTTACCGTTCCTTATATCTTGTGCAGCATCTTGTATTGCTCTTTGGTATAACTGGTGGCCTCTTGAGTTTTTCTAGTATAGTTTCTGACCGTCTTGCTCTCTAGGAACAACAAATGCAGGAATTAATTATTACTAGATAGTGATTTTGATAATCCCACTTGCCCCTTTCCCAGTTTCCCTTAATCATGGGAACAGTGAGAATCAGGGGTAAGTCGTAGTAGAATTAAAGGTTAAAATAATAATCTAAATAAAACCCGTAAAATATGAAACAATTGATCATATGAAGCATTACCTTGAAGATTTATCAAATTTTTTACTACAGGGGTAAGTGAAAATACTGATAATTGCATGACATTTCAGGAGACAGTGTTCACGTCCATCCATCGTGCCGGCATATTCCATACCGACGAGTGTAGAGTACATGGGTGTAATTGACCATACAAGAGGGCTCTCTAAATAATACTGGCAGGAAGTTTGAATTAGAATCTGCAATTACAAGGATACAAGAATAAATCTTAAATATATCAACTTTCGTGCCAAAATGTTCTAAAAACTTTAAAACTAAAAGAGCTTTCTTTTCGAGTCCAAACTCTCTAAAAACTTAAAGAGTTGGGTAAAAATCTATTTTAATAACACAATGCATTGTATGGCTCGCACTCACTACAAGTTTTGCTGAAAGAAAGCTTAAGGAATCAAAATATTAAATTCATGAACTACACGTTAGCCGAAGAAATAAAAGTTTCTGAAAACGAAGTACCTAAGAAGCAGGCTGTGAAGAAAACAGTAATAATTATTAAAATTAAGATGGGCGATGAAGAGAAAAAAATAACGAATTTGTGAGTGTACAGGAAGAAGACAAAACAGATAAGACCATAGTCACTGTAGAAGACACTCCAGCTTATACTTACCCCAACTTACCGTTCTAGAAACTTTAAAACTAAAAGAGCTTCCTTTTTGAGCCAAAACTATCTAAAAATGTAAAGAGTTCGGTTGATTATCATTTATTTACAAACCACAATGGCGCTCACTCTCTACGATTATTGTTGAAGGAAAACTTGAGGAATCAAAATATAAAATTCAAGGACTACACGATAAATTCGAAGAAATAAAAGTTTCTGAAATCGAAGTACCTAAGAAGAAGGCTGTGAAGAAGACAGTAATAATTATTAAAGTTAAGACAGGCGACGAAGAGAAAAAAAAAATTTGTAACTGTAGAGGAAGAAGACAAGACATCTGAAACCTTAGTCACTGTAAAAGACACTCCAGCTTTTACTTACCCCAACTTACCTTTCCAAAAACTTTAAAACTAAAAGAGCTTCCTTTTCAAGCCAAAACTATCTAAAAATGTAAAGAGTTGGGTTGATTATGATTTATTTACAAAACACAATGGCGCTCACTCACAACGATTACTGTTGGAGGAAAACTTGAGGAATCTAAATATTTAATTCAAGGACTACACGATAAAGTCGAAAAAATAAAAGTTTCTGAAAACAAAGCACCTAAGAAACAGGCTATGAAGAAGACAGTAATAATCATTAAAATTAAGAAAGGCGACGAAGAGAAAAAAAGAAGTGGTTACTGTAGAGGAAGAAGACAAAACATCTGAAACCATAGTCACTGTACAAGACACTCCAGCTTTTACTTACCCCAACTTACCATTCTAAAAACTTTAAAACTAAAAGAGCTTCCTTTGCGAGCCAAAACTATCTAAAAATGTAAAAAGTTGGGTTGATTATGATTTATTTACAAAACGCAATGGCGCTCACTCACTGCAATTATTGTTGAAGGAAAACTTGAGGAAGCAAAGTATTAAATTCAAGGACTACACGATAAAGTCGAAGAAATAAAAGTTTCCGAAAACGAGGTGCCTAAGAAGCAAGTTGTGAAGAAGATAGTAATAATTATTAAAAAGAAAAAAGACAACGAGGAGAAAAAAAATTGTGACTGAAGAGGAAAAAGACAAAGCAACGCAAAACAGATGAAACCATAGTCACTGTAGAAGACGATCCAGCTTATACTATTGAATCTACTAGAGGTAGTACAGGAGATTATAATGCCAAAAGAAGGTAAAACACAATGGTGCTCACTCACTACGATTATTGTTGAAGAAAAACTTGAGGAATCGAAATATAAAATTCAAGGACTACACGATAAACTCGAAGAAATAAAAGTTTCTGAAAACCAAGTACCTAAGAAACAGGTTGTGAAGAAGAGAGTAATAATTATTAAAAAGAAGAAAGACAACGAGGAGAAAAAAAATGGTGACTGAAGAAAAAAAAGACAAAAAAACGCAAAACAGATGAAACCATAGTCACTGTAGAAGACAATCCAGCTTATACTATTGAAGCTACTAGAAGTAGTACAGGAGATTATAATGCCAAAAGAAGGTATTAGAAAAAACAGCATCATCAAGAAATAGAAGAATTGAAAAGGAGAAAAAATTGAAACTATTAATGTTGAGGAGGAGGGTAAGTTACCAGACACTACAGTGACTGTAGAAGAACTCGATTTGACTCGATGAATTCATAGTTTATGGGCCAATCAAAGTTGAGTAAGTCTAAGTGAGGAAGCATCGTACACAGGTACACGAGTAAACTTGGATAGAGAAATAAGATTAGAGGGAAACGAAGAGAATATTGTCTATATATTTTTCTTATCTTTTAGTCAGTAACTTGTTCTATCACGAAAAGTTTTCCTAGTTTTTGGTTTCACGTTGGGCACAAAATACTGTGTTACAAGTTATAAAATATACAAAATTCTTATTTTTTTTTAATTAAGATGCTTTTTTATTTTTGTCCCCCGTTAGGCACCAAACTTTATACTCCAGAATGCTAAAGGTTTTTTTTATATTTTAGTCAGTAACTTATTTTATCAGCAAAAATTTCCTTTCTTTTAGGCCCCACGTTATGCACCAATACTGTGTTAAATGTAACAAAATCCTTATTCGTTTATTTAAGTATATTTTTTATTTTTTGCCCCGCTTTGGGCGCAAAATTTTATATCCCAAAATGCTGGTTTGTCACTTGTAACAAAAACGCGGAAAACAGTCCTTTTGTTTATCCGCAATTTGTTAATGGGAGGGTGTCTCTACGCTTGTACGAAGAGACAAAAAAAGCAAAAAATTTTACTTGATTAGATCTGTAATAAACTCCAGAATTCTAAAGTGCCATTCAACCAATAATGACATTTCGAACAAGAATTTCGCTAATTAGATAGGACTTACAAGAATTTCCATTGTTTAATAAGTCCTTCTTTAGAGAACGAATATTCTGTTTGCTTTAAAGGTCCTCATCTTCCTTTATTCGCAAAAGCTAAAACCTTTAAAATATAATTTGGTCGGTTTTAATTGCACTTAGTTAATAAAATTTCGCTCAAAAGATTTCAATAGATCCTGTTATTCCGGATTTATGAATAGAAAGCTCTAAGTAAGATTAACCTGAAATATAATTTTTTCCGGTTATTTAGATTTATTTTTCTTTATTACTATTGGTCTATGTTTCTCTTAGCTTCACTCTCAACTTGGAGCGAAATTAAACAATACACATACTTAAGTAGATTCTGTAATTTCGAGTGTGTTCCATCAATAAAGCCCTTCTTAGATATTCTCTTTGGTAGATTAGAGTCAATCTATCTCTATCCCTGAAACAGCAAACAACCAAGCTTTTTCTCAGAACTTTACAGAAGTAAATGGATTGCTTACTACAAACAGAATTAACCTTATTTGACAGGTAATCAGACGATGTTTCTTCTCTTTTTAGATATTAAAGGCAAGTCGGGATGATTAATTGAAAGAGTTCCGAGACTCATTAATTAGAGCTGCCTGGCAGATTAGCTGAAATATTTCGCCTTGTTTTTCTACACTTTTTCGAACTCTTTTATAGACGACTTTCAAGTTGGAAGTATAAACAAAAACTTTGGTTTTAAGTAAATAAGGCCTTTGGAGACGCTGCTGCTGCGTTATCGACATGATGGAACAGTTTCGTTAAAAAGGTCTAACTTTGTCTCCACTTAGATCTGTGTTGGAAACAAAATTAATTAGGTAAGTTAATTAATTTAAATCGAACCGAGAAAAGCCTGTTTTCCAAAGAAAATGTTTCAGTTCAAATTAATTATTGGTCCAATTAATACTTTAGGTGATATGTGATATAAGTATTAAATGTTCAGTTAGGAATCTTTACTCCATGGAAATTTGGTTTTTATACTTTTTGGGTAACCTGCATAGTTCCTTGAAAACTTTATAAAAATAACAAGATAACACCTTATGTAAATTTTCTTTTTATCAACTTGAACAAGATTCTGCAAGATGTAACACAAAACTACCGGAGGTTCAGGGAACTAGGTTATACTATGATTTAGTGGCGGGTTGTATAGCATTTTGGATCTCGATAATTTAGGTAAAAAAATCACGTTTGAAAATGACGAACTCCAAGTCAACAATCTCAAATTTATTAAAGTTTTTTGGCTACATGTTTTGCCTTAAAAGGCATCATCAGGCCGCAACCAAAACACAGTCGAAAATTGTTAAAAAGAATAAAATTTTATCGTGCGTTTTGATTGCGGCCTGATGATGCCTTTTTAGGCGAAACATGTATCGATGCCAAAAATCTTTAATAGATTTGAGACTGTTGACTTGAAGTTCGCTACTTTCAAACTTGAATTTCTACCAGTCTCTTAGAGAGAAAATGGACTTTTTCTACGATTTAAAATAACATTACTAGCAAAGTGTGTGCTATTTTTAATGGCTTGATCTTGATGTGCGTGAGACCCTGACATTAATGGTTTGACACAGAAGAGGTGAATCATAACGATGACTTCGAAAGATGACATTTTTTTAATAAATTAGTCCGTCAGAATTTTGACTGAAGTCTTAGTATATTTTTGGAAGTTGAATAGTTTTGGAGGTAGACCACTTCGTGTGTAGATTTTTAGATTATTTTCAAAAGCAGGAAAAAAGTTTTGAAAAGTTAATTTAAATTACCCAAAGAGGGGAGGGGTTACATCTAGTTGCTCAATTTTCAAATTTGACTGCCTGTAACATTAGAACGAATAGATCGGTCAGAGTAGATTCAACTATTTATTTCTCTTCTTCATATTCTCTGACTTCTCCTATAAACGAAAGTCCTATTGGTTCAATAATTTCTGTGATAGACCCCTTCGTTGGTAGATTTTCGGGTACTTTTGGAATCGATTTTTTTGTCATCTTCCATCTTTTTTCTTTATATCCAATTTTGACCGCCATTAACTTTAGAACGAAGAGACCGATTAGAGTGGGTCTAAGTGTTTTTTTTCTCTCCTTGATATTCTTTGTCTCCTCCTTCAAACGAAGTCCCCTTTATTGGTTCAACAATTTTCGAACTAGTCTCCTTCGGTGCTCGATTTTTAGGCAGTTTTAGAATCGACCTTTTTGCCATTTTTAAAAAAATTCTTTCGACTTAAGTTTGCTACGTTCTTAGGGAATTGCGCTCGTTTCATGTCGATTAAAAAAAAGTAAGATTTTTTTTTTTGTATTTGACCAAAGGGGTTTTCCATTTCCAACTTTGACCGCCATTAACTTTAGAATGAGTATACCAATCAGATTGGGTCTAAGTGTTTTTTTTTCTCTTCTTGATGTTCTCTGTCCCCTCCTTCAAACAAAGTCCCATTGGTTCAACAATTTTCAAACTAGAACCCTTCGGTGGTCGATTTTTGGGCACCTTTGGAATCGACTTTTTTGCTATTTTAAAAAAATTCACTAATGGGGGTAATTTCATTCGAATTAAGTTTGCTACGTTCTTTGGGAATTGAACACAGGGGGGTTGTCAGATTCTGATCGGTAGTTTGATAACAAAGTGTGCACCATAAGCATTCAAATTACAGTTTACAGTCCACTATTCTACTGGATGGCAGATGGCACTATCAGTTATTTTGTGACAGGCGAGCGTCGACGTTGATATTATTGACATTTTTCGTGGCTGTCAACGAGAATGACAGTTGACACTACCGTCGCTATTTTAGCATCATGTTATCATAATTATCGGAAAAGCATGTTTTGCAATCTAATTAAATCATTTATTATAAATTAACAGTGAAAACCACAATAAAGGAAAAATCAGCAGCATCATTCACTAATTCCCTACAGAGATATTCCACCTTTTCTCTTTATCTCCAACTTTGACCTAACTTTAGAACGAATAGACCAATCAGAATGGGTCTAAGTCTTTTTTTTTCTTCTTGGTATTCTCCTCCTTTAAATTGTGTCCTATTGGTTCAACAATCTTCCAATTAGACACCTTCGGTGGTCGAATTGCAGGCACTTTTGGAGCACTTATGAGGCTAATATTAATTCGAATTCAGTTTGTTGCATTCTTAGAGAATTGCACTCACTCAATTTTAATTAAAAAATCATGAAATATTTTCTAAAATGTTTTTGAAGTTGTCAAAGATTACTACGTCCATTTTTTTCAATTTTGACCACCTATAACTTTAGAACAATTTGACGAATTGGAGCGAATCTGACTGCTTTTTGCTCTTCTTGATATCCTCTTTCATCTTCCACTAATGGAGGTCCCGTAAGTGAAATATTTTCATAGATACACAATTGGTATATTGATTTTTAGGCACTTTTAGGATCATTTAAAAAAAAACATATTTGGGGGTCAATTTCAATCGAACTAAGTTTGTTACGTTCTTGGGGGATTAGAAACGTTCCATCTCGATAAGAAACTACATCAAAAAATCCTAAACCTTTTTGAAATTGACCGAGCAGGGATATTACGTTTATTTTTCGCAATTTCCAAGTGTGACTGCCTGTAACTCTAGAATAGACGGACCAATCAGGGTGAATCCATCTGTTTTTTCCTCTTCTTGACGTCCTCTGTCGCCTCCTAGAAATGAAAGTCCTATTGGTTCAATAATTTCCGAAAGACATCATTTCGATGCAGATTACTATAAAATATTGTTACGGGATACGGGTTCCAATAGTTTATTGTCAATTAACTACACACTTTTATTTACTTTTAACCATTACAACACGATTAAAGCACAATTACTCTCTACTAAAAATTCGCACTGTTTGCTTGCCCGCTTATTTCTCTCATTTACTACATTGCACTATCCATTCGATCCCATCTCGCGCGGCTCGCTGGTTTATATACCCGGCCTGACAACACCCTCGTACTTTCGAGAACGGAGGCGACCCGATTCTCGTTTATTCTAGATGGTTTTCCGGCGTCACAGTCGGGGCTCGGCGTTGCCGCTTCGGCCCGAATCTTCACGACTGTGAGTCTTTAACCGTTCAAGACCACTTTCATCTTTGTTTTCGGGGTACGTTGGATCCTGTATACCACATCGTTGATCCGTTTGATGACTGTATATGAACCCTCCCAACTTGGAGACAACTTGGGAGCATTTCCTCTCTTCCTGTGTGGATTATACAGCCAAACCAAGTCACCTGCCTTAAATCCTGCAGAATTCGCCCTTAACTCATATCTGGCTTTCAGCCGATCGCTGGCAATCTTTATCTGTTTCTTCACGTTTCGGTGGATTGATTTCCTTTAATCTTTCTCGAAGTTCATCAGCATAATTCTGGACATCTTGCACCGGTTCTTCTGGTGATCCGTATACCAAATCTACCAGAAGACGAAGTTCTTTACCAAATATACCCTTGGCAGGGGTATGTCCTGTCATGTTATGAACTGCACCCCTCGTAAGCCATCATTCTGGTGGTCCACTACCATTTTGCAGACGTATTGTTCCATGGTTCGATTAAAACGCTCGACAATGCCATCTGATTGTGGATGGAGCGGATTTGTCCTTGTCTTGCGGATTCCTAAAAGTTCCATGATCTTCTTGAAAGGTTGGGTTTCAAAATTCCGTCCCTGGTCCGAATGAAGCTCTAATGGTACGGCGAATCTACTGAAGAACGAGTAGGCCGTGGGGAATTGGTCCTGGTATTCCTTAAGGGATACCAGCGGTAAAGGGGTTTGGATGAAGCATCTAAGGAAGCCTAGCACACCTAGGAGCACTATCTTCCACGTTTAGGTGTCGTTGGACACCAAGACTGCACCAGGAGTTAGTTAATAGAGTATTTTAAAATGATGATGGTACTGACCAATTCTAGCGATGACTATTAGAGCAGACGCGAACAGGACAAGCAACCTACTGCGCAGCTTTATGAAGCTGGTAGCGATTGTCAACAGGAACTTGGAAATTAAGTCTGAAGCGAAGAATACCCCCATCAAGTTAGCGATGGCCTGAGGTTGGAAACCCAGGTTTCCCAGTATGATAGAAATAAACGCCATGTCGCTAGTAAAAGCCAAACCCAGACCTATGCGAACGTTGAGATATTTGAAGTCCTTCAGGAGGGACATGTCAATGGTCTTTACCAAAGATTTCCTAATGCTAGCTCAAATTAGTTACTTTCTACATTTCTGCAATTACCGTCGTCAACCAAAACCCTTGCCACGGTGTAAGTTTCCTGATTTGGTAGTGCATAAGCTTCATGCCATTTACTGAAATAATCCATGGCAACTTAGATGTATTTGTTCCCATCGTCAGTTTCTGGAAAAGGACCTGCCACGACGATTGCAATCCTTTCAATTGGGGCACCAACATTGTTTTGCTTCATTTGTCCCCTATTCCTTCTTTGGAGTCCTTTTACAGAGCAGCAGGTATCGCAACTCTGCACCACTCTTCGACGTCATCTCGGCAATTTACCCAGTAATACCTTTCTCGAATTCTACCCTGGGTCCTATTCACTCCAAAATGGCCTCCAGATACTCCAGGGTGCATTTCTCTCAAGGAATCTTTTCCTTTGCTTTCTGGTACAACAAGCTAGAACGTGGCACTTTTCCCGTCGGGGCTTTCCCAAGTCCTCCTCGGTAAACCATTCTGAATCGCCAAGGAATCCCATTGAGCTCACATAACTTTTGCTTTCGAGCTCTTATCTGCTATGTCCTTCCAATGAGGTCTTTGATTTTCCAATTTTCATTGACGTATTAAGCCCACAGCATTATCGGTTGTTTGTTCGACCTTCATTTGTTCAGTGGTCCAATGTTCGTCGACGTCAATTCTTCTCCTAAAAATGCTTGATCCTTCTCGTTGTTCTACTCGTTGGCAGTGTCGATATTCCCCTTTACGAGGCCTGCGTGATAATGCTTCTGCGTTATCATGAGATCTGCCTGGACGATGTTCAACTTTAAAATCGTACTGCTGAAGGCGTTCTATCCATCTTGCAATCTTGGCCTTCAGAATTCTTTATTTAGAGAATCCATTTCAGCGCTTCGGGATCTGTGCGAATCAAAAGCTTTCTTCCGTACAGATACCGATAGAAATGGTTCACGGATTTCACGATAGCCAGCAGTTTCTTTCTAATAACGCAATAATTTCTTTCTGGCTTGCTCAACACCTTACCATATCTCGCGCGGCTCGCTGGTTTATATACCCGGCCTGAACACATTCTCGTACTTTTGAGAACGGAGCCGACTGTTGCCGGTTCTCGTTTATTCTAGATGGGTTCCCGGGGTCGCGATCGGCGCTCGGCGTTGCCGCTTCGGCCCGAATCTCTGTGGACCGACGGTCGGGCGTAACAATTCAGAAATCATAATTTTTCCTTAGACCGGGCAATGACGTTGATATTGGACGAGTGCAGTCTCGTTAGTTCAACAAACGGACACAGATGACGCCACCGGGAGACCTTTCTCGGAGATGCTATGAAACGTGCCTTGCGTACCGAAAATTTCGCAAGTTCTGATTGTGTCAAAGCCTCACTGATGAGCCGTATTAGGCGAAACTAGTCTGGGGATGGGCACAATTAGAGTTTGCGAAATAATGGTTTATCAATCGTTTAAAAGGTCGAAAACAGTGTTTTCATAAATCCCTTCTGTTTAAAAGTTTATTTATGGAGCAAATTTTATTCGAACTAAGTTTGTTACGTTCGTAGGGGGTTCGTAGGGGATTGCACTCATTCTTTTGGGTTAAAAAGCATAAAAAAATCTAGTTTTTTCTTTTTTTTTTAAATTGAGCAAAATTTTATTTTTAGTCGGGATATTACGTCTTGTATCTTAATTTCCATGTTTGACTGTTTACAACTTTAGAAGAATCACACAAAAAAAGACACTTCAGAGTAAATCCAATTGTTGTGTTTTTTTTTGCATGTCATTAGTCTCCCCCTACAAGCGAAAGTCTCAGTGGTTCAATAATTACCGAAATAGACCCCTTGGGTGGTCGAAATTTTCGTCATTTCTTAGAAGTTTTTTGGCTATTTTTGTTCGAATTAAGTTTGTCGCATTCTTAGGAGTTTGCATATGTACGACGATTCTGATCAAAAACTAGAAGAAAAAATCAAAAACTTTTTTCCAGTCGCTTCGAGAATCGACTTTTTTGTCTTTTCCTTAAAAACTCAGTTTTTTTGGCTATTTTTATTAGAATTGAGTTGGTTACGTTTACAAATCTATCCCAAATTTCTTATTATGGTTATTTTAGTTCTCAAGACATTTTTCTCATAAATTAGTTTTTTTTTTCTATGGGATGAAGTCCAGTAAAAAAAGCAATTTACGATGACAGTATTTTACGTAATTTCCAAACAAAATTTGAATTTTAAGGACATCTTTTAAAAAAAAAGAAGCGTTTCTACTTTAATGAGATTGACATCAGGTTGTAGAGAAATAAAATGAAAACGTTAATATTTACATTAGCAGCTGAAAGTTGATTTGGCCTAGAGTTTCAAAATCACATATTCATTATACAATCTAAAGTGTTATCCGGGCTTTGAAGATGTGGTCCAATGGAATTTCTTATCGACGTTTCGTCTAGAGCAGCGGCAGACATATCAAAGGCGAAGAGACAATGGGCAAAGTGATCTCCCGTGCTTGCCGACGTTGACTGATTCGTCTGTGGTGAGCTCCGTGGTATTTATTCCTCCGTCGTCGCGCTGCAGTGGTGGGACTGGGGCGGGGATTCGGCGCAATTGAAGTATGTCGCAGAACTCGCATCCATTCTACATTTAGAAACCCAATTTCCTCCTTCCTGTCGAAATTGTCCTGTTTAAAGACCTCAATGCCTCCTACCCTAATGAGCCTCAACTGCTGAATTTTGTGTTTGTCCGAGCCTGCAACTCTTCTTGTGCTCCGTAATCTTCGTGTTGACATTGCGTTTTGTGGTGGCAATGTGTACCGAGCCACAGCTGCATGGAGCTCGGTAACTCGGACCGATCTCGAACTCTGTTGTATTGTATGAATGCGTTTAAAGACAGTTTTAACATTGTGGTTTTCCATTAGCCTGCCGATCCTCTCCGTTACTTTTATGGATGTATGGTATGTATACTAATCCATCCGCGCTTTTCTTCATCTTCTCCCTTTGCATTCCTTAGACGGACGACCCTATCGAACTCAGGCTTGTTGTATCCATTCCAACCAAAGGCCCTTTCGAGATGCTTCATTTCCCGTTCCAATTCAGTCGGCTCACAAATTCCATTGGCTCTCACAGACAGAGTCTTTATGACTCCCTTTTCTATCTGCGATGATATTTTGAATCGCAATTTGAAGCGCATCAAAGTAGAGGGAATTAATTCAATCAGATTAGGGCCTCTTTCTAAACTTTCCGTTTAGTTGTTGAGGTCTTCTGTTCCGTTTAGTTATTCCTCTCAAGCCGTTGTGTGGTCCTGTGGTATCTCGTCTAAGTGTACTTAAGTTCGTAGATTTGTAAGTACCGATATGGTACTTTATGTTAATTTTAATGACAAGCTTCTCTGATTGAAAAAGATAAGCTCGACACATCTTTTTTGTGGGCCTTTGCATCTTATATCTCCACAGTATGCACGGATCCCATATAATAGAATAGGAGAATTTATTTTTACTCATGTATTGTGTTTTAATTTGTATACTTTTGTTCGTGTCATTTTTCTTCTTTGTAATTAGAGTTTTCTACTGCCAATGTACATAGAATTATTGTATTTTAGCTCTGAGAAAGGCCTCAATTAAAGGTCGAAACGTTGGAAATTTCAAATTGGTGTACTTCTGCTTCTGCTTCTTGCTTCACTGCATTGGTGGTTGGTGGTCTGAGCACCGATTAATGGAGGTTGATCGCTTGAATAGGGAGTGGTTTGGAAGTCCAAATTCTCTGCTCCGATGGATTCGTCTTTGTTTTCATGTAGTTCCAGCTTATTTTCACTTATTATTCCTCATGCCGTTTTTAAGTATTTTGTTTTAACATCGATTTTGGCGACATCTATGAGTTTTTTCTGAAAGGTGCAATGAATAATTATTATATTTCTTATACATATGAAAACCATGGTACAATATTGCACTAAGCTAGAACTAGTCAGACTCAGATTCTGAATCTTATCTTTCACTAAAGTATATAAGTATTGGTTCAATCCCAATATTTACTAAGGCATGTTCTCGGTTGTACTATGCTTTAATAATATCTTTTGTATCTCGTACACTATTTTCCCATATGTTATTAGTACATTGATCCAGTGCCTCTCCCCACATTTATTTTACTTCTTCATCGCCATAACCATTTCTACCATGTTGTTTGTTATACTTAATATGACTTAGCTTTTGCTCAAATTAATTCGATTGCATTCAAATCACAATGGTAAGGTGGAAGTCTTAATACTTCATGACCACGTTCTGTGTCTTATCAGTTCATCTATCATATATATATTTTCTTTTCGTTTTTGTTTTGCAAGTTGCAACAGTTCAGGTTTCATTAATTTATTGTCAAATTTTATTATAAGTCAGTATAATTATACCATTTTTGGTTAACCATGTAACAATTTCAGATCTGGTAGAAGACGTTCGTCGCTGCTTTTCAGCAAGAATGCTATGATAAGGGGCATTAACCATTGTAAGTGGTGGTTCTTCTAAGTTTGGAAGTAACTGAGTTCTGATCCATTTAGTAAATAGCATGTTGTTCGTTTCACCATGTTAATCTGAAGTAGTAGATTTTGAGCAAAATACCAAATCTGCGACTTGAACAAATCCCTGGGAAGTGTCAGCTTGCACGATAATAAATCGTTTACCGTCATACCCTTTCGGTTTACGAACACTTTTTATATTGGTGTCTTGCCAGTATTTGGTCTTATTGCCTTTCGAGTAAACCCAAGTTTTACCTAGATATGCGACTTGCCTTGGATTCGCGCTTTTAATGTTTTCTAGATATTTTTGAATGAAACAAGCTCTTAATCAAGCAAAATTTGTTTTTTCTATAAGTGCTCTTCTTTTATCATGCTTTTTGTGCTTAAAACTCATTTCTTTCAACAAGAAATTAAGGGATGTTTGACCTATGGAATCGATTTCTTTAGTTTTTAGTTCGGCATTACGAGTTTTAATAGTCACATGCTTTCCTAAAAATAATATATAAAATAATCGGTTGCAATTATTTTTCTTCAAATTAACAATAACTCGCTTTCTTTATAGATATCGTACAAAGTATTAAAAAATCTCAATTTTTTAGCTTTCAGGTAAGTTTGGAATTGCATGATTTTCTATACCCTTCTTGATGGCTTACACTGTCCTTTTAAAAATGTTTAGAGCAGCAGCTACCCTCTAAAATAAGGGGTACTGATCATTAGTAATTAATTGAAAGCTGCAGTAAAAACTGCAGAAAGTGGTTTATATGTGTACCTCTTTAACTGACGCCACTTTCAAAGTACTCACACAGATTGAAAACAAGTTGCAGTGCTTGGGATTTGAGAGTTTTTTCTGGCATTTCTTCTCTTATTGTATGAGCTCAGTTGAACTTATATACCTGCAAAATATACGTATATGCATCTATGTATGACTTACTACCTTTACACATGACTTTCTTCTAGTATTGATTTAGAGAATCCATTTCTAATATCTTTCTGGCTCTAAATACGGTTCATGGGGTACTTAATACCATCACAAATATTAATATTCCCATTAATAATTCCATTAATAATAATTAATGGACAGCAGCATAAAAAATTACAGATGTTTCTTTGTACCTCTCTCCTCTCTTGGGAGTTCAAAATCGAAATTGGTCCGTTGCCGTGACTGGAAATATGCCCAGAAACTTGTTTACATTGATCAAAGCACTATCTATTCCATCAATTAGGTTAAATATTCTCACTAATAAGAAGCGTATAAAACCCGTCGTCCTAAAAAGAACTGATTTGGCTATTCGATGCACTTTATCAGTGAAAAAAGGCAGAAAAATTACGGTTTCAAAATCAAGGAAAAACACGTCACACTGACACACGTTAATCTGACAATGCTGTTTGTCGAGGACGAATTGCGTAACCACCAGACAACATTTTATCTGTTGTTTCTTTTTTATTCTTCTTCTTGAAGTGCCTTCTCCATTCAATGAAGATCGGCAACAATTCTGGCAAATTCGGCTCTGTCCTGGGCTCTTCTCAGCAGGGAGTTTGAGTCTAAGCCTGTCTAATCCCTTATGTTTTTCAGCCCGCGCAATTTCGCTTTCCCTCAATCTTGCCCTCCATAATCAGTTGTAGGAATCTGTATTTGTCCTGTCTCATGACATGGCCAAGGTAAGCGGTCTTTCGCTTTTTTATGGTCTCGAGGATTGTTCGGTCTTTGTCTTATTATTGGGTGGGGTCTTATTATGTCTTTTCTTATTATTGGGTGTAAAATAGACAGGCAAATCTAACATACGTGTCGCATAATTTCATCGGATCGGCATTCTTTCAGCGATCCAACTGGATTCATTTGTTGAGTTGTCCATTTGGTAAACAGAAGTGAAATCGGATCGGCATTCTTTCAGCGATCTAACTGTATTAATTTGTTGCGTTGTCCATTTGGTAAACAGAAGTGAAGGAAACACCTATCTGCGTCTCTATACCACGTATTTCATCGATTATTATTTAAATTTGTTCAATATCTAAAATCAAGAGCATTATGATGTTATTAACAACACTACAATTATTCTAAAAGCCATTCCTGCCCTAATTGGTTAACGTATACACACAAATAAATTCACAGTTCTCTAAAATATAAATCCAAACAATTCCTGAGTAAAAACCCGACAAATGGAAAATAACTTAATAAATTTATTTGGCCTGTTCCCAGCCCAGACGAAAACTGAATAATCCCATTCCGAGAAATATAATACAACGTTCCGCCTTCCATTAACTCAAAACATATTATCTAGCTCTATATTTTTCTTAGCCACGTTTGTTTTCCAAGTCAAAGGAAACAGAGAAAGATTGCTCAGCTTTTGAACCTTAACCGGATCACAAGAGAAGTTTTATTTCTCTCCACTAATAAAACAGTTCTTGTTTGGTTACCGGAACGGGAATTGTGCGCTTCTAATTCAAAATCCATGTCCTGAAAAACTTCAAAGAAGCTGCAAGAAAACTGTATTTGAAGACAAAACTAAACAATCCGAGAAGAAGCAGGAATGAATTAATGAATGCCTCTGCTGGGTTGGAAGCGATCGCGTTAAACTACATAGAGAAAACAGGGTATAAGCGGAAAATCCCTTACTAATAATAATTCAATAATTCCCAATAATCCGCGCCAGTCTCGTATAAAATATCCATAAATTTTCCTCAAAAGGAGCCCCGACGTTGAGTAATTTTCCCACACACATGTTCGAGTGCCCTCCAAATTGCTGAATCTGATTTTGAGTCGTATTTACCCGACAGTAACCGACCCCTAAATAAAAGGGTGGAGATAGAGTTTTGCTCTTGAACACGCACGGTATCAACCCTTTTAATAGGATCATATAATACAGCAAATTTAAGGCTCAGCTTCCGGCAGCCAAAAAGGAAAATAAAACTGACAGTTTGGCTTGATGGGCATTAGTGGGGACCGTTGCCCTGACGAAAGGATTAACATACCTACTTCTAATATATTAGAATAAATTTATTCGCCTGAAGAGTGAAGGCGTGTTCTTTTGAGAGGTTCATAAAACGGTACTGCAAGTTAGTAAAAACGTTCACAAAAAAAAATTACCTCTAGAGGCTTCCTATATATGTTTAATACACGCCGAGGAAAGATCGAGTTAACAACAAAGTGAAAGGAAGTAAGACCATTCTACTACTACTGCAAATAGCAGTTAATAGCGGTAAAATAATAGGTTGGTCGATTCGATGGTATAAAATTGCCGTTTTGTAGTCGTTAAATCATTATTTGACGGAACGTAGTTTTTAAAACACCTAAATGCCAAAGGTCTTTCTTTGGAGGAACTGAAGGTCTTCATTGCTCGTAGCGCATAGGAATATATTTCAGCCTTTAGGAATAAGGACCCTAACTGGATTTAAATTGGATCCCTTAAGAAATATCGATTTTTTATTAAAACTTTCACTCCGATAAACTTCTGAGTTCAAAGCAGATAAAAATGATATGTCACTTTCCATATCTAACTCAAAAAAGCAAAAAAAGAAAGATGTTTTTGCTTGTTCTAGATGCGAATTAAGAACTGAAGTCGAGTTTCTTTAGGAGATTTCTTGCCAATTTCGACACTTCCATAAGTATGTTATTACTGTTTTCTTTAATTTTAGCTTTGATGATTTCTTTTCTAAAAATGGACACATAAATTCTGCTTTTACCGTTGAATTTTTAAGTTCAAGGCAGTTGAAAATGAAGTGTTAGCATGCTACATTGCGTCGAAAATAAAAAAAAAACTTTCTCTGAAATAGTTTTTTAGGAAATTTTCACTCTAAAACCAGTGTTTTATTGTAATCTTTTTCTAATGTTAGTTCACTTACTTTCTTTTTTCGATTTTTAATGATTTTTTTTTTTTTTTTTAATATGGAGTAGAGAAATTTTGTTTTTTTTTATTCAATTTCTGATTTAAAAGCAGTTAAAAGTAAGATGTCAATTGCAATATTTATTGTGAAACAAAAAAAAAATTTTTGCTTGTATTAGGTGTAAAAAGGCGAGTATTGATTTTTCGCTATAATTTGTTTTTTAGAAAAGCCTGCTCTTCACTTGTATTTTGTTGGACCATTTTCTTTAATTTTAGCCGCTTTACCTTCAATTTTTGATGATTCCTATTCTAGAAATAGACACATAAATTCCGCTTTTTTCGTTGAATTTTTGAGTTCAAGGCAGTTGAAAATGAGGTGTTAACATGCTACATTGCGTCGAAAAAAAAACTTTTTTAGTCGTTTTACGTGAAAAATATCGCAACTCAATTTCTCATCTAAAATAGTTTTTTAGGAAATTTTCACTCTAAAATTAGTGTTTTATTGTAATTTTTTTCTAATGTTAGTTCATTCACTTTTTTTCGATTTTTAATAATTTATTTTTATTATGGAGTAGAGGAATTCTGTTTCTTTTTTATTCAATTTCTGATTTAAAAGCAGTTAAAAGTAAGATGCTAATTGCAATACTTATTGCGAATCAAAAAAGATATTTTTGCTCGTATTAGTTGTAAAAAGGCGAGTATTGATTTTTCTCTATAATTTGTGTTTTAGAAAATTCTTTGCCTGCCATTCACTTGTATTTTGTGGTACCATTTTCTTTAATTTTAGCCGCTTTACCTTCAATTTTTGATGATTCTTATTTTAGAAATAGGCACATAAATTCCGCTTTTATCGTTGAATTTTTGAATTCAAGGCAGTTGAAAATGAGGTGTTAACATGCTACATTGCGTCAAAAAAAAAACTTTTTTAGTCGTTTTACGTGAAAAATATCGCAACTCAATTTCTCATCTAAAATAGTTTTTTAGGAAATTTTCAGTCTAAAATTAGTGTTTTATTGTAATTTTTTTCTAATGTTAGTTCATTCACTTTTTTTCGATTTTTAATAATTTATTTTTATTATGGAGTAGAGGAATTCTGTTTCTTTTTTATTCAATTTCTGATTTAAAAGCGGTTAAAAGTAAGATGCTAATTGCAATACTTATTGCGAATCAAAAAATATATTTTTGCTCGTATTAGTTGTAAAAAGGCGAGTATTGATTTTTCTATTATAGTATATACTATATATATACTATTATAGTAATACAAATTATAGATTTGTGTTTTAGAAAATTCTTTGCCTGCCCTTCACTTGTATTTTGTGGTACCATTTTCTTTAATTTTAGCCGATTTACCTTCAATTTTTGATGATTCCTATTTTAGAAATAGGCACATAAATTCCGCTTTTATCGTTGAATTTTTGAGTTCAAGGCAGTTGAAAATGAGGTGTTAACATGCTACATTGCGTCGAAAGTAAAAAAAAAACTTTTTTAGTCGTTTTAGGTGATAAATATCGAAACTCAATTTCTCATCTAAAGTAGTTTTTTAGGAAATTTTCACTCTAAAATTAGTGTTTTATTGTAATTTTTTTTCTAATAATTCACTTTTTTTCGTTTTTTAGTAATTTATTTTTATTATGGAGTAGAGGAATTCTGTTTCTTTTTTATTCAATTTCTGATTTAAAAGCAGTTAAAAGTAAGATGCCAATTGCAATACTTATTGCGAATGAAAAAAGATATTTTTGCTCGTATTAGTTGTAAAAAGGTGAGTATTGATTTTTCTCTATAATTTGTTTTTTAGAAAATTCTTTGTCTGCCCTTCACTTGTATTTTGTTGTACCATTTTGTTTAATTTTAGCCGCTTTACCTTAAGTTTTTATGATACCTATTCTAGAAATAGGCACATAAATTCCGCTTTAACCATAGATTTTTTGAGTTCAAGGTAGCTGAAGATGAGTTGTTAACAGTTACATTGTGTTCGAAAAGCATAAAAACTTTTTTTATCGTTTTATTTGTTAAATATCGAAACTCAATTTCTCACTTAAAATTGTTTTTTTTTTGGGAAATTTTAATACTGAAACCTCTACTAGTATTTTACTGTAATTTTTTTGTAATGTTAGGTCATTTATTTTATTTTTCGACTTTTAATGATTTTTTTAGTATCTATATATATTTTTTTTATATATTTTTATATATATATTTTTTTAGATAAATTCTATTTTTTTTTTAATTCAATTTCTGCATTAAAAGCAGTTAAAAGTAAGATGTCACTTGCAATATTTATCGGAAATCAAAAGAGATGATTTTGCTGATATGAGGTGTAGAAAGCCGAGTGTTGATTTTTCGCTATAATTTGTTTTTTTTAGAGGATTCTTTGGCTCCTGAAACCCTCACTTTTATTTTCTTTAATTTTAGCCGCTCTACCTTCAATTTTTGCTGGTTTCTTTTCTAGAAATAGGCACATAAATTCCTTTTTTCTACAAACGTCAAATAATGACGCATTTTACGCTTTCATTAGGCAAACGTAAACCTAATCTTTTTTGAGGATCAGGATGTGAGTTCACTTTTACGCGCGTTGCCCAGGACAGCAAGCGAAAAAGATTTTATCGCTTGCTGTCAATAGCAACTACCACCACTAAACCAAATATTTAAAACGTCATTGTCACTTTGATTTAAATTTTTAGATTGTGTCTTCATTCAAATTTCAGACTATTTGGAATTTATTGTTTGTAGAAAAAACATTGTATGCATTACGACCAAAAAGTAACTTTTTTGCTCTCGAGTAATTGCCGTTCTCCGTTTCGCGTCGAGCGGCAAACTTCACTCTCCGAGCAAAAAAGTTGTACTTTTCGCTCTTAATACATAAATAACTATTTTACCAATGAATTTTAGAGTTCTAGGCAGTTGAAAATGACGTGTTAACAAGCTACATTGAGCTCGAAAAGCAAAAAAAAAACTTTTTAATCGTTTTAGGTGATAAATGTCGAAACTCAGTTTCTCACTTAAACCGGTTTTTTAGGAAATTTTCACTCTAAAGCCAGTGTTTTATTGCATTTTTTTCTAATGTTAGCTCATTTACTTTTTTTCGATTTTTAATGAATTTTTTTAATATGGATGTATATAAATTCTGTTTTTTTTCATTAAATTTCTGAATAAAAGCGGTTAAAAATAAGATGTCTCTTACAATATCAATCGCGAATCAAAAAAATTCGTTTTGCTCATATTAGGTGTAAAAATCGAGTGTTAATTTTTCGCTACAATTTGGTTTTTAGCTCATTTTTTTTCGATTTATAATGATTTTTTTTAATATGGAGATAGATGAATTCTTATTTTATTTTTCATTCAATTTTTGGATTAAAAGCAGTTAAAAATAAAGCGTCACTTGCAATATTTATCGCGAATCAAAAAAAATGTTTTTGCTCATAATAGGTGTAAAATGGCGAGTATTGATTTTTCGCTATAATTTGTTTTTTAGAAGATTATTTGTCTCCTGAAACCTTCACTTTTAGTTTGTTGTACTATTTTCTTTAATTTTAACCGCTTTTCTTTAACTTTTGATGATTTCATTTCTAGAAATAGGCACATAAATTCCGCTGTTAAGAGTGAATTTTTGAGTTCAAGGAAGTTGAAAATGGGGTGTTGACCAGCTATATTGGGTCAAAAAGCAAAAAAACTACTTTTTTTATCGTTTTAGGTTTTAAATATCGAAACTCAATTTTTCACTTAAAATTGCTTTTTAGGAAATTTTCACACTGAAACCTCTACCAGTATTTTATTGTAATTTTTTACTAATGTTATCTCGTTTACTTTTTTAGATTTTTAATAATTTTTTTTTAAAATATGTAGGTTGAAGAATTTTGTGTTTTTCTTTCATTCAGTTTCAAAATTAAAAGCAGTTAAACATAAGATGTCACTTACATTAATCGCGAACCAAAAGATGTTTTTGCTCATATTAGCTGTAAAAGAACGAATGTTGATTTTTTGTTATAATTTGTTTCTTAGAAGGTTCTTTGTCTCCTAAAACTTTCACTTGTATCTTCTTTAATTTTAGCCGCTTTACCTTCAATTTTTGATGATTTCTTTTCTATAAATAGAAACATAAATTTCGCCTTTACCATCGAATTTTTGAGTACAAGGCAGTTGAAAATGGAATGTTAACATGCTACATTGGGTCAAAAAGCAAAAAAAAAATGTTTTAATCATTTTAGATGATAAATATCTAAATTCGATTTCTTACTTAAAATTGTCTTTTTAGGAAATTTCTACACTGAAATCTCTAGCAGTATTTTATTGTTATTTTTTTTCTAATGTTAGCTGATTTATTTTTTTTCGAATTTTAATGATTTTTTTTTAATACGGAGATAGATAAATTCTGTTTTCCTTTCATTCAATTTCTGAATTAAAAGCAGTTAAAAATAAGATATCAATTGGAATGTTTATCGCGAACCAAAAAAGATGTTTTTGCTCATGTTAGGTGTATAAAGCAAGTTTTTTTTTTCGCAATAATTTGTTTTTAATAAAAATTTTTGTCGCCTGAAACTTTCACTTGTGTTTTAGTTGTAGTATTTTCTTTAATTTTAGTTGGTTTGCTCTCAAGTTTTGATAATTTTTGTTTGCTAAAAATTCATTTACAAAAATTCTGTTTTTATTAGTAAGAAATGAGGTGTCACCTGCCATATTTACATAAAAAAAAGAAAAAAAAATGTTTTTATTCATTTTAGTTCAAACTAGTTTTGGTTAGTCATTTTTCAACTTAAAGTTGTCTTTTAGGAGATTCAGTTCCAAAAATTTTTGGTTCTCCATTGGATTTTCGAGTTCAAATTAATTAAAAATTGATGTAATATTTGCAATTTCTGCCTCAACAATTTTTTTCCTCATTTTACTAGTGTTGTGAGTTTTTCTCTTAAATTTCACTTTGAACCACTCACTTTGAAACTTTCGGTGGAATTTTAATTTCATTTTAACAAATTTATCCACAATTTTAGATAACTTTTCTGCTAAAAATAGAGAAACATAAATCTTGTTATCTCCATAGAAACATCTAAATTCAAAGCAGCCAAAAATTAAATGCTATTTGCCATATCTATTTTGAGAAATAAATTTTTTTTTGTAAGATTGTGAAGGGTTTTGTGTCCGGTCCAAATACAATCTAAAGTGTTTTCCAGGCTTTGAAGCCGTGGTCCAATAGATTTTCTTCATATTTATCTTGAAAATTAAAAAATAACTTTTTGCTCGGTTTAGTTGTAAAAAAGTCGAATTTTTACTTAAATTTGTCTTTTAGAAGATTAATTTTCACATTTTCAAAAAATTCAATTTCACCTAAACAAAAATCAACAATAAAACACAACCTCCACTTGGGTTTTATTGTTGTATTTTCTTTAGATGTGAATGGCTCATCTTCAATTTTTTATGATTTCTCTACAAAAAGTGCAATTGATAAAATTTCGTTTTTTTTTTCTTGAAACCTCGTTAAAACCCGTCAAAAATGAGGTGAAAATTAAAATATATATTTTTGTTCAATTGAGGTGTGAAATACTAAATGTCGATTCGATTTTCACTTAAATTTGTCCTCCTTGAGATTCCCTTTGTTGTTCTGAATCTTGATTAGTATTTTGTTGTTAAATTGTCTTTAATTTTAGTTCATCTTTAATTTTTAATTTATAGTTCATCCTCAACTTTTGATGAAATATCTGGTTAAAATGCAGACATAAATTCTGTTATCATCATTGAATCAGTTTAAATCAGTGGAAAATGAGGTGTCATACTTACATAGAGATATACATAACTCAAAAAATAAAACTTTTTTTTATTTACTTTTTTTTCCCCGATTTTTAGTGAAATTTAGTTTTAATATGGTGGTAGATAATTTGTTTTTCATTGAATTTCTAAGTTAAAAGCAGTTTAAAATGAGATGTCACTTGCCATCTTTATCTCGAAAAGAATATATGGTTTTGCTCATTTTAGGTGTAAAAGGCCGAATGTCACTTTTTTATAAGAAGTTGTCTTTTAAGAGATTTATTGTCTCCTGAAAGAAAAAACGTGTGTTTGCTTGTGGTAGATGTAAAATGACAAAAGTCTAGTTTTCATTTCAATCTGTCTCTTTGAAGATTTCTTGCCAACCTGGAAATCTCCAGAGGTTCTTGTACATTTTGATTTTTTTTTTAATATATTTTTTTTAATTTTGATTTCAAAGCAGCGGAATTTGAGGTCTCATGGAGAAAATGGACACTTATTTGTTAAATTTGTTTGTGTGATACTGCACTGATATTTTCTTTAATTTTAGCTGCTCTATCGAGATCGCCTTTCTCCAATGAATTTTCGAGTAGATTTTGTAAGGAGAACGTCGGTGGAAATTAACGATGTTTGGACCACACAGACGCTTCGAGACGAACAAGTGAATGATCCACATATTGGTCCCATACTCTTGGCAAAGATTGACGACAAGAGACCAGAGTGGCAAGAAATTGCTGGTAAAAGTCTAAACCTGAATGCACTATGGGCCCAGTGAAGGGAATAGAAAATGAATTACTGAAGAGAGCGTGGGAGAGTTCGGATGCAGTTCCACTGGGTAAATTATTATGAAGACGTCGAATCTTGGTGTCGAAAGTGCAAAGTTTGTTGTGCCACAAAAGGAACTCAGGAAAAGGAACAAGATCCCGGGGCCGAATGGTGCAGTACACTGTAGGTGCTCCATTCGAGAGGGTAGCAATTGATGTCGTGAGGCCATTTCCTCAAACTGTGTCAGACAACAAATACATCTTGGTCGCCATGGATTATTTCACTAAATGGCCTGAAGCGTACGACCTGCCTAATCAAGAAGCAGCGACTGTGGTAACGGTGCTAGTAAATAAAATGTTCTGCAGATTTGGAGTACCTCTCGAACTTCATTCTCATCAGGGCTGAAAATTTGTATCGGCTGTTTTCTAGAAGGTCATGGAACTTCTCGGAATTCGCAAGACCAGGACAACTGTTTTGCATTCAGAGTCGGATGGGATGGTGGAGAGATTTAATCAGACCATGGAGTATCACCTGTCTAAAATGGTGGCAGATTATCAGCGTGATTGGGAGCAGCATCTGCCTCTCATGTTAATGGCGTATCGAAACTCTACGCATGATTTCACTGGTTATACTCCGGCGATCATGATGTTCGGAAGGAAAATGAGGCTTCCTGCAGATTTGATGTATGGAACACCAGAAAAAGAATCCCTCAACTCTGAGAATTTTGTAGAGGGGGTAGAGGTTTAACAATGTTCATGAACAAGTCAGGAATAAACTGCGGATCTCCGGTGATCGAGCCAAAGCAAGATATGACTTACTACCGCGGCTTCCAGGATGGTGATTTGGTGTGGCTGTACAATCCGCGGCGAAAGTTGCGGAAGTCGCCCAAACTTAGTCAAAATTGGGAAGGACCTTATACAATCATTAAGAAGATTAATGTCGTGGTGTCTAGGATCCAGCGGACCCTCAGGTCAAAGATGGAGGTTGTTCATCTGGATCGATTAGCACGATACCATGGAACTCTATCTGTTCGCGACGAACAGCCTTAGGAGGAGGGCAATGGTAAGGTGAGCGTTGGCTGAGAGACGGAGCGACAATGGAGGTTGGACCTTCGCGTCTCGCAGCCTATCCGGGAGCTGCGGCATGGGAACTGTCACGAGTGATTTATTGCTTTGTTTATCAGGACGCAGTTATTTACGACTGCGACTGCGAGTACAAGAATGTTCTAAGCTTTTCTGTATTTTTAAGTGTTTGAATAAAAAGCTAATAGCGTCGTCCTTAGAGTAGCCTTATTTAATCGAGCTATAGGTAAGCTAAAGTACCAAACGGTAATAGAAGTCTATAAAGTCAGTAGTGAGTTATTTAGTAGGCGAATTGTAATTGTGTGTATTCGTGGGATAAATAAATAGAGTTTTCGTGTTAAATCGCTATACTGGAATTATTGAACCCTGAGTTCGCCACAATATAATTAGAACTGACAAATGACATGCTATGATCAGAAGCTCTAACTCTCCAGTGTAAAGAGAAAGAAGCAACCATAAAGATCTACTTGCTTTTTGAGCTCCATAGAATTTTGGTAGCAACTATCTCATATCAATGAGCGACCTATCTACAGTTCTCTCCAAATGTGCATACAGTTTTATTTCCCTTTCAGCACACTCCTCTTTTACCAAAGGTTTGAAAACTAGTCCGTCTTTTTTTCAGCATTCCTACAAATTGACGTAATTAATCCATTTAAACCTATTACACTAAATAATTTTACTATAAATAGTAGAGACTTAATAATAATTTTACGAAAGGATAAGTAATAGAAACTTAATACGTCCTTGAGTCGCTAGCACGAATTATGTTATACTTACCAATGCCTCCAGAATCATTGAGTGTATGTCCAGCGACCTGATTGGTGAGCACTTGCATCCCTTGTGGAATACCATCCAACACCGCTGGACTATTCTCTTCCTCTTGCAAATCATAGGTTTCTAAACTGTTCTGTTTAAGGTTGATCTTTTGTAATCCGTTTTGAATGCCATTAATTAACGATTTATTAAGCCCGTTGCAAATTCCATTAAGTCCATTAGTATTTTGTGTGAGAACGTTTGAATTGCCGTTAAAGAGAAAGAATTTAAAATAGAGAGATCACTTATCGCCATATCTAACCACTAAGAACTAACCTAAACTAATCTGCACTGGCTCTACACTGCATTAATCGGACTGAGGATAACCTATGGGGCCGTGGTCTGTTGGCCAGTTGTGGACAGCTATCTGCTGAGGTTGGCCAGACTGCAGAGAACACTCTGCCTAGCCATAACCAGTGCATTCAGAACAACACCAGGAGCAGCACTCAATGCCTTACTGGGTCTGCCGGAGCTTCCACTCTGGGTTAAGAGGGAGGCGATGGCGTCCTGCAGGAGGATGGATTGCTGCGGCTAGTGGATATAGCTGTGGGAAATGGTCATACGCAGATCGCCAGCCTCATTCAGCGGGACATCCCGATTGTCCCGTCGCAGGAGGGGCGGCCACACGATCAGCTGAGGCTGAAACAGCCATTTGAGATAAATATCCTATCCAAACAAGGAACCGGAATTTACAAACCCGTCCCATGTAGAGGGCGAGGGCTTCGCCTTCTACGCCATACGACGAAGCCACACGACGGTTTTCCAGGCGGAGGTGTTTGCAATACTCGAGGTGGCCACACAAACAGAAGTCAGACAGGGAGCAGAGCAGGACATTTATGTCTACTCCGATAGTCAGGCGGCTTTGCGAACCATCTGCAGGAGCGGAACGAGTTCAAAGCTTATTCAGAATTGCAGGGATTCTCTTAGAGTCGCTGGCAGAAACAAAAAATGTAACTCTGGGATGGATTCCTGGACATAGGGGCATCGAGGGGAACGAGCGTGCCGACGTATCGGGCAATACCGTGGTTTCCAGACATGCTTTGCTGCACCAGAGCCATGTCTAGGATTAAGTAAAAGGTACGTCTCTCACACACTGAATGAGTGGGCATGGGAGAGTACAGGATCAAACTCGACACAGTCAGGAATATGCACAGAGACCAAGGAAATCTACCCTAACCCGGATAGATCCAAGGCCTGGTGGTTTCTTGGGAGAAGTCAGCAGTGCATGGGGGACCTTATAGGAATCCCTACAGGACACTGCAGACTAAACAGGCACGTGCACCTCCTAAGAATAGCTGACTGGCACTCTGAGACATGTTAAATAAAAAAAAATAATAAAAAAACCGATAGGGTAGTATCAGAGAACCGGGAGTGTTTTATTCCTAAGATAAATCAAAGGGAAATAAAATACTCACCAAATGTTAGGGATGCCACTGAGTTTGTAATCGAATGCCGGAAACTCAGAAACCAACGAAACGCTAGAGAACTTGCACTTCCGCTAGAGTTACAATTAATAGAATTAGTAGAAAAAATATATGTATGTATATATTTTTTTCTTAATCATTCAGTCAAAATTCAAACATAAATATTTACCTGTTGGATGATTGGTTGTACTTTGATCTGGAATACATATTACTATTGAAGGGAAGAAAATATCTAGACCGCATAGAAATTAAATTTAATCTTATAGAAAATGATGAAAACACAACTTATGAAAGAATAGATTATGCTTGGAAATTTGGGTACCCAGGTGAAAAGAAGAACTTTATGAAATATTAAACTACTACTAACAATAGTTAACACTATAGATTCAAATTTAATTTGTTAATTCCACGGTTATATATTCGTAATTAAATAACTGTCCTTTTCCTGAATTCTCAGTCCTTCAGAGGTAACATAAAAAACAGATAACCTGAACTATCTTCTTATTATCTAATACAATAATAGAAATCCAATAATCGATTTAATATCCAGATCAAAGATAAAATGGTTATACCATATTAAAGTTCAACAAATTTTTTCTTTCCCCTTGGAAGAGGGGGGGGGGGGGTAATTAAGTGAAGCTCAAACAACAAAAAATGATTCAAGAATGACTCACCAAGTTTGTGGTTTCGTGGTTTCGTGCACTTTATGCTTGAATGTTCACGCTTTATTCTCAAGCTCAGGTTCCGTAGGACTTCAGCTTTCACTATCAAAATTTCTTAACATTTAATTACCTCCTTTAGAAACACAAGTTCCTTCCCTAAGCGAGTCTTCAAACCTGCAGGCTACTATATAAGCTTCCGAGCTCACTCAGTGAGCTCACTAGAAGGGTAAGTGGGACTTGGAAGAAGATTGGGTAGGGCTCTGGACTAGAGTTATCACAAGAGACGAACCAAACAGGAATACGGCTAATTAGGGGCGTTATTCGATAATCGTTATGTAAGATGACGGAGACTTTTCTACCACACTTTTTTGACAAATCACTCCCGTCATTTTTTTTTTCAACAACCTCGCCACCAATACCTATTTTTTTTTTCAACCTTGCCACCGGTACAGGTTTATTTGTAACATACCAGCAACACAACAAGGGACGGGTCGACTCGTGGAGGGAATGAGGCCCAGATGGAGTAGGAGGGGGGGGGGTGGATTTGGGGTCTGTGAAAACGGCTTTTCCGGCCTAGTCGCAAGGCTTCTGCCCCCCCCCCCCTCCCCCCCATTGCTTACTACTACTACTTCTTCTTCTTGAAGTGCCTATCCTCTGTGCATGTTGGCTATCACATTCGTCAGCCACGATGTTCGTCCTCGTCCTGTTGACCTTCGACCCTCTATTTTTCCCTGTAGAATGAGTTAAAGAGAAGGTGGTATTTTTCATGTCGCATGGTATGTCCGAAGTGTTCCAATTTTCTGCGTTTGACGTATTGCAGGTATCTAGTTGTCCATCGATTCTGAGCATGCAACGATAACACTATATCTCAAATGCATCTAGGCGCTTACATGAGACATCGGTAAGGGTCCACGCTTCTGCTCCATATAGAAGTGTTGAATACGTACGTAGAATTTTAAAATTCTTATTCTAAGTATGTGTGTTAAGGGATAGGTTGCATAGTATGTTACGCATCTTGTTAAATGTACCTCTTGCTTTTTTGATTCGCCACTTTATTTCTCGAGAGCAATCCCAGTCCTTATTCAAGGTGCGGCCCAGATATGTAACTGTCTCGGCCATTGTGAGAGCTACATTGTTATCGGTAAATTGTGAGTTGCCGATGGCGGTTTTACTGATAATTAATGTGTGTGTGTGTCTTCTTACAGTTTATCTTCATACCATATCTGTTGCATGTAGTCTCTACACGGACTGTAAGTCTCTAAAGTCCTTCAGTGGTATCTGCTTTAAGGATGGATAGTGTATCTTAGGTTATTTATTATTTTTCCGTTTATTACAAATCCATGTCTATGTCTAATGCCTCTTGAATTAGATGTTCTGGGTACAGGTTAAATAGAAGAGGTGACAGTATACAACCTTAGCGTACTCGTCTCCTTATGCTAAGCTTTTCTGATGTTTCGTTTTTGACTCAAACAATGACTTTTTGTTGCAAGTATAGCTTCGATATTATATTTGTGTCTCTGTCATCAATTCCGGACTCACGTAGGATTGAGATGAGTTTATCATGTTGGACTTCATCAAATGCTTTTTCAAAGTCTATAAAGTACGCAAAGTCGTCTGCGTTAACGTCCCATGCTCGTTGAATCAGGACCTGTATTGAGAATAAGGCCTCCCGGGTGCCAAGTCCCTTGATGAAGACAAACTGTGTGTCACTTATTCTCTTGTCGTGTCTTCTATCTATGCGTGTCTGTATGATATTAACGAAAGCTTATAGGATGTAATTCATCAAGCTGATTATTCTGTGGTCGAAGCATTTAGTTGCATTCGCTTTTTGGGGAGCGGGATGAATGTCAACAGGAGCCAGTCACTTGGCAATTGACCGCATGTTGAAGAGGTGGGTCAGCAGTTTTATCTGTTTTGGGTCCAGTAGTATGAGGATTTCTCGATGAATCTGATCTGGCCCAGGAGCTTTATTGTTTTTTGGCCGTTTGATAGCTGATTGCACTTCCTGCTGTGTAATGATAGGCCCTTCCTCGTCGACCACTGCGGACACATGTTCGCAGTTTTCATCTCCGAAAAGTCTTTCCATGTACTGCTTCCATCTTGCGAGCTTTTTATCCGTCTCGGTAATGATGTTGTTTTTCGAGTCCATGATTATCCCTGGACACCGTCCTTGATATCCTCATGTTGCTTTCTTTATTTTCTTATGAAGGTTAAAGTTGTGGACACATCTTTTCTGTAGCCAACGTTCTTTAGCCTCTTTAATTGCTCTTAGGATTTTTCTGTGTAGTGCCTTGTATTTTACACTATCCCTGTTTCTGTGTGGTCTTCTTTCTTCCATAATTTCCAAGATAGAATCTGTGATCCATTGTTGTCTTTTTACCATCCTGTCTGGTATTACTTCTTCTTCTGTGACGGTGGTTATAGATACTTTTATTTTCTTCCATAGATCTTCTATCTCTGTTATCTATCTTCTATCACTATTTCTACTACTATTGCCATATACAGGGTGATTCACGTTACTCGACACGGAAGATTATGGCTAAACTTTTAGATTTTAAAAAAGTTTTGTATATGGAATGGATAGGGGTCTATTGGAAGTACATTTTAAAATTATTAGCATTGTATACAGGTGGTCTCAAAAGTATAAAATTGATTAAAGTTGTATTTTTTTAAATGAGACACTTAATATATTAATGTATTTTCAGTACCTACGGACAAAAGTAAAGGTAGTTTTATTAAGGTTTATGGCATCTAAACCGTACCGTTCTTCAGCTATTCGTGATTTTGTGAAAACGCAGCATCAAATTAAACGTTTAAAATCTTTAACTGTTACAATACCTGATTTTGAGAAAGTAAAATTTATTATAATTAGTACTAGGTGTTCACTAGGAAACTTCATTTAGGAGGCTATAGTCTATCTAGAGTTCTTATCAAATTTAGCATCTCTATTACAACAAAATGAAGTGCAATAATAGTGGCAATTTGAAATACAATAAATAACAAGTCAACATAAGAATAAAACAAACAAAAACAAACAGTTATAAAATTTGTTCAAAATGACATCGTTTGATTCTAAACACAAACGTATTCTGTTTTTAAATCCTTCACTCACATTGCGTCACATATAGGGAGTTATGCTTCTGCAGGCCTCTCTGATTCGTTCCTTCATATTTTCTTTTGTGGTTGATGGCGTATTATACACGATTCCTTTCACATATCCCCATAAAAAGAAATCGGGAGGAGTTATGTCAGGGGACCTTGGTGGCCAATGTTGTGCTCCATTCCTTCCAACCATCGGTTTTGGAAACGAACATTTAAGAACTCCCAGACTTCACGATGATAATGAGCAGGTGCCCCATCCATTTGCAGCCACATGGTGGTTCTTATATCTAGAGGAACTTCTTCCAGTAAAATTGGAAACTGATTTCTCAAAAAATTTAGAAATGACATTCCGTTTAAATGTTCGTCAAAAAAATAAGGTCCAATCACATACTGTCCCATTATGCCCCCCCATACATTTACTGACCACCTTTGTTGGTTATTAATAACTCTAAATTCATGGGGGTTAAAATCAGAATAATAATGAAAATTGTGTCGGTTATAAGAACCATCGTTATGATAAGTACACTCATCACTAAATAGAACTGATTCAAAAAAACCTTCTTGTTCTCCAACTTTTTCTAACACTCACATACAAAAGTCCACTCGTTGGCCAAAGTCGTTATCGGAGAGTTCTTGATGTAGTTGTATCTTATAATCGTGATATTTATGTTTTTGAAGAATCTTTGATACGCTTACTTGGCTAATATTTAAGTTTTGTGCAATTTCTCGTTGTCCGAATGGGGATTTTCAATTACAGAGCCAACAACGGCTAATTCAGTTTCTTGGTTTTCTGTAACTGGTCTCGTTTTGGCAGTCGTTTCATACTGAACACTACCAGTTTGCCTAAATTGAACCAACACAGTCTTTCAAAAACGGGTCTATTCGGTCGAGTTCGGTTAGGAAACCTTTCAGCATAAACCCTTGATGCTAAAAGACAACTTTGCAAGCATTTTCCTAGAATGAAGATCATATCGACTCGTTCTTCTGTTGTGTAAACCAGCATTTTGATTAAATAAAAACCTCCCTGTTAACCACCAATTATAACAGTAAAAAAATATTTAACTTTAAATTAATATGTGACAACTAGAAATGACAATAAATTTTGCTTTGTCAAAATCAGGTAACACCTGAACAGGTAAATTAGATTACTACATTCGTTTGTAAGCGCAAATTTAGAAAAAATCAATTTTCCAAGAAAATGCAACGACCAAGCTATAGGAATGTTTAATAGTTTTTGATAGGAAACTAAATTCTGCATCTAATGATACTATAAAATACAGGGTGTCTAATTTAAATTAAACGAGTTATTACTGTGTGAAGTTTGCAATAATATAGTGTTCATTCTTTTACATTTGGTACACAGTAGTTAATATTTAATACATACCCCAAAAAATTCAATGTACTAGTAGCCCACCAGCCATATTCGGTGGTTGAAAAGAAACCAAGTGCTGAGATTTTAAACATTAAATTTGATGCTGCATTTTCACAAAATCACGAATATCTGAAGAATGGTACGGTTTAGATGCCATAAACTTTAATAAAACTACCTTTACTTTTGTCCGTAGATACCGAAAATACATTAATATACTAGGTGTTTCATTTAAAAAATAAAACTTTAATCAATTTTATACTTTTGGGACCTGTATACAATGACAATAATTTTAAAAAGTACTTCCAATAGACCCTCATCCATTCCATATACAAAACTTTTTTAAAATCTAAAAGTTTAGCCATAATCTTCCGTGTCGAATAACGTGAATCACCCTGTATATTAAAAAAAAGATAAAAAACGTTTATTGGTTTGTCTGTATAAGACCGAATGATCGGGAACTGAACTGGTATTTTTAATAAAATTTGTCTTTTCGGCGATGCAAATAGTAGATTAGGGATTTCAAACTGAGAGAATTTCGAAGATTCCGAAGTGGTAGCCGCCCTGATCTTGTTTCAATGTCTATGAATACCATAAATGATAAGTTCATACGAAATGTTACCATATAAGGAGATAACGTAGAGACAAAACCAGGTGAACTTGAAGATCCTTTATGAATTCCGCAGAGATTATGAATTTAAAAAATAATAATAATTTTATTAGAGAATAGTTTTGTGATTACATACTCACGCTAGACCTTCTTCACCCTCGTTAATTGAAAAATTTCTTCAATAACAATTCGTTTAAAAGCAGAAAAGTTGACTAGATACTACAGACCATTTAGGTATAATCCAATAACTCAAGCTCTTGGAAAAAAAAATTAAAAACCAAACACATAAAATGGAAACAATGAACCGACGCAGCGGCGGCCGAGTAGTATCGTTCAAAAAACCTTTTAAAACTTCGCGGCATAAAGTTTTAATCGGATTTACCCCATTTTTCCTGAAAATTTTATATGGGAGGGCGTTTTTAGATACTCTGGCATTGTTTTTATCGCCCACATTCCGGCCAGATACGTCCGGCCGGAGTGCTTTTACTCTTTTTTTTTCAAACCTGTTCATTCACAAATGCTTCAAAAAAAGACCCCAGCATACCTCCATATTGGCAGGCTCATCAATGTATAACCAGAATTAATCATTCAGTATGGTAGATACTGCTAAATCAGAGTGCGTTTAATTAAAGCTACAATTTTGCGAATAAGAAGAGGAATAAATTCGAACTGGGCTAATTAATTTTCCTGAAATTTTGATAAAGTTTTTAAAACGTCTATAAATATTATACAAAAGGCCAACTCCGGCTCTCGGGAAGTTTTGGAAAGGTGAAAATTAAGAAGTTTAAGGTAAAATTAGGGTCCGTAAAGTTCGTTGGCAAGAACGATTTACGTTTCGCCGAGGGAAAATTTGCTTTTGCCATGTAATCGCAGCAGCTACTGCTGACTTGTTTAGGCAATTTTTAAATACAACAGCTCGGGATTAATGAAGTTCCTCGTTGGAAGTTTGTTCAATAAAGTGCATTATCAAATTCCGCCCACTGCGCTGCCGCCCGCCCGAAAATGCGGAACGATAAAAAGCCAAGCGGCAAAACACAACGGTCCAGACTATTAATATTACAAGATATAATTTGTATCCTAAATGACCCTAACTTCCCTTTGAAATAATAATTAATGAGGTTCGGGCCCAAGAAACGCAAAGGAGTGACATTTCTGGGGTATAATGTAAGACCATCCAACAGCTCGTTTAGCTTCGTTAGTCATGTACAGTCAGGAAGTTTAGGAAATGCAATTTATTTCCGGACAAATAATGCCGAAGAAAGGACTGTATATAAGGATTTCTTCTCCCGCTGGAAAAACTTGAACTTTTTAAGACAGATGATGCTGTTCTTTTATGCAACTACGACTAGGGCTCAAAAAAAGTTTTGTTTGTCAGGCAAAAAAGGGTGCATTTATCATTTTTTTTATTGTTTATATTGTTTATTTTTTATTGAAGTGATAGTAGTGTACAGGTTGAGTCTTTGTTTTATTCATATTCTTGTTTAACTACACGTATAATTGTTGTTTTTCCTTTTTTAATCTGAGTGGAGGGTAAGTAGAAATTATTCCTTTACTCACTAAGTTTGTTTGTTTCCTTACTGATTTTGCTGTAAAGCAGCAAAAAGAATAGGCACATATTACGACATACAGTATATAAAGCTTACCTTTAGGTCTAGATAGCTATTCATTGTTATTATAGTCGTTTTCAGGAAGATATTCATCTAGCCACCCATGAAATTGTAAACGCACCTTTTAAAAACAATTGAAAAGTTTCCAGAAAAGTTACTAGATCGGAGATTGGTGCGAAGCGAGCTTAACGAACGCATTTGTCGGGTTTTAACCTCAAATTTTGTAATTTTCAAACATAACTACTTTATTTTCCAAATGTTGCTCAAATCCAATTATTATTCTGTTTTTGTAATGTAGGAAAAGTAAACTGGCTTAATAAACGTCTAACTAAGACCCAGAACTAATAACACAATTCATCGAATGACCCAGAAAACTCATCTGCAACCTCTAACTTCTGCAAAATAAGATGCCAGAGTTACAAATACAAAAATTGAGACATAAAAACCACATTCAAGCAGTTATAGATGATTGATTATTGCCAGCTAAAGCGAGCGTTAAATTAGTATGCATATGCAGAGGGAAGAACTGTACTGTGCCATCAACCATAAACAAGATTTCCAAAAGTTCTGAATATACTCACCCAGAAATTACCTTAATGTCCAGATGCCCTGGGAATAGACCATACATTTAACTATGCTTATGCCTATGCCTTACATAATATTATACAGTTTACCACTTTCCAAGTTTAAAATTGAATGCAGATTGCAGTCAAGTAAAAATTGTTCCAAACAGCAAAAGCATCTGAGAAAAGATGGTTTTCTACCAGACTGAATTTAAGTACTGCCATATGATTTGGATTGTGTGATGATCCGTGATGAGAGTCCCAGTGGCCTTTTCATATACCTAAGTACCGATAAGGCATATGCCATCCATAATTATGGTCACTTTGGATCTTGAGTTAATATTAGTGAAGATTACCCCCCATAATAAAGAAAAGAATATTTAGATGAATTTACTGTTATATCATTTCAGTTGTCATTTGGGTAAAGCTCCATTGTTGGATCAAAATTGACCCCTTCATTCATTTGTAGGTATTTAGAGAAGTGTATTTTTGTTTTGTTAAATATATATGATTATACATTATAAATTAATTATACTAAAAGAAGTCTTGCCTAATTGAGCATTTAATTTCTTAAACTACCTAAATATCAAGAAACTAAAATGTTTTTCTGCTGATTTAGTAATTGTCTGATTTAATATTAGGTTTGTTCCAACATGCTAAAGAACCATTGCAGAACATTTAAAAAATCATTTTAGCCAACTCACCAGCAAATATTTCAAATTGAAATGAGGAACCATCTTGACATGATTGCAGAGCCACTCTGGACAAGCACATCGTTTATTTAAATTTCGATATCATATTATGAGTTGACAATAATGCTAGGCTCTTCTGGAATGGTTTCTTTTTTGAATGGAACCAACTTATTTTCAACTAAAGAGAGCTACAGTTCTTTTAAGCTAAATAGCATAAGCAGGGGCCATTTAAGTAAAGGCTATTTATAAGTTTGAAATTAAGAACCCCTTTGCAAATAACTTACTAAACCTGGAATAAAAATGTTATTGAATTTGCAAGAACTTTTTATTTTATATAATAATAATAATATTTCTTTTTTCCAAATTGTGTTCTACATGTATGCGACAAAATCGATATACAAACAAACACAAAAGTAACTCTGTCAAAGAGTTTGACACATGTTATTGTCCTGAATAATCGCCAACTGAGTAAGGCTCCATGTTTATTAGGTTTTGCTTTATTTTACACTTGAACTGCTTCAAGTTTTCGTTTATCCTTAAATGCCGTGGTAAATGATTAAATAATTTTGCACACCTGTAATATGGGCTTTTCTCAGTTAACGATAAACGATGAATAGGATAGTTTACATCTATAGTTCTTGTATTGTATCCATGCACTATTGGTTTCTCAAAATTAGACCGATTTTTAAAGAAAAACAGCAATGATTCGTAAATATATAGTCCATAAATCGTCAGCAATCTTTCTTTTTTAAATACACCCCTGCAACTGTCTATTACTTGCATGCGTTTAATTGTCCTAATTCTCTTTTGAACAACAAAAGCGTTCTGCATATCACTACTGCTACCCCAAAAAATAATTCCGTACTGCAAAATCGATTGAACATTAGCCAAATATATCACCTTTTGCATTTTATCACTCATATAACGCCCTATTATTCTTATTACATAGCAAACAGAGTTCATTCTTTTTTAACAGTTCTTGAATATGTGCAATACATGCTATAAAAAGCAAAACAAGTATAATGTGTTTAATGGAAAAATTTATTAGGTTGTCTGTGAATTGTGAGGAGACAAGAATGCTGGAGTAATAAATTACCAGCTACTTTCATTGTTCTATCCTATTCTATGAAAACTTCACAACCAACCTGTTCACATTTTGGAAGATATTTAAAAAATTATAACTCACACATTGGTACTTTTTATTGATTACAATATAGTATAATTAAATATTTTATATCTGACATTAGAACTTTACCTTCCACTATAGGATGTCTACCATAACATGATTTCGGAAGTGTATAGGGCAGGTCAAGGTCACCTAGTTGCTTGTATTGATTTTTTTCTCCAATGTGGGCTCTAGGACATATCTTGGGCTTAGAAGATGCACTTGAGCGTTTGTGATTTGGATACAAACTTTCAAGCTAACTTGTATATTGTTTTGGAATTTTTAGTGAAATGAGTTATGAGAAAGAACCATGACGTGACATAAAATAAAAGGTTTATGCTTGGTTTCTGTTAAAATCTCAAGTATAATTAAAAATTATATTTGCAGAAAAAGATAATTACATACACATGCCACTAGCTTTCTTCTAAAAATGGAAGATCCACATCAAAGGCACACTAACGGTCGTTGTGGTAATACATTATACAAGACACTTAAAATGAATGGTGGTTCAAATATTAAAACCCAGGATGTAAACTTCAAAAGGCTCCTTTTGAGGCCCAGTCCTTAGCTATCACATTAGCAAAAATGAATATGCCTAATATGATATACAGGAGTATGCTAATATATAAATACTTATTATTATTTTGTCAAATGTTATATGCATCCTTCGGAGAGATTAGCACTTACTTAATTAGCACTCTGTATAACTGAGAACACAACACTCATCCTCAAATTGGATCCCACACAATCACTTAACAGAACATTTAAATTTATAAACAGAAACACACACATGTTTTGTTCAGGTTAGTCCGTCCATCCTTGCTTTGGCACATTCATGGATAATTGAGATGGTCAAACGATCAATCTTCATTTATCTTGGATAATTCAAAATCATTCAGTAGCACCTTGATGATGTGACTTGAATACAGGACACTGGGCAATTCTTGTTTTCTTTGGTTTTAATATTGGCTGCAAGTGGCATTTTCCATTTCGCAAGCATCAAGTACTTTGCTTACAGTCTTCATATGAAGTCAAGAAACAAACAATACATGCAGCTGCAGCTCTGCTTCTGGAGTTAAGGAAATTGCGAGGCAAATTGTTAAAAAATAGCTTCGTTCTCCAAGGGATCAAATCCGTGGTAGGTCCTAGGTTTGTTTGACTTTCTGCTTTCACTATATGAATTGTTGAATAGAAAAGTAGTACTATAAACATAAAGGACTGTTTGATGATAATAGGCAGTGTAGTTATTTGATAATTACTTACGAAAATTGGAATAAGAAAAAAGAAATATGAGAAATACATTCACATATTTACAGAGATGCTTCCAAGGAATCGACGGACGTTACGATGTAATATTATGCTCTCTTTCTCAAAATGTGTGCAGAAAACAAGCATAGAACATAAGCGTCATGCCATTCCCCAGATATCAGTTGAAAAATTTTTGGAAGAAGGGTTGCCTCTACAAAACCGATTTTTCCATGGCTGGCTAGATGAATATCTTTCTGATAACGACTATAGCTACCATATTTACTTACTACTTATTATATTAAATTATGAAACTAAGGCATCCTAAGATTAAACCATCAGGTACTTAGATCTTTGGCAAGCTTAAACTAAAGTGTTGCCTAGACTAAAGCCTAAACCAAACTTCTATCTCATTCAGATAGAAAACAGCAAATTCGTCTGGAAGTTGACCAAAAAGGAACGTATTTATTATTTTTTCAGTAATTTCCTACTTTGAGCCTCTATAACTCCAGAATTAATAAACCTATTTGAGTGAATCTAGCAGTCTTATTCTTTTCTTGCTGTCCTCTTTCAAATACCGCAAAAGAAGTCCCATTGGTTCAGTAATCTCGGAGATTGACTATTTTGATTGTTGACTTTCAGAGTTTTTTGTTCAGTAGTGATTGCAATCTATACATGATTACTTGGAATTACATTTTTTATTTATATTATTGATGATAATGACTATTTTCTTCTTACTCAGTAGCCTGGTGATGGGGTGTGGTTGACTTCAGTCTACCACATCCCATCACCATCCTAAGCTTTCTCACAGCCTAGGAAAAAAAAGCTGGACCTCAAAGGCATCAAAAAGTTAACTGAAAAAGAAAACTAAAAAAAAAAGCGTTTTCTATTTCTGTCTAAGATTAGGTTTTGAAGTCGGGCCTTCGTTATTCAGCTTACACACATAAAAATATTTTTTTGATATAAGGAAGTTCATTCTTTTAAAAATAATGTTTTTGTTTAAAACATTGTTTATCAGATCAAGCAAATTTTGGTTCAACGGATCTTACTTCAAATTTCCTTTTGTTCAAGTAAAAATAGACATTTCATTTTGTTTTTCTTGAAGATTCTCATAATGTTCTTATTGTCTTCTATTACGAATAAAATATGTCTTTTCTCAAATTTGTGTGAAATGATTAATTTATATGTAATGCTTACGGGTAAGACAAATATGTTTTTTTTTCTTTGTGAAATTTGTGTTGTCTTACACATTTATCGCTCACAGTTTAAATGAAGAAAAGGTTCGAATAAAAATTATTTTGAAAAAAATACTTATATAACTTTCTTGACGTGAATAACCAATTACATAAAACTTTTTTTTAATTAAATATAGTTCATAGCATTTATAGCTATTTCTAATTAATACAAAGGCTCAGTCCAAGTTTTGAAACCTCAAACTATTCTCGAAATATTTACACAATTTCTCATTTTCCAAAATCGATCTCGAAGTCTCTGTTTCTGCATAACTCATTTTTTTTCCAACAAACATGGTAGCGTAATGTATTTTTGTTTTAGAGCCACAAGCCGCTTTCAAGACATTTAATGATTTTCTAATTGTCCAAAATAAACCCAATAATTTTTAGTTAAGTTTTCAATCGTTTACGAAGGGTCGGTAACTTCAAACCGTTCTCAAGATATTTAATAATTTTGCGATTTTGCAAAATATAAAAACGAATTAACACGATCGTCTAATATATACTAATAAACTGTTTCCGAAATACCTATTAATGTTTTTATTTTCCACCAACAAATCCATAAAGTTAGTTCCCGTTTTAAGCTAACTTTAGTAAGCCAAGTATGCAATTAATTTTTTTGATTTTTAAATCGGTTTCGAGATATTTACCAATTTTTCAAAATAGACTCACAAGATTGTATTTGTAACTAATTTTTCCCAACCAAAAAATGTCGAAAAAATTAAATTAGATTATGGCCAAAATCAATTAACAATTACTAAAAGAGACAAAAATGAAAATTTGAAGTCTTGGAGAAATTTAGATTAGAGATAGAACTGACATCTTTTATAAACAACAATAACAATTTTTGTCCACGACCGCTTAAAAATATACTGATATTCATCTTCCCCCTAAGGGAATAATGGCTATCATAAAAAGCTCGTTTAATAATATACTATTATGTTTTTTGAAAAAGTCAGGTTAAGATTAATGCCAAAATACGTAATAATCGATTGAAGAGTGTAAGAATACAAATTTGGAGTTTTTGGCAGAATTCGAACTAACATTATTTCAACAAAATTAAGATCAAGTTAAAAGTTAAGAAAAGTAGAAAAGAACTAAAAAAATGTCTAAAATATGCAGGTAAAGGGATAACTTTAAAACATTTCTAGGTTTGTGCCAAATTTCCCTTATTACAATATATTGAATTACGAATGTGCTCCAACAATATATTCCATCTGGTCGGTCATTAAAAAAAAATCAATTTTTTGTCAAAATTCTCTCAAAAGAATGAAAATCTAAAAAAAATCCAATTTAAATCAACGAAAAAAACAATAAAGATCAAAAATTTATCACACTTAGAATTAAAATTGTTTGAAACGAACTCATTTACCTAAAAATAACAATTTTGATGTTTTTTGAAAAAGTCAGACCGGGATTGAGACCAAAATACGTGAAGAATGATTTAAAGGGGGTAAATATAAAAATTTTGATGCTTTGGAAAAAATCAAATTAATGTTATTGTCAACATCAGTTTAAAATTACTCAAACTGTCAAAAAATGCCGATTACACTACACAGAGTTTCAAGAATTTTACAATAGATTTGGGCTAAAATTGTTTAAAAGTGACTCATTTTATCAAAAAAATATAGCTTTAACATTTTTAAAAAAGTCAGCCTACGATTAAGTCCAAAATAGGTAAAGAATGACTCAAAGTATTAAAATACGAATTTTAATATTTCGAAAAAAATCAAGTAAAGAGTAGGGCCAAAATGAACTATAAATTACTAAAAGCTTCAAAAATGCAGAATGAAAGTTTCTGAGCAAATTCAGGTTAGAACTAGAATCTAAAAATTACATAGAGCGTCTAAAAATGCAAATTTGAAATCCTTGGAGAAATTCAGATTAGAATTATAACTAAAATTGTTTGAAAAGGACCCATTTTACCTAAAAATGACAATACTGATGGTTTTTTGGAAAAGTAATCTCAAAATACTTGAAAAACGAATCAAGGAGGGTAAATATAAAAACTTGGAGGCTTTGGAAAAATTAAAACTAAAATCATTGTCAAAATCAGTTAAAAGTTACTCGAACTGTCAAAAAATGCCGATTAAAACTTTCTAGGCAAATTTAGGATAGGGGTAAGGTCAACATTGGTTAAGAAATTACACAGTGTCTAAAAATGCAAATTTGGTGTCTTTCAAGAATTTGACAATAGATTTGGGGCTAAAATTGTTTGAAAGTAACTCATTTCATATAAAAAAAAAAAAAAAAATCTTTGACATTTTTTGAAAAGTAGGCTAGGATTAAGGCCAAAATACGCAAAGAAAAAATCAATGTGTGTAAAATACGAATTTGGATATTTCGAAAAAAATCAAATAAAGATTAGGGTCAAGATGAATTAAAAATTGCTAAAAGCGTCAAAAATGCAGAATAAAAGTTTCTGGGTAAATTCAGGTTTGCAGTGGGATCTAAAAACTACGCAGATATTAAAAATTACAATTTTCAAGTTTTTGTGGAAAAGTAATGCCAAAAGTACACACAAAATTGTTTAAAAGTGACTCATTTTATCAAAAAATTATAGCTTTAACATTTTTTGAAAAAGTCAGCCTACGATTAAGGCCAAAATTGGTAAAGAATGACTCAAAGTATTAAAATACGAATTTAAATATTTCGAAAAAAATCAAATAAAGAATAGGGCCAAAATGAACTAAAAATCACTAAAAGCTTCAAAAATGCAGAATGAAAGTTTCTGAGCAAATTCAGGTTAGAACTAGGATCTAAAAATTACATAGAGCGTCTAAAAATGCAAATTTGAAATCCTTGGAGAAATTCAGATTGGAATTATAACTAAAATTGTTTGAAAAGGACCCATTTTACCTAAAAATGACAATATTGATGTTTTTTTGGAAAAGTAATCTCAAAATACTTGAAAAACGATTCAAGGAGGGTAAATATAAAAACTTGGAGGCTTTGGAAAAATAAAAACTAAAATCATTGTCAAAATCAGTTAAAAGTTACTCGAACTGTCAAAAAATGCCGATTAAAACTCTCTAGGCAAATTTAGGATAGGGGTAAGGTCAACATTGGTTAAGAAATTACACAGTGTCTAAAAATGCAAATTTGGTGTCTTTCAAGAATTTGACAATAGATTTGGGGCTAAAATTGTTTAAAAGTAACTCATTTTATATAAAAAAAAAAAAAAAAGCTTTGACATTTTTTGAAAAGTAGGCTAGGATTAAGGCCAAAATACGCAAAGAAAAAATCAATGTGTGTAAAATACGAATTTGGATATTTCGAAAAAAATCAAATAAAGATTAGGGCCAAGATCAATTAAAAATTGCTAAAAGCGTCAAAAATGCAGAATAAAAGTTTCTGAGTAAATTCAGGTTTGCATTGGGATCTAAAAACTACGCAGCGCGTCTAAAAATGAAAATTTGAAGTCTTTGGAGAAATTCAGATTAGAATTAGAACTAAAATTGTTTGAAAAGAACTCATTTTAACTAAAAATTACAATTTTCAAGTTTTTGTGGAAAAGTAATGCCAAAGTACTTCAAAAACGATTCAAAGAGGGTAAATAAAAAAACTTAGAGGCTTTGGAAAAACTCAAACTAAGATTATGGCCACAATTAATTACAAATTACTAAAAGCGTCAAAAATCCAAATTTGAAGTCTTGGATAAATTTGGATTAGAATTAGAACAAAAATTTTTCGAAATTTCTTAAAAATAAGAAATTTTATGTTTTCTGGAGAAGTCAGGTCAAAATACGTGCTAAATTTGGATGCATTGGAAAAATTCAAATTAATATTATTGTCAAAATCAGTTAAAAATTACTCAAACTGTCAAAAAATGCCGATTAAAAGTTTGTAAGCAAATTCAGGTTAGGAGTGAATTCAACATTGATTAAGAAAGTACACAGAGTGTCTAAAAATGCAAATTTGGTGTCTTTCAAGAATTTTACAATAGATTTGGGGCTAAAATTTTTTAATAGTGACTCATTTTATCAACAAAAAAATTGATAGCTTTGACATTTTTTGAAAAAGTCAGGCTAGGATTAAGACGAAAATACATAAAGAATAACTCAAAGTGAGTAAAATACGAATTTAAATATTTCGAAAAAAATCAAATAAAGATTAGCGCAAAAATCAACTAAAAATTACTAAATGCGCCAAAAAATGCAGAATGAAAGTTTCTGAGCAAATCCAGGTTTGCACTAGGATCTAAAAATTACGCAGAGCGTCTAAAAATGCAAATTTAAGTCTCTGGAGAAATTCAGATTAGAATTAGAACTAAAATTATGTGGAAAGAACTCTTTTTACCTAAATATGAAAATTTTGATGTTTCTTTTGGAAAAGTAATGCCAAAATACTTGATAAACGATTCAAGGTGGGTAAATATAAAAACTTGGAGGCTTTGGAAAAACTCAATTTAAGATTATGGCCAAAATCACTCAAAAATTACTAAAAGCGTCAAAAATGCAGAATGAAAGGTTCTGAGCAAATTCAGGTTTGCATTAGGATCTAAAGATTACGCAGAACATCTATAAATGCTAATTTGAAGTCTTTCGAGGAATTCTGATTAGAACTAGAACTAAAATTGTATGGAAAGAACTTATTTGACCTATTTTTTTTGAAACAATCAGGCTAGGGTTAAGGCCAAGGCCAAATTCCGTGAAAAATTTCTTAAAGTGTGTAAGAATACAAATTTGGAGGGTTCGGCAAAATTCAAATTAACATTATTGTAACAAAATTAAAATCAAGTTAAAATAAGAAATAAGTTAAGAAAAGAAGAAAAAGACAAAAAAAATATCTGAAACTTGCAGAGAAAGCAATAGATTTAAAATATTTCTAGTTTTGTGCCAAATTTCCCTTAGTACAGTATGGATTACAAATTTGTGTACATTCCAACCGGCCAGTACTTAAAAAAATTGTTTGTCAAAATTATCTCAAAAGAATGAAAACCTAAAGAAAAAACTCCAATTTAGATCCACGAAAACAAAATTAAAACAAAAAAAATTTAGATTACAATTAAAAAACTCAAATTAAGATTATGGCCAAAATCAATTAAAACATACTAAAAGCGTCGAAAATGCAAAGAAAAGTGGAAACAAACTAAAAAAATTATCCGAAATATTAAGGTAAAGAAATAAATTTTAAATATTTCTAGTTTTGTGCCAAATTTTCCTTATTACAAATATGTATTACAAATGAGTCTATATTCCAATTGGTCAGTCCTAAAAAAAAATAATTTTGTTTCAAAATTCTATCAAAAGAATGAAAACCTAATGAAAAAAACCAATTTAGATCAAAGAAAAACAATTAAAATAACAAAGCTTTTGTACAAAGCATAACAACGAATATTTGAAAAATGAAGAAAACAGCAAGGCAGAAAAACTTGTACAAAGAAAAATTACGACAAAAAAGAGAAAATAGAATGGTAGAAGAGAACACAAACAATTCCAAACAATAGTAAAGTTTGCTTTGATATTTTATTGGTGACTTGGAGGAGAAACAAATAACTAAATTGCCGGAATCGTTTTTTTTTGCAGAACTGTCAAAGCAAACACGAGAGACAATAATTGCAATAGAAAAAGGAAAAAAGAGCAATTTTCAAAAAAAAAATAATTAAAATAGAGAAAACCATGAATGAAACCCAATAAAAAGTCGAATTTAGATCAATGAAAACAAATATATAAGAAAAAAATTCAGAAAACATAACAAAGAATAATAATAGAATAATTATAATTACAAAAATTTCGACTAAAAACCTTTTCTAGGACAGAAATTTTTAAGTTTCATTCAAAAAAAAGTTTTGTTTTGATGTAACACATCATCTCTTCCAACTAAGAGAACGATAGTGTAAATTCAAGACATTATTGGTTAAAACATAATTATATTGTTTCTTCCTTAAATAAATTAACTATTTGACAATTTTTTGCCTGGAAATAAAGTTATCTGAAAGGAAAAAATTAATTTGTTTCTTATAAATAGAATATAGTTTTTTTAAAAGAAAATTGGTTCATATTTATATAAGATAAAGTGTGTTGAACTAATGAGCTAATGTTTCATACAAAGTAACTCATTCTGAAAAAAAACTAATTTCTTTATAAGAAAAAGTGTTATTTTCGTTATATGGAAAGATGAAAATATTTCAATTGAAAGAAGGTTGCGTTCATCGTAGATATTTCTGTTTTGTGTGTAGTTAGAACATTCTTAGCAAATCCAAAGTAGAATAGTGTTCTGTTTTTTGTTAACGTTACAAAGAAGTTTAATAAAACGAGACATACTGTGTACCTAATGGTCTCGAAAACAAATACACACTCGCTGGAAGAAAAAGGTGCAAATCGACCTTATTTACCGGAAATATTCAGGCAAAATTCCCTACTCAAAAAAAAAAACTCTAACCGAAAATTACCCTCCCTAACTGCGAGGAAATATCTCGCCCAATTCTCTGAAGGAAGATTTACAGGTAACTGCTACTTTACGTCCCTAAAAGACACCCCGTATTTCACCGGTGAATAGTCCTAATTTACGTAACAAAGGCTCCTCAGGTGTTTAGTGCGAAACGATTCTTTAAGGGTACACAAGGTTACATTTAAGGATCCGCCGTGGCCAACTGGATGGATTGTGTTTTGCGAGGAGGGACCTCGGATCTTCCAAGGACCACTATAGCTTGTTCTTTATGTGTAGATTTCTTGTTGCTTATTTTCAATTATTTTTTGTTTTTGGTGGCCACTGCACCAAGTTTGAAAATAGTAATACAAAACTCGTCTTTTTTTAGAGCTTTTTGTGTTTTAAGTTTTGAATCAAGAAGCTCTTAATTTAAGTTTTAAAAAGCTATTCATTTTTTATGACATTGATGTTTCTTTTTGCCTTAAAAATAAAATAATTTCCTATGGAACTTGCTCTACAATGGGTACACCCAGAGGCAGCAACCCACTAGGTAAATCGGTGTAAATAATTGCGCATCTCGAATAATATGTGCGTCAATGTTTAGAAGGGGTCCAGGTGGCCCAAGAACAAAGCTCCAGAGCTCGGGTATTGTGCCCTTTTGAATGGGCTCCGGGCCTTTTCAATCTCGTTTCCTGTGTGTGCCTTTCTTGGAACCGATTTAATCCTTGCCTGTTTGGTTAGGAGGGTATTCTTGACGAAGGCAGATTGAATACGCATTGGTCTCGGTTGACATTGAATTTAGTTTCTAATTCTAATCGCAATCGCCCGAGGTCAGAGAGGTCAGGGGCAGCAAATTCTTATACCTATCTGAGGACACAGTACATGTTGTGTCTTTGCACATAAAGCCTGACTCATGGCTCTAAAATACAACTAATTGTTATGGTGAACCTCGGTGGCGTATAATGTCGCAATTAAATAAGCATTAAGAGTGCATTTGTAGCATTTTAGAGCAGATGTTGCGGCTGTTGTCAGCTTGAATGGCAATTTGGTTAGTTTTTTTTTCGGTCGCCAACCGGCCTCTGGTTTCCACTTAATGATATTGTCCACATAACCATCCTTACCAACTTTTTTCTATAATTTAAATCAGCGAACTGGAACATTAGATTAAGTAAGGTTGCCGCGGGTTTGATTAATAACTGTAAGCAAATAATACGGGCCAAGGGGAATCGATTTCCTCCCTATAAACTTCGTTCTCGGAGAGGAAAAAACGTCATTCCACAAACTCATCCAGATTTTTTAATGTATTTCCTTAAGGCTTCAGAATATACGTCCGGGGAAGCGGAGTTTTTATTCGTTCTTGATTAAATATTTATTCAAGTACCTGCCGGTATGCATGACTTAATAATGGAGGCACAGCCTTAATGTTTATAACATTATATAATACAATATGAAGAATAAGAAGTTATTAGTGTTTTTTTTAAATATTTTAGACCCCGTTGTGGCAAAGCACACTGAAAACTTCACATTCACATAATGTAACTCGAAAGTTCTGAACGAGAAGTGAGACTTGAGAGTTAATATATTAAGGAGAAATAGTGACGATTATAACATAGGGGTTGCCCGGATGCAAATCGATTTCAAGTCGAAATTTAATTTAGGTTAGATCAGGTTAGTTGCTTTCATCTTTTCTGAAAATTATAGTGAAGTATCTTGCAAGATTTTTTTTTTAATTAATAATGAGTGGGATAGAGACTAACCTAAACTGAAAAGAAAGAAAGACTTATGGCGTTCGCACTAAAGACATTAGTGCGAACTAACCTTTATATAATTTTTACAACAAATTATATTTAGTTAATTCAGGTTAGTTCAGGTTAGCTGCTTTCAGCTTTGTACAAAAAGCCAAAAGTTACAGTGAAATATCTCACAAAAAAAAGGTTTTCGAAACTGTCTTTAAGTAATAATGAGTGGGATAGAGAAAAACTTATGGAGAAGAGAGCGCTTAAAAGAGATATGCATAGATCTTTGAATTTTATTAGTGGGAACTAACCTTTATATAATTGTCAGAACAAGTTATATTTAGTTTATTTAGGTTAGTTCAGGTTCAGTTCAGTTCAGATCTTTTTTGTATTAGCGCGAACTAATAACCTTTATATAATTATTAGCACAAGTTATAACTAGCTAATTTAGGTTAGTTCAGGTTAGTTGTTTTCAGCTTTGTAGAAAAAGCCAAAAGTTACAGTAAAATATCTCGCAAGAAAAAAAGGTTTACGAAACCGTTTTTAAGTAATATTGAGTGGAATAGAAAAAGACTTACGGAGAAGACAGCGTTTAAAAGAGAGACGCTTAGATCTTTTCTTTGCATTACTGCGACTAACCTTCATTTAATTGTTAGAACAAGTTATATCTCCTTAATTCAGGACAGTTCAGGTTAGATACTTTCAGCTTTGTAGAAAAAGCCAAAACCTACAGTGAGATATCTTACAAGAAAAAAATGTTTTCGAAACCGCCTTTAAGTAATGATGAGCGGGATAGAAAAAGACTTATGGAGAAGACAGCATTTAAAAAAGAGATGCCTAGATCTTTTTTTTGCATTAGTCAGAACTAACGTTTATATAATTGTTAGAACAAGTTATGTCTAGTTAATTCAGGTTAATTCAGATTAGTTGCTTTCAGCTTTGTAGAAAAAGCCAAAGGTTACAGTGAAATATCTCACAAAAAAAAAGGTTTTCGAAACCGTTTTTTAGTAGTAATGAGTGGGATAGGGACAGAATTAATGGAGAAGATAGCGTTTAAAAGAGAGATGCATAGATCTTTTTTTGCATTAGTGTGAACTAACTTTTATATAATTGTTAAAACAAGTCATATCTCGTTAATTGAGGTTAGTTCAGGTTAGTTGCTTTCAGATTTATAGAAAAAAGCCAAAAACTACAGGAAAATATCTCACAAGAAAAAAAGGTTTTTGAAACCGTTTTGAAATAATAATGAGTGGGATAGAGAAAGACTTATGGAGAACACAGGCTTTAAAAGAGAAATGCATAGATCTTTTTTTGCATTAGTGTGAACTAACCTTTATATAATTCTTTGAACAAAATATATCTAGTTAATTCAGGTTAGTTCAGGTTAGTTGCTTTTTTGGAAAAAGCCAAAAGTTACAGTGAAATATCTCACAAGAAAAAAAGTTTTTCGAAACCGTTTTTAAGTATTAATGAGTGGAATGGAGAAAGACTTATGGACAAGAGAGCGGTTAAAAGAGAGATGCATTGATCTTTTTTTTGCATTATTGTAAAAATGTGCAAAATATATAAAATTGTTTTTAATTACTTTTTTCTTATTGTCCTCAATTTAAACTGTTTTTGACACATTTCTGGGACTACATACATTTTTCGTTCATTGATAAATTTCTGAGTTTAAGGTAGTCGCAAGTGAATGGACACTTGCCCCACGTAATTACAAAAGCCAAAAAAACATGTTGTGTTTTGTAACTAATATTAAAATTCTTAGCTTTAATTTTAATTGAATTTAAATTGAAGAACAATCAAAAACACTGCAAAAAGGGGGAAGCAAAAAAACTATAATAGTTTTGATAAAATAAATAAGAAAACAAGATTGTAGACTAAAAAGCGAGTGAAAAAAACATACTAAAACTAAATAACCAAAAATGGAATAAAATCGAACATAATTTTTATTATCAAAACAAAAGTATGGGCCTGTTACCCTTATTTTTTTTTAAAAGCCCATATTTTTAAAACATATACCGCTATATGCAGGGTAAGTTTTTTCGATGTTTAGTGAAGGGATCTCGGGAACTAGCAGAGTTACAACTTCGGTTAAATGGGGAAAGAATTATAGTTTTAGGAGATTCATTCAAAACAACTTTGGTTTTTTTTGAAAAAGTTCATGGCTTATTAGATATTAAGCAAACAACAATTATTGACGGTTTCTTTAAAACGATCTAGCTTAGTTATTATTGGATCTAGAGCAAAGATAGACAGTAGTAGAGAATTTTACCCCGAACAAGACAGACTAATCAGATTTTTTCTGACAGCTGTCATTTGTGAGATATAACATAAACTTACATTTTTTTAAATGGGAAGTATAGTTGGATATGGTCTATTTCATAAGGTATCTTTCTTAGCTTTAGAATGATACTAACAAGTAGACAGCTGTTTTTCAAAATGGCGAACCTATGGCCATTTTTCTTTCTAAAATTGAAATTCTCTACGATATTATCACCATTTTATGTTGCAGATAATTTATTAAAAAAGGTAACTAATCGAATAACTCATAACAATTATAAACTTTAATCTAGCTCTGAAAATTACAGCTTTGTTTAAAGAATATGTTCAAAAATACCACCATTTCTTCTGATGCAAACAATGCATCGCTTTAAAACTGAGTTAGTTGCTTTTCTTATACACCTCTCATCAATAGCTGCAAATGTTTCAGTAACAGCGTTCCTCAGACCATTAACAGAAGCATAATTGTTTTTATAAACTAGGATTTTTACGGCTCCCCGCAAAAGAAAGTCTAAAACTGAGAGGTCCGGTGATCGTGGGGGCCATAAAACAGGACCGTTTCTTCCAACCCAGGAACCAGGAAATACTTCGTCCGGATAATTTCGAACCTCTCGAAAATTATGCGGCGGAACACCGTCATGCTCGAACCATTTCAGATTTCTTCTTATTTCTAAATCTAGAATGTCCAACATATCTTCCAGATTATTCTGAAGAAATTGCAGATCCAAATTTCCAGTTAATGTCCCTTCAAAAATAAATGGACCGCAATTTTTGAACCAACTATCCCACACCAAACATTAAATCCAAATTTAATTTGCGGTCTTCTTGCTTCAACGTGATGGGGGTCTTCTTGATTCCAAATACGAGGTGTTCATTATAAAACTTCATCTAGTTGGCTGTGAAATGTCGAAAGAAAAAGATGAAGAAATAAAAATCCATTTATTTTGATTATGCCATCCTTTTCTGTCAAAATTTCATTATGCCTATTGAACACCCGGCAATTTAATAAAGCGCGTCTCGTCACTCCATAATATCTGATAAGGAAATCCGACATCTTGTTGACATTTGTCTCGGAACCAAGTACAAAATTCCACCCGTAGCTGATCATCCCCGGAATGTAAAGTTTGAGATACCGACAGTTTATAGGGGTGGAATTTGTGGTTATTTAAGACTCTCACAATGGTGCGTTGAGAGGTTCCAGCTTCTTCTGCAACCTCTCTGGTTGAAGTTAGTGGATTTTGGTAGATGCTAGCCAATATATTAACCTCCGTAGCTTCATTTATTATTCTATTTTCATCTTTGTTTTTTGCGAAACTTCCGTAGATACCTAATTTATCGTAATACCTTTTAAATGTTGGCAGAGATGGCTGGCGACGGTCAATATACCTCTCGAAATAGGAATTAGCTGCACCTACAGCATTTTTATCGCATCTTATGTAACATTCAACCATATCGCGTTTTTCCTGATTGGCAAAATTCATTTTGAAAAAACTTAATCGCATCTTAATCGTATGGAGCGTCAAAATAAATGCCATTATTATCTGTTGCCATGTAAACCATATTTTGACGCATATTCAACTCTTCCAGAACCACCTATATTATCAAAATAATAATATCGTGGTGTATTTCAATTTTGGAAAGAGAAATGGCCATAGGTTCGCCATTTTGAAAAACAGCCGTCTACTTGTTGGTATAATTTTAAAGCTAAGAAAGATACCTCTTTAAATAGGCCATATTCAACTATCCTGCCTATTTAAAAAAATGTAACTTTATATTATATCTCACAAATGACAGCTGTCAGAAAAACTGTGTGTCTTGTTCGTGGTAAAATTCTCTACTACTATTGTATACACATCTTTGCTCTAGATCCATTAATAACTGAGCTAGATCGGCATGCCAATTGGGTTTCCCTGCTAATTAAGTTCCTTATTTTTTGTAAATTTTTAGGTTTAAACCTCCCAGATGTTGTCGTGCTGATCTGAATCCTAGAACAAGATAATCTTAAAATCAATTTTGTAAAGTCATTGAAATGGTATAGGAGGATCCAATTATTCTGCTATTATTACATAAATAGTACATTTCACATTTAAGTCTTTGTATTTTATATAAACTATCTACAGAATATTTAGATACAAAAGTTACTTAGCAATGATGTATTAATTTTGTTCCTTACTGCAAATTTTTTTCACAACGTTTGAGCAATATAACGAATACATAGAGTAGGTAAATTTATATAAAAATTAATTTTACTGCACAGTCACTTCACACACTTTACTTTCAGTAACACTGGCATACCGTTTGAGTTATATGTTTAGTACATTTTTTGAAGGGAGGCATTAAGTGTTGGACTTGCCATTCATTTTGTACTTTGTAGGATTAAAGATTCCCAAGATTTCTAATTTTGCGGAATAGAGATTAGAAGACATAACAAGCTCTACAGAGGTTAGAAATGAAAAAAACAATGCCCTGTAGTTGGCAAAACCATTGCTGGAGGTATATACTTGAGGGCCTTGGGTCTCTTCCTAAAGGTAAAGAGGAGCTACCCACATGATGGAGACCAGACAGTGTCGTCGAGAAGTGTGAGATTTAAGCAAGAGTTGGCATTATTTCGCTCTATTTCCGAAATAACGATGGTGCTAGACGGGCTGCAAATTTGTTTAATGAACAATATCCTGATAGGAACGTATCCCATTCTTAAGTGAGAGGCCTTGTTGCCAAATTTTAAGAAACTGGAAGTGTATGAAATAAAAAGAGGATTGTTCATCATCAAGCAATAAGAACAGATGCAGTTGAAATAGCAGTTTTGGGACACGTCGCGATGTAACTTAGCTAACAACATTAGAAATTTATCAAATGCATCAGGTGTTCGGCGTACAAGCATCCAGAGAATATTAAAAGCATATAAATTCCATCCTTATAAAATTAAATTAGTGCAGGAATTAAACGAAGATGATTTCGGTAGACGTTTAGAATTTTGTGAAATAATTAGTCAACGAATTGTTAACAATCCGGAATACATTTATAACATTTGCTTCTCTGATGTGTGTGTGTTCCTTCTTCTTCAACGGTGAGGTCAACCGCCATAATCCATCAACCAATCCAATGCTTTTTCATGAAATTCACATGCAACATCCACAAAAGCTAAACGTTTGGGTACGATTTTTCGGAGATCATATTGTCGGTCCATTCTTTTTACCTGGAAACTTGAACGGACAGGTCTATTTAAATTTGTTGGAAGGCGCTATAACAGAAATAATCGAACACAAGAAGGGCTCCTTAGCGCTACGCCGCCCCCCTTAGGCAGTTTTTAATTGAAACATTCCCTCAAAGGTGAATTGGGAGAAGAGAACCTACAGAATGGACTGCACGTTCCTGAGATTGATTAAACACAAAAGGGAACTCTACAGACTCTACATACACACACAAGACAATGAATTAAAAAGAAAAATCAACCAACTGAACAGAAACATAAAGACGATGATCGGCCAACATCGACAAGATAAATGGCTGGAGGCATGCCAAGGAATCGAAAAAGACCAAGGAAAAACGTATTGGCAAGAAATAAAGAAACTGTCACGCTACAAAAAAAACAACGCTATTGGTATGATTAACGAAAACGGAACAGAACGATGTACAGACAAAGACAAAGCGGACGCCTTTGCCAGACATTTCCAGGGGGCTTTCAGTGCATCAACAAATCCTGAATTTGACGCAGACAACTGGAATCTTGTGAATAACTGGTACGACAACTACTTTACACAACATTCTGACCACCCATACACACTAATTACAGACACGGAATATGACGAGGCACTCACTAAAATCAGAGACACAGCACCGGGAAAAGACAAAATAATGGGTAAAATACTTAGAAACTTAACCCCAGAAACCCACGCGTACATACTTAACCAACTGAAAGACTATATTATAAATAACAATATTCCAAGGACATGGAAAAATGGAATAATAATACCCAATCCAAAAAATGGTTTATATAACACACTAACACCAAACTATAGACCTATTACATTACTCCCAGTGTTAAGTAAATTATTCGAACACATAATAAAAAAAGAATTGAAGAACTGATCGGCAAATATATTCAAATATACCAATTTGAATTTAAGAGGAAACACTCGACTATCCACCCACTTTTTGTTCTAACTAACAACATACAAACAACACACCTAAACGGTGGAAAAACAGCAAGACTATTTATGGATATTAACAAGGCCTTGGACAGCGTCTGGCACAGGGGTCTCCTGTACAAACTTCACCAACTTCAAACACTAAAATACTTACTTTATACTATTAAAAACCTACTTGAAAACAGACCACTAGAAGTGCGAATTGATAACACCCTTTCTTTCCCTTTTTCTCCTGAACAAGGACTCCCTCAGGGTTCGCCGCTTTCACTCTTGCTTTATAACGTGTATTGCCATGATATATACAACTATCATCTTTCCGATATAACCACCTAGACAAAACAGCTTATATACTACAATATGCAGACGACACAGCGCTCATTGTACACGACGAGACCACTAAAGAGGCAGTGGAATGACTGCAGACACTAACAGACGACACAATGGTTTGGTTCTATAAATTGAGACTAACACCAAATGCCACAAAAAACCAACTCCTTCTTTCAAACCACCAAATTAAAGCAGACTCCCCAACAATAACAGCAGACGATCACACAACCGATCCAAAAAACGACAAAAAATACTTGGGAGTAACAATCGACAAAAAATTAAAATTTACTAAACACGTGCGAAATACTAGAGTGGAAATAATTAAAAGGACAAAACACTTTCGATTACTGACATACAAAAACAAAGGAATTAGCACAAAAACGGATGTAAAAATATACAAATCCATTTGCAGACCACTGTTAGACTATGGACACGTGCTAAGAGCAAATGCGTCAGAGAAAAATAAACAATACACACAAACAACAGAACAAATCGCACTAAGAATGATAACAAAGATAAGACACCCCGCAAACCCGCTGCACAATCCTTCCAACCAACTACTTTACGAACGCACACACATGACAAAAATAAGAGAAAGGCTGATACAACTTCAGACTAAATGGAAAAATAACCCACACAATATGACTCTTCTGAACCCACTTTGCTTAACAAGACAAAATAGACAGTCTCGCTTCGTTTTCCTAACAACCACCCTAATGGAATATTTCCAAACATAGAAAAGCCAAGCTCAGAAATGAGCCGCTTTTCTTCCTTCTCCTAAGTTGTATGTAATATGTGTATGTAATATTTGTATATGAGATTCATTTATATAATATTGTAACATGGGCAGAAAGACCAAATGGTCGATAGCCTATTTCCCTGGAAATAAAGATGTTATATATATTAGGAAAATAATAATAAAAATTATTATATAAAAATAAATATGAACATATATTATAAAAATATATTCTTTTCTATATGACACAAACGGCCTCATATGAATTGCCTTTTAGTAAGTTATATATCGATGGTTGAAAGGCAAAAAGTTATAACCAACAAATTAATAAACTTTCAGTTGACTGAGTTAAAGTTTCAATTACTCTTTAAAAAATTACTGTATACCTCATTGTTTAGTTGGCTTCAGCGACCAATAATTAAACAGAAAACGCTGGAAGTCAGATCATTCTACTCAGAAAGAAAAACGGTGTTTAATGACGCTTAAAACCTAAATTTGAAAATTTGTCGCTTATGCCCTTTCTTCTTTCTACCATCGATATTATAATAAAAAAAGTTTTTCAAACCATTTTAAGTAATAATAAGTCGGATAGAGAAAAACTTATGAAGAAGACAGCGTTTAAAAGAGAGATGCATAGATCATTTTCTCACATTAGTGCGAAAGGCAAGCTCGTAAGGACCTATTGTTAAAACAATCGTTAGAACAGAAAAAGCTTTATCTAGTTAATTTAGGTTAGTTTAAGTTAGTTGTTTTAATTCTTTCGAAAAGCCAAAAGTTACAGTGAAATATTTCGCAACAAAAAAGTTTTCGATTCATTATTACTTGAATAATGAGTGCGATAGACAATGACTTATGGAGAAGAAGGCTTTTAAAAGAGAGATGCATAGATCTTTTTTTCTGCTTAGTGCAAAACACGGGTCTATAAGGGCCCCCCTTTATTAAATTGTTTTTAACCATTTTTTTTTAATTGTTTCTAAGATCAATAGAAAAATGTAAAAATTTTAAAAATTTCAGAGGGGGTAAATAGTCAAAATTGTCACAGATTTTATCAAAAATAGTCTCATATGAAAGTGGAGACAAACATATGTATGAAAAGTTCAATTATGGATTTTTCAGTATCTTCCCCTTCAAAATACCGCCTTTGCTATAAAATGGCAAATATCACTAGACCCCTATCAATAAGAATTTTAATTAATAAAATCTAGGAAGAAAACGCGATAAAACTGAATAGTCAGCACCAATAGAGAAGCCTGCGTTAAAGCTATTTTATCATTCGTACACGAAAAACTGATTGTTTGGGCGTGGCACATTTATAAAGTAATCATTGACAACGTAAAGAAGAATATCCTGATGATGGCGCCAAGTAAGCAGAGAGTCGAAACGTCGGATAAATTTGATTCCAGCGTACTTTAACAACAATCATTAAATTGTAGCTAAAAAGTGTTAATAAATTGAAGAACTTTCCAAAATGGAATACTTGGAACCCGCGGCAAGGTTTCGGAGACCTCTAGACCGTCTCATAATGTAGCCACACACACCAAATTTTATGCTTTCTCTAGGTCAAACCGTTCCAGAGATATCGGCATAAAACCAAAAGTTTTCAGACGGCCATCTTGGATTTTTTAAAAAATTCCATTTTTTGCGAATTTTACATAAGGAAAACCTACCATTAGATTTTCAACTTGATATCACCATCGATTCAATAAAACAGCTACAACCTAGCTACCGTCAGCTACATAGCTATGTCAGCTATATTACCATTAATGATACCCCCATGGGCACCCAGCATCCATAGTTTAACCATGTACCATAAACAGTTCACTAAATATTAACGTTACTCAACTACTGTAGCTATGATAGCTGAGTCAGCTACTTCACAATTCCTGGTACCCCCATAGGTACCTACCATACAAATTTGAACCATGTACCATCAATAGTACCTTAAATTCAATCTTTTCTATATTCCTCCCATTTAAAAAATATTGCACAATGTATTTTTTATGGGAAGGAAGTTGGATTCTTAAAATGTATTGAACAAACTATAAACCGCTTGGTCGGGCCTCGACGTCATCATTCATCATGAATCTCGACACGAAATTTTCAAGTCGACCAGTCTTTGTGAGAGCGTTTTCGACGACTGGGAATTTTGCCAATAATCTTCGTAGAAATGTTCAAAATTTCACGTGCCATACTTTTTTTCCACGCTTTTCCGCCTATTTTCCTTGGTCTAAGGGTTTAAAGTTTGATCTGTCAAATGAGAAATTTCCGGAGTCGGAAAATGCGTCGCAGCGCACAGTTTACCCCTTTACTCATGCGTCAGTTGCCGGAACTAACCGAAATTTTGCCAAATTAAAAAAATTCTCCGTCGTTTGTTTTGAAATTCAATTAAGACCATTTCGCGACGTCCCAGCGAAAAAGTGGTTCGTTGGTGCCGAAAAGAAAACATTCCAATATATCCCGTGGGATAGAAATCCATTCGCTTGGACCCACGGTCTCGGCACAAATAGACCTCAAAGTGGCAGACATTTTAAGTTTAAAAATTCATGACAATTTCAAATTCAAGGCCTAAGACCTTGATTTTTGGCCATGTCGAATGCCCATATGTGTGCTACCTCCCTCAATTATTTCAGATTTTTTACTGCATAAATGTGGAATCTACAGGGTGAAATGTGAGGAAAGTACACACGCAGAAAATGTGGCACTAAAAAACTTAAGGTATAAGGCTAGAACAAAACTATCAACAGATTTTTTTCTCTACACGTCTTCTAGTTTAGTATAGACGGGGTGTTCATTTTAAAACTTCATTTAGCAGGCTATGAAATTTTGAAAGGAATAATCAAAATAAGTATTCTGTTCTTTTGACATTTCACAGCCAACGAGATGAAGTTTTATAATGAATACCGCGTACAAGCGAAACTGGGCCACTCTTTTTTTTTAAAAATCGCAAAAAATTGCTATATTATTTTTAATAGTTTTTCTTAACCGTCTTTGAAAATTTTTGTCTCGCCCTGTATTAAAGTGAAGTCCTTGGGGGGGGGCCACAAGGGGGTAGGACTAAAAGTGCCCGAGGATATGCTCTTTCCCCTGGTGCCCCGGCCACGCTTATTGGGCCGGTCGTCCAACTAAAGGGGTCTAGGAGGCATAGAAGTGGACCATTACAAAAGAATTTAAAAAAAAAAACCGTCCCAACTCAGCGAATCTTTCTAGATTTTCCTATTTAACTTAACGGAATTAGACTTCAAAACTTATCATCTACACATATGAGGAATTCTACACATGGGGAGCTCTACACCCCACATAGCCTCGGGGTTACGGTAAAGTCGCGACAAATTTGTGTACCGAAAAAACGCACATACCACCAAACCGACCACATTTTTGGAAAGCCGCAAAACGCAGCGAAATCGCGTCAAATTGGCAGTTTACGAGTTATAAGCGACAGAACCGAAAAAATACCAAATATATATTACCCATTCACTTATTTTTGTTATCTGGTTAACTTTGAAACCTGCATTTTTTTATCCCATCTCTTTTTAGCACATGTTGAGAAGATAGAATAAAAATGTCAAAGTCAAATTTCCAACGCCTACTTGACTACAATAATAAGTGAATAGCTTATACAACCAAAATCGCTTTGTTCACGCGGCTTTATATGTGATATACGTGATAAAAAGATATTGTTACGATTCGCAGCGACGCCACATCGGAGGCGGGGCAATGCGTTGGTTGGTGGAGCTTCGCGACCTATCCGCGCTGCGACATGGCTGACACGACTAACGTGAAGCTAGCGTCCCCGGCGCCAGCGCTCCTCAGCGTCGGTCCCATAAAAATACCTGCATTGTCGCCAAGTTGTTAACTTTTATTCGTATAAGTGGCCTATGGTCAAATTTAAAAAATATGTGTATTGTGACTTGTCTAAGGCTCCAGCGCATATACGCACTATTCAAAATAGCATCTTAGGGGCAAGTTACCCCACCTTCGAAAACATATATTTCCCTATTTAAGCAAAACGCGGCTTTGTGGCACATCCAAATTAAGAGTGTTGGTAGAAAATAGGGTTCTAAATAGAATTCTGAGGTCCAGTTTGCTCAAAAATATCGACGAAGGCTCAATCCACTCCCGCCCTCGAAAACATATAATTTCCTATTTAAGCAAACCCCGGCTTTGTGACACATCCAAATTAAGAGTGTTGGTAGAACATAGGGCTCTAAATAGAATTCTGAGGTCCAGTTTGCTCAAAAATATAGACGAAGGCTCAATCCACCCTCGCCCTCGAAAAAATATAATTCCCTATTTAAGCAAAACCCGGCTTTGTGACACATCCAAATTAAGAACGTTGGTAGAACGTAGGGTTCTAAATAGAATTCTGAGGTCCAGTTTGCTCAAAAATATAGGCGAAGGCTCAATCCACCCCCGCCCTCGAAAACATATAATTTCCTATTTAAGCAAAACCCGGCGAAGGCTCAATCTACCCCCACCCTCCGAAATATATATCTCCCTATTTAAGCAAAACCCGGCTTTGTGACACATCCAAATTAAGAGAGTTGGTAGAACGTAGGGTTCTAAATAGAATTCTGAGGTCCAGTTTGCTCAAAATTATAGACGAAAGCTCAATCTACTCCCACCCTCCAAAATATATATCTCCCTGTTTCAGCAAAACCCGGCTTTGTGACACATCAAAATTAAGAGCGTTTGTAGAAAATAGGGTTCTAAATAGAATTCTGAGGGCCAGTTTGCTCAAAAATATAGACGAAGGCTCAATCCACCCCCACTCTCCAAAATATATATCTCCCTATTTAAGCAAAACCTGACTTTGTTACACATCAATGTTTCTAGAATATGTATTTGTAACTTTTTAGTCAATAAGTTTTTATAAATACTATTACACAATCTGAAAACTCATTTCCTCTAGTTTAAAGAGCCGGATAATTTTGAGAAAAAAACCGACATTATCCTTATTATATAAAGTGTGAAACAAAGTGGTGCAAAAATTGCAAAATTTTGATGTTCTGCCATTTCGCAATAAACTTCTTTTTCTTTATCGTTTTCAGGTAAGGAGTAAGCCAACGTCCATATCTAGGGACCTTTTCGCCAGATTTTTTATTAAAGCACTCTGAATTTTTATACAGAGCGAAACGAAAAATGTGTGAAATTCTTGTTTCTGATATTTTTAAATCGTCGTAGTTCGGAAAAGCGGTAAAGAATCTTAGTGTGTTTTTCCTCATTTATTGACATATTGTCTGCGGATTGTTAACCATTCAAAAAATTTAAAAATAAGTGACGCTTTTTCTAGTATACTAGCATTCAAAAAATATGATACCATTATTGTTGATACTCGTGACTTATAGTACCAATATTAAATAAAATTACCTTTCTAGAGGCAAAGGGAAATTGAGTGGTGCCGTCGCAGATAGCCAACATAAATATCTCTAAAAATGTTTGTCATTTTTTGTTTTTAAGCCATTAGAACTTATACAGAGGGAATCAAAATATTCTTGAAAATTTCGTTGAAAAAATCACGGACAAGTTGACGGATTATTATTATTATTCGTTGGATCGACAGTATTATCTGCAGATCATTTCTCACCAAGAGAATTTTCCAAAAGTGGTGACTGAATTACAGGTACGGACTTGACAAATACGTATATGGGGCGAGTCATAATGGGTGGTTGAAAATGAAATCTCATATTCTCTGGTCGATTTTAAGGGGGGTCTGTCATACAATTGTGTTACCTATCAAGCTTCGTTAAAAAATTACAGGGTGTTTAAGTTAGAATCTCAAAATGCATATGTATTGATTATTCCGAAAGCGTAAGAGATATTTTATTGAAATTTTGCACGTTTTGACTGCTACAGAAGGCGCACATTTTGCAATAAAAAAATATTTTTATTTCCGTCAGTGGCGCGCTTAACAGCACGTCGACATATATTATTTGAAAAGAAAGTTGGACGTCAGTGGTTTATCAAAAAATTAAATTTAGTTTTTGAATAAAGAATTCTATTTAGAACGCGATGTTCTATCAACAATCTTAATTTGGATGTGTCACAAAGCCGGGTTTTGCTTAAAAAGGGAGATATGTATTTCGGAGGGTGGGGGTGGATTGAGCCTTCGTCTAAATTTTTGAGCAATCTGGACCTCAGAATTCTATTTAGAACCCTATTTTCTACCCACACTCTTAATTTGGATATGTCACAAAGCCGGGTTTTGCTTAAATAGGGAGATATGTATTTCGGAGGGTGAGGGTGAATTGAGCCTTCGTCTATATTTTTGAGCAATCTGGACCTCAAAATTCTATTTAGTACCCTATGTTCTATCAACAGTCTTAATTCGGATATGTCCCAAAGCCGGGTTTTGCTTAAATAGGGAGATATATATTCCGGAGGGTGGGGGTGGATTGAGCCTTCGTCTATATTTTTGAGCAATCTGGACCTCAGAATTCTATTTGTACCCTATGTTCTACCAACGGTCTTACTTTGGATATGTCCCAAAGCCGGGTTTTGCTTAAATAGGGAGATATATATTTCGGAGGGTGGGGGTGGATTGAGCCTTTGTGTATATTTTTGAGCAAACTGGACCTCAGAATCCTATTTAGATCCCTATTTTTTACCAACATTCTTAATGTGGATGTGTCACAGAGCCGGGTTTTGCTTAAATAGGGAATTATATGTTTTCGAGGGTGGGGGTGGATTGAGCCTTCGTCTATAATTTTGAGCATGCTGGACCCCAGAATTCTATTTAGAATGCGGCGTTCTACCAACACTTAATTTGGATGTGTCACAAAGCTGGGTTTTGCTTAACTAGGGAGATATATATTTCGGAGGGTGGGGGTGGATTGAGCCTTCGTCTATATTTTTGAGCAATCTGGACATCACAATTCTATTTAGAACCCTATGTTCTACCGATAATCTTAATTTGGATGTGTCACAATGCCGGGTTTTGCTTAAAGAGGCAGATATATATTTCGGATGGTGGAGGTGGATTAAGCCTTCGTCTATATTCTTGAGCAAACTGGACCTCAGAATTCTATTTAGAACCCTATGTTCTACCAACAGTCTTAATGTGGGTGTGTCGCAAAGCCAGGTTTCGCTTAAATAGGGAATTATATGTTTTCGAGGGTGGGGATGGATTGAGCCTTCGTCTATAATTTTGAGCAAGCTGTACCCCAGAATTCTATTTAGAATGCGGTGTTCTACCCACTCTTAACTTGGATGTGTCACAAAGCTGGGTTTTGCTTAAATAGTGAGATATATATTTCGGAGGGTGGGGGTGGATTGAGCCTTCGTCTATATTTTTGAGCAAACTGTACCTCAAAATTCTATTTAGAGCGCTATATTCTACCAACAGTCTTAATGTGGATGTGTCGCAAAGCCGGGTTTTGCTTAAATAGGGAATTATATATTTTCGAGGGTGGGGATGGATTGAGCCTTCGTCTATAATTTTGAGCAAGCTGGACTCCAGAATTCTATTTAGAATATAGTGTTCTACCAACACTCTTAATTTGGATGTGTCACACAGCCGGGTTTTAATTAAACAGGGAGTTATATATTTTCGAGGGTGGGGGAACTTGCCCGTAAGATCCTATTTTGAATAGTACGTATATGTGCTGGATAAACCCTTGAACCTTAGACGAGTCACAATACACATATTTTTTAAATTTGACCATAGGCCCCTTATACGAATAAAAGTTAACAACTTGGCAACAATGCAGGTTTTTTATGGGACCGACGCTGGGGAGCGCTGGCGCCGGGGACGCTAGCTTGAGATGGCT